>OX376673.1:3661750-4921519 GCA_947386135.1 Melanchra persicariae | reverse complement strand
TCTGAGATCCAGATGTAAAGTCTCATTACGGACATAGTATGGGGCTCCCGTGATTCTACGGAGGAATCGGTTCTGGAGTGTCTGCATCCTGTGAAGGTGACGAGGCTTTGCGTGTGCGAAGACAGCGCAAGCGTATGTCATCATGGGGCGAATGACCGCGGTAAACAGTCGCAATTTGCACTTGAGTGACAATTTGCTTCTGGCGACCGTGATAAAGTGTAACCTCCCCAGAGCGAAGGCAGCGCGCGAGCGGGCCAGCCTTGTGTGCTCAGCGAAGGTGAGGTGGTTATCCAGGGTGACTCCCAGGTACTTAGCTTGCTTCTCCCAGGGGATCGGCTTGCCATACATGGTGATCGGACGGGGGAGGAGCAAAAATTTGTGGCTCGGTTTTATATATACCCTACGAGTAGCTCTGAGGGAGGGGGGGGGGGGGGGAGTGATACGGTCGGTGCGCGGGGAGAGGCGAGACGATGCTCGTCGTTGGTTGGTCGGTTGGGCGATGTGCTCTACGTAGTTTCGTCGCGCGCATTCGAAGAAAATAAATTAAAGTACTTAGCTAGGTACATATTACTGTTTTAAGGTAGGTACTTAGTAAAGGATAATAAGTAAAAAAAAAAAAAAAAAAAAAAAAGAATTGGTAGGTACATTAAAAGAATGCATAATTTATACTTCGATCGATAAGTTTGTATGACACAGGCATAGACGAGCAGTGGTTGGATGCCTTCGCCAAAAATAATAACGCTTGCTTTCATCTATGCAAGGTTTTTTTTTTTTAACATAGGACTGACTTACTTCTAAGGTATTATAGTGTGTAGGTATAGGTACCTAATTCATTTGGGTTCTTATTATTTGTATGACTGTGTTACGTTAGTTAGGTAGGTAGGTAGGTAGGTAACGTTTTTGCGACATTCTGATAGAAAGAAACATTTTATAATCAGATACATATGTGGCCCTGAAAAGGGCCTTTTATGTGAACGCATAGTCACAGACGGCACACAGCCACCGACACGATGCACTGCACGAGGGCAGTGACTACGTGAACGACGACGAGGTGTATCGTGCTTGCGACGTATGCCGTTGCAAGAAGCAGCAGCAGTTTAAGCACGTTCGCCTCTGATCCTGCGCGCCAACTGGATGTCCTTGGGCATGATGGTGACTCGCTTAGCGTGAATCGCGCACAGGTTGGTGTCTTCGAAGAGACCGACCAGGTAAGCTTCGCTGGCCTCCTGCAGCGCCATGACGGCGGAGCTCTGGAAACGGAGATCGGTCTTGAAGTCCTGAGCGATCTCACGCACGAGACGCTGGAACGGAAGCTTGCGGATCAGCAGCTCGGTACTCTTCTGGTAACGACGGATCTCACGAAGGGCCACGGTGCCGGGCCTGTAACGATGGGGCTTCTTGACGCCTCCGGTGGCCGGTGCGCTCTTACGCGCAGCCTTGGTGGCGAGCTGCTTCCTCGGTGCCTTACCACCGGTGGATTTACGAGCGGTCTGCTTAGTACGCGCCATTGTAAACACGGAACGGGAGAGTAACGAATAAAATAAACACTTAAAGTACGCGCGGACCTACACGCAACGAACGTACGAGAGCGAATAAAGCAGCCAAACCTACTACCGCCCGTATTTATAGCCGCGTAGCGGGCACGAGTCGGGCGCGCGCGCCCTCTTCCGTATAACGAGCAAACTAAACAAGCTAAAAAAAAAAAAAAAAAAAATTGGTAAAATTAAATTAGGTAGGTAGGTACGTAATATGTTTTACTAAGTATAGGTATTAAAGTATTACGATGAAAAAAAAAAAAATATAATAAAACCCCATAGAACAGAACGCCTAGCACATTTTCCATATTTCGTAGGTAGGTACCTAAGCAGACTGTAGACGGCACCAATCTTATTGAAATATCATACCTATTATGAAAATGTTAACAGAATAGATAGACCTATTTGTCTGTACTTTATTTATTTATTTTCCTATTCTTCTTTATGTTTTGTGTGCATGCTCCGTTATACCTATATAATTTGTGTAGTGCATGGCCAGCCAGCTAGCTATTTAATTAGTTTAGTTTGAAATAAGTTTTATTTATGTAGGTATGTATGTAGGTAGGTAGGTAGGTAGGTAGGTAGGTAGGTAGGTGTAACAGTAGCTTATAACAACATGAACAGTTGGTTTCATTTTGTAACGTTTTGACTTTCAAATTAAAGAAACGTGAATTATTATCACATGAACATATTTGTGGCCCTGAAAAGGGCCTTTTGTTTGCTTCTCCTGCCATCCTGCGCTGGTGGTGTGGTGTGGTGTTGGGTGCGCGTCCAGACGTCTGCCGTGGTGTGTTGTGTCCGCGATACGTGAATAATGCGAGCGGGTCTCGTACGTAAATACGTAACATACATAGTATGTAGGTATGCACATAACGCTGACCACGACACGATTAACACGCACCACTTTCGACAAGACACACGAGCATTCGCACTGGGTTTAACACTTTTCACACACACTGTATACACTTGACGAGACGGCGTCGAGACGGTTCGCTCTTGTTAGCCACCGACCGACCGCGCTCACTTGGAGCTGGTGTATTTGGTGACGGCCTTGGTGCCTTCACTGACGGCGTGCTTCGCGAGCTCTCCGGGCAGCAGGAGCCTGACTGACGTCTGCACCTCCCTGGACGTGATGGTAGACCTCTTGTTGTAGTGGGCGAGACGTGAAGCTTCGGCGGCGATACGCTCGAAGATGTCGTTCACGAACGAGTTCATGATGGACATGGCCTTGCTGGAGATACCGGTGTCGGGGTGCACCTGCTTCAGGACCTTGTAGATGTAGATGGCGTAACTCTCCTTCCTCTTGTGCTTCTTCTTCTTCTTGTCGGTCTTGGAGATGTTCTTCTGGGCCTTGCCAGACTTCTTGGCGGCTTTACCACTTGTCTTGGGCGGCATGATGAAATTGTTTTACAGTACGTGCTACCGAAACGGAGTTCAGTCGCAGTGTAAAAAACCGCACCCGGCGAACAGTTGTATTTATACGACCGCTCGCGGTACACAGTTGCGGCGGGCTCGACATAGCGGCGGACCAATCACAGCGCTCCTTAGCTAGAGTGTAGATCCCGCGCGCGGGGGAGGGGGTACTCGGGAGGGAGGCAGAGGGGGAGGGGAGACGCTTGTGTTCGTCATTATTGAAAAAATTAAAAATGATAGATAATTGAAAAACGAAAAAACTTACATTGCACTTTGACGTTTTTTTTTTTTTTTTTTCTCTCATTTATTGCATATTCCGTAAAATTTATAACTATCATTCTACGTAGGCCTATATTTATATTATGAAGATTTTTATCACATGCGATTTACCCAAGTACCTAACCATAGAAAGAAGCAATATAATTTTTCTTCACCGATGCAAATTTTTCATAAATTTTGTTGTTGCCATTCTCATAATATAACTAATTTTGTCTATCATTATTTTTCTGGTCTCTAATATTTTTGTTCAACCAATTTGAGGGGGGGGGGGGGGGGGGGGGCGAGGGGGGGGGGGTGAAGGGGTTTACCTACCTAGTCTTAATTATAGTACCTGTATCATACATGATGTTCGCACAGGTAGATCTATGTATACGTTTTATGACAATACCGTTAAAGAAACTGTCTTTACTTTATATATTTGACGAATCATATTGTGGCCCTGAAAAGGGCCTTTTGTTTTGAATGCATACGAGCGATTAGCATCGCGCAACCGACATAATAGATATGTACGTTCATAAATATTATATCGAAGTACGCGTGCAGAGCAGCACTCGCACGAAGCACCGGCTGTGTGTGTGTGTACAGTAGCTTAGGCGGCGCGACGTTTAAGCCTTCTTCTCGGTCTTCTTGGGCAGTAGCACGGCCTGGATGTTCGGCAGCACACCACCTTGAGCGATCGTCACGCCGGAGAGCAGCTTGTTCAACTCCTCGTCGTTGCGGATGGCCAATTGAAGATGACGCGGGATGATCCTGGTCTTCTTGTTGTCCCTCGCGGCGTTGCCGGCCAACTCGAGGACCTCAGCGGCCAGGTACTCCATCACGGCGGCCAAGTAGACGGGCGCGCCGGCACCCACACGCTCGGCGTAGTTTCCGTTACGCAGCAGCCTGTGGATACGTCCCACGGGAAACTGGAGACCAGCACGGTTGGAACGGGACTTTGCCTTTCCCTTCACTTTGCCACCTTTACCGCGACCAGACATGGTTGAGAGGTTTGTTTGTAGTACTCACGAAAACAACGAAACACACGCGTACGTCAGTGCGCGCGCCGAGACAATATTTTTCCGTAAACTCGGTGTCGCCCGTATATATACCCGAGACGCGTAGCTGTGTCAGTGGGAGGGGTACACAGCTAACGAAATCGAAGCGCTAAACGCGCAGGCGCGCGCGCGCGCGCGCTCCCGTTCTGCGTCAAGGAAAATAAAATATTGGTACATGTTGTACCTCCTCTGGCGGCTGGCTGGCTGTATTTATTTATTTATTTATAATATAAAAAAAAAAAAAAAAAAAAAAAATAGGATGTCTTAAATGATTCGAAGGTATGGTAGGTAGGTAGGTAGGTAGGTAGGTAGGTAGGTAGGTAGGTAGGTAGGTAGGTAGGTAGATTATATAGTTGCCTATTGTACGTACCCCTATAATAGAGCAATTATTGACCACTAAATTGGTATGTATATATGTCGCAGCCAATTAGCTTAATCAGCCGTTTAATTGGTTGCCTAGCCTTTTCATTTAAATGTGCCGATTTTTTAGCGACTTAAGTGACATCTTTTGTTCAATATCGTTTAATGACTTGCCCATGACACTTTCTAGACTTTTAATGAAACGGCTGATTCAGCTAGATGGCTGCGACATATATATATATATATTTGTTTTCTTTATTATTAAAGTAGAGAGAGGTACCTGTATCCGCTGTAGTCTTTACCTAGATAATATTTTGTGTTCTATGCGTGCGACTTATTATTTTGAACCTTATGCTATTGCGATAAAGTTGAAAATCTATTTAAAGAAATTTTGTTAAAACGTTTTTTTTTTTTTTTTTTTGACTCTCTGTCTAATAGGAACGAATATTTTTCATATTCATGATAGTATTGTTAGCCCTGAAAAGGGCTTTTTGGTGTGCGCTCGGAGAGCGCTTGCGATCGAGAGCGCATGGCACGCGCGCTAAGCATCTCGGTGCCGCCCGCCTTGGTTTCGTTCTTCAGTTGCTGCTGCTGCTTGCTTGCTGCATCCGATGGATCGTCGGTCGGTCGAGCGAGCGAGCGAGACGCGTCGAGCGGTGTTCCCCGCACCCTCCTTCCCGAGGACGATAGACAGACGCGTAACAACGACGTAGCGTAGGTACTAGGTAGGTGCGTGCATACATACGTGCTGCTTGCGGTTGACCGCAAATATCTTCCTACAGTATATATTGTGACATTATGTAGCGTGTACACGACTGCTAACTACGTTTGTTTACACATGATCACAAATACACCATAGGTAAGACGAACACATACACACACACATGCACTTTGTTGTTGATGTTTGTCGTCGCCGCCGTCGTCGTCGTCGTCGTCGTCGTCGTCGTCGGTGTAACGCGAACGCTGCGACCGTAGCTTACTTCTTAGCGGCGGAAGCTTTCTTGGCTGCCGGCTTAGACTTGGGTGTGGCCGCGGCCTTCTTGGGTTTAGGCGCTTTAGGTTTCTTTGTTGGCGGCTTGGCTGTCTTCTTGGCTTTGGGCGCCTTCGCCTTGGCTGGGGCGGCGGCCTTCTTGGGTGCCGGCTTCTTCTTAGCGGCGGCGGCTGCCTTCTTGTCCTTGGCGGCGGCGGCGGCCGTCGACTTGGCCTTCGAAGGTGAAGCGGCGGACGCGGCGGCTGCTGCCGCCTTCTTGGTCTTGGCGCCAGCCGCCGAGGCGGTCGCCTTCTTCGCCTTCGCGGCGGCAGCGGGAGCTTTGGCGGCCTTGCCGGCGGCGCCGGCGGGTTTCTTCGACGCGGCCGACTTCGACTCGAGCTTGAAGGAACCCGAGGCACCCTTGCCCTTGGTCTGGATCAGCGCGCCAGATTCGACGGCGCTCTTCAGATATTTCCTGATGAACGGAGCCAGTTTCTCCGCGTCGACCTTGTACTGCACGGCGATGTACTTCTTGATCGCCTGCAGGGAAGATCCGCTGCGCTCCTTCATCTCCTTGATGGCGTTGTTGACCATCTCGGATGTTTTGGGATGGGTCGGCTTCGCCTTGGGTTTCTTGGCAGCGCCGGCGCCGCCGCCGGCCTGTCTCGCCTGCTTCTTCGCTGGGGTAGCGGGTGCCGGAGCCTCGGTAGCAACTGCGGTGTCTGCCATCTCGTCGAGTTAGATTACAAACAAAATAATATAATACACTCTTATAAGAAAGACTTAGATGTCGCCACTTATAGGTTTCACGAGTTTCGTATGCGCACACAGAGGCATGACGCTACTTTACCGTAACGAGCGCCGTGATGTCGCGAGACGTTTTCTCGTATGAACGCTTGAAAGTTTTCACTAACACGTATCTAATAAAATAAGTAAAAACAATGTTTATCGTGTCGAAGCGGCGGTGTTGTTTACGTTTCCGGATAGGTCATGAAGTTGACGACGAGGTATCGGCGATAGCGGCGGCGCGAGGCGTCCGTTGCGGCTGTGGCGGCGTTTTAATTGGACGACTGCGTACGATGCTAAGGTCGGGTCGAGTTCAAAACGTTATTTTCTCTATAAAAGTGATGTTTGGCGGCGGCGAAGGCCGACGCGTCGACGGGGAGGATATGTAGCCTGTGCGGCGACAGCAATTCGTCGATATGGGACGGCCTCGCGAAGGTATTATCGAGGTAAAAGTGAAGCGTCGTAAAACACCGCGAGCGCCGAACTGTTAAGGACGGACGGCTCCGTCCAGGACGTGCAACCTATTAATAATATACTAATAACGATCGAAATACCAGAACGCCCTTCGACTAGCAAACAGTGTACCTGCGGATCGGGAAGAAAGTGTATCGAATAAGGTGTAAAAAGACGAGCGACGACGGTCACAGCCAGTAGAGTACGTCGTCGTAGTCGGTCGGTCGGTCGGTCGGCGGTACCACACCGCGTAGGTACCGCTTACGGCTCGTGTCACAGTCGCGTTGTGTTGTGCTTATTTATATAGGAATAACTAAAACCGTAAATAGGTACCTACTAAAAAATATATTGCATTCAAAACAACGTAGGTATCAAGTACCTACTACTACTCTGGCAGGATACCTAGTGACGAGACTGCGAGCAAACGGCTGGCTGGATAAGTCGTACCTATTGGATAATACTATTGGAGTTGATGTTTTATTTATATCAATTTCAGATAGAGCTGAGCTGAGCTGAGCTGAGCTGAGATGAGATGAGCCTAGCCGAGTGACAGACGACGACACCATCAACAACAACAACAACGACACCATCATCGTTGACTATAGGTAGGTACCTACTTAAGTAATAATTAAAGGTGAATTTATGTCAATGTGTAACAGTAGACTAGGTGGTACCAAACTGTGCTTTTCTTTTTACATACATAGGTCATATTGGATGTTGTTATAATATGTAGGTTTAATGTTTTATATTTATCAATTTCAGGCGTTGCTGTTTCTGCTGAGCTAGCTGCTCTGCTGTGTGACAGACGGCGATGGCGACGGCGACGGCGACGGCGAGGGACAACAAGAACGGAGCGTTTACTGTGTACTAAGGTAATTATAAGTTAAAATGTGCCATAGTTCTAGATCTGTACTAGTTTTAAGTCCCTAGTTTATGTAATACTGGATATTAAAATGATAATAAGTAAATAACTGTTTCATGTGCCTACCTCTATATACCTAATACCTACTCAGATCTAAGTTTAACTAAAGTAGGTAGTCTATACCTACTCGTGTGTGTGTGTGGTAAATACAGTCTAGTTGATTGGTACGTTTTTAGACAATTCCATTAAAAGAAACATATATTTATTATATATCGAATCATATGCGGCCCTGAAAAGGGCCTTTTTTATGTGCGCATCTACATACGTGCGTATGATCGAACGGTATGATCGTCGACCACACACGGTACGTACGTAGAGCTGGCAACGTACGGCTTTTAACCGCCGAAACCGTACAGGGTACGACCCTGGCGCTTCAGAGCGTAGACGACGTCCATGGCGGTGACGGTCTTCCTCTTGGCGTGCTCGGTGTAGGTGACGGCATCGCGGATGACGTTCTCGAGGAACACTTTAAGCACACCGCGGGTCTCCTCGTAGATCAGACCGGAGATACGTTTCACGCCGCCTCTGCGAGCCAGACGACGGATGGCGGGCTTCGTGATACCCTGGATGTTATCACGAAGTACCTTCCTGTGACGCTTGGCTCCTCCTTTTCCCAGACCCTTTCCTCCCTTACCGCGACCGGTCATCTTCTCAGCAGTGGGGTTCCAAAGTAACTAACAAACACGATAACAACACTCGCGAACAACGCGGACGACTGGAGCAAAAATTTTTTTTTTTTTTTTTTTTTTTTTATGAGTGGCCTCTCGCAGGTCAACCTAGGAGGTTGTCGGCTGCTTAACCGGACTTGCCTGTGGCGGCCTTAATAATATTATTATTAAAGCCTCCAGCCAGGGCTTATTAAACTTAAAAACTAAGCGACTACGCTAAGGGCACCCCCTGTGGGGTACGGACCTCGGCTTAGGGCGTCGCTGGGGGAGGACAGCTAGGGACGGGCTGGATCTAATAAAGATTTTTATTATTAGGGGGCGAGTGTTGTTAAAACTACAGGCTCAGCGGCGCGGGCTGGCACGAGCAAGGGACGGGGCGGACATTGACGGGACGGTCGCGACGGGCCTCGGCGGCGAGGGCGGAAGGACGGTGGTCGCGGTTTGCGAATTGTGCTTGTACTACTACTACTCTCTTGGAGGAGGGTGGTGGGGTCGTCGGGGGTGATTAAGGTGTGCCTCGGACGGCGAATTTTAGATATGAGGGAGGGTTGGTATCGGGCGGCCGATACGATGAGGGGGTTGCGGTGTTTGACAGCAGTGTCGATGAAACGCTTGGTAATGCGTTTCATGAACTGCTGTATGGTGGGCACTCTGAGATCCAGATGTAAAGTCTCATTACGGACATAGTATGGGGCTCCCGTGATTCTACGGAGGAATCGGTTCTGGAGTGTCTGCATCCTGTGAAGGTGACGAGGCTTTGCGTGTGCGAAGACAGCGCAAGCGTATGTCATCATGGGGCGAATGACCGCGGTAAACAGTCGCAATTTGCACTTGAGTGACAATTTGCTTCTGGCGACCGTGATAAAGTGTAACCTCCCCAGAGCGAAGGCAGCGCGCGAGCGGGCCAGCCTTGTGTGCTCAGCGAAGGTGAGGTGGTTATCCAGGGTGACTCCCAGGTACTTAGCTTGCTTCTCCCAGGGGATCGGCTTGCCATACATGGTGATCGGACGGGGGAGGAGCAAAAATTTGTGGCTCGGTTTTATATATACCCTACGAGTAGCTCTGAGGGAGGGGGGGGGGGGGGGAGTGATACGGTCGGTGCGCGGGGAGAGGCGAGACGATGCTCGTCGTTGGTTGGTCGGTTGGGCGATGTGCTCTACGTAGTTTCGTCGCGCGCATTCGAAGAAAATAAATTAAAGTACTTAGCTAGGTACATATTACTGTTTTAAGGTAGGTACTTAGTAAAGGATAATAAGTAAAAAAAAAAAAAAAAAAAAAAAAGAATTGGTAGGTACATTAAAAGAATGCATAATTTATACTTCGATCGATAAGTTTGTATGACACAGGCATAGACGAGCAGTGGTTGGATGCCTTCGCCAAAAATAATAACGCTTGCTTTCATCTATGCAAGGTTTTTTTTTTTTAACATAGGACTGACTTACTTCTAAGGTATTATAGTGTGTAGGTATAGGTACCTAATTCATTTGGGTTCTTATTATTTGTATGACTGTGTTACGTTAGTTAGGTAGGTAGGTAGGTAGGTAACGTTTTTGCGACATTCTGATAGAAAGAAACATTTTATAATCAGATACATATGTGGCCCTGAAAAGGGCCTTTTATGTGAACGCATAGTCACAGACGGCACACAGCCACCGACACGATGCACTGCACGAGGGCAGTGACTACGTGAACGACGACGAGGTGTATCGTGCTTGCGACGTATGCCGTTGCAAGAAGCAGCAGCAGTTTAAGCACGTTCGCCTCTGATCCTGCGCGCCAACTGGATGTCCTTGGGCATGATGGTGACTCGCTTAGCGTGAATCGCGCACAGGTTGGTGTCTTCGAAGAGACCGACCAGGTAAGCTTCGCTGGCCTCCTGCAGCGCCATGACGGCGGAGCTCTGGAAACGGAGATCGGTCTTGAAGTCCTGAGCGATCTCACGCACGAGACGCTGGAACGGAAGCTTGCGGATCAGCAGCTCGGTACTCTTCTGGTAACGACGGATCTCACGAAGGGCCACGGTGCCGGGCCTGTAACGATGGGGCTTCTTGACGCCTCCGGTGGCCGGTGCGCTCTTACGCGCAGCCTTGGTGGCGAGCTGCTTCCTCGGTGCCTTACCACCGGTGGATTTACGAGCGGTCTGCTTAGTACGCGCCATTGTAAACACGGAACGGGAGAGTAACGAATAAAATAAACACTTAAAGTACGCGCGGACCTACACGCAACGAACGTACGAGAGCGAATAAAGCAGCCAAACCTACTACCGCCCGTATTTATAGCCGCGTAGCGGGCACGAGTCGGGCGCGCGCGCCCTCTTCCGTATAACGAGCAAACTAAACAAGCTAAAAAAAAAAAAAAAAAAATTGGTAAAATTAAATTAGGTAGGTAGGTACGTAATATGTTTTACTAAGTATAGGTATTAAAGTATTACGATGAAAAAAAAAAAAATATAATAAAACCCCATAGAACAGAACGCCTAGCACATTTTCCATATTTCGTAGGTAGGTACCTAAGCAGACTGTAGACGGCACCAATCTTATTGAAATATCATACCTATTATGAAAATGTTAACAGAATAGATAGACCTATTTGTCTGTACTTTATTTATTTATTTTCCTATTCTTCTTTATGTTTTGTGTGCATGCTCCGTTATACCTATATAATTTGTGTAGTGCATGGCCAGCCAGCTAGCTATTTAATTAGTTTAGTTTGAAATAAGTTTTATTTATGTAGGTATGTATGTAGGTAGGTAGGTAGGTAGGTAGGTAGGTAGGTAGGTGTAACAGTAGCTTATAACAACATGAACAGTTGGTTTCATTTTGTAACGTTTTGACTTTCAAATTAAAGAAACGTGAATTATTATCACATGAACATATTTGTGGCCCTGAAAAGGGCCTTTTGTTTGCTTCTCCTGCCATCCTGCGCTGGTGGTGTGGTGTGGTGTTGGGTGCGCGTCCAGACGTCTGCCGTGGTGTGTTGTGTCCGCGATACGTGAATAATGCGAGCGGGTCTCGTACGTAAATACGTAACATACATAGTATGTAGGTATGCACATAACGCTGACCACGACACGATTAACACGCACCACTTTCGACAAGACACACGAGCATTCGCACTGGGTTTAACACTTTTCACACACACTGTATACACTTGACGAGACGGCGTCGAGACGGTTCGCTCTTGTTAGCCACCGACCGACCGCGCTCACTTGGAGCTGGTGTATTTGGTGACGGCCTTGGTGCCTTCACTGACGGCGTGCTTCGCGAGCTCTCCGGGCAGCAGGAGCCTGACTGACGTCTGCACCTCCCTGGACGTGATGGTAGACCTCTTGTTGTAGTGGGCGAGACGTGAAGCTTCGGCGGCGATACGCTCGAAGATGTCGTTCACGAACGAGTTCATGATGGACATGGCCTTGCTGGAGATACCGGTGTCGGGGTGCACCTGCTTCAGGACCTTGTAGATGTAGATGGCGTAACTCTCCTTCCTCTTGTGCTTCTTCTTCTTCTTGTCGGTCTTGGAGATGTTCTTCTGGGCCTTGCCAGACTTCTTGGCGGCTTTACCACTTGTCTTGGGCGGCATGATGAAATTGTTTTACAGTACGTGCTACCGAAACGGAGTTCAGTCGCAGTGTAAAAAACCGCACCCGGCGAACAGTTGTATTTATACGACCGCTCGCGGTACACAGTTGCGGCGGGCTCGACATAGCGGCGGACCAATCACAGCGCTCCTTAGCTAGAGTGTAGATCCCGCGCGCGGGGGAGGGGGTACTCGGGAGGGAGGCAGAGGGGGAGGGGAGACGCTTGTGTTCGTCATTATTGAAAAAATTAAAAATGATAGATAATTGAAAAACGAAAAAACTTACATTGCACTTTGACGTTTTTTTTTTTTTTTTTTCTCTCATTTATTGCATATTCCGTAAAATTTATAACTATCATTCTACGTAGGCCTATATTTATATTATGAAGATTTTTATCACATGCGATTTACCCAAGTACCTAACCATAGAAAGAAGCAATATAATTTTTCTTCACCGATGCAAATTTTTCATAAATTTTGTTGTTGCCATTCTCATAATATAACTAATTTTGTCTATCATTATTTTTCTGGTCTCTAATATTTTTGTTCAACCAATTTGAGGGGGGGGGGGGGGGGGGGGGCGAGGGGGGGGGGGTGAAGGGGTTTACCTACCTAGTCTTAATTATAGTACCTGTATCATACATGATGTTCGCACAGGTAGATCTATGTATACGTTTTATGACAATACCGTTAAAGAAACTGTCTTTACTTTATATATTTGACGAATCATATTGTGGCCCTGAAAAGGGCCTTTTGTTTTGAATGCATACGAGCGATTAGCATCGCGCAACCGACATAATAGATATGTACGTTCATAAATATTATATCGAAGTACGCGTGCAGAGCAGCACTCGCACGAAGCACCGGCTGTGTGTGTGTGTACAGTAGCTTAGGCGGCGCGACGTTTAAGCCTTCTTCTCGGTCTTCTTGGGCAGTAGCACGGCCTGGATGTTCGGCAGCACACCACCTTGAGCGATCGTCACGCCGGAGAGCAGCTTGTTCAACTCCTCGTCGTTGCGGATGGCCAATTGAAGATGACGCGGGATGATCCTGGTCTTCTTGTTGTCCCTCGCGGCGTTGCCGGCCAACTCGAGGACCTCAGCGGCCAGGTACTCCATCACGGCGGCCAAGTAGACGGGCGCGCCGGCACCCACACGCTCGGCGTAGTTTCCGTTACGCAGCAGCCTGTGGATACGTCCCACGGGAAACTGGAGACCAGCACGGTTGGAACGGGACTTTGCCTTTCCCTTCACTTTGCCACCTTTACCGCGACCAGACATGGTTGAGAGGTTTGTTTGTAGTACTCACGAAAACAACGAAACACACGCGTACGTCAGTGCGCGCGCCGAGACAATATTTTTCCGTAAACTCGGTGTCGCCCGTATATATACCCGAGACGCGTAGCTGTGTCAGTGGGAGGGGTACACAGCTAACGAAATCGAAGCGCTAAACGCGCAGGCGCGCGCGCGCGCGCGCTCCCGTTCTGCGTCAAGGAAAATAAAATATTGGTACATGTTGTACCTCCTCTGGCGGCTGGCTGGCTGTATTTATTTATTTATTTATAATATAAAAAAAAAAAAAAAAAAAAAAAATAGGATGTCTTAAATGATTCGAAGGTATGGTAGGTAGGTAGGTAGGTAGGTAGGTAGGTAGGTAGGTAGGTAGGTAGGTAGGTAGGTAGATTATATAGTTGCCTATTGTACGTACCCCTATAATAGAGCAATTATTGACCACTAAATTGGTATGTATATATGTCGCAGCCAATTAGCTTAATCAGCCGTTTAATTGGTTGCCTAGCCTTTTCATTTAAATGTGCCGATTTTTTAGCGACTTAAGTGACATCTTTTGTTCAATATCGTTTAATGACTTGCCCATGACACTTTCTAGACTTTTAATGAAACGGCTGATTCAGCTAGATGGCTGCGACATATATATATATATATTTGTTTTCTTTATTATTAAAGTAGAGAGAGGTACCTGTATCCGCTGTAGTCTTTACCTAGATAATATTTTGTGTTCTATGCGTGCGACTTATTATTTTGAACCTTATGCTATTGCGATAAAGTTGAAAATCTATTTAAAGAAATTTTGTTAAAACGTTTTTTTTTTTTTTTTTTTGACTCTCTGTCTAATAGGAACGAATATTTTTCATATTCATGATAGTATTGTTAGCCCTGAAAAGGGCTTTTTGGTGTGCGCTCGGAGAGCGCTTGCGATCGAGAGCGCATGGCACGCGCGCTAAGCATCTCGGTGCCGCCCGCCTTGGTTTCGTTCTTCAGTTGCTGCTGCTGCTTGCTTGCTGCATCCGATGGATCGTCGGTCGGTCGAGCGAGCGAGCGAGACGCGTCGAGCGGTGTTCCCCGCACCCTCCTTCCCGAGGACGATAGACAGACGCGTAACAACGACGTAGCGTAGGTACTAGGTAGGTGCGTGCATACATACGTGCTGCTTGCGGTTGACCGCAAATATCTTCCTACAGTATATATTGTGACATTATGTAGCGTGTACACGACTGCTAACTACGTTTGTTTACACATGATCACAAATACACCATAGGTAAGACGAACACATACACACACACATGCACTTTGTTGTTGATGTTTGTCGTCGCCGCCGTCGTCGTCGTCGTCGTCGTCGTCGTCGTCGGTGTAACGCGAACGCTGCGACCGTAGCTTACTTCTTAGCGGCGGAAGCTTTCTTGGCTGCCGGCTTAGACTTGGGTGTGGCCGCGGCCTTCTTGGGTTTAGGCGCTTTAGGTTTCTTTGTTGGCGGCTTGGCTGTCTTCTTGGCTTTGGGCGCCTTCGCCTTGGCTGGGGCGGCGGCCTTCTTGGGTGCCGGCTTCTTCTTAGCGGCGGCGGCTGCCTTCTTGTCCTTGGCGGCGGCGGCGGCCGTCGACTTGGCCTTCGAAGGTGAAGCGGCGGACGCGGCGGCTGCTGCCGCCTTCTTGGTCTTGGCGCCAGCCGCCGAGGCGGTCGCCTTCTTCGCCTTCGCGGCGGCAGCGGGAGCTTTGGCGGCCTTGCCGGCGGCGCCGGCGGGTTTCTTCGACGCGGCCGACTTCGACTCGAGCTTGAAGGAACCCGAGGCACCCTTGCCCTTGGTCTGGATCAGCGCGCCAGATTCGACGGCGCTCTTCAGATATTTCCTGATGAACGGAGCCAGTTTCTCCGCGTCGACCTTGTACTGCACGGCGATGTACTTCTTGATCGCCTGCAGGGAAGATCCGCTGCGCTCCTTCATCTCCTTGATGGCGTTGTTGACCATCTCGGATGTTTTGGGATGGGTCGGCTTCGCCTTGGGTTTCTTGGCAGCGCCGGCGCCGCCGCCGGCCTGTCTCGCCTGCTTCTTCGCTGGGGTAGCGGGTGCCGGAGCCTCGGTAGCAACTGCGGTGTCTGCCATCTCGTCGAGTTAGATTACAAACAAAATAATATAATACACTCTTATAAGAAAGACTTAGATGTCGCCACTTATAGGTTTCACGAGTTTCGTATGCGCACACAGAGGCATGACGCTACTTTACCGTAACGAGCGCCGTGATGTCGCGAGACGTTTTCTCGTATGAACGCTTGAAAGTTTTCACTAACACGTATCTAATAAAATAAGTAAAAACAATGTTTATCGTGTCGAAGCGGCGGTGTTGTTTACGTTTCCGGATAGGTCATGAAGTTGACGACGAGGTATCGGCGATAGCGGCGGCGCGAGGCGTCCGTTGCGGCTGTGGCGGCGTTTTAATTGGACGACTGCGTACGATGCTAAGGTCGGGTCGAGTTCAAAACGTTATTTTCTCTATAAAAGTGATGTTTGGCGGCGGCGAAGGCCGACGCGTCGACGGGGAGGATATGTAGCCTGTGCGGCGACAGCAATTCGTCGATATGGGACGGCCTCGCGAAGGTATTATCGAGGTAAAAGTGAAGCGTCGTAAAACACCGCGAGCGCCGAACTGTTAAGGACGGACGGCTCCGTCCAGGACGTGCAACCTATTAATAATATACTAATAACGATCGAAATACCAGAACGCCCTTCGACTAGCAAACAGTGTACCTGCGGATCGGGAAGAAAGTGTATCGAATAAGGTGTAAAAAGACGAGCGACGACGGTCACAGCCAGTAGAGTACGTCGTCGTAGTCGGTCGGTCGGTCGGTCGGCGGTACCACACCGCGTAGGTACCGCTTACGGCTCGTGTCACAGTCGCGTTGTGTTGTGCTTATTTATATAGGAATAACTAAAACCGTAAATAGGTACCTACTAAAAAATATATTGCATTCAAAACAACGTAGGTATCAAGTACCTACTACTACTCTGGCAGGATACCTAGTGACGAGACTGCGAGCAAACGGCTGGCTGGATAAGTCGTACCTATTGGATAATACTATTGGAGTTGATGTTTTATTTATATCAATTTCAGATAGAGCTGAGCTGAGCTGAGCTGAGCTGAGATGAGATGAGCCTAGCCGAGTGACAGACGACGACACCATCAACAACAACAACAACGACACCATCATCGTTGACTATAGGTAGGTACCTACTTAAGTAATAATTAAAGGTGAATTTATGTCAATGTGTAACAGTAGACTAGGTGGTACCAAACTGTGCTTTTCTTTTTACATACATAGGTCATATTGGATGTTGTTATAATATGTAGGTTTAATGTTTTATATTTATCAATTTCAGGCGTTGCTGTTTCTGCTGAGCTAGCTGCTCTGCTGTGTGACAGACGGCGATGGCGACGGCGACGGCGACGGCGAGGGACAACAAGAACGGAGCGTTTACTGTGTACTAAGGTAATTATAAGTTAAAATGTGCCATAGTTCTAGATCTGTACTAGTTTTAAGTCCCTAGTTTATGTAATACTGGATATTAAAATGATAATAAGTAAATAACTGTTTCATGTGCCTACCTCTATATACCTAATACCTACTCAGATCTAAGTTTAACTAAAGTAGGTAGTCTATACCTACTCGTGTGTGTGTGTGGTAAATACAGTCTAGTTGATTGGTACGTTTTTAGACAATTCCATTAAAAGAAACATATATTTATTATATATCGAATCATATGCGGCCCTGAAAAGGGCCTTTTTTATGTGCGCATCTACATACGTGCGTATGATCGAACGGTATGATCGTCGACCACACACGGTACGTACGTAGAGCTGGCAACGTACGGCTTTTAACCGCCGAAACCGTACAGGGTACGACCCTGGCGCTTCAGAGCGTAGACGACGTCCATGGCGGTGACGGTCTTCCTCTTGGCGTGCTCGGTGTAGGTGACGGCATCGCGGATGACGTTCTCGAGGAACACTTTAAGCACACCGCGGGTCTCCTCGTAGATCAGACCGGAGATACGTTTCACGCCGCCTCTGCGAGCCA
Source organism: Melanchra persicariae (assembly GCA_947386135.1). Lineage (NCBI taxonomy): Eukaryota > Metazoa > Arthropoda > Insecta > Lepidoptera > Noctuidae > Melanchra > Melanchra persicariae. Next base: position 4,904,157 of record OX376673.1, on the reverse strand, counting down.
GACGACGGATGGCGGGCTTCGTGATACCCTGGATGTTATCACGAAGTACCTTCCTGTGACGCTTGGCTCCTCCTTTTCCCAGACCCTTTCCTCCCTTACCGCGACCGGTCATCTTCTCAGCAGTGGGGTTCCAAAGTAACTAACAAACACGATAACAACACTCGCGAACAACGCGGACGACTGGAGCAAAAATTTTTTTTTTTTTTTTTTTTTTTTTATGAGTGGCCTCTCGCAGGTCAACCTAGGAGGTTGTCGGCTGCTTAACCGGACTTGCCTGTGGCGGCCTTAATAATATTATTATTAAAGCCTCCAGCCAGGGCTTATTAAACTTAAAAACTAAGCGACTACGCTAAGGGCACCCCCTGTGGGGTACGGACCTCGGCTTAGGGCGTCGCTGGGGGAGGACAGCTAGGGACGGGCTGGATCTAATAAAGATTTTTATTATTAGGGGGCGAGTGTTGTTAAAACTACAGGCTCAGCGGCGCGGGCTGGCACGAGCAAGGGACGGGGCGGACATTGACGGGACGGTCGCGACGGGCCTCGGCGGCGAGGGCGGAAGGACGGTGGTCGCGGTTTGCGAATTGTGCTTGTACTACTACTACTCTCTTGGAGGAGGGTGGTGGGGTCGTCGGGGGTGATTAAGGTGTGCCTCGGACGGCGAATTTTAGATATGAGGGAGGGTTGGTATCGGGCGGCCGATACGATGAGGGGGTTGCGGTGTTTGACAGCAGTGTCGATGAAACGCTTGGTAATGCGTTTCATGAACTGCTGTATGGTGGGCACTCTGAGATCCAGATGTAAAGTCTCATTACGGACATAGTATGGGGCTCCCGTGATTCTACGGAGGAATCGGTTCTGGAGTGTCTGCATCCTGTGAAGGTGACGAGGCTTTGCGTGTGCGAAGACAGCGCAAGCGTATGTCATCATGGGGCGAATGACCGCGGTAAACAGTCGCAATTTGCACTTGAGTGACAATTTGCTTCTGGCGACCGTGATAAAGTGTAACCTCCCCAGAGCGAAGGCAGCGCGCGAGCGGGCCAGCCTTGTGTGCTCAGCGAAGGTGAGGTGGTTATCCAGGGTGACTCCCAGGTACTTAGCTTGCTTCTCCCAGGGGATCGGCTTGCCATACATGGTGATCGGACGGGGGAGGAGCAAAAATTTGTGGCTCGGTTTTATATATACCCTACGAGTAGCTCTGAGGGAGGGGGGGGGGGGGGGAGTGATACGGTCGGTGCGCGGGGAGAGGCGAGACGATGCTCGTCGTTGGTTGGTCGGTTGGGCGATGTGCTCTACGTAGTTTCGTCGCGCGCATTCGAAGAAAATAAATTAAAGTACTTAGCTAGGTACATATTACTGTTTTAAGGTAGGTACTTAGTAAAGGATAATAAGTAAAAAAAAAAAAAAAAAAAAAAAAGAATTGGTAGGTACATTAAAAGAATGCATAATTTATACTTCGATCGATAAGTTTGTATGACACAGGCATAGACGAGCAGTGGTTGGATGCCTTCGCCAAAAATAATAACGCTTGCTTTCATCTATGCAAGGTTTTTTTTTTTTAACATAGGACTGACTTACTTCTAAGGTATTATAGTGTGTAGGTATAGGTACCTAATTCATTTGGGTTCTTATTATTTGTATGACTGTGTTACGTTAGTTAGGTAGGTAGGTAGGTAGGTAACGTTTTTGCGACATTCTGATAGAAAGAAACATTTTATAATCAGATACATATGTGGCCCTGAAAAGGGCCTTTTATGTGAACGCATAGTCACAGACGGCACACAGCCACCGACACGATGCACTGCACGAGGGCAGTGACTACGTGAACGACGACGAGGTGTATCGTGCTTGCGACGTATGCCGTTGCAAGAAGCAGCAGCAGTTTAAGCACGTTCGCCTCTGATCCTGCGCGCCAACTGGATGTCCTTGGGCATGATGGTGACTCGCTTAGCGTGAATCGCGCACAGGTTGGTGTCTTCGAAGAGACCGACCAGGTAAGCTTCGCTGGCCTCCTGCAGCGCCATGACGGCGGAGCTCTGGAAACGGAGATCGGTCTTGAAGTCCTGAGCGATCTCACGCACGAGACGCTGGAACGGAAGCTTGCGGATCAGCAGCTCGGTACTCTTCTGGTAACGACGGATCTCACGAAGGGCCACGGTGCCGGGCCTGTAACGATGGGGCTTCTTGACGCCTCCGGTGGCCGGTGCGCTCTTACGCGCAGCCTTGGTGGCGAGCTGCTTCCTCGGTGCCTTACCACCGGTGGATTTACGAGCGGTCTGCTTAGTACGCGCCATTGTAAACACGGAACGGGAGAGTAACGAATAAAATAAACACTTAAAGTACGCGCGGACCTACACGCAACGAACGTACGAGAGCGAATAAAGCAGCCAAACTTTTTTTTTTTTTTTTTTTTTTTTTTTTTTTTTTTTAGGTATGACCACTAGCAAGTTAACACACTTGGGATATTAACTGCTTAACCGGACTAACCTGTGGTGGCTTCAAATGAATTTAAAGCCCCCAGCCAAGGCAACAAAACTAGCTACAAGCTAAAAACACTACTGACCGCTCGCTAAGGGCATTCCCTGTGGAATACGACCTCGGCTTAGCGGCGTCAGTTTGGGACAGCAAGGGACAATCAGGCTGGGTCGTTTTATTATTTAGGGGTTATTAAAGCTAAGGGCTCAGCGGCGCGGGCTGGCTCGTTTGCAAAAGTCGGGGAGGGTTTTGAGCGGGTCGTCGCGACGGACCTCGGCGGCGAGGTCGGTATACGGAACGCGGTCTGTATCTGTTTATTCTAAGGGTGCTGGTTTCCCTACAGCTTTCCTGTATCTTTGTGATCTCGTCGTCGGATTCGACGAGTGTATGCCGAGGACGGCGAATCTTACTAATACGAGAGGGAGTGTACTGGGTTGCCTTTGAAATCAAAGGGTTTTGGTGCTTTTCAGCGGATTCGAAGAAACGCTTTGTAAGGCGTTTCATAAACTGTTTTAGGGTCGGGATTTTAAGGTCGACATGAAGTCGTTCGTTCCGTACATACCACGGGGCGCCCGTGGCTTTTCGGAGAAATCTGTTTTGAATTACTTGCATTCTGTGGATTTGCTTTGGCTTAGTGTGTGCGAATACAGCACACGCATAAGTCATAATCGGTCGTATGCACGTAGTGTAAATGCGCAGTTTACATTTAAGTGATAGCTTGCTGCGTGCATTCAGCATTGCATGGAGTCTACCCAGAGCGAATGCAGCACGTGAACGTACCGCACTTATGTGCTCAGCAAAGGTGAGTCTATGGTCTAATATCACACCTAGATATTTGGCTCGCTTTTCCCAAGGGATCTGCTTACCAAACATGGTGATAGGACTCGGTGGATTGGGAATGAATTTCGTCCGCGGTTTGTAGAACAAAACCGCCTGACTTTTTTCGGGATTAACCTCAAATCTCCAGAGACGGAACCAAGCGCCTAGGTCGCTGGCCGCCTTTTGAAGATTTTTGGCTATTGCGTTTTCACTATTGCCGGAGCAATAGATGGCCGTATCATCGGCAAATAGAGCTAGCTGCGTCTTATTATTCTTAGGGATGTCGCTAGTGAACAGCGTGAAAAATAAGGGAGAGAGCACGCCGCCTTGAGGGACGCCGGCTCGTATAGGGTGGGGGGAGGAAAGCGCACCTTCGATACGAAGCAGCCAAACCTACTACCGCCCGTATTTATAGCCGCGTAGCGGGCACGAGTCGGGCGCGCGCGCCCTCTTCCGTATAACGAGCAAACTAAACAAGCTAAAAAAAAAAAAAAAAAAAATTGGTAAAATTAAATTAGGTAGGTAGGTACGTAATATGTTTTACTAAGTATAGGTATTAAAGTATTACGATGAAAAAAAAAAAAATATAATAAAACCCCATAGAACAGAACGCCTAGCACATTTTCCATATTTCGTAGGTAGGTACCTAAGCAGACTGTAGACGGCACCAATCTTATTGAAATATCATACCTATTATGAAAATGTTAACAGAATAGATAGACCTATTTGTCTGTACTTTATTTATTTATTTTCCTATTCTTCTTTATGTTTTGTGTGCATGCTCCGTTATACCTATATAATTTGTGTAGTGCATGGCCAGCCAGCTAGCTATTTAATTAGTTTAGTTTGAAATAAGTTTTATTTATGTAGGTATGTATGTAGGTAGGTAGGTAGGTAGGTAGGTAGGTAGGTAGGTGTAACAGTAGCTTATAACAACATGAACAGTTGGTTTCATTTTGTAACGTTTTGACTTTCAAATTAAAGAAACGTGAATTATTATCACATGAACATATTTGTGGCCCTGAAAAGGGCCTTTTGTTTGCTTCTCCTGCCATCCTGCGCTGGTGGTGTGGTGTGGTGTTGGGTGCGCGTCCAGACGTCTGCCGTGGTGTGTTGTGTCCGCGATACGTGAATAATGCGAGCGGGTCTCGTACGTAAATACGTAACATACATAGTATGTAGGTATGCACATAACGCTGACCACGACACGATTAACACGCACCACTTTCGACAAGACACACGAGCATTCGCACTGGGTTTAACACTTTTCACACACACTGTATACACTTGACGAGACGGCGTCGAGACGGTTCGCTCTTGTTAGCCACCGACCGACCGCGCTCACTTGGAGCTGGTGTATTTGGTGACGGCCTTGGTGCCTTCACTGACGGCGTGCTTCGCGAGCTCTCCGGGCAGCAGGAGCCTGACTGACGTCTGCACCTCCCTGGACGTGATGGTAGACCTCTTGTTGTAGTGGGCGAGACGTGAAGCTTCGGCGGCGATACGCTCGAAGATGTCGTTCACGAACGAGTTCATGATGGACATGGCCTTGCTGGAGATACCGGTGTCGGGGTGCACCTGCTTCAGGACCTTGTAGATGTAGATGGCGTAACTCTCCTTCCTCTTGTGCTTCTTCTTCTTCTTGTCGGTCTTGGAGATGTTCTTCTGGGCCTTGCCAGACTTCTTGGCGGCTTTACCACTTGTCTTGGGCGGCATGATGAAATTGTTTTACAGTACGTGCTACCGAAACGGAGTTCAGTCGCAGTGTAAAAAACCGCACCCGGCGAACAGTTGTATTTATACGACCGCTCGCGGTACACAGTTGCGGCGGGCTCGACATAGCGGCGGACCAATCACAGCGCTCCTTAGCTAGAGTGTAGATCCCGCGCGCGGGGGAGGGGGTACTCGGGAGGGAGGCAGAGGGGGAGGGGAGACGCTTGTGTTCGTCATTATTGAAAAAATTAAAAATGATAGATAATTGAAAAACGAAAAAACTTACATTGCACTTTGACGTTTTTTTTTTTTTTTTTTCTCTCATTTATTGCATATTCCGTAAAATTTATAACTATCATTCTACGTAGGCCTATATTTATATTATGAAGATTTTTATCACATGCGATTTACCCAAGTACCTAACCATAGAAAGAAGCAATATAATTTTTCTTCACCGATGCAAATTTTTCATAAATTTTGTTGTTGCCATTCTCATAATATAACTAATTTTGTCTATCATTATTTTTCTGGTCTCTAATATTTTTGTTCAACCAATTTGAGGGGGGGGGGGGGGGGGGGGCGAGGGGGGGGGGGTGAAGGGGTTTACCTACCTAGTCTTAATTATAGTACCTGTATCATACATGATGTTCGCACAGGTAGATCTATGTATACGTTTTATGACAATACCGTTAAAGAAACTGTCTTTACTTTATATATTTGACGAATCATATTGTGGCCCTGAAAAGGGCCTTTTGTTTTGAATGCATACGAGCGATTAGCATCGCGCAACCGACATAATAGATATGTACGTTCATAAATATTATATCGAAGTACGCGTGCAGAGCAGCACTCGCACGAAGCACCGGCTGTGTGTGTGTGTACAGTAGCTTAGGCGGCGCGACGTTTAAGCCTTCTTCTCGGTCTTCTTGGGCAGTAGCACGGCCTGGATGTTCGGCAGCACACCACCTTGAGCGATCGTCACGCCGGAGAGCAGCTTGTTCAACTCCTCGTCGTTGCGGATGGCCAATTGAAGATGACGCGGGATGATCCTGGTCTTCTTGTTGTCCCTCGCGGCGTTGCCGGCCAACTCGAGGACCTCAGCGGCCAGGTACTCCATCACGGCGGCCAAGTAGACGGGCGCGCCGGCACCCACACGCTCGGCGTAGTTTCCGTTACGCAGCAGCCTGTGGATACGTCCCACGGGAAACTGGAGACCAGCACGGTTGGAACGGGACTTTGCCTTTCCCTTCACTTTGCCACCTTTACCGCGACCAGACATGGTTGAGAGGTTTGTTTGTAGTACTCACGAAAACAACGAAACACACGCGTACGTCAGTGCGCGCGCCGAGACAATATTTTTCCGTAAACTCGGTGTCGCCCGTATATATACCCGAGACGCGTAGCTGTGTCAGTGGGAGGGGTACACAGCTAACGAAATCGAAGCGCTAAACGCGCAGGCGCGCGCGCGCGCGCGCTCCCGTTCTGCGTCAAGGAAAATAAAATATTGGTACATGTTGTACCTCCTCTGGCGGCTGGCTGGCTGTATTTATTTATTTATTTATAATATAAAAAAAAAAAAAAAAAAAAAAAATAGGATGTCTTAAATGATTCGAAGGTATGGTAGGTAGGTAGGTAGGTAGGTAGGTAGGTAGGTAGGTAGGTAGGTAGGTAGGTAGGTAGATTATATAGTTGCCTATTGTACGTACCCCTATAATAGAGCAATTATTGACCACTAAATTGGTATGTATATATGTCGCAGCCAATTAGCTTAATCAGCCGTTTAATTGGTTGCCTAGCCTTTTCATTTAAATGTGCCGATTTTTTAGCGACTTAAGTGACATCTTTTGTTCAATATCGTTTAATGACTTGCCCATGACACTTTCTAGACTTTTAATGAAACGGCTGATTCAGCTAGATGGCTGCGACATATATATATATATATTTGTTTTCTTTATTATTAAAGTAGAGAGAGGTACCTGTATCCGCTGTAGTCTTTACCTAGATAATATTTTGTGTTCTATGCGTGCGACTTATTATTTTGAACCTTATGCTATTGCGATAAAGTTGAAAATCTATTTAAAGAAATTTTGTTAAAACGTTTTTTTTTTTTTTTTTTTGACTCTCTGTCTAATAGGAACGAATATTTTTCATATTCATGATAGTATTGTTAGCCCTGAAAAGGGCTTTTTGGTGTGCGCTCGGAGAGCGCTTGCGATCGAGAGCGCATGGCACGCGCGCTAAGCATCTCGGTGCCGCCCGCCTTGGTTTCGTTCTTCAGTTGCTGCTGCTGCTTGCTTGCTGCATCCGATGGATCGTCGGTCGGTCGAGCGAGCGAGCGAGACGCGTCGAGCGGTGTTCCCCGCACCCTCCTTCCCGAGGACGATAGACAGACGCGTAACAACGACGTAGCGTAGGTACTAGGTAGGTGCGTGCATACATACGTGCTGCTTGCGGTTGACCGCAAATATCTTCCTACAGTATATATTGTGACATTATGTAGCGTGTACACGACTGCTAACTACGTTTGTTTACACATGATCACAAATACACCATAGGTAAGACGAACACATACACACACACATGCACTTTGTTGTTGATGTTTGTCGTCGCCGCCGTCGTCGTCGTCGTCGTCGTCGTCGTCGTCGGTGTAACGCGAACGCTGCGACCGTAGCTTACTTCTTAGCGGCGGAAGCTTTCTTGGCTGCCGGCTTAGACTTGGGTGTGGCCGCGGCCTTCTTGGGTTTAGGCGCTTTAGGTTTCTTTGTTGGCGGCTTGGCTGTCTTCTTGGCTTTGGGCGCCTTCGCCTTGGCTGGGGCGGCGGCCTTCTTGGGTGCCGGCTTCTTCTTAGCGGCGGCGGCTGCCTTCTTGTCCTTGGCGGCGGCGGCGGCCGTCGACTTGGCCTTCGAAGGTGAAGCGGCGGACGCGGCGGCTGCTGCCGCCTTCTTGGTCTTGGCGCCAGCCGCCGAGGCGGTCGCCTTCTTCGCCTTCGCGGCGGCAGCGGGAGCTTTGGCGGCCTTGCCGGCGGCGCCGGCGGGTTTCTTCGACGCGGCCGACTTCGACTCGAGCTTGAAGGAACCCGAGGCACCCTTGCCCTTGGTCTGGATCAGCGCGCCAGATTCGACGGCGCTCTTCAGATATTTCCTGATGAACGGAGCCAGTTTCTCCGCGTCGACCTTGTACTGCACGGCGATGTACTTCTTGATCGCCTGCAGGGAAGATCCGCTGCGCTCCTTCATCTCCTTGATGGCGTTGTTGACCATCTCGGATGTTTTGGGATGGGTCGGCTTCGCCTTGGGTTTCTTGGCAGCGCCGGCGCCGCCGCCGGCCTGTCTCGCCTGCTTCTTCGCTGGGGTAGCGGGTGCCGGAGCCTCGGTAGCAACTGCGGTGTCTGCCATCTCGTCGAGTTAGATTACAAACAAAATAATATAATACACTCTTATAAGAAAGACTTAGATGTCGCCACTTATAGGTTTCACGAGTTTCGTATGCGCACACAGAGGCATGACGCTACTTTACCGTAACGAGCGCCGTGATGTCGCGAGACGTTTTCTCGTATGAACGCTTGAAAGTTTTCACTAACACGTATCTAATAAAATAAGTAAAAACAATGTTTATCGTGTCGAAGCGGCGGTGTTGTTTACGTTTCCGGATAGGTCATGAAGTTGACGACGAGGTATCGGCGATAGCGGCGGCGCGAGGCGTCCGTTGCGGCTGTGGCGGCGTTTTAATTGGACGACTGCGTACGATGCTAAGGTCGGGTCGAGTTCAAAACGTTATTTTCTCTATAAAAGTGATGTTTGGCGGCGGCGAAGGCCGACGCGTCGACGGGGAGGATATGTAGCCTGTGCGGCGACAGCAATTCGTCGATATGGGACGGCCTCGCGAAGGTATTATCGAGGTAAAAGTGAAGCGTCGTAAAACACCGCGAGCGCCGAACTGTTAAGGACGGACGGCTCCGTCCAGGACGTGCAACCTATTAATAATATACTAATAACGATCGAAATACCAGAACGCCCTTCGACTAGCAAACAGTGTACCTGCGGATCGGGAAGAAAGTGTATCGAATAAGGTGTAAAAAGACGAGCGACGACGGTCACAGCCAGTAGAGTACGTCGTCGTAGTCGGTCGGTCGGTCGGTCGGCGGTACCACACCGCGTAGGTACCGCTTACGGCTCGTGTCACAGTCGCGTTGTGTTGTGCTTATTTATATAGGAATAACTAAAACCGTAAATAGGTACCTACTAAAAAATATATTGCATTCAAAACAACGTAGGTATCAAGTACCTACTACTACTCTGGCAGGATACCTAGTGACGAGACTGCGAGCAAACGGCTGGCTGGATAAGTCGTACCTATTGGATAATACTATTGGAGTTGATGTTTTATTTATATCAATTTCAGATAGAGCTGAGCTGAGCTGAGCTGAGCTGAGATGAGATGAGCCTAGCCGAGTGACAGACGACGACACCATCAACAACAACAACAACGACACCATCATCGTTGACTATAGGTAGGTACCTACTTAAGTAATAATTAAAGGTGAATTTATGTCAATGTGTAACAGTAGACTAGGTGGTACCAAACTGTGCTTTTCTTTTTACATACATAGGTCATATTGGATGTTGTTATAATATGTAGGTTTAATGTTTTATATTTATCAATTTCAGGCGTTGCTGTTTCTGCTGAGCTAGCTGCTCTGCTGTGTGACAGACGGCGATGGCGACGGCGACGGCGACGGCGAGGGACAACAAGAACGGAGCGTTTACTGTGTACTAAGGTAATTATAAGTTAAAATGTGCCATAGTTCTAGATCTGTACTAGTTTTAAGTCCCTAGTTTATGTAATACTGGATATTAAAATGATAATAAGTAAATAACTGTTTCATGTGCCTACCTCTATATACCTAATACCTACTCAGATCTAAGTTTAACTAAAGTAGGTAGTCTATACCTACTCGTGTGTGTGTGTGGTAAATACAGTCTAGTTGATTGGTACGTTTTTAGACAATTCCATTAAAAGAAACATATATTTATTATATATCGAATCATATGCGGCCCTGAAAAGGGCCTTTTTTATGTGCGCATCTACATACGTGCGTATGATCGAACGGTATGATCGTCGACCACACACGGTACGTACGTAGAGCTGGCAACGTACGGCTTTTAACCGCCGAAACCGTACAGGGTACGACCCTGGCGCTTCAGAGCGTAGACGACGTCCATGGCGGTGACGGTCTTCCTCTTGGCGTGCTCGGTGTAGGTGACGGCATCGCGGATGACGTTCTCGAGGAACACTTTAAGCACACCGCGGGTCTCCTCGTAGATCAGACCGGAGATACGTTTCACGCCGCCTCTGCGAGCCAGACGACGGATGGCGGGCTTCGTGATACCCTGGATGTTATCACGAAGTACCTTCCTGTGACGCTTGGCTCCTCCTTTTCCCAGACCCTTTCCTCCCTTACCGCGACCGGTCATCTTCTCAGCAGTGGGGTTCCAAAGTAACTAACAAACACGATAACAACACTCGCGAACAACGCGGACGACTGGAGCAAAAATTTTTTTTTTTTTTTTTTTTTTTTTTTTTTTTTTTTTTTTTTTTTTTTTTTAGGTATGACCACTAGCAAGTTAACACACTTGGGATATTAACTGCTTAACCGGACTAACCTGTGGTGGCTTCAAATGAATTTAAAGCCCCCAGCCAAGGCAACAAAACTAGCTACAAGCTAAAAACACTACTGACCGCTCGCTAAGGGCATTCCCTGTGGAATACGACCTCGGCTTAGCGGCGTCAGTTTGGGACAGCAAGGGACAATCAGGCTGGGTCGTTTTATTATTTAGGGGTTATTAAAGCTAAGGGCTCAGCGGCGCGGGCTGGCTCGTTTGCAAAAGTCGGGGAGGGTTTTGAGCGGGTCGTCGCGACGGACCTCGGCGGCGAGGTCGGTATACGGAACGCGGTCTGTATCTGTTTATTCTAAGGGTGCTGGTTTCCCTACAGCTTTCCTGTATCTTTGTGATCTCGTCGTCGGATTCGACGAGTGTATGCCGAGGACGGCGAATCTTACTAATACGAGAGGGAGTGTACTGGGTTGCCTTTGAAATCAAAGGGTTTTGGTGCTTTTCAGCGGATTCGAAGAAACGCTTTGTAAGGCGTTTCATAAACTGTTTTAGGGTCGGGATTTTAAGGTCGACATGAAGTCGTTCGTTCCGTACATACCACGGGGCGCCCGTGGCTTTTCGGAGAAATCTGTTTTGAATTACTTGCATTCTGTGGATTTGCTTTGGCTTAGTGTGTGCGAATACAGCACACGCATAAGTCATAATCGGTCGTATGCACGTAGTGTAAATGCGCAGTTTACATTTAAGTGATAGCTTGCTGCGTGCATTCAGCATTGCATGGAGTCTACCCAGAGCGAATGCAGCACGTGAACGTACCGCACTTATGTGCTCAGCAAAGGTGAGTCTATGGTCTAATATCACACCTAGATATTTGGCTCGCTTTTCCCAAGGGATCTGCTTACCAAACATGGTGATAGGACTCGGTGGATTGGGAATGAATTTCGTCCGCGGTTTGTAGAACAAAACCGCCTGACTTTTTTCGGGATTAACCTCAAATCTCCAGAGACGGAACCAAGCGCCTAGGTCGCTGGCCGCCTTTTGAAGATTTTTGGCTATTGCGTTTTCACTATTGCCGGAGCAATAGATGGCCGTATCATCGGCAAATAGAGCTAGCTGCGTCTTATTATTCTTAGGGATGTCGCTAGTGAACAGCGTGAAAAATAAGGGAGAGAGCACGCCGCCTTGAGGGACGCCGGCTCGTATAGGGTGGGGGGAGGAAAGCGCACCTTCGATACGATACCGAAAGGTGCGGTTCGACAAATAGTCTCGTATGATGAGCACGAGACGATCTGGCACGCCAAGTTTATATAGCTTATAAATTAAGCCATTGTGCCAGACTTTGTCGAAAGCTTTCGCTATATCAAAGAACACGGCTCCCGTTTTATAACCGCGTTGAGTGCGGCCGCTGATATGTTCAACGATACGGTAAACCTGTTGGACACATGAGTGATTAGCTCGAAAGCCAAACTGTTCATTAGGCAGGAGGCCCTTTGCCTCGGCATAACCTCTGAGTCTCTTATAAATAAGTCGCTCATAGATTTTACCTAGGACCTTGAGCAGACTGATGGGACGGTAACTGGTAGGGGAGGACTTTGGCTTTCCCGGTTTAGGAATACCGATAACGGTAGCCTCTTTCCACGATTGTGGGAACATGTTGTTGGACAGAGCGCCGTTGAAAATGGCAGTCATCAACATGATAAGGGAAGCTGGGAGAAAACGGAACACCTTGTTGGTGATACCGTCTGACCCAGGGGCTTTCCTGGGTTTGAGTTTCCCGATTATATCCTTTACCTCATCTGGAGTGATGGGGGGGAGGGGTCCTCGGGGCTGGAGCAAAAATTTGTGGCTCGGTTTTATATATACCCTACGAGTAGCTCTGAGGGAGGGGGGGGGGGGGGGGAGTGATACGGTCGGTGCGCGGGGAGAGGCGAGACGATGCTCGTCGTTGGTTGGTCGGTTGGGCGATGTGCTCTACGTAGTTTCGTCGCGCGCATTCGAAGAAAATAAATTAAAGTACTTAGCTAGGTACATATTACTGTTTTAAGGTAGGTACTTAGTAAAGGATAATAAGTAAAAAAAAAAAAAAAAAAAAAAAAGAATTGGTAGGTACATTAAAAGAATGCATAATTTATACTTCGATCGATAAGTTTGTATGACACAGGCATAGACGAGCAGTGGTTGGATGCCTTCGCCAAAAATAATAACGCTTGCTTTCATCTATGCAAGGTTTTTTTTTTTTAACATAGGACTGACTTACTTCTAAGGTATTATAGTGTGTAGGTATAGGTACCTAATTCATTTGGGTTCTTATTATTTGTATGACTGTGTTACGTTAGTTAGGTAGGTAGGTAGGTAGGTAACGTTTTTGCGACATTCTGATAGAAAGAAACATTTTATAATCAGATACATATGTGGCCCTGAAAAGGGCCTTTTATGTGAACGCATAGTCACAGACGGCACACAGCCACCGACACGATGCACTGCACGAGGGCAGTGACTACGTGAACGACGACGAGGTGTATCGTGCTTGCGACGTATGCCGTTGCAAGAAGCAGCAGCAGTTTAAGCACGTTCGCCTCTGATCCTGCGCGCCAACTGGATGTCCTTGGGCATGATGGTGACTCGCTTAGCGTGAATCGCGCACAGGTTGGTGTCTTCGAAGAGACCGACCAGGTAAGCTTCGCTGGCCTCCTGCAGCGCCATGACGGCGGAGCTCTGGAAACGGAGATCGGTCTTGAAGTCCTGAGCGATCTCACGCACGAGACGCTGGAACGGAAGCTTGCGGATCAGCAGCTCGGTACTCTTCTGGTAACGACGGATCTCACGAAGGGCCACGGTGCCGGGCCTGTAACGATGGGGCTTCTTGACGCCTCCGGTGGCCGGTGCGCTCTTACGCGCAGCCTTGGTGGCGAGCTGCTTCCTCGGTGCCTTACCACCGGTGGATTTACGAGCGGTCTGCTTAGTACGCGCCATTGTAAACACGGAACGGGAGAGTAACGAATAAAATAAACACTTAAAGTACGCGCGGACCTACACGCAACGAACGTACGAGAGCGAATAAAGCAGCCAAACCTACTACCGCCCGTATTTATAGCCGCGTAGCGGGCACGAGTCGGGCGCGCGCGCCCTCTTCCGTATAACGAGCAAACTAAACAAGCTAAAAAAAAAAAAAAAAAAAATTGGTAAAATTAAATTAGGTAGGTAGGTACGTAATATGTTTTACTAAGTATAGGTATTAAAGTATTACGATGAAAAAAAAAAAAATATAATAAAACCCCATAGAACAGAACGCCTAGCACATTTTCCATATTTCGTAGGTAGGTACCTAAGCAGACTGTAGACGGCACCAATCTTATTGAAATATCATACCTATTATGAAAATGTTAACAGAATAGATAGACCTATTTGTCTGTACTTTATTTATTTATTTTCCTATTCTTCTTTATGTTTTGTGTGCATGCTCCGTTATACCTATATAATTTGTGTAGTGCATGGCCAGCCAGCTAGCTATTTAATTAGTTTAGTTTGAAATAAGTTTTATTTATGTAGGTATGTATGTAGGTAGGTAGGTAGGTAGGTAGGTAGGTAGGTAGGTGTAACAGTAGCTTATAACAACATGAACAGTTGGTTTCATTTTGTAACGTTTTGACTTTCAAATTAAAGAAACGTGAATTATTATCACATGAACATATTTGTGGCCCTGAAAAGGGCCTTTTGTTTGCTTCTCCTGCCATCCTGCGCTGGTGGTGTGGTGTGGTGTTGGGTGCGCGTCCAGACGTCTGCCGTGGTGTGTTGTGTCCGCGATACGTGAATAATGCGAGCGGGTCTCGTACGTAAATACGTAACATACATAGTATGTAGGTATGCACATAACGCTGACCACGACACGATTAACACGCACCACTTTCGACAAGACACACGAGCATTCGCACTGGGTTTAACACTTTTCACACACACTGTATACACTTGACGAGACGGCGTCGAGACGGTTCGCTCTTGTTAGCCACCGACCGACCGCGCTCACTTGGAGCTGGTGTATTTGGTGACGGCCTTGGTGCCTTCACTGACGGCGTGCTTCGCGAGCTCTCCGGGCAGCAGGAGCCTGACTGACGTCTGCACCTCCCTGGACGTGATGGTAGACCTCTTGTTGTAGTGGGCGAGACGTGAAGCTTCGGCGGCGATACGCTCGAAGATGTCGTTCACGAACGAGTTCATGATGGACATGGCCTTGCTGGAGATACCGGTGTCGGGGTGCACCTGCTTCAGGACCTTGTAGATGTAGATGGCGTAACTCTCCTTCCTCTTGTGCTTCTTCTTCTTCTTGTCGGTCTTGGAGATGTTCTTCTGGGCCTTGCCAGACTTCTTGGCGGCTTTACCACTTGTCTTGGGCGGCATGATGAAATTGTTTTACAGTACGTGCTACCGAAACGGAGTTCAGTCGCAGTGTAAAAAACCGCACCCGGCGAACAGTTGTATTTATACGACCGCTCGCGGTACACAGTTGCGGCGGGCTCGACATAGCGGCGGACCAATCACAGCGCTCCTTAGCTAGAGTGTAGATCCCGCGCGCGGGGGAGGGGGTACTCGGGAGGGAGGCAGAGGGGGAGGGGAGACGCTTGTGTTCGTCATTATTGAAAAAATTAAAAATGATAGATAATTGAAAAACGAAAAAACTTACATTGCACTTTGACGTTTTTTTTTTTTTTTTTTCTCTCATTTATTGCATATTCCGTAAAATTTATAACTATCATTCTACGTAGGCCTATATTTATATTATGAAGATTTTTATCACATGCGATTTACCCAAGTACCTAACCATAGAAAGAAGCAATATAATTTTTCTTCACCGATGCAAATTTTTCATAAATTTTGTTGTTGCCATTCTCATAATATAACTAATTTTGTCTATCATTATTTTTCTGGTCTCTAATATTTTTGTTCAACCAATTTGAGGGGGGGGGGGGGGGGGGGGGCGAGGGGGGGGGGGTGAAGGGGTTTACCTACCTAGTCTTAATTATAGTACCTGTATCATACATGATGTTCGCACAGGTAGATCTATGTATACGTTTTATGACAATACCGTTAAAGAAACTGTCTTTACTTTATATATTTGACGAATCATATTGTGGCCCTGAAAAGGGCCTTTTGTTTTGAATGCATACGAGCGATTAGCATCGCGCAACCGACATAATAGATATGTACGTTCATAAATATTATATCGAAGTACGCGTGCAGAGCAGCACTCGCACGAAGCACCGGCTGTGTGTGTGTGTACAGTAGCTTAGGCGGCGCGACGTTTAAGCCTTCTTCTCGGTCTTCTTGGGCAGTAGCACGGCCTGGATGTTCGGCAGCACACCACCTTGAGCGATCGTCACGCCGGAGAGCAGCTTGTTCAACTCCTCGTCGTTGCGGATGGCCAATTGAAGATGACGCGGGATGATCCTGGTCTTCTTGTTGTCCCTCGCGGCGTTGCCGGCCAACTCGAGGACCTCAGCGGCCAGGTACTCCATCACGGCGGCCAAGTAGACGGGCGCGCCGGCACCCACACGCTCGGCGTAGTTTCCGTTACGCAGCAGCCTGTGGATACGTCCCACGGGAAACTGGAGACCAGCACGGTTGGAACGGGACTTTGCCTTTCCCTTCACTTTGCCACCTTTACCGCGACCAGACATGGTTGAGAGGTTTGTTTGTAGTACTCACGAAAACAACGAAACACACGCGTACGTCAGTGCGCGCGCCGAGACAATATTTTTCCGTAAACTCGGTGTCGCCCGTATATATACCCGAGACGCGTAGCTGTGTCAGTGGGAGGGGTACACAGCTAACGAAATCGAAGCGCTAAACGCGCAGGCGCGCGCGCGCGCGCGCTCCCGTTCTGCGTCAAGGAAAATAAAATATTGGTACATGTTGTACCTC
Organism: Melanchra persicariae; assembly: GCA_947386135.1. Classification (NCBI taxonomy): domain Eukaryota; kingdom Metazoa; phylum Arthropoda; class Insecta; order Lepidoptera; family Noctuidae; genus Melanchra; species Melanchra persicariae. Next base: position 4,887,622 of record OX376673.1, on the reverse strand, counting down.
CTCTGGCGGCTGGCTGGCTGTATTTATTTATTTATTTATAATATAAAAAAAAAAAAAAAAAAAAAAAATAGGATGTCTTAAATGATTCGAAGGTATGGTAGGTAGGTAGGTAGGTAGGTAGGTAGGTAGGTAGGTAGGTAGGTAGGTAGGTAGGTAGATTATATAGTTGCCTATTGTACGTACCCCTATAATAGAGCAATTATTGACCACTAAATTGGTATGTATATATGTCGCAGCCAATTAGCTTAATCAGCCGTTTAATTGGTTGCCTAGCCTTTTCATTTAAATGTGCCGATTTTTTAGCGACTTAAGTGACATCTTTTGTTCAATATCGTTTAATGACTTGCCCATGACACTTTCTAGACTTTTAATGAAACGGCTGATTCAGCTAGATGGCTGCGACATATATATATATATATTTGTTTTCTTTATTATTAAAGTAGAGAGAGGTACCTGTATCCGCTGTAGTCTTTACCTAGATAATATTTTGTGTTCTATGCGTGCGACTTATTATTTTGAACCTTATGCTATTGCGATAAAGTTGAAAATCTATTTAAAGAAATTTTGTTAAAACGTTTTTTTTTTTTTTTTTTTGACTCTCTGTCTAATAGGAACGAATATTTTTCATATTCATGATAGTATTGTTAGCCCTGAAAAGGGCTTTTTGGTGTGCGCTCGGAGAGCGCTTGCGATCGAGAGCGCATGGCACGCGCGCTAAGCATCTCGGTGCCGCCCGCCTTGGTTTCGTTCTTCAGTTGCTGCTGCTGCTTGCTTGCTGCATCCGATGGATCGTCGGTCGGTCGAGCGAGCGAGCGAGACGCGTCGAGCGGTGTTCCCCGCACCCTCCTTCCCGAGGACGATAGACAGACGCGTAACAACGACGTAGCGTAGGTACTAGGTAGGTGCGTGCATACATACGTGCTGCTTGCGGTTGACCGCAAATATCTTCCTACAGTATATATTGTGACATTATGTAGCGTGTACACGACTGCTAACTACGTTTGTTTACACATGATCACAAATACACCATAGGTAAGACGAACACATACACACACACATGCACTTTGTTGTTGATGTTTGTCGTCGCCGCCGTCGTCGTCGTCGTCGTCGTCGTCGTCGTCGGTGTAACGCGAACGCTGCGACCGTAGCTTACTTCTTAGCGGCGGAAGCTTTCTTGGCTGCCGGCTTAGACTTGGGTGTGGCCGCGGCCTTCTTGGGTTTAGGCGCTTTAGGTTTCTTTGTTGGCGGCTTGGCTGTCTTCTTGGCTTTGGGCGCCTTCGCCTTGGCTGGGGCGGCGGCCTTCTTGGGTGCCGGCTTCTTCTTAGCGGCGGCGGCTGCCTTCTTGTCCTTGGCGGCGGCGGCGGCCGTCGACTTGGCCTTCGAAGGTGAAGCGGCGGACGCGGCGGCTGCTGCCGCCTTCTTGGTCTTGGCGCCAGCCGCCGAGGCGGTCGCCTTCTTCGCCTTCGCGGCGGCAGCGGGAGCTTTGGCGGCCTTGCCGGCGGCGCCGGCGGGTTTCTTCGACGCGGCCGACTTCGACTCGAGCTTGAAGGAACCCGAGGCACCCTTGCCCTTGGTCTGGATCAGCGCGCCAGATTCGACGGCGCTCTTCAGATATTTCCTGATGAACGGAGCCAGTTTCTCCGCGTCGACCTTGTACTGCACGGCGATGTACTTCTTGATCGCCTGCAGGGAAGATCCGCTGCGCTCCTTCATCTCCTTGATGGCGTTGTTGACCATCTCGGATGTTTTGGGATGGGTCGGCTTCGCCTTGGGTTTCTTGGCAGCGCCGGCGCCGCCGCCGGCCTGTCTCGCCTGCTTCTTCGCTGGGGTAGCGGGTGCCGGAGCCTCGGTAGCAACTGCGGTGTCTGCCATCTCGTCGAGTTAGATTACAAACAAAATAATATAATACACTCTTATAAGAAAGACTTAGATGTCGCCACTTATAGGTTTCACGAGTTTCGTATGCGCACACAGAGGCATGACGCTACTTTACCGTAACGAGCGCCGTGATGTCGCGAGACGTTTTCTCGTATGAACGCTTGAAAGTTTTCACTAACACGTATCTAATAAAATAAGTAAAAACAATGTTTATCGTGTCGAAGCGGCGGTGTTGTTTACGTTTCCGGATAGGTCATGAAGTTGACGACGAGGTATCGGCGATAGCGGCGGCGCGAGGCGTCCGTTGCGGCTGTGGCGGCGTTTTAATTGGACGACTGCGTACGATGCTAAGGTCGGGTCGAGTTCAAAACGTTATTTTCTCTATAAAAGTGATGTTTGGCGGCGGCGAAGGCCGACGCGTCGACGGGGAGGATATGTAGCCTGTGCGGCGACAGCAATTCGTCGATATGGGACGGCCTCGCGAAGGTATTATCGAGGTAAAAGTGAAGCGTCGTAAAACACCGCGAGCGCCGAACTGTTAAGGACGGACGGCTCCGTCCAGGACGTGCAACCTATTAATAATATACTAATAACGATCGAAATACCAGAACGCCCTTCGACTAGCAAACAGTGTACCTGCGGATCGGGAAGAAAGTGTATCGAATAAGGTGTAAAAAGACGAGCGACGACGGTCACAGCCAGTAGAGTACGTCGTCGTAGTCGGTCGGTCGGTCGGTCGGCGGTACCACACCGCGTAGGTACCGCTTACGGCTCGTGTCACAGTCGCGTTGTGTTGTGCTTATTTATATAGGAATAACTAAAACCGTAAATAGGTACCTACTAAAAAATATATTGCATTCAAAACAACGTAGGTATCAAGTACCTACTACTACTCTGGCAGGATACCTAGTGACGAGACTGCGAGCAAACGGCTGGCTGGATAAGTCGTACCTATTGGATAATACTATTGGAGTTGATGTTTTATTTATATCAATTTCAGATAGAGCTGAGCTGAGCTGAGCTGAGCTGAGATGAGATGAGCCTAGCCGAGTGACAGACGACGACACCATCAACAACAACAACAACGACACCATCATCGTTGACTATAGGTAGGTACCTACTTAAGTAATAATTAAAGGTGAATTTATGTCAATGTGTAACAGTAGACTAGGTGGTACCAAACTGTGCTTTTCTTTTTACATACATAGGTCATATTGGATGTTGTTATAATATGTAGGTTTAATGTTTTATATTTATCAATTTCAGGCGTTGCTGTTTCTGCTGAGCTAGCTGCTCTGCTGTGTGACAGACGGCGATGGCGACGGCGACGGCGACGGCGAGGGACAACAAGAACGGAGCGTTTACTGTGTACTAAGGTAATTATAAGTTAAAATGTGCCATAGTTCTAGATCTGTACTAGTTTTAAGTCCCTAGTTTATGTAATACTGGATATTAAAATGATAATAAGTAAATAACTGTTTCATGTGCCTACCTCTATATACCTAATACCTACTCAGATCTAAGTTTAACTAAAGTAGGTAGTCTATACCTACTCGTGTGTGTGTGTGGTAAATACAGTCTAGTTGATTGGTACGTTTTTAGACAATTCCATTAAAAGAAACATATATTTATTATATATCGAATCATATGCGGCCCTGAAAAGGGCCTTTTTTATGTGCGCATCTACATACGTGCGTATGATCGAACGGTATGATCGTCGACCACACACGGTACGTACGTAGAGCTGGCAACGTACGGCTTTTAACCGCCGAAACCGTACAGGGTACGACCCTGGCGCTTCAGAGCGTAGACGACGTCCATGGCGGTGACGGTCTTCCTCTTGGCGTGCTCGGTGTAGGTGACGGCATCGCGGATGACGTTCTCGAGGAACACTTTAAGCACACCGCGGGTCTCCTCGTAGATCAGACCGGAGATACGTTTCACGCCGCCTCTGCGAGCCAGACGACGGATGGCGGGCTTCGTGATACCCTGGATGTTATCACGAAGTACCTTCCTGTGACGCTTGGCTCCTCCTTTTCCCAGACCCTTTCCTCCCTTACCGCGACCGGTCATCTTCTCAGCAGTGGGGTTCCAAAGTAACTAACAAACACGATAACAACACTCGCGAACAACGCGGACGACTGGAGCAAAAATTTGTGGCTCGGTTTTATATATACCCTACGAGTAGCTCTGAGGGAGGGGGGGGGGGGGGGGAGTGATACGGTCGGTGCGCGGGGAGAGGCGAGACGATGCTCGTCGTTGGTTGGTCGGTTGGGCGATGTGCTCTACGTAGTTTCGTCGCGCGCATTCGAAGAAAATAAATTAAAGTACTTAGCTAGGTACATATTACTGTTTTAAGGTAGGTACTTAGTAAAGGATAATAAGTAAAAAAAAAAAAAAAAAAAAAAAAGAATTGGTAGGTACATTAAAAGAATGCATAATTTATACTTCGATCGATAAGTTTGTATGACACAGGCATAGACGAGCAGTGGTTGGATGCCTTCGCCAAAAATAATAACGCTTGCTTTCATCTATGCAAGGTTTTTTTTTTTTAACATAGGACTGACTTACTTCTAAGGTATTATAGTGTGTAGGTATAGGTACCTAATTCATTTGGGTTCTTATTATTTGTATGACTGTGTTACGTTAGTTAGGTAGGTAGGTAGGTAGGTAACGTTTTTGCGACATTCTGATAGAAAGAAACATTTTATAATCAGATACATATGTGGCCCTGAAAAGGGCCTTTTATGTGAACGCATAGTCACAGACGGCACACAGCCACCGACACGATGCACTGCACGAGGGCAGTGACTACGTGAACGACGACGAGGTGTATCGTGCTTGCGACGTATGCCGTTGCAAGAAGCAGCAGCAGTTTAAGCACGTTCGCCTCTGATCCTGCGCGCCAACTGGATGTCCTTGGGCATGATGGTGACTCGCTTAGCGTGAATCGCGCACAGGTTGGTGTCTTCGAAGAGACCGACCAGGTAAGCTTCGCTGGCCTCCTGCAGCGCCATGACGGCGGAGCTCTGGAAACGGAGATCGGTCTTGAAGTCCTGAGCGATCTCACGCACGAGACGCTGGAACGGAAGCTTGCGGATCAGCAGCTCGGTACTCTTCTGGTAACGACGGATCTCACGAAGGGCCACGGTGCCGGGCCTGTAACGATGGGGCTTCTTGACGCCTCCGGTGGCCGGTGCGCTCTTACGCGCAGCCTTGGTGGCGAGCTGCTTCCTCGGTGCCTTACCACCGGTGGATTTACGAGCGGTCTGCTTAGTACGCGCCATTGTAAACACGGAACGGGAGAGTAACGAATAAAATAAACACTTAAAGTACGCGCGGACCTACACGCAACGAACGTACGAGAGCGAATAAAGCAGCCAAACTTTTTTTTTTTGATAGTGACCACTTGCAGTTCAACACGCTAGGGTTGTGTACTGCTTAGCCGGACTAGCCTGTGGTGGCCTTAAATGAATTTAAAGCCCCCAGCCAAGGCATCAAAAGCTAGCTACAGCTAGAAACGACTGGCCGCTCGCTAAGGGCATCCCCTGCGGGATACGGACCTCGGCTTAGCGGCGGCGTCAGTTCAGGGACAGCAAGGGACAGAGGCTGGGTCGGTTCATTATTTAGGGAGTTTAAAGCTAATGGCTCAGCGTCGCGGGCTGGCTCGTTAGACAAAAGACGGGGAGGGTTATGGATGGGTCGGCGCGATGGGCCCCGACGGCGGGGCCGGAATACGGATCGCGGTCTGTATTTGTATTTTCGGACTGTACTGGTTTCCCTACTGCTCTCTTGGGTCTTTGTGATCTCGTCGTCAGACTCGACGAGTGTATGCCGAGGACGGCGAACTTTACTGATACGGGAGGGAATGTACTGTGGGGCTTTTGAGATCAGGGGGTTTTGGTGCTTTTCAGCAGTTTCAATGAATCGCTTGGTAAGGCGTTTCATGAACTGTTTTAAAGTCGGGATTTTGAGATCGACATGTAGTCGTTCATTCCTTACAAACCACTGGGCGCCAGTGGCTTTTCGGAGAAATCTGTTTTGGATTACCTGCATCTTGTGGATTAGTTTTGGCTTAGTGTGTGCGAATGTTGCACACGCATAAGTCATTATAGGACGTATGCACGTAGTGTAAATGCGCAGTTTGCATTTCAGGGACAGCTTGCTGCGTGCATTCAGCATGTAGTGGAGCCTACCGAGAGCGAATGCGGCACGCGAGCGTACCGCACTAATGTGCTGAGCGAACGTAAGATTACGATCGAGGATCACACCTAGGTACTTGGCACGCTTCTCCCAAGGGATTGGCTTGCCAAACATGGTGATCGGGTTGGGGGGTTCAGGGAAGATTTTGACCCGGGGCTTGTAAAACAAGACCGCCTGGCTCTTCTCGGGATTGACTTCGAATCTCCAAAGACGGAAATAATCACCTAAGGTGTTGACCGCCTTTTGGAGGTTTCGAGCAATTGACTTTTCACTCACACCGGAGTAAAAGATGGCCGTGTCGTCGGCAAATAGAGCTAACTGCGTCTTATCATTTCTCGGAATGTCGCTGGTGAACAGCGTGAAAAATAGAGGGGAGAGCACGCCGCCTTGAGGGACGCCGGCTCGAATAGGGTGGGGGGAGGAAAGCGCTCCTTCGATACGGTACCGAAAGGTGCGGTTCGACAAATAGTCTCGTATGATGAGCACGAGACGGTCTGGCACGCCGAGTTGGTATAGCTTATAAATTAAGCCATTGTGCCAGACTTTGTCGAAGGCTTTCGCGATATCGAAAAACACTGCTCCCGTCACGAAGCCGCGTTGAGCGCGGTCGCTGATTTGCTCAACAATACGGTAAACTTGTTGAACACAGGAGTGATTAGCTCGAAAGCCAAACTGTTCGTTGGGGAGGAGGCCCTTCGCTTCGACGTAGTCTTTGAGTCGCTTATAAATAAGTCTCTCGTAGATTTTGCCGAGAACGCTGAGCAGGCTGATGGGGCGGTAACTGGAGGGGGAGGACTTTGGCTTTCCCGGTTTAGGAATACCGATAACGGTAGCCTCTTTCCACGATTGTGGGAACATGTTGTTGGTCAGAGCGCCGTTGAAAATGGCGGTCATCAACATGATAAGGGAAGCTGGGAAGAAACGGAACACCTTATTGGTGATACCGTCAGACCCAGGGGCTTTCCTGGGTTTGAGTTTTCCGATTACCTCCTTCACCTCGTCTGGAGTGACGGGGGGGAGGGGGTCCTCGGGGTCCTCGACGGGAGGGAGGGAGGCCCTACGTTCGACCTCGGCATCCACCTTTGCGAGGTGGGCTGGGTCAACCGGGTAGGTGCTGGGAGAGCATTGGGACTCTAGACTGTCGGCCAGGCATTCGGCTTTTTCATCGTCCTCGAAGGCGATGGTATTATCGGGGCGGGTGAGGGGAGGCAAACTTGTAACCTCAGGGGCGCGTAACTTCCTCTGAAGTTCCCAGAATGCCAGGTGATTAGGAGTGAGGTCGCCTAGCATCTTGTCCCATTGACTGTTACGCAGTTCAGCAATGGTGCGACTTACTTTACGCTGTAAGTAGCGCATGTGAACTTTGTTACTGTGGCAGGGAAAAGACGAATAGGCACGGACGGCCGCATTCTTCTCAGTCAGGAGAGCACGTACCTCGTCCGGGAGTTTCCAGCGTTGATCACTCATCGCTGGGACCTCCTTTGAGCATTCGCTCAGGACGGATTGCACGTGATCCGTGAGAGAGTCGACCGCGGCCGCCGTGTCGGCGGCAGACTCGATTAAGTCAGGGATCTTGTCCAAGTGAGGTGACGTGGTGACTTTCAGCTTTTCGCTTACTTTCCTCCAGTCAGTGATCACTCGGGAGGGAGGGGGTTGGGAGGGGTCCATGGGTCCCGTTCTGGGAGCAAGCTCCAGAATAACGGGCCGGTGGTCCGAGTTAAGCTCGTTCACTGTCTCCACTGAATGTAGCCGTAGGCTGACATTCTTTAGTAGAGCAATGTCGAGCACGTCGGGACGATGGTTGTGGTGATGGGGATAGTGGGTGGGATGCATTGGTGCGATGACATCGAAGTTTAGAGGGCTGGAGAGTTCGAAAATGGCTCTGCCTCTAGGATTGGCGGTGGTGCTATTCCAAGAGGGATGTTTAGCATTGAGGTCCCCCGCCAGAATGACGGAGTCACTCATACTAAGGAGTTTGGAGATGTCCTCTTTTACTTCGGAGGCGTCAGCCACCGTGTAACCCGGGCTGGGAGGAGGGATATATGTGGAGATGACCGTAATGGCCTGATGACCTGTCATGCCTAGCCGACAGACAGAGACCTCTACTTGGGCAAGAGTGGGCGAATCCACAGGGATGCAGTAGAGAGAGCTTTTATAATATATGAGAGTACCTCCTCTGTGGCACCGAGTCCTGTCATTGCGAACTACACGGTAGTTGGCAATTTTAGGGTCTCGGTGCTGGGGCTTGAGGAAGGTCTCTTGTACCAGGAGGACATCTAATTGGTGGTCGCGGAGGAAAGTGGCGACCTCGTCACGTTGGCTCAGGAGGCCATTTGCATTAAAAAACCCTATCCGGAGGGCTTTCGGTTTGAATCTAGAGGTGTGGGACTTATCCATCGATAATGGCATAATATCTCTGGATATGGTGAGCTACGTCACCGAACTCTTGGAAAACAGAGGCGAGGTTACCCCTGTTGTTCTTTATGGCCTCTGTCATTGCCAGGGCCCTGGGGGAGAAGAAGGCCTGATAGGCAGCCCCATTCAAACCCTCTATCGGGTTTGAAACCTCTTTGGCTACGACGGCCTTGGGAGGGGGAGGGAGGGGAGGTGCAAGTCGTACTTGCGGGGGATTCGCCTGGGTAAGTGAGGCGCGGGTGGTTGTTGGCGGAGAAAAGGGAGGAATGGCCACATCCATTAAGGGTGTGGCGACCTTTGTGGGTGGGGTGGTAGGGGCGGCCGGTGAGGCCTGAGGGGCGCGGGAGGCAGAGGTCCTCAGGGCCGGGAAGTGGGCCTTGTGATTAGCAGCATTCCACGGGTTGGAGCGTGGTTGGCTACTGGTATGAGGGGCGTTGTTCGCCGGTTGGGGGCGTTCCCTAATCTGGCGGGCGATTGCTCGCTTAGCCAGCTTTGGGGCGGAGGTCTTGGGGGCTTTTGGGCAGCCCCGGTAGTTGGCCGGGTGGCCTGTCTCGCCACACAGCACGCAGCTGGGTGGCTCGACGCACTGAGCACGGTCTTTGGGCCTTGTGCAATCAGAGGTGCCGTGGTCGCCCAGGCACTTGACACAGCGAGGCTTGCCGTGGCAGTTCTTTTGTGAATGGCCGTACAACTGGCAGCGGTGGCACTGCCCGACTATTCCAGATTTATTAGGGTTCTCGGTACGGATACCAGAGAGCCCGCAGATCTTGCTCACATTGAAAATGGGGTGATGCCCCTCGGTAGGGTCGGAAAGCAGCCAAACCTACTACCGCCCGTATTTATAGCCGCGTAGCGGGCACGAGTCGGGCGCGCGCGCCCTCTTCCGTATAACGAGCAAACTAAACAAGCTAAAAAAAAAAAAAAAAAAAATTGGTAAAATTAAATTAGGTAGGTAGGTACGTAATATGTTTTACTAAGTATAGGTATTAAAGTATTACGATGAAAAAAAAAAAAATATAATAAAACCCCATAGAACAGAACGCCTAGCACATTTTCCATATTTCGTAGGTAGGTACCTAAGCAGACTGTAGACGGCACCAATCTTATTGAAATATCATACCTATTATGAAAATGTTAACAGAATAGATAGACCTATTTGTCTGTACTTTATTTATTTATTTTCCTATTCTTCTTTATGTTTTGTGTGCATGCTCCGTTATACCTATATAATTTGTGTAGTGCATGGCCAGCCAGCTAGCTATTTAATTAGTTTAGTTTGAAATAAGTTTTATTTATGTAGGTATGTATGTAGGTAGGTAGGTAGGTAGGTAGGTAGGTAGGTAGGTGTAACAGTAGCTTATAACAACATGAACAGTTGGTTTCATTTTGTAACGTTTTGACTTTCAAATTAAAGAAACGTGAATTATTATCACATGAACATATTTGTGGCCCTGAAAAGGGCCTTTTGTTTGCTTCTCCTGCCATCCTGCGCTGGTGGTGTGGTGTGGTGTTGGGTGCGCGTCCAGACGTCTGCCGTGGTGTGTTGTGTCCGCGATACGTGAATAATGCGAGCGGGTCTCGTACGTAAATACGTAACATACATAGTATGTAGGTATGCACATAACGCTGACCACGACACGATTAACACGCACCACTTTCGACAAGACACACGAGCATTCGCACTGGGTTTAACACTTTTCACACACACTGTATACACTTGACGAGACGGCGTCGAGACGGTTCGCTCTTGTTAGCCACCGACCGACCGCGCTCACTTGGAGCTGGTGTATTTGGTGACGGCCTTGGTGCCTTCACTGACGGCGTGCTTCGCGAGCTCTCCGGGCAGCAGGAGCCTGACTGACGTCTGCACCTCCCTGGACGTGATGGTAGACCTCTTGTTGTAGTGGGCGAGACGTGAAGCTTCGGCGGCGATACGCTCGAAGATGTCGTTCACGAACGAGTTCATGATGGACATGGCCTTGCTGGAGATACCGGTGTCGGGGTGCACCTGCTTCAGGACCTTGTAGATGTAGATGGCGTAACTCTCCTTCCTCTTGTGCTTCTTCTTCTTCTTGTCGGTCTTGGAGATGTTCTTCTGGGCCTTGCCAGACTTCTTGGCGGCTTTACCACTTGTCTTGGGCGGCATGATGAAATTGTTTTACAGTACGTGCTACCGAAACGGAGTTCAGTCGCAGTGTAAAAAACCGCACCCGGCGAACAGTTGTATTTATACGACCGCTCGCGGTACACAGTTGCGGCGGGCTCGACATAGCGGCGGACCAATCACAGCGCTCCTTAGCTAGAGTGTAGATCCCGCGCGCGGGGGAGGGGGTACTCGGGAGGGAGGCAGAGGGGGAGGGGAGACGCTTGTGTTCGTCATTATTGAAAAAATTAAAAATGATAGATAATTGAAAAACGAAAAAACTTACATTGCACTTTGACGTTTTTTTTTTTTTTTTTTCTCTCATTTATTGCATATTCCGTAAAATTTATAACTATCATTCTACGTAGGCCTATATTTATATTATGAAGATTTTTATCACATGCGATTTACCCAAGTACCTAACCATAGAAAGAAGCAATATAATTTTTCTTCACCGATGCAAATTTTTCATAAATTTTGTTGTTGCCATTCTCATAATATAACTAATTTTGTCTATCATTATTTTTCTGGTCTCTAATATTTTTGTTCAACCAATTTGAGGGGGGGGGGGGGGGGGGGGGCGAGGGGGGGGGGGTGAAGGGGTTTACCTACCTAGTCTTAATTATAGTACCTGTATCATACATGATGTTCGCACAGGTAGATCTATGTATACGTTTTATGACAATACCGTTAAAGAAACTGTCTTTACTTTATATATTTGACGAATCATATTGTGGCCCTGAAAAGGGCCTTTTGTTTTGAATGCATACGAGCGATTAGCATCGCGCAACCGACATAATAGATATGTACGTTCATAAATATTATATCGAAGTACGCGTGCAGAGCAGCACTCGCACGAAGCACCGGCTGTGTGTGTGTGTACAGTAGCTTAGGCGGCGCGACGTTTAAGCCTTCTTCTCGGTCTTCTTGGGCAGTAGCACGGCCTGGATGTTCGGCAGCACACCACCTTGAGCGATCGTCACGCCGGAGAGCAGCTTGTTCAACTCCTCGTCGTTGCGGATGGCCAATTGAAGATGACGCGGGATGATCCTGGTCTTCTTGTTGTCCCTCGCGGCGTTGCCGGCCAACTCGAGGACCTCAGCGGCCAGGTACTCCATCACGGCGGCCAAGTAGACGGGCGCGCCGGCACCCACACGCTCGGCGTAGTTTCCGTTACGCAGCAGCCTGTGGATACGTCCCACGGGAAACTGGAGACCAGCACGGTTGGAACGGGACTTTGCCTTTCCCTTCACTTTGCCACCTTTACCGCGACCAGACATGGTTGAGAGGTTTGTTTGTAGTACTCACGAAAACAACGAAACACACGCGTACGTCAGTGCGCGCGCCGAGACAATATTTTTCCGTAAACTCGGTGTCGCCCGTATATATACCCGAGACGCGTAGCTGTGTCAGTGGGAGGGGTACACAGCTAACGAAATCGAAGCGCTAAACGCGCAGGCGCGCGCGCGCGCGCGCTCCCGTTCTGCGTCAAGGAAAATAAAATATTGGTACATGTTGTACCTCCTCTGGCGGCTGGCTGGCTGTATTTATTTATTTATTTATAATATAAAAAAAAAAAAAAAAAAAAAAAATAGGATGTCTTAAATGATTCGAAGGTATGGTAGGTAGGTAGGTAGGTAGGTAGGTAGGTAGGTAGGTAGGTAGGTAGGTAGGTAGGTAGATTATATAGTTGCCTATTGTACGTACCCCTATAATAGAGCAATTATTGACCACTAAATTGGTATGTATATATGTCGCAGCCAATTAGCTTAATCAGCCGTTTAATTGGTTGCCTAGCCTTTTCATTTAAATGTGCCGATTTTTTAGCGACTTAAGTGACATCTTTTGTTCAATATCGTTTAATGACTTGCCCATGACACTTTCTAGACTTTTAATGAAACGGCTGATTCAGCTAGATGGCTGCGACATATATATATATATATTTGTTTTCTTTATTATTAAAGTAGAGAGAGGTACCTGTATCCGCTGTAGTCTTTACCTAGATAATATTTTGTGTTCTATGCGTGCGACTTATTATTTTGAACCTTATGCTATTGCGATAAAGTTGAAAATCTATTTAAAGAAATTTTGTTAAAACGTTTTTTTTTTTTTTTTTTTGACTCTCTGTCTAATAGGAACGAATATTTTTCATATTCATGATAGTATTGTTAGCCCTGAAAAGGGCTTTTTGGTGTGCGCTCGGAGAGCGCTTGCGATCGAGAGCGCATGGCACGCGCGCTAAGCATCTCGGTGCCGCCCGCCTTGGTTTCGTTCTTCAGTTGCTGCTGCTGCTTGCTTGCTGCATCCGATGGATCGTCGGTCGGTCGAGCGAGCGAGCGAGACGCGTCGAGCGGTGTTCCCCGCACCCTCCTTCCCGAGGACGATAGACAGACGCGTAACAACGACGTAGCGTAGGTACTAGGTAGGTGCGTGCATACATACGTGCTGCTTGCGGTTGACCGCAAATATCTTCCTACAGTATATATTGTGACATTATGTAGCGTGTACACGACTGCTAACTACGTTTGTTTACACATGATCACAAATACACCATAGGTAAGACGAACACATACACACACACATGCACTTTGTTGTTGATGTTTGTCGTCGCCGCCGTCGTCGTCGTCGTCGTCGTCGTCGTCGTCGGTGTAACGCGAACGCTGCGACCGTAGCTTACTTCTTAGCGGCGGAAGCTTTCTTGGCTGCCGGCTTAGACTTGGGTGTGGCCGCGGCCTTCTTGGGTTTAGGCGCTTTAGGTTTCTTTGTTGGCGGCTTGGCTGTCTTCTTGGCTTTGGGCGCCTTCGCCTTGGCTGGGGCGGCGGCCTTCTTGGGTGCCGGCTTCTTCTTAGCGGCGGCGGCTGCCTTCTTGTCCTTGGCGGCGGCGGCGGCCGTCGACTTGGCCTTCGAAGGTGAAGCGGCGGACGCGGCGGCTGCTGCCGCCTTCTTGGTCTTGGCGCCAGCCGCCGAGGCGGTCGCCTTCTTCGCCTTCGCGGCGGCAGCGGGAGCTTTGGCGGCCTTGCCGGCGGCGCCGGCGGGTTTCTTCGACGCGGCCGACTTCGACTCGAGCTTGAAGGAACCCGAGGCACCCTTGCCCTTGGTCTGGATCAGCGCGCCAGATTCGACGGCGCTCTTCAGATATTTCCTGATGAACGGAGCCAGTTTCTCCGCGTCGACCTTGTACTGCACGGCGATGTACTTCTTGATCGCCTGCAGGGAAGATCCGCTGCGCTCCTTCATCTCCTTGATGGCGTTGTTGACCATCTCGGATGTTTTGGGATGGGTCGGCTTCGCCTTGGGTTTCTTGGCAGCGCCGGCGCCGCCGCCGGCCTGTCTCGCCTGCTTCTTCGCTGGGGTAGCGGGTGCCGGAGCCTCGGTAGCAACTGCGGTGTCTGCCATCTCGTCGAGTTAGATTACAAACAAAATAATATAATACACTCTTATAAGAAAGACTTAGATGTCGCCACTTATAGGTTTCACGAGTTTCGTATGCGCACACAGAGGCATGACGCTACTTTACCGTAACGAGCGCCGTGATGTCGCGAGACGTTTTCTCGTATGAACGCTTGAAAGTTTTCACTAACACGTATCTAATAAAATAAGTAAAAACAATGTTTATCGTGTCGAAGCGGCGGTGTTGTTTACGTTTCCGGATAGGTCATGAAGTTGACGACGAGGTATCGGCGATAGCGGCGGCGCGAGGCGTCCGTTGCGGCTGTGGCGGCGTTTTAATTGGACGACTGCGTACGATGCTAAGGTCGGGTCGAGTTCAAAACGTTATTTTCTCTATAAAAGTGATGTTTGGCGGCGGCGAAGGCCGACGCGTCGACGGGGAGGATATGTAGCCTGTGCGGCGACAGCAATTCGTCGATATGGGACGGCCTCGCGAAGGTATTATCGAGGTAAAAGTGAAGCGTCGTAAAACACCGCGAGCGCCGAACTGTTAAGGACGGACGGCTCCGTCCAGGACGTGCAACCTATTAATAATATACTAATAACGATCGAAATACCAGAACGCCCTTCGACTAGCAAACAGTGTACCTGCGGATCGGGAAGAAAGTGTATCGAATAAGGTGTAAAAAGACGAGCGACGACGGTCACAGCCAGTAGAGTACGTCGTCGTAGTCGGTCGGTCGGTCGGTCGGCGGTACCACACCGCGTAGGTACCGCTTACGGCTCGTGTCACAGTCGCGTTGTGTTGTGCTTATTTATATAGGAATAACTAAAACCGTAAATAGGTACCTACTAAAAAATATATTGCATTCAAAACAACGTAGGTATCAAGTACCTACTACTACTCTGGCAGGATACCTAGTGACGAGACTGCGAGCAAACGGCTGGCTGGATAAGTCGTACCTATTGGATAATACTATTGGAGTTGATGTTTTATTTATATCAATTTCAGATAGAGCTGAGCTGAGCTGAGCTGAGCTGAGATGAGATGAGCCTAGCCGAGTGACAGACGACGACACCATCAACAACAACAACAACGACACCATCATCGTTGACTATAGGTAGGTACCTACTTAAGTAATAATTAAAGGTGAATTTATGTCAATGTGTAACAGTAGACTAGGTGGTACCAAACTGTGCTTTTCTTTTTACATACATAGGTCATATTGGATGTTGTTATAATATGTAGGTTTAATGTTTTATATTTATCAATTTCAGGCGTTGCTGTTTCTGCTGAGCTAGCTGCTCTGCTGTGTGACAGACGGCGATGGCGACGGCGACGGCGACGGCGAGGGACAACAAGAACGGAGCGTTTACTGTGTACTAAGGTAATTATAAGTTAAAATGTGCCATAGTTCTAGATCTGTACTAGTTTTAAGTCCCTAGTTTATGTAATACTGGATATTAAAATGATAATAAGTAAATAACTGTTTCATGTGCCTACCTCTATATACCTAATACCTACTCAGATCTAAGTTTAACTAAAGTAGGTAGTCTATACCTACTCGTGTGTGTGTGTGGTAAATACAGTCTAGTTGATTGGTACGTTTTTAGACAATTCCATTAAAAGAAACATATATTTATTATATATCGAATCATATGCGGCCCTGAAAAGGGCCTTTTTTATGTGCGCATCTACATACGTGCGTATGATCGAACGGTATGATCGTCGACCACACACGGTACGTACGTAGAGCTGGCAACGTACGGCTTTTAACCGCCGAAACCGTACAGGGTACGACCCTGGCGCTTCAGAGCGTAGACGACGTCCATGGCGGTGACGGTCTTCCTCTTGGCGTGCTCGGTGTAGGTGACGGCATCGCGGATGACGTTCTCGAGGAACACTTTAAGCACACCGCGGGTCTCCTCGTAGATCAGACCGGAGATACGTTTCACGCCGCCTCTGCGAGCCAGACGACGGATGGCGGGCTTCGTGATACCCTGGATGTTATCACGAAGTACCTTCCTGTGACGCTTGGCTCCTCCTTTTCCCAGACCCTTTCCTCCCTTACCGCGACCGGTCATCTTCTCAGCAGTGGGGTTCCAAAGTAACTAACAAACACGATAACAACACTCGCGAACAACGCGGACGACTGGAGCAAAAATTTGTGGCTCGGTTTTATATATACCCTACGAGTAGCTCTGAGGGAGGGGGGGGGGGGGGGAGTGATACGGTCGGTGCGCGGGGAGAGGCGAGACGATGCTCGTCGTTGGTTGGTCGGTTGGGCGATGTGCTCTACGTAGTTTCGTCGCGCGCATTCGAAGAAAATAAATTAAAGTACTTAGCTAGGTACATATTACTGTTTTAAGGTAGGTACTTAGTAAAGGATAATAAGTAAAAAAAAAAAAAAAAAAAAAAAAGAATTGGTAGGTACATTAAAAGAATGCATAATTTATACTTCGATCGATAAGTTTGTATGACACAGGCATAGACGAGCAGTGGTTGGATGCCTTCGCCAAAAATAATAACGCTTGCTTTCATCTATGCAAGGTTTTTTTTTTTTAACATAGGACTGACTTACTTCTAAGGTATTATAGTGTGTAGGTATAGGTACCTAATTCATTTGGGTTCTTATTATTTGTATGACTGTGTTACGTTAGTTAGGTAGGTAGGTAGGTAGGTAACGTTTTTGCGACATTCTGATAGAAAGAAACATTTTATAATCAGATACATATGTGGCCCTGAAAAGGGCCTTTTATGTGAACGCATAGTCACAGACGGCACACAGCCACCGACACGATGCACTGCACGAGGGCAGTGACTACGTGAACGACGACGAGGTGTATCGTGCTTGCGACGTATGCCGTTGCAAGAAGCAGCAGCAGTTTAAGCACGTTCGCCTCTGATCCTGCGCGCCAACTGGATGTCCTTGGGCATGATGGTGACTCGCTTAGCGTGAATCGCGCACAGGTTGGTGTCTTCGAAGAGACCGACCAGGTAAGCTTCGCTGGCCTCCTGCAGCGCCATGACGGCGGAGCTCTGGAAACGGAGATCGGTCTTGAAGTCCTGAGCGATCTCACGCACGAGACGCTGGAACGGAAGCTTGCGGATCAGCAGCTCGGTACTCTTCTGGTAACGACGGATCTCACGAAGGGCCACGGTGCCGGGCCTGTAACGATGGGGCTTCTTGACGCCTCCGGTGGCCGGTGCGCTCTTACGCGCAGCCTTGGTGGCGAGCTGCTTCCTCGGTGCCTTACCACCGGTGGATTTACGAGCGGTCTGCTTAGTACGCGCCATTGTAAACACGGAACGGGAGAGTAACGAATAAAATAAACACTTAAAGTACGCGCGGACCTACACGCAACGAACGTACGAGAGCGAATAAAGCAGCCAAACTTTTTTTTTTTTTTTTTTAGGTATGACCACTAGCAAGTTAACACACTTGGGATATTAACTGCTTAACCGGACTAACCTGTGGTGGCTTCAAATGAATTTAAAGCCCCCAGCCAAGGCAACAAAACTAGCTACAAGCTAAAAACACTACTGACCGCTCGCTAAGGGCATTCCCTGTGGAATACGACCTCGGCTTAGCGGCGTCAGTTTGGGACAGCAAGGGACAATCAGGCTGGGTCGTTTTATTATTTAGGGGTTATTAAAGCTAAGGGCTCAGCGGCGCGGGCTGGCTCGTTTGCAAAAGTCGGGGAGGGTTTTGAGCGGGTCGTCGCGACGGACCTCGGCGGCGAGGTCGGTATACGGAACGCGGTCTGTATCTGTTTATTCTAAGGGTGCTGGTTTCCCTACAGCTTTCCTGTATCTTTGTGATCTCGTCGTCGGATTCGACGAGTGTATGCCGAGGACGGCGAATCTTACTAATACGAGAGGGAGTGTACTGGGTTGCCTTTGAAATCAAAGGGTTTTGGTGCTTTTCAGCGGATTCGAAGAAACGCTTTGTAAGGCGTTTCATAAACTGTTTTAGGGTCGGGATTTTAAGGTCGACATGAAGTCGTTCGTTCCGTACATACCACGGGGCGCCCGTGGCTTTTCGGAGAAATCTGTTTTGAATTACTTGCATTCTGTGGATTTGCTTTGGCTTAGTGTGTGCGAATACAGCACACGCATAAGTCATAATCGGTCGTATGCACGTAGTGTAAATGCGCAGTTTACATTTAAGTGATAGCTTGCTGCGTGCATTCAGCATTGCATGGAGTCTACCCAGAGCGAATGCAGCACGTGAACGTACCGCACTTATGTGCTCAGCAAAGGTGAGTCTATGGTCTAATATCACACCTAGATATTTGGCTCGCTTTTCCCAAGGGATCTGCTTACCAAACATGGTGATAGGACTCGGTGGATTGGGAATGAATTTCGTCCGCGGTTTGTAGAACAAAACCGCCTGACTTTTTTCGGGATTAACCTCAAATCTCCAGAGACGGAACCAAGCGCCTAGGTCGCTGGCCGCCTTTTGAAGATTTTTGGCTATTGCGTTTTCACTATTGCCGGAGCAATAGATGGCCGTATCATCGGCAAATAGAGCTAGCTGCGTCTTATTATTCTTAGGGATGTCGCTAGTGAACAGCGTGAAAAATAAGGGAGAGAGCACGCCGCCTTGAGGGACGCCGGCTCGTATAGGGTGGGGGGAGGAAAGCGCACCTTCGATACGATACCGAAAGGTGCGGTTCGACAAATAGTCTCGTATGATGCAGCAGCCAAACCTACTACCGCCCGTATTTATAGCCGCGTAGCGGGCACGAGTCGGGCGCGCGCGCCCTCTTCCGTATAACGAGCAAACTAAACAAGCTAAAAAAAAAAAAAAAAAAAATTGGTAAAATTAAATTAGGTAGGTAGGTACGTAATATGTTTTACTAAGTATAGGTATTAAAGTATTACGATGAAAAAAAAAAAAATATAATAAAACCCCATAGAACAGAACGCCTAGCACATTTTCCATATTTCGTAGGTAGGTACCTAAGCAGACTGTAGACGGCACCAATCTTATTGAAATATCATACCTATTATGAAAATGTTAACAGAATAGATAGACCTATTTGTCTGTACTTTATTTATTTATTTTCCTATTCTTCTTTATGTTTTGTGTGCATGCTCCGTTATACCTATATAATTTGTGTAGTGCATGGCCAGCCAGCTAGCTATTTAATTAGTTTAGTTTGAAATAAGTTTTATTTATGTAGGTATGTATGTAGGTAGGTAGGTAGGTAGGTAGGTAGGTAGGTAGGTGTAACAGTAGCTTATAACAACATGAACAGTTGGTTTCATTTTGTAACGTTTTGACTTTCAAATTAAAGAAACGTGAATTATTATCACATGAACATATTTGTGGCCCTGAAAAGGGCCTTTTGTTTGCTTCTCCTGCCATCCTGCGCTGGTGGTGTGGTGTGGTGTTGGGTGCGCGTCCAGACGTCTGCCGTGGTGTGTTGTGTCCGCGATACGTGAATAATGCGAGCGGGTCTCGTACGTAAATACGTAACATACATAGTATGTAGGTATGCACATAACGCTGACCACGACACGATTAACACGCACCACTTTCGACAAGACACACGAGCATTCGCACTGGGTTTAACACTTTTCACACACACTGTATACACTTGACGAGACGGCGTCGAGACGGTTCGCTCTTGTTAGCCACCGACCGACCGCGCTCACTTGGAGCTGGTGTATTTGGTGACGGCCTTGGTGCCTTCACTGACGGCGTGCTTCGCGAGCTCTCCGGGCAGCAGGAGCCTGACTGACGTCTGCACCTCCCTGGACGTGATGGTAGACCTCTTGTTGTAGTGGGCGAGACGTGAAGCTTCGGCGGCGATACGCTCGAAGATGTCGTTCACGAACGAGTTCATGATGGACATGGCCTTGCTGGAGATACCGGTGTCGGGGTGCACCTGCTTCAGGACCTTGTAGATGTAGATGGCGTAACTCTCCTTCCTCTTGTGCTTCTTCTTCTTCTTGTCGGTCTTGGAGATGTTCTTCTGGGCCTTGCCAGACTTCTTGGCGGCTTTACCACTTGTCTTGGGCGGCATGATGAAATTGTTTTACAGTACGTGCTACCGAAACGGAGTTCAGTCGCAGTGTAAAAAACCGCACCCGGCGAACAGTTGTATTTATACGACCGCTCGCGGTACACAGTTGCGGCGGGCTCGACATAGCGGCGGACCAATCACAGCGCTCCTTAGCTAGAGTGTAGATCCCGCGCGCGGGGGAGGGGGTACTCGGGAGGGAGGCAGAGGGGGAGGGGAGACGCTTGTGTTCGTCATTATTGAAAAAATTAAAAATGATAGATAATTGAAAAACGAAAAAACTTACATTGCACTTTGACGTTTTTTTTTTTTTTTTTTCTCTCATTTATTGCATATTCCGTAAAATTTATAACTATCATTCTACGTAGGCCTATATTTATATTATGAAGATTTTTATCACATGCGATTTACCCAAGTACCTAACCATAGAAAGAAGCAATATAATTTTTCTTCACCGATGCAAATTTTTCATAAATTTTGTTGTTGCCATTCTCATAATATAACTAATTTTGTCTATCATTATTTTTCTGGTCTCTAATATTTTTGTTCAACCAATTTGAGGGGGGGGGGGGGGGGGGGGCGAGGGGGGGGGGGTGAAGGGGTTTACCTACCTAGTCTTAATTATAGTACCTGTATCATACATGATGTTCGCACAGGTAGATCTATGTATACGTTTTATGACAATACCGTTAAAGAAACTGTCTTTACTTTATATATTTGACGAATCATATTGTGGCCCTGAAAAGGGCCTTTTGTTTTGAATGCATACGAGCGATTAGCATCGCGCAACCGACATAATAGATATGTACGTTCATAAATATTATATCGAAGTACGCGTGCAGAGCAGCACTCGCACGAAGCACCGGCTGTGTGTGTGTGTACAGTAGCTTAGGCGGCGCGACGTTTAAGCCTTCTTCTCGGTCTTCTTGGGCAGTAGCACGGCCTGGATGTTCGGCAGCACACCACCTTGAGCGATCGTCACGCCGGAGAGCAGCTTGTTCAACTCCTCGTCGTTGCGGATGGCCAATTGAAGATGACGCGGGATGATCCTGGTCTTCTTGTTGTCCCTCGCGGCGTTGCCGGCCAACTCGAGGACCTCAGCGGCCAGGTACTCCATCACGGCGGCCAAGTAGACGGGCGCGCCGGCACCCACACGCTCGGCGTAGTTTCCGTTACGCAGCAGCCTGTGGATACGTCCCACGGGAAACTGGAGACCAGCACGGTTGGAACGGGACTTTGCCTTTCCCTTCACTTTGCCACCTTTACCGCGACCAGACATGGTTGAGAGGTTTGTTTGTAGTACTCACGAAAACAACGAAACACACGCGTACGTCAGTGCGCGCGCCGAGACAATATTTTTCCGTAAACTTTTTTTTTTTTTTTTTTTTTTTTTTTTTTTTTTGATAGTGACCACTTGCAGTTCAACACGCTAGGGTTGTGTACTGCTTAGCCGGACTAGCCTGTGGTGGCCTTAAATGAATTTAAAGCCCCCAGCCAAGGCATCAAAAGCTAGCTACAGCTAGAAACGACTGGCCGCTCGCTAAGGGCATCCCCTGCGGGATACGGACCTCGGCTTAGCGGCGGCGTCAGTTCAGGGACAGCAAGGGACAGAGGCTGGGTCGGTTCATTATTTAGGGAGTTTAAAGCTAATGGCTCAGCGTCGCGGGCTGGCTCGTTAGACAAAAGACGGGGAGGGTTATGGATGGGTCGGCGCGATGGGCCCCGACGGCGGGGCCGGAATACGGATCGCGGTCTGTATTTGTATTTTCGGACTGTACTGGTTTCCCTACTGCTCTCTTGGGTCTTTGTGATCTCGTCGTCAGACTCGACGAGTGTATGCCGAGGACGGCGAACTTTACTGATACGGGAGGGAATGTACTGTGGGGCTTTTGAGATCAGGGGGTTTTGGTGCTTTTCAGCAGTTTCAATGAATCGCTTGGTAAGGCGTTTCATGAACTGTTTTAAAGTCGGGATTTTGAGATCGACATGTAGTCGTTCATTCCTTACAAACCACTGGGCGCCAGTGGCTTTTCGGAGAAATCTGTTTTGGATTACCTGCATCTTGTGGATTAGTTTTGGCTTAGTGTGTGCGAATGTTGCACACGCATAAGTCATTATAGGACGTATGCACGTAGTGTAAATGCGCAGTTTGCATTTCAGGGACAGCTTGCTGCGTGCATTCAGCATGTAGTGGAGCCTACCGAGAGCGAATGCGGCACGCGAGCGTACCGCACTAATGTGCTGAGCGAACGTAAGATTACGATCGAGGATCACACCTAGGTACTTGGCACGCTTCTCCCAAGGGATTGGCTTGCCAAACATGGTGATCGGGTTGGGGGGTTCAGGGAAGATTTTGACCCGGGGCTTGTAAAACAAGACCGCCTGGCTCTTCTCGGGATTGACTTCGAATCTCCAAAGACGGAAATAATCACCTAAGGTGTTGACCGCCTTTTGGAGGTTTCGAGCAATTGACTTTTCACTCACACCGGAGTAAAAGATGGCCGTGTCGTCGGCAAATAGAGCTAACTGCGTCTTATCATTTCTCGGAATGTCGCTGGTGAACAGCGTGAAAAATAGAGGGGAGAGCACGCCGCCTTGAGGGACGCCGGCTCGAATAGGGTGGGGGGAGGAAAGCGCTCCTTCGATACGGTACCGAAAGGTGCGGTTCGACAAATAGTCTCGTATGATGAGCACGAGACGGTCTGGCACGCCGAGTTGGTATAGCTTATAAATTAAGCCATTGTGCCAGACTTTGTCGAAGGCTTTCGCGATATCGAAAAACACTGCTCCCGTCACAAAGCCGCGTTGAGCGCGGTCGCTGATTTGCTCAACAATACGGTAAACTTGTTGAACACAGGAGTGATTAGCTCGAAAGCCAAACTGTTCGTTGGGGAGGAGGCCCTTCGCTTCGACGTAGTCTTTGAGTCGCTTATAAATAAGTCTCTCGTAGATTTTGCCGAGAACGCTGAGCAGGCTGATGGGGCGGTAACTGGAGGGGGAGGACTTTGGCTTTCCCGGTTTAGGAATACCGATAACGGTAGCCTCTTTCCACGATTGTGGGAACATGTTGTTGGTCAGAGCGCCGTTGAAAATGGCGGTCATCAACATGATAAGGGAAGCTGGGAAGAAACGGAACACCTTATTGGTGATACCGTCAGACCCAGGGGCTTTCCTGGGTTTGAGTTTTCCGATTACCTCCTTCACCTCGTCTGGAGTGACGGGGGGGAGGGGGTCCTCGGGGTCCTCGACGGGAGGGAGGGAGGCCCTACGTTCGACCTCGGCATCCACCTTTGCGAGGTGGGCTGGGTCAACCGGGTAGGTGCTGGGAGAGCATTGGGACTCTAGACTGTCGGCCAGGCATTCGGCTTTTTCATCGTCCTCGAAGGCGATGGTATTATCGGGGCGGGTGAGGGGAGGCAAACTTGTAACCTCAGGGGCGCGTAACTTCCTCTGAAGTTCCCAGAATGCCAGGTGATTAGGAGTGAGGTCGCCTAGCATCTTGTCCCATTGACTGTTACGCAGTTCAGTAATGGTGCGACTTACTTTACGCTGTAAGTAGCGCATGTGAACTTTGTTACTGTGGCAGGGAAAAGACGAATAGGCACGGACGGCCGCATTCTTCTCAGTCAGGAGAGCACGTACCTCGTCCGGGAGTTTCCAGCGTTGATCACTCATCGCTGGGACCTCCTTTGAGCATTCGCTCAGGACGGATTGCACGTGATCCGTGAGAGAGTCGACCGCGGCCGCCGTGTCGGCGGCAGACTCGATTAAGTCAGGGATCTTGTCCAAGTGAGGTGACGTGGTGACTTTCAGCTTTTCGCTTACTTTCCTCCAGTCAGTGATCACTCGGGAGGGAGGGGGTTGGGAGGGGTCCATGGGTCCCGTTCTGGGAGCAAGCTCCAGAATAACGGGCCGGTGGTCCGAGTTAAGCTCGTTCACTGTCTCCACTGAATGTAGCCGTAGGCTGACATTCTTTAGTAGAGCAATGTCGAGCACGTCGGGACGATGGTTGTGGTGATGGGGATAGTGGGTGGGATGCATTGGTGCGATGACATCGAAGTTTAGAGGGCTGGAGAGTTCGAAAATGGCTCTGCCTCTAGGATTGGCGGTGGTGCTATTCCAAGAGGGATGTTTAGCATTGAGGTCCCCCGCCAGAATGACGGAGTCACTCATACTAAGGAGTTTGGAGATGTCCTCTTTTACTTCGGAGGCGTCAGCCACCGTGTAACCCGGGCTGGGAGGAGGGATATATGTGGAGATGACCGTAATGGCCTGATGACCTGTCATGCCTAGCCGACAGACAGAGACCTCTACTTGGGCAAGAGTGGGCGAATCCACAGGGATGCAGTAGAGAGAGCTTTTATAATATATGAGAGTACCTCCTCTGTGGCACCGAGTCCTGTCATTGCGAACTACACGGTAGTTGGCAATTTTAGGGTCTCGGTGCTGGGGCTTGAGGAAGGTCTCTTGTACCAGGAGGACATCTAATTGGTGGTCGCGGAGGAAAGTGGCGACCTCGTCACGTTGGCTCAGGAGGCCATTTGCATTAAAAAACCCTATCCGGAGGGCTTTCGGTTTGAATCTAGAGGTGTGGGACTTATCCATCGATAATGGCATAATATCTCTGGATATGGTGAGCTACGTCACCGAACTCTTGGAAAACAGAGGCGAGGTTACCCCTGTTGTTCTTTATGGCCTCTGTCATTGCCAGGGCCCTGGGGGAGAAGAAGGCCTGATAGGCAGCCCCATTCAAACCCTCTATCGGGTTTGAAACCTCTTTGGCTACGACGGCCTTGGGAGGGGGAGGGAGGGGAGGTGCAAGTCGTACTTGCGGGGGATTCGCCTGGGTAAGTGAGGCGCGGGTGGTTGTTGGCGGAGAAAAGGGAGGAATGGCCACATCCATTAAGGGTGTGGCGACCTTTGTGGGTGGGGTGGTAGGGGCGGCCGGTGAGGCCTGAGGGGCGCGGGAGGCAGAGGTCCTCAGGGCCGGGAAGTGGGCCTTGTGATTAGCAGCATTCCACGGGTTGGAGCGTGGTTGGCTACTGGTATGAGGGGCGTTGTTCGCCGGTTGGGGGCGTTCCCTAATCTGGCGGGCGATTGCTCGCTTAGCCAGCTTTGGGGCGGAGGTCTTGGGGGCTTTTGGGCAGCCCCGGTAGTTGGCCGGGTGGCCTGTCTCGCCACACAGCACGCAGCTGGGTGGCTCGACGCACTGAGCACGGTCTTTGGGCCTTGTGCAATCAGAGGTGCCGTGGTCGCCCAGGCACTTGACACAGCGAGGCTTGCCGTGGCAGTTCTTTTGTGAATGGCCGTACAACTGGCAGCGGTGGCACTGCCCGACTATTCCAGATTTATTAGGGTTCTCGGTACGGATACCAGAGAGCCCGCAGATCTTGCTCACATTGAAAATGGGGTGATGCCCCTCGGTAGGGTCGCAAACGACCAGTACCATGTCGAAAGAAGCACCGCCTCGGCGGTGCATACGGTGGACCTCAGCTACAGGGATTAGCTGAGCTTGGAGGTCGGCAAGGACCTCCTGGACAGGGATTTCCCTGGGGACGTTGCGTATGACTACGCGGACTTGCTTTTCCTCCTCGAAGGTGAATGAGTGGAAAGGAATTTTCCTTTCACACAGGAGGTTGTGCAGTCCTCTGTAGTCACTCGCGGTGGGGACGGTTATTTTGATGCCCAGCTGGACTGACTGGGCGCGGGAGAACTTGATGTGGCGCGCATTGCACGCCGCAGCAATTTCGGTCCACTTTGCCTTGTCGTGGACAAACAAGGGGGGTGGAGGCTTGGTCTTAAAGGGGGGGGCTGCAGCTTGGGCAGCTGGGGTGGCGGTGTCCATCGGGCTGGATGGACGGCTTTTCTGCTGGGAGGTACCAGCAGGGTGGATTTTAGCTGAGGAGGAGGGGGGAGGAGAGCCAGGGCCTGACGCCTGGACCCTCTTTTTAGGGGCAGTTTTAGGGGCTGAGCCCATCTTCTTTTTCCTCTTTCCCTGGACAATTGTGAAATTGTCCGAGGAGGAGGAGGAGGAAGCGTCTGAGTCGGATTCCTCAGAATCCACAGGAGAGTGAGAGGGGGCCTGAATGTCAGCCTGGGATTGAGGCTGAGTCAGCTGGGTGTCCAGTACATCGCTAAAATTAGCGATGTCGACTGATGGTGACTGGGCGGATACGGGCTTTTCTGCTGCTACGGGAGTAGCAGAGGGCTGAGAGGGATGGGGGCGGGAGAGGGAATCAACCTTGGCCTGGTAGGCGGTCAAGGCACCCTCGACTTCAGGGTCTTCAAATTTGGCTGCGAGAGCCTTACATAAACGCATCAAGTCGCTGCAGACTTCTAGTAGCGACTTCTCTGCGAGAGAGGGAGCGGGAGATGGGGCCTGTTGCCCAGGCGGAGGATTTATGGAGCCAGAGGCATCCATGATGATGGGGGTGGGGGGGGTCCCTATGACAGTTCCCCAAAAACGCCCTTCCCCTTGAGCTTTCCTAAGCTTATACTAGGGAGAAGAAAACTCAAAACAAACTCCCTAGTAGCATTGCTGTCGTGGCCTGAAGGGCCAGTCGCCTAAGAGGCCTAACTATGCCTAACTCCCCGGGTGGATAGGCCCGGGGATGTGTAACCCTCCCAGTCGGGTCAGACTGGGAGGTGTGTACCTATGGTGAGCCCTAAGCTAGTAAACCGGTCGCCAGTCTTATTGTGCGAACCGGGCCCTATTGGGTCTGGTGTGAAGGGGTTGACACACCCAACCAACACCAGGTGTGTGGCTGAAAGAGAACGGGGTTAAGAGCAGGGCGCGACTAGGAGATCCCCCAAGGCCGCGTGATCCTCTCCCTTCCGATTTTTACCAAGTCCTTAAGGGACTCGGTAGACGTGTCGGGTCAACGTCACTTGGCTTAGTTGGCACCGTAAGGTTTCCACCAAGTACCACGAAACTGTGGATTTCCCAGAGGGGTCACTACGTTATTGACAATTCCGCAAAGGGAAACAGAAAATCCTCCGCTGCCTTGAGAAAGGCGGCTTCGGATCAAATGTTTGTAGTCGGCGACTACGGGTGACGTCACGACGGGGCGCGACGAAACAATGGCACTGAACACAGCAGGTAGCGGGCGGGCAGCGAGAGCGGCACGTCCGTCACGGGCGAGCGTCGGGCGCGGAATGATTTTGATTTTTCCGTAAACTCGGTGTCGCCCGTATATATACCCGAGACGCGTAGCTGTGTCAGTGGGAGGGGTACACAGCTAACGAAATCGAAGCGCTAAACGCGCAGGCGCGCGCGCGCGCGCGCTCCCGTTCTGCGTCAAGGAAAATAAAATATTGGTACATGTTGTACCTCCTCTGGCGGCTGGCTGGCTGTATTTATTTATTTATTTATAATATAAAAAAAAAAAAAAAAAAAAAAAATAGGATGTCTTAAATGATTCGAAGGTATGGTAGGTAGGTAGGTAGGTAGGTAGGTAGGTAGGTAGGTAGGTAGGTAGGTAGGTAGGTAGATTATATAGTTGCCTATTGTACGTACCCCTATAATAGAGCAATTATTGACCACTAAATTGGTATGTATATATGTCGCAGCCAATTAGCTTAATCAGCCGTTTAATTGGTTGCCTAGCCTTTTCATTTAAATGTGCCGATTTTTTAGCGACTTAAGTGACATCTTTTGTTCAATATCGTTTAATGACTTGCCCATGACACTTTCTAGACTTTTAATGAAACGGCTGATTCAGCTAGATGGCTGCGACATATATATATATATATTTGTTTTCTTTATTATTAAAGTAGAGAGAGGTACCTGTATCCGCTGTAGTCTTTACCTAGATAATATTTTGTGTTCTATGCGTGCGACTTATTATTTTGAACCTTATGCTATTGCGATAAAGTTGAAAATCTATTTAAAGAAATTTTGTTAAAACGTTTTTTTTTTTTTTTTTTTGACTCTCTGTCTAATAGGAACGAATATTTTTCATATTCATGATAGTATTGTTAGCCCTGAAAAGGGCTTTTTGGTGTGCGCTCGGAGAGCGCTTGCGATCGAGAGCGCATGGCACGCGCGCTAAGCATCTCGGTGCCGCCCGCCTTGGTTTCGTTCTTCAGTTGCTGCTGCTGCTTGCTTGCTGCATCCGATGGATCGTCGGTCGGTCGAGCGAGCGAGCGAGACGCGTCGAGCGGTGTTCCCCGCACCCTCCTTCCCGAGGACGATAGACAGACGCGTAACAACGACGTAGCGTAGGTACTAGGTAGGTGCGTGCATACATACGTGCTGCTTGCGGTTGACCGCAAATATCTTCCTACAGTATATATTGTGACATTATGTAGCGTGTACACGACTGCTAACTACGTTTGTTTACACATGATCACAAATACACCATAGGTAAGACGAACACATACACACACACATGCACTTTGTTGTTGATGTTTGTCGTCGCCGCCGTCGTCGTCGTCGTCGTCGTCGTCGTCGTCGGTGTAACGCGAACGCTGCGACCGTAGCTTACTTCTTAGCGGCGGAAGCTTTCTTGGCTGCCGGCTTAGACTTGGGTGTGGCCGCGGCCTTCTTGGGTTTAGGCGCTTTAGGTTTCTTTGTTGGCGGCTTGGCTGTCTTCTTGGCTTTGGGCGCCTTCGCCTTGGCTGGGGCGGCGGCCTTCTTGGGTGCCGGCTTCTTCTTAGCGGCGGCGGCTGCCTTCTTGTCCTTGGCGGCGGCGGCGGCCGTCGACTTGGCCTTCGAAGGTGAAGCGGCGGACGCGGCGGCTGCTGCCGCCTTCTTGGTCTTGGCGCCAGCCGCCGAGGCGGTCGCCTTCTTCGCCTTCGCGGCGGCAGCGGGAGCTTTGGCGGCCTTGCCGGCGGCGCCGGCGGGTTTCTTCGACGCGGCCGACTTCGACTCGAGCTTGAAGGAACCCGAGGCACCCTTGCCCTTGGTCTGGATCAGCGCGCCAGATTCGACGGCGCTCTTCAGATATTTCCTGATGAACGGAGCCAGTTTCTCCGCGTCGACCTTGTACTGCACGGCGATGTACTTCTTGATCGCCTGCAGGGAAGATCCGCTGCGCTCCTTCATCTCCTTGATGGCGTTGTTGACCATCTCGGATGTTTTGGGATGGGTCGGCTTCGCCTTGGGTTTCTTGGCAGCGCCGGCGCCGCCGCCGGCCTGTCTCGCCTGCTTCTTCGCTGGGGTAGCGGGTGCCGGAGCCTCGGTAGCAACTGCGGTGTCTGCCATCTCGTCGAGTTAGATTACAAACAAAATAATATAATACACTCTTATAAGAAAGACTTAGATGTCGCCACTTATAGGTTTCACGAGTTTCGTATGCGCACACAGAGGCATGACGCTACTTTACCGTAACGAGCGCCGTGATGTCGCGAGACGTTTTCTCGTATGAACGCTTGAAAGTTTTCACTAACACGTATCTAATAAAATAAGTAAAAACAATGTTTATCGTGTCGAAGCGGCGGTGTTGTTTACGTTTCCGGATAGGTCATGAAGTTGACGACGAGGTATCGGCGATAGCGGCGGCGCGAGGCGTCCGTTGCGGCTGTGGCGGCGTTTTAATTGGACGACTGCGTACGATGCTAAGGTCGGGTCGAGTTCAAAACGTTATTTTCTCTATAAAAGTGATGTTTGGCGGCGGCGAAGGCCGACGCGTCGACGGGGAGGATATGTAGCCTGTGCGGCGACAGCAATTCGTCGATATGGGACGGCCTCGCGAAGGTATTATCGAGGTAAAAGTGAAGCGTCGTAAAACACCGCGAGCGCCGAACTGTTAAGGACGGACGGCTCCGTCCAGGACGTGCAACCTATTAATAATATACTAATAACGATCGAAATACCAGAACGCCCTTCGACTAGCAAACAGTGTACCTGCGGATCGGGAAGAAAGTGTATCGAATAAGGTGTAAAAAGACGAGCGACGACGGTCACAGCCAGTAGAGTACGTCGTCGTAGTCGGTCGGTCGGTCGGTCGGCGGTACCACACCGCGTAGGTACCGCTTACGGCTCGTGTCACAGTCGCGTTGTGTTGTGCTTATTTATATAGGAATAACTAAAACCGTAAATAGGTACCTACTAAAAAATATATTGCATTCAAAACAACGTAGGTATCAAGTACCTACTACTACTCTGGCAGGATACCTAGTGACGAGACTGCGAGCAAACGGCTGGCTGGATAAGTCGTACCTATTGGATAATACTATTGGAGTTGATGTTTTATTTATATCAATTTCAGATAGAGCTGAGCTGAGCTGAGCTGAGCTGAGATGAGATGAGCCTAGCCGAGTGACAGACGACGACACCATCAACAACAACAACAACGACACCATCATCGTTGACTATAGGTAGGTACCTACTTAAGTAATAATTAAAGGTGAATTTATGTCAATGTGTAACAGTAGACTAGGTGGTACCAAACTGTGCTTTTCTTTTTACATACATAGGTCATATTGGATGTTGTTATAATATGTAGGTTTAATGTTTTATATTTATCAATTTCAGGCGTTGCTGTTTCTGCTGAGCTAGCTGCTCTGCTGTGTGACAGACGGCGATGGCGACGGCGACGGCGACGGCGAGGGACAACAAGAACGGAGCGTTTACTGTGTACTAAGGTAATTATAAGTTAAAATGTGCCATAGTTCTAGATCTGTACTAGTTTTAAGTCCCTAGTTTATGTAATACTGGATATTAAAATGATAATAAGTAAATAACTGTTTCATGTGCCTACCTCTATATACCTAATACCTACTCAGATCTAAGTTTAACTAAAGTAGGTAGTCTATACCTACTCGTGTGTGTGTGTGGTAAATACAGTCTAGTTGATTGGTACGTTTTTAGACAATTCCATTAAAAGAAACATATATTTATTATATATCGAATCATATGCGGCCCTGAAAAGGGCCTTTTTTATGTGCGCATCTACATACGTGCGTATGATCGAACGGTATGATCGTCGACCACACACGGTACGTACGTAGAGCTGGCAACGTACGGCTTTTAACCGCCGAAACCGTACAGGGTACGACCCTGGCGCTTCAGAGCGTAGACGACGTCCATGGCGGTGACGGTCTTCCTCTTGGCGTGCTCGGTGTAGGTGACGGCATCGCGGATGACGTTCTCGAGGAACACTTTAAGCACACCGCGGGTCTCCTCGTAGATCAGACCGGAGATACGTTTCACGCCGCCTCTGCGAGCCAGACGACGGATGGCGGGCTTCGTGATACCCTGGATGTTATCACGAAGTACCTTCCTGTGACGCTTGGCTCCTCCTTTTCCCAGACCCTTTCCTCCCTTACCGCGACCGGTCATCTTCTCAGCAGTGGGGTTCCAAAGTAACTAACAAACACGATAACAACACTCGCGAACAACGCGGACGACTGGAGCAAATTTTTTTTTTTTTTTTTTTTTTTTTTTTTAGGTATGACCACTAGCAAGTTAACACACTTGGGATATTAACTGCTTAACCGGACTAACCTGTGGTGGCTTCAAATGAATTTAAAGCCCCCAGCCAAGGCAACAAAACTAGCTACAAGCTAAAAACACTACTGACCGCTCGCTAAGGGCATTCCCTGTGGAATACGACCTCGGCTTAGCGGCGTCAGTTTGGGACAGCAAGGGACAATCAGGCTGGGTCGTTTTATTATTTAGGGGTTATTAAAGCTAAGGGCTCAGCGGCGCGGGCTGGCTCGTTTGCAAAAGTCGGGGAGGGTTTTGAGCGGGTCGTCGCGACGGACCTCGGCGGCGAGGTCGGTATACGGAACGCGGTCTGTATCTGTTTATTCTAAGGGTGCTGGTTTCCCTACAGCTTTCCTGTATCTTTGTGATCTCGTCGTCGGATTCGACGAGTGTATGCCGAGGACGGCGAATCTTACTAATACGAGAGGGAGTGTACTGGGTTGCCTTTGAAATCAAAGGGTTTTGGTGCTTTTCAGCGGATTCGAAGAAACGCTTTGTAAGGCGTTTCATAAACTGTTTTAGGGTCGGGATTTTAAGGTCGACATGAAGTCGTTCGTTCCGTACATACCACGGGGCGCCCGTGGCTTTTCGGAGAAATCTGTTTTGAATTACTTGCATTCTGTGGATTTGCTTTGGCTTAGTGTGTGCGAATACAGCACACGCATAAGTCATAATCGGTCGTAACTGGAGCAAAAATTTGTGGCTCGGTTTTATATATACCCTACGAGTAGCTCTGAGGGAGGGGGGGGGGGGGGGGAGTGATACGGTCGGTGCGCGGGGAGAGGCGAGACGATGCTCGTCGTTGGTTGGTCGGTTGGGCGATGTGCTCTACGTAGTTTCGTCGCGCGCATTCGAAGAAAATAAATTAAAGTACTTAGCTAGGTACATATTACTGTTTTAAGGTAGGTACTTAGTAAAGGATAATAAGTAAAAAAAAAAAAAAAAAAAAAAAAGAATTGGTAGGTACATTAAAAGAATGCATAATTTATACTTCGATCGATAAGTTTGTATGACACAGGCATAGACGAGCAGTGGTTGGATGCCTTCGCCAAAAATAATAACGCTTGCTTTCATCTATGCAAGGTTTTTTTTTTTTAACATAGGACTGACTTACTTCTAAGGTATTATAGTGTGTAGGTATAGGTACCTAATTCATTTGGGTTCTTATTATTTGTATGACTGTGTTACGTTAGTTAGGTAGGTAGGTAGGTAGGTAACGTTTTTGCGACATTCTGATAGAAAGAAACATTTTATAATCAGATACATATGTGGCCCTGAAAAGGGCCTTTTATGTGAACGCATAGTCACAGACGGCACACAGCCACCGACACGATGCACTGCACGAGGGCAGTGACTACGTGAACGACGACGAGGTGTATCGTGCTTGCGACGTATGCCGTTGCAAGAAGCAGCAGCAGTTTAAGCACGTTCGCCTCTGATCCTGCGCGCCAACTGGATGTCCTTGGGCATGATGGTGACTCGCTTAGCGTGAATCGCGCACAGGTTGGTGTCTTCGAAGAGACCGACCAGGTAAGCTTCGCTGGCCTCCTGCAGCGCCATGACGGCGGAGCTCTGGAAACGGAGATCGGTCTTGAAGTCCTGAGCGATCTCACGCACGAGACGCTGGAACGGAAGCTTGCGGATCAGCAGCTCGGTACTCTTCTGGTAACGACGGATCTCACGAAGGGCCACGGTGCCGGGCCTGTAACGATGGGGCTTCTTGACGCCTCCGGTGGCCGGTGCGCTCTTACGCGCAGCCTTGGTGGCGAGCTGCTTCCTCGGTGCCTTACCACCGGTGGATTTACGAGCGGTCTGCTTAGTACGCGCCATTGTAAACACGGAACGGGAGAGTAACGAATAAAATAAACACTTAAAGTACGCGCGGACCTACACGCAACGAACGTACGAGAGCGAATAAAGCAGCCAAACCTACTACCGCCCGTATTTATAGCCGCGTAGCGGGCACGAGTCGGGCGCGCGCGCCCTCTTCCGTATAACGAGCAAACTAAACAAGCTAAAAAAAAAAAAAAAAAAAATTGGTAAAATTAAATTAGGTAGGTAGGTACGTAATATGTTTTACTAAGTATAGGTATTAAAGTATTACGATGAAAAAAAAAAAAATATAATAAAACCCCATAGAACAGAACGCCTAGCACATTTTCCATATTTCGTAGGTAGGTACCTAAGCAGACTGTAGACGGCACCAATCTTATTGAAATATCATACCTATTATGAAAATGTTAACAGAATAGATAGACCTATTTGTCTGTACTTTATTTATTTATTTTCCTATTCTTCTTTATGTTTTGTGTGCATGCTCCGTTATACCTATATAATTTGTGTAGTGCATGGCCAGCCAGCTAGCTATTTAATTAGTTTAGTTTGAAATAAGTTTTATTTATGTAGGTATGTATGTAGGTAGGTAGGTAGGTAGGTAGGTAGGTAGGTAGGTGTAACAGTAGCTTATAACAACATGAACAGTTGGTTTCATTTTGTAACGTTTTGACTTTCAAATTAAAGAAACGTGAATTATTATCACATGAACATATTTGTGGCCCTGAAAAGGGCCTTTTGTTTGCTTCTCCTGCCATCCTGCGCTGGTGGTGTGGTGTGGTGTTGGGTGCGCGTCCAGACGTCTGCCGTGGTGTGTTGTGTCCGCGATACGTGAATAATGCGAGCGGGTCTCGTACGTAAATACGTAACATACATAGTATGTAGGTATGCACATAACGCTGACCACGACACGATTAACACGCACCACTTTCGACAAGACACACGAGCATTCGCACTGGGTTTAACACTTTTCACACACACTGTATACACTTGACGAGACGGCGTCGAGACGGTTCGCTCTTGTTAGCCACCGACCGACCGCGCTCACTTGGAGCTGGTGTATTTGGTGACGGCCTTGGTGCCTTCACTGACGGCGTGCTTCGCGAGCTCTCCGGGCAGCAGGAGCCTGACTGACGTCTGCACCTCCCTGGACGTGATGGTAGACCTCTTGTTGTAGTGGGCGAGACGTGAAGCTTCGGCGGCGATACGCTCGAAGATGTCGTTCACGAACGAGTTCATGATGGACATGGCCTTGCTGGAGATACCGGTGTCGGGGTGCACCTGCTTCAGGACCTTGTAGATGTAGATGGCGTAACTCTCCTTCCTCTTGTGCTTCTTCTTCTTCTTGTCGGTCTTGGAGATGTTCTTCTGGGCCTTGCCAGACTTCTTGGCGGCTTTACCACTTGTCTTGGGCGGCATGATGAAATTGTTTTACAGTACGTGCTACCGAAACGGAGTTCAGTCGCAGTGTAAAAAACCGCACCCGGCGAACAGTTGTATTTATACGACCGCTCGCGGTACACAGTTGCGGCGGGCTCGACATAGCGGCGGACCAATCACAGCGCTCCTTAGCTAGAGTGTAGATCCCGCGCGCGGGGGAGGGGGTACTCGGGAGGGAGGCAGAGGGGGAGGGGAGACGCTTGTGTTCGTCATTATTGAAAAAATTAAAAATGATAGATAATTGAAAAACGAAAAAACTTACATTGCACTTTGACGTTTTTTTTTTTTTTTTTTCTCTCATTTATTGCATATTCCGTAAAATTTATAACTATCATTCTACGTAGGCCTATATTTATATTATGAAGATTTTTATCACATGCGATTTACCCAAGTACCTAACCATAGAAAGAAGCAATATAATTTTTCTTCACCGATGCAAATTTTTCATAAATTTTGTTGTTGCCATTCTCATAATATAACTAATTTTGTCTATCATTATTTTTCTGGTCTCTAATATTTTTGTTCAACCAATTTGAGGGGGGGGGGGGGGGGGGGGCGAGGGGGGGGGGGTGAAGGGGTTTACCTACCTAGTCTTAATTATAGTACCTGTATCATACATGATGTTCGCACAGGTAGATCTATGTATACGTTTTATGACAATACCGTTAAAGAAACTGTCTTTACTTTATATATTTGACGAATCATATTGTGGCCCTGAAAAGGGCCTTTTGTTTTGAATGCATACGAGCGATTAGCATCGCGCAACCGACATAATAGATATGTACGTTCATAAATATTATATCGAAGTACGCGTGCAGAGCAGCACTCGCACGAAGCACCGGCTGTGTGTGTGTGTACAGTAGCTTAGGCGGCGCGACGTTTAAGCCTTCTTCTCGGTCTTCTTGGGCAGTAGCACGGCCTGGATGTTCGGCAGCACACCACCTTGAGCGATCGTCACGCCGGAGAGCAGCTTGTTCAACTCCTCGTCGTTGCGGATGGCCAATTGAAGATGACGCGGGATGATCCTGGTCTTCTTGTTGTCCCTCGCGGCGTTGCCGGCCAACTCGAGGACCTCAGCGGCCAGGTACTCCATCACGGCGGCCAAGTAGACGGGCGCGCCGGCACCCACACGCTCGGCGTAGTTTCCGTTACGCAGCAGCCTGTGGATACGTCCCACGGGAAACTGGAGACCAGCACGGTTGGAACGGGACTTTGCCTTTCCCTTCACTTTGCCACCTTTACCGCGACCAGACATGGTTGAGAGGTTTGTTTGTAGTACTCACGAAAACAACGAAACACACGCGTACGTCAGTGCGCGCGCCGAGACAATATTTTTCCGTAAACTCGGTGTCGCCCGTATATATACCCGAGACGCGTAGCTGTGTCAGTGGGAGGGGTACACAGCTAACGAAATCGAAGCGCTAAACGCGCAGGCGCGCGCGCGCGCGCGCTCCCGTTCTGCGTCAAGGAAAATAAAATATTGGTACATGTTGTACCTCCTCTGGCGGCTGGCTGGCTGTATTTATTTATTTATTTATAATATAAAAAAAAAAAAAAAAAAAAAAAATAGGATGTCTTAAATGATTCGAAGGTATGGTAGGTAGGTAGGTAGGTAGGTAGGTAGGTAGGTAGGTAGGTAGGTAGGTAGGTAGGTAGATTATATAGTTGCCTATTGTACGTACCCCTATAATAGAGCAATTATTGACCACTAAATTGGTATGTATATATGTCGCAGCCAATTAGCTTAATCAGCCGTTTAATTGGTTGCCTAGCCTTTTCATTTAAATGTGCCGATTTTTTAGCGACTTAAGTGACATCTTTTGTTCAATATCGTTTAATGACTTGCCCATGACACTTTCTAGACTTTTAATGAAACGGCTGATTCAGCTAGATGGCTGCGACATATATATATATATATTTGTTTTCTTTATTATTAAAGTAGAGAGAGGTACCTGTATCCGCTGTAGTCTTTACCTAGATAATATTTTGTGTTCTATGCGTGCGACTTATTATTTTGAACCTTATGCTATTGCGATAAAGTTGAAAATCTATTTAAAGAAATTTTGTTAAAACGTTTTTTTTTTTTTTTTTTTGACTCTCTGTCTAATAGGAACGAATATTTTTCATATTCATGATAGTATTGTTAGCCCTGAAAAGGGCTTTTTGGTGTGCGCTCGGAGAGCGCTTGCGATCGAGAGCGCATGGCACGCGCGCTAAGCATCTCGGTGCCGCCCGCCTTGGTTTCGTTCTTCAGTTGCTGCTGCTGCTTGCTTGCTGCATCCGATGGATCGTCGGTCGGTCGAGCGAGCGAGCGAGACGCGTCGAGCGGTGTTCCCCGCACCCTCCTTCCCGAGGACGATAGACAGACGCGTAACAACGACGTAGCGTAGGTACTAGGTAGGTGCGTGCATACATACGTGCTGCTTGCGGTTGACCGCAAATATCTTCCTACAGTATATATTGTGACATTATGTAGCGTGTACACGACTGCTAACTACGTTTGTTTACACATGATCACAAATACACCATAGGTAAGACGAACACATACACACACACATGCACTTTGTTGTTGATGTTTGTCGTCGCCGCCGTCGTCGTCGTCGTCGTCGTCGTCGTCGTCGGTGTAACGCGAACGCTGCGACCGTAGCTTACTTCTTAGCGGCGGAAGCTTTCTTGGCTGCCGGCTTAGACTTGGGTGTGGCCGCGGCCTTCTTGGGTTTAGGCGCTTTAGGTTTCTTTGTTGGCGGCTTGGCTGTCTTCTTGGCTTTGGGCGCCTTCGCCTTGGCTGGGGCGGCGGCCTTCTTGGGTGCCGGCTTCTTCTTAGCGGCGGCGGCTGCCTTCTTGTCCTTGGCGGCGGCGGCGGCCGTCGACTTGGCCTTCGAAGGTGAAGCGGCGGACGCGGCGGCTGCTGCCGCCTTCTTGGTCTTGGCGCCAGCCGCCGAGGCGGTCGCCTTCTTCGCCTTCGCGGCGGCAGCGGGAGCTTTGGCGGCCTTGCCGGCGGCGCCGGCGGGTTTCTTCGACGCGGCCGACTTCGACTCGAGCTTGAAGGAACCCGAGGCACCCTTGCCCTTGGTCTGGATCAGCGCGCCAGATTCGACGGCGCTCTTCAGATATTTCCTGATGAACGGAGCCAGTTTCTCCGCGTCGACCTTGTACTGCACGGCGATGTACTTCTTGATCGCCTGCAGGGAAGATCCGCTGCGCTCCTTCATCTCCTTGATGGCGTTGTTGACCATCTCGGATGTTTTGGGATGGGTCGGCTTCGCCTTGGGTTTCTTGGCAGCGCCGGCGCCGCCGCCGGCCTGTCTCGCCTGCTTCTTCGCTGGGGTAGCGGGTGCCGGAGCCTCGGTAGCAACTGCGGTGTCTGCCATCTCGTCGAGTTAGATTACAAACAAAATAATATAATACACTCTTATAAGAAAGACTTAGATGTCGCCACTTATAGGTTTCACGAGTTTCGTATGCGCACACAGAGGCATGACGCTACTTTACCGTAACGAGCGCCGTGATGTCGCGAGACGTTTTCTCGTATGAACGCTTGAAAGTTTTCACTAACACGTATCTAATAAAATAAGTAAAAACAATGTTTATCGTGTCGAAGCGGCGGTGTTGTTTACGTTTCCGGATAGGTCATGAAGTTGACGACGAGGTATCGGCGATAGCGGCGGCGCGAGGCGTCCGTTGCGGCTGTGGCGGCGTTTTAATTGGACGACTGCGTACGATGCTAAGGTCGGGTCGAGTTCAAAACGTTATTTTCTCTATAAAAGTGATGTTTGGCGGCGGCGAAGGCCGACGCGTCGACGGGGAGGATATGTAGCCTGTGCGGCGACAGCAATTCGTCGATATGGGACGGCCTCGCGAAGGTATTATCGAGGTAAAAGTGAAGCGTCGTAAAACACCGCGAGCGCCGAACTGTTAAGGACGGACGGCTCCGTCCAGGACGTGCAACCTATTAATAATATACTAATAACGATCGAAATACCAGAACGCCCTTCGACTAGC
Organism: Melanchra persicariae; assembly: GCA_947386135.1. Lineage (NCBI taxonomy): Eukaryota > Metazoa > Arthropoda > Insecta > Lepidoptera > Noctuidae > Melanchra > Melanchra persicariae. The sequence continues at coordinate 4,848,854 of OX376673.1, read as the reverse complement.
AAACAGTGTACCTGCGGATCGGGAAGAAAGTGTATCGAATAAGGTGTAAAAAGACGAGCGACGACGGTCACAGCCAGTAGAGTACGTCGTCGTAGTCGGTCGGTCGGTCGGTCGGCGGTACCACACCGCGTAGGTACCGCTTACGGCTCGTGTCACAGTCGCGTTGTGTTGTGCTTATTTATATAGGAATAACTAAAACCGTAAATAGGTACCTACTAAAAAATATATTGCATTCAAAACAACGTAGGTATCAAGTACCTACTACTACTCTGGCAGGATACCTAGTGACGAGACTGCGAGCAAACGGCTGGCTGGATAAGTCGTACCTATTGGATAATACTATTGGAGTTGATGTTTTATTTATATCAATTTCAGATAGAGCTGAGCTGAGCTGAGCTGAGCTGAGATGAGATGAGCCTAGCCGAGTGACAGACGACGACACCATCAACAACAACAACAACGACACCATCATCGTTGACTATAGGTAGGTACCTACTTAAGTAATAATTAAAGGTGAATTTATGTCAATGTGTAACAGTAGACTAGGTGGTACCAAACTGTGCTTTTCTTTTTACATACATAGGTCATATTGGATGTTGTTATAATATGTAGGTTTAATGTTTTATATTTATCAATTTCAGGCGTTGCTGTTTCTGCTGAGCTAGCTGCTCTGCTGTGTGACAGACGGCGATGGCGACGGCGACGGCGACGGCGAGGGACAACAAGAACGGAGCGTTTACTGTGTACTAAGGTAATTATAAGTTAAAATGTGCCATAGTTCTAGATCTGTACTAGTTTTAAGTCCCTAGTTTATGTAATACTGGATATTAAAATGATAATAAGTAAATAACTGTTTCATGTGCCTACCTCTATATACCTAATACCTACTCAGATCTAAGTTTAACTAAAGTAGGTAGTCTATACCTACTCGTGTGTGTGTGTGGTAAATACAGTCTAGTTGATTGGTACGTTTTTAGACAATTCCATTAAAAGAAACATATATTTATTATATATCGAATCATATGCGGCCCTGAAAAGGGCCTTTTTTATGTGCGCATCTACATACGTGCGTATGATCGAACGGTATGATCGTCGACCACACACGGTACGTACGTAGAGCTGGCAACGTACGGCTTTTAACCGCCGAAACCGTACAGGGTACGACCCTGGCGCTTCAGAGCGTAGACGACGTCCATGGCGGTGACGGTCTTCCTCTTGGCGTGCTCGGTGTAGGTGACGGCATCGCGGATGACGTTCTCGAGGAACACTTTAAGCACACCGCGGGTCTCCTCGTAGATCAGACCGGAGATACGTTTCACGCCGCCTCTGCGAGCCAGACGACGGATGGCGGGCTTCGTGATACCCTGGATGTTATCACGAAGTACCTTCCTGTGACGCTTGGCTCCTCCTTTTCCCAGACCCTTTCCTCCCTTACCGCGACCGGTCATCTTCTCAGCAGTGGGGTTCCAAAGTAACTAACAAACACGATAACAACACTCGCGAACAACGCGGACGACTGGAGCAAAAATTTTTTTTTTTTTTTTTTTTTTATGAGTGGCCTCTCGCAGGTCAACCTAGGAGGTTGTCGGCTGCTTAACCGGACTTGCCTGTGGCGGCCTTAATAATATTATTATTAAAGCCTCCAGCCAGGGCTTATTAAACTTAAAAACTAAGCGACTACGCTAAGGGCACCCCCTGTGGGGTACGGACCTCGGCTTAGGGCGTCGCTGGGGGAGGACAGCTAGGGACGGGCTGGATCTAATAAGATTTTTATTATTAGGGGGCGAGTGTTGTTAAAACTACAGGCTCAGCGGCGCGGGCTGGCACGAGCAAGGGACGGGGCGGACATTGGCGGGACGGTCGCGACGGGCCTCGGCGGCGAGGGCGGAAGGACGGTGGTCGCGGTTTGCGAATTGTGCTTGTACTACTACTACTCTCTTGGAGGAGGGTGGTGGGGTCGTCGGGGGTGATTAAGGTGTGCCTCGGGCGGCGAATTTTAGATATGAGGGAGGGTTGGTATCGGGCGGCCGATACGATGAGGGGGTTGCGGTGTTTGACAGCAGTGTCGATGAAACGCTTGGTAATGCGTTTCATGAACTGCTGTATGGTGGGCACTCTGAGATCCAGATGTAAAGTCTCATTACGGACATAGTATGGGGCTCCCGTGATTCTACGGAGGAATCGGTTCTGGAGTGTCTGCATCCTGTGAAGGTGACGAGGCTTTGCGTGTGCGAAGACAGCGCAAGCGTATGTCATCATGGGGCGAATGACCGCGGTGAACAGTCGCAATTTGCACTTGAGTGACAATTTGCTTCTGGCGACCGTGATAAAGTGTAACCTCCCCAGAGCGAAGGCGGCGCGCGAGCGGGCCAGCCTTGTGTGCTCAGCGAAGGTGAGGTGGTTGTCCAGGGTGACTCCCAGGTACTTAGCTTGCTTCTCCCAGGGGATCGGCTTGCCATACATGGTGATCGGACGGGGGAGTGGGGGATTTTTCCACTGTTTGGAAAATAGAATGGCCTGGCTCTTATCGGGGTTAACCTCGATTCCCCATTTCCTGAACCATCTGCCCAAGATGTTTACAGTAGTTTGGAGCGTGCGAGCGATAGGAGCCGGGTCGCAACCTGTATAGTAAATGGCCGTGTCGTCAGCGAATAGTGCCAACTGGGCCAGTTTACTTTTCGGAATGTCGCTGGTGAACAGCGTGAAGATGAGGGGAGATAGCGGTGAGCCCTGGGGGACTCCTGCTCGGATGGGGTGAGGGGACGAGAGTGCACCCTCGATGCGGTAGCGAAAGGTGCGGTTCGACAAAAAGTCTCTCAAGATGAGAACGAGACGGTCTGGCACGCCGAGTTGGTAAAGCTTATAAATTAAGCCATTGTGCCAGACTTTGTCGAATGCTTTCGCTATGTCGAAGAACAAGGCGCCCGTCATCTTGCCACGCTGGAAACCAGCGCTTATGTGCTCTACGATGCGGTGGACTTGCTGGATGCACGAGTGTTCGGTTCGAAAACCAAACTGCTCGTCGGGGATGAGACTCTTTGCCTCGGCGTAATCCTTGAGCCGCTTATAAATAAGCCTCTCGTAGATTTTGCCGAGAACGTTGAGTAAACTGATGGGACGGTAACTGGCGGGGTCAGACTTGGGCTTGCCTGGCTTGGGAATACCGATTACGGTGGCCTGTTTCCATGCCTGGGGGAATATGTTATTGCTTAATGCGCCATTGAAGATGGCAGTCATTAGCATTATGAGCTGGGCTGGGAAGAGCTTGAAAACTCTGTTGGTGAGGCCGTCGGAGCCAGGGGCTTTCCTAGGCTGAAGCCTTTTGATAATGTCCTGTACCTCGTCAGGAGTGACGGGGGGTAGAGGATCATCAGGATCTTCGATTGGTGGTAGGGAAGCTCTACGTTCGACTTCAGCGTCCACCATATCTAGGTGGGCTTGGTCTACTAGTTGTGAGCTGGGAGAGCATTGGGACTCTAGACTGTCGGCCAGGCATTCTGCCTTGTCAGAGTTGTCGAAGGCGACACTCTTATCGGGGCGAATGAGGGGGGGCATAGTGGCCTCTTCAGTGGATCGTAGTTTCCTCTGAAGTTGCCAGAAGGCTAGGTGGGTGGGCTCGAGTTCGCTAAGCGTCTTGTCCCAGCGCGCTGAACGCAGCTCACTAGTGCGCTTCTTTACAGCACGCTGCAAGTTACGCATGTGAGCTTTGTTTGCGTCACAGGGAAAAGCGCTATACGCACGGATGGCTGCGTTCTTCTCGGTTATCAGATTCCGTACATCGTCCGGGAGTTTCCAGCGGTGGTCCTCCGCCACTGGAATCTCTCTTGAACAGTCGTTCAGGACAGATTGTACGTGATCCGTAAGCGAGTCGATCGCCGCCGTCGTGTCAGCGACTGAGTCGATCAGGTCGGGGATGGTGTCTAGGTGAGGTGACGTGGTAGATTTCAGCTTTTCGCCTACTTTCCTCCAGTCAGTGATCACCTGAGACGGGGGAGGTTGGACTGGGTCGAGCTGGCCTGAGCGGGAGCTTAGGTGCATGATCACTGGGCGATGGTCGGAGTTGAGTTCGTGTAGCGCTTCTATAGATTGCAAACGGAGGTTAACATTCTTTAGCAACGCCACATCGAGAACATCCGAGTTACGGTTGGGATCGTGAGGGAAGTGGGTGTGAGTCATCGGAGCGATGACGTCAAAGTTGAGTGTTGTGCCTAGGCCGAACACTGCTCTGCCTCTGGGATTGGTCGTGTTGCAGTTCCACGCGGGGTGCTTGGCATTGAGATCGCCCGCTAAGATAACGGAGTCACTCAGGCCGAAGAGGTTGGTAAAGTCGCTTGCGAGGGCGACGGGGTCGTCTGGCGTGGAGGAGGGTGGGCAGTAGGCTGAGATGATGGTAATTGGCTGATGGCCGGTCATGCCTAGCCGACAGGCTGAGTACTCTAGCTGAGAGCGGGGAGCGGGAGGGAGTAGTGGGATGCAGTACAACTCCTTTTTATAGTAGATGAGAGTGCCACCACCATGACAACGCGTCCTATCGTTGCGAACTATCCGGTAGTTGGCAATTTTAGGGTCGTTCCGGTGGGGTTTTAAGAAGGTTTCCTGGATGAGGAGGACGTCTAGATGGTGATCGCGGAGGAATTTGGCGATCTCGTCTCTTTGGTTAGTAATGCCGTTGGCATTAAAGAAACCTAATTTAAGGGATCTAGGCCTGATGGAGGATGTGCTTGACTTATCCATTGATTAGTCAATCGCGTCCATCTCATCTAACTTGTCCGTAATGGACTTGTAGGCGGTGAAAATCTCCAGCGCCTTCTCAGTTGACATGTGCAACTGACCGTCCGTTCCTCTGAACTTGTTGAGTTCAGCGGACATGGATCTAGCCGCACGTGTCATAAAAATGCCGTAGGCTTGGAGTATAGTTTCACTAACTCCAAAGCTTGTGGCCTTGTTGGACGGGGGGACTTGGCGCGAGCTCACTGCTGCAGGTGCAGGAGTGAGCTGGGGCGCAGGTTGGGGGGGTGCTGGGGCCGCTGGGGCCACCGGCACGGGAGTCGGCGCTGGGATGGTTTTACCCATCAGTGCCGGGAGAGTAGGAGTGGGAGGGGTCTGCTTTGACACCAGAGCGGGGAATGCTTTCTGGTGATTGAGCTGATTCCAGGGGGAGGGCCTTTGGGGAGCCAGCCTATCGGGCATCTGGGAGGAGGGTATCCTCTCCGATGGGGACTCTCGCTGCTGGCGGGCGTTGTGGCGCTTAGCCAGCTTGGGGGCGATTTTAGGTGCCTTGGGGCACCCCCGGTAGTTAGCCGGGTGGCCTGATTGTCCACAGAGCACACAACTGGGCGGCTCTGTGCATTGTGACTTGTCCTTCGGCCTGGGACAGTCGGCGGTGCTGTGCCCACCCAGACACTTAACGCATCTGGGTGAAGCGTAGCAATTGCGTTGGGCGTGCCCGTAGAGTTGGCAGTTATGGCACTGACCAACTAAAGTGGGGCGGAAAGGCTTCTCTATTGAGATGCCGGAGAGGGAGCACACCGTCTTGATCTTAAAGATGGGGTGGTGGCCCTCTGTGGGGTCACATACCACCAAGACCATGTCATAGAGGTCTCCACCTCTCGCCTTGTGAAGGCGGTGCACGGCAGAGACCGGGATGTTTTGTGCAAGGAGGTCATCTTTTATGTCCTCGGACGTTAATTCCTTCGGAACACGTCTTATCACCACACGGGTGGGCGTGTCCTCCGGGAGGGAGTAGGTGTGGAAGGATATTTTCCTTCCACGCAGGAAACGGACTAGGTCCCGATAGTCATTGGCCGTCGGGACCGTGATCTTAATGCCTTGTTGGCATGATTTGGCCGACGTGTAGTTGATCCGAAGATCACTGCACATCTTGGACACGTCTGTCCACTTGGCCTTGTCTTGCAAGTACAAGGGCGGGATGGGGCGGGACTTCTTCTGCTGGGAAGCAGAGACTGGCGGTTTGGGGCTCGTAGGGCGGCTAGCCTGTGAGGCTGGGGCCGCGGAGGTAGAGGGCGTGGGGGTAGGGGAAGGAGGGGATTTGACCGTCTTTTTGGCCTTGCTGGCCTGGCTGGCTGCCTTAGAGGTCTTTTTCCTTTTTCCTCCGGTGACGACTTGAAAGTCGTCCTCGGAGGATGAGGCGTCGGAGGACGAATATTCGTCCTCCGAAGGAGGGTTGGAGATGGGCACCGTGGTGTCCATTTCGATCGGATTCTCCGGATTCTCCGGAGTTGGAGACTCAGTGCCGGAGGGTACCGAGGGGGAGGGGGACTTGGCAGGCAGGAGGACATTTACTTTGCCCTCGTATGTGGCCAACAGCGCATCTACGCTAGGGTCGCCGACCTTGCGGGCGAGCGCCTTGCATAGGCGGAACAGGTCAGAGATTACTTTTTGGTCTGAGGGCTGCTTCTGAGGGAAGCTGGCCTCTGGGGCGGGGGAGGAAGTGGAGCCGGAGGCATCCATTTTTGCAGGAGCTAAGCTCCTGTTTTCCTAACTTCCCTAAACCTATCTCCCCGGGTGGATAGGCCCGGGGATGTGTAACCCTCCCAGTCGGGTCAGACTGGGAGGTGTGTACCTATGGTGAGCCCTAAGCTAGTAAACCGGTCGCCAGTCTTATTGTGCGAACCGGGCCCTATTGGGTCTGGTGTGAAGGGGTTGACACACCCAACCAACACCAGGTGTGTGGCTGAAAGAGAACGGGGTTAAGAGCAGGGCGCGACTAGGAGATCCCCCAAGGCCGCGTGATCCTCTCCCTTCCGATTTTTACCAAGTCCTTAAGGGACTCGGTAGACGTGTCGGGTCAACGTCACTTGGCTTAGTTGGCACCGTAAGGTTTCCACCAAGTACCACGAAACTGTGGATTTACCAGAGGGGTCACTACGTTATTGACAATTCCGCAATGGGAAACAGAAAATCCTCCGCTGCCTTGAGAAAGGCGGCTTCGGATCAAATGATTGTAGTCGGCGACTACGGGTGACGTCACGGCTGGAGCGGGACGTAGAATGGCACGAACACAACACAACACACACACGACAGCGGGCAGCGAGAGCGGCACGTCCGTCACGGGCGAGCGTCGGGCGCGGAAAAAAAAAAAAAAAAAAAAAAAAAAAAAAAAAAAAAAAAAAAAAAAAAAAAAAAAAAAAAAAAAAAAAAAAAAAAAAAAAAAAAAAAAAAAAGGGAGCAAAAATTTGTGGCTCGGTTTTATATATACCCTACGAGTAGCTCTGAGGGAGGGGGGGGGGGGGGGGAGTGATACGGTCGGTGCGCGGGGAGAGGCGAGACGATGCTCGTCGTTGGTTGGTCGGTTGGGCGATGTGCTCTACGTAGTTTCGTCGCGCGCATTCGAAGAAAATAAATTAAAGTACTTAGCTAGGTACATATTACTGTTTTAAGGTAGGTACTTAGTAAAGGATAATAAGTAAAAAAAAAAAAAAAAAAAAAAAAGAATTGGTAGGTACATTAAAAGAATGCATAATTTATACTTCGATCGATAAGTTTGTATGACACAGGCATAGACGAGCAGTGGTTGGATGCCTTCGCCAAAAATAATAACGCTTGCTTTCATCTATGCAAGGTTTTTTTTTTTTAACATAGGACTGACTTACTTCTAAGGTATTATAGTGTGTAGGTATAGGTACCTAATTCATTTGGGTTCTTATTATTTGTATGACTGTGTTACGTTAGTTAGGTAGGTAGGTAGGTAGGTAACGTTTTTGCGACATTCTGATAGAAAGAAACATTTTATAATCAGATACATATGTGGCCCTGAAAAGGGCCTTTTATGTGAACGCATAGTCACAGACGGCACACAGCCACCGACACGATGCACTGCACGAGGGCAGTGACTACGTGAACGACGACGAGGTGTATCGTGCTTGCGACGTATGCCGTTGCAAGAAGCAGCAGCAGTTTAAGCACGTTCGCCTCTGATCCTGCGCGCCAACTGGATGTCCTTGGGCATGATGGTGACTCGCTTAGCGTGAATCGCGCACAGGTTGGTGTCTTCGAAGAGACCGACCAGGTAAGCTTCGCTGGCCTCCTGCAGCGCCATGACGGCGGAGCTCTGGAAACGGAGATCGGTCTTGAAGTCCTGAGCGATCTCACGCACGAGACGCTGGAACGGAAGCTTGCGGATCAGCAGCTCGGTACTCTTCTGGTAACGACGGATCTCACGAAGGGCCACGGTGCCGGGCCTGTAACGATGGGGCTTCTTGACGCCTCCGGTGGCCGGTGCGCTCTTACGCGCAGCCTTGGTGGCGAGCTGCTTCCTCGGTGCCTTACCACCGGTGGATTTACGAGCGGTCTGCTTAGTACGCGCCATTGTAAACACGGAACGGGAGAGTAACGAATAAAATAAACACTTAAAGTACGCGCGGACCTACACGCAACGAACGTACGAGAGCGAATAAAGCAGCCAAACCTACTACCGCCCGTATTTATAGCCGCGTAGCGGGCACGAGTCGGGCGCGCGCGCCCTCTTCCGTATAACGAGCAAACTAAACAAGCTAAAAAAAAAAAAAAAAAAAATTGGTAAAATTAAATTAGGTAGGTAGGTACGTAATATGTTTTACTAAGTATAGGTATTAAAGTATTACGATGAAAAAAAAAAAAATATAATAAAACCCCATAGAACAGAACGCCTAGCACATTTTCCATATTTCGTAGGTAGGTACCTAAGCAGACTGTAGACGGCACCAATCTTATTGAAATATCATACCTATTATGAAAATGTTAACAGAATAGATAGACCTATTTGTCTGTACTTTATTTATTTATTTTCCTATTCTTCTTTATGTTTTGTGTGCATGCTCCGTTATACCTATATAATTTGTGTAGTGCATGGCCAGCCAGCTAGCTATTTAATTAGTTTAGTTTGAAATAAGTTTTATTTATGTAGGTATGTATGTAGGTAGGTAGGTAGGTAGGTAGGTAGGTAGGTAGGTGTAACAGTAGCTTATAACAACATGAACAGTTGGTTTCATTTTGTAACGTTTTGACTTTCAAATTAAAGAAACGTGAATTATTATCACATGAACATATTTGTGGCCCTGAAAAGGGCCTTTTGTTTGCTTCTCCTGCCATCCTGCGCTGGTGGTGTGGTGTGGTGTTGGGTGCGCGTCCAGACGTCTGCCGTGGTGTGTTGTGTCCGCGATACGTGAATAATGCGAGCGGGTCTCGTACGTAAATACGTAACATACATAGTATGTAGGTATGCACATAACGCTGACCACGACACGATTAACACGCACCACTTTCGACAAGACACACGAGCATTCGCACTGGGTTTAACACTTTTCACACACACTGTATACACTTGACGAGACGGCGTCGAGACGGTTCGCTCTTGTTAGCCACCGACCGACCGCGCTCACTTGGAGCTGGTGTATTTGGTGACGGCCTTGGTGCCTTCACTGACGGCGTGCTTCGCGAGCTCTCCGGGCAGCAGGAGCCTGACTGACGTCTGCACCTCCCTGGACGTGATGGTAGACCTCTTGTTGTAGTGGGCGAGACGTGAAGCTTCGGCGGCGATACGCTCGAAGATGTCGTTCACGAACGAGTTCATGATGGACATGGCCTTGCTGGAGATACCGGTGTCGGGGTGCACCTGCTTCAGGACCTTGTAGATGTAGATGGCGTAACTCTCCTTCCTCTTGTGCTTCTTCTTCTTCTTGTCGGTCTTGGAGATGTTCTTCTGGGCCTTGCCAGACTTCTTGGCGGCTTTACCACTTGTCTTGGGCGGCATGATGAAATTGTTTTACAGTACGTGCTACCGAAACGGAGTTCAGTCGCAGTGTAAAAAACCGCACCCGGCGAACAGTTGTATTTATACGACCGCTCGCGGTACACAGTTGCGGCGGGCTCGACATAGCGGCGGACCAATCACAGCGCTCCTTAGCTAGAGTGTAGATCCCGCGCGCGGGGGAGGGGGTACTCGGGAGGGAGGCAGAGGGGGAGGGGAGACGCTTGTGTTCGTCATTATTGAAAAAATTAAAAATGATAGATAATTGAAAAACGAAAAAACTTACATTGCACTTTGACGTTTTTTTTTTTTTTTTTTCTCTCATTTATTGCATATTCCGTAAAATTTATAACTATCATTCTACGTAGGCCTATATTTATATTATGAAGATTTTTATCACATGCGATTTACCCAAGTACCTAACCATAGAAAGAAGCAATATAATTTTTCTTCACCGATGCAAATTTTTCATAAATTTTGTTGTTGCCATTCTCATAATATAACTAATTTTGTCTATCATTATTTTTCTGGTCTCTAATATTTTTGTTCAACCAATTTGAGGGGGGGGGGGGGGGGGGGGGCGAGGGGGGGGGGGTGAAGGGGTTTACCTACCTAGTCTTAATTATAGTACCTGTATCATACATGATGTTCGCACAGGTAGATCTATGTATACGTTTTATGACAATACCGTTAAAGAAACTGTCTTTACTTTATATATTTGACGAATCATATTGTGGCCCTGAAAAGGGCCTTTTGTTTTGAATGCATACGAGCGATTAGCATCGCGCAACCGACATAATAGATATGTACGTTCATAAATATTATATCGAAGTACGCGTGCAGAGCAGCACTCGCACGAAGCACCGGCTGTGTGTGTGTGTACAGTAGCTTAGGCGGCGCGACGTTTAAGCCTTCTTCTCGGTCTTCTTGGGCAGTAGCACGGCCTGGATGTTCGGCAGCACACCACCTTGAGCGATCGTCACGCCGGAGAGCAGCTTGTTCAACTCCTCGTCGTTGCGGATGGCCAATTGAAGATGACGCGGGATGATCCTGGTCTTCTTGTTGTCCCTCGCGGCGTTGCCGGCCAACTCGAGGACCTCAGCGGCCAGGTACTCCATCACGGCGGCCAAGTAGACGGGCGCGCCGGCACCCACACGCTCGGCGTAGTTTCCGTTACGCAGCAGCCTGTGGATACGTCCCACGGGAAACTGGAGACCAGCACGGTTGGAACGGGACTTTGCCTTTCCCTTCACTTTGCCACCTTTACCGCGACCAGACATGGTTGAGAGGTTTGTTTGTAGTACTCACGAAAACAACGAAACACACGCGTACGTCAGTGCGCGCGCCGAGACAATATTTTTCCGTAAACTCGGTGTCGCCCGTATATATACCCGAGACGCGTAGCTGTGTCAGTGGGAGGGGTACACAGCTAACGAAATCGAAGCGCTAAACGCGCAGGCGCGCGCGCGCGCGCGCTCCCGTTCTGCGTCAAGGAAAATAAAATATTGGTACATGTTGTACCTCCTCTGGCGGCTGGCTGGCTGTATTTATTTATTTATTTATAATATAAAAAAAAAAAAAAAAAAAAAAAATAGGATGTCTTAAATGATTCGAAGGTATGGTAGGTAGGTAGGTAGGTAGGTAGGTAGGTAGGTAGGTAGGTAGGTAGGTAGGTAGGTAGATTATATAGTTGCCTATTGTACGTACCCCTATAATAGAGCAATTATTGACCACTAAATTGGTATGTATATATGTCGCAGCCAATTAGCTTAATCAGCCGTTTAATTGGTTGCCTAGCCTTTTCATTTAAATGTGCCGATTTTTTAGCGACTTAAGTGACATCTTTTGTTCAATATCGTTTAATGACTTGCCCATGACACTTTCTAGACTTTTAATGAAACGGCTGATTCAGCTAGATGGCTGCGACATATATATATATATATTTGTTTTCTTTATTATTAAAGTAGAGAGAGGTACCTGTATCCGCTGTAGTCTTTACCTAGATAATATTTTGTGTTCTATGCGTGCGACTTATTATTTTGAACCTTATGCTATTGCGATAAAGTTGAAAATCTATTTAAAGAAATTTTGTTAAAACGTTTTTTTTTTTTTTTTTTTGACTCTCTGTCTAATAGGAACGAATATTTTTCATATTCATGATAGTATTGTTAGCCCTGAAAAGGGCTTTTTGGTGTGCGCTCGGAGAGCGCTTGCGATCGAGAGCGCATGGCACGCGCGCTAAGCATCTCGGTGCCGCCCGCCTTGGTTTCGTTCTTCAGTTGCTGCTGCTGCTTGCTTGCTGCATCCGATGGATCGTCGGTCGGTCGAGCGAGCGAGCGAGACGCGTCGAGCGGTGTTCCCCGCACCCTCCTTCCCGAGGACGATAGACAGACGCGTAACAACGACGTAGCGTAGGTACTAGGTAGGTGCGTGCATACATACGTGCTGCTTGCGGTTGACCGCAAATATCTTCCTACAGTATATATTGTGACATTATGTAGCGTGTACACGACTGCTAACTACGTTTGTTTACACATGATCACAAATACACCATAGGTAAGACGAACACATACACACACACATGCACTTTGTTGTTGATGTTTGTCGTCGCCGCCGTCGTCGTCGTCGTCGTCGTCGTCGTCGTCGGTGTAACGCGAACGCTGCGACCGTAGCTTACTTCTTAGCGGCGGAAGCTTTCTTGGCTGCCGGCTTAGACTTGGGTGTGGCCGCGGCCTTCTTGGGTTTAGGCGCTTTAGGTTTCTTTGTTGGCGGCTTGGCTGTCTTCTTGGCTTTGGGCGCCTTCGCCTTGGCTGGGGCGGCGGCCTTCTTGGGTGCCGGCTTCTTCTTAGCGGCGGCGGCTGCCTTCTTGTCCTTGGCGGCGGCGGCGGCCGTCGACTTGGCCTTCGAAGGTGAAGCGGCGGACGCGGCGGCTGCTGCCGCCTTCTTGGTCTTGGCGCCAGCCGCCGAGGCGGTCGCCTTCTTCGCCTTCGCGGCGGCAGCGGGAGCTTTGGCGGCCTTGCCGGCGGCGCCGGCGGGTTTCTTCGACGCGGCCGACTTCGACTCGAGCTTGAAGGAACCCGAGGCACCCTTGCCCTTGGTCTGGATCAGCGCGCCAGATTCGACGGCGCTCTTCAGATATTTCCTGATGAACGGAGCCAGTTTCTCCGCGTCGACCTTGTACTGCACGGCGATGTACTTCTTGATCGCCTGCAGGGAAGATCCGCTGCGCTCCTTCATCTCCTTGATGGCGTTGTTGACCATCTCGGATGTTTTGGGATGGGTCGGCTTCGCCTTGGGTTTCTTGGCAGCGCCGGCGCCGCCGCCGGCCTGTCTCGCCTGCTTCTTCGCTGGGGTAGCGGGTGCCGGAGCCTCGGTAGCAACTGCGGTGTCTGCCATCTCGTCGAGTTAGATTACAAACAAAATAATATAATACACTCTTATAAGAAAGACTTAGATGTCGCCACTTATAGGTTTCACGAGTTTCGTATGCGCACACAGAGGCATGACGCTACTTTACCGTAACGAGCGCCGTGATGTCGCGAGACGTTTTCTCGTATGAACGCTTGAAAGTTTTCACTAACACGTATCTAATAAAATAAGTAAAAACAATGTTTATCGTGTCGAAGCGGCGGTGTTGTTTACGTTTCCGGATAGGTCATGAAGTTGACGACGAGGTATCGGCGATAGCGGCGGCGCGAGGCGTCCGTTGCGGCTGTGGCGGCGTTTTAATTGGACGACTGCGTACGATGCTAAGGTCGGGTCGAGTTCAAAACGTTATTTTCTCTATAAAAGTGATGTTTGGCGGCGGCGAAGGCCGACGCGTCGACGGGGAGGATATGTAGCCTGTGCGGCGACAGCAATTCGTCGATATGGGACGGCCTCGCGAAGGTATTATCGAGGTAAAAGTGAAGCGTCGTAAAACACCGCGAGCGCCGAACTGTTAAGGACGGACGGCTCCGTCCAGGACGTGCAACCTATTAATAATATACTAATAACGATCGAAATACCAGAACGCCCTTCGACTAGCAAACAGTGTACCTGCGGATCGGGAAGAAAGTGTATCGAATAAGGTGTAAAAAGACGAGCGACGACGGTCACAGCCAGTAGAGTACGTCGTCGTAGTCGGTCGGTCGGTCGGTCGGCGGTACCACACCGCGTAGGTACCGCTTACGGCTCGTGTCACAGTCGCGTTGTGTTGTGCTTATTTATATAGGAATAACTAAAACCGTAAATAGGTACCTACTAAAAAATATATTGCATTCAAAACAACGTAGGTATCAAGTACCTACTACTACTCTGGCAGGATACCTAGTGACGAGACTGCGAGCAAACGGCTGGCTGGATAAGTCGTACCTATTGGATAATACTATTGGAGTTGATGTTTTATTTATATCAATTTCAGATAGAGCTGAGCTGAGCTGAGCTGAGCTGAGATGAGATGAGCCTAGCCGAGTGACAGACGACGACACCATCAACAACAACAACAACGACACCATCATCGTTGACTATAGGTAGGTACCTACTTAAGTAATAATTAAAGGTGAATTTATGTCAATGTGTAACAGTAGACTAGGTGGTACCAAACTGTGCTTTTCTTTTTACATACATAGGTCATATTGGATGTTGTTATAATATGTAGGTTTAATGTTTTATATTTATCAATTTCAGGCGTTGCTGTTTCTGCTGAGCTAGCTGCTCTGCTGTGTGACAGACGGCGATGGCGACGGCGACGGCGACGGCGAGGGACAACAAGAACGGAGCGTTTACTGTGTACTAAGGTAATTATAAGTTAAAATGTGCCATAGTTCTAGATCTGTACTAGTTTTAAGTCCCTAGTTTATGTAATACTGGATATTAAAATGATAATAAGTAAATAACTGTTTCATGTGCCTACCTCTATATACCTAATACCTACTCAGATCTAAGTTTAACTAAAGTAGGTAGTCTATACCTACTCGTGTGTGTGTGTGGTAAATACAGTCTAGTTGATTGGTACGTTTTTAGACAATTCCATTAAAAGAAACATATATTTATTATATATCGAATCATATGCGGCCCTGAAAAGGGCCTTTTTTATGTGCGCATCTACATACGTGCGTATGATCGAACGGTATGATCGTCGACCACACACGGTACGTACGTAGAGCTGGCAACGTACGGCTTTTAACCGCCGAAACCGTACAGGGTACGACCCTGGCGCTTCAGAGCGTAGACGACGTCCATGGCGGTGACGGTCTTCCTCTTGGCGTGCTCGGTGTAGGTGACGGCATCGCGGATGACGTTCTCGAGGAACACTTTAAGCACACCGCGGGTCTCCTCGTAGATCAGACCGGAGATACGTTTCACGCCGCCTCTGCGAGCCAGACGACGGATGGCGGGCTTCGTGATACCCTGGATGTTATCACGAAGTACCTTCCTGTGACGCTTGGCTCCTCCTTTTCCCAGACCCTTTCCTCCCTTACCGCGACCGGTCATCTTCTCAGCAGTGGGGTTCCAAAGTAACTAACAAACACGATAACAACACTCGCGAACAACGCGGACGACTGGAGCAAAAATTTGTGGCTCGGTTTTATATATACCCTACGAGTAGCTCTGAGGGAGGGGGGGGGGGGGGGGAGTGATACGGTCGGTGCGCGGGGAGAGGCGAGACGATGCTCGTCGTTGGTTGGTCGGTTGGGCGATGTGCTCTACGTAGTTTCGTCGCGCGCATTCGAAGAAAATAAATTAAAGTACTTAGCTAGGTACATATTACTGTTTTAAGGTAGGTACTTAGTAAAGGATAATAAGTAAAAAAAAAAAAAAAAAAAAAAAAGAATTGGTAGGTACATTAAAAGAATGCATAATTTATACTTCGATCGATAAGTTTGTATGACACAGGCATAGACGAGCAGTGGTTGGATGCCTTCGCCAAAAATAATAACGCTTGCTTTCATCTATGCAAGGTTTTTTTTTTTTAACATAGGACTGACTTACTTCTAAGGTATTATAGTGTGTAGGTATAGGTACCTAATTCATTTGGGTTCTTATTATTTGTATGACTGTGTTACGTTAGTTAGGTAGGTAGGTAGGTAGGTAACGTTTTTGCGACATTCTGATAGAAAGAAACATTTTATAATCAGATACATATGTGGCCCTGAAAAGGGCCTTTTATGTGAACGCATAGTCACAGACGGCACACAGCCACCGACACGATGCACTGCACGAGGGCAGTGACTACGTGAACGACGACGAGGTGTATCGTGCTTGCGACGTATGCCGTTGCAAGAAGCAGCAGCAGTTTAAGCACGTTCGCCTCTGATCCTGCGCGCCAACTGGATGTCCTTGGGCATGATGGTGACTCGCTTAGCGTGAATCGCGCACAGGTTGGTGTCTTCGAAGAGACCGACCAGGTAAGCTTCGCTGGCCTCCTGCAGCGCCATGACGGCGGAGCTCTGGAAACGGAGATCGGTCTTGAAGTCCTGAGCGATCTCACGCACGAGACGCTGGAACGGAAGCTTGCGGATCAGCAGCTCGGTACTCTTCTGGTAACGACGGATCTCACGAAGGGCCACGGTGCCGGGCCTGTAACGATGGGGCTTCTTGACGCCTCCGGTGGCCGGTGCGCTCTTACGCGCAGCCTTGGTGGCGAGCTGCTTCCTCGGTGCCTTACCACCGGTGGATTTACGAGCGGTCTGCTTAGTACGCGCCATTGTAAACACGGAACGGGAGAGTAACGAATAAAATAAACACTTAAAGTACGCGCGGACCTACACGCAACGAACGTACGAGAGCGAATAAAGCAGCCAAACCTACTACCGCCCGTATTTATAGCCGCGTAGCGGGCACGAGTCGGGCGCGCGCGCCCTCTTCCGTATAACGAGCAAACTAAACAAGCTAAAAAAAAAAAAAAAAAAATTGGTAAAATTAAATTAGGTAGGTAGGTACGTAATATGTTTTACTAAGTATAGGTATTAAAGTATTACGATGAAAAAAAAAAAAATATAATAAAACCCCATAGAACAGAACGCCTAGCACATTTTCCATATTTCGTAGGTAGGTACCTAAGCAGACTGTAGACGGCACCAATCTTATTGAAATATCATACCTATTATGAAAATGTTAACAGAATAGATAGACCTATTTGTCTGTACTTTATTTATTTATTTTCCTATTCTTCTTTATGTTTTGTGTGCATGCTCCGTTATACCTATATAATTTGTGTAGTGCATGGCCAGCCAGCTAGCTATTTAATTAGTTTAGTTTGAAATAAGTTTTATTTATGTAGGTATGTATGTAGGTAGGTAGGTAGGTAGGTAGGTAGGTAGGTAGGTGTAACAGTAGCTTATAACAACATGAACAGTTGGTTTCATTTTGTAACGTTTTGACTTTCAAATTAAAGAAACGTGAATTATTATCACATGAACATATTTGTGGCCCTGAAAAGGGCCTTTTGTTTGCTTCTCCTGCCATCCTGCGCTGGTGGTGTGGTGTGGTGTTGGGTGCGCGTCCAGACGTCTGCCGTGGTGTGTTGTGTCCGCGATACGTGAATAATGCGAGCGGGTCTCGTACGTAAATACGTAACATACATAGTATGTAGGTATGCACATAACGCTGACCACGACACGATTAACACGCACCACTTTCGACAAGACACACGAGCATTCGCACTGGGTTTAACACTTTTCACACACACTGTATACACTTGACGAGACGGCGTCGAGACGGTTCGCTCTTGTTAGCCACCGACCGACCGCGCTCACTTGGAGCTGGTGTATTTGGTGACGGCCTTGGTGCCTTCACTGACGGCGTGCTTCGCGAGCTCTCCGGGCAGCAGGAGCCTGACTGACGTCTGCACCTCCCTGGACGTGATGGTAGACCTCTTGTTGTAGTGGGCGAGACGTGAAGCTTCGGCGGCGATACGCTCGAAGATGTCGTTCACGAACGAGTTCATGATGGACATGGCCTTGCTGGAGATACCGGTGTCGGGGTGCACCTGCTTCAGGACCTTGTAGATGTAGATGGCGTAACTCTCCTTCCTCTTGTGCTTCTTCTTCTTCTTGTCGGTCTTGGAGATGTTCTTCTGGGCCTTGCCAGACTTCTTGGCGGCTTTACCACTTGTCTTGGGCGGCATGATGAAATTGTTTTACAGTACGTGCTACCGAAACGGAGTTCAGTCGCAGTGTAAAAAACCGCACCTTTTTTTTTTTTTTTTTTTTTTTTTTTTTTTAGGTATGACCACTAGCAAGTTAACACACTTGGGATATTAACTGCTTAACCGGACTAACCTGTGGTGGCTTCAAATGAATTTAAAGCCCCCAGCCAAGGCAACAAAACTAGCTACAAGCTAAAAACACTACTGACCGCTCGCTAAGGGCATTCCCTGTGGAATACGACCTCGGCTTAGCGGCGTCAGTTTGGGACAGCAAGGGACAATCAGGCTGGGTCGTTTTATTATTTAGGGGTTATTAAAGCTAAGGGCTCAGCGGCGCGGGCTGGCTCGTTTGCAAAAGTCGGGGAGGGTTTTGAGCGGGTCGTCGCGACGGACCTCGGCGGCGAGGTCGGTATACGGAACGCGGTCTGTATCTGTTTATTCTAAGGGTGCTGGTTTCCCTACAGCTTTCCTGTATCTTTGTGATCTCGTCGTCGGATTCGACGAGTGTATGCCGAGGACGGCGAATCTTACTAATACGAGAGGGAGTGTACTGGGTTGCCTTTGAAATCAAAGGGTTTTGGTGCTTTTCAGCGGATTCGAAGAAACGCTTTGTAAGGCGTTTCATAAACTGTTTTAGGGTCGGGATTTTAAGGTCGACATGAAGTCGTTCGTTCCGTACATACCACGGGGCGCCCGTGGCTTTTCGGAGAAATCTGTTTTGAATTACTTGCATTCTGTGGATTTGCTTTGGCTTAGTGTGTGCGAATACAGCACACGCATAAGTCATAATCGGTCGTATGCACGTAGTGTAAATGCGCAGTTTACATTTAAGTGATAGCTTGCTGCGTGCATTCAGCATTGCATGGAGTCTACCCAGAGCGAATGCAGCACGTGAACGTACCGCACTTATGTGCTCAGCAAAGGTGAGTCTATGGTCTAATATCACACCTAGATATTTGGCTCGCTTTTCCCAAGGGATCTGCTTACCAAACATGGTGATAGGACTCGGTGGATTGGGAATGAATTTCGTCCGCGGTTTGTAGAACAAAACCGCCTGACTTTTTTCGGGATTAACCTCAAATCTCCAGAGACGGAACCAAGCGCCTAGGTCGCTGGCCGCCTTTTGAAGATTTTTGGCTATTGCGTTTTCACTATTGCCGGAGCAATAGATGGCCGTATCATCGGCAAATAGAGCTAGCTGCGTCTTATTATTCTTAGGGATGTCGCTAGTGAACAGCGTGAAAAATAAGGGAGAGAGCACGCCGCCTTGAGGGACGCCGGCTCGTATAGGGTGGGGGGAGGAAAGCGCACCTTCGATACGATACCGAAAGGTGCGGTTCGACAAATAGTCTCGTATGATGAGCACGAGACGATCTGGCACGCCAAGTTTATATAGCTTATAAATTAAGCCATTGTGCCAGACTTTGTCGAAAGCTTTCGCTATATCAAAGAACACGGCTCCCGTTTTATAACCGCGTTGAGTGCGGCCGCTGATATGTTCAACGATACGGTAAACCTGTTGGACACATGAGTGATTAGCTCGAAAGCCAAACTGTTCATTAGGCAGGAGGCCCTTTGCCTCGGCATAACCTCTGAGTCTCTTATAAATAAGTCGCTCATAGATTTTACCTAGGACCTTGAGCAGACTGATGGGACGGTAACTGGTAGGGGAGGACTTTGGCTTTCCCGGTTTAGGAATACCGATAACGGTAGCCTCTTTCCACGATTGTGGGAACATGTTGTTGGACAGAGCGCCGTTGAAAATGGCAGTCATCAACATGATAAGGGAAGCTGGGAGAAAACGGAACACCTTGTTGGTGATACCGTCTGACCCAGGGGCTTTCCTGGGTTTGAGTTTCCCGATTATATCCTTTACCTCATCTGGAGTGATGGGGGGGAGGGGGTCCTCGGGGTCCTCAACGGGGGGGAGAGAAGTCCTACGCTCGACCTCAGCGTCCACCTTGGCGAGGTGAACCGGGTCAGCCGGGTAGGTACTGGGGGAGCATTGAGTCTCTAGGCTGTCGGCCAGGCACTCTGCCTTTTCATCGTCATCGAAGGCGATGGTATTATCAGGGCGAGTGAGAGGAGGCATGGTTGTAACCTCAGAGGCGCGTAACTTCCTCTGGAGTTCCCAGAAGGCCTGGTGGTTGGGTTCGAGGTCGCCAAGCATCTTATCCCAGCGACTGTTACGCAGTTCAGCGATGGCGCGACTTACTTTACGCTGTAAGTAGCGCATGTGAACTTTGTTGCTGTGGCAGGGAAAGGATGAATAGGCACGAACGGCCGCGTTCTTCTCGGTCAGCAGAGCACGCACCTCGTCCGGGAGTTTCCAGCGGTGATCGCTCATCGCTGGAACCTCTTTGGAGCATTCGCTCAGGACGGCTTGAATGTGCTCCGTGAACGAGTCAACCGCGGCCGCCGTGTCGGCGGCAGTCTCTATGAGATCTGGAATCTTATCCAAGTGAGGAGACGTGGTGATTTTCAGCTTTTCGCTTACTTTTCTCCAGTCTGTGATCACTCGGGAAGGAGGGGGTTGGGAGGGGTCCATTGGTCCCGATCTGGGAGCTAGTTCCAGAATCACGGGACGGTGGTCCGAGTTAAGCTCGTCCACTGTTTCCATTGAATGCAGCCGAAGGTTGACATTCTTAATGAGAGCGATGTCGAGTACATCGGGGCGACAATTGAGGTCGTGGGGGAAGTGGGTAGGATGCATCGGAGCGATGACATCAAAGTTAAAGGGACTAGAGAGTTCAAAGATGACTCTGCCTCTAGGGTTGGTGGTGAGGCTGTTCCATGATGGATGTTTGGCATTGAGGTCCCCCGCCAGTAAGACGGAGTCGCTCATGCCAAGAAGTATTGAGAGGTCATCTTTGACTTCGGAGGTGTTGATTGCCGTGTTACTGGCGCTAGGAGGAGGGATATAAGCTGAGATGACAGTGATGGGCTGATGGCCCGTCATGCCCAGCCGACAGACTGAGACCTCTATTTGCTTAAGAGTGGGTGGATCCACAGGAATGCAGTAGAGGGAGTTTTTATAATATATGAGGGTACCTCCCTTATGACACCGAGTCCTATCGTTGCGAACCATTCGGTAGTTGGCAACTTTAGGGTCTCGGTGTTGGGGCTTGAGAAAGGTCTCTTGGACCAGAAGGACGTCTATGTGATGGTCGCGGAGGAAAGTGGCGATCTCATCACGTTGGCTCAGAAGGCCATTGGCATTGAAAAGCCCTATCCGGAGGGCTTTCGGTTTGAGTCTACGGTTAATGGACTTATCCATTAACTAGGGAGTAATAATTATCCATATGGTGACGTACATCACCGAACTCTTGAAAGATGGAGGCAAGGTCGCCGCCATTCTTTACGGCCTCAGTCAAAGCTAGGGCCCTAGGGGAGAAGAAGGCTAGATAAGCCAGATAACCCTCCCCATTTGCACCTACATTAGGGTTTTGCATTACCCTGGCTTCTACAGCCTTGGTGGGGGGGGGAGGGGGAGGTGTTTTTTGCCCTTGGGGCTTGGTCTGGGTTGGGGGGGCCTTAGCCTGCGCGAGCGCCGCGCGAGTGGCCGTAGGCGGGGAGAATGGAGGTATCGCTACATCCATGAGAGGGGTGATTGCCCTAGCGGGCGAGGCGTTGGGGGAGGCCAGAGGGGCCTGAGAGGCCTGGGAGCCAGTGGTCCTCAGGGCCGGGAAGTGGGCCCTGTGGTTCGCTGCACTCCAGGGGTTGGAGCGTTGTTGGGTTGCCGCGGGGGCCTTCTTATCGGGGGAGGGGCGTTCCCTGTTCTGGCGAACGTTCGATCGCTTAGCCAGAAGGGGAGAGGAAGATTTGGGGGCCCTTGGGCAACCTCGGTAGTTAGCCGGGTGCCCAGTCTCGCCACACAGCACACAGCTGGGTGGGTCGACGCAAAGTGTCCTGTCCTTTGGACGAGTGCAGTCAGCAGTGCCATGGTCGCCCAGGCACTTTACGCAGCGGGGCTTGCCGTAGCAATTCCGCTGTGAGTGGCCATATAATTGGCAGCGATGACACTGCCCCACTGCACCACTCTTGTTGGGATTCTCTGTGCGAATCCCAGAAAGACCACATATGGTGGCGATGTTGAAAATGGGGTTATGCCCCTCGGTGGGGTCGCAGACGACCAACACCATATCGAACGCAGCGCCTCCGCGGCGGTGCATGCGGTGGACTTCAGCCACCGGAATTTTCTGGGCTTGGAGGTCGCTGAGGACCTCCTGTACCGTAATCTCCTTAGGTACGTTGCGGATGACCACACGTACCTTTTTCTCCTCTTCAAAGGAGAAGGAGTGGAACGGAATGTTCCGCTCCCTGAGAAGCTTGTGCAGGCTACGGAAATCCGTAGCCGTCGGCACAGTGATCTTGACACCCAGGTTGACTGGGTGGGCGCGCGTGTAACGGATTTGGCGCTCGTTACACGCCGCGGAAAGTGTTGTCCACAATGTCTTATCGTGGACGAAAATTGGGGGAGGGGGCTTGGTTTTGAGGGGGGAGGGGGCAGCCGGGGTGGCAATCGCCATGGGGCTAGAGGGCCGGCTCGATTGCTGGGAGGAACCAGCGGGGCGAGCAATGGGGGCTGAGGGGGGAAGAGAGGGGGAAGGGGAACCAGGGCCTGGAGAGGCCCTCTTGGCAACCCTCTTCTTCGGGGCTGCCTGAGTGGCAGACCCCATCCTCTTCTTTTTCCTCTTCCCCTGGACAACAGTGAAGTTGTCCGAGGAGGAGGAGGCCGAGGTGGAGACGTTGGAGTCCGAGTCGGACTCCGTCTCGGACTCAAAGTCCATGGGGGGGGGGGAGGCCTGCTCAGCATCGAGCTGGCTATCAAGACAATCGCTAAAGTTAGCGATGTCGGTGGGGGTGGAACCCTGAGTGGGCATGGGGGTGAGGCCCTGAGGGGGCGAGAGGGTCCTCAGTTGCTCCTGGAAGGAGTTGAGGGACTCTGTGATGACGGGGTCACCTAATTGCGTGGCAATCACCTTAAAGGTGGCCAGCATGGCGGAATATAAGTCGCCAATTGATTTAGGAATGGGGGGGGGGAGGGCAGTGGCCTGCTCCTTGAGGAAGCTGGCTACAAGAGGGGGAGGGGTAGGCATGGCGCTCGAGGCGTCCATCCTGAGAGAGGGGGGGGGGGGAGCTAAGCTCCTGTCCCTAAAGACAGTTCCCACAAGAGAGCCCTTCCCTTGAGCGTTTCCTAGTGCTCTAGCCGGGGAGAAGAAAGCCCAAACAAACTCTCCGGCAGCACAACTGTCTTCGGCCTGAAGGGCCACTAAGCCTAACTCCCCGGGTGGGAGCTCCCGGGGATGAGTACCCTCCCTGCCGGGTTCGGTCAGGGAGGTGAGTGCCTAAGGTGAGCCCTAAGCTTGTATACCCACTGCCAATCTTAATGTGCAGTGGGGCCCTATGGGTCTTTCGACCAAGCTGGTGACGTAGGGGTTGACACACCCAGCCGTCACCAGGTGCACCCTGGAAGGAAACGGGATTAGAATTTGGGGCGCGACTAGGAGATCCCCCAAGGCCGCGCACCTAAACCCTTCCGACTTTACCAAGCCCTGAAGGGGCTTGGTAGGTGTGTCGGGTCCACACCACTTGGCTTCGTTGGCACCGTAAGGTATCCGCCAAGTACCACAAACAGTGGATTTTACCTGAAGGGCAAATCTCTATCGGTAGCAAGCGAATAAATTCACTTGCAACCGAAACGAGTCACCTCGTAGCACGCTATGAGACTGCGTAGCAGATCTCGTAGCACTGCTACGAAGTGGGCGGAGCTACGTAGCACGCGTAGGCGAGCTAACGTACCTACGCTGTGTGATGACGCGGAGCTCGCAGCTGGTGCGCGTAGCGGTCGGCGGTGTCGCGCGCTACGGGGGCGTAGCGCCGGGGGTCTGCTGCTACGGTCGTAGCGGAGAGCTGCGTGGAGGTGGGATGCGTGCGACTCGAACGGGCGCTCGAGGCGGAATGAAGCGAAAAAACCGCACCCGGCGAACAGTTGTATTTATACGACCGCTCGCGGTACACAGTTGCGGCGGGCTCGACATAGCGGCGGACCAATCACAGCGCTCCTTAGCTAGAGTGTAGATCCCGCGCGCGGGGGAGGGGGTACTCGGGAGGGAGGCAGAGGGGGAGGGGAGACGCTTGTGTTCGTCATTATTGAAAAAATTAAAAATGATAGATAATTGAAAAACGAAAAAACTTACATTGCACTTTGACGTTTTTTTTTTTTTTTTTTCTCTCATTTATTGCATATTCCGTAAAATTTATAACTATCATTCTACGTAGGCCTATATTTATATTATGAAGATTTTTATCACATGCGATTTACCCAAGTACCTAACCATAGAAAGAAGCAATATAATTTTTCTTCACCGATGCAAATTTTTCATAAATTTTGTTGTTGCCATTCTCATAATATAACTAATTTTGTCTATCATTATTTTTCTGGTCTCTAATATTTTTGTTCAACCAATTTGAGGGGGGGGGGGGGGGGGGGGGCGAGGGGGGGGGGGTGAAGGGGTTTACCTACCTAGTCTTAATTATAGTACCTGTATCATACATGATGTTCGCACAGGTAGATCTATGTATACGTTTTATGACAATACCGTTAAAGAAACTGTCTTTACTTTATATATTTGACGAATCATATTGTGGCCCTGAAAAGGGCCTTTTGTTTTGAATGCATACGAGCGATTAGCATCGCGCAACCGACATAATAGATATGTACGTTCATAAATATTATATCGAAGTACGCGTGCAGAGCAGCACTCGCACGAAGCACCGGCTGTGTGTGTGTGTACAGTAGCTTAGGCGGCGCGACGTTTAAGCCTTCTTCTCGGTCTTCTTGGGCAGTAGCACGGCCTGGATGTTCGGCAGCACACCACCTTGAGCGATCGTCACGCCGGAGAGCAGCTTGTTCAACTCCTCGTCGTTGCGGATGGCCAATTGAAGATGACGCGGGATGATCCTGGTCTTCTTGTTGTCCCTCGCGGCGTTGCCGGCCAACTCGAGGACCTCAGCGGCCAGGTACTCCATCACGGCGGCCAAGTAGACGGGCGCGCCGGCACCCACACGCTCGGCGTAGTTTCCGTTACGCAGCAGCCTGTGGATACGTCCCACGGGAAACTGGAGACCAGCACGGTTGGAACGGGACTTTGCCTTTCCCTTCACTTTGCCACCTTTACCGCGACCAGACATGGTTGAGAGGTTTGTTTGTAGTACTCACGAAAACAACGAAACACACGCGTACGTCAGTGCGCGCGCCGAGACAATATTTTTCCGTAAACTCGGTGTCGCCCGTATATATACCCGAGACGCGTAGCTGTGTCAGTGGGAGGGGTACACAGCTAACGAAATCGAAGCGCTAAACGCGCAGGCGCGCGCGCGCGCGCGCTCCCGTTCTGCGTCAAGGAAAATAAAATATTGGTACATGTTGTACCTCCTCTGGCGGCTGGCTGGCTGTATTTATTTATTTATTTATAATATAAAAAAAAAAAAAAAAAAAAAAAATAGGATGTCTTAAATGATTCGAAGGTATGGTAGGTAGGTAGGTAGGTAGGTAGGTAGGTAGGTAGGTAGGTAGGTAGGTAGGTAGGTAGATTATATAGTTGCCTATTGTACGTACCCCTATAATAGAGCAATTATTGACCACTAAATTGGTATGTATATATGTCGCAGCCAATTAGCTTAATCAGCCGTTTAATTGGTTGCCTAGCCTTTTCATTTAAATGTGCCGATTTTTTAGCGACTTAAGTGACATCTTTTGTTCAATATCGTTTAATGACTTGCCCATGACACTTTCTAGACTTTTAATGAAACGGCTGATTCAGCTAGATGGCTGCGACATATATATATATATATTTGTTTTCTTTATTATTAAAGTAGAGAGAGGTACCTGTATCCGCTGTAGTCTTTACCTAGATAATATTTTGTGTTCTATGCGTGCGACTTATTATTTTGAACCTTATGCTATTGCGATAAAGTTGAAAATCTATTTAAAGAAATTTTGTTAAAACGTTTTTTTTTTTTTTTTTTTGACTCTCTGTCTAATAGGAACGAATATTTTTCATATTCATGATAGTATTGTTAGCCCTGAAAAGGGCTTTTTGGTGTGCGCTCGGAGAGCGCTTGCGATCGAGAGCGCATGGCACGCGCGCTAAGCATCTCGGTGCCGCCCGCCTTGGTTTCGTTCTTCAGTTGCTGCTGCTGCTTGCTTGCTGCATCCGATGGATCGTCGGTCGGTCGAGCGAGCGAGCGAGACGCGTCGAGCGGTGTTCCCCGCACCCTCCTTCCCGAGGACGATAGACAGACGCGTAACAACGACGTAGCGTAGGTACTAGGTAGGTGCGTGCATACATACGTGCTGCTTGCGGTTGACCGCAAATATCTTCCTACAGTATATATTGTGACATTATGTAGCGTGTACACGACTGCTAACTACGTTTGTTTACACATGATCACAAATACACCATAGGTAAGACGAACACATACACACACACATGCACTTTGTTGTTGATGTTTGTCGTCGCCGCCGTCGTCGTCGTCGTCGTCGTCGTCGTCGTCGGTGTAACGCGAACGCTGCGACCGTAGCTTACTTCTTAGCGGCGGAAGCTTTCTTGGCTGCCGGCTTAGACTTGGGTGTGGCCGCGGCCTTCTTGGGTTTAGGCGCTTTAGGTTTCTTTGTTGGCGGCTTGGCTGTCTTCTTGGCTTTGGGCGCCTTCGCCTTGGCTGGGGCGGCGGCCTTCTTGGGTGCCGGCTTCTTCTTAGCGGCGGCGGCTGCCTTCTTGTCCTTGGCGGCGGCGGCGGCCGTCGACTTGGCCTTCGAAGGTGAAGCGGCGGACGCGGCGGCTGCTGCCGCCTTCTTGGTCTTGGCGCCAGCCGCCGAGGCGGTCGCCTTCTTCGCCTTCGCGGCGGCAGCGGGAGCTTTGGCGGCCTTGCCGGCGGCGCCGGCGGGTTTCTTCGACGCGGCCGACTTCGACTCGAGCTTGAAGGAACCCGAGGCACCCTTGCCCTTGGTCTGGATCAGCGCGCCAGATTCGACGGCGCTCTTCAGATATTTCCTGATGAACGGAGCCAGTTTCTCCGCGTCGACCTTGTACTGCACGGCGATGTACTTCTTGATCGCCTGCAGGGAAGATCCGCTGCGCTCCTTCATCTCCTTGATGGCGTTGTTGACCATCTCGGATGTTTTGGGATGGGTCGGCTTCGCCTTGGGTTTCTTGGCAGCGCCGGCGCCGCCGCCGGCCTGTCTCGCCTGCTTCTTCGCTGGGGTAGCGGGTGCCGGAGCCTCGGTAGCAACTGCGGTGTCTGCCATCTCGTCGAGTTAGATTACAAACAAAATAATATAATACACTCTTATAAGAAAGACTTAGATGTCGCCACTTATAGGTTTCACGAGTTTCGTATGCGCACACAGAGGCATGACGCTACTTTACCGTAACGAGCGCCGTGATGTCGCGAGACGTTTTCTCGTATGAACGCTTGAAAGTTTTCACTAACACGTATCTAATAAAATAAGTAAAAACAATGTTTATCGTGTCGAAGCGGCGGTGTTGTTTACGTTTCCGGATAGGTCATGAAGTTGACGACGAGGTATCGGCGATAGCGGCGGCGCGAGGCGTCCGTTGCGGCTGTGGCGGCGTTTTAATTGGACGACTGCGTACGATGCTAAGGTCGGGTCGAGTTCAAAACGTTATTTTCTCTATAAAAGTGATGTTTGGCGGCGGCGAAGGCCGACGCGTCGACGGGGAGGATATGTAGCCTGTGCGGCGACAGCAATTCGTCGATATGGGACGGCCTCGCGAAGGTATTATCGAGGTAAAAGTGAAGCGTCGTAAAACACCGCGAGCGCCGAACTGTTAAGGACGGACGGCTCCGTCCAGGACGTGCAACCTATTAATAATATACTAATAACGATCGAAATACCAGAACGCCCTTCGACTAGCAAACAGTGTACCTGCGGATCGGGAAGAAAGTGTATCGAATAAGGTGTAAAAAGACGAGCGACGACGGTCACAGCCAGTAGAGTACGTCGTCGTAGTCGGTCGGTCGGTCGGTCGGCGGTACCACACCGCGTAGGTACCGCTTACGGCTCGTGTCACAGTCGCGTTGTGTTGTGCTTATTTATATAGGAATAACTAAAACCGTAAATAGGTACCTACTAAAAAATATATTGCATTCAAAACAACGTAGGTATCAAGTACCTACTACTACTCTGGCAGGATACCTAGTGACGAGACTGCGAGCAAACGGCTGGCTGGATAAGTCGTACCTATTGGATAATACTATTGGAGTTGATGTTTTATTTATATCAATTTCAGATAGAGCTGAGCTGAGCTGAGCTGAGCTGAGATGAGATGAGCCTAGCCGAGTGACAGACGACGACACCATCAACAACAACAACAACGACACCATCATCGTTGACTATAGGTAGGTACCTACTTAAGTAATAATTAAAGGTGAATTTATGTCAATGTGTAACAGTAGACTAGGTGGTACCAAACTGTGCTTTTCTTTTTACATACATAGGTCATATTGGATGTTGTTATAATATGTAGGTTTAATGTTTTATATTTATCAATTTCAGGCGTTGCTGTTTCTGCTGAGCTAGCTGCTCTGCTGTGTGACAGACGGCGATGGCGACGGCGACGGCGACGGCGAGGGACAACAAGAACGGAGCGTTTACTGTGTACTAAGGTAATTATAAGTTAAAATGTGCCATAGTTCTAGATCTGTACTAGTTTTAAGTCCCTAGTTTATGTAATACTGGATATTAAAATGATAATAAGTAAATAACTGTTTCATGTGCCTACCTCTATATACCTAATACCTACTCAGATCTAAGTTTAACTAAAGTAGGTAGTCTATACCTACTCGTGTGTGTGTGTGGTAAATACAGTCTAGTTGATTGGTACGTTTTTAGACAATTCCATTAAAAGAAACATATATTTATTATATATCGAATCATATGCGGCCCTGAAAAGGGCCTTTTTTATGTGCGCATCTACATACGTGCGTATGATCGAACGGTATGATCGTCGACCACACACGGTACGTACGTAGAGCTGGCAACGTACGGCTTTTAACCGCCGAAACCGTACAGGGTACGACCCTGGCGCTTCAGAGCGTAGACGACGTCCATGGCGGTGACGGTCTTCCTCTTGGCGTGCTCGGTGTAGGTGACGGCATCGCGGATGACGTTCTCGAGGAACACTTTAAGCACACCGCGGGTCTCCTCGTAGATCAGACCGGAGATACGTTTCACGCCGCCTCTGCGAGCCAGACGACGGATGGCGGGCTTCGTGATACCCTGGATGTTATCACGAAGTACCTTCCTGTGACGCTTGGCTCCTCCTTTTCCCAGACCCTTTCCTCCCTTACCGCGACCGGTCATCTTCTCAGCAGTGGGGTTCCAAAGTAACTAACAAACACGATAACAACACTCGCGAACAACGCGGACGACTGGAGCAAAAATTTGTGGCTCGGTTTTATATATACCCTACGAGTAGCTCTGAGGGAGGGGGGGGGGGGGGGGAGTGATACGGTCGGTGCGCGGGGAGAGGCGAGACGATGCTCGTCGTTGGTTGGTCGGTTGGGCGATGTGCTCTACGTAGTTTCGTCGCGCGCATTCGAAGAAAATAAATTAAAGTACTTAGCTAGGTACATATTACTGTTTTAAGGTAGGTACTTAGTAAAGGATAATAAGTAAAAAAAAAAAAAAAAAAAAAAAAGAATTGGTAGGTACATTAAAAGAATGCATAATTTATACTTCGATCGATAAGTTTGTATGACACAGGCATAGACGAGCAGTGGTTGGATGCCTTCGCCAAAAATAATAACGCTTGCTTTCATCTATGCAAGGTTTTTTTTTTTTAACATAGGACTGACTTACTTCTAAGGTATTATAGTGTGTAGGTATAGGTACCTAATTCATTTGGGTTCTTATTATTTGTATGACTGTGTTACGTTAGTTAGGTAGGTAGGTAGGTAGGTAACGTTTTTGCGACATTCTGATAGAAAGAAACATTTTATAATCAGATACATATGTGGCCCTGAAAAGGGCCTTTTATGTGAACGCATAGTCACAGACGGCACACAGCCACCGACACGATGCACTGCACGAGGGCAGTGACTACGTGAACGACGACGAGGTGTATCGTGCTTGCGACGTATGCCGTTGCAAGAAGCAGCAGCAGTTTAAGCACGTTCGCCTCTGATCCTGCGCGCCAACTGGATGTCCTTGGGCATGATGGTGACTCGCTTAGCGTGAATCGCGCACAGGTTGGTGTCTTCGAAGAGACCGACCAGGTAAGCTTCGCTGGCCTCCTGCAGCGCCATGACGGCGGAGCTCTGGAAACGGAGATCGGTCTTGAAGTCCTGAGCGATCTCACGCACGAGACGCTGGAACGGAAGCTTGCGGATCAGCAGCTCGGTACTCTTCTGGTAACGACGGATCTCACGAAGGGCCACGGTGCCGGGCCTGTAACGATGGGGCTTCTTGACGCCTCCGGTGGCCGGTGCGCTCTTACGCGCAGCCTTGGTGGCGAGCTGCTTCCTCGGTGCCTTACCACCGGTGGATTTACGAGCGGTCTGCTTAGTACGCGCCATTGTAAACACGGAACGGGAGAGTAACGAATAAAATAAACACTTAAAGTACGCGCGGACCTACACGCAACGAACGTACGAGAGCGAATAAAGCAGCCAAACCTACTACCGCCCGTATTTATAGCCGCGTAGCGGGCACGAGTCGGGCGCGCGCGCCCTCTTCCGTATAACGAGCAAACTAAACAAGCTAAAAAAAAAAAAAAAAAAAATTGGTAAAATTAAATTAGGTAGGTAGGTACGTAATATGTTTTACTAAGTATAGGTATTAAAGTATTACGATGAAAAAAAAAAAAATATAATAAAACCCCATAGAACAGAACGCCTAGCACATTTTCCATATTTCGTAGGTAGGTACCTAAGCAGACTGTAGACGGCACCAATCTTATTGAAATATCATACCTATTATGAAAATGTTAACAGAATAGATAGACCTATTTGTCTGTACTTTATTTATTTATTTTCCTATTCTTCTTTATGTTTTGTGTGCATGCTCCGTTATACCTATATAATTTGTGTAGTGCATGGCCAGCCAGCTAGCTATTTAATTAGTTTAGTTTGAAATAAGTTTTATTTATGTAGGTATGTATGTAGGTAGGTAGGTAGGTAGGTAGGTAGGTAGGTAGGTGTAACAGTAGCTTATAACAACATGAACAGTTGGTTTCATTTTGTAACGTTTTGACTTTCAAATTAAAGAAACGTGAATTATTATCACATGAACATATTTGTGGCCCTGAAAAGGGCCTTTTGTTTGCTTCTCCTGCCATCCTGCGCTGGTGGTGTGGTGTGGTGTTGGGTGCGCGTCCAGACGTCTGCCGTGGTGTGTTGTGTCCGCGATACGTGAATAATGCGAGCGGGTCTCGTACGTAAATACGTAACATACATAGTATGTAGGTATGCACATAACGCTGACCACGACACGATTAACACGCACCACTTTCGACAAGACACACGAGCATTCGCACTGGGTTTAACACTTTTCACACACACTGTATACACTTGACGAGACGGCGTCGAGACGGTTCGCTCTTGTTAGCCACCGACCGACCGCGCTCACTTGGAGCTGGTGTATTTGGTGACGGCCTTGGTGCCTTCACTGACGGCGTGCTTCGCGAGCTCTCCGGGCAGCAGGAGCCTGACTGACGTCTGCACCTCCCTGGACGTGATGGTAGACCTCTTGTTGTAGTGGGCGAGACGTGAAGCTTCGGCGGCGATACGCTCGAAGATGTCGTTCACGAACGAGTTCATGATGGACATGGCCTTGCTGGAGATACCGGTGTCGGGGTGCACCTGCTTCAGGACCTTGTAGATGTAGATGGCGTAACTCTCCTTCCTCTTGTGCTTCTTCTTCTTCTTGTCGGTCTTGGAGATGTTCTTCTGGGCCTTGCCAGACTTCTTGGCGGCTTTACCACTTGTCTTGGGCGGCATGATGAAATTGTTTTACAGTACGTGCTACCGAAACGGAGTTCAGTCGCAGTGTAAAAAACCGCACCTTTTTTTTTTTTTTTTTTTTTTTTATTTTTTTAGGTATGACCACTAGCAAGTTAACACACTTGGGATATTAACTGCTTAACCGGACTAACCTGTGGTGGCTTCAAATGAATTTAAAGCCCCCAGCCAAGGCAACAAAACTAGCTACAAGCTAAAAACACTACTGACCGCTCGCTAAGGGCATTCCCTGTGGAATACGACCTCGGCTTAGCGGCGTCAGTTTGGGACAGCAAGGGACAATCAGGCTGGGTCGTTTTATTATTTAGGGGTTATTAAAGCTAAGGGCTCAGCGGCGCGGGCTGGCTCGTTTGCAAAAGTCGGGGAGGGTTTTGAGCGGGTCGTCGCGACGGACCTCGGCGGCGAGGTCGGTATACGGAACGCGGTCTGTATCTGTTTATTCTAAGGGTGCTGGTTTCCCTACAGCTTTCCTGTATCTTTGTGATCTCGTCGTCGGATTCGACGAGTGTATGCCGAGGACGGCGAATCTTACTAATACGAGAGGGAGTGTACTGGGTTGCCTTTGAAATCAAAGGGTTTTGGTGCTTTTCAGCGGATTCGAAGAAACGCTTTGTAAGGCGTTTCATAAACTGTTTTAGGGTCGGGATTTTAAGGTCGACATGAAGTCGTTCGTTCCGTACATACCACGGGGCGCCCGTGGCTTTTCGGAGAAATCTGTTTTGAATTACTTGCATTCTGTGGATTTGCTTTGGCTTAGTGTGTGCGAATACAGCACACGCATAAGTCATAATCGGTCGTATGCACGTAGTGTAAATGCGCAGTTTACATTTAAGTGATAGCTTGCTGCGTGCATTCAGCATTGCATGGAGTCTACCCAGAGCGAATGCAGCACGTGAACGTACCGCACTTATGTGCTCAGCAAAGGTGAGTCTATGGTCTAATATCACACCTAGATATTTGGCTCGCTTTTCCCAAGGGATCTGCTTACCAAACATGGTGATAGGACTCGGTGGATTGGGAATGAATTTCGTCCGCGGTTTGTAGAACAAAACCGCCTGACTTTTTTCGGGATTAACCTCAAATCTCCAGAGACGGAACCAAGCGCCTAGGTCGCTGGCCGCCTTTTGAAGATTTTTGGCTATTGCGTTTTCACTATTGCCGGAGCAATAGATGGCCGTATCATCGGCAAATAGAGCTAGCTGCGTCTTATTATTCTTAGGGATGTCGCTAGTGAACAGCGTGAAAAATAAGGGAGAGAGCACGCCGCCTTGAGGGACGCCGGCTCGTATAGGGTGGGGGGAGGAAAGCGCACCTTCGATACGATACCGAAAGGTGCGGTTCGACAAATAGTCTCGTATGATGAGCACGAGACGATCTGGCACGCCAAGTTTATATAGCTTATAAATTAAGCCATTGTGCCAGACTTTGTCGAAAGCTTTCGCTATATCAAAGAACACGGCTCCCGTTTTATAACCGCGTTGAGTGCGGCCGCTGATATGTTCAACGATACGGTAAACCTGTTGGACACATGAGTGATTAGCTCGAAAGCCAAACTGTTCATTAGGCAGGAGGCCCTTTGCCTCGGCATAACCTCTGAGTCTCTTATAAATAAGTCGCTCATAGATTTTACCTAGGACCTTGAGCAGACTGATGGGACGGTAACTGGTAGGGGAGGACTTTGGCTTTCCCGGTTTAGGAATACCGATAACGGTAGCCTCTTTCCACGATTGTGGGAACATGTTGTTGGACAGAGCGCCGTTGAAAATGGCAGTCATCAACATGATAAGGGAAGCTGGGAGAAAACGGAACACCTTGTTGGTGATACCGTCTGACCCAGGGGCTTTCCTGGGTTTGAGTTTCCCGATTATATCCTTTACCTCATCTGGAGTGATGGGGGGGAGGGGGTCCTCGGGGTCCTCAACGGGGGGGAGAGAAGTCCTACGCTCGACCTCAGCGTCCACCTTGGCGAGGTGAACCGGGTCAGCCGGGTAGGTACTGGGGGAGCATTGAGTCTCTAGGCTGTCGGCCAGGCACTCTGCCTTTTCATCGTCATCGAAGGCGATGGTATTATCAGGGCGAGTGAGAGGAGGCATGGTTGTAACCTCAGAGGCGCGTAACTTCCTCTGGAGTTCCCAGAAGGCCTGGTGGTTGGGTTCGAGGTCGCCAAGCATCTTATCCCAGCGACTGTTACGCAGTTCAGCGATGGCGCGACTTACTTTACGCTGTAAGTAGCGCATGTGAACTTTGTTGCTGTGGCAGGGAAAGGATGAATAGGCACGAACGGCCGCGTTCTTCTCGGTCAGCAGAGCACGCACCTCGTCCGGGAGTTTCCAGCGGTGATCGCTCATCGCTGGAACCTCTTTGGAGCATTCGCTCAGGACGGCTTGAATGTGCTCCGTGAACGAGTCAACCGCGGCCGCCGTGTCGGCGGCAGTCTCTATGAGATCTGGAATCTTATCCAAGTGAGGAGACGTGGTGATTTTCAGCTTTTCGCTTACTTTTCTCCAGTCTGTGATCACTCGGGAAGGAGGGGGTTGGGAGGGGTCCATTGGTCCCGATCTGGGAGCTAGTTCCAGAATCACGGGACGGTGGTCCGAGTTAAGCTCGTCCACTGTTTCCATTGAATGCAGCCGAAGGTTGACATTCTTAATGAGAGCGATGTCGAGTACATCGGGGCGACAATTGAGGTCGTGGGGGAAGTGGGTAGGATGCATCGGAGCGATGACATCAAAGTTAAAGGGACTAGAGAGTTCAAAGATGACTCTGCCTCTAGGGTTGGTGGTGAGGCTGTTCCATGATGGATGTTTGGCATTGAGGTCCCCCGCCAGTAAGACGGAGTCGCTCATGCCAAGAAGTATTGAGAGGTCATCTTTGACTTCGGAGGTGTTGATTGCCGTGTTACTGGCGCTAGGAGGAGGGATATAAGCTGAGATGACAGTGATGGGCTGATGGCCCGTCATGCCCAGCCGACAGACTGAGACCTCTATTTGCTTAAGAGTGGGTGGATCCACAGGAATGCAGTAGAGGGAGTTTTTATAATATATGAGGGTACCTCCCTTATGACACCGAGTCCTATCGTTGCGAACCATTCGGTAGTTGGCAACTTTAGGGTCTCGGTGTTGGGGCTTGAGAAAGGTCTCTTGGACCAGAAGGACGTCTATGTGATGGTCGCGGAGGAAAGTGGCGATCTCATCACGTTGGCTCAGAAGGCCATTGGCATTGAAAAGCCCTATCCGGAGGGCTTTCGGTTTGAGTCTACGGTTAATGGACTTATCCATTAACTAGGGAGTAATAATTATCCATATGGTGACGTACATCACCGAACTCTTGAAAGATGGAGGCAAGGTCGCCGCCATTCTTTACGGCCTCAGTCAAAGCTAGGGCCCTAGGGGAGAAGAAGGCTAGATAAGCCAGATAACCCTCCCCATTTGCACCTACATTAGGGTTTTGCATTACCCTGGCTTCTACAGCCTTGGTGGGGGGGGGAGGGGGAGGTGTTTTTTGCCCTTGGGGCTTGGTCTGGGTTGGGGGGGCCTTAGCCTGCGCGAGCGCCGCGCGAGTGGCCGTAGGCGGGGAGAATGGAGGTATCGCTACATCCATGAGAGGGGTGATTGCCCTAGCGGGCGAGGCGTTGGGGGAGGCCAGAGGGGCCTGAGAGGCCTGGGAGCCAGTGGTCCTCAGGGCCGGGAAGTGGGCCCTGTGGTTCGCTGCACTCCAGGGGTTGGAGCGTTGTTGGGTTGCCGCGGGGGCCTTCTTATCGGGGGAGGGGCGTTCCCTGTTCTGGCGAACGTTCGATCGCTTAGCCAGAAGGGGAGAGGAAGATTTGGGGGCCCTTGGGCAACCTCGGTAGTTAGCCGGGTGCCCAGTCTCGCCACACAGCACACAGCTGGGTGGGTCGACGCAAAGTGTCCTGTCCTTTGGACGAGTGCAGTCAGCAGTGCCATGGTCGCCCAGGCACTTTACGCAGCGGGGCTTGCCGTAGCAATTCCGCTGTGAGTGGCCATATAATTGGCAGCGATGACACTGCCCCACTGCACCACTCTTGTTGGGATTCTCTGTGCGAATCCCAGAAAGACCACATATGGTGGCGATGTTGAAAATGGGGTTATGCCCCTCGGTGGGGTCGCAGACGACCAACACCATATCGAACGCAGCGCCTCCGCGGCGGTGCATGCGGTGGACTTCAGCCACCGGAATTTTCTGGGCTTGGAGGTCGCTGAGGACCTCCTGTACCGTAATCTCCTTAGGTACGTTGCGGATGACCACACGTACCTTTTTCTCCTCTTCAAAGGAGAAGGAGTGGAACGGAATGTTCCGCTCCCTGAGAAGCTTGTGCAGGCTACGGAAATCCGTAGCCGTCGGCACAGTGATCTTGACACCCAGGTTGACTGGGTGGGCGCGCGTGTAACGGATTTGGCGCTCGTTACACGCCGCGGAAAGTGTTGTCCACAATGTCTTATCGTGGACGAAAATTGGGGGAGGGGGCTTGGTTTTGAGGGGGGAGGGGGCAGCCGGGGTGGCAATCGCCATGGGGCTAGAGGGCCGGCTCGATTGCTGGGAGGAACCAGCGGGGCGAGCAATGGGGGCTGAGGGGGGAAGAGAGGGGGAAGGGGAACCAGGGCCTGGAGAGGCCCTCTTGGCAACCCTCTTCTTCGGGGCTGCCTGAGTGGCAGACCCCATCCTCTTCTTTTTCCTCTTCCCCTGGACAACAGTGAAGTTGTCCGAGGAGGAGGAGGCCGAGGTGGAGACGTTGGAGTCCGAGTCGGACTCCGTCTCGGACTCAAAGTCCATGGGGGGGGGGGAGGCCTGCTCAGCATCGAGCTGGCTATCAAGACAATCGCTAAAGTTAGCGATGTCGGTGGGGGTGGAACCCTGAGTGGGCATGGGGGTGAGGCCCTGAGGGGGCGAGAGGGTCCTCAGTTGCTCCTGGAAGGAGTTGAGGGACTCTGTGATGACGGGGTCACCTAATTGCGTGGCAATCACCTTAAAGGTGGCCAGCATGGCGGAATATAAGTCGCCAATTGATTTAGGAATGGGGGGGGGGAGGGCAGTGGCCTGCTCCTTGAGGAAGCTGGCTACAAGAGGGGGAGGGGTAGGCATGGCGCTCGAGGCGTCCATCCTGAGAGAGGGGGGGGGGGGAGCTAAGCTCCTGTCCCTAAAGACAGTTCCCACAAGAGAGCCCTTCCCTTGAGCGTTTCCTAGTGCTCTAGCCGGGGAGAAGAAAGCCCAAACAAACTCTCCGGCAGCACAACTGTCTTCGGCCTGAAGGGCCACTAAGCCTAACTCCCCGGGTGGGAGCTCCCGGGGATGAGTACCCTCCCTGCCGGGTTCGGTCAGGGAGGTGAGTGCCTAAGGTGAGCCCTAAGCTTGTATACCCACTGCCAATCTTAATGTGCAGTGGGGCCCTATGGGTCTTTCGACCAAGCTGGTGACGTAGGGGTTGACACACCCAGCCGTCACCAGGTGCACCCTGGAAGGAAACGGGATTAGAATTTGGGGCGCGACTAGGAGATCCCCCAAGGCCGCGCACCTAAACCCTTCCGACTTTACCAAGCCCTGAAGGGGCTTGGTAGGTGTGTCGGGTCCACACCACTTGGCTTCGTTGGCACCGTAAGGTATCCGCCAAGTACCACAAACAGTGGATTTTACCTGAAGGGCAAATCTCTATCGGTAGCAAGCGAATAAATTCACTTGCAACCGAAACGAGTCACCTCGTAGCACGCTATGAGACTGCGTAGCAGATCTCGTAGCACTGCTACGAAGTGGGCGGAGCTACGTAGCACGCGTAGGCGAGCTAACGTACCTACGCTGTGTGATGACGCGGAGCTCGCAGCTGGTGCGCGTAGCGGTCGGCGGTGTCGCGCGCTACGGGGGCGTAGCGCCGGGGGTCTGCTGCTACGGTCGTAGCGGAGAGCTGCGTGGAGGTGGGATGCGTGCGACTCGAACGGGCGCTCGAGGCGGAATGAAAAAAAAAAAAAAAAAAAAAAAAAAAAAAAAAAAACCGCACCCGGCGAACAGTTGTATTTATACGACCGCTCGCGGTACACAGTTGCGGCGGGCTCGACATAGCGGCGGACCAATCACAGCGCTCCTTAGCTAGAGTGTAGATCCCGCGCGCGGGGGAGGGGGTACTCGGGAGGGAGGCAGAGGGGGAGGGGAGACGCTTGTGTTCGTCATTATTGAAAAAATTAAAAATGATAGATAATTGAAAAACGAAAAAACTTACATTGCACTTTGACGTTTTTTTTTTTTTTTTTTCTCTCATTTATTGCATATTCCGTAAAATTTATAACTATCATTCTACGTAGGCCTATATTTATATTATGAAGATTTTTATCACATGCGATTTACCCAAGTACCTAAC
Organism: Melanchra persicariae; assembly: GCA_947386135.1. Lineage (NCBI taxonomy): Eukaryota > Metazoa > Arthropoda > Insecta > Lepidoptera > Noctuidae > Melanchra > Melanchra persicariae. The sequence continues at coordinate 4,810,565 of OX376673.1, read as the reverse complement.
CATAGAAAGAAGCAATATAATTTTTCTTCACCGATGCAAATTTTTCATAAATTTTGTTGTTGCCATTCTCATAATATAACTAATTTTGTCTATCATTATTTTTCTGGTCTCTAATATTTTTGTTCAACCAATTTGAGGGGGGGGGGGGGGGGGGGGGCGAGGGGGGGGGGGTGAAGGGGTTTACCTACCTAGTCTTAATTATAGTACCTGTATCATACATGATGTTCGCACAGGTAGATCTATGTATACGTTTTATGACAATACCGTTAAAGAAACTGTCTTTACTTTATATATTTGACGAATCATATTGTGGCCCTGAAAAGGGCCTTTTGTTTTGAATGCATACGAGCGATTAGCATCGCGCAACCGACATAATAGATATGTACGTTCATAAATATTATATCGAAGTACGCGTGCAGAGCAGCACTCGCACGAAGCACCGGCTGTGTGTGTGTGTACAGTAGCTTAGGCGGCGCGACGTTTAAGCCTTCTTCTCGGTCTTCTTGGGCAGTAGCACGGCCTGGATGTTCGGCAGCACACCACCTTGAGCGATCGTCACGCCGGAGAGCAGCTTGTTCAACTCCTCGTCGTTGCGGATGGCCAATTGAAGATGACGCGGGATGATCCTGGTCTTCTTGTTGTCCCTCGCGGCGTTGCCGGCCAACTCGAGGACCTCAGCGGCCAGGTACTCCATCACGGCGGCCAAGTAGACGGGCGCGCCGGCACCCACACGCTCGGCGTAGTTTCCGTTACGCAGCAGCCTGTGGATACGTCCCACGGGAAACTGGAGACCAGCACGGTTGGAACGGGACTTTGCCTTTCCCTTCACTTTGCCACCTTTACCGCGACCAGACATGGTTGAGAGGTTTGTTTGTAGTACTCACGAAAACAACGAAACACACGCGTACGTCAGTGCGCGCGCCGAGACAATATTTTTCCGTAAACTCGGTGTCGCCCGTATATATACCCGAGACGCGTAGCTGTGTCAGTGGAGGGGTACACAGCTAACGAAATCGAAGCGCTAAACGCGCAGGCGCGCGCGCGCGCGCGCTCCCGTTCTGCGTCAAGGAAAATAAAATATTGGTACATGTTGTACCTCCTCTGGCGGCTGGCTGGCTGTATTTATTTATTTATTTATAATATAAAAAAAAAAAAAAAAAAAAAAAATAGGATGTCTTAAATGATTCGAAGGTATGGTAGGTAGGTAGGTAGGTAGGTAGGTAGGTAGGTAGGTAGGTAGGTAGGTAGGTAGGTAGATTATATAGTTGCCTATTGTACGTACCCCTATAATAGAGCAATTATTGACCACTAAATTGGTATGTATATATGTCGCAGCCAATTAGCTTAATCAGCCGTTTAATTGGTTGCCTAGCCTTTTCATTTAAATGTGCCGATTTTTTAGCGACTTAAGTGACATCTTTTGTTCAATATCGTTTAATGACTTGCCCATGACACTTTCTAGACTTTTAATGAAACGGCTGATTCAGCTAGATGGCTGCGACATATATATATATATATTTGTTTTCTTTATTATTAAAGTAGAGAGAGGTACCTGTATCCGCTGTAGTCTTTACCTAGATAATATTTTGTGTTCTATGCGTGCGACTTATTATTTTGAACCTTATGCTATTGCGATAAAGTTGAAAATCTATTTAAAGAAATTTTGTTAAAACGTTTTTTTTTTTTTTTTTTTGACTCTCTGTCTAATAGGAACGAATATTTTTCATATTCATGATAGTATTGTTAGCCCTGAAAAGGGCTTTTTGGTGTGCGCTCGGAGAGCGCTTGCGATCGAGAGCGCATGGCACGCGCGCTAAGCATCTCGGTGCCGCCCGCCTTGGTTTCGTTCTTCAGTTGCTGCTGCTGCTTGCTTGCTGCATCCGATGGATCGTCGGTCGGTCGAGCGAGCGAGCGAGACGCGTCGAGCGGTGTTCCCCGCACCCTCCTTCCCGAGGACGATAGACAGACGCGTAACAACGACGTAGCGTAGGTACTAGGTAGGTGCGTGCATACATACGTGCTGCTTGCGGTTGACCGCAAATATCTTCCTACAGTATATATTGTGACATTATGTAGCGTGTACACGACTGCTAACTACGTTTGTTTACACATGATCACAAATACACCATAGGTAAGACGAACACATACACACACACATGCACTTTGTTGTTGATGTTTGTCGTCGCCGCCGTCGTCGTCGTCGTCGTCGTCGTCGTCGTCGGTGTAACGCGAACGCTGCGACCGTAGCTTACTTCTTAGCGGCGGAAGCTTTCTTGGCTGCCGGCTTAGACTTGGGTGTGGCCGCGGCCTTCTTGGGTTTAGGCGCTTTAGGTTTCTTTGTTGGCGGCTTGGCTGTCTTCTTGGCTTTGGGCGCCTTCGCCTTGGCTGGGGCGGCGGCCTTCTTGGGTGCCGGCTTCTTCTTAGCGGCGGCGGCTGCCTTCTTGTCCTTGGCGGCGGCGGCGGCCGTCGACTTGGCCTTCGAAGGTGAAGCGGCGGACGCGGCGGCTGCTGCCGCCTTCTTGGTCTTGGCGCCAGCCGCCGAGGCGGTCGCCTTCTTCGCCTTCGCGGCGGCAGCGGGAGCTTTGGCGGCCTTGCCGGCGGCGCCGGCGGGTTTCTTCGACGCGGCCGACTTCGACTCGAGCTTGAAGGAACCCGAGGCACCCTTGCCCTTGGTCTGGATCAGCGCGCCAGATTCGACGGCGCTCTTCAGATATTTCCTGATGAACGGAGCCAGTTTCTCCGCGTCGACCTTGTACTGCACGGCGATGTACTTCTTGATCGCCTGCAGGGAAGATCCGCTGCGCTCCTTCATCTCCTTGATGGCGTTGTTGACCATCTCGGATGTTTTGGGATGGGTCGGCTTCGCCTTGGGTTTCTTGGCAGCGCCGGCGCCGCCGCCGGCCTGTCTCGCCTGCTTCTTCGCTGGGGTAGCGGGTGCCGGAGCCTCGGTAGCAACTGCGGTGTCTGCCATCTCGTCGAGTTAGATTACAAACAAAATAATATAATACACTCTTATAAGAAAGACTTAGATGTCGCCACTTATAGGTTTCACGAGTTTCGTATGCGCACACAGAGGCATGACGCTACTTTACCGTAACGAGCGCCGTGATGTCGCGAGACGTTTTCTCGTATGAACGCTTGAAAGTTTTCACTAACACGTATCTAATAAAATAAGTAAAAACAATGTTTATCGTGTCGAAGCGGCGGTGTTGTTTACGTTTCCGGATAGGTCATGAAGTTGACGACGAGGTATCGGCGATAGCGGCGGCGCGAGGCGTCCGTTGCGGCTGTGGCGGCGTTTTAATTGGACGACTGCGTACGATGCTAAGGTCGGGTCGAGTTCAAAACGTTATTTTCTCTATAAAAGTGATGTTTGGCGGCGGCGAAGGCCGACGCGTCGACGGGGAGGATATGTAGCCTGTGCGGCGACAGCAATTCGTCGATATGGGACGGCCTCGCGAAGGTATTATCGAGGTAAAAGTGAAGCGTCGTAAAACACCGCGAGCGCCGAACTGTTAAGGACGGACGGCTCCGTCCAGGACGTGCAACCTATTAATAATATACTAATAACGATCGAAATACCAGAACGCCCTTCGACTAGCAAACAGTGTACCTGCGGATCGGGAAGAAAGTGTATCGAATAAGGTGTAAAAAGACGAGCGACGACGGTCACAGCCAGTAGAGTACGTCGTCGTAGTCGGTCGGTCGGTCGGTCGGCGGTACCACACCGCGTAGGTACCGCTTACGGCTCGTGTCACAGTCGCGTTGTGTTGTGCTTATTTATATAGGAATAACTAAAACCGTAAATAGGTACCTACTAAAAAATATATTGCATTCAAAACAACGTAGGTATCAAGTACCTACTACTACTCTGGCAGGATACCTAGTGACGAGACTGCGAGCAAACGGCTGGCTGGATAAGTCGTACCTATTGGATAATACTATTGGAGTTGATGTTTTATTTATATCAATTTCAGATAGAGCTGAGCTGAGCTGAGCTGAGCTGAGATGAGATGAGCCTAGCCGAGTGACAGACGACGACACCATCAACAACAACAACAACGACACCATCATCGTTGACTATAGGTAGGTACCTACTTAAGTAATAATTAAAGGTGAATTTATGTCAATGTGTAACAGTAGACTAGGTGGTACCAAACTGTGCTTTTCTTTTTACATACATAGGTCATATTGGATGTTGTTATAATATGTAGGTTTAATGTTTTATATTTATCAATTTCAGGCGTTGCTGTTTCTGCTGAGCTAGCTGCTCTGCTGTGTGACAGACGGCGATGGCGACGGCGACGGCGACGGCGAGGGACAACAAGAACGGAGCGTTTACTGTGTACTAAGGTAATTATAAGTTAAAATGTGCCATAGTTCTAGATCTGTACTAGTTTTAAGTCCCTAGTTTATGTAATACTGGATATTAAAATGATAATAAGTAAATAACTGTTTCATGTGCCTACCTCTATATACCTAATACCTACTCAGATCTAAGTTTAACTAAAGTAGGTAGTCTATACCTACTCGTGTGTGTGTGTGGTAAATACAGTCTAGTTGATTGGTACGTTTTTAGACAATTCCATTAAAAGAAACATATATTTATTATATATCGAATCATATGCGGCCCTGAAAAGGGCCTTTTTTATGTGCGCATCTACATACGTGCGTATGATCGAACGGTATGATCGTCGACCACACACGGTACGTACGTAGAGCTGGCAACGTACGGCTTTTAACCGCCGAAACCGTACAGGGTACGACCCTGGCGCTTCAGAGCGTAGACGACGTCCATGGCGGTGACGGTCTTCCTCTTGGCGTGCTCGGTGTAGGTGACGGCATCGCGGATGACGTTCTCGAGGAACACTTTAAGCACACCGCGGGTCTCCTCGTAGATCAGACCGGAGATACGTTTCACGCCGCCTCTGCGAGCCAGACGACGGATGGCGGGCTTCGTGATACCCTGGATGTTATCACGAAGTACCTTCCTGTGACGCTTGGCTCCTCCTTTTCCCAGACCCTTTCCTCCCTTACCGCGACCGGTCATCTTCTCAGCAGTGGGGTTCCAAAGTAACTAACAAACACGATAACAACACTCGCGAACAACGCGGACGACTGGAGCAAATTTTTTTTTTTTTTTTTTTTTTTTTTCGGTATGACCACTAGCAAGTTAACACGCAAGGGCTAGCAACTGCTTAACCGGACTAACCTGTGGTGGCCTCAAAGAAATTAAGGCCCCCAGCCAAGGCAACAAATCTAGCTACAAGCTAAACTACTGACCGCTCGCTAAGGGCATTCCCTGTGGAATACGACCTCGGCTTAGCGGCGTCAGTTTGGGACAGCAAGGGACAATCAGGCTGGGTCGTTTTATTATTTAGGGGTTATTAAAGCTAAGGGCTCAGCGGCGCGGGCTGGCTCGTTTGCAAAAGTCGGGGAGGGACGACTGGAGCAAAAATTTGTGGCTCGGTTTTATATATACCCTACGAGTAGCTCTGAGGGAGGGGGGGGGGGGGGGGAGTGATACGGTCGGTGCGCGGGGAGAGGCGAGACGATGCTCGTCGTTGGTTGGTCGGTTGGGCGATGTGCTCTACGTAGTTTCGTCGCGCGCATTCGAAGAAAATAAATTAAAGTACTTAGCTAGGTACATATTACTGTTTTAAGGTAGGTACTTAGTAAAGGATAATAAGTAAAAAAAAAAAAAAAAAAAAAAAAAAAAAAGAATTGGTAGGTACATTAAAAGAATGCATAATTTATACTTCGATCGATAAGTTTGTATGACACAGGCATAGACGAGCAGTGGTTGGATGCCTTCGCCAAAAATAATAACGCTTGCTTTCATCTATGCAAGGTTTTTTTTTTTTAACATAGGACTGACTTACTTCTAAGGTATTATAGTGTGTAGGTATAGGTACCTAATTCATTTGGGTTCTTATTATTTGTATGACTGTGTTACGTTAGTTAGGTAGGTAGGTAGGTAGGTAACGTTTTTGCGACATTCTGATAGAAAGAAACATTTTATAATCAGATACATATGTGGCCCTGAAAAGGGCCTTTTATGTGAACGCATAGTCACAGACGGCACACAGCCACCGACACGATGCACTGCACGAGGGCAGTGACTACGTGAACGACGACGAGGTGTATCGTGCTTGCGACGTATGCCGTTGCAAGAAGCAGCAGCAGTTTAAGCACGTTCGCCTCTGATCCTGCGCGCCAACTGGATGTCCTTGGGCATGATGGTGACTCGCTTAGCGTGAATCGCGCACAGGTTGGTGTCTTCGAAGAGACCGACCAGGTAAGCTTCGCTGGCCTCCTGCAGCGCCATGACGGCGGAGCTCTGGAAACGGAGATCGGTCTTGAAGTCCTGAGCGATCTCACGCACGAGACGCTGGAACGGAAGCTTGCGGATCAGCAGCTCGGTACTCTTCTGGTAACGACGGATCTCACGAAGGGCCACGGTGCCGGGCCTGTAACGATGGGGCTTCTTGACGCCTCCGGTGGCCGGTGCGCTCTTACGCGCAGCCTTGGTGGCGAGCTGCTTCCTCGGTGCCTTACCACCGGTGGATTTACGAGCGGTCTGCTTAGTACGCGCCATTGTAAACACGGAACGGGAGAGTAACGAATAAAATAAACACTTAAAGTACGCGCGGACCTACACGCAACGAACGTACGAGAGCGAATAAAGCAGCCAAACCTACTACCGCCCGTATTTATAGCCGCGTAGCGGGCACGAGTCGGGCGCGCGCGCCCTCTTCCGTATAACGAGCAAACTAAACAAGCTAAAAAAAAAAAAAAAAAAAATTGGTAAAATTAAATTAGGTAGGTAGGTACGTAATATGTTTTACTAAGTATAGGTATTAAAGTATTACGATGAAAAAAAAAAAAATATAATAAAACCCCATAGAACAGAACGCCTAGCACATTTTCCATATTTCGTAGGTAGGTACCTAAGCAGACTGTAGACGGCACCAATCTTATTGAAATATCATACCTATTATGAAAATGTTAACAGAATAGATAGACCTATTTGTCTGTACTTTATTTATTTATTTTCCTATTCTTCTTTATGTTTTGTGTGCATGCTCCGTTATACCTATATAATTTGTGTAGTGCATGGCCAGCCAGCTAGCTATTTAATTAGTTTAGTTTGAAATAAGTTTTATTTATGTAGGTATGTATGTAGGTAGGTAGGTAGGTAGGTAGGTAGGTAGGTAGGTGTAACAGTAGCTTATAACAACATGAACAGTTGGTTTCATTTTGTAACGTTTTGACTTTCAAATTAAAGAAACGTGAATTATTATCACATGAACATATTTGTGGCCCTGAAAAGGGCCTTTTGTTTGCTTCTCCTGCCATCCTGCGCTGGTGGTGTGGTGTGGTGTTGGGTGCGCGTCCAGACGTCTGCCGTGGTGTGTTGTGTCCGCGATACGTGAATAATGCGAGCGGGTCTCGTACGTAAATACGTAACATACATAGTATGTAGGTATGCACATAACGCTGACCACGACACGATTAACACGCACCACTTTCGACAAGACACACGAGCATTCGCACTGGGTTTAACACTTTTCACACACACTGTATACACTTGACGAGACGGCGTCGAGACGGTTCGCTCTTGTTAGCCACCGACCGACCGCGCTCACTTGGAGCTGGTGTATTTGGTGACGGCCTTGGTGCCTTCACTGACGGCGTGCTTCGCGAGCTCTCCGGGCAGCAGGAGCCTGACTGACGTCTGCACCTCCCTGGACGTGATGGTAGACCTCTTGTTGTAGTGGGCGAGACGTGAAGCTTCGGCGGCGATACGCTCGAAGATGTCGTTCACGAACGAGTTCATGATGGACATGGCCTTGCTGGAGATACCGGTGTCGGGGTGCACCTGCTTCAGGACCTTGTAGATGTAGATGGCGTAACTCTCCTTCCTCTTGTGCTTCTTCTTCTTCTTGTCGGTCTTGGAGATGTTCTTCTGGGCCTTGCCAGACTTCTTGGCGGCTTTACCACTTGTCTTGGGCGGCATGATGAAATTGTTTTACAGTACGTGCTACCGAAACGGAGTTCAGTCGCAGTGTAAAAAACCGCACCCGGCGAACAGTTGTATTTATACGACCGCTCGCGGTACACAGTTGCGGCGGGCTCGACATAGCGGCGGACCAATCACAGCGCTCCTTAGCTAGAGTGTAGATCCCGCGCGCGGGGGAGGGGGTACTCGGGAGGGAGGCAGAGGGGGAGGGGAGACGCTTGTGTTCGTCATTATTGAAAAAATTAAAAATGATAGATAATTGAAAAACGAAAAAACTTACATTGCACTTTGACGTTTTTTTTTTTTTTTTTTCTCTCATTTATTGCATATTCCGTAAAATTTATAACTATCATTCTACGTAGGCCTATATTTATATTATGAAGATTTTTATCACATGCGATTTACCCAAGTACCTAACCATAGAAAGAAGCAATATAATTTTTCTTCACCGATGCAAATTTTTCATAAATTTTGTTGTTGCCATTCTCATAATATAACTAATTTTGTCTATCATTATTTTTCTGGTCTCTAATATTTTTGTTCAACCAATTTGAGGGGGGGGGGGGGGGGGGGGGCGAGGGGGGGGGGGTGAAGGGTTTACCTACCTAGTCTTAATTATAGTACCTGTATCATACATGATGTTCGCACAGGTAGATCTATGTATACGTTTTATGACAATACCGTTAAAGAAACTGTCTTTACTTTATATATTTGACGAATCATATTGTGGCCCTGAAAAGGGCCTTTTGTTTTGAATGCATACGAGCGATTAGCATCGCGCAACCGACATAATAGATATGTACGTTCATAAATATTATATCGAAGTACGCGTGCAGAGCAGCACTCGCACGAAGCACCGGCTGTGTGTGTGTGTACAGTAGCTTAGGCGGCGCGACGTTTAAGCCTTCTTCTCGGTCTTCTTGGGCAGTAGCACGGCCTGGATGTTCGGCAGCACACCACCTTGAGCGATCGTCACGCCGGAGAGCAGCTTGTTCAACTCCTCGTCGTTGCGGATGGCCAATTGAAGATGACGCGGGATGATCCTGGTCTTCTTGTTGTCCCTCGCGGCGTTGCCGGCCAACTCGAGGACCTCAGCGGCCAGGTACTCCATCACGGCGGCCAAGTAGACGGGCGCGCCGGCACCCACACGCTCGGCGTAGTTTCCGTTACGCAGCAGCCTGTGGATACGTCCCACGGGAAACTGGAGACCAGCACGGTTGGAACGGGACTTTGCCTTTCCCTTCACTTTGCCACCTTTACCGCGACCAGACATGGTTGAGAGGTTTGTTTGTAGTACTCACGAAAACAACGAAACACACGCGTACGTCAGTGCGCGCGCCGAGACAATATTTTTCCGTAAACTTTTTTTTTTTTTTTTTTTTTTTTTAGGTATGACCACTAGCAAGTTAACACACTTGGGATATTAACTGCTTAACCGGACTAACCTGTGGTGGCTTCAAATGAATTTAAAGCCCCCAGCCAAGGCAACAAAACTAGCTACAAGCTAAAAACACTACTGACCGCTCGCTAAGGGCATTCCCTGTGGAATACGACCTCGGCTTAGCGGCGTCAGTTTGGGACAGCAAGGGACAATCAGGCTGGGTCGTTTTATTATTTAGGGGTTATTAAAGCTAAGGGCTCAGCGGCGCGGGCTGGCTCGTTTGCAAAAGTCGGGGAGGGTTTTGAGCGGGTCTTCGCGACGGACCTCGGCGGCGAGGTCGGTATACGGAACGCGGTCTGTATCTGTTTATTCTAAGGGTGCTGGTTTCCCTACAGCTTTCCTGTATCTTTGTGATCTCGTCGTCGGATTCGACGAGTGTATGCCGAGGACGGCGAATCTTACTAATACGAGAGGGAGTGTACTGGGTTGCCTTTGAAATCAAAGGGTTTTGGTGCTTTTCAGCGGATTCGAAGAAACGCTTTGTAAGGCGTTTCATAAACTGTTTTAGGGTCGGGATTTTAAGGTCGACATGAAGTCGTTCGTTCCGTACATACCACGGGGCGCCCGTGGCTTTTCGGAGAAATCTATTTTGAATTACTTGCATTCTGTGGATTTGCTTTGGCTTAGTGTGTGCGAATACAGCACACGCATAAGTCATAATCGGTCGTATGCACGTAGTGTAAATGCGCAGTTTACATTTAAGTGATAGCTTGCTGCGTGCATTCAGCATTGCATGGAGTCTACCCAGAGCGAATGCAGCACGCGAACGTACCGCACTTATGTGCTCAGCAAAGGTGAGTCTTTGGTCTAATATCACACCTAGATATTTGGCTCGCTTTTCCCAAGGGATCTGCTTACCAAACATGGTGATAGGACTCGGTGGATTGGGAATGAATTTCGTCCGCGGTTTGTAGAACAAAACCGCCTGACTTTTTTCGGGATTAACCTCAAATCTCCAAAGACGGAACCAAGCGCCTAGGTCGCTGGCCGCCTTTTGAAGATTTTTGGCTATTGCGTTTTCACTATTGCCGGAGCAATAGATGGCCGTATCATCGGCAAATAGAGCTAGCTGCGTCTTATTATTCTTAGGGATGTCGCTAGTGAACAGCGTGAAAAATAAGGGAGAGAGCACGCCGCCTTGAGGGACGCCGGCTCGTATAGGGTGGGGGGAGGAAAGCGCACCTTCGATACGATACCGAAAGGTGCGGTTCGACAAATAGTCTCGTATGATGAGCACGAGACGATCTGGCACGCCAAGTTTATATAGCTTATAAATTAAGCCATTGTGCCAGACTTTGTCGAAAGCTTTCGCTATATCAAAGAACACGGCTCCCGTTTTATAACCGCGTTGAGTGCGGCCGCTGATATGTTCAACGATACGGTAAACCTGTTGGACACATGAGTGATTAGCTCGAAAGCCAAACTGTTCGTTAGGTAGGAGGCCCTTTGCCTCGGCATAACCTCTGAGTCTCTTATAAATAAGTCGCTCATAGATTTTACCTAGGACCTTGAGCAGACTGATGGGACGGTAACTGGTAGGGGAGGACTTTGGCTTTCCCGGTTTAGGAATACCGATAACGGTAGCCTCTTTCCACGATTGTGGGAACATGTTGTTGGACAGAGCGCCGTTGAAAATGGCAGTCATCAACATGATAAGGGAAGCTGGGAGAAAACGGAACACCTTGTTGGTGATACCGTCTGACCCAGGGGCTTTCCTGGGTTTGAGTTTCCCGATTATATCCTTCACCTCATCTGGAGTGATGGGGGGGAGGGGGTCCTCGGGGTCCTCAACGGGGGGGAGAGAAGTCCTACGCTCGACCTCAGCGTCCACCTTGGCGAGGTGAACCGGGTCAGCCGGGTAGGTACTGGGGGAGCATTGAGTCTCTAGGCTGTCGGCCAGGCACTCTGCCTTTTCATCGTCATCGAAGGCGATGGTATTATCAGGGCGAGTGAGAGGAGGCATGGTTGTAACCTCAGAGGCGCGTAACTTCCTCTGGAGTTCCCAGAAGGCCTGGTGGTTGGGTTCGAGGTCGCCAAGCATCTTATCCCAGCGACTGTTACGCAGTTCAGCGATGGTGCGACTTACTTTACGCTGTAAGTAGCGCATGTGAACTTTGTTGCTGTGGCAGGGAAAGGATGAATAGGCACGAACGGCCGCGTTCTTCTCGGTCAGCAGAGCACGCACCTCGTCCGGGAGTTTCCAGCGGTGATCGCTCATCGCTGGAACCTCTTTGGAGCATTCGCTCAGGACGGCTTGAATGTGCTCCGTGAACGAGTCAACCGCGGCCGCCGTGTCGGCGGCAGTCTCTATGAGATCTGGAATCTTATCCAAGTGAGGAGACGTGGTGATTTTCAGCTTTTCGCTTACTTTTCTCCAGTCTGTGATCACTCGGGAAGGAGGGGGTTGGGAGGGGTCCATTGGTCCCGATCTGGGAGCTAGTTCCAGAATCACGGGACGGTGGTCCGAGTTAAGCTCGTCCACTGTTTCCATTGAATGCAGCCGAAGGTTGACATTCTTAATGAGAGCGATGTCGAGTACATCGGGGCGACAATTTAGGTCGTGGGGGAAGTGGGTAGGATGCATCGGAGCGATGACATCAAAGTTAAAGGGACTAGAGAGTTCAAAGATGACTCTGCCTCTAGGGTTGGTGGTGAGGCTGTTCCATGATGGATGTTTGGCATTGAGGTCCCCCGCCAGTAAGACGGAGTCGCTCATGCCAAGAAGTATTGAGAGGTCATCTTTGACTTCGGAGGTGTTGATTGCCGTGTTACTGGCGCTAGGAGGAGGGATATAAGCTGAGATGACAGTGATGGGCTGATGGCCCGTCATGCCCAGCCGACAGACTGAGACCTCTATTTGCTTAAGAGTGGGTGGATCCACAGGAATGCAGTAGAGGGAGTTTTTATAATATATGAGGGTACCTCCCTTATGACACCGGGTCCTATCGTTGCGAACCATTCGGTAGTTGGCAACTTTAGGGTCTCGGTGTTGGGGCTTGAGAAAGGTCTCTTGGACCAGAAGGACGTCTATGTGATGGTCGCGGAGGAAAGTGGCGATCTCATCACGTTGGCTCAGAAGGCCATTGGCATTGAAAAGCCCTATCCGGAGGGCTTTCGGTTTGAGCCTACGGTTGATGGACTTATCCATCAATTAGGGAGTAATATTTCTCTATATGGCGATGTACATCGCCGAACTCTTTGAAAACGAGGGTGTGGTCGACTCCGTTGTTTATGGCCTCGATCATTGCCAAGGCTCTTGGAGAGTAAAAAGCGCGATAGGCAATACCCGTCACGCAGTCATGAGCAGCTCCCGTCGCCTTAGTTGCGGCCTTGGGGGGAGTTGTGGGGGGAGATGTTTTTTGCCCTTGGGGCTTGGTCTGGGTTGAGGGGGCCTTAGCCTGCGCGAGCGCCGCGCGAGTGGCCGAAGGCGGGGAGAATGGAGGTATCGCTACATCCATGAGAGGGGTGATTGCCCTAGCGGGCGAGGCGTTGGGGGAGGCCAGAGGGGCCTGAGAGGCCTGGGAGCCAGTGGTCCTCAGGGCCGGGAAGTGGGCCCTGTGGTTCGCTGCACTCCAGGGGTTGGAGCGTTGTTGGGTTGCCGCGGGGGCCTTCTTATCGGGGGAGGGGCGTTCCCTGTTCTGGCGAACGTTCGATCGCTTAGCCAGAAGGGGCGAGGAAGATTTTGGGGCCTTTGGGCAGCCTCGGTAGTTAGCCGGGTGCCCAGTCTCGCCACACAGCACACAGCTGGGTGGGTCGACGCAAAGTGTCCTGTCCTTTGGACGAGTGCAGTCAGCAGTGCCATGGTCGCCCAGGCACTTTACGCAGCGGGGCTTGCCGTAGCAATTCCGCTGTGAGTGGCCATATAATTGGCAGCGATGACACTGCCCCACTGCACCACTCTTGTTGGGATTCTCTGTGCGAATCCCAGAAAGACCACATATGGTGGCGATGTTAAAAATGGGGTTATGCCCCTCGGTGGGGTCGCAGACGACCAACACCATATCGAACGCAGCGCCTCCGCGGCGGTGCATGCGGTGGACTTCAGCCACCGGAATTTTCTGGGCTTGGAGGTCGCTGAGGACCTCCTGTACCGTAATCTCCTTAGGTACGTTGCGGATGACCACACGTACCTTTTTCTCCTCTTCAAAGGAGAAGGAGTGGAACGGAATGTTCCGCTCCCTGAGAAGCTTGTGCAGGCTACGGAAATCCGTAGCCGTCGGCACAGTGATCTTGACACCCAGGTTGACTGGGTGGGCGCGCGTGTAACGGATTTGACGCTCGTTACACGCCGCGGAAAGTGTTGTCCACAATGTCTTATCGTGGACGAAAATTGGGGGCGGGGGCTTGGTTTTGAGGGGGGAGGGGGCAGCCGGGGTGGCAATCGCCATGGGGCTAGAGGGCCGGCTCGATTGCTGGGAGGTACCAGCGGGGCGAGCGATGGGGGCTGAGGGGGGAAGAGAGGGGGGAGGGGAACCAGGGCCTGGAGAGGCCCTCTTGGCAACCCTCTTCTTCGGGGCTGCCTGAGTGGCAGACCCCATCCTCTTCTTTTTCCTCTTCCCCTGGACAACAGTGAAGTTGTCCGAGGAGGAGGAGGCCGAGGTGGAGACGTTGGAGTCCGAGTCGGACTCCGTCTCGGACTCAAAGTCCATGGGGGGGGGGGAGGCCTGCTCAGCATCGAGCTGGGTATCAAGACAATCGCTAAAGTTAGCGATGTCGGTGGGGGTGGAACCCTGAGTGGGCATGGGGGTGAGGCCCTGAGGGGGCGAGAGTAATCTCAATTGCTCCTGGAAGGAGTTGAGGGATGATGTGATGACGGGGTCATCCAGCTTGATGGCAATCACCTTAAAGGTGGCCAACATGGCGGAGTAAAGGTCGCCGATTGAAGAGGGGGGGGGGGGGAGGGCAGCGGCCTGCTCCTTGAGGAAGCTGGCTACTAGAGGGGGAGGGGTAGGCATGGCGCTCGAGGCGTCCATCCTGAGAGGGGGGGGGGGGGGGGGAGCTAAGCTCCTGTCCCTAAGACAGTACCCCAAAAAGAGCCCTTCCCTTGAGCGTTTCCTAGTGCTCTAGCCGGGGAGAAGAAAGCCCAAACAAACTCTCCGGCAGCACAACTGTCTTCGGCCTGAAGGGCCACTAAACCTAACTCCCCGGGTGGGAGCTCCCGGGGATGAGTACCCTCCCTGCCGGGTTCGGTCAGGGAGGTGAGTGCCTAGGGTGAGCCCTAAGCTTGTATACCCACTGCCGATCTTAATGTGCAGTGGGGCCCTATGGGTCTTTCGACCAAGCTGGTGACGTAGGGGTAGACACACCCAGCCGTCACCAGGTGCACCCTGGAAGGAAACGGGATTAGAATTTAGGGCGCGACTAGGAGATCCCCCAAGGCCGCGCACCTAAAACCTTCCGACTTTACCAAGCCCTGAAGGGGCTTGGTAGGTGTGTCGGGTCCACACCACTTGGCTTCGTTGGCACCGTAAGGTATCCGCCAAGTACCACAAACAGTGGATTTTACCTGAAGGGCAAATCTCTATCGGTAGCAAGCGAATAAATTCACTTGCAACCGAAACGAGTCACCTCGTAGCACGCTATGAGACTGCGTAGCAGATCTCGTAGCACTGCTACGAAGTGGGCGGAGCTACGTAGCACGCGTAGGCGAGCTAACGTACCTACGCTGTGACGATGCGAAGTCCGAGCTGCGGTGTGCGTAGCGGTCGGCGGTGTCGCGCGCTACGGGGGCGTAGCGCCGGGGGTCTGCTGCTACGGTCGTAGCGGAGAGCTGCGTGGAGGTGGGATGCGTGCGACTCGAACGAGTGCTCGAGGCGGAATGAAGCCAAAAAAAAAAAAAAAAAACCGCACCCGGCGAACAGTTGTATTTATACGACCGCTCGCGGTACACAGTTGCGGCGGGCTCGACATAGCGGCGGACCAATCACAGCGCTCCTTAGCTAGAGTGTAGATCCCGCGCGCGGGGGAGGGGGTACTCGGGAGGGAGGCAGAGGGGGAGGGGAGACGCTTGTGTTCGTCATTATTGAAAAAATTAAAAATGATAGATAATTGAAAAACGAAAAAACTTACATTGCACTTTGACGTTTTTTTTTTTTTTTTTTCTCTCATTTATTGCATATTCCGTAAAATTTATAACTATCATTCTACGTAGGCCTATATTTATATTATGAAGATTTTTATCACATGCGATTTACCCAAGTACCTAACCATAGAAAGAAGCAATATAATTTTTCTTCACCGATGCAAATTTTTCATAAATTTTGTTGTTGCCATTCTCATAATATAACTAATTTTGTCTATCATTATTTTTCTGGTCTCTAATATTTTTGTTCAACCAATTTGAGGGGGGGGGGGGGGCGAGGGGGGGGGGGTGAAGGGGTTTACCTACCTAGTCTTAATTATAGTACCTGTATCATACATGATGTTCGCACAGGTAGATCTATGTATACGTTTTATGACAATACCGTTAAAGAAACTGTCTTTACTTTATATATTTGACGAATCATATTGTGGCCCTGAAAAGGGCCTTTTGTTTTGAATGCATACGAGCGATTAGCATCGCGCAACCGACATAATAGATATGTACGTTCATAAATATTATATCGAAGTACGCGTGCAGAGCAGCACTCGCACGAAGCACCGGCTGTGTGTGTGTGTACAGTAGCTTAGGCGGCGCGACGTTTAAGCCTTCTTCTCGGTCTTCTTGGGCAGTAGCACGGCCTGGATGTTCGGCAGCACACCACCTTGAGCGATCGTCACGCCGGAGAGCAGCTTGTTCAACTCCTCGTCGTTGCGGATGGCCAATTGAAGATGACGCGGGATGATCCTGGTCTTCTTGTTGTCCCTCGCGGCGTTGCCGGCCAACTCGAGGACCTCAGCGGCCAGGTACTCCATCACGGCGGCCAAGTAGACGGGCGCGCCGGCACCCACACGCTCGGCGTAGTTTCCGTTACGCAGCAGCCTGTGGATACGTCCCACGGGAAACTGGAGACCAGCACGGTTGGAACGGGACTTTGCCTTTCCCTTCACTTTGCCACCTTTACCGCGACCAGACATGGTTGAGAGGTTTGTTTGTAGTACTCACGAAAACAACGAAACACACGCGTACGTCAGTGCGCGCGCCGAGACAATATTTTTCCGTAAACTTTTTTTTTTTTTTTTTTTTTTTGATAGTGACCACTTGCAGTTCAACACGCTAGGGTTGTGTACTGCTTAGCCGGACTAGCCTGTGGTGGCCTTAAATGAATTTAAAGCCCCCAGCCAAGGCATCAAAAGCTAGCTACAGCTAGAAACGACTGGCCGCTCGCTAAGGGCATCCCCTGCGGGATACGGACCTCGGCTTAGCGGCGGCGTCAGTTCAGGGACAGCAAGGGACAGAGGCTGGGTCGGTTCATTATTTAGGGAGTTTAAAGCTAATGGCTCAGCGTCGCGGGCTGGCTCGTTAGACAAAAGACGGGGAGGGTTATGGATGGGTCGGCGCGATGGGCCCCGACGGCGGGGCCGGAATACGGATCGCGGTCTGTATTTGTATTTTCGGACTGTACTGGTTTCCCTACTGCTCTCTTGGGTCTTTGTGATCTCGTCGTCAGACTCGACGAGTGTATGCCGAGGACGGCGAACTTTACTGATACGGGAGGGAATGTACTGTGGGGCTTTTGAGATCAGGGGGTTTTGGTGCTTTTCAGCAGTTTCAATGAATCGCTTGGTAAGGCGTTTCATGAACTGTTTTAAAGTCGGGATTTTGAGATCGACATGTAGTCGTTCATTCCTTACAAACCACTGGGCGCCAGTGGCTTTTCGGAGAAATCTGTTTTGGATTACCTGCATCTTGTGGATTAGTTTTGGCTTAGTGTGTGCGAATGTTGCACACGCATAAGTCATTATAGGACGTATGCACGTAGTGTAAATGCGCAGTTTGCATTTCAGGGACAGCTTGCTGCGTGCATTCAGCATGTAGTGGAGCCTACCGAGAGCGAATGCGGCACGCGAGCGTACCGCACTAATGTGCTGAGCGAACGTAAGATTACGATCGAGGATCACACCTAGGTACTTGGCACGCTTCTCCCAAGGGATTGGCTTGCCAAACATGGTGATCGGGTTGGGGGGTTCAGGGAAGATTTTGACCCGGGGCTTGTAAAACAAGACCGCCTGGCTCTTCTCGGGATTGACTTCGAATCTCCAAAGACGGAAATAATCACCTAAGGTGTTGACCGCCTTTTGGAGGTTTCGAGCAATTGACTTTTCACTCACACCGGAGTAAAAGATGGCCGTGTCGTCGGCAAATAGAGCTAACTGCGTCTTATCATTTCTCGGAATGTCGCTGGTGAACAGCGTGAAAAATAGAGGGGAGAGCACGCCGCCTTGAGGGACGCCGGCTCGAATAGGGTGGGGGGAGGAAAGCGCTCCTTCGATACGGTACCGAAAGGTGCGGTTCGACAAATAGTCTCGTATGATGAGCACGAGACGGTCTGGCACGCCGAGTTGGTATAGCTTATAAATTAAGCCATTGTGCCAGACTTTGTCGAAGGCTTTCGCGATATCGAAAAACACTGCTCCCGTCACGAAGCCGCGTTGAGCGCGGTCGCTGATTTGCTCAACAATACGGTAAACTTGTTGAACACAGGAGTGATTAGCTCGAAAGCCAAACTGTTCGTTGGGGAGGAGGCCCTTCGCTTCGACGTAGTCTTTGAGTCGCTTATAAATAAGTCTCTCGTAGATTTTGCCGAGAACGCTGAGCAGGCTGATGGGGCGGTAACTGGAGGGGGAGGACTTTGGCTTTCCCGGTTTAGGAATACCGATAACGGTAGCCTCTTTCCACGATTGTGGGAACATGTTGTTGGTCAGAGCGCCGTTGAAAATGGCGGTCATCAACATGATAAGGGAAGCTGGGAAGAAACGGAACACCTTATTGGTGATACCGTCAGACCCAGGGGCTTTCCTGGGTTTGAGTTTTCCGATTACCTCCTTCACCTCGTCTGGAGTGACGGGGGGGAGGGGGTCCTCGGGGTCCTCGACGGGAGGGAGGGAGGCCCTACGTTCGACCTCGGCATCCACCTTTGCGAGGTGGGCTGGGTCAACCGGGTAGGTGCTGGGAGAGCATTGGGACTCTAGACTGTCGGCCAGGCATTCGGCTTTTTCATCGTCCTCGAAGGCGATGGTATTATCGGGGCGGGTGAGGGGAGGCAAACTTGTAACCTCAGGGGCGCGTAACTTCCTCTGAAGTTCCCAGAATGCCAGGTGATTAGGAGTGAGGTCGCCTAGCATCTTGTCCCATTGACTGTTACGCAGTTCAGCAATGGTGCGACTTACTTTACGCTGTAAGTAGCGCATGTGAACTTTGTTACTGTGGCAGGGAAAAGACGAATAGGCACGGACGGCCGCATTCTTCTCAGTCAGGAGAGCACGTACCTCGTCCGGGAGTTTCCAGCGTTGATCACTCATCGCTGGGACCTCCTTTGAGCATTCGCTCAGGACGGATTGCACGTGATCCGTGAGAGAGTCGACCGCGGCCGCCGTGTCGGCGGCAGACTCGATTAAGTCAGGGATCTTGTCCAAGTGAGGTGACGTGGTGACTTTCAGCTTTTCGCTTACTTTCCTCCAGTCAGTGATCACTCGGGAGGGAGGGGGTTGGGAGGGGTCCATGGGTCCCGTTCTGGGAGCAAGCTCCAGAATAACGGGCCGGTGGTCCGAGTTAAGCTCGTTCACTGTCTCCACTGAATGTAGCCGTAGGCTGACATTCTTTAGTAGAGCAATGTCGAGCACGTCGGGACGATGGTTGTGGTGATGGGGATAGATAGTGGGTGGGATGCATTGGTGCGATGACATCGAAGTTTAGAGGGCTGGAGAGTTCGAAAATGGCTCTGCCTCTAGGATTGGCGGTGGTGCTATTCCAAGAGGGATGTTTAGCATTGAGGTCCCCCGCCAGAATGACGGAGTCACTCATACTAAGGAGTTTGGAGATGTCCTCTTTTACTTCGGAGGCGTCAGCCACCGTGTAACCCGGGCTGGGAGGAGGGATATATGTGGAGATGACCGTAATGGCCTGATGACCTGTCATGCCTAGCCGACAGACAGAGACCTCTACTTGGGCAAGAGTGGGCGAATCCACAGGGATGCAGTAGAGAGAGCTTTTATAATATATGAGAGTACCTCCTCTGTGGCACCGAGTCCTGTCATTGCGAACTACACGGTAGTTGGCAATTTTAGGGTCTCGGTGCTGGGGCTTGAGGAAGGTCTCTTGTACCAGGAGGACATCTAATTGGTGGTCGCGGAGGAAAGTGGCGACCTCGTCACGTTGGCTCAGGAGGCCATTTGCATTAAAAAACCCTATCCGGAGGGCTTTCGGTTTGAATCTAGAGGTGTGGGACTTATCCATCGATAATGGCATAATATCTCTGGATATGGTGAGCTACGTCACCGAACTCTTGGAAAACAGAGGCGAGGTTACCCCTGTTGTTCTTTATGGCCTCTGTCATTGCCAGGGCCCTGGGGGAGAAGAAGGCCTGATAGGCAGCCCCATTCAAACCCTCTATCGGGTTTGAAACCTCTTTGGCTACGACGGCCTTGGGAGGGGGAGGGAGGGGAGGTGCAAGTCGTACTTGCGGGGGATTCGCCTGGGTAAGTGAGGCGCGGGTGGTTGTTGGCGGAGAAAAGGGAGGAATGGCCACATCCATTAAGGGTGTGGCGACCTTTGTGGGTGGGGTGGTAGGGGCGGCCGGTGAGGCCTGAGGGGCGCGGGAGGCAGAGGTCCTCAGGGCCGGGAAGTGGGCCTTGTGATTAGCAGCATTCCACGGGTTGGAGCGTGGTTGGCTACTGGTATGAGGGGCGTTGTTCGCCGGTTGGGGGCGTTCCCTAATCTGGCGGGCGATTGCTCGCTTAGCCAGCTTTGGGGCGGAGGTCTTGGGGGCTTTTGGGCAGCCCCGGTAGTTGGCCGGGTGGCCTGTCTCGCCACACAGCACGCAGCTGGGTGGCTCGACGCACTGAGCACGGTCTTTGGGCCTTGTGCAATCAGAGGTGCCGTGGTCGCCCAGGCACTTGACACAGCGAGGCTTGCCGTGGCAGTTCTTTTGTGAATGGCCGTACAACTGGCAGCGGTGGCACTGCCCGACTATTCCAGATTTATTAGGGTTCTCGGTACGGATACCAGAGAGCCCGCAGATCTTGCTCACATTGAAAATGGGGTGATGCCCCTCGGTAGGGTCGCAAACGACCAGTACCATGTCGAAAGAAGCACCGCCTCGGCGGTGCATACGGTGGACCTCAGCTACAGGGATTAGCTGAGCTTGGAGGTCGGCAAGGACCTCCTGGACAGGGATTTCCCTGGGGACGTTGCGTATGACTACGCGGACTTGCTTTTCCTCCTCGAAGGTGAATGAGTGGAAAGGAATTTTCCTTTCACACAGGAGGTTGTGCAGTCCTCTGTAGTCACTCGCGGTGGGGACGGTTATTTTGATGCCCAGCTGGACTGACTGGGCGCGGGAGAACTTGATGTGGCGCGCATTGCACGCCGCAGCAATTTCGGTCCACTTTGCCTTGTCGTGGACAAACAAGGGGGGTGGAGGCTTGGTCTTAAAGGGGGGGGCTGCAGCTTGGGCAGCTGGGGTGGCGGTGTCCATCGGGCTGGATGGACGGCTTTTCTGCTGGGAGGTACCAGCAGGGTGGATTTTAGCTGAGGAGGAGGGGGGAGGAGAGCCAGGGCCTGACGCCTGGACCCTCTTTTTAGGGGCAGTTTTAGGGGCTGAGCCCATCTTCTTTTTCCTCTTTCCCTGGACAATTGTGAAATTGTCCGAGGAGGAGGAGGAGGAAGCGTCTGAGTCGGATTCCTCAGAATCCACAGGAGAGTGAGAGGGGGCCTGAATGTCAGCCTGGGATTGAGGCTGAGTCAGCTGGGTGTCCAGTACATCGCTAAAATTAGCGATGTCGACTGATGGTGACTGGGCGGATACGGGCTTTTCTGCTGCTACGGGAGTAGCAGAGGGCTGAGAGGGATGGGGGCGGGAGAGGGAATCAACCTTGGCCTGGTAGGCGGTCAAGGCACCCTCGACTTCAGGGTCTTCAAATTTGGCTGCGAGAGCCTTACATAAACGCATCAAGTCGCTGCAGACTTCTAGTAGCGACTTTTCTGCGAGAGAGGGAGCGGGAGATGGGGCCTGTTGCCCAGGCGGAGGATTTATGGAGCCAGAGGCATCCATGATGATGGGGGTGGGGGGGGTCCCTATGACAGTTCCCCAAAAACGCCCTTCCCCTTGAGCTTTCCTAAGCTTATACTAGGGAGAAGAAAACTCAAAACAAACTCCCTAGTAGCATTGCTGTCGTGGCCTGAAGGGCCAGTCGCCTAAGAGGCCTAACTATGCCTAACTCCCCGGGTGGATAGGCCCGGGGATGTGTAACCCTCCCAGTCGGGTCAGACTGGGAGGTGTGTACCTATGGTGAGCCCTAAGCTAGTAAACCGGTCGCCAGTCTTATTGTGCGAACCGGGCCCTATTGGGTCTGGTGTGAAGGGGTTGACACACCCAACCAACACCAGGTGTGTGGCTGAAAGAGAACGGGGTTAAGAGCAGGGCGCGACTAGGAGATCCCCCAAGGCCGCGTGATCCTCTCCCTTCCGATTTTTACCAAGTCCTTAAGGGACTCGGTAGACGTGTCGGGTCAACGTCACTTGGCTTAGTTGGCACCGTAAGGTTTCCACCAAGTACCACGAAACTGTGGATTTACCAGAGGGGTCACTACGTTATTGACAATTCCGCAAAGGGAAACAGAAAATCCTCCGCTGCCTTGAGAAAGGCGGCTTCGGATCAAATGTTTGTAGTCGGCGACTACGGGTGACGTCACGACGGGGCGCGACGAAACAATGGCACTGAACACAGCAGGTAGCGGGCGGGCAGCGAGAGCGGCACGTCCGTCACGGGCGAGCGTCGGGCGCGGAAAATCTTTTCCGTAAACTCGGTGTCGCCCGTATATATACCCGAGACGCGTAGCTGTGTCAGTGGGAGGGGTACACAGCTAACGAAATCGAAGCGCTAAACGCGCAGGCGCGCGCGCGCGCGCGCTCCCGTTCTGCGTCAAGGAAAATAAAATATTGGTACATGTTGTACCTCCTCTGGCGGCTGGCTGGCTGTATTTATTTATTTATTTATAATATAAAAAAAAAAAAAAAAAAAAAAATAGGATGTCTTAAATGATTCGAAGGTATGGTAGGTAGGTAGGTAGGTAGGTAGGTAGGTAGGTAGGTAGGTAGGTAGGTAGGTAGGTAGATTATATAGTTGCCTATTGTACGTACCCCTATAATAGAGCAATTATTGACCACTAAATTGGTATGTATATATGTCGCAGCCAATTAGCTTAATCAGCCGTTTAATTGGTTGCCTAGCCTTTTCATTTAAATGTGCCGATTTTTTAGCGACTTAAGTGACATCTTTTGTTCAATATCGTTTAATGACTTGCCCATGACACTTTCTAGACTTTTAATGAAACGGCTGATTCAGCTAGATGGCTGCGACATATATATATATATATATATATATATATATATATATTTGTTTTCTTTATTATTAAAGTAGAGAGAGGTACCTGTATCCGCTGTAGTCTTTACCTAGATAATATTTTGTGTTCTATGCGTGCGACTTATTATTTTGAACCTTATGCTATTGCGATAAAGTTGAAAATCTATTTAAAGAAATTTTGTTAAAACGTTTTTTTTTTTTTTTGACTCTCTGTCTAATAGGAACGAATATTTTTCATATTCATGATAGTATTGTTAGCCCTGAAAAGGGCTTTTTGGTGTGCGCTCGGAGAGCGCTTGCGATCGAGAGCGCATGGCACGCGCGCTAAGCATCTCGGTGCCGCCCGCCTTGGTTTCGTTCTTCAGTTGCTGCTGCTGCTGCTTGCTTGCTGCATCCGATGGATCGTCGGTCGGTCGAGCGAGCGAGCGAGACGCGTCGAGCGGTGTTCCCCGCACCCTCCTTCCCGAGGACGATAGACAGACGCGTAACAACGACGTAGCGTAGGTACTAGGTAGGTGCGTGCATACATACGTGCTGCTTGCGGTTGACCGCAAATATCTTCCTACAGTATATATTGTGACATTATGTAGCGTGTACACGACTGCTAACTACGTTTGTTTACACATGATCACAAATACACCATAGGTAAGACGAACACATACACACACACATGCACTTTGTTGTTGATGTTTGTCGTCGCCGCCGTCGTCGTCGTCGTCGTCGTCGTCGTCGTCGTCGGTGTAACGCGAACGCTGCGACCGTAGCTTACTTCTTAGCGGCGGAAGCTTTCTTGGCTGCCGGCTTAGACTTGGGTGTGGCCGCGGCCTTCTTGGGTTTAGGCGCTTTAGGTTTCTTTGTTGGCGGCTTGGCTGTCTTCTTGGCTTTGGGCGCCTTCGCCTTGGCTGGGGCGGCGGCCTTCTTGGGTGCCGGCTTCTTCTTAGCGGCGGCGGCTGCCTTCTTGTCCTTGGCGGCGGCGGCGGCCGTCGACTTGGCCTTCGAAGGTGAAGCGGCGGACGCGGCGGCTGCTGCCGCCTTCTTGGTCTTGGCGCCAGCCGCCGAGGCGGTCGCCTTCTTCGCCTTCGCGGCGGCAGCGGGAGCTTTGGCGGCCTTGCCGGCGGCGCCGGCGGGTTTCTTCGACGCGGCCGACTTCGACTCGAGCTTGAAGGAACCCGAGGCACCCTTGCCCTTGGTCTGGATCAGCGCGCCAGATTCGACGGCGCTCTTCAGATATTTCCTGATGAACGGAGCCAGTTTCTCCGCGTCGACCTTGTACTGCACGGCGATGTACTTCTTGATCGCCTGCAGGGAAGATCCGCTGCGCTCCTTCATCTCCTTGATGGCGTTGTTGACCATCTCGGATGTTTTGGGATGGGTCGGCTTCGCCTTGGGTTTCTTGGCAGCGCCGGCGCCGCCGCCGGCCTGTCTCGCCTGCTTCTTCGCTGGGGTAGCGGGTGCCGGAGCCTCGGTAGCAACTGCGGTGTCTGCCATCTCGTCGAGTTAGATTACAAACAAAATAATATAATACACTCTTATAAGAAAGACTTAGATGTCGCCACTTATAGGTTTCACGAGTTTCGTATGCGCACACCGAGGCATGACGCTACTTTACCGTAACGAGCGCCGTGATGTCGCGAGACGTTTTCTCGTATGAACGCTTGAAAGTTTTCACTAACACGTATCTAATAAAATAAGTAAAAACAATGTTTATCGTGTCGAAGCGGCGGTGTTGTTTACGTTTCCGGATAGGTCATGAAGTTGACGACGAGGTATCGGCGATAGCGGCGGCGCGAGGCGTCCGTTGCGGCTGTGGCGGCGTTTTAATTGGACGACTGCGTACGATGCTAAGGTCGGGTCGAGTTCAAAACGTTATTTTCTCTATAAAAGTGATGTTTGGTGGCGGCGAAGGCCGACGCGTCGACGGGGAGGATATGTAGCCTGTGCGGCGACAGCAATTCGTCGATATGGGACGGCCTCGCGAAGGTATTATCGAGGTAAAAGTGAAGCGTCGTAAAACACCGCGAGCGCCGAACTGTTAAGGACGGACGGCTCCGTCCAGGACGTGCAACCTATTAATAATATACTAATAACGATCGAAATACCAGAACGCCCTTCGACTAGCAAACAGTGTACCTGCGGATCGGGAAGAAAGTGTATCGAATAAGGTGTAAAAAGACGAGCGACGACGGTCACAGCCAGTAGAGTACGTCGTCGTAGTCTGTCGGTCGGTCGGTCGGCGGTACCACACCGCGTAGGTACCGCTTACGGCTCGTGTCACAGTCGCGTTGTGTTGTGCTTATTTATATAGGAATAACTAAAACCGTAAATAGGTACCTACTAAAAAATATATTGCATTCAAAACAACGTAGGTATCAAGTACCTACTACTACTCTGGCAGGAGAAACGGCTGGCTGGATAAGTCGTACCTATTGGAGTTGATGTTTTATTTATATCAATTTCAGATAGAGCTGAGCTGAGCTGAGCTGAGCTGAGATGAGATGAGCCTAGCCGAGTGACAGACGACGACAGCATCAACAACAACAACGACACCATCATCGTTGACTATAGGTAGGTACCTACTTAAGTAATAATTAAAGGTGAATTTATGTCAATGTGTAACAGTAGACTAGGTAGTACCAAACTGTGCTTTTCTTTTTACATACATAGGTCATATTGGATGTTGTTATAATATGTAGGTTTAATGTTTTATATTTATCAATTTCAGGCGTTGCTGTTTCTGCTGAGCTAGCTGCTCTGCTGTGTGACAGACGGCGATGGCGACGGCGACGGCGAGGGACAACAAGAACGGAGCGTTTACTGTGTACTAAGGTAATTATAAGTTAAAATGTGCCATAGTTCTAGATCTGTACTAGTTTTAAGTCCCTAGTTTATGTAATACTGGATATTAAAATGATAATAAGTAAATAACTGTTTCATGTGCCTACCTCTATATACCTAATACCTACTCAGATCTAAGTTAAACTAAAGTAGGTAGTCTATACCTACTCGTGTGTGTGTGTGTGGTACGTTTTTAGACAATTCCATTAAAAGAAACATATATTTATTATATATCGAATCATATGCGGCCCTGAAAAGGGCCTTTTTTATGTGCGCATCTACATACGTGCGTATGATCGAACGGTATGATCGTCGACCACACACGGTACGTACGTAGAGCTGGCAACGTACGGCTTTTAACCGCCGAAACCGTACAGGGTACGACCCTGGCGCTTCAGAGCGTAGACGACGTCCATGGCGGTGACGGTCTTCCTCTTGGCGTGCTCGGTGTAGGTGACGGCATCGCGGATGACGTTCTCGAGGAACACTTTAAGCACACCGCGGGTCTCCTCGTAGATCAGACCGGAGATACGTTTCACGCCGCCTCTGCGGGCCAGACGACGGATGGCGGGCTTCGTGATACCCTGGATGTTATCACGAAGTACCTTCCTGTGACGCTTGGCTCCTCCTTTTCCCAGACCCTTTCCTCCCTTACCGCGACCGGTCATCTTCTCAGCAGTGGGGTTCCAAAGTAACTAACAAACACGATAACAACACTCGCGAACAACGCGGACGACTGGAGCAAAAATTTTTTTTTTTTTTTATGAGTGGCCTCTCGCAGGTCAACCTAGGAGGTTGTCGGCTGCTTAACCGGACTTGCCTGTGGCGGCCTTAATAATATTATTATTAAAGCCTCCAGCCAGGGCTTATTAAACTTAAAAACTAAGCGACTACGCTAAGGGCACCCCCTGTGGGGTACGGACCTCGGCTTAGGGCGTCGCTGGGGGAGGACAGCTAGGGACGGGCTGGATCTAATAAAGATTTTTATTATTAGGGGGCGAGTGTTGTTAAAACTACAGGCTCAGCGGCGCGGGCTGGCTCGAGCAAGGGACGGGGCGGACATTGACGGGACGGTCGCGACGGGCCTCGGCGGCGAGGGCGGAAGGACGGTGGTCGCGGTTTGCGAATTGTGCTTGTACTACTACTACTCTCTTGGAGGAGGGTGGTGGGGTCGTCGGGGGTGATTAAGGTGTGCCTCGGACGGCGAATTTTAGATATGAGGGAGGGTTGGTATCGGGCGGCCGATACGATGAGGGGGTTGCGGTGTTTGACAGCAGTGTCGATGAAACGCTTGGTAATGCGTTTCATGAACTGCTGTATGGTGGGCACTCTGAGATCCAGATGTAAAGTCTCATTACGGACATAGTATGGGGCTCCCGTGATTCTACGGAGGAATCGGTTCTGGAGTGTCTGCATCCTGTGAAGGTGACGAGGCTTTGCGTGTGCGAAGACAGCGCAAGCGTATGTCATCATGGGGCGAATGACCGCGGTGAACAGTCGCAATTTGCACTTGAGTGACAATTTGCTTCTGGCGACCGTGATAAAGTGTAACCTCCCCAGAGCGAAGGCGGCGCGCGAGCGGGCCAGCCTTGTGTGCTCAGCGAAGGTGAGGTGGTTATCCAGGGTGACTCCCAGGTACTTAGCTTGCTTCTCCCAGGGGATCGGCTTGCCATACATGGTGATCGGACGGGGGAGTGGGGGATTTTTCCACTGTTTGGAAAATAGAATGGCCTGGCTCTTATCGGGGTTAACCTCGATTCCCCATTTCCTGAACCATCTGCCCAAGATGTTTACAGTAGTTTGGAGCGTGCGAGCGATAGGAGCCGGGTCGCAACCTGTATAGTAAATGGCCGTGTCGTCAGCGAATAGTGCCAACTGGGCCAGTTTACTTTTCGGAATGTCGCTGGTGAACAGCGTGAAAATGAGGGGAGATAGCGGTGAGCCCTGGGGGACTCCTGCTCGGATGGGGTGAGGGGACGAGAGTGCACCCTCGATGCGGTAGCGAAAGGTGCGGTTCGACAAAAAGTCTCTCAAGATGAGAACGAGACGGTCTGGCACGCCGAGTTGGTAAAGCTTATAAATTAAGCCATTGTGCCAGACTTTGTCGAATGCTTTCGCTATGTCGAAGAACAAGGCGCCCGTCATCTTGCCACGCTGGAAACCAGCGCTTATGTGCTCTACGATGCGGTGGACTTGCTGGATGCACGAGTGTTCGGTTCGAAAACCAAACTGCTCGTCGGGGATGAGACTCTTTGCCTCGGCGTAATCCTTGAGCCGCTTATAAATAAGCCTCTCGTAGATTTTGCCGAGAACGTTGAGTAAACTGATGGGACGGTAACTGGCGGGGTCAGACTTGGGCTTGCCTGGCTTGGGAATACCGATTACGGTGGCCTGTTTCCATGCCTGGGGGAATATGTTATTGCTTAATGCGCCATTGAAGATGGCAGTCATTAGCATTATGAGCTGGGCTGGGAAGAGCTTGAAAACTCTGTTGGTGAGGCCGTCGGAGCCAGGGGCTTTCCTAGGCTGAAGCCTTTTGATAATGTCCTGTACCTCGTCAGGAGTGACGGGGGGTAGAGGATCATCAGGATCTTCGATTGGTGGTAGGGAAGCTCTACGTTCGACTTCAGCGTCCACCATATCTAGGTGGGCTTGGTCTACTAGTTGTGAGCTGGGAGAGCATTGGGACTCTAGACTGTCGGCCAGGCATTCTGCCTTGTCAGAGTTGTCGAAGGCGACACTCTTATCGGGGCGAATGAGAGGGGGCATAGTGGCCTCTTCAGTGGATCGTAGTTTCCTCTGAAGTTGCCAGAAGGCTAGGTGGGTGGGCTCGAGTTCGCTAAGCGTCTTGTCCCAGCGCGCTGAACGCAGCTCACTAGTGCGCTTCTTTACAGCACGCTGCAAGTTACGCATGTGAGCTTTGTTTGCGTCACAGGGAAAAGCGCTATACGCACGGATGGCTGCGTTCTTCTCGGTTATCAGATTCCGTACATCGTCCGGGAGTTTCCAGCGGTGGTCCTCCGCCACTGGAATCTCTCTTGAACAGTCGTTCAGGACAGATTGTACGTGATCCGTAAGCGAGTCGATCGCCGCCGTCGTGTCAGCGACTGAGTCGATCAGGTCGGGGATGGTGTCTAGGTGAGGTGACGTGGTAGATTTCAGCTTTTCGCCTACTTTCCTCCAGTCAGTGATCACCTGAGACGGGGGAGGTTGGACTGGGTCGAGCTGGCCTGAGCGGGAGCTTAGGTGCATGATCACTGGGCGATGGTCGGAGTTGAGTTCGTGTAGCGTTTCTATAGATTGCAAACGGAGGTTAACATTCTTTAGCAACGCCACATCGAGAACATCCGAGTTACGGTTGGGATCGTGAGGGAAGTGGGTGTGAGTCATCGGAGCGATGACGTCAAAGTTGAGTGTTGTGCCTAGGCCGAACACTGCTCTGCCTCTGGGATTGGTCGTGTTGCAGTTCCACGCGGGGTGCTTGGCATTGAGATCGCCCGCTAAGATAACGGAGTCACTCAGGCCGAAGAGGTTGGTAAAGTCGCTTGCGAGGGCGACGGGGTCGTCTGGCGTGGAGGAGGGTGGGCAGTAGGCTGAGATGATGGTAATTGGCTGATGGCCGGTCATGCCTAGCCGACAGGCTGAGTACTCTAGCTGAGAGCGGGGAGCGGGAGGGAGTAGTGGGATGCAGTACAACTCCTTTTTATAGTAGATGAGAGTGCCACCACCATGACAACGCGTCCTATCGTTGCGAACTATCCGGTAGTTGGCAATTTTAGGGTCGTTCCGGTGGGGTTTTAAGAAGGTTTCCTGGATGAGGAGGACGTCTAGATGGTGATCGCGGAGGAATTTGGCGATCTCGTCTCTTTGGTTAGTAATGCCGTTGGCATTAAAGAAACCTAATTTAAGGGATCTAGGCCTGATGGAGGATGTGCTTGACTTATCCATTGATTAGTCAATCGCGTCCATCTCATCTAACTTGTCCGTAATGGACTTGTAGGCGGTGAAAATCTCCAGCGCCTTCTCAGTTGACATGTGCAACTGACCGTCCGTTCCTCTGAACTTGTTGAGTTCAGCGGACATGGATCTAGCCGCACGTGTCATAAAAATGCCGTAGGCTTGGAGTATAGTTTCACTAACTCCAAAGCTTGTGGCCTTGTTGGACGGGGGGACTTGGCGCGAGCTCACTGCTGCAGGTGCAGGAGTGAGCTGGGGCGCAGGTTGGGGGGGTGCTGGGGCCGCTGGGGCCACCGGCACGGGAGTCGGCGCTGGGATGGTTTTACCCATCAGTGCCGGGAGAGTAGGAGTGGGAGGGGTCTGCTTTGACACCAGAGCGGGGAATGCTTTCTGGTGATTGAGCTGATTCCAGGGGGAGGGCCTTTGGGGAGCCAGCCTATCGGGCATCTGGGAGGAGGGTATCCTCTCCGATGGGGACTCTCGCTGCTGGCGGGCGTTGTGGCGCTTAGCCAGCTTGGGGGCGATTTTAGGTGCCTTGGGGCACCCCCGGTAGTTAGCCGGGTGGCCTGATTGTCCACAGAGCACACAACTGGGCGGCTCTGTGCATTGTGACTTGTCCTTCGGCCTGGGACAGTCGGCGGTGCTGTGCCCACCCAGACACTTAACGCATCTGGGTGAAGCGTAGCAATTGCGTTGGGCGTGCCCGTAGAGTTGGCAGTTATGGCACTGACCAACTAAAGTGGGGCGGAAAGGCTTCTCTATTGAGATGCCGGAGAGGGAGCACACCGTCTTGATCTTAAAGATGGGGTGGTGGCCCTCTGTGGGGTCACATACCACCAAGACCATGTCATAGAGGTCTCCACCTCTCGCCTTGTGAAGGCGGTGCACGGCAGAGACCGGGATGTTTTGTGCAAGGAGGTCATCTTTTATGTCCTCGGACGTTAATTCCTTCGGAACACGTCTTATCACCACACGGGTGGGCGTGTCCTCCGGGAGGGAGTAGGTGTGGAAGGATATTTTCCTTCCACGCAGGGAACGGACTAGGTCCCGATAGTCATTGGCCGTCGGGACCGTGATCTTAATGCCTTGTTGGCATGATTTGGCCGACGTGTAGTTGATCCGAAGATCACTGCACATCTTGGACACGTCTGTCCACTTGGCCTTGTCTTGCAAGTACAAGGGCGGGATGGGGCGGGACTTCTTCTGCTGGGAAGCAGAGACTGGCGGTTTGGGGCTCGTAGGGCGGCTAGCCTGTGAGGCTGGGGCCGCGGAGGTAGAGGGCGTGGGGGTAGGGGAAGGAGGGGATTTGACCGTCTTTTTGGCCTTGCTGGCCTGGCTGGCTGCCTTAGAGGTCTTTTTCCTTTTTCCTCCGGTGACGACTTGAAAGTCGTCCTCGGAGGATGAGGCGTCGGAGGACGAATATTCGTCCTCCGAAGGAGGGTTGGAGATGGGCACCGTGGTGTCCATTTCGATCGGATTCTCCGGATTCTCCGGAGTTGGAGACTCAGTGCCGGAGGGTACCGAGGGGGAGGGGGACTTGGCAGGCAGGAGGACATTTACTTTGCCCTCGTATGTGGCCAACAGCGCATCTACGCTAGGGTCGCCGACCTTGCGGGCGAGCGCCTTGCATAGGCGGAACAGGTCAGAGATTACTTTTTGGTCTGAGGGCTGCTTCTGAGGGAAGCTGGCCTCTGGGGCGGGGGAGGAAGTGGAGCCGGAGGCATCCATTTTTGCAGGAGCTAAGCTCCTGTTTTCCTAACTTCCCTAAACCTATCTCCCCGGGTGGATAGGCCCGGGGATGTGTAACCCTCCCAGTCGGGTCAGACTGGGAGGTGTGTACCTATGGTGAGCCCTAAGCTAGTAAACCGGTCGCCAGTCTTATTGTGCGAACCGGGCCCTATTGGGTCTGGTGTGAAGGGGTTGACACACCCAACCAACACCAGGTGTGTGGCTGAAAGAGAACGGGGTTAAGAGCAGGGCGCGACTAGGAGATCCCCCAAGGCCGCGTGATCCTCTCCCTTCCGATTTTTACCAAGTCCTTAAGGGACTCGGTAGACGTGTCGGGTCAACGTCACTTGGCTTAGTTGGCACCGTAAGGTTTCCACCAAGTACCACGAAACTGTGGATTTACCAGAGGGGTCACTACGTTATTGACAATTCCGCAATGGGAAACAGAAAATCCTCCGCTGCCTTGAGAAAGGCGGCTTCGGATCAAATGATTGTAGTCGGCGACTACGGGTGACGTCACGGCTGGAGCGGGACGTAGAATGGCACGAACACAACACAACACACACACGACAGCGGGCAGCGAGAGCGGCACGTCCGTCACGGGCGAGCGTCGGGCGCGGAATCGGAAAAAAAAAAAAACCGCACCCGGCGAACAGTTGTATTTATACGACCGCTCGCGGTACACAGTTGCGGCGGGCTCGACATAGCGGCGGACCAATCACAGCGCTCCTTAGCTAGAGTGTAGATCCCGCGCGCGGGGGAGGGGGTACTCGGGAGGGAGGCAGAGGGGGAGGGGAGACGCTTGTGTTCGTCATTATTGAAAAAATTAAAAATATACTAAAACAATATTACGGTATTCGTGAATAATAAAATGATAGATAATTGAAAAACGAAAAAACTTACATTGCACTTTGAGGTTTTTTTTTTTTTTTTTTCTCATTTATTGCATATTCCGTAAAATTTATAACTATCATTCTACGTAGGCCTATATTTATATTATGAAGATTTTTATCACATGCGATTTACCCAAGTACCTAACCATAGAAAGAAGCAATATAATTTTTCTTCACCGATGCAAATTTTTCATAAATTTTGTTGTTGCCATTCTCATAATATAACTAATTTTGTCTATCATTATTTTTCTGGTCTCTAATATTTTTGTTCGACCAATTTGAGGGGGGGGGGGGGGAGGGGGGGGGTGAAGGGGTCTACCTACCTAGTCTTAATTATAGTACCTGTATCATACATGATGTTCGCACAGGTAGATCTATGTATACGTTTTATGACAATACCGTTAAAGAAACTGTCTTTACTTTATATATTTGACGAATCATATTGTGGCCCTGAAAAGGGCCTTTTGTTTTGAATGCATACGAGCGATTAGCATCGCGCAACCGACATAATAGATATGTACGTTCATAAATATTATATCGAAGTACGCGTGCAGAGCAGCACTCGCACGAAGCACCGGCTGTGTGTGTGTGTACAGTAGCTTAGGCGGCGCGACGTTTAAGCCTTCTTCTCGGTCTTCTTGGGCAGTAGCACGGCCTGGATGTTCGGCAGCACACCACCTTGAGCGATCGTCACGCCGGAGAGCAGCTTGTTCAACTCCTCGTCGTTGCGGATGGCCAATTGAAGATGACGCGGGATGATCCTGGTCTTCTTGTTGTCCCTCGCGGCGTTGCCGGCCAACTCGAGGACCTCAGCGGCCAGGTACTCCATCACGGCGGCCAAGTAGACGGGCGCGCCGGCACCCACACGCTCGGCGTAGTTTCCGTTACGCAGCAGCCTGTGGATACGTCCCACGGGAAACTGGAGACCAGCACGGTTGGAACGGGACTTTGCCTTTCCCTTCACTTTGCCACCTTTACCGCGACCAGACATTGTTGAGAGGTTTGTTTGTAGTACTCACGAAAACAACGAAACACACGCGTACGTCAGTGCGCGCGCCGAGACAATATTTTTCCGTAAACTTTTTTTTTTTTTTTTTTTTTTTTTTTTTTTGATAGTGACCACTTGCAGTTCAACACGCTAGGGTTGTGTACTGCTTAGCCGGACTAGCCTGTGGTGGCCTTAAATGAATTTAAAGCCCCCAGCCAAGGCATCAAAAGCTAGCTACAGCTAGAAACGACTGGCCGCTCGCTAAGGGCATCCCCTGCGGGATACGGACCTCGGCTTAGCGGCGGCGTCAGTTCAGGGACAGCAAGGGACAGAGGCTGGGTCGGTTCATTATTTAGGGAGTTTAAAGCTAATGGCTCAGCGTCGCGGGCTGGCTCGTTAGACAAAAGACGGGGAGGGTTATGGATGGGTCGGCGCGATGGGCCCCGACGGCGGGGCCGGAATACGGATCGCGGTCTGTATTTGTATTTTCGGACTGTACTGGTTTCCCTACTGCTCTCTTGGGTCTTTGTGATCTCGTCGTCAGACTCGACGAGTGTATGCCGAGGACGGCGAACTTTACTGATACGGGAGGGAATGTACTGTGGGGCTTTTGAGATCAGGGGGTTTTGGTGCTTTTCAGCAGTTTCAATGAATCGCTTGGTAAGGCGTTTCATGAACTGTTTTAAAGTCGGGATTTTGAGATCGACATGTAGTCGTTCATTCCTTACAAACCACTGGGCGCCAGTGGCTTTTCGGAGAAATCTGTTTTGGATTACCTGCATCTTGTGGATTAGTTTTGGCTTAGTGTGTGCGAATGTTGCACACGCATAAGTCATTATAGGACGTATGCACGTAGTGTAAATGCGCAGTTTGCATTTCAGGGACAGCTTGCTGCGTGCATTCAGCATGTAGTGGAGCCTACCGAGAGCGAATGCGGCACGCGAGCGTACCGCACTAATGTGCTGAGCGAACGTAAGATTACGATCGAGGATCACACCTAGGTACTTGGCACGCTTCTCCCAAGGGATTGGCTTGCCAAACATGGTGATCGGGTTGGGGGGTTCAGGGAAGATTTTGACCCGGGGCTTGTAAAACAAGACCGCCTGGCTCTTCTCGGGATTGACTTCGAATCTCCAAAGACGGAAATAATCACCTAAGGTGTTGACCGCCTTTTGGAGGTTTCGAGCAATTGACTTTTCACTCACACCGGAGTAAAAGATGGCCGTGTCGTCGGCAAATAGAGCTAACTGCGTCTTATCATTTCTCGGAATGTCGCTGGTGAACAGCGTGAAAAATAGAGGGGAGAGCACGCCGCCTTGAGGGACGCCGGCTCGAATAGGGTGGGGGGAGGAAAGCGCTCCTTCGATACGGTACCGAAAGGTGCGGTTCGACAAATAGTCTCGTATGATGAGCACGAGACGGTCTGGCACGCCGAGTTGGTATAGCTTATAAATTAAGCCATTGTGCCAGACTTTGTCGAAGGCTTTCGCGATATCGAAAAACACTGCTCCCGTCACGAAGCCGCGTTGAGCGCGGTCGCTGATTTGCTCAACAATACGGTAAACTTGTTGAACACAGGAGTGATTAGCTCGAAAGCCAAACTGTTCGTTGGGGAGGAGGCCCTTCGCTTCGACGTAGTCTTTGAGTCGCTTATAAATAAGTCTCTCGTAGATTTTGCCGAGAACGCTGAGCAGGCTGATGGGGCGGTAACTGGAGGGGGAGGACTTTGGCTTTCCCGGTTTAGGAATACCGATAACGGTAGCCTCTTTCCACGATTGTGGGAACATGTTGTTGGTCAGAGCGCCGTTGAAAATGGCGGTCATCAACATGATAAGGGAAGCTGGGAAGAAACGGAACACCTTATTGGTGATACCGTCAGACCCAGGGGCTTTCCTGGGTTTGAGTTTTCCGATTACCTCCTTCACCTCGTCTGGAGTGACGGGGGGGAGGGGGTCCTCGGGGTCCTCGACGGGAGGGAGGGAGGCCCTACGTTCGACCTCGGCATCCACCTTTGCGAGGTGGGCTGGGTCAACCGGGTAGGTGCTGGGAGAGCATTGGGACTCTAGACTGTCGGCCAGGCATTCGGCTTTTTCATCGTCCTCGAAGGCGATGGTATTATCGGGGCGGGTGAGGGGAGGCAAACTTGTAACCTCAGGGGCGCGTAACTTCCTCTGAAGTTCCCAGAATGCCAGGTGATTAGGAGTGAGGTCGCCTAGCATCTTGTCCCATTGACTGTTACGCAGTTCAGCAATGGTGCGACTTACTTTACGCTGTAAGTAGCGCATGTGAACTTTGTTACTGTGGCAGGGAAAAGACGAATAGGCACGGACGGCCGCATTCTTCTCAGTCAGGAGAGCACGTACCTCGTCCGGGAGTTTCCAGCGTTGATCACTCATCGCTGGGACCTCCTTTGAGCATTCGCTCAGGACGGATTGCACGTGATCCGTGAGAGAGTCGACCGCGGCCGCCGTGTCGGCGGCAGACTCGATTAAGTCAGGGATCTTGTCCAAGTGAGGTGACGTGGTGACTTTCAGCTTTTCGCTTACTTTCCTCCAGTCAGTGATCACTCGGGAGGGAGGGGGTTGGGAGGGGTCCATGGGTCCCGTTCTGGGAGCAAGCTCCAGAATAACGGGCCGGTGGTCCGAGTTAAGCTCGTTCACTGTCTCCACTGAATGTAGCCGTAGGCTGACATTCTTTAGTAGAGCAATGTCGAGCACGTCGGGACGATGGTTGTGGTGATGGGGATAGTGGGTGGGATGCATTGGTGCGATGACATCGAAGTTTAGAGGGCTGGAGAGTTCGAAAATGGCTCTGCCTCTAGGATTGGCGGTGGTGCTATTCCAAGAGGGATGTTTAGCATTGAGGTCCCCCGCCAGAATGACGGAGTCACTCATACTAAGGAGTTTGGAGATGTCCTCTTTTACTTCGGAGGCGTCAGCCACCGTGTAACCCGGGCTGGGAGGAGGGATATATGTGGAGATGACCGTAATGGCCTGATGACCTGTCATGCCTAGCCGACAGACAGAGACCTCTACTTGGGCAAGAGTGGGCGAATCCACAGGGATGCAGTAGAGAGAGCTTTTATAATATATGAGAGTACCTCCTCTGTGGCACCGAGTCCTGTCATTGCGAACTACACGGTAGTTGGCAATTTTAGGGTCTCGGTGCTGGGGCTTGAGGAAGGTCTCTTGTACCAGGAGGACATCTAATTGGTGGTCGCGGAGGAAAGTGGCGACCTCGTCACGTTGGCTCAGGAGGCCATTTGCATTAAAAAACCCTATCCGGAGGGCTTTCGGTTTGAATCTAGAGGTGTGGGACTTATCCATCGATAATGGCATAATATCTCTGGATATGGTGAGCTACGTCACCGAACTCTTGGAAAACAGAGGCGAGGTTACCCCTGTTGTTCTTTATGGCCTCTGTCATTGCCAGGGCCCTGGGGGAGAAGAAGGCCTGATAGGCAGCCCCATTCAAACCCTCTATCGGGTTTGAAACCTCTTTGGCTACGACGGCCTTGGGAGGGGGAGGGAGGGGAGGTGCAAGTCGTACTTGCGGGGGATTCGCCTGGGTAAGTGAGGCGCGGGTGGTTGTTGGCGGAGAAAAGGGAGGAATGGCCACATCCATTAAGGGTGTGGCGACCTTTGTGGGTGGGGTGGTAGGGGCGGCCGGTGAGGCCTGAGGGGCGCGGGAGGCAGAGGTCCTCAGGGCCGGGAAGTGGGCCTTGTGATTAGCAGCATTCCACGGGTTGGAGCGTGGTTGGCTACTGGTATGAGGGGCGTTGTTCGCCGGTTGGGGGCGTTCCCTAATCTGGCGGGCGATTGCTCGCTTAGCCAGCTTTGGGGCGGAGGTCTTGGGGGCTTTTGGGCAGCCCCGGTAGTTGGCCGGGTGGCCTGTCTCGCCACACAGCACGCAGCTGGGTGGCTCGACGCACTGAGCACGGTCTTTGGGCCTTGTGCAATCAGAGGTGCCGTGGTCGCCCAGGCACTTGACACAGCGAGGCTTGCCGTGGCAGTTCTTTTGTGAATGGCCGTACAACTGGCAGCGGTGGCACTGCCCGACTATTCCAGATTTATTAGGGTTCTCGGTACGGATACCAGAGAGCCCGCAGATCTTGCTCACATTGAAAATGGGGTGATGCCCCTCGGTAGGGTCGCAAACGACCAGTACCATGTCGAAAGAAGCACCGCCTCGGCGGTGCATACGGTGGACCTCAGCTACAGGGATTAGCTGAGCTTGGAGGTCGGCAAGGACCTCCTGGACAGGGATTTCCCTGGGGACGTTGCGTATGACTACGCGGACTTGCTTTTCCTCCTCGAAGGTGAATGAGTGGAAAGGAATTTTCCTTTCACACAGGAGGTTGTGCAGTCCTCTGTAGTCACTCGCGGTGGGGACGGTTATTTTGATGCCCAGCTGGACTGACTGGGCGCGGGAGAACTTGATGTGGCGCGCATTGCACGCCGCAGCAATTTCGGTCCACTTTGCCTTGTCGTGGACAAACAAGGGGGGTGGAGGCTTGGTCTTAAAGGGGGGGGCTGCAGCTTGGGCAGCTGGGGTGGCGGTGTCCATCGGGCTGGATGGACGGCTTTTCTGCTGGGAGGTACCAGCAGGGTGGATTTTAGCTGAGGAGGAGGGGGGAGGAGAGCCAGGGCCTGACGCCTGGACCCTCTTTTTAGGGGCAGTTTTAGGGGCTGAGCCCATCTTCTTTTTCCTCTTTCCCTGGACAATTGTGAAATTGTCCGAGGAGGAGGAGGAGGAAGCGTCTGAGTCGGATTCCTCAGAATCCACAGGAGAGTGAGAGGGGGCCTGAATGTCAGCCTGGGATTGAGGCTGAGTCAGCTGGGTGTCCAGTACATCGCTAAAATTAGCGATGTCGACTGATGGTGACTGGGCGGATACGGGCTTTTCTGCTGCTACGGGAGTAGCAGAGGGCTGAGAGGGATGGGGGCGGGAGAGGGAATCAACCTTGGCCTGGTAGGCGGTCAAGGCACCCTCGACTTCAGGGTCTTCAAATTTGGCTGCGAGAGCCTTACATAAACGCATCAAGTCGCTGCAGACTTCTAGTAGCGACTTTTCTGCGAGAGAGGGAGCGGGAGATGGGGCCTGTTGCCCAGGCGGAGGATTTATGGAGCCAGAGGCATCCATGATGATGGGGGTGGGGGGGGTCCCTATGACAGTTCCCCAAAAACGCCCTTCCCCTTGAGCTTTCCTAAGCTTATACTAGGGAGAAGAAAACTCAAAACAAACTCCCTAGTAGCATTGCTGTCGTGGCCTGAAGGGCCAGTCGCCTAAGAGGCCTAACTATGCCTAACTCCCCGGGTGGATAGGCCCGGGGATGTGTAACCCTCCCAGTCGGGTCAGACTGGGAGGTGTGTACCTATGGTGAGCCCTAAGCTAGTAAACCGGTCGCCAGTCTTATTGTGCGAACCGGGCCCTATTGGGTCTGGTGTGAAGGGGTTGACACACCCAACCAACACCAGGTGTGTGGCTGAAAGAGAACGGGGTTAAGAGCAGGGCGCGACTAGGAGATCCCCCAAGGCCGCGTGATCCTCTCCCTTCCGATTTTTACCAAGTCCTTAAGGGACTCGGTAGACGTGTCGGGTCAACGTCACTTGGCTTAGTTGGCACCGTAAGGTTTCCACCAAGTACCACGAAACTGTGGATTTACCAGAGGGGTCACTACGTTATTGACAATTCCGCAAAGGGAAACAGAAAATCCTCCGCTGCCTTGAGAAAGGCGGCTTCGGATCAAATGTTTGTAGTCGGCGACTACGGGTGACGTCACGACGGGGCGCGACGAAACAATGGCACTGAACACAGCAGGTAGCGGGCGGGCAGCGAGAGCGGCACGTCCGTCACGGGCGAGCGTCGGGCGCGGAAAATCTTTTCCGTAAACTCGGTGTCGCCCGTATATATACCCGAGACGCGTAGCTGTGTCAGTGGGAGGGGTACACAGCTAACGAAATCGAAGCGCTAAACGCGCAGGCGCGCGCGCGCGCGCGCTCCCGTTCTGCGTCAAGGAAAATAAAATATTGGTACATGTTGTACCTCCTCTGGCGGCTGGCTGGCTGTATTTATTTATTTATTTATAATATAAAAAAAAAAAAAAAAAAAAAAATAGGATGTCTTAAATGATTCGAAGGTATGGTAGGTAGGTAGGTAGGTAGGTAGGTAGGTAGGTAGGTAGGTAGGTAGGTAGGTAGGTAGATTATATAGTTGCCTATTGTACGTACCCCTATAATAGAGCAATTATTGACCACTAAATTGGTATGTATATATGTCGCAGCCAATTAGCTTAATCAGCCGTTTAATTGGTTGCCTAGCCTTTTCATTTAAATGTGCCGATTTTTTAGCGACTTAAGTGACATCTTTTGTTCAATATCGTTTAATGACTTGCCCATGACACTTTCTAGACTTTTAATGAAACGGCTGATTCAGCTAGATGGCTGCGACATATATATATATATATATATATATATATATATATATTTGTTTTCTTTATTATTAAAGTAGAGAGAGGTACCTGTATCCGCTGTAGTCTTTACCTAGATAATATTTTGTGTTCTATGCGTGCGACTTATTATTTTGAACCTTATGCTATTGCGATAAAGTTGAAAATCTATTTAAAGAAATTTTGTTAAAACGTTTTTTTTTTTTTTTGACTCTCTGTCTAATAGGAACGAATATTTTTCATATTCATGATAGTATTGTTAGCCCTGAAAAGGGCTTTTTGGTGTGCGCTCGGAGAGCGCTTGCGATCGAGAGCGCATGGCACGCGCGCTAAGCATCTCGGTGCCGCCCGCCTTGGTTTCGTTCTTCAGTTGCTGCTGCTGCTGCTTGCTTGCTGCATCCGATGGATCGTCGGTCGGTCGAGCGAGCGAGCGAGACGCGTCGAGCGGTGTTCCCCGCACCCTCCTTCCCGAGGACGATAGACAGACGCGTAACAACGACGTAGCGTAGGTACTAGGTAGGTGCGTGCATACATACGTGCTGCTTGCGGTTGACCGCAAATATCTTCCTACAGTATATATTGTGACATTATGTAGCGTGTACACGACTGCTAACTACGTTTGTTTACACATGATCACAAATACACCATAGGTAAGACGAACACATACACACACACATGCACTTTGTTGTTGATGTTTGTCGTCGCCGCCGTCGTCGTCGTCGTCGTCGTCGTCGTCGTCGTCGGTGTAACGCGAACGCTGCGACCGTAGCTTACTTCTTAGCGGCGGAAGCTTTCTTGGCTGCCGGCTTAGACTTGGGTGTGGCCGCGGCCTTCTTGGGTTTAGGCGCTTTAGGTTTCTTTGTTGGCGGCTTGGCTGTCTTCTTGGCTTTGGGCGCCTTCGCCTTGGCTGGGGCGGCGGCCTTCTTGGGTGCCGGCTTCTTCTTAGCGGCGGCGGCTGCCTTCTTGTCCTTGGCGGCGGCGGCGGCCGTCGACTTGGCCTTCGAAGGTGAAGCGGCGGACGCGGCGGCTGCTGCCGCCTTCTTGGTCTTGGCGCCAGCCGCCGAGGCGGTCGCCTTCTTCGCCTTCGCGGCGGCAGCGGGAGCTTTGGCGGCCTTGCCGGCGGCGCCGGCGGGTTTCTTCGACGCGGCCGACTTCGACTCGAGCTTGAAGGAACCCGAGGCACCCTTGCCCTTGGTCTGGATCAGCGCGCCAGATTCGACGGCGCTCTTCAGATATTTCCTGATGAACGGAGCCAGTTTCTCCGCGTCGACCTTGTACTGCACGGCGATGTACTTCTTGATCGCCTGCAGGGAAGATCCGCTGCGCTCCTTCATCTCCTTGATGGCGTTGTTGACCATCTCGGATGTTTTGGGATGGGTCGGCTTCGCCTTGGGTTTCTTGGCAGCGCCGGCGCCGCCGCCGGCCTGTCTCGCCTGCTTCTTCGCTGGGGTAGCGGGTGCCGGAGCCTCGGTAGCAACTGCGGTGTCTGCCATCTCGTCGAGTTAGATTACAAACAAAATAATATAATACACTCTTATAAGAAAGACTTAGATGTCGCCACTTATAGGTTTCACGAGTTTCGTATGCGCACACCGAGGCATGACGCTACTTTACCGTAACGAGCGCCGTGATGTCGCGAGACGTTTTCTCGTATGAACGCTTGAAAGTTTTCACTAACACGTATCTAATAAAATAAGTAAAAACAATGTTTATCGTGTCGAAGCGGCGGTGTTGTTTACGTTTCCGGATAGGTCATGAAGTTGACGACGAGGTATCGGCGATAGCGGCGGCGCGAGGCGTCCGTTGCGGCTGTGGCGGCGTTTTAATTGGACGACTGCGTACGATGCTAAGGTCGGGTCGAGTTCAAAACGTTATTTTCTCTATAAAAGTGATGTTTGGTGGCGGCG
The DNA here is from genome assembly GCA_947386135.1 of Melanchra persicariae. Taxonomy (NCBI): domain Eukaryota; kingdom Metazoa; phylum Arthropoda; class Insecta; order Lepidoptera; family Noctuidae; genus Melanchra; species Melanchra persicariae. The sequence continues at coordinate 4,768,843 of OX376673.1, read as the reverse complement.
AAGGCCGACGCGTCGACGGGGAGGATATGTAGCCTGTGCGGCGACAGCAATTCGTCGATATGGGACGGCCTCGCGAAGGTATTATCGAGGTAAAAGTGAAGCGTCGTAAAACACCGCGAGCGCCGAACTGTTAAGGACGGACGGCTCCGTCCAGGACGTGCAACCTATTAATAATATACTAATAACGATCGAAATACCAGAACGCCCTTCGACTAGCAAACAGTGTACCTGCGGATCGGGAAGAAAGTGTATCGAATAAGGTGTAAAAAGACGAGCGACGACGGTCACAGCCAGTAGAGTACGTCGTCGTAGTCTGTCGGTCGGTCGGTCGGCGGTACCACACCGCGTAGGTACCGCTTACGGCTCGTGTCACAGTCGCGTTGTGTTGTGCTTATTTATATAGGAATAACTAAAACCGTAAATAGGTACCTACTAAAAAATATATTGCATTCAAAACAACGTAGGTATCAAGTACCTACTACTACTCTGGCAGGAGAAACGGCTGGCTGGATAAGTCGTACCTATTGGAGTTGATGTTTTATTTATATCAATTTCAGATAGAGCTGAGCTGAGCTGAGCTGAGCTGAGATGAGATGAGCCTAGCCGAGTGACAGACGACGACAGCATCAACAACAACAACGACACCATCATCGTTGACTATAGGTAGGTACCTACTTAAGTAATAATTAAAGGTGAATTTATGTCAATGTGTAACAGTAGACTAGGTAGTACCAAACTGTGCTTTTCTTTTTACATACATAGGTCATATTGGATGTTGTTATAATATGTAGGTTTAATGTTTTATATTTATCAATTTCAGGCGTTGCTGTTTCTGCTGAGCTAGCTGCTCTGCTGTGTGACAGACGGCGATGGCGACGGCGACGGCGAGGGACAACAAGAACGGAGCGTTTACTGTGTACTAAGGTAATTATAAGTTAAAATGTGCCATAGTTCTAGATCTGTACTAGTTTTAAGTCCCTAGTTTATGTAATACTGGATATTAAAATGATAATAAGTAAATAACTGTTTCATGTGCCTACCTCTATATACCTAATACCTACTCAGATCTAAGTTAAACTAAAGTAGGTAGTCTATACCTACTCGTGTGTGTGTGTGTGGTACGTTTTTAGACAATTCCATTAAAAGAAACATATATTTATTATATATCGAATCATATGCGGCCCTGAAAAGGGCCTTTTTTATGTGCGCATCTACATACGTGCGTATGATCGAACGGTATGATCGTCGACCACACACGGTACGTACGTAGAGCTGGCAACGTACGGCTTTTAACCGCCGAAACCGTACAGGGTACGACCCTGGCGCTTCAGAGCGTAGACGACGTCCATGGCGGTGACGGTCTTCCTCTTGGCGTGCTCGGTGTAGGTGACGGCATCGCGGATGACGTTCTCGAGGAACACTTTAAGCACACCGCGGGTCTCCTCGTAGATCAGACCGGAGATACGTTTCACGCCGCCTCTGCGGGCCAGACGACGGATGGCGGGCTTCGTGATACCCTGGATGTTATCACGAAGTACCTTCCTGTGACGCTTGGCTCCTCCTTTTCCCAGACCCTTTCCTCCCTTACCGCGACCGGTCATCTTCTCAGCAGTGGGGTTCCAAAGTAACTAACAAACACGATAACAACACTCGCGAACAACGCGGACGACTGGAGCAAAAATTTTTTTTTTTTTTTATGAGTGGCCTCTCGCAGGTCAACCTAGGAGGTTGTCGGCTGCTTAACCGGACTTGCCTGTGGCGGCCTTAATAATATTATTATTAAAGCCTCCAGCCAGGGCTTATTAAACTTAAAAACTAAGCGACTACGCTAAGGGCACCCCCTGTGGGGTACGGACCTCGGCTTAGGGCGTCGCTGGGGGAGGACAGCTAGGGACGGGCTGGATCTAATAAAGATTTTTATTATTAGGGGGCGAGTGTTGTTAAAACTACAGGCTCAGCGGCGCGGGCTGGCTCGAGCAAGGGACGGGGCGGACATTGACGGGACGGTCGCGACGGGCCTCGGCGGCGAGGGCGGAAGGACGGTGGTCGCGGTTTGCGAATTGTGCTTGTACTACTACTACTCTCTTGGAGGAGGGTGGTGGGGTCGTCGGGGGTGATTAAGGTGTGCCTCGGACGGCGAATTTTAGATATGAGGGAGGGTTGGTATCGGGCGGCCGATACGATGAGGGGGTTGCGGTGTTTGACAGCAGTGTCGATGAAACGCTTGGTAATGCGTTTCATGAACTGCTGTATGGTGGGCACTCTGAGATCCAGATGTAAAGTCTCATTACGGACATAGTATGGGGCTCCCGTGATTCTACGGAGGAATCGGTTCTGGAGTGTCTGCATCCTGTGAAGGTGACGAGGCTTTGCGTGTGCGAAGACAGCGCAAGCGTATGTCATCATGGGGCGAATGACCGCGGTGAACAGTCGCAATTTGCACTTGAGTGACAATTTGCTTCTGGCGACCGTGATAAAGTGTAACCTCCCCAGAGCGAAGGCGGCGCGCGAGCGGGCCAGCCTTGTGTGCTCAGCGAAGGTGAGGTGGTTATCCAGGGTGACTCCCAGGTACTTAGCTTGCTTCTCCCAGGGGATCGGCTTGCCATACATGGTGATCGGACGGGGGAGTGGGGGATTTTTCCACTGTTTGGAAAATAGAATGGCCTGGCTCTTATCGGGGTTAACCTCGATTCCCCATTTCCTGAACCATCTGCCCAAGATGTTTACAGTAGTTTGGAGCGTGCGAGCGATAGGAGCCGGGTCGCAACCTGTATAGTAAATGGCCGTGTCGTCAGCGAATAGTGCCAACTGGGCCAGTTTACTTTTCGGAATGTCGCTGGTGAACAGCGTGAAAATGAGGGGAGATAGCGGTGAGCCCTGGGGGACTCCTGCTCGGATGGGGTGAGGGGACGAGAGTGCACCCTCGATGCGGTAGCGAAAGGTGCGGTTCGACAAAAAGTCTCTCAAGATGAGAACGAGACGGTCTGGCACGCCGAGTTGGTAAAGCTTATAAATTAAGCCATTGTGCCAGACTTTGTCGAATGCTTTCGCTATGTCGAAGAACAAGGCGCCCGTCATCTTGCCACGCTGGAAACCAGCGCTTATGTGCTCTACGATGCGGTGGACTTGCTGGATGCACGAGTGTTCGGTTCGAAAACCAAACTGCTCGTCGGGGATGAGACTCTTTGCCTCGGCGTAATCCTTGAGCCGCTTATAAATAAGCCTCTCGTAGATTTTGCCGAGAACGTTGAGTAAACTGATGGGACGGTAACTGGCGGGGTCAGACTTGGGCTTGCCTGGCTTGGGAATACCGATTACGGTGGCCTGTTTCCATGCCTGGGGGAATATGTTATTGCTTAATGCGCCATTGAAGATGGCAGTCATTAGCATTATGAGCTGGGCTGGGAAGAGCTTGAAAACTCTGTTGGTGAGGCCGTCGGAGCCAGGGGCTTTCCTAGGCTGAAGCCTTTTGATAATGTCCTGTACCTCGTCAGGAGTGACGGGGGGTAGAGGATCATCAGGATCTTCGATTGGTGGTAGGGAAGCTCTACGTTCGACTTCAGCGTCCACCATATCTAGGTGGGCTTGGTCTACTAGTTGTGAGCTGGGAGAGCATTGGGACTCTAGACTGTCGGCCAGGCATTCTGCCTTGTCAGAGTTGTCGAAGGCGACACTCTTATCGGGGCGAATGAGAGGGGGCATAGTGGCCTCTTCAGTGGATCGTAGTTTCCTCTGAAGTTGCCAGAAGGCTAGGTGGGTGGGCTCGAGTTCGCTAAGCGTCTTGTCCCAGCGCGCTGAACGCAGCTCACTAGTGCGCTTCTTTACAGCACGCTGCAAGTTACGCATGTGAGCTTTGTTTGCGTCACAGGGAAAAGCGCTATACGCACGGATGGCTGCGTTCTTCTCGGTTATCAGATTCCGTACATCGTCCGGGAGTTTCCAGCGGTGGTCCTCCGCCACTGGAATCTCTCTTGAACAGTCGTTCAGGACAGATTGTACGTGATCCGTAAGCGAGTCGATCGCCGCCGTCGTGTCAGCGACTGAGTCGATCAGGTCGGGGATGGTGTCTAGGTGAGGTGACGTGGTAGATTTCAGCTTTTCGCCTACTTTCCTCCAGTCAGTGATCACCTGAGACGGGGGAGGTTGGACTGGGTCGAGCTGGCCTGAGCGGGAGCTTAGGTGCATGATCACTGGGCGATGGTCGGAGTTGAGTTCGTGTAGCGTTTCTATAGATTGCAAACGGAGGTTAACATTCTTTAGCAACGCCACATCGAGAACATCCGAGTTACGGTTGGGATCGTGAGGGAAGTGGGTGTGAGTCATCGGAGCGATGACGTCAAAGTTGAGTGTTGTGCCTAGGCCGAACACTGCTCTGCCTCTGGGATTGGTCGTGTTGCAGTTCCACGCGGGGTGCTTGGCATTGAGATCGCCCGCTAAGATAACGGAGTCACTCAGGCCGAAGAGGTTGGTAAAGTCGCTTGCGAGGGCGACGGGGTCGTCTGGCGTGGAGGAGGGTGGGCAGTAGGCTGAGATGATGGTAATTGGCTGATGGCCGGTCATGCCTAGCCGACAGGCTGAGTACTCTAGCTGAGAGCGGGGAGCGGGAGGGAGTAGTGGGATGCAGTACAACTCCTTTTTATAGTAGATGAGAGTGCCACCACCATGACAACGCGTCCTATCGTTGCGAACTATCCGGTAGTTGGCAATTTTAGGGTCGTTCCGGTGGGGTTTTAAGAAGGTTTCCTGGATGAGGAGGACGTCTAGATGGTGATCGCGGAGGAATTTGGCGATCTCGTCTCTTTGGTTAGTAATGCCGTTGGCATTAAAGAAACCTAATTTAAGGGATCTAGGCCTGATGGAGGATGTGCTTGACTTATCCATTGATTAGTCAATCGCGTCCATCTCATCTAACTTGTCCGTAATGGACTTGTAGGCGGTGAAAATCTCCAGCGCCTTCTCAGTTGACATGTGCAACTGACCGTCCGTTCCTCTGAACTTGTTGAGTTCAGCGGACATGGATCTAGCCGCACGTGTCATAAAAATGCCGTAGGCTTGGAGTATAGTTTCACTAACTCCAAAGCTTGTGGCCTTGTTGGACGGGGGGACTTGGCGCGAGCTCACTGCTGCAGGTGCAGGAGTGAGCTGGGGCGCAGGTTGGGGGGGTGCTGGGGCCGCTGGGGCCACCGGCACGGGAGTCGGCGCTGGGATGGTTTTACCCATCAGTGCCGGGAGAGTAGGAGTGGGAGGGGTCTGCTTTGACACCAGAGCGGGGAATGCTTTCTGGTGATTGAGCTGATTCCAGGGGGAGGGCCTTTGGGGAGCCAGCCTATCGGGCATCTGGGAGGAGGGTATCCTCTCCGATGGGGACTCTCGCTGCTGGCGGGCGTTGTGGCGCTTAGCCAGCTTGGGGGCGATTTTAGGTGCCTTGGGGCACCCCCGGTAGTTAGCCGGGTGGCCTGATTGTCCACAGAGCACACAACTGGGCGGCTCTGTGCATTGTGACTTGTCCTTCGGCCTGGGACAGTCGGCGGTGCTGTGCCCACCCAGACACTTAACGCATCTGGGTGAAGCGTAGCAATTGCGTTGGGCGTGCCCGTAGAGTTGGCAGTTATGGCACTGACCAACTAAAGTGGGGCGGAAAGGCTTCTCTATTGAGATGCCGGAGAGGGAGCACACCGTCTTGATCTTAAAGATGGGGTGGTGGCCCTCTGTGGGGTCACATACCACCAAGACCATGTCATAGAGGTCTCCACCTCTCGCCTTGTGAAGGCGGTGCACGGCAGAGACCGGGATGTTTTGTGCAAGGAGGTCATCTTTTATGTCCTCGGACGTTAATTCCTTCGGAACACGTCTTATCACCACACGGGTGGGCGTGTCCTCCGGGAGGGAGTAGGTGTGGAAGGATATTTTCCTTCCACGCAGGGAACGGACTAGGTCCCGATAGTCATTGGCCGTCGGGACCGTGATCTTAATGCCTTGTTGGCATGATTTGGCCGACGTGTAGTTGATCCGAAGATCACTGCACATCTTGGACACGTCTGTCCACTTGGCCTTGTCTTGCAAGTACAAGGGCGGGATGGGGCGGGACTTCTTCTGCTGGGAAGCAGAGACTGGCGGTTTGGGGCTCGTAGGGCGGCTAGCCTGTGAGGCTGGGGCCGCGGAGGTAGAGGGCGTGGGGGTAGGGGAAGGAGGGGATTTGACCGTCTTTTTGGCCTTGCTGGCCTGGCTGGCTGCCTTAGAGGTCTTTTTCCTTTTTCCTCCGGTGACGACTTGAAAGTCGTCCTCGGAGGATGAGGCGTCGGAGGACGAATATTCGTCCTCCGAAGGAGGGTTGGAGATGGGCACCGTGGTGTCCATTTCGATCGGATTCTCCGGATTCTCCGGAGTTGGAGACTCAGTGCCGGAGGGTACCGAGGGGGAGGGGGACTTGGCAGGCAGGAGGACATTTACTTTGCCCTCGTATGTGGCCAACAGCGCATCTACGCTAGGGTCGCCGACCTTGCGGGCGAGCGCCTTGCATAGGCGGAACAGGTCAGAGATTACTTTTTGGTCTGAGGGCTGCTTCTGAGGGAAGCTGGCCTCTGGGGCGGGGGAGGAAGTGGAGCCGGAGGCATCCATTTTTGCAGGAGCTAAGCTCCTGTTTTCCTAACTTCCCTAAACCTATCTCCCCGGGTGGATAGGCCCGGGGATGTGTAACCCTCCCAGTCGGGTCAGACTGGGAGGTGTGTACCTATGGTGAGCCCTAAGCTAGTAAACCGGTCGCCAGTCTTATTGTGCGAACCGGGCCCTATTGGGTCTGGTGTGAAGGGGTTGACACACCCAACCAACACCAGGTGTGTGGCTGAAAGAGAACGGGGTTAAGAGCAGGGCGCGACTAGGAGATCCCCCAAGGCCGCGTGATCCTCTCCCTTCCGATTTTTACCAAGTCCTTAAGGGACTCGGTAGACGTGTCGGGTCAACGTCACTTGGCTTAGTTGGCACCGTAAGGTTTCCACCAAGTACCACGAAACTGTGGATTTACCAGAGGGGTCACTACGTTATTGACAATTCCGCAATGGGAAACAGAAAATCCTCCGCTGCCTTGAGAAAGGCGGCTTCGGATCAATTGATTGTAGTCGGCGACTACGGGTGACGTCACGGCTGGAGCGGGACGTAGAATGGCACGAACACAACACAACACACACACGACAGCGGGCAGCGAGAGCGGCACGTCCGTCACGGGCGAGCGTCGGGCGCGGAGGAGCAAAAATTTTCGGCTCGGTTTTATATATACCCTACGAGTAGCTCTGAGGGGGGGGGGGGGGGGGAGTGACACGGTCGGTGCGCGGGGAGAGGCGAGACGATGCTCGTCGTTGGTTGGTCGGTTGGGCGATGTGCTCTACGTAGTTTCGTCGCGCGCATTCGAAGAAAATAAATTAAAGTACTTAGCTAGGTACATATTACTGTTTTAAGGTAGATACTTAGTAAAGGATAAAAAGTAAAAAAAAAAAAAAAAAAAGAATTGGTAGGTACCTACATTAAAAGAATGCATAATTTATACTTCGATCGATAAGTTTGTATGACACAGGCATAGACGAGCAGTGGTTGGATGCCTTCGCCAAAAATAATAACGCTTGCTTTCATCTATGCAAGGTTTTTTTTTTTTTTTTTAACATAGGACTGACTACTAGTTCGTACTTACTTCTAAGGTATTATAGTGTGTAGGTATAGGTACTACCTAATTCATTTGGGTTCTTATTATTTGTATGACTGTGTTACGTTAGTTAGTTAGTTAGGTAGGTAGGTAGGTAGGTAGGTAGGTAGGTAACGTTTTTGCGACATTCTGATAGAAAGAAACATTTTATAATCAGATACATATGTGGCCCTGAAAAGGGCCTTTTATGTGAACGCATAGTCACAGACGGCACACAGCCACCGACACGATGCACTGCACGAGGGCAGTGACTACGTGAACGACGACGAGGTGTATCGTGCTTGCGACGTATGCCGTTGCAAGAAGCAGCAGCAGTTTAAGCACGTTCGCCTCTGATCCTGCGCGCCAACTGGATGTCCTTGGGCATGATGGTGACTCGCTTAGCGTGAATCGCGCACAGGTTGGTGTCTTCGAAGAGACCGACCAGGTAAGCTTCGCTGGCCTCCTGCAGCGCCATGACGGCGGAGCTCTGGAAACGGAGATCGGTCTTGAAGTCCTGAGCGATCTCACGCACGAGACGCTGGAACGGAAGCTTGCGGATCAGCAGCTCGGTACTCTTCTGGTAACGACGGATCTCACGAAGGGCCACGGTGCCGGGCCTGTAACGATGGGGCTTCTTGACGCCTCCGGTGGCCGGTGCGCTCTTACGCGCAGCCTTGGTGGCGAGCTGCTTCCTCGGTGCCTTACCACCGGTGGATTTACGAGCGGTCTGCTTAGTACGCGCCATTGTAAACACGGAACGGGAGAGTAACGAATAAAATAAACACTTAAAGTACGCGCGGACCTACACGCAACGAACGTACGAGAGCGAATAAAGCAGCCAAACCTACTACCGCCCGTATTTATAGCCGCGTAGCGGGCACGAGTCGGGCGCGCGCGCCCTCTTCCGTATAACGAGCAAACTAAACTAGCTAAAAAAAAAAAAAAAAAAAAAAAATTGGTAAAATTAAATTAGGTAGGTAGGTAGGTACGTAATATGTTTTACTAAGTATAGGTATTAAAGTATTACGATGAAAAAAAAAAAATATAATAAAACCCCATAGAACAGAACGCCTGGCACATTTTCCATATTTCGTAGGTAGGTACCTAAGCAGACTGTAGACGGCACCAATCTTATTGAAATATCATACCTATTATGAAAATGTTAACAGAATAGATAGACCTATTTGTGTTTGTACTTTATTTATTTATTTTCCTATTCTTCTTTATGTTTTGTGTGCATGCTCCGTTATACCTATATAATTTGTGTAGTGCATGGCCAGCCAGCCAGCTAGCTACTTAATTAGTTTAGTTTGAAATAAGTTTTATTTATGTAGGTAGGTGTGTATGTAGGTAGGTAGGTAGGTAGGTAGGTGTAACAGTAGCTTATAACAACATGAACAGTTGGTTTCATTTTGTAACGTTTTGACTTTCAAATTAAAGAAACGTGAATTATTATCACATGAACATATTTGTGGCCCTGAAAAGGGCCTTTTGTTTGCTTCTCCTGCCATCCTGCGCTGGTGGTGTGGTGTGGTGTTGGGTGCGCGTCCAGGCGTCTGCCGTGGTGTGTTGTGTCCGCGATACGTGAATAATGCGAGCGGGTCTCGTACGTAAATACGTAACATACATAGTATGTAGGTATGCACATAACGCTGACCACGACACGATTAACACGCACCACTTTCGACAAGACACACGAGCATTCGCACTGGGTTTAACACTTTTCACACACACTGTATACACTTGACGAGACGGCGTCGAGACGGTTCGCTCTTGTTAGCCACCGACCGACCGCGCTCACTTGGAGCTGGTGTATTTGGTGACGGCCTTGGTGCCTTCACTGACGGCGTGCTTCGCGAGCTCTCCGGGCAGCAGGAGCCTGACGGACGTCTGCACCTCCCTGGACGTGATGGTAGACCTCTTGTTGTAGTGGGCGAGACGTGAAGCTTCGGCGGCGATACGCTCGAAGATGTCGTTCACGAACGAGTTCATGATGGACATGGCCTTGCTGGAAATACCGGTGTCGGGGTGCACCTGCTTCAGGACCTTGTAGATGTAGATGGCGTAACTCTCCTTCCTCTTGTGCTTCTTCTTCTTCTTGTCGGTCTTGGAGATGTTCTTCTGGGCCTTGCCAGACTTCTTGGCGGCTTTACCACTTGTCTTGGGCGGCATGATGAAATTGTTTTACAGTACGTGCTACCGAAACGGAGTTCAGTCGCAGTGTAAAAAACCGCACCTTTTTTTTTTTTTTTTTTTTTTTTTTTTTTAGGTATGACCACTAGCAAGTTAACACACTTGGGATATTAACTGCTTAACCGGACTAACCTGTGGTGGCTTCAAATGAATTTAAAGCCCCCAGCCAAGGCAACAAAACTAGCTACAAGCTAAAAACACTACTGACCGCTCACTAAGGGCATTCCCTGTGGAATACGACCTCGGCTTAGCGGCGTCAGTTTGGGACAGCAAGGGACAATCAGGCTGGGTCGTTTTATTAATTAGGGGTTATTAAAGCTAAGGGCTCAGCGGCGCGGGCTGGCTCGTTTGCAAAAGTCGGGGAGGGTTTTGAGCGGGTCGTCGCGACGGACCTCGGCGGCGAGGTCGGTATACGGAACGCGGTCTGTATCTGTTTATTCTAAGGGTGCTGGTTTCCCTACAGCTTTCCTGTATCTTTGTGATCTCGTCGTCGGATTCGACGAGTGTATGCCGAGGACGGCGAATCTTACTAATACGAGAGGGAGTGTACTGGATTCGAAGAAACGCTTTGTAAGGCGTTTCATAAACTGTTTTAGGGTCGGGATTTTAAGGTCGACATGAAGTCGTTCGTTCCGTACATACCACGGGGCGCCCGTGGCTTTTCGGAGAAATCTATTTTGAATTACTTGCATTCTGTGGATTTGCTTTGGCTTAGTGTGTGCGAATACAGCACACGCATAAGTCATAATCGGTCGTATGCACGTAGTGTAAATGCGCAGTTTACATTTAAGTGATAGCTTGCTGCGTGCATTCAGCATTGCATGGAGTCTACCCAGAGCGAATGCAGCACGTGAACGTACCGCACTTATGTGCTCAGCAAAGGTGAGTCTATGGTCTAATATCACACCTAGATATTTGGCTCGCTTTTCCCAAGGGATCTGCTTACCAAACATGGTGATAGGACTCGGTGGATTGGGAATGAATTTCGTCCGCGGTTTGTAGAACAAAACCGCCTGACTTTTTTCGGGATTAACCTCAAATCTCCAGAGACGGAACCAAGCGCCTAGGTCGCTGGCCGCCTTTTGAAGATTTTTGGCTATTGCGTTTTCACTATTGCCGGAGCAATAGATGGCCGTATCATCGGCAAATAGAGCTAGCTGCGTCTTATTATTCTTAGGGATGTCGCTAGTGAACAGCGTGAAAAATAAGGGAGAGAGCACGCCGCCTTGAGGGACGCCGGCTCGTATAGGGTGGGGGGAGGAAAGCGCACCTTCGATACGATACCGAAAGGTGCGGTTCGACAAATAGTCTCGTATGATGAGCACGAGACGATCTGGCACGCCAAGTTTATATAGCTTATAAATTAAGCCATTGTGCCAGACTTTGTCGAAAGCTTTCGCTATATCAAAGAACACGGCTCCCGTTTTATAACCGCGTTGAGTGCGGCCGCTGATATGTTCAACGATACGGTAAACCTGTTGGACACATGAGTGATTTGCTCGAAAGCCAAACTGTTCGTTAGGTAGGAGGCCCTTTGCCTCGGCATAACCTCTGAGTCTCTTATAGATAAGTCGCTCATAGATTTTACCTAGGACCTTGAGCAGACTGATGGGACGGTAACTGGTAGGGGAGGACTTTGGCTTTCCCGGTTTAGGAATACCGATAACGGTAGCCTCTTTCCACGATTGTGGGAACATGTTATTGGACAGAGCGCCGTTGAAAATGGCAGTCATCAACATGATAAGGGAAGCTGGGAGAAAACGGAACACCTTGTTGGTGATACCGTCTGACCCAGGGGCTTTCCTGGGTTTGAGTTTCCCGATTATATCCTTCACCTCATCTGGAGTGATGGGGGGGAGGGGGTCCTCGGGGTCCTCAACGGGGGGGAGAGAAGTCCTACGCTCGACCTCAGCGTCCACCTTGGCGAGGTGAACCGGGTCAGCCGGGTAGGTACTGGGGGAGCATTGAGTCTCTAGGCTGTCGGCCAGGCACTCTGCCTTTTCATCGTCATCGAAGGCGATGGTATTATCAGGGCGAGTGAGAGGAGGCATGGTTGTAACCTCAGAGGCGCGTAACTTCCTCTGGAGTTCCCAGAAGGCCTGGTGGTTGGGTTCGAGGTCGCCAAGCATCTTATCCCAGCGACTGTTACGCAGTTCAGCGATGGCGCGACTTACTTTACGCTGTAAGTAGCGCATGTGAACTTTGTTGCTGTGGCAGGGAAAGGATGAATAGGCACGAACGGCCGCGTTCTTCTCGGTCAGCAGAGCACGCACCTCGTCCGGGAGTTTCCAGCGGTGATCGCTCATCGCTGGAACCTCTTTGGAGCATTCGCTCAGGACGGCTTGAATGTGATCCGTGAACGAGTCAACCGCGGCCGCCGTGTCAGCGGCAGTCTCTATGAGATCTGGAATCTTATCCAAGTGAGGAGACGTGGTGATTTTCAGCTTTTCGCTTACTTTTCTCCAGTCTGTGATCACTCGGGAAGGAGGGGGTTGGGAGGGGTCCATTGGTCCCGATCTGGGAGCTAGTTCCAGAATCACGGGACGGTGGTCCGAGTTAAGCTCGTCCACTGTTTCCATTGAATGCAGCCGAAGGTTGACATTCTTAATGAGAGCGATGTCGAGTACATCGGGGCGACAATTGGGGTCGTGGGGGAAGTGGGTAGGATGCATCGGAGCGATGACATCAAAGTTAAAGGGACTGGAGAGTTCAAAGATGACTCTGCCTCTAGGGTTAGTAGTGAGGCTGTTCCATGATGGATGTTTGGCATTGAGGTCCCCCGCCAGTAAGACGGAGTCGCTCATGCCAAGAAGTATTGAGAGGTCATCTTTGACTTCGGAGGTGTTGATTGCCGTGTTACTGGCGCTAGGAGGAGGGATATAAGCTGAGATGACAGTGATGGGCTGATGGCCCGTCATGCCCAGCCGACAGACTGAGACCTCTATTTGCTTAAGAGTGGGTGGATCCACAGGAATGCAGTAGAGGGAGTTTTTATAATATATGAGGGTACCTCCCTTGTGACACCGGGTCCTATCGTTGCGAACCATTCGGTAGTTGGCAACTTTAGGGTCTCGGTGTTGGGGCTTGAGAAAGGTCTCTTGGACCAGAAGGACGTCTATGTGATGGTCGCGGAGGAAAGTGGCGATCTCATCACGTTGGCTCAGAAGGCCATTGGCATTGAAAAGCCCTATCCGGAGGGCTTTCGGTTTGAGTCTACGGTTAATGGACTTATCCATTAACTAGGGAGTAGTAATTATCCATATGGTGACGTACATCACCGAACTCTTGAAAGATGGAGGCAAGGTCGCCGCCATTCTTTACGGCCTCAGTCAAAGCTAGGGCCCTAGGGGAGAAGAAGGCTAGATAAGCCAGATAACCCTCCCCATTTGCACCTACATTAGGGTTTTGCGTTACCCTGGCTTCTACAGCCTTGGTGGGGGGGGGAGGGGGAGGTGTTTTTTGCCCTTGGGGCTTGGTCTGGGTTGGGGGGGCCTTAGCCTGCGCGAGCGCCGCGCGAGTGGCCGTAGGCGGGGAGAATGGAGGTATCGCTACATCCATGAGAGGGGTGATTGCCCTAGCGGGCGAGGCGTTGGGGGAGGCCAGAGGGGCCTGAGAGGCCTGGGAGCCAGTGGTCCTCAGGGCCGGGAAGTGGGCCCTGTGGTTCGCTGCACTCCAGGGGTTGGAGCGTTGTTGAGTCGCCGCGGGGGCCTTGCTATCGGGGGAGGGGCGTTCCCTATTCTGGCGAACGTTTGATCGCTTAGCCAGAAGGGGCGAGGAAGATTTGGGGGCCCTTGGGCAACCTCGGTAGTTAGCCGGGTGCCCAGTCTCGCCACACAGCACACAGCTGGGTGGGTCGACGCAAAGTGTCCTGTCCTTGGGACGAGTGCAGTCAGCAGTGCCATGGTCGCCCAGGCACTTTACGCAGCGGGGCTTGCCGTAGCAATTCCGCTGTGAGTGGCCATATAATTGGCAGCGATGACACTGCCCCACTGCACCACTCTTGTTGGGATTCTCTGTGCGAATCCCAGAAAGACCACATATGGTGGCGATGTTGAAAATGGGGTTATGCCCCTCGGTGGGGTCGCAGACGACCAACACCATATCGAACGCAGCGCCTCCGCGGCGGTGCATGCGGTGGACTTCAGCCACCGGAATTTTCTGGGCTTGGAGGTCGCTGAGGACCTCCTGTACCGTAATCTCCTTAGGTACGTTGCGGATGACCACACGTACCTTTTTCTCCTCTTCAAAGGAGAAGGAGTGGAACGGAATGTTCCGCTCCCTGAGAAGCTTGTGCAGGCTACGGAAATCCGTAGCCGTCGGCACAGTGATCTTGACACCCAGGTTGACTGGGTGAGCGCGCGTGTAACGGATTTGGCGCTCATTACACGCCGCGGAAAGTGTTGTCCACAATGTCTTATCGTGGACGAAAATTGGGGGAGGGGGCTTGGTTTTGAGGGGGGGGGGGGCAGCCGGGGTGGCAATCGCCATGGGGCTAGAGGGCCGGCTCGATTGCTGGGAGGTACCAGCGGGGCGAGCGATGGGGGCTGAGGGGGGGAGAGAGGGGGAAGGGGAACCAGGGCCTGGAGAGGCCCTCTTGGCAACCCTCTTCTTCGGGGCTGCCTGAGTGGCAGACCCCATCCTCTTCTTTTTCCTCTTCCCCTGGACAACAGTGAAGTTGTCCGAGGAGGAGGAGGGAAGGGGTTTACCTACCTAGTCTTAATTATAGTACCTGTATCATACATGATGTTCGCACAGGTAGATCTATGTATACGTTTTATGACAATACCGTTAAAGAAACTGTCTTTACTTTATATATTTGACGAATCATATTGTGGCCCTGAAAAGGGCCTTTTGTTTTGAATGCATACGAGCGATTAGCATCGCGCAACCGACATAATAGATATGTACGTTCATAAATATTATATCGAAGTACGCGTGCAGAGCAGCACTCGCACGAAGCACCGGCTGTGTGTGTGTGTACAGTAGCTTAGGCGGCGCGACGTTTAAGCCTTCTTCTCGGTCTTCTTGGGCAGTAGCACGGCCTGGATGTTCGGCAGCACACCACCTTGAGCGATCGTCACGCCGGAGAGCAGCTTGTTCAACTCCTCGTCGTTGCGGATGGCCAATTGAAGATGACGCGGGATGATCCTGGTCTTCTTGTTGTCCCTCGCGGCGTTGCCGGCCAACTCGAGGACCTCAGCGGCCAGGTACTCCATCACGGCGGCCAAGTAGACGGGCGCGCCGGCACCCACACGCTCGGCGTAGTTTCCGTTACGCAGCAGCCTGTGGATACGTCCCACGGGAAACTGGAGACCAGCACGGTTGGAACGGGACTTTGCCTTTCCCTTCACTTTGCCACCTTTACCGCGACCAGACATTGTTGAGAGGTTTGTTTGTAGTACTCACGAAAACAACGAAACACACGCGTACGTCAGTGCGCGCGCCGAGACAATATTTTTCCGTAAACTCGGTGTCGCCCGTATATATACCCGAGACGCGTAGCTGTGTCAGTGGGAGGGGTACACAGCTAACGAAATCGAAGCGCTAAACGCGCAGGCGCGCGCGCGCGCGCCCTCCCGTTCTGCGTCAAGGAAAATAAAATATTGGTACATGTTGTACCTCCTCTGGCGGCTGGCTGGCTGTATTTATTTATTTATAATATAAAAAAAAAAAAAAAAAAAAAAAAAAAAAATAGGATGTCTTAAATGATTCGAAGGTATGGTAGGTAGGTAGGTAGGTAGGTAGGTAGGTAGGTAGGTAGGTAGGTTGGTAGGTAGGTAGGTAGGTAGGTAGGTAGGTAGGTAGGTAGATTATATAGTTGCCTATTGTACGTACCCCTATAATAGAGCAATTATTGACCACTAAATTGGTATGTATATATGTCGCAGCCAATTAGCTTAATCAGCCGTTTAATTGGTTGCCTAGCCTTTTCATTTAAATGTGCCGATTTTTTAGCGACTTAAGTGACATCTTATGTTCAATATCGTTTAATGACTTGCCCATGACACTTTCTAGACTTTTAATGAAACGGCTGATTCAGCTAGATGGCTGCGACATATATATATATATATATATATATATATATATATATATATATATATATATTGGTTTTCTTTATTATTAAAGTAGAGAGAGGTACCTGTATCCGCTGTAGTCTTTACCTAGATAATATTTTGTGTTCTATGCGTGCGACTTATTATTTTGAACCTTATGCTATTGCGATAAAGTTGAAAATCTATTTAAAGAAATTTTGTTAAAACGTTTTTTTTTTTTTTTTGACTCTCTGTCTAATAGGAACGAATATTTTTCATATTCATGATAGTATTGTTAGCCCTGAAAAGGGCTTTTTGGTGTGCGCTCGGAGAGCGCTTGCGATCGAGAGCGCATGGCACGCGCGCTAAGCATCTCGGTGCCGCCCGCCTTGGTTTCGTTCTTCAGTTGCTGCTGCTGCTTGCTTGCTGCATCCGATGGATCGTCGGTCGGTCGAGCGAGCGAGCGAGACGCGTCGAGCGGTGTTCCCCGCACCCTCCTTCCCGAGGACGATAGACAGACGCGTAACAACGACGTAGCGTAGGTACTAGGTAGGTGCGTGCATACATACGTGCTGCTTGCGGTTGACCGCAAATATCTTCCTACAGTATATATTGTGACATTATGTAGCGTGTACACGACTGCTAACTACGTTTGTTTACACATGATCACAAATACACCATAGGTAAGACGAACACATACACACACACATGCACTTTGTTGTTGATGTTTGTCGTCGCCGTCGTCGTCGTCGTCGTCGTCGTCGGTGTAACGCGAACGCTGCGACCGTAGCTTACTTCTTAGCGGCGGAAGCTTTCTTGGCTGCCGGCTTAGACTTGGGTGTGGCCGCGGCCTTCTTGGGTTTAGGCGCTTTAGGTTTCTTTGTTGGCGGTTTGGCTGTCTTCTTGGCTTTGGGCGCCTTCGCCTTGGCTGGGGCGGCGGCCTTCTTGGGTGCCGGCTTCTTCTTAGCGGCGGCGGCTGCCTTCTTGTCCTTGGCGGCGGCGGCGGCCGTCGACTTGGCCTTCGAAGGTGAAGCGGCGGACGCGGCGGCTGCTGCCGCCTTCTTGGTCTTGGCGCCAGCCGCCGAGGCGGTCGCCTTCTTCGCCTTCGCGGCGGCAGCGGGAGCTTTGGCGGCCTTGCCGGCGGCGCCGGCGGGTTTCTTCGACGCGGCCGACTTCGACTCGAGCTTGAAGGAACCCGAGGCACCCTTGCCCTTGGTCTGGATCAGCGCGCCAGATTCGACGGCGCTCTTCAGATATTTCCTGATGAACGGAGCCAGTTTCTCCGCGTCGACCTTGTACTGGACGGCGATGTACTTCTTGATCGCCTGCAGGGAAGATCCGCTGCGCTCCTTCATCTCCTTGATGGCGTTGTTGACCATCTCGGATGTTTTGGGATGGGTCGGCTTCGCCTTGGGTTTCTTGGCAGCGCCGGCGCCGCCGCCGGCCTGTCTCGCCTGCTTCTTCGCTGGGGTAGCGGGTGCCGGAGCCTCGGTAGCAACTGCGGTGTCTGCCATCTCGTCGAGTTAGATTACAAACAAAATAATATAATACACTCTTATAAGAAAGACTTAGATGTCGCCACTTATAGGTTTCACGAGTTTCGTATGCGCACACCGAGGCATGACGCTACTTTACCGTAACGAGCGCCGTGATGTCGCGAGACGTTTTCTCGTATGAACGCTTGAAAGTTTTCACTAACACGTATCTAATAAAATAAGTAAAAACAATGTTTATCGTGTCGAAGCGGCGGTGTTGTTTACGTTTCCGGATAGGTCATGAAGTTGACGACGAGGTATCGGCGATAGCGGCGGCGCGAGGCGTCCGTTGCGGCTGTGGCGGCGTTTTAATTGGACGACTGCGTACGATGCTAAGGTCGGGTCGAGTTCAAAACGTTATTTTCTCTATAAAAGTGATGTTTGGTGGCGGCGAAGGCCGACGCGTCGACGGGGAGGATATGTAGCCTGTGCGGCGACAGCAATTCGTCGATATGGGACGGCCTCGCGAAGGTATTATCGAGGTAAAAGTGAAGCGTCGTAAAACACCGCGAGCGCCGAACTGTTAAGGACGGACGGCTCCGTCCAGGACGTGCAACCTATTAATAATATACTAATAACGATCGAAATACCAGAACGCCCTTCGACTAGCAAACAGTGTACCTGCGGATCGGGAAGAAAGTGTATCGAATAAGGTGTAAAAAGACGAGCGACGACGGTCACAGCCAGTAGAGTACGTCGTCGTAGTCGATCGGTCGGTCGGTCGGCGGTACCACACCGCGTAGGTACCGCTTACGGCTCGTGTCACAGTCGCGTTGTGTTGTGCTTATTTATATAGGAATAACTAAAACCGTAAATAGGTACCTACTAAAAAATATATTGCATTCAAAACAACGTAGGTATCAAGTACCTACTACTACTCTGGCAGGATACCTAGTGACGAGACTGCGAGCAAACGGCTGGCTGGATAAGTCGTACCTATTGGATAATACTATTGGAGTTGATGTTTTATTTATATCAATTTCAGATAGAGCTGAGCTGAGCTGAGCTGAGATGAGCTGAGATGAGATGAGCCTAGCCGAGTGACAGACGACGACAGCATCAACAACAACAACGACACCATCATCGTTGACTATAGGTAGGTACCTACTTAAGTAATAATTAAAGGTGAATTTATGTCAATGTGTAACAGTAGACTAGGTAGTACCAAACTGTGCTTTTCTTTTTACATAATAATAATAAAAATAATAATAATAATAAATAATAATAAAAATTTATTGAAATAATAATAAGTTTACAAAAGTGTACATATGGTTCAGCAGTATAAATATTAATCTAGGCTTATTATAGTATTATAATTATCTGGATAAAAAAAAAAAAAACTATGATTTGACAAATATGTAAGTTTACAGTTGCATACAAAAATAGGATACTGAAGGTTGTGTAGTGCGCTGCCCGATTTAGGTTTATTTAAACCTGTGTTTCAGGCCATCTCTACGACGCGACGACGGAACAGTCATTTAATTAAACAAAGATAATATTCTGAATATCTAAGCAAACAAAATTTTGCGTTACCTTATTAACTAGGCTTATTAGATATCTTTCAATCTATAACTAAAGTTATTATAAATATTAGGTAAGGTAATTATACTATGTCAGCTACTCTATGTCAGCACCTCTAGTAGTTTTTCCGTGTCTGAGTAATTTAGTTTTGCTAAATAATCGAATAACATTATACTACACTGATTATTACTTACATTATATATCTTTAGCAATTTGTTAAATTTATTATATAAGAAAGGCCCTAGAAATAAATAAAATCTTTTAATGAAAGCATGTTTAGTCTGAGGATTTGTGCAGACCAGATCCTTTCTTCTTTTGTCTGAAGGTATTGGTCTAAAATCTAGTTCTGTGTGTTGCAGTAAAACTACACTTAAAACAAATAGTTGTCGAACTGTTAGCACCTTGCATGCCATATAAAGCTGGTGTGTGGGAAATCTGAATGGGCGACAAGTGGCGACTTTTAGAATTGCTCTTTGAGCACGTTCTAGAAGTAGTAAACTTGATTTAGCGGCACCACCCCAGGAAGTTATGCAGTAGGTAATGATAGATTGACACAAAGCCAAGTAAACCTGTTTAATTAATTTAAAGTCGGCTATGTCCCGTAAACTCTTAAAAATGTATATTAATTTTCGTACTCTAGTGCATAATAAATCGATGTGTTTACGGAAGTTTAGGTTTGTGTCAATCGTGACGCCTAGGTATTTGATATGGTCAGCTTTAATTAAAGTGGGACAAGTGCATTTTGTGTCAGCGTACGAGTATGTATTACAATTATTGTGCGCGTGAATGTTTTGATTAGTATGCGTCGCGTTAGTATTTCTCATTTCAAATAGAATAAATTTGGTTTTATCTGAATTTAACGTTAATAGATTGTCATGTAGCCATTTACACACAATATCAAAGCCATTTTGAGCAAGTTCATACACTTCAACTCTTGATTTACCTGAGAATAGTAGAGCTGTGTCATCCGCATATGACATTATTAAACCATTTTGGAGTTGTAAGCGACAAAGGTCATTTATATATATTAAAAATAAGGTGGGCCCCAAAATACTGCCTTGTGGAATTCCATAATCGCTATTTTTAAGTTCAGAGCTCGTGTACTGACCTATTTTTAGAGACTGGTAACGATCGCTAAGATAATCAGATAACAATTTTAACTGTGCTCCTCTTATCCCAATTTTTTCCAGTTTTAGCAATAGTAGAGAACAAGAAATAGTGTCAAATGCCCTGGCAAGGTCTAAAAAGATCCCAATGGTATGCATGCCATTATCAAGGTTTTTACTTATAAAATTTGTCAATTTGTGTACTGCTTGGCTCGTTGACCTTTTAGGCCTAAAACCAAATTGTTGGTCTGAAAGCAATTTGTTAGTTTCAAGATATTTTACTAGTCTATTGTTAATGATTCTTTCCAAAATCTTTGAGAGTCCCGTTAGTACTGAAATAGGTCTATAGTTAGTAACACAAGTTTTGTCTCCAGCTTTGAAAACTGGGGTGACTACGGCTTTTTTAAGCAATTTTGGGAATATTCCTTGGGCTAAACAGATCTGAAAAATGTGAGTTAGTGGAGGGGCAATCAGGTATTTAAGTCTTTTCAGTACAGCATTAGAAATGTCATCCCAACCGACGGCGCAGACGTCTTTTAACCCGTCTATTATACCTATCACTTCATTCACGTCCGTATCTAATAAGACAAAAGAGTTCAGTGTTGTATGAGTCATAGATGGACTTTGAGTAGAGGGATTCCTGTTCCATAAGTTTTTTTCAGCCAGATTTTTTCCAGTGTTAATAAAGAAATGGTTTGCTTTATTTATCGCTGCGGATGGGTTCAGTTCAGTTGATAAAAGGTCGAGTGGAGGTTCAGAGTTTTTAGTTCTAAATGTATTACTTTTAATAAATTTCCAAATAAGCTTGCTGTTTTTTCCTGCCTTCTGTAGTTGTTCTTGGTCATATTGTTTTTTTAGTTTTTTCAACAGATTGTTGCAGAAATTTCTATATCGCTTATAAGTGACTGATAATATTTCATTGTTAGGTTCAAGTTTACATTTTTGATGTAGCTTGTCTCTATGTCTGATACAGCGAACAAGTCCGGGCGTAATCCACGGTTTAATATTATTGTATTTTCTAGGTATTACTTTTGTTAAAGTGTTCTTCTTAATCGCATGTTGTAACAGATCAATGAAACACTGTAATGAAATATTTGGGTCACTAGAATTATTGTAAACGGAGTCGAAATTCATAGCTCGTATGTCATTTTCCAGATTAGTCATGTTGAGTTTAGAATAGCTGCGCATGCAATTTTTTCTAGGTGAAGGTATTTGCAGTGTTAGTAAAACGGCTTGATGGTCGGTAAGTGACGTATTAGTAACCAGTGTTTTGGACGGTGCTTTTGACTTCATAATGATATGGTCGAGGCATGAGCCGCTCTGGTGCGTCGGATAATAATGAGCTGGTAGAAGTCCATGAAATGTGCAGATGTTCAGATAGTTATGTGCATGAGTAT
This sequence comes from Melanchra persicariae, assembly GCA_947386135.1. Lineage (NCBI taxonomy): Eukaryota > Metazoa > Arthropoda > Insecta > Lepidoptera > Noctuidae > Melanchra > Melanchra persicariae. Next base: position 4,747,384 of record OX376673.1, on the reverse strand, counting down.
CGATTTTCCCGGAAGCAATGTTAATGTTAATGTCACCTAAAAGTATTATATTTTTAAAAGATGATATTTTTTCTAGGTTTATGCTAAGCGATTCTAGGAATCTGTCAATATTTTGAGATGGAGGTCTATAAATAGCCATAACTACAGTATCAGGGGAAATTTTAATTATCAAGCAATTACAGTCTTGAGATAAGGGTTCTTCTACCATTGCTTCTAAATTATCTTTAATATACACAACCAAGCCACTATTTTGGTTAATGTGGCTATTGGTTTTGTGTAAATTGTATCCGTCTAAAGATGGTATATTCGTTGTTTGTTCGGAGAGCCAACATTCTGTTAGTACAATAATGTCACAACTTAATCCAAGATTTTGTAATAAAACTTCAAAGCCATTAAAATTCCGGTTAATACTACGAATGTTTTGCGTAAGCAATGTTAACATTTTCTTACCAGTGTGAAGAAGATTTCGGCACTCCTCAAGATTACAAATTATAGCTTCGGACACTGAAAAACTATCTAGATCACCGATTAACTGATTTGCCATGATACTTAAAACTAACTTAACTACTATTTATGTGCGAATTAACAAATTATTTGACGGCGCTCTTAGGCGCCTTCATAGTCTATTGAATTAATATAATTGTCCTCAGCGTATTTTCGTGCAGGGCAATTCACGTCACCAGTTGGGTGGTCATTTTTCCTCTTAAAACGTTTGCACGTTGCACACTGGGGAGGAGAAATTTTGTTACTACATTCCTTGAACGAGTGTCCTGTCTCCCCACACAGGTTGCATGTTGGAGATGTTTCGCGGCAAAACTTGGCTGCGTGTCCGAACTGCTGGCAGTTGAAGCACCTAGTCACTATAGTAAAGTCTCTTACTGGGCATGAGGTCCAATTTATGAAAATACGGCCTTGGTTTACCAGAATTTTCCTGATGCTAGGAGGGACTTCAAGAATATAATTACATGTGAGCCGATCTTTCTTTCCTGACTTATGGCTCATTTTTATTGTTTCAAGAAAGGCATCTCGAGTAGTTTTCGGCAATTTTTCGGATAGGTTTTGTTCATAAATGCAATCTAGTACCTCTTTCTCACTTAGAGCTACGGGGACCCCAATTATTGCTATCCTAGGGCGGCGTTTAGACGGTTCTTCAATTTTAAGGCCTGACGAAACAAGTTTCTCCGAACTTTTTAATTTGGCAATGTCGGCTTTGCTATCAGTGCTAATAATAACGCCTCCATTCCTAATTTTTCTTAGACTACGTACCCGAAGTTTCAGTTCCTCCGGCGAGATAATTTTCTGTACCAGTATTTTGGTGTCGTCACTAGAACGCGTCTTATCGCTAGGGTAGATGGCTACAGAACTCAAATTTTCTGGGCGAATGAACTTGTCAGTACCCTTTTTAACCATATTGGCATAAGAAGTGCTTCCTGGTTGCGTCATCTTCTTTTCAACGACCTCTTTGAATTACATACATAGGTCATATTGGATGTTGTTATAATATGTAGGTTTAATGTTTTATATTTATCAATTTCAGGCGTTGCTGTTTCTGCTGAGCTAGCTGCTCTGCTGTGTGACAGACGGCGATGGCGACGGCGACGGCGACGGCGAGGGACAACAAGAACGGAGCGTTTACTGTGTACTAAGGTAATTATAAGTTAAAATGTGCCATAGTTCTAGATCTGTACTAGTTTTAAGTCCCTAGTTTATGTAATACTGGATATTAAAATGATAATAAGTAAATAACTGTTTCATGTGCCTACCTCTATATACCTAATACCTACTCAGATCTAAGTTTAACTAAAGTAGGTAGTCTATACCTACTCGTGTGTGTGTGTGTGTGTGTGTGGTAAATACAGTCTAGTTGATTGGTACGTTTTTAGACAATTCCATTAAAAGAAACATATATTTATTATATATCGAATCATATGCGGCCCTGAAAAGGGCCTTTTTTATGTGCGCATCTACATACGTGCGTATGATCGTCGACCACACACGGTACGTACGTAGAGCTGGCAACGTACGGCTTTTAACCGCCGAAACCGTACAGGGTACGACCCTGGCGCTTCAGAGCGTAGACGACGTCCATGGCGGTGACGGTCTTCCTCTTGGCGTGCTCGGTGTAGGTGACGGCATCGCGGATGACGTTCTCGAGGAACACTTTAAGCACACCGCGGGTCTCCTCGTAGATCAGACCGGAGATACGTTTCACGCCGCCTCTGCGAGCCAGACGACGGATGGCGGGCTTCGTGATACCCTGGATGTTATCACGAAGTACCTTCCTGTGACGCTTGGCTCCTCCTTTTCCCAGACCCTTTCCTCCCTTACCGCGACCGGTCATCTTCTCAGCAGTGGGGTTCCAAAGTAACTAACAAACACGATAACAACACTCGCGAACAACGCGGACGACTGGAGCAAATTTTTTTTTTTTTTTTTTTTTAGGTATGACCACTAGCAAGTTAACACACGTGGGATATTAACTGCTTAACCGGACTAACCTGTGGTGGCTTCAAATGAATTTAAAGCCCCCAGCCAAGGCAACAAAACTAGCTACAAGCTAAAAACACTACTGACCGCTCACTAAGGGCATTCCCTGTGGAATACGACCTCGGCTTAGCGGCGTCAGTTTGGGACAGCAAGGGACAATCAGGCTGGGTCGTTTTATTAATTAGGGGTTATTAAAGCTAAGGGCTCAGCGGCGCGGGCTGGCTCGTTTGCAAAAGTCGGGGAGGGTTTTGAGCGGGTCGTCGCGACGGACCTCGGCGTCGAGGTCGGTATACGGAACGCGGTCTGTATCTGTTTATTCTAAGGGTGCTGGTTTCCCTACAGCTTTCCTGTATCTTTGTGATCTCGTCGTCGGATTCGACGAGTGTATGCCGAGGACGGCGAATCTTACTAATACGAGAGGGAGTGTACTGGGTTGCCTTTGAAATCAAAGGGTTTTGGTGCTTTTCAGCGGATTCGAAGTAACGCTTTGTAAGGCGTTTCATAAACTGTTTTAGGGTCGGGATTTTAAGGTCGACATGAAGTCGTTCGTTCCGTACATACCACGGGGCGCCCGTGGCTTTTCGGAGAAATCTATTTTGAATAACTTGCATTCTGTGGATTTGCTTTGGCTTTGTGTGTGCGAATACAGCACACGCATAAGTCATAATCGGTCGTATGCACGTAGTGTAGATGCGCAGTTTACATTTAAGTGATAGCTTGCTGCGTGCATTCAGCATTGCATGGAGTCTACCCAGAGCGAATGCAGCACGCGAACGTACTGCACTTATGTGCTCAGCAAAGGTGAGTCTATGGTCTAATATCACACCTAGATATTTGGCTCGCTTTTCCCAAGGGATCTGCTTACCAAACATGGTGATAGGACTCGGTGGTTTGGGAATGAATTTCGTCCGCGGTTTGTAGAACAAAACCGCCTGACTTTTTTCGGGATTAACCTCAAATCTCCAGAGACGGAACCAAGCGCCTAGGTCGCTGGCCGCCTTTTGAAGATTTTTGGCTATTGAGTTTTCACTATTGCCGGAGCAATAGATGGCCGTATCATCGGCAAATAGAGCTAGCTGCGTCTTATTATTCTTAGGGATGTCGCTAGTGAACAGCGTGAAAAATAAGGGAGAGAGCACGCCGCCTTGAGGGACGCCGGCTCGTATAGGGTGGGGGGAGGAAAGCGCACCTTCGATACGATACCGAAAGGTGCGGTTCGACAAATAGTCTCGTATGATGAGCACGAGACGATCTGGCACGCCAAGTTTATATAGCTTATAAATTAAGCCATTGTGCCAGACTTTGTCGAAAGCTTTCGCTATATCAAAGAACACGGCTCCCGTTTTATAACCGCGTTGAGTGCGGCCGCTGATATGTTTAACGATACGGTAAACCTGTTGGACACATGAGTGATTTGCTCGAAAGCCAAACTGTTCGTTAGGTAGGAGGCCCTTTGCCTCGGCATAACCTCTGAGTCTCTTATAAATAAGTCGCTCATAGATTTTACCTAGGACCTTGAGCAGACTGATGGGACGGTAACTGGTAGGAGAGGACTTTGGCTTTCCCGGTTTAGGAATACCGATAACGGTAGCCTCTTTCCACGATTGTGGGAACATGTTGTTGGACAGAGCGCCGTTGAAAATGGCAGTCATCAACATGATAAGGGAAGCTGGGAGAAAACGGAACACCTTGTTGGTGATACCGTCTGACCCAGGGGCTTTCCTGGGTTTGAGTTTCCCGATTATATCCTTCACCTCATCTGGAGTGATGGGGGGGAGGGGGTCCTCGGGGTCCTCAACGGGGGGGAGAGAAGTCCTACGCTCGACCTCAGCGTCCACCTTGGCGAGGTGAACCGGGTCAACCGGGTAGGTACTGGGGGAGCATTGAGTCTCTAGGCTGTCGGCCAGGCACTCTGCCTTTTCATCGTCATCGAAGGCGATGGTGTTATCAGGGCGAGTGAGAGGAGGCATGGTTGTAACCTCAGAGGCGCGTAACTTCCTCTGAAGTTCCCAGAAGGCCTGGTGGTTGGGTTCGAGGTCGCCAAGCATCTTATCCCAGCGACTGTTACGCAGCTCAGCGATGGCGCGACTTACTTTACGCTGTAAGTAGCGCATGTGAACTTTGTTACTGTGGCAGGGAAAAGATGAATAGGCACGAACGGCCGCGTTCTTCTCGGTCAGCAGAGCACGCACCTCGTCCGGGAGTTTCCAGCGGTGATCGCTCATCGCTGGAACCTCGGAGCATTCGCTCAGGACGGCTTGAATGTGATCCGTGAACGAGTCAACCGCGGCCGCCGTGTCGGCGGCAGTCTCTATGAGATCTGGAATCTTATCCAAGTGAGGAGACGTGGTGATTTTCAGCTTTTCGCTTACTTTTCTCCAGTCTGTGATCACTCGGGAAGGAGGGGGTTGGGAGGGGTCCATTGGTCCCGATCTGGGAGCTAGTTCCAGAATCACGGGACGGTGGTCCGAGTTAAGCTCGTCCACTGTTTCCATTGAATGTAGCCGAAGGCTGACATTCTTAATGAGAGCGATGTCGAGTACATCGGGGCGACAATTGAGGTCATGAGGGAAGTGGGTAGGATGCATCGGAGCGATGACATCAAAGTTAAAGGGACTGGAGAGTTCAAAGATGACTCTGCCTCTAGGGTTGGTAGTGAGGCTGTTCCATGACGGATGTTTGGCATTAAGGTCCCCCGCCAATAAGACGGAGTCGCTCAAGCCAAGGAGTATTGAGAGGTCATCTTTGACTTCGGAGGTGTTGATTGCCGTGTTACTGGCACTAGGAGGAGGGATATATGCTGAGATGACAGTGATGGGCTGATGGCCCGTCATACCCAGCCGACAGACTGAGACCTCTATTTGCTTGAGAGTGGGTGGATCCACAGGAATGCAATAAAGGGAATTTTTATAATATATGAGGGTACCTCCCTTATGACACCGGGTCCTATCGTTGCGAACCATTCGGTAGTTGGCAACTTAAGGGTCTCGGTGTTGGGGCTTGAGAAAGGTCTCTTGGACCAGAAGGACGTCTATGTGATGGTCGCGGAGGAAAGTGGCGATCTCATCACGTTGGCTCAGAAGGCCATTGGCATTGAAAAGCCCTATCCGGAGGGCTTTCGGTTTGAGCCTACGGTTGATGGACTTATCCATCAATTAGGGAGTAATATTTCTCTATATGGCGATGTACATCGCCGAACTCTTTGAAAACGAGGGTGTGGTCGACTCCGTTGTTTATGGCCTCGATCATTGCCAAGGCTCTTGGAGAGTAAAAAGCGCGATAGGCAATACCCGTCACGCAGTCATGAGCAGCTCCCGTCGCCTTAGTTGCGGCCTTGGGGGGAGTTGTGGGGGGAGATGTTTTTTGCCCTTGGGGCTTGGTCTGGGTTGGGGGGGCCTTAGCCTGCGCGAGCGCCGCGCGAGTGGCCGTAGGCGGGGAGAATGGAGGTATCGCTACATCCATGAGAGGGGTGATTGCCCTAGCGGGCGAGGCGTTGGGGGAGGCCAGAGGGGCCTGAGAGGCCTGGGAGCCAGTGGTCCTCAGGGCCGGGAAGTGGGCCCTGTGGTTCGCTGCACTCCAGGGGTTGGAGCGTTGTTGGGTTGCCGCGGGGGCCTTCTTATCGGGGGAGGGGCGTTCCCTGTTCTGGCGAACGTTCGATCGCTTAGCCAGAAGGGGCGAGGAAGATTTGGGGGCCTTTGGGCAGCCTCGGTAGTTAGCCGGGTGCCCAGTCTCGCCACACAGCACACAGCTGGGTGGGTCGACGCAAAGTGTCCTGTCCTTTGGACGAGTGCAGTCAGCAGTGCCATGGTCGCCCAGGCACTTTACGCAGCGGGGCTTGCCGTAGCAATTCCGCTGTGAGTGGCCATATAATTGGCAGCGATGACACTGCCCCACTGCACCACTCTTGTTGGGATTCTCTGTGCGAATCCCAGAAAGACCACATATGGTGGCGATGTTGAAAATGGGGTTATGCCCCTCGGTGGGGTCGCAGACGACCAACACCATATCGAACGCAGCGCCTCCGCGGCGGTGCATGCGGTGGACTTCAGCCACCGGAATTTTCTGGGCTTGGAGGTCGCTGAGGACCTCCTGTACCGTAATCTCCTTAGGTACGTTGCGGATGACCACACGTACCTTTTTCTCCTCTTCAAAGGAGAAGGAGTGGAACGGAATGTTCCGCTCCCTGAGAAGCTTGTGCAGGCTACGGAAATCCGTAGCCGTCGGCACAGTGATCTTGACACCCAGGTTGACTGGGTGAGCGCGCGTGTAACGGATTTGGCGCTCATTACACGCCGCGGAAAGTGTTGTCCACAATGTCTTATCGTGGACGAAAATTGGGGGAGGGGGCTTGGTTTTGAGGGGGGGGGGGGCAGCCGGGGTGGCAATCGCCATGGGGCTAGAGGGCCGGCTCGATTGCTGGGAGGTACCAGCGGGGCGAGCGATGGGGGCTGAGGGGGGGAGAGAGGGGGAAGGGGAACCAGGGCCTGGAGAGGCCCTCTTGGCAACCCTCTTCTTCGGGGCTGCCTGAGTGGCAGACCCCATCCTCTTCTTTTTCCTCTTCCCCTGGACAACAGTGAAGTTGTCCGAGGAGGAGGAGGCCGAGGTGGAGACGTTGGAGTCCGAGTCGGACTCCGTCTCGGACTCAAAGTCCATGGGGGGGGGGGAGGCCTGCTCAGCATCAAGCTGGCTATCAAGGCAATCGCTAAAGTTAGCGATGTCGGTGGGGGTGGAACCCTGAGTGGGCATGGGGGTGAGGCCCTGAGGGGGCGAGAGTAATCTCAATTGCTCCTGGAAGGAGTTGAGGGATGAAGTGATGACGGGGTCATCCAGCTTGATGGCAATCACCTTAAAGGTGGCCAACATGGCGGAATAAAGGTCGCCGATTGAAGAGGGGGGGGGGGGGGAGGGCAGCGGCCTGCTCCTTGAGGAAGCTGGCTACTAGAGGGGGAGGGGTAGGCATGGCGCTCGAGGCGTCCATCCTGAGAGGGGGGGGGGGGGGAGCTAAGCTCCTGTCCCTAAGACAGTACCCCAAAAGGAGCCCTTCCCTTGAGCGTTTCCTAGTGCTCTAGCCGGGGAGAAGAAAGCCCAAACAAACTCTCCGGCAGCACAACTGTCTTCGGCCTGAAGGGCCACTAAACCTAACTCCCCGGGTGGGAGCTCCCGGGGATGAGTACCCTCCCTGCCGGGTTCGGTCAGGGAGGTGAGTATCTAGGGTGAGCCCTAAGCTTGTATACCCACTGCCAATCTCAATGTGCAGTGGGGCCCTATGGGTCTTTCGACCAAGCTGGTGACGTAGGGGTTGACACACCCAGCCGTCACCAGGTGCACCCTGGAAGGAAACGGGATTAGAATTTAGGGCGCGACTAGGAGATCCCCCAAGGCCGCGCACCTAAACCCTTCCGACTTTACCAAGCCCTGAAGGGGCTTGGTAGGTGTGTCGGGTCCACACCACTTGGCTTCGTTGGCACCGTAAGGTATCCGCCAAGTACCACAAACAGTGGATTTTACCTGAAGGGCAAATCTCTATCGGTAGCAAGCGAATAAATTCACTTGCAACCGAAACGAGTCACCTCGTAGCACGCTATGAGACTGCGTAGCAGATCTCGTAGCACTGCTACGAAGTGGGCGGAGCTACGTAGCACGCGTAGGCGAGCTAACGTACCTACGCTGTGACGATGCGAAGTCCGAGCTGCGGTGCGCGTAGCGGTCGGCGGTGTCGCGCGCTACGGGGGCGTAGCGCCGGGGGTCTGCTGCTACGGTCGTAGCGGAGAGCTGCGTGGAGGTGGGATGCGTGCGACTCGAACGGGCGCTCGAGGCGGAATACGACTGGAGCAAAAATCGTGGTGGAAGTCGCTACACCCCCGTCAGGGGGCGTGGCGAGCGGTCACGGGACCTTAATCCCCTGCCCGCGGGGGCACTCCGTGACCCGTAAAAACGGGCCCGTCATCGGGTTGCCTGTTTTAGGCGAAAAGATGATGGCGTGCGCCTGCCGAATAAAAATAGCAACGTGACGCACGCCTGTGTGTAGTTGTGTGTTGTGTACCGCAGGCGCGCCGCGGCACTGTTTACATACAGTGCCGCCTCTTCACGACACCCCGGCGGTCAGTCCCCGCCGAGTGAGACCCCCAGTGACCTGGGGGAGGCCCAGCGAGAACGACCAGCGACGAGGGTGCCGACTTGGGACGAACCTGCGGTAAGTAGGTGTGGCTCCCGTCCGCCCCGCTTCCAGAGCTAGCCGGTCACGGCACGGACCGCAGAGCCGTCTTATGTGTGTGTGTGAGCGGTCATGTAGTGTGTGTACTACCGCCCAGTGCATCTGCACCGAATAGCGAGCCCGCGCTGCATTGTTCGGTGCGTGAGTAGAGCGCCTGTAGAGAGATGCATGTGTGTGCGGGCGCGGCTTGCCTATATTAACTTAGCACAAGTCGCGCGCCGCGGTGCGAGTGGGGTGGGCAGTGTTGTTGTTTGAGTAAGCCGCGTGTAACCTGGGGCGACTTACTCAGGCGTCAAGTCCGGTGCGATGGGTCGTCGACGTCCGCTATTAGGTCGCGGGGCAGCCGCCTCGCGTCAGGTGGGCGCGCATGCCAGGGCGCTAGGTGCTTGACATGGGGCCAAGCAGATGCGTCGGCACGCGCGAACATTACCTTCGCGAGGCGCTGCACGAACTCGTCCAGGCTCTCAATCCCGAGGTCGCGCTGGATTACGTTATTCCTCACACAGTAAGGGGCGTTCACAATTGTCCGCAGCGCAAGATGCTGCTGCGCGCGGAGCTTCTTCCGGTTCCCCTCACTGGTGAGGGCGTACCAGGCGGGGGCGGCGTACGTCAAAATCGGGCGTACGTACGACTTGTACACGCTCAACTTGACGCGCGCCGGGAGTCGGGACGAGAGCACTGGTTTGAGCAGGTTGCGGGCTACCCTGCCCTGCGCGGCGACCTTGCGGACGTGCGTCCTCATCGAGAGCCGACGGTCGATAGTCACCCCCAGGTACTTAGCCTGGGGCGACCACTCGACGTCGGCGCCTTGGAGCTTCAGGCGTGGTGGTAGGCGCGACGAACCGGTGACGATCGCCTGCGTCTTACTCACGTTAACCGACAGTCGCCACTTGGCGAGCCAGTCAGGTAGCAGGTCGAGGGCGCGCTGCATTTTGACTGCCGCGTACTTTGCGTTGAGCGAGGTGGTGATGTACGCGGCGTCATCAGCATACAGCGCGAGCGTCGATTCTGGCGTGGTGGGAATGTCGTCGGTGTAACATGAGTAACACGCCGGCGACACACAGCTGCCCTGCGGCACGCCCGCCCGGATGGGGCGGGGGGCGGACAGCGCTCCGTCGACCACCACTCTGAAGCTCCTGTGGGACAGAAAGGATGAGACCACTCTAACTACGCGACGGGGCGTGTCGGACGTGGCCAACTTATAGATGAGGCCGTCATGCCACACGCGGTCGAAGGCCTTCTCCATGTCGAGGAATACTGCAACTGCGTACTCCTTCTTGTTCATAGCCGACGACAGCAGGTGCAGTACCCTCGACAGCTGGAGCGTCGTGCTATGCTCCGCCCGAAACCCGAACTGTTCAGGCCTGGGGGTGATATGCGGCGTCAGGTGTCGCAGCAGGAGCGACTCGAACACCTTGGAGATTGTTGACAGCAGCGTGATTGGCCGATAGCTCTCCGGCTTCAGTATGTTTTTCCCCGCCTTGGGCAGCATAATGACGCGCCCCTCCTTCCATGCTGCGGGGAAGGCCCCCGTGCGAGATATCCCGGTAAACAGGCGCGCCAGGGCCGCGACCATACGGTGCGGCAAGTGGCGCAGCGCTGTGTTCGTGATACCATCGCCTCCGGGGGCCTTTTTCGGCTTCGTCTTGAGGATGGCGCGTCTGACTGCGCCCGGCGAGAAGTAGAGCGGGTCTTCTTCGGGAGCTATCGGCGTTGCGAAGTAGTCCCCAAGGTGCTGCTCGACTGCCGCGACATGGTCGTGTTCGGTAGTCGGGTTTGGGCGAAACTGACGCTCCAGGTGCTCGGGAAGACCTCCGCGCGGTCCTCTGCCGTGTATTTAAGAGCCCCGTCGCTGTTCAATAACGGGCGCACCGGAGCTGGGGTGTTCGATAGAGAGCGGCATAGCTGGTGTAATGAGGACGTGTTGCCCTCTGCGTCGATGATGCGTTCCTCCCAGCTCGCGGCGGCCTGGGCCTGTAACTCGGCCTTTACCTTCCCCGCAAGACGGTTGAGACGGTTTTTCAAAGTTGGACAGCGTAATTGTTGCCACTGCTTGCGTAGGCGCCTCTTCTCGGCGACCATTGCACGTATCCGTGGCGGGAGGGGCGGCTGAAGCACTCTCCCCTCCGCTGGTGAGGTGGTTGTCGCCTCATCTAAGGCGCTCTTTACGCAAGCAGTGATGTCTCCTGTTAGGCGATCGACGTCTGCGGGGTTGGCTATTGGCCAAGTTGGCGTCGTGGTCTCGATCCTTTCTGCAAATAGGGTCCAGTCAATGGATCGACGTGGCGCTGGCGGCTTCATCCTGGTCGGCATTCCCGATAAGACGACGAGTACAGGAAGGTGGTCCGACTGTAACTCGTCGTCGATCACTTGCTGCGCGATCTGGCAGTTCAGCCCTCGGTGAACAACGGTGTCCAGCACGTCGGGCATGTGTTGTGGGTTGTCCGGGTAGTGGGTCGGCGTTTCTGGGCCGGACACCGAGTACCCGAAGGCTTCCGCGTCTGCGAAGAGCCGTCTCCCCTCGGTATTTGAGCTGGCTGAGTTCCACGCCGGATTCTTGCAGTTCAGGTCGCCGGCGAGGATGGTAGGGTGTCTGGACTGGAATAATACCGCCCTTAACTCATTATGGTCTAATTTTGTTAAGGGCGGCTTGTACACGGCGTAAATGTTTATGTCCTCGCCGGCCACGTGCAGTTGTACGCCCAGCGCGTAGATGCTGTTGAGCGGCTGCGAGGGGAGTTCCTGGTGGACGACTCTTCGTTTCACCAAAACTACCAGACCACGGTAACGGTAATTTAATGCCGACCTTTCGTCCCTGCGATAAACGTGGAAACCTGGGAACCTAACCCTATCTTCGGGTCCCAGGTGCGTCTCGTTTATTAGCGCCACGTCGATATTTTGATCCCGCAGGAGGTGGCGGAGGGGGGCGACTTTATCTTTAAGGCCGCGGGCATTCCAGTGTAATAATCTCAACGGCCTAGCCATTGTAAAGTGTTAACAAAGCGGCCAGGCCGTCGAGAATGACTTGCTCCGCGTCTTGCCCCTGTCTGATGGCCTTTATTAGGTCCATCAGCAGCTGGATAGCGCAGGCTGTGAAATTCTTGTTTATGTTTCTACTAGCGCCGGCACTGGCGGCGCTAGTGGACTCCTTGTTAGTTACAGCGCTTCTCGGTAGCGCAGTGCCGGCGCTAGTAATAGCGCTCCTCTTGGTTGTTTGTTTAATCTGGCTTTTCTTTGCCTCTGTCTCTGTGACAGCCTGCACCACCGCTGGGACAGGGGCGGCCTGTGTGACTTGTGGGGTCACGTCTTTGGTCGCTGGGGGGGTGCTGCTTTCTTCTCTCTTCTTCTTCCCCCCCCCCCTCTTTCGTCGCCTTCTTCCTGAGGAGGAGGATGCTCCGCGTGTCGTGGGCCCGTTAGCTGCCGCCATCAGCGACGCGCTCTGTGTCCGCTCCTGCGTCACCTGCTCTCCTTCAGTGGTTTGCGAGCGCGTTGCTCCCGCCGTGATGGCGACAGTGCCCGCTCGCTTGTGCCGTGCTTCCCTCTCGAACACGGGGCACCTAACGCTGCACGCCGGGTGCGCGCCGCCACAGTTAGCGCATGTGGCGGGTTCATCGCGCGGGCGCGGGCAGTCCTTGGCGTAGTGCCCCTCGCCGCATCTGACGCAAGCGAGCGGGCGGTGGCATTGATGGGATGAATGCCGGAACTTTTGGCATCTGTGGCATTGAGCGGGCCCACGCTTGCCACGCCATGCCTCGATTTTGACACCACGCATATATAAAAACACGGTGGTGTCGTAGATGTTGCGCGCGTCCGCTGTGCGCTGAAGCACGGCGTGAAACACGCAACCGGGTCGTCCCTGGCGCGCCCTAATATGGCGCACGTACTCCGGTTGGTACCCTAGGGTACGAAGCTCCTCCTCGATCTCCGCGGGATCTGTGTCCGGTGGCAGCCCCCGGATGGCCACTTTCATCTTCTTGTCAGCTGGCAGCGAGTACGCAAACCAGCTGACTCCTTCCTCGGCTTCAAGGGCTGTTAGGTATCTTTGGACCACCCTGTACTCGTCCTCCGACTCCGGCGAGAAGCGTACGCCAGCACCGTAAGGACGGGCATTGGGTGGTCGTCCGAGTTTGGTGGCCAAGGCCCTGAAATGTGTGGCCCAATTTGGTAGTCGTTCTACCACTAGCGGTGGGAAACGGGGCCGTTTGTTTTTGGTCGGAGGCCTGCTCGCTGTCGCGTCCGCGGCGGCGGCGGCCTCCGACATGGGGGCATCGTGTTGGGGGAGTGAAGTATTAATAGTTTCACTTACATTTGAATGTCTAGTTGGGGTAGCCGGTCTTGCTGGCGACGCTGGCTGCGAGCTGCGTGCGGCCTCAGCAAAGCTCGGAGACTGGGCGGCTTCACGTCGCTCGTGGTCGTCGTATTGTTGGTGGCGGGGCGGCTCGACGCAGTAGCGTTTCGCCTCTTCCGGTACGTCGTCGGAGCTCCTCCTCCTTCGCTGGGGTCTGGGTTCCAGCGGGGGCCCGAAGTTGAACCCCGTCGACGTCGATGGTGTCGGTGATGCCGGTGAGAGCACCTCGCGTTCGGATGCCAGCGACATGCTCGACCCGGAACGAGATGAACAGGCCGATAACATCGCCGGCGAGTCGCAAGCTGAGACGCGAGGTGGCGCTGGGGAGTCTGGAGTCGTTATAGGTGGCGCCACTGGTGCGGTGGCACGGTAGATGGGGCTCTGTCGGCAGCTGGGGCCGAACCCGCCATCGAGAGGCGGGGAGCGGATGACGCGGTGCGAGCTGTCGCGTGCGAGGTCACAGCGGGCGCGCGCGGCGCCGCAGAGCGCGGCGCATTTTGCGCGGACGCGGGCGCGCGCGCGGTCGGCGCGTGCGCATAGGTGTGCGCAGGGGGGTGGGCGGGGGGCGCAGGGGCGCCAGCTCGCGTTGGCGGCGCTGCGGAGCGCGCAGCGGGTGCCGGTACACGGACCGACGGTGCGATGCTGCGTGTTGGTGCGGACGCAGGTGGAATCGGTGGGCGCGCAGGAGGTGCGCGGCCTGCGGACGCGGCGGCAGGCCCCGGTGCCTGAATAGGTACCGGTCGGAACGCCGCGGGGCGTATAGGCACTGGTTGTTGCCGGCTCGACGTCGACACGGGCGCAACGCGCGCAGGCGCCGATGTCGACGGTGTGTCGGCTGCTGCCGATGCACTCTTCTTGGTGGTACTGGTGGCGGTGCTCAGGTTCCTCTGCGCCGTCGTCTTCTTACTTGATGACGTCGACGGAGCGGTTGGAGCGCCTTCTCTTCTTGGCCCAGCCGACGGCAAACCGGACGACGCGCCCCGAATGTTCGGGAGCGACGTCGCCCGGTCTAACGTCGGTCGGGCCTCTTCTGCCTCTTCTCGCGTCAGCTGGGCGTCTTCGCGGCCCAAAGAGCCACGAGCGCCTGGCTTCGGCATCTTCTCTTCTTTTCAAAACACTCTTCTCTTCAATCTTCTTTAAAACTTGTGGCCAACCACGACCGCGACGGTGTTTGCACACCGGGCGGCAGCGGGGGCGGCTCCCCCTGTGCTTGCACAAGCGAACTAAAAGTTCACTCGTACAAACACAGAGAGAAAGGCGGGTTGCGGTCCGAGTGGTGGGGGGTGTAGTCAGCGCTAGCGGAGACGACCTCTTGTGGCCACAGGCGAATCCTGGAGCAAAAATTTGTGGCTCGGTTTTATATATACCCTACGAGTAGCTCTGAGGGAGGGGGGGGGGGGGAGTGATACGGTCGGTGCGCGGGGAGAGGCGAGACGATGCTCGTCGTTGGTTGGTCGGTTGGGCGATGTGCTCTACGTAGTTTCGTCGCGCGCATTCGAAGAAAATAAATTAAAGTACTTAGCTAGGTACATATTACTGTTTTAAGGTAGGTACTTAGTAAAGGATAATAAGTAAAAAAAAAAAAAAGAATTGGTAGGTACATTAAAAGAATGCATAACTTATACTTCGATCGATAAGTTTGTATGACACAGGCATAGACGAGCAGTGGTTGGATGCCTTCGCCAAAAATAATAACGCTTGCTTTCATCTATGCAAGGTTTTTTTTTTTTAACATAGGACTGACTTACTTCTAAGGTATTATAGTGTGTAGGTATAGGTACCTAATTCATTTGGGTTCTTATTATTTGTATGACTGTGTTACGTTAGTTAGGTAGGTAGGTAGGTAGGTAACGTTTTTGCGACATTCTGATAGAAAGAAACATTTTATAATCAGATACATATGTGGCCCTGAAAAGGGCCTTTTATGTGAACGCATAGTCACAGACGGCACACAGCCACCGACACGATGCACTGCACGAGGGCAGTGACTACGTGAACGACGACGAGGTGTATCGTGCTTGCGACGTATGCCGTTGCAAGAAGCAGCAGCAGTTTAAGCACGTTCGCCTCTGATCCTGCGCGCCAACTGGATGTCCTTGGGCATGATGGTGACTCGCTTAGCGTGAATCGCGCACAGGTTGGTGTCTTCGAAGAGACCGACCAGGTAAGCTTCGCTGGCCTCCTGCAGCGCCATGACGGCGGAGCTCTGGAAACGGAGATCGGTCTTGAAGTCCTGAGCGATCTCACGCACGAGACGCTGGAACGGAAGCTTGCGGATCAGCAGCTCGGTACTCTTCTGGTAACGACGGATCTCACGAAGGGCCACGGTGCCGGGCCTGTAACGATGGGGCTTCTTGACGCCTCCGGTGGCCGGTGCGCTCTTACGCGCAGCCTTGGTGGCGAGCTGCTTCCTCGGTGCCTTACCACCGGTGGATTTACGAGCGGTCTGCTTAGTACGCGCCATTGTAAACACGGAACGGGAGAGTAACGAATAAAATAAACACTTAAAGTACGCGCGGACCTACACGCAACGAACGTACGAGAGCGAATAAAGCAGCCAAACTTTTTTTTTTTTTTTTTTTTTTTTTTTAGGTATGACCACTAGCAAGTTAACACACGTGGGATATTAACTGCTTAACCGGACTACCTGTGGTGGCTTCAAATGAATTTAAAGCCCCCAGCCAAGGCAACAAAACTAGCTACAAGCTAAAAACACTACTGACCGCTCACTAAGGGCATTCCCTGTGGAATACGACCTCGGCTTAGCGGCGTCAGTTTGGGACAGCAAGGGACAATCAGGCTGGGTCGTTTTATTATTTAGGGGTTATTAAAGCTAAGGGCTCAGCGGCGCGGGCTGGCTCGTTTGCAAAAGTCGGGGAGGGTTTTGAGTGGGTCGTCGCGACGGACCTCGGCGGCGAGGTCGGTATACGGAACGCGGTCTGTATCTGTTTATTCTAAGGGTGCTGGTTTCCCTACAGCTTTCCTGTATCTTTGTGATCTCGTCGTCGGATTCGACGAGTGTATGCCGAGGACGGCGAATCTTACTAATACGAGAGGGAGTGTACTGGGTTGCCTTTGAAATCAAAGGGTTTTGGTGCTTTTCAGCGGATTCGAAGAAACGCTTTGTAAGGCGTTTCATAAACTGTTTTAGGGTCGGGATTTTAAGGTCGACATGAAGTCGTTCGTTCCGTACATACCACGGGGCGCCCGTGGCTTTTCGGAGAAATCTGTTTTGAATAACTTGCATTCTGTGGATTTGCTTTGGCTTTGTGTGTGCGAATACAGCACACGCATAAGTCATAATCGGTCGTATGCACGTAGTGTAGATGCGCAGTTTACATTTAAGTGATAGCTTGCTGCGTGCGTTCAGCATTGCATGGAGTCTACCCAGAGCGAATGCAGCACGCGAACGTACCGCACTTATGTGCTCAGCAAAGGTGAGTCTATGGTCTAATATCACACCTAGATATTTGGCTCGCTTTTCCCAAGGGATCTGCTTACCAAACATGGTGATAGGACTCGGTGGATTGGGAATGAATTTCGTCCGCGGTTTGTAGAACAAAACCGCCTGACTTTTTTCGGGATTAACCTCAAATCTCCAGAGACGGAACCAAGCGCCTAGGTCGCTGGCCGCCTTTTGAAGATTTTTGGCTATTGCGTTTTCACTATTGCCGGAGCAATAGATGGCCGTATCATCGGCAAATAGAGCTAGCTGCGTCTTATTATTCTTAGGGATGTCGCTAGTGAACAGCGTGAAAAATAAGGGAGAGAGCACGCCGCCTTGAGGGACGCCGGCTCGTATAGGGTGGGGGGAGGAAAGCGCACCTTCGATACGATACCGAAAGGTGCGGTTCGACAAATAGTCTCGTATGATGAGCACGAGACGATCTGGCACGCCAAGTTTATATAGCTTATAAATTAAGCCATTGTGCCAGACTTTGTCGAAAGCTTTCGCTATATCAAAGAACACGGCTCCCGTTTTATAACCGCGTTGAGTGCGGCCGCTGATATGTTCAACGATACGGTAAACCTGTTGGACACATGAGTGATTTGCTCGAAAGCCAAACTGTTCGTTAGGTAAGAGGCCCTTTGCCTCGGCATAACCTCTGAGTCTCTTATAAATAAGTCGCTCATAGATTTTACCTAGGACCTTGAGCAGACTGATGGGACGGTAACTGGTAGGGGAGGACTTTGGCTTTCCCGGTTTAGGAATACCGATAACGGTAGCCTCTTTCCACGATTGTGGGAACATGTTGTTGGACAGAGCGCCGTTGAAAATGGCAGTCATCAACATGATAAGGGAAGCTGGGAGAAAACGGAACACCTTGTTGGTGATACCGTCTGACCCAGGGGCTTTCCTGGGTTTGAGTTTCCCGATTATATCCTTCACCTCATCTGGAGTGATGGGGGGGAGGGGGTCCTCGGGGTCCTCAACGGGGGGGAGAGAAGTCCTACGCTCGACCTCAGCGTCCACCTTGGCGAGGTGAACCGGGTCAACCGGGTAGGTACTGGGGGAGCATTGAGTCTCTAGGCTGTCGGCCAGGCACTCTGCCTTTTCATCGTCGTCGAAGGCGATGGTGTTATCAGGGCGAGTGAGAGGAGGCATGGTTGTAACCTCAGAGGCGCGTAACTTCCTCTGGAGTTCCCAGAAGGCCTGGTGGTTGGGTTCGAGGTCGCCAAGCATCTTATCCCAGCGACTGTTACGCAGCTCAGCGATGGCGCGACTTACTTTACGCTGTAAGTAGCGCATGTGAACTTTGTTACTGTGGCAGGGAAAGGATGAATAGGCACGAACGGCCGCGTTCTTCTCGGTCAGCAGAGCACGCACCTCGTCCGGGAGTTTCCAGCGGTGATCGCTCATCGCTGGAACCTCTTTGGAGCATTCGCTCAGGACGGCTTGAATGTGATCCGTGAACGAGTCAACCGCGGCCGCCGTGTCGGCGGCAGTCTCTATGAGATCTGGAATCTTATCCAAGTGAGGAGACGTGGTGATTTTCAGCTTTTCGCTTACTTTTCTCCAGTCTGTGATCACTCGGGAAGGAGGGGGTTGGGAGGGGTCCATTGGTCCCGATCTGGGAGCTAGTTCCAGAATCACGGGACGGTGGTCCGAGTTAAGCTCGTCCACTGTTTCCATTGAATGCAGCCGAAGGTTGACATTCTTAATGAGAGCGATGTCGAGTACATCGGGGCGACAATTGAGGTCATGGGGGAAGTGGGTAGGATGCATCGGAGCGATGACATCAAAGTTAAAGGGACTAGAGAGTTCAAAGATGACTCTGCCTCTAGGGTTGGTAGTGAGGCTGTTCCATGATGGATGTTTGGCATTGAGGTCCCCCGCCAGTAAGACGGAGTCGCTCATGCCAAGAAGTATTGAGAGGTCATCTTTGACTTCGGAGGTGTTGATTGCCGTGTTACTGGCGCTAGGAGGAGGGATATAAGCTGAGATGACAGTGATGGGCTGATGGCCCGTCATGCCCAACCGACAGACTGAGACCTCTATTTGCTTAAGAGTGGGTGGATCCACAGGAATGCAGTAGAGGGAGTTTTTATAATATATGAGGGTACCTCCCTTATGACACCGGGTCCTATCGTTGCGAACCATTCGGTAGTTGGCAACTTTAGGGTCTCGGTGTTGGGGCTTGAGAAAGGTCTCTTGGACCAGAAGGACGTCTATGTGATGGTCGCGGAGGAAAGTGGCGATCTCATCACGTTGGCTCAGAAGGCCATTGGCATTGAAAAGCCCTATCCGGAGGGCTTTCGGTTTGAGTCTACGGTTAATGGACTTATCCATTAACTAGGGAGTAATAATTATCCATATGGTGACGTACATCACCGAACTCTTGAAAGATGGAGGCAAGGTCGCCGCCATTCTTTACGGCCTCAGTCAAAGCTAGGGCCCTAGGGGAGAAGAAGGCTAGATAAGCCAGATAACCCTCCCCATTTGCACCTACATTAGGGTTTTGCGTTACCCTGGCTTCTACAGCCTTGGTGGGGGGGGGAGGGGGAGGTGTTTTTTGCCCTTGGGGCTTGGTCTGGGTTGGGGGGGCCTTAGCCTGCGCGAGCGCCGCGCGAGTGGCCGTAGGCGGGGAGAATGGAGGTATCGCTACATCCATGAGAGGGGTGATTGCCCTAGCGGGCGAGGCGTTGGGGGAGGCCAGAGGGGCCTGAGAGGCCTGGGAGCCAGTGGTCCTCAGGGCCGGGAAGTGGGCCCTGTGGTTCGCTGCACTCCAGGGGTTGGAGCGTTGTTGGGTTGCCGCGGGGGCCTTGTTATCGGGGGAGGGGCGTTCCCTGTTCTGGCGAACGTTCGATCGCTTAGCCAGAAGGGGAGAGGAAGATTTGGGGGCCCTTGGGCAACCTCGGTAGTTAGCCGGGTGCCCAGTCTCGCCACACAGCACACAGCTGGGTGGGTCGACGCAAAGTGTCCTGTCCTTTGGACGAGTGCAGTCAGCAGTGCCATGGTCGCCCAGGCACTTTACGCAGCGGGGCTTGCCGTAGCAATTCCGCTGTGAGTGGCCATATAATTGGCAGCGATGACACTGCCCCACTGCACCACTCTTGTTGGGATTCTCTGTGCGAATCCCAGAAAGACCACATATGGTGGCGATGTTGAAAATGGGGTTATGCCCCTCGGTGGGGTCGCAGACGACCAACACCATATCGAACGCAGCGCCTCCGCGGCGGTGCATGCGGTGGACTTCAGCCACCGGAATTTTCTGGGCTTGGAGGTCGCTGAGGACCTCCTGTACCGTAATCTCCTTAGGTACGTTGCGGATGACCACACGTACCTTTTTCTCCTCTTCAAAGGAGAAGGAGTGGAACGGAATGTTCCGCTCCCTGAGAAGCTTGTGCAGGCTACGGAAATCCGTAGCCGTCGGCACAGTGATCTTGACACCCAGGTTGACTGGGTGGGCGCGCGTGTAACGGATTTGACGCTCGTTACACGCCGCGGAAAGTGTTGTCCACAATGTCTTATCGTGGACGAAAATTGGGGGAGGGGGCTTGGTTTTGAGGGGGGAGGGGGCAGCCGGGGTGGCAATCGCCATGGGGCTAGAGGGCCGGCTCGATTGCTGGGAGGAACCAGCGGGGCGAGCGATGGGGGCTGAGGGGGGAAGAGAGGGGGAAGGGGAACCAGGGCCTGGAGAGGCCCTCTTGGCAACCCTCTTCTTCGGGGCTGCCTGAGTGGCAGACCCCATCCTCTTCTTTTTCCTCTTCCCCTGGACAACAGTGAAGTTGTCCGAGGAGGAGGAGGCCGAGGTGGAGACGTTGGAGTCCGAGTCGGACTCCGTCTCGGACTCAAAGTCCATGGGGGGGGGGGAGGCCTGCTCAGCATCGAGCTGGCTATCAAGACAATCGCTAAAGTTAGCGATGTCGGTGGGGGTGGAACCCTGAGTGGGCATGGGGGTGAGGCCCTGAGGGGGCGAGAGTAACCTCAATTGCTCCTGGAAGGAGTTGAGGGACGAAGTGATAACGGGGTCATCCAACTTGGTGGCAATCACCTTAAAGGTGGCCAGCATGGCGGAATATAAGTCGCCGATTGATGAGGGGGGGGGGGGAGGGCAGCGGCCTGCTCCTTGAGGAAGCTGGCTACTAGAGGGGGAGGGGTAGGCATGGCGCTCAAGGCGTCCATCCTGAGAGGGGGGGGGGGGAAAGCAGCCAAACCTACTACCGCCCGTATTTATAGCCGCGTAGCGGGCACGAGTCGGGCGCGCGCGCCCTCTTCCGTATAACGAGCAAACTAAACTAGCTAAAAAAAAAAAAAAAAAAAATTGGTAAAATTAAATTAGGTAGGTAGGTAGGTACGTACGTAATATGTTTTACTAAGTATAGGTATTAAAGTATTACGATGAAAAAAAAAAAAATATAATAAAACCCCATAGAACAGAACGCCTGGCACATTTTCCATATTTCGTAGGTAGGTACCTAAGCAGACTGTAGACGGCACCAATCTTATTGAAATATCATACCTATTATGAAAATGTTAACAGAATAGATAGACCTATTTGTCTGTACTTTATTTATTTATTTTCCTATTCTTCTTTATGTTTTGTGTGCATGCTCCGTTATACCTATATAATTTGTGTAGTGCATGGCCAGCCAGCTAGCTACTTAATTAGTTTAGTTTGAAATAAGTTTTATTTATGTAGGTATGTAGGTAGGTAGGTAGGTAGGTAGGTAGGTAGGTAGGTGTAACAGTAGCTTATAACAACATGAACAGTTGGTTTCATTTTGTAACGTTTTGACTTTCAAATTAAAGAAACGTGAATTATTATCACATGAACATATTTGTGGCCCTGAAAAGGGCCTTTTGTTTGCTTCTCCTGCCATCCTGCGCTGGTGGTGTGGTGTGGTGTTGGGTGCGCGTCCAGGCGTCTGCCGTGGTGTGTGTTGTGTCCGCGATACGTGAATAATGCGAGCGGGTCTCGTACGTAAATACGTAACATACATAGTATGTAGGTATGCACATAACGCTGACCACGACACGATTAACACGCACCACTTTCGACAAGACACACGAGCATTCGCACTGGGTTTAACACTTTTCACACACACACTGTATACACTTGACGAGACGGCGTCGAGACGGTTCGCTCTTGTTAGCCACCGACCGACCGCGCTCACTTGGAGCTGGTGTATTTGGTGACGGCCTTGGTGCCTTCACTGACGGCGTGCTTCGCGAGCTCTCCGGGCAGCAGGAGCCTGACTGACGTCTGCACCTCCCTGGACGTGATGGTAGACCTCTTGTTGTAGTGGGCGAGACGTGAAGCTTCGGCGGCGATACGCTCGAAGATGTCGTTCACGAACGAGTTCATGATGGACATGGCCTTGCTGGAGATACCGGTGTCGGGGTGCACCTGCTTCAGGACCTTGTAGATGTAGATGGCGTAACTCTCCTTCCTCTTGTGCTTCTTCTTCTTCTTGTCGGTCTTGGAGATGTTCTTCTGGGCCTTGCCAGACTTCTTGGCGGCTTTACCACTTGTCTTGGGCGGCATGATGAAATTGTTTTACAGTACGTGCTACCGAAACGGAGTTCAGTCGCAGTGTAAAAAACCGCTCGAAGAGTAGTCGCGGCGCCCCCGCAAGGGGGCGCGGCGGCGGGCATAGGCTGAGCCTTTGATCCCGCGGCATCAGGTCGTGCGTGCCCGTAACGACGGGCACGTCATTATAGTGCCATATAGGCTCGGAGTTTTCGGCGGGCGCGTCTTGAAAAAGACGTCGCCCGCCTGTGTGTAGCTGCCCTAATTGTATACAGCAGGAGCGCCCACGGCACCGCCTTGCAGTGCCGTATCTTCACGACCCTACGGCGGTCTGTCCCCGCCAGGTGAGACCTCCGGTTGCCCGGAGGAAGCCCGGCGAGAGACGACCAGCGACGTAGGAGTCGACTTTTGGGGGCGCTCTCTGCTGAGGATGTAGACCCCCTGTCTGTCACGCTTCCAGATCGAGCCGGTCACGCTCCAGTCCAGGGGGACGTTGTGTGTGTATGAGCGGCATTGTATTGTGAAACGCCGCTCATGTTAGCGAGTGAAACGTGCGTCCGCGCCGCACGTTCATCGCGTGAGGTATGTGATTGTAGAGTCGTGCGTGTATGAGGTACGACGCACGCTATGCCTATATTAACTTAGCACACAGCGCGCGCCGGGTGTATGTAGTGTTGTGGAGTCTTATTGTGGGACTGAGCCGCGTGTCGGTGTCTGCAGCTCAGTCGGAGTCAGGTCAGGTCCGGGAGTTGGTGGGGTCGTCAGCGTCCAGCAACAGGTCGCGTGGGAGGCGCCTCGCGTCAGGAGGCCGCGCGTGCCAAGGCGCTATATTCTTGATCTGAGGCCAAGCAGAAGCGTCGGCACGCACGAACATATTGGACGCGAGGCGGGCGCAAAAGTCGTCCAGGCTCTCCATCTGGAGGTCCCGCTGGATGACGTGGTTCCTCACGAAGCGAGGGGCGTTCACAATCCTGCGCAGCGCCAGGGTTTGCTGCGCGCGCAGGATCTTCCTGTTGGTCTCGCTCGTGAGGGCGAGCCAAGCTGGGGCGGCATACGTTATTAGCGGGCGGATGTACGTTTTGTACACGCCCAGCTTGGCTCGCAGCGGGAGGCGGGACGAGAGCACTGGACGGAGCAGCGCGCGGGCCGTTCTGCCCTTAGCGGCGACCTGGCGAACGTGACTACCCATGGTGAGCCGACGATCGATGGTTATCCCGAGGTACTTGACCCGGGACGACCAATCGATGTCGACTCCGTGCAGTCGGAGGGGTGGTGGGAGGTGGGCGCACCCGACAAGCAGCGCCTGCGTCTTACCCACGTTCACCGACAACCGCCATTTCGACAGCCAGTCGGGAAGCAGGTCTAGCACGCGCTGCATTTTGACGGCCGCGTGCCACGCTCTCAATGAAGTACAGATGTACGCGGCGTCGTCAGCGTACAGCGCGAGCGTGCATTCCTGCGTCGTGGGGATGTCGTCGGTGAAACATGAGTAGCAGAGCGGCGAGACGCAGCTGCCCTGCGGCACGCCTGCAGCTACCGGTCGGGCGCTCGACACAGCACCATCGACCACCACCTTGAAAGTCCTGTCCGTGAGGAAGGAGGAGACCACCTTGATGACGCGACGGGGCGCGCCGGTGAGTGACAATTTATAGACCAGACCGGCGTGCCAGACCCGGTCAAAGGCTTTTTCCATGTCGAGAAGTACTGCAACTGCGTGCTCCTTCTTGTTAAGAGCTGTTGTTAGCAGGTGCAGTACTCTCGACAGCTGGAGCGTCGTACTGTGTTCCGAGCGGAACCCAAACTGCTCCGGCCGAGGTGTCACGTGGGGAGATAGGTGTCGCAGCAGGAGTAGCTCAAACACCTTGGAGATCGTGGGAAGTAGCGTAATTGGCCGATAGCTTTCCGGCTTCAGCACATTCTTTTTCGCCTTCGGCAGCATTATGACGCGCCCCTCTTTCCAACACCTAGGGAAGGCCCCCGTGCGCAGTATCCCCGTATACAGGCGCGCCAAAGCCGCAACCATACGGAAGGGCAGGTGGCGCAGCACTGTGTTGGTGATACCGTCCGCTCCAGGGGCCTTTTTCGGCTTGGTCCTGAGGATGGCGCGTCTCACTGCGTTAGGCGAAAAGAAGATGGGGTCTTCTTCGTTGGCTATCGGCGATGCGAAGTACTCAACAAGGTGCCTCTCGACTGCTGCGACATGGTCACTCTCATCAGTCGGGTTCGGCTGGAATTGACGCTCCAGGTGGTCGGCGAAGATTTCCGCACGGTCTGGTGCGGCGTATCTAGGCGCCCCGTCGCTGTGTAGGAGCGGGCGCACCGGAGCTGGGGTACCAGTGACCTGCCGGCAAAGTCTGTGTATTGCCGGCCAGTCACCTTCAGTCGACTCGATATACGACTCCCAGCTCTCTGCGTTGTGCTCCTGGAGCTTGGCCCTCGTCTTTTCCGCAAGACGGTTTAACTCGGTTTTCTGCGTCGGGCACTTCGTGATAAGCCACCGCTTGCGTAGTCGCCTAGTCTTGGCGACCATATCGCGTAGGTGGCGTGGCAGGGGCCTGCGAAGCAGGCCCTGGGAGTGCGTCAGAGTGGTGGTCGCCTGCTCATAGGCGCGCTGAATGCAAGCGGTGACCTCACTGGCCATTCCGTCCACGTCTGCGGCGGTGACTATGGGCCAAGTGGGTGTGGTGGTCTCCAGCGCTTCCTGGAAGGAGCTCCAGTCAGTCTTTCGACGTGGCGCTGGGGGCGGAAGTCGGACCGGCATTCCGGACAGGACGACGAGAACAGGTTGGTGATCCGAACGCATCTCGTCGTCCAGTACCTGCTGGGCGATCTGGCAATTTAGGCCTCGATGCACCATGATGTCCAGCACGTCCGGCGCACACCTCAGATTATCTGGAAAGTGCGTCGGACCGTCGGGGCCGGACACCACGTAGCCGTGGGCCTCCGCGTCTGCGAAGAGTCGTCTACCCCCAGTCGAGGTGATCCTAGAGTTCCACGCTGGGTGTTTACAATTTAGGTCGCCGGCAAGGATGGTGGGGCGCGGCGACTGGAGCATCAGGGCCCTCAGCTCAACCACATCAAAGGGAGCCGAGGGCGGGATATAGGCCGCGTAGATGTCGACGTCCTCGCCGGCGACATGCAGCTGTACGCCCAGCGCGTAGAAGGTGCTGGGTGTCGGAAGGGGCAGTAATTGATGGACGACTCTCCGCTTCACCAATATCGCCAGACCGCGATATATGTGTCCAGCGTCCGACTTCTCGTCCTGTCTATAGGTAACGTAGCCTGGGAATCGCAGTTTATCTGCTGGTCCCAGGAACGTCTCACTAATGAGCGCCACGTCGATCTGCTGCTCATTGAGGAGGAGGCGGAGTGGGGCGACCTTGTTCCTAAGGCCGCGGGCATTCCAATGTATGATCCTCAACGGCTTATCCATGGTAAAGCGTAAGCAGCGCGGCCAAGCCGTCGAGGATCACGAGCTCCGCGTCCTGACCCTGCCTGATGGCCAGGATAAGGTCCATCAGGAGTTTGATTGCGCAGGCGGTGAATTCCTTTTTACGCTCGCGCTCCTCTTCAACTGGAGCGCGAGTCGTTTGGGTGCGTGTTTGTTGCTGTTGCTGCTGCTGTTTAGGCGCAGCGCTAGTCGATGGTTTGTGAATGTGGCCCGCCACTGGGGCGGTGCTGGTGGTTTCAGTGCGCTGCGCCTTCTTGGCGGTTTTAGTCGCCTGAGGTACAGCAGCAGCAACAGTAAGTTGCTTTTGTTCCGCCTGCGCCTTCGATGGAGCTGGGTCGGTGGAATCGCTCGTGGTAGGGGGGGGGGTGGGCTTCTTCCCCTTCTTCCCCTTCCCCCCTCGCTTCCTCTTCCTCCGCCCCCCGGAGGTGGCAGCATCTCTTTCTGTGGGCCCGTTTGCTGCCGCCATCAATGAGGTGCTAGGCGCCTCATTTTCGTCGGCGGCCGCTGGCCTCTCGGCGGCAGGGCGCCGATTCTGTTGCCGTGTGATGGCGGCAGTGCCCGCTCTCCTATTCTTCATCTCGCGTACGAAGACGGGGCATTTGCTATTACACGCCGGATGGTCGCCCGCGCAGTTAGCGCAGGTGGCCGGTTCCGTGCGTGGGCGCGGACAATCTCGCGCGGCGTGATTTTCCCCGCATCGTAC
The DNA here is from genome assembly GCA_947386135.1 of Melanchra persicariae. Taxonomy (NCBI): domain Eukaryota; kingdom Metazoa; phylum Arthropoda; class Insecta; order Lepidoptera; family Noctuidae; genus Melanchra; species Melanchra persicariae. The sequence continues at coordinate 4,721,206 of OX376673.1, read as the reverse complement.
GCATTTGAGCGGGCGGTGGCACTGGTGCGAGCTATGACGGAATTGCTGGCACCGGTGGCACTGGGCAGGCCCTCGCTTGCCCCTCCACGCCTCTATCCTGACACCACGCATAAACAAAAATGTCGTGGTGTCGTAGATCCGTCTGAAATCAGGCGTCCTCTTTAAGACTGCATGGAAAATGCAGCCGGGTCGTCCCTCACGTGCGTTGATACTACGCACGTACTCCGGCTCAAAACCATGCAGTCGGAGCTCCTCCTCTATCTCTTCGGGCGTCGTTTCAGCAGGCAACCCGCGTATGGCTACCTTCACGCTGCGCTCCGCTGGCAGCGAGTAGGCAAACCAGGCCAGACCACTCGACCTCTCCAAGTCGGAGAGGTACCGCTGGACCACCCTATACTCGCCCTCAGATTCGGGCAAGAACCGAATGCCGCCCTGGTATGGGCGGGCATTCGGCGGGTGTCCCAGCTTGGCACTCACCGCTCTAATGTGAGTGGTCCAGTCTGGCAGCCTCTCCACTATCAGCGGAGGATAGCGGAGCTTCTTCCTCTTGGCGTCCTTGTCGGAAGGCGCCGCGGGTGCCGCTGCTTGCGACGCCTCCGGGGTCTCGTCCGGGATGGGTGATAAGCTCGGCGGGTCGGCAGCGGCTGACGGCCCCGCCCCGCACGTGCCGCGCGGAGGGCGCTGCGGCAGTGGCGGTTCGGGACAGTACCGCTTAGCCTCCTCGTCGTCTTCCTCGTCCGGACTTCTCGGGCGGCGCTGGGGCCTGGGCTCGAGCGAGAATTCGTACCCGAACCCCAGCGTGTCCATGGGGCTAGTGGGGCAGTCGACGTCCGGTGAGCCGGGTCGGTCGGGCGTATCCGCGGACACGTCGCGACGACCGGCAAATGAACCCCCGGATGAGGCCGACATGTCCGACCCTTGACGGGAGGAGCATGTCGAGCGCATAGCGGGGGAGTCCTGGGCGGAGCCCCTCGGTGGTGGAGGGGAGCAGAAGGAAAGTTCACTTACTGCTTTTGTTGTTGTGGCAGCTGCGGTCGAGCTCGTCAGCAAGCGGCGGGCAGCGGGCGACGCTGTGCGGCGAGCCGTGGCCGCGTACGATGCTGCAGGCTTGTCATTGTCACGCGTCGCCTCACTCTGCGCAGGCGGGGCGGTGGCGTGGCGGCCGGCGACCGATGCCGTTAACGGTGCGGGGTGCACCGCAGCGCGCGCAGAGGGCGCAGCGGCGGCGGGTGCACTGTGCACGACAGCATGGGGCGTCGGCGCGGGTGTCGGTTGTGCGGGCTGGGCGGGCGCTGCAGGGCGCGCCGGGGGTGCGGCGGAGGGGCGTGCACTCGCGGTTCTCCCAGCCTGTTTAGGCGCAGGCTGGAAATCGGACGCGGGCAGCGCCGCGGGGCGCGCATGTTGCGTAGTGGAACGCGGGGGCTGCGCCCCGGGGCGCGCAGTTGTGGCGGCGGGCACACTCGTCGATGGCACTAGTGGTGCCGCCTGGCGAGCGGTCGCGATGTCAGTCGGTACTAGTGCAGCCGCCTGGCGGGCGGCCGCGGAACTACCCGACGGTTGCAATGGTGCACGTGGTGCCGCCTGGCGGGCGGGCGCGGAAGCGCTCGACCCCGGCGCAGCGGAGCGCACGGCGGGGGCGGCGGCGCGCACAGCGTGTGCGCGGCTGGTTACGGCGGGCCCCGGGGCCTGGATCGGCACGGGGCGAAACGCCGGAGGGCGTACCGGGACGGCTGGTTGCCGGCTCGACGACGGCGTCGGCGAAACGCGCGCAGTCGACGGCGGCGTCGTTGGGCCGGTGGTGGTCGTCCTTATTTGGGCTGGAGCGGCTGGTGGAGCACCGGGCGTCGGGTCCCCGATGTGCGGGAGCGACGTCGTCCGGTCCCCCATCGGACGATCTGGTGAGGCGCCGGCGTCGTGCCCCAGGGAGCTGCGGCTCGGCGTCTTCTTAGGCGGCATGGTGTGTGGCGGAGCCTCCGTGACCACTCGGTGTGTTGCCACACCGGGCAGAGACGGGGCGGCCTCCCTCATGTGCTACCCCAGGTGCTGTCGAGACTTCAGCTGCGGCAACACACAAAGAAAACCGATTAAAACTGGTCCGTACGGAAAGCGAAACACTACGCGCAGAGGTGTAGGCAGGATTGGCTCCGAGCGAATCCGTAAAAAACCGCACCCGGCGAACAGTTGTATTTATACGACCGCTCGCGGTACACAGTTGCGGCGGGCTCGACATAGCGGCGGACCAATCACAGCGCTCCTTAGCTAGAGTGTAGATCCCGCGCGCGGGGGAGGGGGTACTCGGGAGGGAGGCAGAGGGGGAGGGGAGACGCTTGTGTTCGTCATTATTGAAAAAATTAAAAAATATACTAAAACAATATTACGGTATTCGTGAATAATAAAATGGTAGATAATTGAAAAACGAAAAAACTTACATTGCACTTTGACGTTTTTTTTTTTTTTTTTTTTTTTCTCATTTATTGCATATTCCGTAAAATTTATAACTATCATTCTACGTAGGCCTATATTTATATTATGAAGATTTTTATCACATGCGATTTACCCAAGTACCTAACCATAGAAAGAAGCAATATAATTTTTCTTCACCGATGCAAATTTTTCATAAATTTTGTTGTTGCCATTCTCATAATATAACTAATTTTGTCTATCATTATTTTTCTGGTCTCTAATATTTTTGTTCAACCAATTTGAGGGGGGGGGGGAGGGGTTTACCTACCTAGTCTTAATTATAGTACCTGTATCATACATGATGTTCGCACAGGTAGATCTATGTATACGTTTTATGACAATACCGTTAAAGAAACTGTCTTTACTTTATATATTTGTCGAATCATTTTGTGGCCCTGAAAAGGGCCTTTTGTTTTGAATGCATACGAGCGATTAGCATCGCGCAACCGACATAATAGATATGTACGTTCATAAATATTATATCGAAGTACGCGTGCAGAGCAGCACTCGCACGAAGCACCGGCTGTGTGTGTGTGTACAGTAGCTTAGGCGGCGCGACGTTTAAGCCTTCTTCTCGGTCTTCTTGGGCAGTAGCACGGCCTGGATGTTCGGCAGCACACCACCTTGAGCGATCGTCACGCCGGAGAGCAGCTTGTTCAACTCCTCGTCGTTGCGGATGGCCAATTGAAGATGACGCGGGATGATCCTGGTCTTCTTGTTGTCCCTCGCGGCGTTGCCGGCCAACTCGAGGACCTCAGCGGCCAGGTACTCCATCACGGCGGCCAAGTAGACGGGCGCGCCGGCACCCACACGCTCGGCGTAGTTTCCGTTACGCAGCAGCCTGTGGATACGTCCCACGGGAAACTGGAGACCAGCACGGTTGGAACGGGACTTTGCCTTTCCCTTCACTTTGCCACCTTTACCGCGACCAGACATTGTTGAGAGGTTTGTTTGTAGTACTCACGAAAACAACGAAACACACGCGTACGTCAGTGCGCGCGCCGAGACAATATTTTTCCGTAAACGTGGTGGAAGTCGCTACGCCCCCGCAAGGGGGCGTGGCGAGCGGTCACGGGACTTTCGTCCCCTGTCCGCGGGAGCACTCCGGGGTCCGTAAATACGGGCCCGTCGTTGTGTTGCCAGCTGTTGGCGACAGATGGTGGCGTGCGCCTGCCGAATAAAAATAGCAACGTGACGCACGCCTGTGTGTAATTGTATGTTGTGTACCGCAGGCGCGCCGCGGCACTGTTTACATACAGTGCCGCCTCTTCACGACACCCCGGCGGTCAGTCCCCGCCGAGTGAGACCCCCAGTGACCTGGGGGAGGCCCAGCGAGAACGACCAGCGACGAGGGTGCCGACTTGGGACGAACCTGCGGTAAGTAGGTGTGGCTCCCGTCCGCCCCGCTTCCAGAGCTAGCCGGTCACGGCACGGACCGCAGAGCCGTCTTATGTGTGTGTGAGCGGTCATGTAGTGTGTGTACTACCGCCCAGTGCGTCTGCACCGAATAGCGAGCCCGCGCTGCATTGTTCGGTGCGTGAGTTGAGCGCCTGTAGAGAAATGTATGTGTGTGCGGGCGCGGCTTGCCTTTTTTTTTTTTTTTTTTTTTTTTTTTTTTTTGCGCTGGGAAAAAATGCATTACGCATACCCTCCCATTGGGGGAATGGGAGGGGTATGTGGGACTCCCCGGGCCAAGGCCCGGTATACCCACTAAAACAACCCAGCGGCATTCCCGCATCGTCTGAGTGGAGGGGGACTGGGAGATCGGCATAGCCTTTGCGTCCAGTCCCTCTCCGACGAACGCCCGCCTACACGGCGGGCCCTACGCGCCCACCCCGTGAGGGGCGAGGGCCGGGAATGACCGGCGGAGGTGGTGTAGAGTGCATTGCGGGCGGAGGCGCCCCCGCGCCTGTCGCCCGCCTATCACCACCATGAGGAGGGAGAAGACGGCGTCTTCTCCGACCTCTTCTCCGCCTTCGGAGCGGCGCTGCGAGAGGGTCGTCCTCACGCGCGCGCTCCGCCGCCTCCTTTTGCGAGATAACGTCCTCGCAAAAGGAGGCGACCGCTGCCCAGGACCCCTCACTCTCCAGCATAGAGTTGACCACGCTGGGAAGTGAGAGATCCTGTCCGATCTCCGCAGTCAGACTACGGCGCGGCTCAGACCAAGCCGGGCACACCTCGAGCGTGTGCTGTGCCGTGTCCTCCGCCGCGCCGCAGTCGTGGCACGCCGGAGTCTCCTCCCTCCCGATCCGGTGCAGGTGCGTGCCGAAACAGCCGTGGCCTGACAGCACCTGCACCAGACGGAATGAGAGGAAACCGTGGGGCCGCTCGAGCCATTCCCGCAGGACTGGGCCGAGCGCGTCCAGGGTTCGGCGGCCAAAAGTGGCGGAGGCGAGGTCCTGCGTCCAATGGACGATGATGGCGTCCCTCGCCTCCCGCCGCACGGCCTCCCGCTCTTCCGCGACGGGGCGCTCCCCGAGGGCTTTTCGCCGCGCCGTCCATTCGTACACTCTGGCGAGCACCCACGCCTCCAGCTCCCAAGGAGGGGTGCCAGCCAGAGCGCACGCCGCCGAAAAGCCCACCGAGCGGTAGGCCCTCGCCACCCGCAGTGCAATGGCCCTTTGGGGCCGGCGCATCGCCGTCGCGTTCTCCCTCCTATGCAGGGAGTCTGCCCAGATGGGGGCCCCGTACAGGGCCATGCTTCTCAGGATGCCGGCATATAGGCGCCGGCATCGCGCACTGGGCCCTCCCAGATTCGGGAGGAGCCAGGAGAGGGCGTCCGCAGCCCTCAGCAGGCGCGTCGACAGCCCGCTGAAATGCGGGCCGAAGCGCCACCTGCTGTCCAGCACTAGACCCAGATATTTCAGCTGGGTCTGGACGCCTACCCTGGCGCCCTCCACGACAATGTGGGCGTCAGGAGGGCAGCGCTGCCGAGGCCCGTGAAAGAACACGGCCTCGGTCTTGTTCAGCGCCACCCTCAATCCCAGGCTGCGTATCCTACCCGCCACCAATGACCCGCCGGCCGATGCCAGACAGGCCGCCTCCCCGAAGTTCCTCCCCCGGGCAGTGAGGAGAGTGTCATCCGCGTAACATATGACACTCGTGCCCTGGAGGAGGGCTCCCCGCAGCAGCCAGTCAAAGCCGATGTTCCACAGGGGGGGTCCTAAGACTGACCCCTGCGGAACACCAGACTCCGCGCCATATCGCCGCAACCTGGCCAGTTTGTCGACAAGGAGGACCTCTTGATCCTCCAAGTAGCTGGCCAGGAGTCTCCGCAAGTATTGGGGCACTCCGTGATATCGGAGTGCCTCCAGTATGGTCGAGTGGGGCACGGAGTTGAAGGCGTTGGCTATGTCGAATGACACCGCCAGCACTCCGTCCCCCGCCTCGACCGCCCCCTTCACCTGGCCCTTGAGTAGAGCCAGCGCGTCGATGGTCGAACGCCCTTGTCGGAAACCGAACTGGGCGTCCGACAGGTCCGGCCCTACCCTCCGCAGGTGGCTATTCAGCCGGGAGGCAATGATCCCCTCGAACAATTTACCGACCTCATCGAGCAGAACGATGGGCCGGTATGCCGAGGGGGAATCCGCCGGGCGTCCCTCCTTTCGGAGGAGGCATAGCTGCCCCTCCTTCCACAGTTTCGGGAACCTCCCAGCCGTAAGGCACGCGCTGAAGAGGTCCCGAAATCTATCCTCCATTTGAGCGGCAGCTATGGCCACCACTCGTGCAGGGACGCCGTCTGGCCCAGGGGCCGTCTTCTTGGCGCGGAGGCTGAGTACTCCCGCGTAAAACTCCTCTGCCGTCACCGGGGGCACCTCCTCCTCCGGCGGTAAAGCCGCCTCCTGCGGGGGGTCCATCGTTGGTGGGGTGAAGTCGGTCCTGCGCGGAAACAGGGACCGGACCACCCCATCCAGCAACGCTGGCTCGAGGGTCTCTGTCAGAGGGGGACCATGGGGCCGCAGTTGGTTCCGCGCCGCCCTGTATGGTCGCCCATACGGGTCTCTGTCGAGACCCTCCAGCATCTCGGCCCTCGCCGAGTCCTTGGCAGCGCCCATAGCCGACTTGAGGACCGTCTGAGCCTCTCTGTAAGAAGCGTAGAGGCGGTCCTCGTCTGCTTGACTACGGACGCTGCGCCGTCGGCTCCGCGTGTAGGCCCTTCTGGCCGCCACGCAGGTGGCCCGGAGCTCCGCCAGTTCCTCCGACCACCAATAGACGGCGCGACGGGGAGGCGGGCGACGGGACCGAGGCATGCTGGAGTTGCACACCTCGGTCAAGGATCTCCTGAGGCGGACCGCTGCGGCGTCAACGTCCGGGACGTCCTCGACAGGGGGGGGAGACAGCCAGTCCTGGAGGAAGGCCGCCTCCTTGGCTGCCTCCCGGTCCAGGCGAGTCAGAGCCCACCGTGGGAAGGGAGACCTGCTAGAGCGGGCCATCTCCCCCCGGGGGCCCTGGGTGGAGATGTCGAACCGCACATATCGGTGGTCCGACAGGGTCTCCACCGTCTCCACTCGCCAGTTTACAATGCGTGCGGCCAGCACGGGGGTGGCAAACGAGACGTCGACCACCGACCCTCCCTGTTGCCGCACACACGTGTGGACCGCCCCCCTGTTGAGGAGGGACACACCGCACGACGCCGCCCAGAACTCGACGGCGCGTCCCCGGACGTTGCACGAGGCAGCCGGGTTGCCCCAGGCCGCCGACTTGGCGTTCAGGTCGCCCAACACCACGACCTGGCGCGGCGCCGCCCTCCCTACGACAGCAGTGAGGACTTCAAGGAAATCCTCAAAGTCTGAGAGAGGGCGGTTTGGGGAGAAATAGACCCCTACCAGGGCCACACCTCCCCACGCGGCGGCCACGTATCCCGGTCCTCTCTCTAAAAGCGAGAGGGGAGGGGAGTCTGTGGAAGACCGCGTCACTATTGCCACCAGGCCGTCCCGATCGCCCAGCCAATTGCCAGGGACCGAGTAGGGCTCGGCGACCACCGCCAAGTCCACCAACCACTCAGCCATGGTCTGCATCAGCAGGTCTTGGGCTGTTCTGCAGTGGTTGGTGTTCGCCTGGAGGATGCGATGATCGACCCTATCCATCAATCGACATCGCACCCTCCTCCTCCGCCGCCACCGCCGTTCCTGCCACGGGAACGACGGTGCTAGCAGCAGGCGCGATCGGCGCCTGCGCTTTGCCCCTCTTGGGGGGAGGATTGCACATCCTCCCCCTCGTCACGTGGCCTGCCGGGCAGCCACTGGCGGCACACACTGCGCAGTGCGGCGTGGCGGCCGTGCAGGAGGCGGCTTTGTGGCCCTCCTTGCCGCAGCGGTAGCAGGTCAGCGACCTGTCGACCGCTGATGGGCACAGGGCTCGGGTATGCCCTATGCCGCAGCACCTGAAGCAGCGCAGGGGCTGGTCCTCAAGGGCTCGGACTGCACCCGAGCTGAATCCTACTAAGAGCCGTCCTTTTTCAAGGACGGCTTTGGCCGCGGCGACTGGGCACTCGAGACGGATAGTGCCCATGCCACCGCGGCCGGGCCTGATGTCCCGTCCCTGCACCGCTGCGACGCTGCAGCCCCCTATTGCTGCGACCGCCGCCACCACCTCCTCCTTAGTGACGGAGTCATCAAGGTCGGCCACCTCGATGGCCGCCGACTTGACGGGTCGGGCCACCTTGGCTGCGTCCGCGATGACCTCCTGCAGCTTGGCTGCGAAGAGGTCAGCGTTGGCACTGCCCTCCGCCCCAGGGAACTCGAAGATTCGAGCCCCGGTTTGGGTCCTCCGGCAGGAGACTTTGCCGATCCCCAGTTGGGTGGGATCGGCGTTAGCACGCGCCCGCACCAATATGGACGCGTACGTCTCCCCGCGTTCCGCGGCCTCCGCGGTGAGCGTCACAACGACGGCCGCGGTCTTTGGGGGTACCAATTTCCCCTTCCTCTTCCCCCTGCCAGTCGCCTGCGACTGGCTGGGAGGCGTGGTGGCGGGGGCGGCAGAGACGGCCGTCGCCGCCTTTCTGCCCCTGCCCCTCCTCCTTCTCTTCCCAGTCGTCTGCGACTGGCTGGGAGTCGTGGTGGCCGTGGTGGCTGCGACAGCAGGGGCGGCTGTCGCCGTCTTTTTCCCTCTGCCCTTCCCCTTCTTGACCACTTCGGTCCAACCCTGCTGGTTGGACGGGGTAGTGGAAGGGAGAAGAGCGTCCGCTCCTTGCGAGGACGGCCCCGGCTCGCTTTGCCTCTTGTCCGCGGCAAGCGGCGGTCGGAGGCGCTGCTCCGGCAGGAGCCGGTCCTCAATGCCTGCTATGCAGGCTCTGGTGAAGGCCCTCTCCTCCATTACAACCTTGCGGAGTATTTCCTCAAGGTTGGTGGAGACAGGGGCCTCTGCCGCAGGTGTCGGGTCGGCCTGGATCGGCCGAGCCGTGACGTCGGCCAGCTTCTGATGTAGCTGGCTTACCTCTGATTGCAGGCGATCGACCCTCGCCTGCAGTTGCCGCGTTTCCTCGCTCGTCTTGCGCTTGACGAGCTCCTCAACTATGCCGCGCATGCTCGCGGCCCGGCACTTAAGGGCCTTCTGGAATGTGCCCTTTAGATTGGAGGACTTGGAGGCGACCTCCGCGATCTCCTCCTCGTCCTCCTCCGCCATCTGCTGCAGCTCGGCCAAAGAATGGTCCGCGTACAGCACGCGGGACGCACCGTAACCAGACTTTGCTCGAGCTGCACGCGCCCGCTGCTCCTTCGCAGCCACCCGCTCTTCCAGCTCTTGCTGGTGCTGCACACGCCGAGCCAGGTCCAGCTGGCGCTGGGCGTTCGCGAGACCCACCACGTGGGTATCCGCGGCTACCGTTGGCCTTTTGGCCTTTGACCGTCTGGCTGAGCCCGAGGAACCCTCGGACCCATCCTTCAGGAAGGCCCGCTTTCGCGACTGAGAGTCGCCTGCGTCCGAGACGCTGATGAGGGACTCGTCGTCGGAGTCCGACAACTCGCCCGCTCTTCCATGGAAGCTTGCCGCAGACGGCGCGCGGCTTGCCTCTGACGCCGAAGCGTCGGAGTGGCCCTGAAAAGGGCCTTTGGGTTGGCCCTGAGAAGGGCCTTTGGGTTGGCCCTGAGAAGGGCCTTTTGGTTGGCCCTGAGAAGGGCCTTTTGGTTGGCCCTGAGAAGGGCCTTTTGGGAGGAAACGCCCGAAGGCGTCCCGCGAGGGTTTCGACATTCCGCAAGGTCGCAGCTAAACGCAAGGCAAGAATAAAATGATAGCTACGAAGCACAGAGCACTTTGGCCGATCCCAGTCTGCCACTCCGTTACGGTGACAGAACTGGGTCGTTTCCAGGGGACGCGACGTGGACGCAAGCTCTGTGGGGGGTCCCCCGGCGCGGCTTGCCTATATTAACTTAGCACAAGTCGCGCGCCGCGGTGCGAGTGGGGTGGGCAGTGTTGTTGTTTGGGTAAGCCGCGTGTAACCTGGGGCGACTTACTCAGGCGTCAAGTCCGGTGCGATGGGTCGTCGACGTCCGCTATTAGGTCGCGGGGCAGCCGCCTCGCGTCAGGTGGGCGCGCGTGCCAGGGCGCTAGGTGCTTGACATGCGGCCAAGCAGATGCGTCGGCACGCGCGAACATTACCTTCGCGAGGCGCTGCACGAACTCGTCCAGGCTCTCAATCCCGAGATCGCGCTGGATGACGCTATTCCTCACACAGTAAGGGGCATTTACAATAGTCCGCAGCGCAAGATGTTGCTGCGCGCGGAGAGTCTTCCGGTTCCCCTCACTGGTGAGGGCGTACCAGGCGGGGGCGGCGTACGTCAAGACTGGGCGTATGTACGCTTTGTACACGCCCAACTTGACGCGCGCCGGGAGTCGGGACGAGAGCACTGGCTTGAGCAGGTTGCGGGCTACCCTGCCCTGTGCGGCGACCTTGCGAACGTGCGTCCTCATCGTGAGCCGACGGTCGATAGTCACACCCAGGTACTTGGCCCGGGGCGACCACTCGACGTCGGCTCCTTGGAGCCTCAGGCGGGGTGGGCGAGGCGACGATCCGGTGATGATCGCCTGCGTCTTACCCACGTTAACCGACAGTCGCCACTTGGCGAGCCAATCGGGGAGGAGGTCGAGCGCGCGCTGCATCTTGACGGCCGCGTACTTCGCATTCAGCGAGATGGTAATGTACGCGGCGTCGTCGGCGTACAGCGCGAGCGTCGCATCTGGCGTTGTTGGAATGTCGTCGGTGTAACGTGAGTAACACGCCGGCGACAGGCAGCTGCCCTGCGGCACGCCCGCCCGGATGGGGCGGGGGGCGGACAGCGCTCCGTCGACCACCACTCTGAAGCTCCTGTGGGACAGAAAGGATGAGACCACTCTAACTACGCGACGGGGCGTGTCGGACGTGGCCAACTTGTATAAGAGGCCGTCGTGCCACACGCGGTCGAAGGCCTTCTCCATGTCGAGGAATACTGCAACTGCGTACTCCTTTTTGTTCATAGCTGCCGACAGCAGGTGCAGTACCCTCGACAGCTGGAGCGTCGTGCTGTGTTCCGCCCGAAACCCGAATTGTTCAGGCCTGGGGGTGATGTGCGGCGTCAGGTGTCGCAGCAGGAGCGACTCGAACACCTTGGAGATGGTTGGCAGCAGAGTTATTGGCCGATAGCTCTCCGGCTTCAGGATGTTTTTCCCCGCCTTGGGCAGCATAATGACGCGCCTTTCCTTCCAGGCTGAGGGGAAAGCCCCCGTGCGCGATATCCCAGTAAACAGGCGCGCCAAGGCCGCGACCATTCGGTGCGGCAGGTGGCGCAGCACTGCGTTTGAGATACCGTCAGCACCGGGGGCCTTCTTAGGCTTCGTTCTCAGGATGGCGCGTCTAACTGCGCCCGGCGGGAAAAATATTGGATCTTCTTCGGGAGCTATCGGCGTAGCGAAGTAGTCTCCAAGGTGTTGCTCGACTGCCGCGACATGTTCGTGTTCGTCGGTCGGGTTCGGGCAAAACTGACGCTCCAGGTGCTCGGCGAAGACCTCCGCGCGGTCCTCTGCTGTGTACTTGAGAGCCCCGTCGCTGTTCTGTAGAGGGCGCACCGGAGCTGGGGTACTCGAAAGAGTCCGGCATAATTTGTGGAGGGAGGGCCAGTCGTCCCCCGCGTCAGCGATTCGCTCTTCCCAGCTCACGGTGGCCAGGGCCTTTAGCTCGGCCTTTACCTTGTCCGCGAGACGGTTAAGCCGGTTTTTCAAGGTGGGGCAGCGTACTTGCTGCCACTGCTTGCGTAGGCGCCTCTTCTCGACGACCATGGCACGTATCCTAGGCGGTAGGGGCGGCTGCAGCACTCTCCCCTCCGTTGGTGGTGTGGTCGTTGCCTCTTCTAGGGCGCGCTTCACGCAAGCAGTGATCTCATCGGCCAGTTGGTCAACGTCCGCGGAGTTGGCAATGGGCCGAGTTGGCGTCGTGGTCTCGATCCTTTCTGCGAATAGCGTCCAGTTGATAGATCGACGTGGCGCTGGCGGCTTCATACGGGTCGGCATGCCCGATAGGACGACGAGCACAGGCTGGTGGTCTGACTGTAGCTCGTCGTCTATCACCTGTTGCGTGATCTGGTGATTCAGCCCCCGGTGGACAACGATGTCCAGCACATCAGGCATGTAGAGATGGTTATCGGGATAGTATGTCGGCGTCTCTGGGCCAGACACCGTGTACCCGAAGGCTTCCGCGTCTGCGAAGAGCCGTCTCCCCTCGGTGTTTGTACTGGAAGCGTTCCACGCCGGGTTTTTAGAATTTAGGTCGCCGGCGAGGATGGTAGGGTTTGTGGAGGCGAACAGTATGGCCCGCAGCTCTCTGTAATCGAGGTGTGTTGCGGGCGCCTTATACGTTGCGTAAATGTTGATATCCTCGCCGGCCACATGCAGCTGTACGCCCAGCGCGTACATACTGCGGAGCGACTGGGAGGGGAGTTCCTGGTGGACGACTCTTCGCTTCACCAAAACCACCAGACCACGGTATCGGTGATTTAGTGCCGACCTTTCGTCCTTTCGATAAACGAGATAACCTGGGAACCTAACCCTATCTTCGGGTCCCAGGTGTGTCTCGTTTATTAGCGCCACGTCGATGTCTTGGTCCCGTAGGAGGAGGCGGAGGGGGGCGACTTTGGCCTTTAGGCCGCGGGCGTTCCAATGTAACATCCTCAACGGCCTAGCCATTGTAAAGGGTTAACAAAGCGGCCAGGCCGTCGAGGATGACCTGCTCCGCATCTTGCCCCTGCCGGATGGCCTTTATCAGGTCCATCAGTAGGTTTATGGCGCAGGCTGTGAAGTCTTTGTTCAACTTCTTTCTGGCGCCGGCGGCGGCGCCGCTGGATTCCGATTGGTTGACGGCGCTTCTCGGTAGCGCTATGCCGGCGCCAGAGATGGCGCTCTTCTTTGGTTCAGTGGCAGCCTGCGCCTTTGGTGGGGCAGGGGCGGCCTCTGTGGTTTGTGGAGCTTCTTCCACAGTCGCATGCGCTGGTGGGGGGGGTCTCTCCTTCCTCTTCTTCTTACCCCCCCCCCTATTGCGCCTCCTCCGCCCCGAGGAGGTAGCTCCGCGTGACGTGGGCCCGTTGGCTGCCGCCATCAACGACTCGCCCTGGGTGCGCTCCTGTATCTGCTTACCCTCTCTTTCTTGCGGGCGTGATGGTTGGGCCGTGATGGCGACAGTCCCCGCCCGCTTGTGCTTCACTTCTCGTTGAAAAACGGGGCACTGCACGCTGCACGCGGGGCGATCACCGCCACAGTTTGCACAGGTGGCGGGCTCGTCGCGTGGGCGTGGGCAGTCCTTGGCAAAGTGCCCCTCTCCGCATCGAACACAAGCGAGCGGACGGTGGCACTGATGGGACGAGTGCCTGAATTGTTGGCATCTGTGGCACTGTGCGGGCCCACGTTTGCTCCGCCATGCCTCTATTTTGACACCTCTCATGCACATAAACACGGAGGTGTCGAAAATGCTGCGCGCGTCCGCCGTACGTTCGAGTACGGCGTGAAACACGCAGCCGGGTCGTCCCTGGCGCGCCTTTATGTGACGCACGTACTCCGGCTGGTACCCCAGGGTACGGAGCTCCTCCTCTATATCCGCGGGGTTGGTGTCAGCAGGCAGCCCCCGGATGGCCACCTTCATCTTTTTGTCAGCTGGCAGCGAATACGCAAACCAGCTGACGCCTTCTTCTGTTTCCAGTGCCGTCAGGTACCTCTGCACCGCCCTGTATTCCTCCTCCGACTCCGGCGAAAATCGGACGCCAGAGCCGTAGGGACGAGCGTTGGGCGGACGGCCAAGCTTGGCGGCCAGGGCCCTGAAGTGGGTAGCCCAATTCGGAAGCCGCTCCACGACCAGCGGCGGGAAACGGGGCCGCTTCTGTTTAGTCGGCGGCTTTTGTTGCGCCGCGTTTGCGGCGGTGGCGGCTTGCGGGCCGGGGGGGGCTGCGTGTTGTGAGTTAGTATTAATTGCATAATCCTTACTTGGCTGCTTTTCCGGGGTAGCCGGTCTTGCTGGCGATGCTGGCGGCGGCGGCGGCGAGCTGCGCGCGGCCTCAGCGAACGTAGGCGAGAGCGCGGCGTTGGCTTGTCGGTGTAGTTGTTGTTGTTGGCGGGGCGGCTCGAGACAGTACCGCTTCGCCTCTTCCTCCTCGTCGTCGGTACTCCTCCTCCGTCTCTGGGGTCTCGGCTCCGCCTGCAGGTCAAATTCATAACCGAATGAAGGCGTGGGAGAGGTTGGTGAGAGCGCCTCGCGCTCTAGCGAGACTAGCGACATGCTAGAGCCGGCCCGTGATGAGCAGGCCGACATCATCGCCGGTGAGTCGCAGGCATAGGCGCGAGGTGGCGCTGGCGAGTCCGGGGTAGGTGGCGCCACTGCTGCGGCGGCACGATTTAGTCGCGGGTCACGTGGGGTCGCTCGGTCGGCTGTGGGAGCCGAGCCCGCCATCGAGAGGCGGGGAGCGGGCGACGCGGTGCGGTACTTCGCGTGCGCTGCCACAGAGGGCGCGGGCGTCGGCGCGGCGGCGCGCGGCGCAGGTTGTGCGGTCGCGGACGAGTGCGCATACGAGTGCGCCGGTGGGGCGGGGGGTGAGGGGAGGCCGGTACGCGTTGGCGGCGCAGCGGAGCGCGCTGGCGCGGGTACCCGTACCGACGGCGCGACATTTCGTGCGGGCGCTGAGCTTGGGGCTCGCGCTGCTGGTGCGCGGCCTGGGTACGCGGCGGCAGGCCCCGGGGCCTGTATTGGTACCGGGCGGAACGACGCGGGGCGTATGGGCACGGAGTGCCGGCTCGACGTCGGCACTGGCGCAACGCGCGCAGGCGCCGATGGCGACGGCGTGCCGGGTGCAGCTGCCGTGCTCGTCTTGCTTGATGTTGATGCAGTGGTTGAACTCGGGTTCCTCGGCGTCGGCGTCTTCGTCCTTGATGACGTCGACGGAGCAGCCCGGGTTCCTCCTCTTCTTTCAGGCCCGGCCGGCGGCAGACCGGACGACACCGCGTCACCGATATTCGGGAGGGATGTCGCCCGGTCCAACGTCGAGCGGGCATCCTCTTCTTCCTCTCGCTGTCGCTGGGCATCTTCGCGGCCCAGAGAGCCGCGAGTGCCGGGCTTCGGCATCTTGATTTAAAATTGTGGCCACCCACGACCGCAACGGTGTTTACACACCGGGCGGCGGCGGAGGCGGCTCCCTCTGTGATTGTCCAAGTGAAGTATGAGTTCACTCGACCAACCACAGAGAGAAAGGCGAAATTGCGGTCCGTGTGGAAGTCCAGATGGCAGCACTTACGTAGATGTTCTCTGGCTTGTGGTCACAGGCGAATCCATTTTTCCGTAAACTCGGTGTCGCCCGTATATATACCCGAGACGCGTAGCTGTGTCAGTGGGAGGGGTACACAGCTAACGAAATCGAAGCGCTAAACGCGCAGGCGCGCGCGCGCGCGCGCTCCCGTTCTGCGTCAAGGAAAATAAAATATTGGTACATGTTGTACCTCCTCTGGCGGCTGGCTGGCTGTATTTATTTATTTATAATATAAAAAAAAAATAAAAAAAATAAAAAAAAAAAGTATGTCTTAAATGATTTGAAGGTATGGTAGGTAGGTAGGTAGGTAGGTAGGTAGGTAGGTAGGTAGATTATATAGTTGCCTATTGTACGTACCCCTATAATAGAGCAATTATTGACCACTAAATTGGTATGTATATATGTCGCAGCCAATTAGCTTAATCAGCCGTTTAATTGGTTGCCTAGCCTTTTCATTTAAATGTGCCGATTTTTTAGCGACTTAAGTGACATCTTTTGTTCAATATCGTTTAATGACTTGCCCATGACACTTTCTAGACTTTTAATGAAACGGCTGATTCAGCTAGATGGCTGCGACATATATATATATATATATATATTTATTTGTTTTCTTTATTATTAAAGTAGAGAGAGGTACCTGTATCTCTGTAGTCTTTACCTAGATAATATTTTGTGTTCTATGCGTGCGACTTATTATTTTGAACCTTATGCTATTGCGATAAAGTTGAAAATCTATTTAAAGAAATTTTGTTAAAACGTTTTTTTTTTTTTTGACTCTCTGTCTAATAGGAACGAATATTTTTCATATTCATGATAGTATTGTTAGCCCTGAAAAGGGCTTTTTGGTGTGCGCTCGGAGAGCGCTTGCGATCGAGAGCGCATGGCACGCGCGCTAAGCATCTCGGTGCCGCCCGCCTTGGTTTCGTTCTTCAGTTGCTGCTGCTGCTTGCTTGCTGCATCCGATGGATCGTCGGTCGGTCGAGCGAGCGAGCGAGACGCGTCGAGCGGTGTTCCCCGCACCCTCCTTCCCGAGGACGATAGACAGACGCGTAACAACGACGTAGCGTAGGTACTAGGTAGGTGCGTGCATACATACGTGCTGCTTGCGGTTGACCGCAAATATCTTCCTACAGTATATATTGTGACATTATGTAGCGTGTACACGACTGCTAACTACGTTTGTTTACACATGATCACAAATACACCATAGGTAAGACGAACACATACACACACACATGCACTTTGTTGTTGATGTTTGTCGTCGCCGTCGTCGTCGTCGTCGTCGTCGTCGTCGTCGGTGTAACGCGAACGCTGCGACCGTAGCTTACTTCTTAGCGGCGGAAGCTTTCTTGGCTGCCGGCTTAGACTTGGGTGTGGCCGCGGCCTTCTTGGGTTTAGGCGCTTTAGGTTTCTTTGTTGGCGGCTTGGCTGTCTTCTTGGCTTTGGGCGCCTTCGCCTTGGCTGGGGCGGCGGCCTTCTTGGGTGCCGGCTTCTTCTTAGCGGCGGCGGCTGCCTTCTTGTCCTTGGCGGCGGCGGCGGCCGTCGACTTGGCCTTCGAAGGTGAAGCGGCGGACGCGGCGGCTGCTGCCGCCTTCTTGGTCTTGGCGCCAGCCGCCGAGGCGGTCGCCTTCTTCGCCTTCGCGGCGGCAGCGGGAGCTTTGGCGGCCTTGCCGGCGGCGCCGGCGGGTTTCTTCGACGCGGCCGACTTCGACTCGAGCTTGAAGGAACCCGAGGCACCCTTGCCCTTGGTCTGGATCAGCGCGCCAGATTCGACGGCGCTCTTCAGATATTTCCTGATGAACGGAGCCAGTTTCTCCGCGTCGACCTTGTACTGCACGGCGATGTACTTCTTGATCGCCTGCAGGGAAGATCCGCTGCGCTCCTTCATCTCCTTGATGGCGTTGTTGACCATCTCGGATGTTTTGGGATGGGTCGGCTTCGCCTTGGGTTTCTTGGCAGCGCCGGCGCCGCCGCCGGCCTGTCTCGCCTGCTTCTTCGCTGGGGTAGCGGGTGCCGGAGCCTCGGTAGCAACTGCGGTGTCTGCCATCTCGTCGAGTTAGATTACAAACAAAATAATATAATACACTCTTATAAGAGAGACTTAGATGTCGCCACTTATAGGTTTCACGAGTTTCGTATGCGCACACCGAGGCATGACGCTACTTTACCGTAACGAGCGCCGTGATGTCGCGAGACGTTTTCTCGTATGAACGCTTGAAAGTTTTCACTAACACGTATCTAATAAAATAAGTAAAAACAATGTTTATCGTGTCGAAGCGGCGGTGTTGTTTACGTTTCCGGATAGGTCATGAAGTTGACGACGAGGTATCGGCGATAGCGGCGGCGCGAGGCGTCCGTTGCGGCTGTGGCGGCGTTTTAATTGGACGACTGCGTACGATGCTAAGGTCGGGTCGAGTTCAAAACGTTATTTTCTCTATAAAAGTGATGTTTGGCGGCGGCGAAGGCCGACGCGTCGACGGGGAGGATATGTAGCCTGTGCGGCGACAGCAATTCGTCGATATGGGACGGCCTCGCGAAGGTATTATCGAGGTAAAAGTGAAGCGTCGTAAAACACCGCGAGCGCCGAACTGTTAAGGACGGACGACTCCGTCCAGGACGTGCAACCTATTAATAATATACTAATAACGATCGAAATACCAGAACGCCCTTCGACTAGCAAACAGTGTACCTGCGGATCGGGAAGAAAGTGTATCGAATAAGGTGTAAAAAGACGAGCGACGACGGTCACAGCCAGTAGAGTACGTCGTCGTAGTCGGTCGGTCGGTCGGTCGGCGCGGCGGTACCACACCGCGTAGGTACCGCTTACGGCTCGTGTCACAGTCGCGTTGTGTTGTGCTTATTTATATAGGAATAACTAAAACCGTAAATAGGTACCTACTAAAAAATATATTGCATTCAAAACAACGTAGGTATCAAGTACCTACTACTACTCTGGCAGGATACCTAGTGACGAGACTGCGAGCAAACGGCTGGCTGGATAAGTCGTACCTATTGGATAATACTATTGGAGTTGATGTTTTATTTATATCAATTTCAGATAGAGCTGAGCTGAGCTGAGCTGAGATGAGCTGAGATGAGATGAGCCTAGCCGAGTGACAGACGACGACAGCATCAACAACAACAACAACAACGACACCATCATCGTTGACTATAGGTAGGTACCTACTTAAGTAATAATTAAAGGTGAATTTATGTCAATGTGTAACAGTAGACTAGGTAGTACCAAACTGTGCTTTTCTTTTTACATACATAGGTCATATTGGATGTTGTTATAATATGTAGGTTTAATGTTTTATATTTATCAATTTCAGGCGTTGCTGTTTCTGCTGAGCTAGCTGCTCTGCTGTGTGACAGACGGCGATGGCGACGGCGACGGCGACGGCGACGGCGAGGGACAACAAGAACGGAGCGTTTACTGTGTACTAAGGTAATTATAAGTTAAAATGTGCCATAGTTCTAGATCTGTACTAGTTTTAAGTCCCTAGTTTATGTAATACTGGATATTAAAATGATAATAAGTAAATAACTGTTTCATGTGCCTACCTCTATATACCTAATACCTACTCAGATCTAAGTTTAACTAAAGTAGGTAGTCTATACCTACTCGTGTGTGTGTGGTACGTTTTTAGACAATTCCATTAAAAGAAACATATATTTATTATATATCGAATCATATGCGGCCCTGAAAAGGGCCTTTTTTATGTGCGCATCTACATACGTGCGTATGATCGTCGACCACACACGGTACGTACGTAGAGCTGGCAACGTACGGCTTTTAACCGCCGAAACCGTACAGGGTACGACCCTGGCGCTTCAGAGCGTAGACGACGTCCATGGCGGTGACGGTCTTCCTCTTGGCGTGCTCGGTGTAGGTGACGGCATCGCGGATGACGTTCTCGAGGAACACTTTAAGCACACCGCGGGTCTCCTCGTAGATCAGACCGGAGATACGTTTCACGCCGCCTCTGCGAGCCAGACGACGGATGGCGGGCTTCGTGATACCCTGGATGTTATCACGAAGTACCTTCCTGTGACGCTTGGCTCCTCCTTTTCCCAGACCCTTTCCTCCCTTACCGCGACCGGTCATCTTCTCAGCAGTGGGGTTCCAAAGTAACTAACAAACACGATAACAACACTCGCGAACAACGCGGACGACTGGAGCAAAATTTTTTTTTTTTTTTTTTTTAATGAGTGGCCTCTCGCAGGTCAACCTAGGAGGTTGTCGGCTGCTTAACCGGACTTGCCTGTGGCGGCCTTAATAATATTATTATTAAAGCCTCCAGCCAGGGCTTATTAAACTTAAAAATACTAAGCGACTACGCTAAGGGCACCCCCTGTGGGGTACGGACCTCGGCTTAGGGCGTCGCTGGGGGAGGACAGCTAGGGACGGGCTGGATCTAATAAGGATTTTTATTATTAGGGGGCGAGTGTTGTTAATACTACAGGCTCAGCGGCGCGGGCTGGCACGAGCAAGGGACGGGGCGGACATTGACGGGACGGTCGCGACGGGCCTCGGCGGCGAGGGCGGAAGGACGGTGGTCGCGGTTTGCGAATTGTGCTTGTACTACTACTACTCTCTTGGAGGAGGGTGGTGGGGTCGTCGGGGGTGATTAAGGTGTGCCTCGGACGGCGAATTTTAGATATGTGGGAGGGTTGGTATCGGGCGGCCGATACGATGAGGGGGTTGCGGTGTTTGACAGCAGTGTCGATGAAACGCTTGGTAATGCGTTTCATGAACTGCTGTATGGTGGGCACTCTGAGATCTAGATGTAAAGTCTCATTACGGACATAGTATGGGGCTCCCGTGATTCTACGGAGGAATCGGTTTTGTAGTGTCTGCATCCTGTGAAGGTGACGAGGCTTTGCGTGTGCGAAGACAGCGCAAGCGTATGTCATCATGGGGCGAATGACCGCGGTGAACAGTCGCAATTTGCACTTGAGTGACAATTTGCTTCTGGCGACCGTGATAAAGTGTAACCTTCCCAGAGCGAAGGCGGCGCGCGAGCGGGCCAGCCTTGTGTGCTCGGCGAAGGTGAGGTGGTTATCCAGGGTGACTCCCAGGTACTTAGCTTGCTTCTCCCAGGGGATCGGCTTGCCATACATGGTGATCGGACGGGGGAGTGGGGGATTTTTCCACTGTTTGGAAAATAGAATGGCCTGGCTCTTATCGGGGTTAACCTCGATTCCCCATTTCCTGAACCATCTGCCCAAGATGTTTACAGTAGTTTGGAGCGTGCGAGCGATAGGAGCCGGGTCGCAACCTGTATAGTAAATGGCCGTGTCGTCAGCGAATAGTGCTAACTGGGCCAGTTTACTTTTCGGAATGTCGCTGGTGAACAGCGTGAAAATGAGGGGAGATAGCGGTGAGCCCTGGGGGACTCCTGCTCGGATGGGGTGAGGGGACGAGAGTGCACCCTCGATGCGGTAGCGAAAGGTGCGGTTCGACAAAAAGTCTCTCAAGATGAGAACGAGACGGTCTGGCACGCCGAGTTGGTAAAGCTTATAAATTAAGCCATTGTGCCAGACTTTGTCGAATGCTTTCGCTATGTCGAAGAACAAGGCGCCCGTCATCTTGCCACGCTGGAAACCAGCGCTTATGTGCTCTACGATGCGGTGGACTTGCTGGATGCACGAGTGTTCGGTTCGAAAACCAAACTGCTCGTCGGGGATGAGACTCTTTGCCTCGGCGTAATCCTTGAGCCGCTTATAAATAAGCCTCTCGTAGATTTTGCCGAGAACGTTGAGTAAACTGATGGGACGGTAGCTGGCGGGGTCAGACTTGGGCTTGCCTGGCTTGGGAATACCGATTACGGTGGCCTGTTTCCATGCCTGGGGGAATATGTTATTGCTTAATGCGCCATTGAAGATGGCAGTCATTAGCATTATGAGCTGGGCTGGGAAGAGCTTGAAAACTCTGTTGGTGAGGCCGTCGGAGCCAGGGGCTTTCCTAGGCTGAAGCCTTTTGATAATGTCCTGTACCTCGTCAGGAGTGACGGGGGGTAGAGGATCATCAGGATCTTCGATTGGTGGTAGGGAAGCTCTACGTTCGACTTCAGCGTCCACCATATCTAGGTGGGCTTGGTCTACTAGTTGTGAGCTGGGAGAGCATTGGGACTCTAGACTGTCGGCCAGGCATTCTGCCTTGTCAGAGTTGTCGAAGGCGACACTCTTATCGGGGCGAATGAGAGGGGGCATAGTGGCCTCTTCAGTGGATCGTAGTTTCCTCTGAAGTTGCCAGAAGGCTAGGTGGGTGGGCTCGAGTTCGCTAAGCGTCTTGTCCCAGCGCGCTGAACGCAGCTCACCAGTGCGCTTCTTTACAGCACGCTGCAAGTTACGCATGTGAGCTTTGTTTGCGTCACAGGGAAAAGCGCTATACGCACGGATGGCTGCGTTCTTCTCGGTTATCAGATTCCGTACATCGTCCGGGAGTTTCCAGCGGTGGTCCTCCGCCACTGGAATCTCTCTTGAACAGTCGTTCAGGACCGATTGTACGTGATCCGTAAGCGAGTCGATCGCCGCCGTCGTGTCAGCGACTGAGTCGATCAGGTCGGGGATGGTGTCTAGGTGAGGTGACGTGGTAGATTTCAGCTTTTCGCCTACTTTCCTCCAGTCAGTGATCACCTGAGACGGGGGAGGTTGGACTGGGTCGAGCTGGCCTGAGCGGGAGCTTAGGTGCATGATCACTGGGCGATGGTCGGAGTTGAGTTCGTGTAGCGTTTCTATAGATTGCAAACGGAGGTTAACATTCTTCAGCAACGCCACATCGAGAACATCCGAGTTACGGTTGGGATCGTGAGGGAAGTGGGTGTGAGTCATCGGAGCGATGACGTCAAAGTTGAGTGTTGTGCCTAGGCCGAACACTGCTCTGCCTCTGGGATTGGTCGTGTTGCAGTTCCACGCGGGGTGCTTGGCATTGAGATCGCCCGCTAAGATAACGGAGTCACTCAGGCCGAAGAGGTTGGTGAAGTCGCTTGCGAGGGCGACGGGGTCGTCTGGCGTGGAGGAGGGTGGGCAGTAGGCTGAGATGATGGTAATTGGCTGATGGCCGGTCATGCCTAGCCGACAGGCTGAGTACTCTAGCTGAGAGCGGGGAGCGGGAGGGAGTAGTGGGATGCAGTACAACTCCTTTTTATAGTAAATGAGAGTGCCACCACCATGACAACGCGTCCTATCGTTGCGAACTATCCGGTAGTTGGCAATTTTAGGGTCGTTCCGGTGGGGTTTTAAGAAGGTTTCCTGGATGAGGAGGACGTCTAGATGGTGATCGCGGAGGAATTTGGCGATCTCGTCTCTTTGGTTAGTAATGCCGTTGGCATTAAAGAAACCTAATTTAAGGGATCTAGGCCTGATGGAGGATGTGCTTGACTTATCCATTGATTAGTCAATCGCGTCCATCTCATCTAACTTGTCCGTAATGGACTTGTAGGCGGTGAAAATCTCCAGCGCCTTCTCAGTTGACATGTGCAACTGACCGTCCGTTCCTCTGAACTTGTTGAGTTCAGCGGACATGGATCTAGCCGCACGTGTCATAAAAATGCCGTAGGCTTGGAGTATAGTTTCACTAACTCCAAAGCTTGTGGCCTTGTTGGACGGGGGGACTTGGCGCGAGCTCACTGCTGCAGGTGCAGGAGTGAGCTGGGGCGCAGGTTGGGGCGGTGCTGGGGCCGCTGGGGCCACCGGCGCGGGAGTCGGCGCTGGGATGGTTTTACCCATCAGTGCCGGGAGAGTAGGGGTGGGAGGGGTCTGCTTTGACACCAGAGCGGGGAACGCTTTCTGGTGATTGAGCTGATTCCAGGGGGAGGGTCTTTGGGGAGCCAGCCTATCGGGCATCTGGGAGGAGGGTATCCTCTCCGATGGGGACTCTCGCTGCTGGCGGGCGTTGTGACGCTTTGCCAGCTTGGGGGCGATTTTAGGTGCCTTGGGGCACCCCCGGTAGTTAGCCGGGTGGCCTATTTGACCGCAGAGCACGCAACTGGGCGGCTCCGTGCACTGTGATTTGTCCTTTGGCCTGGGACAGTCGGCGGTGCTGTGCCCACCCAGACACTTAACGCATCTGGGTGAAGCGTAGCAATTGCGCTGGGCGTGCCCGTAGAGTTGGCAGTTATGACACTGACCAACTAAAGTGGGGCGGAACGGCTTCTCTATTGAGATGCCGGAGAGGGAGCACACTGTTTTGACCTTGAAAATGGGGTGGTGACCCTCTGTGGGGTCACATACCACCAAGACCATGTCATAAAGGTCTCCACCTCTCGCCTTGTGAAGGCGGTGCACGGCAGAGACCGGGATGTTTTGAGCAAGGAGGTCATCTTTTATGTCCTCCGACGTTAATTCCTTCGGAACACGTCTTATCACCACACGGGTGGGCGTGTCCTCCGGGAGGGAGTAGGTGTGGAAGGATATTTTCTTTGCACGCAGGGAACGGACTAGGTCCCGATAGTCATTGGCCGTCGGGACCGTGATCTTAATGCCTTGTTGGCATGATTTGGCCGACGTGTAGTTCATCCGAA
This sequence comes from Melanchra persicariae, assembly GCA_947386135.1. Taxonomy (NCBI): domain Eukaryota; kingdom Metazoa; phylum Arthropoda; class Insecta; order Lepidoptera; family Noctuidae; genus Melanchra; species Melanchra persicariae. The sequence continues at coordinate 4,697,463 of OX376673.1, read as the reverse complement.
GATCACTGCACATCTTGGACACGTCTGTCCACTTGGCCTTGTCTTGCAAGTACAAGGGCGGGATGGGGCGGGACTTCTTCTGCTGGGAAGCAGAAACTGGCGGTTTGGGGCTCATAGGGCGGCTAGCCTGTGAGGCTGGGGCCGCGGAGGTAGAGGGCGTGGGGGTAGGGGAAGGAGGGGATTTGACCGTCTTTTTGGCCTTGCTGGCCTGGCTGGCTGCCTTAGAGGTCTTTTTCCTTTTTCCTCCGGTGACGACTTGGAAGTCGTCCTCGGAGGATGAGGCGTCGGAGGACGAATATTCGTCCTCCGAAGGAGGGTTGGAGATGGGCACCGTGGTGTCCATTTCGATCGGATTCTCCGGATTCTCCGGAGTTGGAGACTCAGTGCCGGAGGGTACCGAGGGGGAGGGGGACTTGGCGGGCAGGAGGACATTTACTTTGCCCTCATAAGTGGCCAACAGCGCATCTACGCTAGGGTCGCCGACCTTGCGGGCGAGCGCCTTGCATAGGCGGAACAGGTCGGAGATTACTTTTTTGTCTGAGGGCTGCTTCTGAGAGAAGCTGGCCTCTGGGGCGGGGGAGGAAGTGGAGCCGGAGGCATCCATTTTTGCAGGAGCTAAGCTCCTGTTTTCCTAACTTCCCTAAACCTATCTCCCCGGGTGGATAGGCCCGGGGATGTGTAACCCTCCCAGTCGGGTCAGACTGGGAGGTGTGTACCTATGGTGAGCCCTAAGCTAGTAAACCGGTCGCCAGTCTTATTGTGCGAACCGGGCCCTATTGGGTCTGGTGTGAAGGGGTTGACACACCCAACCAACACCAGGTGTGTGGCTGAAAGAGAACGGGGTTAAGAGCAGGGCGCGACTAGGAGATCCCCCAAGGCCGCGTGATCCTCTCCCTTCCGATTTTTACCAAGTCCTTAAGGGACTCGGTAGACGTGTCGGGTCAACGTCACTTGGCTTAGTTGGCACCGTAAGGTTTCCACCAAGTACCACGAAACTGTGGATTTACCAGAGGGGTCACTACGTTATTGACAATTCCGCAATGGGAAACAGAAAATCCTCCGCTGCCTTGAGAAAGGCGGCTTCGGATCAAATGTTTGTAGTCGGCGACTACGGGTGACGTCACGGCTGGAGCGGGACGTAGAATGGCACGAACACAACACAACACACACACGACAGCGGGCAGCGAGAGCGGCACGTCCGTCACGGGCGAGCGTCGGGCGCGGAATGGAGCAAAAATCGTGGTGGAAGTCGCTACACCCCCGTCAGGGGGCGTGGCGAGCGGTCACGGGACCTTAATCCCCTGCCCGCGGGGGCACTCCGTGACCCGTAAAAACGGGCCCGTCATCGAGTTGCCTGTTTTAGGCGAAAAGATGATGGCGTGCGCCTGCCGAATAAAAATAGCAACGTGACGCACGCCTGTGTGTAGTTGTGTGTTGTGTACCGCAGGCGCGCCGCGGCACTGTTTACATACAGTGCCGCCTCTTCACGACACCCCGGCGGTCAGTCCCCGCCGAGTGAGACCCCCAGTGACCTGGGGGAGGCCCAGCGAGAACGACCAGCGACGAGGGTGCCGACTTGGGACGAACCTGCGGTAAGTAGGTGTGGCTCCCGTCCGCCCCGCTTCCAGAGCTAGCCGGTCACGGCACGGACCGCAGAGCCGTCTTATGTGTGTGTGTGAGCGGTCATGTAGTGTGTGTACTACCGCCCAGTGCATCTGCACCGAATAGCGAGCCCGCGCTGCATTGTTCGGTGCGTGAGTAGAGCGCCTGTAGAGAGATGCATGTGTGTGCGGGCGCGGCTTGCCTATATTAACTTAGCACAAGTCGCGCGCCGCGGTGCGAGTGGGGTGGGCAGTGTTATTGTTTGAGTAAGCCGCGTGTAACCTGGGGCGACTTACTCAGGCGTCAAGTCCGGTGCGATGGGTCGTCGACGTCCGCTAATAGGTCGCGGGGCAGCCGCCTCGCGTCAGGTGGGCGCGCGTGCCAGGGCGCTAGGTGCTTGACGTGCGGCCAAGCAGATGCGTCGGCACGCGCGAACATTACCTTCGCGAGGCGCTGCACGAACTCGTCCAGGCTCTCAATCCCGAGGTCGCGCTGGATTACGTTGTTCCTCACACAGTAAGGGGCATTCACAATTGACCGCAGCGCAAGATGCTGCTGCGCGCGGAGCTTCTTCCGGTTCCCCTCACTGGTGAGGGCGTACCAGGCGGGGGCGGCGTACGTCAAAATCGGGCGTACGTACGACTTGTACACGCCCAACTTGACGCGCGCCGGGAGTCGGGACGAGAGCACTGGCTTGAGCAGGTTGCGGGCTACCCTGCCCTGCGCGGCGACCTTGCGGACGTGCGTCCTCATCGAGAGCCGACGGTCGATAGTCACCCCCAGGTACTTAGCCTGGGGCGACCACTCGACGTCGGTGCCTTGGAGCTTCAGGCGGGGTGGTAGGCGCGACGAGCCGGTGACGATCGCCTGCGTCTTACTCACGTTAACCGACAGTCGCCACTTGGCGAGCCAGTCAGGTAGCAGGTCGAGGGCGCGCTGCATTTTGACCGCCGCGTACTTTGCGTTGAGCGAGGTGGTGATGTACGCGGCGTCATCGGCGTACAGCGCGAGCGTCGATTCTGGCGTGGTGGGAATGTCGTCGGTGTAACATGAGTAACACGCCGGCGACACACAGCTGCCCTGCGGCACGCCCGCCCGGATGGGGCCGGGGGCGGACAGCGCTCCGTCGACCACCACTCTGAAGCTCCTGTGGGACAGAAAGGATGAGACCACTCTAACTACGCGACGGGGCGTGTCGGACGTGGCCAACTTATAGATCAGGCCGTCGTGCCACACGCGGTCGAAGGCCTTCTCCATGTCGAGGAATACTGCAACTGCGTACTCCTTCTTGTTCATAGCCGACGACAGCAGGTGCAGAACCCTCGACAGCTGGAGCGTCGTGCTATGCTCCGCCCGAAACCCGAACTGTTCAGGCCTGGGGGTGATGTGCGGCGTCAGGTGTCGCAGCAGGAGCGACTCGAACACCTTGGAGATTGTTGACAGCAGCGTGATTGGCCGATAGCTCTCCGGCTTCAGTATGTTTTTCCCCGCCTTGGGCAGCATAATGACGCGCCCCTCCTTCCATGCTGCGGGGAAGGCCCCCGTGCGAGATATCCCGGTAAACAGGCGCGCCAAGGCCGCGACCATACGGTGCGGCAGGTGGCGCAGCGCTGTGTTCGTGATACCATCGCCTCCGGGGGCCTTTTTCGGCTTCGTCTTGAGGATGGCGCGTCTGACTGCGCCCGGCGAGAAGTAAAGCGGGTCTTCTTCGGGAGCTATCGGCGTTGCGAAGTAGTCCCCAAGGTGTTGCTCGACTGCCGCGACATGGTCGTGTTGGGTAGTCGGGTTTGGGCGAAACTGACGCTCCAGGTGCTCGGCGAAGACCTCCGCGCGGTCCTCTGCCGTGTATTTAAGAGCCCCGTCGCTGTTTAATAACGGGCGCACCGGAGCTGGGGTGTTTGATAGGGTGCGGCATAGCTGGTGTAGTGAGGACGTATTGCCCTCTGCGTCGATGATACGTTCTTCCCAGCTCGCGGCGGCCTGGGCCTGTAACTCGGCCTTTACCTTCCCCGCAAGACGGTTGAGACGGTTTTTCAGAGTTGGACAGCGTAGTTGTTGCCACTGCTTGCGTAGGCGCCTCTTCTCGGCGACCATTGCACGTATCCGAGGCGGGAGGGGCGGCTGAAGCACTCTCCCCTCCGCTGGTGAGGTGGTTGTCGCCTCTTCTAAGGCGCGCTTTACGCAAGCAGTGATGTCTTCTGTTAGGCGATCGACGTCTGCGGGGTTGGCTATTGGCCGAGTTGGCGTCGTGGTCTCGATCCTTTCTGAAAATTGGAGCAAAAAAAAAATTTGTGGCTCGGTTTTATATATACCCTACGAGTAGCTCTGAGGGAGGGGGGGGGGGGAGTGATACGGTCGGTGCGCGGGGAGAGGCGAGACGATGCTCGTCGTTGGTTGGTCGGTTGGGCGATGTGCTCTACGTAGTTTCGTCGCGCGCATTCGAAGAAAATAAATTAAAGTACTTAGCTAGGTACATATTACTGTTTTAAGGTAGGTACTTAGTAAAGGATAATAAGTAAAAAAAAAAAAAAAAAAAAAAAAGAATTGGTAGGTACATTAAAAGAATGCATAATTTATACTTATGCAGTGGTTGGATGCCTTCGCCAAAAATAATAACGCTTGCTTTCATCTATGCAAGGTTTTTTTTTTTTAACATAGGACTGACTTACTTCTAAGGTATTATAGTGTGTAGGTATAGGTACCTAATTCATTTGGGTTCTTATTATTTGTATGACTGTGTTACGTTAGTTAGGTAGGTAGGTAGGTAGGTAGGTAGGTAACGTTTTTGCGACATTCTGATAGAAAGAAACATTTTATAATCAGATACATATGTGGCCCTGAAAAGGGCCTTTTATGTGAACGCATAGTCACAGACGGCACACAGCCATCGACACGATGCACTGCACGAGGGCAGTGACTGAACGACGACGAGGTGTATCGTGCTTGCGACGTATGCCGTTGCAAGAAGCAGCAGCAGTTTAAGCACGTTCGCCTCTGATCCTGCGCGCCAACTGGATGTCCTTGGGCATGATGGTGACTCGCTTAGCGTGAATCGCGCACAGGTTGGTGTCTTCGAAGACACCGACCAGGTAAGCTTCGCTGGCCTCCTGCAGCGCCATGACGGCGGAGCTCTGGAAACGGAGATCGGTCTTGAAGTCCTGAGCGATCTCACGCACGAGACGCTGGAACGGAAGCTTGCGGATCAGCAGCTCGGTACTCTTCTGGTAACGACGGATCTCACGAAGGGCCACGGTGCCGGGCCTGTAACGATGGGGCTTCTTGACGCCTCCGGTGGCCGGTGCGCTCTTACGCGCAGCCTTGGTGGCGAGCTGCTTCCTCGGTGCCTTACCACCGGTGGATTTACGAGCGGTCTGCTTAGTACGCGCCATTGTAAACACGGAACGGGAGAGTAACGAATAAAATAAACACTTAAAGTACGCGCGGACCTACACGCAACGAACGTACGAGAGCGAATAAAGCAGCCAAAACTCGGTGGAAGTCGCTACGTCCCCGCAAGGGGACGTGGCGAGCGGTCACAGGGCTAGGCCCCCTGCCCGCGGGGGCACCCCTCGGCCCGTAAAGACGGGCCCGTCATTTTGTTGCTCCTAGTGAGCGGAGCTTCGTCGGGCATGCGCCTACCCGAAAACGAATAGCAACGCATGCCCGTGTGTTAGATGCGTGTATACCGCAGGCGCGCCACGGCGACTAACGAGCAAGCTCTGTGTCGCCTCTTCACGGCGCCTCGGCGGTCAGTCCCCGCCAGGTGAGACCCCCAGTGACCTGGGGGAGGCCCAGCGAGAACGACCAGCGACGAGAACGCCGACTTGTGGGCGAACCTGCGGCTATTGTGAGGCTCCCGTCCGCCCCGTTTTCCAGAGCTAGCCGGTCGCGGCGCGGACCGCAGAGCCGTTCAATGTGTGTGTGTGGGCGGTTATGATGTGTGTGTACTACCGTCCAGTGCTTGTGCACCGAATAGCAAGCCCACGCTGCCATATTCGGTGCGTTATGTTTAAGCGCCTGTGGAGAAATGCATGTGTGAGTTCAGTACGCAACTTGCCTATATTAACTTAGCACAAGTTGCGCGCCGAGATGCGTGTGGGGGTGAGCAGTGTTACTGTTTGGGTAGGCCGCGTGTAGACTGGGGCGGCCTACTCAGGCGTCAGTCCGGTGCGACGGGGCCGTCGACGTCCCCGACCAGGTCTCGGGGCAAGCGCCTCGCGTCAGGTGGGCGCGCGTGCCAGGGCGCAAGGTGCTTGACGTGGGGCCAAGCGGATGCGTCGGCACGCGCGAACATTACCTTCGCGAGGCGCCTTGCATACTCATCCAGGCTCTCAATCCCGAGGTCCCGCTGGATGATATCGTTCCTCACCATGCGAGGGGCGGCGACGATGGTGCGCAGCGCTAGGTGCTGCTGCGCGCGGAGCTTCTTCTTATTTGCCTCGCATGGGAGGGCGAACCAGGCGGGGGCGGCGTACGTCAGAACTGGGCGCAGGTACGTCTTGTACACGCCCAGCTTGACGCGCACCGGGAGGCGGGACGAGAGCACTGGCTTGAGTCGGAAGCGAGCGGCGCTCGCCTGCGCAACGACCTGGTGGACGTGCGGCCCCATCGTGAGTCGGCGGTCGATGGTCACACCCAGGTACTTGGCCCGGGGCGACCACGCGACGTCGACTCCTTGAAGCTTCAGAGGGGGCGGGAGGGGCGCGGAGCCCGTAACAATCGCCTGCGTCTTACCCACGTTAACCGACAGTCGCCACTTGGCGAGCCAGTCGGGGAGGAGGTCGAGCGCGCGCTGCATTTTCAACGCCGCGTGCTTCCCGTTGAGTGACGTAGTGATGTACGCGGCGTCGTCAGCGTACAGCGCGAGCGTCGACTGTGGCGTGGTTGGTATGTCGTCGGTGTAACGTGAGTAACACGCCGGCGACACGCAGCTGCCCTGCGGCACGCCCGCCATTATCGGGCGGGGGGCGGACAGCGCTCCGTCGACCACCACTCTGAAGCTCCTGTTGGACAGAAAGGATTGGACCACTTTTACCACGCGACGGGGCGCGTCGGACGTGGCCAGTTTGTAGACCAGGCCATCGTGCCACACGCGGTCGAAGGCCTTCTCCATGTAGAGGAATACTGCTACCGCGTACTCCTTCTTGTTCATGGTTGACGACAGCAGGTGCAGTACCCTCGACAGTTGGAGCGTCGTGCTATGCTCCGACCGAAACCCGAACTGTTCCGGTCGTGGAGTGATGTGCGGGGTGAGGTGTCGCAGCAGCAGTGACTCGAACACCTTGGAGATGGTGGGCAGGAGAGTGATCGGCCGATAGCTCTCCGGCTTCAGGGTGTTTTTCCCCGCCTTGGGCAGCAGAATGACGCGCCCCTCCTTCCAGGCGGCTGGGAATACCCCCGTGCGCAGTATCCCCGTAAACAGGCGCGCCAGGGCCGCGACCATTTTGTGCGGCAGGTGGCGCAGCGCTGTGTTGGTGATACCGTCGGCACCGGGGGCTTTCCGTGGCTTCGTGCGTCGAATGGCGCGTCTAACTGCGCCCGGCGAGAAAAAGATGGCGTCCTCCTCGGGAGCTATCGGCGTGGCGAAGTAGTCCCCAAGGTGTTGTTCGACTGCCGCGACATGAGCGTGCTCGGTGGTCGGGTTTGGTCGGAACTGACGCTCCAAATGCTCCGCGAAGACCTCCGCGCGGTCCTCAGCTACATATTTTAGCGCCCCGTCGCTGCTCTGTATTGGGCGCACCGGAGCTGGGGTGTTCGTGAGCTGGCGGCAAAGTCTGTGCACAGATGACCAGTCCCCCACTGCGTCATCTATTCGTTCCTCCCAGCTCGCGGCGGCCAAGTCCCTCAACTCGGCCTTTACCTTCTCCGCGAGACGGTTAAGTTGACGTTTTAGCGTCGGGCAGCGTAATTGCTGCCACTGCTTGCGTAGGCGCCTCTTCTCGGCAACCATCGCGCGTATCCTTGGCGGCAGGGGCGGCTGCAGCACTCTCCCCTCCGCTGGTAGGGTTGTGGTGGCCTCCCTTAAGGCGCTTTGCACGCAAGCAGTGACGTCATTTGCGAGTATGTCCACGTCCGCGGCGGTTGTAATTGGCCGAGTCGGTGTTGTGGCGTCAATCCTTTCTGTGTACTGCGTCCAGTCCAGTTTGTGACGTGGCGCTAGTGGCTTCAGTCGGGTCGGCATCCCCGATAGGACGACGAGCACAGGCTGATGGTCAGACTGCAACTCGTCGTCAATCACCTGCTGCGTGAACTGGCAGTTTAGCCCTCGGTGTACCACGATGTCCAGCACGTCGGGCATGTAGTTGCGGTTTTCCGGGTAGTGGGTAGGCGTCTCAGGGCCGGACACCGAGTAACCGAAGGCCTCCGCGTCCGCGAAGAGCCGTCTCCCCCCGGTATTTATTGTGCTCGAGTTCCACGCCGGATGCTTACAATTGAAATCACCGGCGAGGATGGTTGCGTTCTCGGTTTTAGTTAGTACCGCCCGCAGCTCTGCCGCATCAAAATTTGATGCGGGCGGCCTATACACAGCATAAAGTTCTAGATCCTCGCCGGCCACATGCAGCTGCACACCCAGCGCGTATGAGTGTTGCAGTGCCGGCAGGGGGAGTTCTTGGTGGACGACCCTTCGTCTCACTAGTACTGCCAGACCACGGTACTTAATGTTGAGAGCCGACCGTTCGTCCTTCCTGTAAGCGACGTATCCTGGGAACCTCACCCTGTCTTCAGGTCCCAGGAGCGTCTCGCTTATGAGCGCCACGTCGATATCCTGGTCCCTCAGGAGATGGCGGAGTGGGGCGACCTTGTCCTTCAGGCCGCGAGCGTTCCAGTGTATTATCCTTAACGGCCTAGCCATGGTAGAGGGTTAGAAGGGAGGCCAGGCCGTCAAGGATAACCTGCTCGACGTCTTGCCCCTGCCTGATGGCCTTTATGAGGTCCATCAGCAGTTGTATGGCGCAGGCACTGAATTCTTTTTTGTTGTCATTTTTGGCGCCGGCATGAATGTCGGCGCTCTTTGCTTCGGTTTTTTCATTTGTTGCGCGACTGTTGCGCGACTGTTGCGTCATGCCGGCGCCAGCCGTCGCACGTTTATCGGCTTTGGGTGCCTGCGCCTTGCTTGAGGCAGGGGCGGCCTGGGACGTTTCCTCTCCCTTGGTCGCTGGGGGGGCTCCCGTCATCCTCTTCTTTTTTCCCCCCCTCTTCCTCTTCCTCCGCCCTGTTGTGGAGGTGGCTCCGCCGCGGTTTGTGGGCCCGTTGGCTGCCGCCATTAATGACGCGCCGCCCGTGGCCTCTTCTTGTGGCCTCTCTTTTTCTTGCATTCCTGGGCGGCGCGAGTTCGTCGCTGTTATGGCGACAGTACCCGCCCGCCTGTTCCGTAGCTCATTTTGGTACACGGGACATGTGGTGTGGCACGCCGGATGCGCGCCCCCGCAGTTTGCGCAGGTGGCGGGCTCCTCTCTCGGGCGCGGGCAGTCTCGGGCCGTGTGTCCTTCGCCGCATCGGACACAGGCGAGCGGGCGGTGGCATTGGTGCGAAGAGTGTCTGAATTTTTGGCACCGATGACACTGGGCGGGCCCACGTTTTCCCCGCCATGCCTCAATCCTGACCCCCCTCATCAGAAGGAACTCGGAGGTGTCATAAATTTTTCTGACGTCTGCTGTCTTTTTCAGCATGGCGTAGAATACGCAGCCGGGTCGTCCTTGACGTGCGCGGATGTGGCGCACGTATGTTGGCTCGTATCCTAACGAGCGGAGCTCATCCTCGATCTCCTGGGGATCGGTGTCTGCGGGCAGCCCCCTAATGGCTACCTTCATCAACTTCTCCGCCGGTAGGGAGTAGGCGAACCATGATATGCCCTCCTCCTTTTCCAGGTTCACCAGGTACCGCTGGACCTGACGGTATTCATCCTCGGACTCCGGCGAGAAACGGACGCCGGAGCCGTAAGGGCGAGCGTTGGGCGGCCGGCCTAGCTTGGCGGCGAGGGCCCTAAAGTGGTGGGCCCAGTTTGGCAATTTTTCCACTACCAGCGGAGGGTAGCGTGGCCTCTTCTTTGCCCCTTTATTCCCCGGGGGCGCGTTAGTCGCGGCCGCACCCGGCGGGGGGGCTGCCTCGTTTTTGTGGGTAGATGTAAAATTGTGGGTAGTTGATAAATTGTTTCGACTTACCCCCTCATTTGTCGGCGTTGGGCTTGTGGACGGCGAGCGGCCGCCTCGGCCCCGCGGTGGCGGGTCGAGGCAGTATCGTTTCGCGTCTTCCTCCTCCTCGTCCGTGCTGCGGCGGCGACGCTGGGCTCGGGTTTCCTGCCGCTGGCGCTCGTATCCCATGTCGTCGTCCTCTTCTTCGGCTACCTCCTCTTCTTGGTCCGACATGGGGGTCGGTGACGGCGCGGGGTGTGCCTCCTCATCCAGAGACGCCAGCGACACGTTTGACCCGGCGCAAGATGATTGCGCCGAGTACGTTGCAGGGGCGTCGTACGCTGAGGTGCGTGGGGCTGCAGGCGAGGCGGGTGTGGAGGGAACCGCGGGTGGCGCGGTACCCCTCTGAAGTCGCGGATCTCGCGACGAGACTTTTTTCCCCGGCAGTGCCGCTGCGCCCGCCAGCAAGCAGCGGGGCGCGGCTGACGCGGTGCGCGGGACTGTGCGCGCGGCGGGCGCGTACGGCGCGGCGGTCGAGGCGGGCGAAGCCCGAGGAGGTCCGAGTGGCGGCGCGCGAGGTGTCGCGGGCGACGCGGTCTGCGCGTAAGTTCGTGCCTGCGGCGCGGCGGGGCGCGCGGCGGCGGGGAAGGAGTCGCGGGCCGGCGGCGCGGCGCTGCGGCCAGTTGCTTGCGCGCGCGGCGCGGAGGCGCGCGTCGACGGAGCGCGGCTCGTGTTCGCGGCGAATTGTGGGTGCGCGGGCGCTGGGCGCACCGCCGCGGGGCGTGCGGGTACAGCTTGGCGGCATGAAGACGGTGACGGTGACCTTGGTGTTAACGGTGCCGGGTTAGTGCTCTGCGTCTTCTGGTGTTGTTCCTGTGCTGGGCCGGCCGGCGATGGACCAGACAGCGCGGTGCCGATGTTCGGCAGCGACGTCGCCCGGTCCAGCGTCGGGCGGCTTGCTCGTTCGGGTGGCGGCGGGTCTTCTTCACGTCCGTCGCCGCGGCCCAGGGAGCCGCGGGCGCCGGACTTCGGCATCGTTTATTTTCCGGTGAGTGGGTACTCCGCGACCGTTGAAAAATTTTATTTTTTTTTTCGGTGTCGAAATTAGGGCTCCCCCTGCGGCTGTGCGAGCGAACCAAGTCCGAACTCACAGTCGTAGGGTAGGTGGTGGAGCGCGGTCCGTGCGGAAAAGTGGGTGGATGGCGAAGGAAAACAGTAATTACGCGTTCACTTTGGACCACTGGCTAATCCTAAAGCAGCCAAACCTACTACCGCCCGTATTTATAGCCGCGTAGCGGGCACGAGTCGGGCGCGCGCGCCCTCTTCCGTATAACGAGCAAACTAAACTAGCTAAAAAAAAAAAAAAAAAAAATTGGTAAAATTAAATTAGGTAGGTAGGTAGGTACGTACGTAATATGTTTTACTAAGTATAGGTATTAAAGTATTACGATGAAAAAAAAAAAAATATAATAAAACCCCATAGAACAGAACGCCTGGCACATTTTCCATATTTCGTAGGTAGGTACCTAAGCAGACTGTAGACGGCACCAATCTTATTGAAATATCATACCTATTATGAAAATGTTAACAGAATAGATAGACCTATTTGTCTGTACTTTATTTATTTATTTTCCTATTCTTCTTTATGTTTTGTGTGCATGCTCCGTTATACCTATATAATTTGTGTAGTGCATGGCCAGCCAGCTAGCTAGCTACTTAATTAGTTTAGTTTGAAATAAGTTTTATTTATGTAGGTATGTAGGTAGGTAGGTAGGTAGGTAGGTAGGTAGGTAGGTAGGTAGGTAGGTGTAACAGTAGCTTATAACAACATGAACAGTTGGTTCCATTTTGTAACGTTTTGACTTTCAAATTAAAGAAACGTGAATTATTATCACATGAACATATTTGTGGCCCTGAAAAGGGCCTTTTGTTTGCTTCTCCTGCCATCCTGCGCTGGTGGTGTGGTGTGGTGTTGGGTGCGCGTCCAGGCGTCTGCCGTGGTGTGTTGTGTCCGCGATACGTGAATAATGCGAGCGGGTCTCGTACGTAAATACGTAACATACATAGTATGTAGGTATGCACATAACGCTGACCACGACACGATTAACACGCACCACTTTCGACAAGACACACGAGCATTCGCACTGGGTTTAACACTTTTCACACACACACTGTATACACTTGACGAGACGGCGTCGAGACGGTTCGCTCTTGTTAGCCACCGACCGACCGCGCTCACTTGGAGCTGGTGTATTTGGTGACGGCCTTGGTGCCTTCACTGACGGCGTGCTTCGCGAGCTCTCCGGGCAGCAGGAGCCTGACTGACGTCTGCACCTCCCTGGACGTGATGGTAGACCTCTTGTTGTAGTGGGCGAGACGTGAAGCTTCGGCGGCGATACGCTCGAAGATGTCGTTCACGAACGAGTTCATGATGGACATGGCCTTGCTGGAGATACCGGTGTCGGGGTGCACCTGCTTCAGGACCTTGTAGATGTAGATGGCGTAACTCTCCTTCCTCTTGTGCTTCTTCTTCTTCTTGTCGGTCTTGGAGATGTTCTTCTGGGCCTTGCCAGACTTCTTGGCGGCTTTACCACTTGTCTTGGGCGGCATGATGAAATTGTTTTACAGTACGTGCTACCGAAACGGAGTTCAGTCGCAGTGTAAAAAACCGCAGAACAGAGTAGTCGCGGCGCCCCCGCCAGGGGGGCGCGGCGGCGGGCATAGGCAATGCCTTTTATCCCGCGGCGTCGGGTCGTGCGTGTCCGTAACGACGGACACGTCGTGTGGGCTGCCTACATGGGCAAAAGCCTCCTGGCAGGCGCGATGAAGTCGCTACCTGCCTAGTGTGCATGTCATAGTGTGCGGCAGGAGCGCCCACGGCACCGCCTCGCAGTGCCGTAATTTCACGACCCTACGGCGGTCTGTCCCCGCCAGGTGAGACCTCCGGTTGCCCGGAGGAGGCCCGGCGGGGGACGACCAGCGACGTAGGGGTCGACTTTGGGGGGCGCTCTCTGCCGGGAAGTGTAGGCCCCCGTCTGTTACGCTTCCAGATCGGGCCGGTCACGCTCCAGACTAGGGGCCATTATGAGTGTGTGAGCGGTATTGTGTTGTGTAACACCGCTCATGTAAGCGAGTGAAACGTGCGTCCGCGCCGCACGTTCATCGCGTGAGGTAATGTATGTAGAGTCATGTTTGTGTGGGGTACGGCGCACGCAATGTCTATATTAACTTAGCACACCGCGCGCGCCGGGCGTATGTAGTGTTGTAGAGTCTTTATGTGGGACTGGGCCGCGTGTCGGTGTCTGCAGCTCAGTCGGAGTCAAGTCCGGGAGTTAGGTGGGGTCGTCAGCGTCCGGCAACAGGTCGCGTGGTAGGCGCCTCGCGTCAGGAGGCCGCGCGTGCCAGGGCGCTATATGCTTGTCTGTCTCGCTCGTGAGGGCGAGCCAAGCTGGGGCGGCATACGTGATGAGCGGGCGGATGTACGTTTTGTACACGCCCAGCTTGACACGCAGCGGGAGGCGGGACGAGAGCACTGGACGGAGCAGCGCGCGGGCCGTTCTGCCCTTAGCGGCGACCTGGCGGACGTGACTACCCATAGAGAGTCGACGATCGATGGTTATCCCTAGGTACTTGACCTGGGACGACCAATCGATGTCGACTCCGTGCAGTCGGAGGGGTGGTGGGAGGTGCGCACTGCCGGCAAGCAGCGCCTGCGTCTTGCCTACGTTCACCGACAACCGCCATTTCGACAGCCATTCGGGAAGCAGATCCAGCACGCGCTGCATTTTGACGGCCGCGTGCCTCGCATTCAGCGAGGAGCAAATGTACGCGGCGTCGTCAGCGTACAGCGCGAGTGTGCATTCCTGCGTCGTGGGGATGTCGTCGGTGTAGCGTGTGTAGCAGACAGGCGAGACACAGCTGCCTTGCGGCACGCCCGCCGCTATCGGTCGGGCGCTTGATAGGGCACCTTCGACCACCACCTTAAACGTCCTATCCGAGAGGAAGGAGGAGACCACCTTGACGACGCGACGGGGCGCGTCTGTCAGCGACATTTTGTATATCAGACCGGCGTGCCAAACACGGTCGAATGCTTTTTCCATGTCGAGAAGTACTGCAACTGCGTGCTCTCTCTTGTTCAGAGTCGACGCAAGCAGGTGCAGTACTCTCGACAGCTGGAGCGTCGTGCTATGTTCCGAGCGGAACCCGAACTGTTCCGCACGAGGCGTCATGTGCGGTGTTAGGTGTCGCAACAGGAGTTGTTCAAACACCTTCGAGATGGTGGAGAGCAGCGTAATGGGCCGATAGCTCTCCGGCTTCAGTACGTTCTTGTTCGCCTTGGGCAGCATTATGACGCGCCCTTCCTTCCAGCACTTGGGAAAGGCCCCCGTGCGCAGTATCGCCGTATACAGGTGCGCCAAGGCTGCTACCATACGGAACGGCAGGTGGCGCAGCGCTGCATTGGTGATACCGTCCGCCCCAGGGGCCTTTTTCAGCTTGGTCCTAAGGATGGCGCGTCTAACTGCGCCAGGCGAAAAGAAGATTGGGTCTTCATCGGAGGCTATCGGCATTTCGAAGTAGTCTCGAAGGTGCCTCTCGACTGATGCGACATGGTCGTGCTCGTCAGTCGGGTTCGGCTGGAACTGACGCTCCAGGTGGTCGGCGAAGATTTCCGCACGGTCTGGTGCGGCGTTTCTAGGCGCCCCGTCGCTGTGTAGGAGCGGGCGCACCGGAGCTGGGGTACCAGTGACCTGCCGGCAAAGTCTGTGTATTGCCGGCCAGTCACCTTCAGTCGACTCGATATACGACTCCCAGCTCTCTGCGTTGTGCTCCTGGAGCTTGGCCCTCGTCTTTTCCGCAAGACGGTTTAACTCGGTTTTCTGCCTCGGGCACTTCGTGATAAGCCACCGCTTGCGTAGTCGCCTAGTCTTGGCGACCATATCGCGTAGGTGGCGTGGCAGGGGCCTGCGAAGCAGGCCCTGGGAGTGCGTCAGAGTGGTGGTCGCCTGCTCATAGGCGCGCTGAATGCAAGCGGTGACCTCACTGGCCATTCCGTCCACGTCTGCGGCGGTGACTATGGGCCAAGTGGGTGTGGTGGTCTCCAGCGCTTCCTGGAAGGAGCTCCAGTCAGTCTTTCGACGTGGAGCTGGGGGCGGAAGTCGGACCGGCATTCCGGACAGGACGACGAGAACAGGTTGGTGATCCGAACGCATCTCGTCGTCCAGTACCTGCTGGGCGATCTGGCAATTTAGGCCTCGATGCACCATGATGTCCAGCACGTCCGGCGCACACCTCAGATTGTCTGGAAAGTGCGTCGGACCGTCGGGGCCGGACACCACGTAGCCGTGTGCCTCCGCGTCTGCGAAGAGTCGTCTACCCCCAGTCGAGGTGATCCTGGAGTTCCACGCTGGGTGTTTACAATTTAGGTCGCCGGCAAGGATGGTGGGGCGCGGCGACTGGAGCATCAGGGCCCTCAGCTCAACCACATCAAAGGGAGCCGAGGGCGGGATATAGGCCGCGTAGATGTCGACGTCCTCGCCGGCGACATGCAGTTGTACGCCCAGCGCGTAGAAGGTGCTGGGTGTCGGAAGGGGCAGTAGCTGATGGACGACTCTCCGCTTCACCAATATCGCCAGACCGCGATATATGTGTCCAGCGTCCGACTTCTCGTCCTGTCTATAGGTAACGTAGCCTGGGAATCGCAGTTTATCTGCTGGTCCCAGGAACGTCTCACTAATGAGCGCCACGTCGATCTGCTGCTCATTGAGGAGGAGGCGGAGTGGGGCGACCTTGTTCCTAAGGCCGCGGGCATTCCAATGTATAATCCTCAACGGCTTATCCATGGTAAAGCGTAAGCAGCGCGGCCAAGCCGTCGAGGATCACGAGCTCCGCGTCCTGACCCTGCCTGATGGCCAGAATAAGGTCCATCAGGAGTTTGATTGCGCAGGCGGTGAATTCCTTTTTACGCTCGCGCTCCTCTTCAACTGGAGCGCGAGTCGTTTGGGTGCGTGTTTGTTGCTGTTGCTGCTGCTGTTTAGGCGCAGCGCTAGTCGATGACTTGGTTTTTTGAATGTGGCCCGCCACTGGGGCGGTGCTGGTGGCTTCAGTGCGCTGCGCCTTCTTGGCGGTTTTGGTCGCCTGAGGTACAGCAGCAGCAACAGTAGGTTGCATTTGTTCCGCCTGCGCCTTCGATGGAGCTGGGTCGGTGGAATCGCTCGTGGTAGGGGGGGGGGGGTGGGCTTCTTCCCCTTCTTCCCCTCTCGCTTCCTCTTCCTCCGCCCCCCGGAGGTGGCAGCATCTCTTTCTGTGGGCCCGTTTGCTGCCGCCATCAATGAGGTGCTAGGCGCCTCGTTTTCGTCGGCGGCCGCTGGCCTCTCGGCAGCAGGGCGCCGATTCTGTTGCCGTGTGATGGCGGCAGTGCCCGCTCTCCTATTCTTCATCTCGCGTACGAAGACGGGGCATTTGCTATTACACGCCGGATGGTCGCCCGCGCAGTTGGCGCAGGTGGCCGGTTCCGTGCGTGGGCGCGGACAGTCTCGCGCGGCGTGATTTTCCCCGCATCGTACGCATTTGAGCGGGCGGTGGCACTGGTGCGAGCTGTGACGGAATTGCTGGCACCGTTGGCACTGGGCAGGCCCTCGCTTGCCCCTCCACGCCTCTATCCTGACACCACGCATAAACAAAAATGTCGTGGTGTCGTAGATCCGTCTAAAATCAGGCGTCCTCTTTAAGACTGCATGGAAAATGCAGCCGGGTCTTCCCTCACGTGCGTTAATACTACGCACGTACTCCGGCTCAAAACCATGCAGTCGGAGCTCCTCCTCTATTTCTTCGGGCGTCGTTTCAGCTGGCAACCCGCGTATGGCTACCTTCACGCTGCGCTCCGCTGGCAGCGAGTAGGCAAACCAGGCCAGACCACTCGACCTCTCCAAGTCGGAGAGGTACCGCTGGACCACCCTATACTCGCCCTCAGATTCGGGCAAGAACCGAATGCCGCCCTGGTATGGGCGGGCATTCGGCGGGTGTCCCAGCTTGGCACTCACCGCTCTAAAGTGAGTGGTCCAGTCTGGTAGCCTCTCCACTATCAGTGGAGGATAGCGGAGCTTCTTCCTCTTGGCGTCCTTGTCGGAAGGCGCCGCGGGTGCCGCTGCTTGCGACGCCTCCGGGGTCTCGTCCGGGATGGGCGATAAGCTCGGCGGGTCGGCAGCGGCTGACGGCCCCGCCCCGCCCGTGCCGCGCGGAGGGCGCTGCGGCAGTGGCGGTTCGGGACAGTACCGCTTGGCCTCCTCGTCGTCTTCCTCGTCCGGGCTTCTCGGGCGACGCTGGGGCCTGGCCTCGAGGGTAAATTCGTAGCCGAAGCCCAGCGTGTCCATCGGTGTGGGGGGGCGATCGGCATCCATCGCGTCAGCTCGTGCGGACGTGTCCGCGTACACGTTACGTGAGCCGGCGTAGGAGCCCCCAGACGACGCCGACATGTCCGACCCCTGAAGGGAGGAACATGCCGACATCATGGCCGGGGAGTCCTGGGCGGAGCCCCTCGGTGGTGGCGGTGAAAAGGTAATTGACTCCGGCACTAACCTCGCCGGGGTGGATGCAGTGGCCGCGCCTGCCAGCAAGCGGCGGGGAGCGGGCGATGCGGTGCGCCGGCGCGGTGTCTCCACGCGGCGCCCTGCTCTGCGCTGGCGGGGCGGCGGCGTGTTGTCCTGATGCGGGCAGTGGGGGTCTCGGCGGCGCCTTGTGCGCCGCGGCGCGCGCGTGGGGCGCAGCAGCAGCGGGCGCGGCGGGCGCGGCAGCGGGAGTGGTTGGTGCGGGCGCGACAGACATGGGCGCAGCGGAGCGCTCCTGAGGAACGGCGGTCGCGGCGGCGCGCGCGCCTCCAAGATTGGGCGCGGGCCGAGTGTGTTGCGCGGGCTGCGCCACGGGGCGCGCACCTTGCACCGAAGAGCGCGGGGGCTGCGCCCCGGGGCGCGCAGTTGTGACGGCGGGCACACTCGTCGATGGCACTAGTGGTGCCGCCTGGCGAGCGGTCGCGGCATCGGTCGGTACTAGTGCAGCCGCCTGGCGGGCGGCCGCGGAACTACCCGACGGTTGCATTGATGCAAGTGGTGCCGCCTGGCGGGCGGCCGAGGCAGCACCGACCGAAGGTACCGGTGGTGCTGCCTGGCGGACGGGCGCGGAAGCGCTCGTCCCCGGCGCAGCGGAGCGCACGGCGGGAGCCGCGGCGCGCACAGCGTGTGAGCGGCTGGTTACGGCGGGCCCCGGGGCCTGGATCGGCACGGGGCGGAACGCCGGAGGGCGTACCGGGACGGCCGGTTGCCGGCTCGACGACGGCGTCGGCGAAACGCGCGCAGTCGACGGCGGCGTCGTTGGGCCGGTGGTGGTCGTCCTTGTCCGGGCTGGAGCGGCTGGTGGAGCACCGGGCGTCGGGTCCCCGATGTGCGGGAGCGACGTCGTCCGGTCCCCCATCGGACGATCTGGTGAGGCGCCGGCGTCGTGCCCCAGGGAGCTGCGACTCGGCGTCTTTTTGGGCGGCATGATGTGTGGCGGAGCCTCCGTGACCACTCGGTGTGTTGCCACACCGGGCAGAGACGGGGCGGCCTCCCTCGTGTGCTACCCCAGGTGCTGTCGAGACTTCACCCGCGGCAACACACAAAGAAAACCGATTAATATAATAATAATAATAATAATAATTTATTTAATTCAGACCATTGATCCATATAGTGTTAGTAAAATCTTAACCTATTGTTAGTACATAAAAATCTTAAATTAATTGGCGACATGTATGCCATTACGCACATGCCTAGCTGCCCAGTGCCTAATGAAAGGCCCATCAATTTTGTCCGCCAGTGTAGCCAGTATGTTGTTGGGGCTACCCCTGAATCGCTTCAGCATACTCGCACATCGCTTGCGCATAACGGCATAAAAATCATCTAATCTCGCTTCAGCGAACATGCCAGACGCGCTACAAAACCGAGGTAGCCCCAACAATATCCTCAACGCATTGTTATACTGAACGCGCAGAGCGTTGTAAGCCTTCTGCGTATACCTTACCCACAGGCTGCACGTGTAAAACGATTGACAAAACGCTCGAAAAAGAGTCAGTTTTACCTCCTTAGTACAACGTGCAAACCTGCGAGCCAGCATATTGCATCTGGCTGCCAACGCTCTGCGCTCCCTATCTAAATCTTGGTCATCCATGAGAAAGTCCGTGACAACATGACCTAGGTATTTAAACTGCGTAACGAACTCCAACGGAGTTCCTCGTAAGTTAATAGATGGAATATTAACAGGTGTATTGTTGCGCACTCTAAAAACAATTACCTTGCTCTTGGAGGCATTATACCTCAAGCCATGAGCCTCCGCGTACCTCTCACAGATGGCCAACAATTTCCTCAGACCACAGATTGATGGACTGAGCAGCACCATATCATCAGCGTAACTTATGTTGTTGATCATAGTTCCATCGACAGAGCATCCGATCTTGGTGCCGCTCAGCTCACCAATCAGCCGATCCATATACACATTAAAAAGACTCGGTGAAGTCAATCCCCCCTGCCTTACCCCACAGTCTAATCCATATGACTCAGATTGAGCATCCGCCCACCTAACATAATTATTCTGATGCTTATACCAATATTTAAATAAATCTATGAATTCAGTAGGTAGTTCAGTATCATCCGACAGTTTTTGCCACAAAACATCATAATCTACTAGGTCAAAAGCTTTTGACAGGTCAAGGAAACATCCATACACTGGTGTTCTCCTGTCTGTGTAGTACTGCACAGTCTGCTTGAGACACAGGATTGCACTTTCAGTGGACAAACCGGCTCTAAAGCCAAACTGCGCATCGTGCAATTTAATGTGTTTATTCAACCGCCTCTCAAGCAGGCTGTCCAACACCTTGCCAATGACTGTTGCTAATGATATAGGTCTATAATTAGATTTGTCGGATGAGTCACATGTCTTACTTTTAATTATGGGAACTACAACTGTTTTTACCAGATTCTCAGGCAGGTAGGAATGACTCACACAAAAATTAAACATCATGGTAAGCAATCTGGTCAAGTGTACACCGGCGAACCTTAAGTGCTCAACACTCAGACCATCATGCCCCGGTGACTTACCCCGCTTCATACTTTTTAATGCCATTTTAATTTCCTTATTTGAGAATCTTTCATAAACATCACCTTCACACAAGGTCCGAGTGTCTCGCACAGATGTGTCTGTATTAAGTGGCGCTACCTTAAAGTGATTCATAAACATGGTAGATATGTCACTACTTTGTGACAGACCCTCAACATTTGCGGGAAGACTCGGCTGGGGATTCAAAGAGTTGGTTTCCTTCCAAAAAGAACTAAATTTTTTCTCATTATGCAGTGATACAATTTTATCCATTTTTATTTGGGTTGCATTGTTTTGACACCATTTCAATTTATTTTTAAATTTCTGCCTCATAATTTTCATATTCTCATAAACCTCTCCACACGTAGGTTTTCCATTAACAATCCACTTCTGAAACCCGAGCCGCGCCTTTGAATGAGCCTCTTTTACATGCTCGTTCCAACCAGTTACATACATTTTCTTTTTCTTCACAAATATGCTATGACTTGAAATAGCAGCCGTTTGCAAAACATAAACAATCTGTTCGTACATATTATTAATTAAAGATCTATGATGATCACTTCTACATATCCTATCACTACATTCAATAAATTGACTAGGAAAATCAATATCACGTAGGGCACTATGACATAGGTCAGCGTAGTGTTGTACCTGGTTAGAGGTTCTATTTCCCCAAATTACTTTATTGAACACTACTTTTTTATAGCTCAGTTTTGGTACTAAAATACCAAAATTACAAATAATTTGTAAGGGAAAATGGTCAGACCATGAAACATCATTAAGCACATTTACTTTTACAATTGCACTTTGGGTAACACTTGATACCATACAGTGGTCTAACCATCTAACGCACCCATGCGAGTCACTCAAGTAGGTGTAAGTATCGGAATTTATGCCAAGAAAGTCAATATCTGCACAAATGAAATTAAAATCCGAACAGAATTGTATTAATTCATTACAGAATAACTCACCTGGGTGCGCGTTGAAGTCTCCCAAAACAAAAACATTTGCCACACTATTACATTCCACAATTGCGTTAATTTCTGTCAAACATTCTGTATATTCACTTAGATTATTCGGGTTACACACTGGCATATATACCGAAAAAATAAGAATATCTCGGTTATCGATTACTACCTTAATCGCGGTTAACCTAACATTATTACACTGAATCACTGATACACTATCAAAAGCACTGGATCTCCACAGCAACGCGACGCCTCCTTGGGGTCGGCCTCGCCCGGCCGATGGTTCCGTAGCCGCAACACCCGTGGAACCAAAACCGGGACAAATACTGCTTAAATACGCCAAGTCATGCGAGAGAAGCCATGTCTCCTGTATAGCTACGACATCCGACGATTCACATAATTCCCTCACATAATCAACCGACCGTTTAATTGATCTACAATTGAAGCTTATAAGCTTACATTCTCGCTTTAAAAGTTTATCTTGAGAAGTAATCATTTTTATGCCTTATTATTCACCGGGCCTCGTGTGCTGTTTGTTTTAAACACAAAATAACGTCTAAAGAATACCCCCTCAGGCCACATATTATCATTGTCGAATAAATCCACTTTATGTTTTGGTATTGAAATCTTATAAGAATCATAGTCCTTAGAGTATTTCATTTCTATCCGCTCCGGTGCAACGATAACCTGTGTTTTTTCCTTCAAATAACTAGCAATATCCTCTGAGCTGACATCTTTCGACACATTATAAATTAAAAATGGAATTTTAACATCTGCGGCCTTAAATTTCGTAGTTAAATCAACGTTAGCTGTTCCTTTTCTTCCAACAAAACGAGATTGCTTCTTACGAGATTGTACCACTGTCCACTCCCCTTCCTTTTCGGGTATATTATGTTTTAAAAATCGCCTGTCACTAGTCGTATGTCTAGTTATTGGCGTAATCACAGCATCGGCGTACTCTCGAGCATTTATTTGTTGTCTCTGCTCCTCCGTTGCACTAAGATGTTCGGTGAGCGGGACGATACCATCGCTAATCTCCGTATGTGTAACCGGGCGCGAACTATACTTGTTTGATAAGACATCACAGCTGTTTTCCTCCACATTCAAAGATTCCACTTCACACAACGGCTCGCTAACTGTTAAATTATTTTCTAAGTTGAGGGTAGACGCACCGCGTCTATTATAGTTTACATTGGGTTCAAAGGTTAATGAATCACTACTTTTAACGGCTAATTGGACTTGATCGAGTTGTTCCTTTGTTACGTACACATCTTTAATATGTTTGATCTCCGATTGTAACACAATAATGTCCTTCAATAATCTTGTCACATCTACGTGATCAAATGTCACGGGGGGTAACTTTTGAAGATCTCTCGCAACAAAAATAGGTACTTCTTCCGAGTCTGTGCTCTTAAATAAGGAAATTATGTCTTCGAGATCCCGACACACTTTGTTTTCCTTCCTACGCGATATCTTCTTTGTTGTAGTCTTCACTGATTTGAAAAGTAACGTCTTTGCAACATCTACATCTTCTCCAGTAAATGCAGAGCTACACACTTTCACTATACTGTCCTCGTCCATAATCTGAATTTTATTTTGTATAAACGCGAGTACTTCGCTAATCACAATATTACAAGAATTACATTTTAACAATGACATTTTCACACTGAGGTCGGTGACCTCACGCGTCCGCACGGTAGCTCGTTGCGAACCGAACTCCGATTAAAACTGGGTCCGTACGGAACGCGAAACACTTAGCGCAGAGGTGTAGGCAGGATTGGCTCCGAGCGAATCCGTAAAAAACCGCAGAACAGAGTAGTCGCGGCGCCCCCGCAAGGGGGCGCGGCGGCGGGCATAGGCTAGGCCTTTAATCCCGCAGCATCGGGGCGTGCGTGCCCGTAACGACGGGCACGTCGTGGGGGTGCCTTGCAAGGGCATAGCCTCCCGGCAGGCGCGAAGAAGTCGCAGCCTGCCTGTGTGAGTGTCGTTAGTGTGCAGCAGGAGCGCCCACGGCACCGCCTTGCAGTGCCGTTATTTCACGCCCCTACGGCGGTCTGTCCCCGCCAGGTGAGACCTCCGGTTGCCCGGAGGAGGCCCGGCGAGAGACGACCAGCGACGTAGGAGACGACTTTGGGGGGCGCTCTCTACCGAGAGGTGTAGGCCCCCGTCTGTTACGCTTCCAGGTCAAGCCGGTCACGCTCCAGACTAAGGGGCCGTAACGTGTGTGTGTGAGCGGCATTGTACTGTGTAACGCCGCTCATGTTAGCGAGAGAGACGTGCGTCCGCGCCGCACGTTCCTCGCGTGAGTTGGATGTAGGTAGAGTCATGTGTGTATGGGTTTCGGCGCGCGCCATGCCTATATTAACTTAGCACACAGCGCGTGCCGAGCGTATGTTTCGTTGTAGAGTCTTATTGTAGGACTGAGCCGCGTGTCGGTGTCTACAGCTCAGTCGGAGTCAAGTCCGATGGTTGTTGTCAGTCCGGTGTGCTGGGAGAGTCAGCGTCCGGCAGCAGGTCGCGAGGTAGGCGCCTCGCGTCAGGAGGCCGCGCGTGCCAGGGCGCTATGTGCTTGACGTGAGGCCAAGCAGAAGCGTCGGCACGCGCGAACATGTTCGACGCAAGGCGGCCGCAGAAGTCGTCCAGGCTCTCAATCTGGAGGTCCCGCTGTATAACGCTGTTCCTCACGAGGCGAGGGGCGTTTACAATTTTACGCAGCGCCAAGTGCTGCTGCGCGCGAAGGGTCTTCTTGTTTGACTCGCTCGTGAGGGCGAGCCAAGCTGGGGCGGCATAAGTGAGCAGCGGGCGGATGTACATCTTGTACACGCCCAGCTTAGCCCGCAGCGGGAGGCGGGACGAGAGCACTGGGCGGAGCAGAGCGCGGGCCACTCTACCTTTAGCGGCGACCTGGCGGACATGAC
This sequence comes from Melanchra persicariae, assembly GCA_947386135.1. Taxonomy (NCBI): domain Eukaryota; kingdom Metazoa; phylum Arthropoda; class Insecta; order Lepidoptera; family Noctuidae; genus Melanchra; species Melanchra persicariae. The sequence continues at coordinate 4,673,724 of OX376673.1, read as the reverse complement.
TTCCCATGTTGAGTCGACGGTCGATGGTTATCCCGAGGTATTTGACCTGGGGTGACCATGCGACGTCGACTCCGTGTAGTCGGAGAGGTGGCGGGAGGTGGGCGCACCCGACGAGTAGCGCCTGCGTCTTACCCACGTTCACCGACAATCTCCATTTGGACAACCACGCGGGCAGGAGGTCGAGCACGCGCTGCATCTTTACGGCCGCGTGCCTCGCATTCAGCGAAGAGCAGATGTACGCGGCGTCGTCGGCGTACAGCGCGAGCGTACAGTCCGGCGTGGAGGGGATATCGTCGGTGTAACATGAGTAGCAGGGGGGCGAAATGCAGCTACCTTGCGGCACGCCCGCGGCTACCGGTCGGGCGTCAGACACGACACCATCGACCACCACCTTAAAGGTCCTGTCCGTGAGGAAGGAGGAGACCACCTTAACGACGCGACGAGGCGCGTCCGAGAGTGAGATCTTGTAGATCAGACCGGCGTGCCAAACACGATCAAAAGCTTTCTCCATGTCGAGGAGTACTGCAACTGCGTGCTCCTTTTTGTTTAGCGACGTAGTAAGCAGGTGCAGTACCCTCGACAGCTGGAGCGTCGTGCTGTGCTCCGAGCGGAACCCGAACTGCTCCGGTCGAGGTGTGATATGAGGAGTAAGGTGTCGCAGCAGGAGTTGCTCAAACACCTTGGAGATGGTGGGCAGGAGTGTGATGGGCCGATAGCTCTCCGGCTTCAGCACGTTCTTATTCGCCTTCGGCAGCATTATGACGCGCCCCTCCTTCCAACACCTAGGAAAGACCCCCGTGCGCAGTATCCCCGTGTACAGGCGCGCCAAAGCCGCAACCATACGGAAGGGCAGGTGGCGCAGCACTGTGTTGGTGATACCGTCCGCCCCAGGGGCCTTTTTCGGCTTGGTTCTGAGGATGGCGCGTCTCACTGCGTGAGGCGAAAAGAAGATAGGTTGCTCTTCGGTCGCTATCGGCGACGCAAAGTACTCTCCAAGGTGCCTCTCGACTGCTGCGACGTGTTCGCGCTCGTCAGTCGGGTTCGGCTGGAACTGACGCTCCAGGTGCTCGGCAAAGATCTCCGCACGGTCTGATGCGGCGTATCTTGGCGCCCCGTCGCTATGCAGGAGCGGACGCACTGGAGCTGGGGTGCTCGTGACGCGCCGGCAAAGCCTATGTAATGCCGGCCAGTCACCCTCCGTCGACTCTATGAACACTTCCCAGCTCTCTGCGTTGTGCTCCTGGAGCTTGGCCCTCGTCTTTTCCGCAAGACGGTTTAGCTCTGCTTTTGTTCGTGGGCACTTCGTGATGAGCCACTGCTTGCGAAGGCGCCTAGTCATGGCGACCATATCGCGTAGGTGGCGAGGCAGGGGCCTGCGTAGTAGGCCCTGCGAGTGCGTCAGTGTTGTGGTCGCGTCTTCGTAGGCGCGTTGGATGCAAGCAGTGACCTCACTGGCCATCCCGTCCACGTCTGCGGCGGTGACTACGGGCCAAGTGGGTGTGGTGGTCTCCAGCGCTTCCTGGAAGGAGCTCCAGTCAGTCTTTCGACGTGGCGCTGGGGGCGAGAGTCGGACAGGCATTTCGGACAGGACGACGAGAACAGGTTGGTGGTCCGAACACATCTCGTCGTCCAGTACCTGCTGGGCGATCTGGCAATTTAGGCCACGATGCACCATGATGTCCAGCACATCCGGCGCACACCTCAAGTTGTCTGGAAAGTGCGTCGGGGCTTCAGGGCCGGACACCACGTAGCCGTGGGCCTCCGCGTCTGCGAAGAGTCGTCTGCCCCCCGTCGTGGTGGTTCTTGCATTCCACGCCGGGTGTTTGCAATTCAGGTCGCCGGCAAGGATGGTAGGGTGCGGCGACCGGAGTATCAGGGCCCTCAGCTCAACCACGTTGAAGGGAGCCGAGGGCGGGATGTAGGCCGCATATACGTCGACGTCCTCGCCGGCGACATGCAATTGCACTCCCAGCGCGTAGAACGTGCTGAGCGTCGGTGGGGGCAGCAGCTGATGGACGACTCTTCGCTTCACCAATATCGCCAGACCGCGATAAGTGACTCCAGCGTCCGATTTCTCGTCCCGTCTATAGATAAAATACCCTGGGAATCGCGGCGTGTCCGCTGGTCCCAGGAGTGTTTCACTAATGAGCGCCACGTCGATCTGTTGCTCATTGAGGAGGAGGCGGAGTGGGGCGGCCTTGCTCTTCAGGCCGCGGGCATTCCAGTGAATGATTCTCAACGGCTTAGCCATGGTAGAGCGTCAGCAACGCGGCCAAGCCGTCGAGAATCACAAGCTCCGCGTCCTGTCCCTGTCTGATGGCCTTAATAAGGTCCATCAGCAGCTGTATTGCGCAGGCGGTGAATTCTCTTTTGCGCTCCTCAACGTTAGGAGCGCGTGACGTATGGGCGCGCTGTTGTTGATGCGCGCCCTGTTGCTGCTGCTGCTGAGTAGGCGCAGCGGTGGCGGGTTGGTGTTGTTTGTTGGCCGCCACTAGGGCGGTACTCTTGGTTGGTGGTGGTTGGGTACGCTGCGCCTTTGCGACTCTTCCCGTCGCTTGAGGTGCAGCAGCAGCAGCAACAATAGGTTGCGTCGTCGCCTGCGCCAGGGATGGAGCAGGGCCGGAAAGGGAATCGCTCGTGGTAGGGGGGGGGGTGGGTTTCTTACCCTTCTTCCCCTTCCCCCCTCGCTTCCTTTTCCTCCGCCCCCCGGAGGTGACAGTATCTCTTTCTTGGGGCCCGTTAGCTGCCGCCATCAAAGAGGCGCTAGGCGCCTCATTCTCGTTTGCGGCCGCAGGCCTTTCTGCCGTGGGCCGGCTCTGTTGCCGCGTGATGGCGGCAGTGCCCGCTCTCCTCGCCTTCGCTTCCTTAAGGAATACGGGGCACTTCGTGCTACACGCCGGATGGTCGCCCGCGCAGTTGGCGCAGGTGGCCGGTTCCGAGCGTGGGCGCGGGCAATCCCTCGCGGCGTGGTCGGCCCCGCATCTCACGCATTTGAGCGGGCGGTGACACTGGCGCGAGCTGTGTCGAAACTGCTGGCACCGGTGGCACTGTGCGGGCCCCTTTTTGCCCCTCCACGCCTCTATCTTGACACCACGCATGTAAAGGAAGGTCGTGGTGTCGTATATTTTTCTGAAGTCTGGCGTCCTCTTTAGCACTGCATGGAATATGCAGCCGGGTTTTCCTTCGCGCGCACTGATGTTGCGCACGTACTCCGGCTCATACCCATGCAGGCGGAGCTCCTCCTCTATGTCCTCGGTGGCCGTGTCAGCGGGTAGGCCGCGAATGGCCACCTTGATGCTACGCTCCGCTGGCAGTGAATAGGCGAACCAGGCCAGACCACTCTCCCTCTCCAAGTCGGTGAGGTATCGCTGGACCACCCTGTATTCCTCCTCACTTTGAGGGAGGAAACGAATGCCGCCCTGGTATGGGCGGGCATTCGGTGGGTGACCCAACTTAACGCTCACCGCTCTGAAGTGAGCGGTCCAGTCCGGCAGCCTCTCCACTATCAGCGGAGGATAGCGCAGTGTCTTCTTCTTTGTGGGGGCAGCGGGTGTACTCGCTGCCTGCGTCGCGTCCGGGTTAACATCCGTGTCGGACGGCGGGTCCGTCGCGTCGGCAGCGGTGGACGGCCCCGCTCCGCCGGTGCCGCGCGGAGGGCGCTGCGGCAATGGCGGCTCGGGACAGTACCGCTTGGCTTCTTCGACGGACTCGTCGTCCGGGCTTCTGGGGCGTCGCTGGGGTCTGGCATCGAGGACAAATTCGTAGCCGAAACCCAGCGACTCCGTTGTAGGAGTGGGGCGATCCGTGTCCATGTCGCCGGTGCTGACGAACGTGTCTACTGACACGTCGCGTCGACCGGCACTGGAGCCCCCGGAGGACGCCGACATGTCCGACCCCTGACGGGAAGAACATGCCGACATCATGGCCGGAGAGTCTTGGGCGGAGCCCCTCGGTGGTGGTGGTGAAAAAAATATCGTTTCCGGCACTAACCTCGCCGGAGTGGATGCGGTGGCCGCGCCCGCCAGCAAGCGGCGGGGAGCGGGCGATGCGGTGCGCCGTGCTGTGGCAGCATAAGTCGGCGCGGTGTCTCCGCGCGACGCCCTGCTCTGCGCTGGCGGGGCGGCGGCGTGTTGCAATGTTGCGGGCAGTGGGGGTCTCGGCGGCGCCTGGCGCGCCGCGGCGCGCGCGTGGGGCGCAGCAGCAGCGGGCGCGGCGGGCGCGGCAGCGGAAGTGGTCGGTGCGGGCGCGACAGACGTGGGCGCAGCGGAGCGCACCTGGGACACGGCGGTCGCGGTGGCGCGCACACTTCCGGTATGGGACGCGGAGCGTGTGTGTTGCGCAGGCTGCGCCGCGGGGCGCGTACCTTGCACAGGAGAGCGCGAGGGCTGCGCCCCGGGGCGCGCAGTTGCAGATACCGGTGGCGCCACCTGACGGACACTCGCGGAAGCACTGGTTCCCGGCGCTGCGGAGCGCACGGCGGGAGCGGCGGCACGCGTGGTGTGCGCGCGGCTAGTTATGGCGGGCCCCGGGGCCTGTATGGGCACCGGGCGAAACGCCGGAGGGCGAACCGGGACGGCCGGTTGCCGGCTCGACGACGGCGTCGGCGAAACGCGCGCAGTCGACGGCGGCGCCGTTGAGCCGGTGGTGGTCGTCCTTGTTGGGGCTTGAGCGGCAGGTGGAGCACCGGGCGTCGGGTCCCCGATGTGCGGGAGCGACGTCGTCCGGTCCCCCATCGGACGGTCAGGAGCAGTGCCGGCGTCGTGCCCCAAGGAGCTACGACTCGGCGTCTTCTTGGGCGGCATGTGGGTAGTTGTAAAATTTTTTTAATTGGTTTTTGTTGCGGAGCCCCCGTGACCGCGACGGTGTGTCGCCACACCGGGCAGACGACGGGGCGGCCTCCTCTGTGTGCTGCCCCAGGTGAAGTAGGTCCTCACTCACGACAACACACAGAACAAACCGAGGTAGGCAGGTCCGAACGGGTTTAAACGTACACTCGCGAGCGCAGACGAGCGCACTGGATCGGCTCCGGGCGAATCCTAAAAAACCGCACCCGGCGAACAGTTGTATTTATACGACCGCTCGCGGTACACAGTTGCGGCGGGCTCGACATAGCGGCGGACCAATCACAGCGCGCCTTAGCTAGAGTGTAGATCCCGCGCGCGGGGGAGGGGGTACTCGGGAGGGAGGCAGAGGGGAGGGGAGACGCTTGTGTTCGTCATTATTGAAAAAATAAATATACTAAAACAATATTACGGTATTCGTGAATAATAAAATGATAGATAATTGAAAAACGAAAACACTTACATAGCACTTTTACGTTTTTTTTTTTTTTTTTTTCTCATTTATTGCATATTCCGTAAAATTTATAACTATCATTCTACGTAGGCCTCAATTTATATTATGAAGATTTTTATCACATGCGATTTACCCAAGTACCTAACCATAGAAAGAAGCAATATAATTTTTCTTCACCGATGCAAATTTTTCATAAATTTTGTTGTTGCCATTCTCATAATATAACTAATTTTGTCTATCATTATTTTTCTGGTCTCTAATATTTTTGTTCAATCAATTTGGGGGGGGAGCCTGCAGGTCGAATTCGTATCCGAACGATGGCGTGGGAGAGGTTGGTGAGAGCGCCTCGCGCTCTAGAGATACTAGCGACATGCTAGAGCCGGCCCCTGATGAGCAGGCCGACATCATTACCGGTGAGTCGCAGTTTTGACACCTTTCATGCACATAAACACGGAGGTGTCGAAGATGATGCGCGCGTCCGCCGTACGTTCAAGCACGGCGTGGAACACGCAGCCGGGTCGTCCCTGGTGCGCCTTAATATGACGCACGTACTCCGGCTGGTACCCCAGGGTACGGAGCTCCTCCTCTATGTCCGCGGGACTGGTGTCAGCAGGCAGCCTCCGGATGGCCACCTTCATCCTTTTGTCAGCTGGCAGCGAATACGCAAACCAGCTGACGCCTTCCTCTGTCTCCAGTGCCGTCAGGTAGCTCTGCACCGCCCTGTATTCCTCTTCCGACTCCGGCGAAAATCGGACGCCAGAGCCGTAGGGACGAGCGTTGGGCGGTCAGCCAAGCTTGGCGGCCAGGGCCCTGAAGTGGGTGGCCCAATTCGGAAGCCGCTCCACGACCAGCGGCGGGAAACGGGGCCGCTTCGGCTTAGTCGGCGGCTTTTGTTGAGCCGCGTTTGCGGCGGTAGCGGCTTGCGGGCCGGGGGCTGCGTTTTGTGGGTGGGTAATGCCCATCTGGCCCTTACTCGGTAGCTTGCTATCAGGTGTTGCCGGTCTTGCTGGCGATGCTGGCGGCGGCGGCGGCGAGCTGCGCGCGGCCTCAGCGAACGTAGGCGAGAGTGCGGCGTTGGCTTGTTGTCGGTGTTGTTGTTGGCGGGGCGGCTCGAGACAGTACCTTTACGCCTCTTCCTCCTCGTCGTCGGTACTCCTCCTCCGTCTCTGGGGTCTCGGCTCCGCCGCAGGTCGAATTCGTATCCGAACGATGGCGTGGGAGAGGTTGGTGAGAGCGCCTCGCGCTCTAGAGATACTAGCGACATGCTAGAGCCGGCCCGTGATGAGCAGGCCGACATCATTACTGGTGAGTCGCAGGCATAGGCGCGAGGTGGCGCTGGCGAGTCCGGGATAGGTGGCGCCACTGCTGCGGCGGCACGGTTTGGCTTAGTCGCGGGTCGCGTGGAGTCGCTCGGTCGGCTGTGGGAGCCGAGCCCGCCATCGAGAGGCGGGGAGCGGACGACGCGGTGCGGTGCTTCGCGTGTGCTGCCACAGAGGGCGCGGGCGTCGGCGCGGCGGCGCGCGGCGCAGGTTGTGCGGTCGCGGTCGAGTGCGCGTATGAGTGCGCCGGTGGGGCGGGGAGTGAGGGGAGGCCGGTACGCGTTGGCGGCGCAGCGGAGCGCGCTGGCGCGGGTACTCGTACCTAAGGCGCGACGTTTCGCGCGGGTGCTGTTTTTGTGGCTCGCGCTGATGGTGCGCGGCCTGGGTACGCAGCGGCAGGCCCCGGGGCTTGTATAGGTACCGGGCGGAACGACGCGGGGCGTATGGGCACGGAGTGCCGGCTCGACGTCGGCACTGGCGCAACGCGCGCAGGCGCCGATGGCGACGGCGTGCCGGGTGCAGCTGCCGTGCTCGTCTTGGTTGTTGGTGCGGTGGTGGAACTCGAGTTCCTCGGCGTCGGCGTCTTCGTCCTGGATGACGTTGACGGAGCAGCTTGGGTTCCTCCTCTTCTTTCTGGCTCGGCCGGCGGCAAACCGGACGACACCGCGTCCCCGATGTTCGGGAGGGATGTCGCCCGGTCTAACGTCGAGCGGGCATCTTCTTCTGCTTGCTGTCGCTGGGCATCTTCACGGCCCAGAGAGCCGCGAGTGCCAGGCTTCGGCATCTTGGTTAAAAATGTGGCTACCCACGACCGCAACGGTGTTTGCACACCGGGCGGCGGCGGAGGCAGCTCCCTCTGTGATTGTCCAAGTGAAGTATGAGTTCACTTGACCAACCACAGAGAGAAAGGCGAAATTGCGGTCCGAGTGGTAAAACAGATGACAGCACTTACGTGAATGTCTTCTGGCTTGTGGTCACAGGCGAATCCTCTTTCCGTCGTTGGCAGTCGCTACGTCCCCGCAAGGGGACGTGGCGAGCGGTCACAGGGCTAGGCCCGGCTGGCTCGCGGGGGCACCCCTCGGCCCGTAACGACGGGCCCGTCATTATGTTGCTCCTAATGAGCGGAGCTTCGTCGGGCGTGCGCCTACCCGAAAACGAATAGCAACGCACACCCGTGTGTATAGATGCGTGTATACCGCAGGCGCGCCACGGCGACTATCGAGCAAGCTCTGTGTCGCCTCTTCACGGCGCCTCGGCGGTCAGTCCCCGCCAGGTGAGACCCCCAGTGACCTGGGGGAGGCCCAGCGAGAACGACCAGCGACGAGAACGCCGACTTGTGGGCGAACCTGCGGCTATTGTGTGGCTCCCGTCCGCCCCGTTTTCCAGAGCTAGCCGGTCGCGGCGCGGACCGCAGAGCCGTTCAATGTGTGTGTGTGGGCGGTTATGATGTGTGTGTACTACCGTCCAGTGCTTGTGCACCGAATAGCGAGCCCACGCTGCCATATTCGGTGCGTTATGTTTAAGCGCCTGTGGAGAAATGCATGTGTGAGTTCAGTACGCAACTTGCCTATATTAACTTAGCACAAGTTGCGCGCCGAGATGCGTGTGGGGTGAGCAGTGTTACTGTTTGAGAAGGCCGCGTGTTGACTGGGGCGGCCTATTCGGCGTCAGTCCGGTGCGACGGGGCCGTCGACGTCCCCGACCAGGTCTCGGAGCAAGCGCCTCGCGTCAGGTGGGCGTGCGTGCCAGGGCGCAAGGTGCTTGACGTGGGGCCAAGCGGATGCGTAAGCGGACGCGCGAGCACTGGTTTGAGTCGGGCGCGGGCGGATCTCGCCTGCGCAGCGACCTGGTGGACGTGCGGCCCCATCGTGAGCCGGCGGTCGATGGTCACACCCAGGTACTTGGCCCGGGGCGACCACACGACGTCGACTCCTTGGAACTTCAGAGGGGGCGGAAGGGGCGCGGAGCCCGTAACAATCGCCTGCGTCTTACCCACGTTAACCGACAGTCGCCACTTAGCGAGCCAGTCGGGGAGGAGGTCGAGCGCGCGCTGCATTTTCAACGCCGCGTGCTTCCCGTTGAGTGACGTTGTGATGTACGCGGCGTCGTCAGCGTACAGCGCGAGCGTCGACTGCGGCGTGATGGGGATGTCGTCGGTGTAACGTGAGTAACACGCCGGCGACACACAGCTGCCCTGCGGCACGCCCGCCATTATCGCGTGTTACGCCCGCGGTGTGTGCGGTTGTTTGCGGTTCCCGCTGCACCGGCGGGCAACTAGTAGAATCGCGCGGGCCGCGGTCACCCGCAGCCTCGGCGGGTGGCGCCCGCGCCCTCTGCGATCGGTTGGCGGACGACTGCGGTGGCCGGCGGGGGGTAGGGGGTACAGTAATCTGCGGGCGATGATCGCAAGCGCGACGGCTGCGTCGCGCAAATAACCGGTCTCGTGAGTTTAGAAATAAAACCGCAGTTCCACCACCGCGGCGGTCGCGGGTGAAAATCGCTCCGTGAGTTCTTAGCCTTATTCATTGTTGATAACAGCAGGTGCAGTACCCTCGACAATTGGAGCGTCGTGCTATGCTCCGACCGAAACCCAAATTGTTCCGGTCGTGGGGTGATGTGCGGGTTGAGGTGTCGTAGCAGTAGAAACTCGAACACCTTGGATATGGTGGGCAGCAGCGTGATCGGCCGATAGCTCTCCGGCTTCAGTGTTTTTCCCCGCCTTGGGCAGCAGAATGACGCGCCCCTCCTTCCAGGCGGCTGGGAACACCCCCGTGCGCAGTATCCCCGTGAACAGGCGCGTCAGGGCCGCGACCATTTTGTGCGGCAGGTGGCGAAGTAGTCACCCAAGGTGTTGCTCGACCGCTGCGACATGGGCGTGCTCGGTGGTCGGGTTCGGTTGGAAGGAACTGACGCTCCAGGTGCTCGGCGAAGACCTCCGCGCGGTCCTCTGCTGCATACTTCAGCGCCCCGTTGCTGTCCTGTATTGGGCGCACCGGAGCTGGGGTGTTTGACAGCTGGCGGCAGAGTTTGTGCACAGATGTCCAGTCTCCCACTGCGTCATCTATGCGTTCCTCCCAGCTCGCGGCGGCCAAGTCCCTCAACTCGGCCTTAACCCTCTCCGCGAGACGGTTTAATTGACGCTTTAGCGTCGGGCAGCGTAATTGCTGCCACTGCTTGCGTAGGCGCCTCTTCTCGGCAACCATCGCGCGTATCCTTAGCGGCAGGGGCGGCTGCAGCACTCTCCCCTCCGCTGGTAAGGTTGTGGTGGCTTCCCTTAAGGCGCTTTGACAGCAGTCAACCTTAATACCGCCCGTATTTATAGTGTGCGTAGCGGGCACGAGTCGCGCGCGCCCTCTTCCGTATAACGAGCAAACTAAGCTTGCTAAAAAAAAAATTAAAAAGAAAAATTGGTACTATTAGTCTTCTTGCCCCCCCCCCCTCTTCCTCTTCCTCCGCCCTGTCGAGGAGGTAGCTCCGCCGCGTGTTATGAAAAAATTAAAAAGAAAAATTGGTACTATTAGTCTTCTTGCCCCCCCCCCTCTTCCTCTTCCTCCGCCCTGTCGAGGAGGTAGCTCCGCCGCGTGTTATGGGCCCGTTGGCTGCCGCCATCAAAGATGCGCCGCCCGTGGGGCCTTTTCATGCGGCCCCTGTCTTGGTTTGCTGCGCGGCGTTGCTGATGTCGTGATGACGACAGTCCCGGCGCGCCTGTTCCGTCCGTCGTTGCGGATGGCCAAAGATGACGCCGTAAGTGCGCGCGCCGAGACAATATTTCGATTTTTGCCCGGATCGCCCATCGCTTCGATCGGTAGGTAGGTAACGTTTTTGTGACATTCTGATCGAAAGAAACATTTTATAATCAGATACATATGTGGCCCTGAGAAAGGCCTTTTATGTGAAAACAATCACGGTAATTTTTATTTTTTTGTTTGGCCACTTGCAGATCAAGCACGCTAGGGCTATCAACTGCTTACCCGGACTATCCTGTGGTGACCTCAAATGAATTTAAGGCCCCCAGCCAGGCCTAAAAAGCTAGCTAAATACTAAGACTACTGACCGCTCGCTAAGGGCATCCCCTGTGGGATACGGACCTCGGCTTAGTGGCGTCAGTTCGGGGGGGGCAGCTAGAGACAGGCTGGGTCGTTTCATTATTTATGGGATTTAAGACTAATGGTGGCTCAGCGACGCGGGCTGGCTCGTTAGGCAAAAGACGGGGAGGGTTTTGATTAGGTCGATACGAGTGGCCTCGACGGCGAGGCCGGAACACGGAACGCGGTCATGTCGTGTCGCACTGGAGGCTTTGCTTGAGCTAATGCCGCGCGAGTGGCCGTAGGCGGGGAAAAAGGAGGTATAGCTACATCCATTAGCGGGGTGATTGCCCTAGCGGGCGAAGCGCTGGGGGAGGCCGGAGGGGCCTGGGAGGCAGTGGCCCTGTGGTTCCCTGCACTCCAGGGGTTGGGGCGTTGCTGGGTTGTCGCCGCGGGGGCGTTGTTGGCGGGGGAGGGGCGCTCCCTATTTCGGCGTGCGTTTGACCGCTTTGCCAGTTGGGGCGAGGAGGATTTGGGGGCCTTTGGGCAACCTCGGTAATTAGCCGGGTGCCCAGTCTCGCCACACAGCACACAGCTGGGTGGCTCGAATGTGATCGGTCTTTTGGCCGCGAGCAGTCGGCAGTGCGATGGTCGCCCAGGCACTTAACGCAGCGGGGCTTGCCGTAGCAGTTCCGCTGCGAGTGGCCATATAACTGGCAGCGATGGCACTGCCCTACTGCACCACTCCTGTTGGGATTCTCATTACGAATCCCAGACAGTCCACATATGGTGGAAATGTTGAAGATGGGGTTATGCCCCTCGGTGGGGTCGCAAACGACCAACACCATATCAAATGCAGCGCCTCCGCGGTGGTGCATGCGGTGGACTTCACAGTTCCGCGGTGGTGCAGGCTACGGAAATCAGTAGCCGTTGGCACAGTAATCTTTACACCCAGGTGGACTGGGTGAGCGCGCGTTTCGAATTTGGCGTTCGTTACACGCCGCAGACAGCTCCGTCCACTTCGTCTTGTCGTGGACGAAAAGTGGGGGAGGGGGCTTGGTCTTGGGGGGGGGGCAGCCGGGGTGGCAATCGCCATGGGGCTCGAAGGGCGGCTCGATTGCTGGGAGGTACCAGCGGGGAGAGCGATGGGGGCTGAGGGGGTGGTGTGGGGGAACCGGGGCCTGGAGAGGCCCTCTTAGTAACCCTCTTTTTAGGGGCTGCCTGAGCGGCAGACCCTATCCTCTTCTTCTTCCTCTTCCCCTGGACAACAATGAAGTTGTCAGAGGAGGAGGAGGCCGAGGTGGAGACGTTGGAGTCCGAGTCGGAATCCGTCTCGGACTCAAAGTCCATGGGGGGGGGAGGCCTGCTCGGCGTCGAGCTGGCTGTCCAGACAATCGCTGAAGTTAGCGATGTCAGTGGGCATGGGGGTGAAACCCTGAGTGGGCATGGGGGTGAGGCCCTGAGGGGGCGAGAGGATCCTCAATTGCTCCTGGAAGGAGTTGAGGGACGCGGTGATGGTTGGGTCACCTAATTGAGTGGCAATCACCTTAAAAGTGGCCAGCATGGCGGAGCAGAGGTCGCCAATTGATAGAGCAGGGGGGGGATGGCAGCGGCCTGCTCCTTAAGGAAGCAGGCTACTAAGGGGGGAGGGGAAGGCATGGCACTCGAGGCGTCCATCCTAAGAGATGGGGGGGGGGGAGCTAAGCTCCTGTCCCTAAAGACAGTTCCCAAAAGAGCCCTTCCCTTGAGCGTTTCCTAGTGCTCTAGCCGGGGAGAAGAAAGCCCAAACAAACTCTCCGGCAGCACAACTGTCTTCGGCCTGAAGGGCCACTAAGCCTAACTCCCCGGGTGGGAGCTCCCGGGGATGAGTACCCTCCCTGCCGGGTTCGGTCAGGGAGGTGAGTACCTAGGGTGAGCCCTAAGCTTGTATACCCACTGCCAATCTTAATGTGCAGTGGGGCCCTATGGGTCTTTCGACCAAGCTGGTGACGTAGGGTTTGACACACCCAGCCGTCACCAGGTGCACCCTGGAAGAAAACGGGATTAGAATTTAGGGCGCGACTAGGAGATCCCCCAAGGCCGCGCTCCTAAACCCTTCCGACTTTACCAAGCCCTGAAGGGGCTTGGTAGGTGTGTCGGGTCAACACCACTTGGCTTCGTTGGCACCGTAAGGTATCCACCAAGTACCACAAACAGTGGATTTTGTCTGAGGGGCAAAACTCTATCGGTAGCAAGCGAATAAAATCACTTGCAACCGAAACGAGTCACCTCGTAGCACGCTAGAGACTGCGTAGCAGATCTCGTAGCACTGCTACGGAGTGGGCGGAGCTACGTAGCACGCGTAGGCGAGCTAACGTACCTACGCTGTGTGACGACACGGAGTCTCGGCTGCGATGCGCGAAGCGGTCGGCGGTGTCGCGGGCTACGGGGGCGTAGCGCCGGGGGTCCGCTGCTACGCTCGTAGCGGAGAGATGCGTGGAGGTGGGGAGGCGACCGACTCGAATGGGCGTTCGAAGCGGAATCTATTAGAAATTTATCATTTCTTTAGAGATTTATCATAAAAAAACATCCAGATGCATTAATATACAAAGAAGATAAAATAGTTATGAGTGCAAAAATTACTGAAAATAACTTGTATAGTTCGTTGAGATATTTTCGGCAACAATCAGGTATGACTCAATAAGAATTATTCTTTCTATTGCAGCAAAGTATAATTTAGAAATGCAACAATTTGATGTTAAAACTGCTTTTCTTCATGGTTATCTTGAAGATGATATTTATTTAAGTATACCTGAAAGGGTTCAGATAAATAATAACAATGTTTTGAAATTTATTAAATCTTTGTATGGCCTAAAACAGGCATCCAGATGCTGGAACAAGAGGTTTACTGATTTTTTAAAGAAATACGGGTAGAAATACGGTAAATATCTTAATAATATATGTTGATGATGGACTAGTGATTTGTAAGAGTAAAGAAATTATAAAAGAAATAATTAATTACTTAAAACAGGAATTTCAGATTAAAGAATTAAATTTAACATATTGTTACGAGCTTAGGGTTCGTGACAATAAAAACAGCCGATAAAATAACCAAAATGACACTTTAATTAATCAACACTAATTACAACTTTAAACTCACTAATTATAAATCACAATTGCACTACTGATCACTTTAATTCGCAGTCGAAGTTCGCTCTCGAAGTTGTCGCTTGTATCGCAAATTCAATACTGACTCGGTCGCAGGCTATGCGGGCCTTATATAGGTCGGCAGATAATTCCAGAACCTTCTAGATAGAAACATCTAGAAAGTTCGAGTACATACCGGCCCCGACTAACCAGATAACGAAAACTCTAGAATGTTCTAGCATCGAAATGTCTAGAAGGATCTTGACTCTACTAGTTCTGCTACTCGATACTAGATGGCGCTAGTAGTAACTTTTAACGTTATGTACCCGGCATTAATTCTGGCGCGTAACAATATTTTGTGGGAATGCAAATAGAGAGATCAAATAATTGTATAAGTATACGACAAACTGATAACATCAAGCAAATAATTGAAAAATTTTCTATACAAAATGCAAACCCAGTGAGTACTCCAGCAGATGTTAATGTTATTTCAAAGTATGTAGATGAAAACATTACTTATTTTCCATATAGATAAGCTATAGGCTCATTATTATTTTTATGCTCTGTTTCCAGGCCATATATATTAAAAAATCTCTTAAGAAACACATTAGAGATATTTAAAAATGTAAGTTATCTTCGGGTACTGTACCTACTGATCTAGCCTATTTGTTTTTTTTGGTTGTGTAATTGTCGCGTCGCCTAATGTATACTAATTAGAAATAAGTTTTTTCTCATAAGTGAATCTAATTGTTTTTGAGAAATAAAGTTCATAAACCATATATCATTTTCTGTGAATATATTGAGCAGATATGTAAATAACCCAAGTCAGCAACATGTAAATGTCTGTGAAGCGTGTAATAAGACACTTAATTGATACTAAAGATTATTTTATAAGATATGGAGATAGCAATGATCTCATTGGGTATTCAGATTCAGCATTTTGCAAGTGACTTAGATACCCGTAAGTCAACTACTGGTTCCATTTTCCTAATGAATGGAGGACCAGTCACTTGGTGTAGTCAAAAACAAAAGACCATAGCTCTCTCCACAACTGAAGCAGTTTGTAGCTGCTTGTGAATCAGCTGAAGAAATATTGTGGCTGAAACAAGTACTTTCAGAGTTAGGTGAAAACTATAAATGTATCACATTGTGTGTAGATAATCAAAGTGCTATAAAACTAATTAACAACCCTGCATATCATAAAAGAACTAAGCATATAGATGTAAAATATAACTTCATTAGAGAAAAGGTAGAGTTAGGCTTAATTAAAATAGAATATGTATCAAGTAAAAATAAATTTGCAGATGTTTTTACATTATCTTCTCAAGTTTTTGCTTATCTGAGAAGTCATTATCTAGTTCTGTTAGTTTTCATTATTTTTGATAACCATTACTGAACTATGTGTTATTATTAAACCATTCCTAAGTGTTAATTTAAACTTTTAGTGGGAGTATTAGATAAAATGAAAAAAGTTAAATATTGCAATAGTTTTAAGTTTATTTTTTTTTATTTTATTAATAATGGTTATCCACTGTCCTGCTATTATTTATTACTTAATAAACAAGGCATTCTCTAACAGTCACCTTTCGATTTCAGTTCAGTTCAGTCAAATCTATTCGGTGTTATGAAGATTCTTTTAGCGTACAGTTTAGGGTCTGTGGGTCATAGTTATAACCTAAGGTATATTGCATTGGACAGTGCACTTCAAAGATAAACCAGTGACCTCCACAACTTAAAATTTGTCAAATCTAGACCTACACTAAAAAGTAAAAAAAATCTTTCTTACAAAAAAATATAACCGACTTCTAGCTACTAGATTGTCCCAGGGGAGACTGATAATATCAATAGTCTTACTTAAGACATGAAAAAAAAAAACTTCTTAACACCACATGAGTCAAGGTAAAAAAAAACTTTTACTTAGATATTAATAAACGTAAGAATACCACTTCTTACATTTTAAGTGTATGTAAGAAGTTTTCTGTTTTAGATTTGTTAATTTTGAGATTTTTATTTTAGTTTGTGGTTTGATAAGTATATCATCATCTGCCTAGCCGTTTTCCCAACTGTATTGGGGTCAGCTCCCAGTCAAACCAGATTCAGCAGAATCCCAGTTACGTGGAGTGGATTAATAAGTATATTATAATATCAATAAGTAATCTTAATAGTTAACGCCACAAGACACAAGCTGAAAAAAAACGTCTTGGATAACTTACATTTTATGAATAAGAACAAGAGATCCTTTAAAGATATTGCTAGCTGTAAACATCTTTATGTAAACAGATGCTATGCTGATATACACAACATCCTTATTTTTATCATAAAAAAAATTGGAAGACTGAAAGTTGAGGTGAAGTTATGATGAGGCAAGTTTTGAGAAGTTTTTTATTTGGACATTTAGTTGATTTTGAGATTTAAGTTGACATGTATACGTTCAATCAAAATTCTTAAAACAAAATATATAGTGAAAATGGATTAAGATTTTAGTAATCCATTTATTACACGGGGCATTTAAAGAAATTATGACTATAGCATGCACTAAGGAAACTGCAATATAACAACCCACTGACCCGAAAAGGATCCAACCATTTTAAATATATGTACATACGTTTACCTCGGAAAGTAAGTACAAAACTACACTTAGTCAAGTGTAGTACTGTTTCATCGATAAAAAGTTATTTATCTCTTAGGTGATTTTGGTCAGATTTTGTGTAGATTGGATCCTTTCCATGTAACTATGTCCAATTTAGGATCAACACTTAATAATTCATGTGGCACCAACCTGCACAATTATTTGGAACTCTGATCAGCTGGTCGTCTCAGTGGCCAGTCTACAGCACAGTAATGGTTACTCGACCTGCACATCTGAAACTGAAAAAGTAGGTAATTAATTAAGAAAACTGATGGTCAGTGGGTCGTCTTAGGGGCGGAGGATTCAAGAAACGTGTGAGAAACCTCTGCTACTGGTATTGTGAGGCACTTAAGCATAGAAATGGGTAGGCATTCTTAATCTAAAAATTACATTTGGTACCTACCTATTTTTTTTTACAATTTCTGTGTTAGGTAGCCCATAAGTTGCACTTTATTAGCTAAGCCGCGTATGACAGAAATTTTTATACTACGTATTTACGTTTAGAATATTGGACGGTACTTTGAAGTTACGAAGTTTGTCTGCAAACGTTTCATCGTGGAAATGAGATTAACTATGTAGGTACTTACCCATCTAATAAAACCTGGGCAACTGGTTAAGTAAATCACAATGTAAAACCCTTGAAATCTCAGTTACACATTCATTTTCATACAAGGTAGGTACATAATATTGCATTACAAGTGCTGGATGTAGGTAACGGAAATCTCGTGAACATCTCGACCCTATCGAGTCCTTTTAAAATTTAAATTTGTATAATGACTTAGGTACCGATGTGGTTGTTTTTGTTCAACCGTCGTGAAAAACTGGTTTTCAGTAAGTTTTCAGATAGGTAGTACCGACCTGCGCACAAGACATTACTTTTCATGATAGGTACATCAACATCAGAATATAATGTGAAAAAACGGAAAAAACAGTAAACCGAATGATTTTACAGTAGGTATTTCAAAACAAAGTTAACAATCCTATTATCCAATCAAATTTTTTAATCAAACAAAATGTTGTTACCCAAAAAACGACGAGCCAACGGCCAGTCAGCGCCAAAGTAAAAAAAAGTTTAATTAAAGGCCAGGGTGGGAAACTACTGAAAAGAAAAATAATTTAAGTCAGTGTTACCAATTTTGTTCTCCAATCTCCAAGACAAGGTGTTTTTTTTTCTTCTGACGGTTTTTTAAATTTTAGTAAGATATCGAAAGTTTATGTAATTTGGGAAAAAAAATGTATAGCATTATTTTATGTTCCAAGTGCACTCATATGGTACACGTTGGCCGAAAGCGCTAGACAAATTTTAATTAATGACGCTTTTTCATACGTTGGCGTCTTTCATTTTACATTGCGTTGACCGTGAAGACGGACGTGGAGGTAATCGCGGCCGCTGCAATTTACTTGTGCGCTTTTAATTTTTAACAGACTTCAAAAAAGGGAGAGGTTCTCTAGACTTCATCAGTCGAGACCTTTCCCGCTTGATATTTAGATTCAATAGAATAGAATAGAATAAAATTTATTTGCATAAGAACATGGTATACAAGATGGTACAAAAATTATAATACAGAGCATGCATGTTTTAGCTTAACATTAAGCGTGCAAATTTTTCGTACTTACAATTAGTCTATTTTTTTGTTAAAAAACTCTTTTATGCTATAAAAACTATTAGTGGATAGCCAGTTATGCAATTTACTTTTAAATAATGCGGTATCTTATATATCTCTACGCACATATATAAACAGCTTTTATTATATTTAGCCAGCCTTGGCATGACATCCAGTACGAGCCTGTGAGGGTCGCGACGGTTTCGAGGATGTACATAGTCTGCTTTCGTAAATAATTCCTTATGTTTTCACACAAACATACATATCTCATATATATAAAGAGACGGTAGCGGCAACAAACCAAGTTTTTGAAATACCGGCCGACAAGAATCGTCGGATTGAAGCCCGTAAATTGCTCGAATGTATTTTTTTTGTGCAACAAATGCTCTATTTTGATCTGTGCTATTGCCCCACATAACCAATCCGTAATAGCGTAACACGGATTCAACATATGCATGATAAGATGTTATTGCCGTTTGGACGTTTGTTATATTCCTGATTTTTTTTAATGCATATACAAACTTATTTATTCGTTTTGAGACGTTATCGACATGGGTTTTCCAGTTAATGTCTTGATCCAAGGTAACGCCTAGGAACTTAGTTTGTGTTACTTCACTAATTTTATTTATATTCATTTTGATATTATATTTAGAATTATTTGATCGGTTAAATTGTATATACACAGACTTTGTAAGATTTAGCGATAGATAATTGTTATTTAGCCATTTAATGAGTATGTAAATTGTGTTATTAATGTCAGTTTCATGATCGTCAATTGTATTATTATTTTTATCAGATGTCACAATAATTGAAATGTCATCTGCAAATAATATACATCTATGATTAGTTATATTAGTAATAGAATTAATAAACAGTATGAATAACAGTTGGGCCAAACACACTTCCTTGTGGGACGCCATGTTTGTTGCATTTGAGTTCAGAGGAGTGTGGTGTCATGTCGTTATATCTATTCACTTTTGTAATTACAACACGCTGTTGCCTGTTACTAAGATATGTCGATATCCATTGAAGTGCAATGCCTCTAATGCCAATTGCCTCCAATTTCTGTAGTAACAGGTCGTGAGGTACTAGGTCAAAAGCGTTAGATAAGTCAAAAAACAACCCTGTAGTAAAGTGGTTTCGGTTAATATTAGTAATGAGTTCATCATATACCTTGAGATATAACGGGCTCCGTATTATATAAATCATTATCAAAATATTTCCTCGCCAGTCACCCTATGTTCGAAACAAATTACTTATTTCATTTTTCGTATATAAACTACGCGCAACACTGACACTTCTGTCTTCGCCGACGCGTTGATGCTTGCGGCTTGCGCCAAATTACCTTTGACTCGTACAGGTTCCACCAACGTGTACTGCGCACGATAGATCTTCATCCAACAATCAAAGTGGAAAAAATTGGAAAAACTATAGTTGAAAGTTGGCAGCACTCAACTGGTTTTGGATGGAGCAGTTGGTTGATTTAGATACTAGCCTTTTGGGTAAAAAAAATATTTTTTAACTAAGAACTTTTATTTCTTTTTTTTTATAATACAAAACAAATGACTTTAAAAAATAATTAGGCGCCGTTATCTATTTGAAATTTTTCATCGAGATTATTTAGCCAGAGCCTAACTGCATTAATATAGACAACATTTTCGTTTCAGCTATAATTTTGAAAGTTATTACTGCATTTTCATGATTCCTAACTGTTTTCTTCTACTTCGAAGACATACCCGGCGGACACGAAAAGTTTTTGACTTTTTGACTAGTGTCTGGCCACGCTGACGATCAGTAATAGAATATTACACCATTTGACAAATTTTTCTATAGTATTCGAGCATCCAGATAAGCAACAATGAATTTTCCCATGGTTAATAGTTATTTATGATATTAGTGCGGTAAGTTGGTTTTTACAAACGAATAGACGAATGTAAGCCCGAGACGAAGTCGAGGGCTAACCATAGTCACGAGTTTGTAAAAACCAATTTCTGCACGTATACCATACAACGTTTTTAAATACATTTGCGAGAAAACAGTACAATAGATAATGAAACAAACTTTTTGCTTTTAGATATCAGTCGGAAAGTCGCAACAATTTCTGACATTTCTAATATGAAAATGGCGCGAATTTGCTAACGGCGCCACAATCGCGTGGTGAAAATAAGAACTACATCTGACGTTTATTTATTTTATTATTCTTTTCTCATTTTCTCTTTAGTATTAAAGTGAGACAAACGTATTGAGCAAATGCGCTTCCAAGGAGGTTCGGTCATTCAGCTTATTTATTCCGGGATTGTGAAACTCCTCGGTGATATTCTTATTTATTTTTTTATGGAAATGAAAAGAAAAAACCGTAAAGAATACCTAAGTACACATTTTACCGCACATTCCATGGTGTGGTGTGTAAATTTTAACTTTCGAACAATGTGTACAGGCTTCGTAAATGCATTTTTTGAGCAAATGTGTTGAAAAACTTTATACCTACCTCTACTAATGCAAAGTGACCTCCCATCAACGGACCATTATTTAGGCGAATGTGATAAGTAATTTCTAACCATAAATATTTTTGCGTCCCCTAAGCCCCCAAGTGACATTCAAATATATTATTCATACTAAATGTACCTAACAACTGCACGAAATTCTCTTCTTGCTAAATTGTGTGTGGACCCAGCTCAACCCCTACACATTCTTGATGTAAACTGATGCTTTCTTGCAATCTGTGAGTCTGTGGGATTGATTTCGTGAGATGGGACGGAAGTGTAACAGGAAGCCGGGGAAGCGCGCTATTTGATTTGACCAATGAGCGCGCGCGATGTATAGAAAGTTGGCTGTCTGTTATTTCTTGCTTTTTACAAAGTTGAGATGCAGATGTCAGCACAGGCTTCAATATACTAGGCTACTCCTCTTCTCTCGTCTCCCTTCTATGAATTAAACTGGGGATTTATATTCTTAATAAAAGTCGTGTACCTACCTAAATACTTCAGAGAAGCGAGGTTCACAGTGAAGAAATGGAATAAAGTTGTATTTGTATTGCTTGATCTATCTAGGGACGAAAAGTTTAGATGACGTGAAGTTCAGCTACTACATACTAGATGATGTTGTGAACAACGGAATAGAAAATATAAACCGAATGAATAATTACTATTAATATCACAGGTCCAACAATGAATTGTTTAATCATGAAGATCCACATTATCACGATGACCAGCGTCAGATGAATAGGTATACCTATAGGGGAAGAAATTGGGAGAATTATGAAAATATCTCATTTAGAACAAAGTCGGGTTTGTTCGAACCCTTATACCTTGACAACTGCGGGACGGATTTTCATGTTTTTTGATTTTTTGGATTTGTCTTTGCAGAATAAATATTTAAAAAAATTAAAAATTTACTAAACAAACAATATGAAAGAAAAATCATTATGCCAAAATGGTAGGCTAGGTGTAGGGTAGGTAGATATTTATTTTTATTTTTTTAACATACACTGTTTATAATTAACATTAAATCATATTGTACATTGTACTTTTACGCATATTATTGTTAATTCATTTTTAAATTATCTTTTGTTTACACCTTTTCTTTTTCAAAGTTATCTTAACTAATGTTGTGATTGTCTGTAAGTGTTGCAGTACTAGAATAATTTATTAGGAATGCCAAGTTAATTTCAGAGTGTATGCAATGTTGACGATCCTAATCAATAATTAAATAAATAGGTAGCCAGTAGATGAAACTGCGGGGGACAGCCAGTAAAAAAAATATTAATGTCGTGTTGCCAGTATTTGGGAGCACGCCGTTTCCTTTTTCTTATATTCTTCTCTTCTTCATCAAAAAGTAAGTATTTGAAATAAAAACATGTCTTCATCCGAGCTGTCCATGACGCAAAAACGACCTAATTTGATGAAGAGTTGCGATGAATGAACAATTCGATTTGATTCTTCAGAGATGGACGCACTAGGAATAAAATTTGATCTGCTTCAATTCGACGCGTTTCTGCTGTAGTCGACGCCAGGCTTAATAGTGATCGCGCCTTCTCTACATCTCCCACCCCCTCGACCGCTCTGCGAGCCACATTGCACGAGAGAGCACCACGGGAGGAGATCCTGCCTACGCTGCTCGCGTAGGTCGAGCTGGTGATTAACAGGCGGCCACTCTGCTACGTACCCAACGAGAGCGAGCACCCGGTGGTGCTGACACCCAACCATCTGCTTTTGGGAACAGCTTCGGGCGACACGCCGTTCGCCGCTACAAGTCCTCCAGAAATGGACCGAGGGCGCGTCGGTCGTAAGTGGAGCACCCAGAACTTCTCTCGTACATTGTTTAAGACGGTCTCGTGGTTGGCGTGCAGTGCCGCCACATGATAGCGTCCCACCAGTTTGAATGTGAGCGGGTGTCTTCCGTCCAGGAGCATAGGGTGTCGCGCGTCAAAGGGGAGTTCTTCACACGCTCCTGACTCTGACGCGCAGCAGACCGTCGTCAGTCAGCATGGAGTCGACGCCACGCAGTTTGCTGCCTCTCGACACAGGCCGCGCCGCACGAAGGTCTCGCAGCTCGTCGGAGTAGAGTCCCAGAGAGTACTCTTACATCTCGCGCAGCAGGACGAGTCGGCGTCTCGCAGATCTTGCGCGTCGACTCGCGGCGACGGTGGCAGCGACTGGTGAAGGCCAACACACGCGCTCGCGTGCGCACGTCGACACCCTCTGATGGTCCAGCAGTAGTGGCGCTCGCGGTGGCGCCTTCACGTGCACCCGCTGAACTCGTTCTCTGGCCGCCTCCGGTGATTCTGCCTCCACAGCCGCCGGCGTGCATTGCGATTCTGGAAAATGCAGAAACAAGGGGCCAGTACACCACATCTCACAATTGTTAGGCCAGTCTAGCGTGGTCGCCTTATCTGCCGGGTTCTCCGCAGAAGGGACCCAGCGGTCGAATTTATCCAGTTAAGTACCGTTTTACTGTCGGTCCAGTAGACTTTACTTTTTCAAAATAAATAAGAAAACAAATGGAAAATGTCGATCAAAATGTGATGCTTTGTACAAGTTTAAATAGAATACGATAGTTCTAAGTTTAACACTAAATCCAAAATTTTAGTTAAAACTAAACGAATGGTTAAATACAAAATCTAAACTCATGTTTATAAAATCATTCGCGCGTCTATCGCACTTTAACTTGCTAAATTGTGAATAATGCCATTGTACCTAATGTAATTGCGTCCAAATGCTAAATATTGTTTTTGCACATGAAAACTTATCAAAGTTTGTCACTCTAAGTGAGGTTTGGTATAACATACTGCGCCACTATCCGTCGTAATCTCATGTGGTTCCAGCTAGCACGCATAGCCCTCTTCTAACAGGCGCTCGACTTGCTTGGAGTAGGCCTCCGCAAACACCCGGTCGCGGCGCATCGGTCGCTCAACTCCGTCCAGGCGTTGCAAGGCCTGACCATAATTGTCAGGCAATTGTGTCTGTTGATGTTTCCACAGGAGGCCTACTTGCCACTGCTTACGCCCGTTTATTAGTCGACAGCACGTTTGGTCTCATCGTGCTGACGTAGCTGATGTGACACGCCCAATGTTTCCAGCTCGAATTGTGATTCGACTAAACCGTGGAAGTCGGAATGACCCACCCTAACTTTGCATTCGAAGCAACTGGCTTACCAGATCTTCGTCTTCAGATCTCCCGGCTGACCAACAGCTTCCAGTTATCCTGGCCCCTCATCCCTGCACATCCCAGGCCGCGCAGGTGGGCGTTGTCTCGAATCACCGACACACCGACGGTGTGTGGGGGTAGTTTAAATTAGTAATGGTGCGTCACCTAATCTTCTGCTCCTCACCGCTTGGTCCCGCAATGGTGCAGCTCACTACGCGCGTCTGTTCGTCGCACACGTCGTGTCCGCGCGCGGTGCGTAGTGTAACGGCATAGTGGGCCCCGCCATGTCCTTGGCGAGCTCACTGTCAATCAGCGAAACCGTCGCGCCGTCATCTAACAGCGCGAAACATTTAATACCGTCACCGCTCTTGCTCCTTATGTCCACAGGTAGCACCTTCAGTTCTCGATGTGTGCATTCCACTGATATTTGTTACGCGCTCTGGTTTGCTATCACTCTTATCTCTCGTATCACTGTGAAGCAAAATGTAATGGCTGTAATGGCATTCCTTACAGCGCAGCGCGGCGCTTCACAGACTCTCTTCGACTGTTTCGCTATTAAACATTTAAAACACAATCTGTTTTCTTTTACGAATTCCCCTTATATTAACACTTAATGGGTCTGGCTATTTGTGTATGCGTGTTTATATGTTTGTAAACGCACCCACTATATAGGAGAACCTCCTAGTGCGGGGCAACATTTAAAAACAAATCTCAACGTATCAACTTGCTGGCAACACCCACTTATTGTCACTGCTGTAAAGTTCATTTTCGCTTGACATATCGCTGTGCATATGTAACTTAGATGTTATCTGACGCGCGGAGCCGTAGGTACTTTGTTGCGAGTTGATGTGATAACGTTTCTTGATGTTATTTTCGTTGATGCATTGTTGTCGAGTTGATCGTAGTAGATCTCCGGAAAAATGTGGTATTTCGTTTGCTTATCGATAATAGGTACCGGTCTCGGGTGTGCCAGTTGCCTGATCGCGTCCGCCAGCTGATTCACTCCGTCTCTTGTCTGACCAGGGGGCCTAGACAAAAAACTTTTCTGTAGCGTTAACGTCAGACGCTCACGACAAAATGTATGGGAATGACATTAGGTGATGACGTTTCGTTTCCACACCTAATGTCATTCCCATACATTTTGTCGTGAGCGTCTGACGTTAACGCTACAGAAAAGTTTTTTGTCTAGGGGGGCTGGTGACCTGCGCCTCATTCGGCTGTCAACGGCTCCGTCCGTCGGTCCTCTCAAGCGGCGGAGTCGCCATCCCTGCATGGTCACTAGGCGGACGTCAGTGAACCCTATCACGAGCTGACGTATTCCTCTCTGCCGCGATCGGTGCGGGCGGCACGAAGCTACCCGAGACCGGCGCACATGTTTCACTGACAATTGAGTCTCCCATACAAATTGGGATTGTTATCAACTGGATAACAATTTTGTATGGGAAGTTAAAATTTTTATTTTCCAGGTGACTTTTTTTGGGGAAAATAATAATTGTTCATTTACATGGGCAGAAATGGTTCTCAAAGTTTGCGAACTGGAAAAAAATACCCAGTAGATATGTCGCAGCTAATTAGCTTAATCAGCCGTTTAATTTTAAGCCTAGCCTTTTCATTTAAATGCGCCGATTTTCCAGCGACCTATGTGACGTATTTTGTTCAGTATCGTTCAATGACTCATTTTTAATGAAACAGCTGATTAAGCTAGTTGGCTGCGACAGACATAAATACGTTTTATGACAATACCGTTGAAGAAACTATCTGTATTTTATATTTGACGAATCATTTTGTGGCCCCGAAAAGGGCCTTTTGTTTTGAATGCATACGAGCGATTCAGTGAAAACGAGTGAAACGTAGTTAATTTTTTAGTTGATGGCCACTTGCAGGTCTAGCACGCTAGGGCTATCAACTGCTTACCCGGACTATCCTGTGGTGACCTCAAATGAATTTAAGGCCCCCAGCCAGGCCTAAAAAGCTAGCTAAATACTAAGAGGCTACTGACCGCTCGCTAAGGGCATCCCCTGTGGGATACGGACCTCGGCTTAGCGGCGTCAGTTCGGGGGGGGCAGCAAGAGACAGGCTGGGTCGTTTCAATATTTATGGGATTTAAGACTAATGGTGGCTCAGCGTCGCGGGCTGGCTCGTTAGGCAAAAGACGGGGAGGGTTTTGATTAGGTCGACGCGAGTGGCCTCGACGGCGAGGCTTGTATACGGAACGCGGTCTGTATCTGTTTTTTTAAGAGTGCTGGTTTCCCTACAGCTTTCTTGAATCTTAGTGATCTCGTCGTCGGACTCGACGAGAGTATGCCGAGGACGGCGAATCTTACTAATGCGAGAGGGAGTGTACTGGGTTGCCTTTGAAATTAAAGGGTTTTGGTGCTTTTCAGCGGATTCAATGAAACGCTTTGTAAGGCGTTTCACAAACTGTTTTATGTGAGGTCGACATGGAGTCATTCCGTACGTACCACGGGGCGCTCATGGTTTTTCGGAGAAATCTGTTTTGGACTACTTGCATCCTGTGGATTTGCTTTGGCTTTGCGAGTGCGAATACAGCACACGCATAAGTCAATATCGGACGTATGCACGTAGTGTAGATGCACCGTTTACATTTAAGGGATAGCTTGCTGCGTGCATTCAGCATGGAGTGAAGCCTACCCAGAGCGAATGCAGCACGCGAACGTACCGCACTTATGTGCTCAGTAAAAGTGAGTCTGTGGTCTAATATCACACCTAGATAATTGGCTCGCTTTTCCCAAGGGATCTGCTTACCAAACATGGTGATCAGACTCGGTGGTTTGGGAATGAGTTTGGCCCGCGGCTTGTAAAACATGACCGCCTGGCTTATTTCGGGATTAACCTCAAATCTCCAAAGTTGGAACCAATCGCCTAGGTCGATGGCCAGCTTTTGGAGGTTATTGGCTATTACTTTTTCACTATTGCCAGAGCAATAGATGGCCGTATCATCGGCAAAAAGAGCTACTTGCGTCTTTTTATTTTTAGGAATATCGCTAGTGAACAGCGTGAAAAATAGAGAGAGCAGGCCGCCTTGAGGGACGCCGGCTCGGATTGGGTGGGGGGAGGAAAGCGCACCTTCGATACGATAGCGAAAGGTGCGATTCGACAAATAGTCTCGTATGATGAGCACGAGACGGTCAGGCACGCCGAGTTTGTATAGCTTATAAATTAAGCCATTGTGCCAGACTTTGTCGAAAGCTTTCGCTATGTCAAAGAACACGGCTCCCGTCACTAAGCCGCGTTGAGTGCGGTCGCTGATATGTTCAACGATACGGTAAACCTGATGGACACATGAGTGATATGCTCGAAAGCCAAACTGTTCATTTGGAAGGAGGCCCTTGGCTTCGGCATAGTCCCTGAGTCGCTTATAAATAAGACGCTCATAGATTTCACCTAGGACCTTGAGCAGACTGATGGGGCGATAGCTATTGGGGGAGGACTTTGGCTTTCCCGGTTTTGGAATACCGATAACGGTAGCCTCTTTCCACGATTGTGGGAACATGTTGTTGGACAGAGCGCCGTTGAAAATGGCAGTCATCAACATGATAAGGGAAGCTGGGAAAAACGGAACATCTTGTTGGTGATACCATCAGACCCAGGGGCTTTCCTGGGTTTGAGTTTCCCGATTATCTCCTTCACCTCGTCTGGAGTGACGGGATCCTCGGGATCCTCAACGGGGGGGAGAGAAGTCCTAAGCTCGACCTCAGCGTCCACCTTGGCGAGGTGAACTGGGTCAACCGGGTAGGTGCTAGGGGAGCATTGGGACTCTAGGCTGTCGGCCAGGCATTCTGCTTTCTCATCGTCTTCAAATTAGTGTGTGGTGTGTATGTGTGTGTTCAATTAGTGGGGCAACGTTTTTAAAAAAAACAAAACAAACAAATGCGATGGTGTTATCAGGGCGAGTGAGGGGAGGCATGGTTGAAACCAGACGCGTAACTTCCTCTGGAGTTCCCAGAAGGCCTGGTGGTTGGGTTCGAGGTCGCCAAGCATCTTATCCCAGTGACTGTTACGCAGTTCAGCGATGGCGCTACTTACTTTACGCTCTAAGTAGCGCATGTGAACTTTGTTACTGTGGCAGGGAAACGATGAGTAGGCACGGACCGCTGCGTTCTTCTCCGTCAAGAGAGCACGCTCCTCGTCCGGGAGTTTCCAGCGATGATCGCTCATCGCCGGGACCTCCTTTGAGCATTCGCTCAGGACGGATTGTAAGTGTTCTGTGAAGGAGTCGACCGCAGCCGTCGTGTCGACGGCAGACTCGATGAGATCTGGGATCTTATCCAAGTGAGGTGACGTGGTGATTTTCAGCTTTTCGCTTACTTTTCTCCAGTCAGTGATCACTCGGGAAGGAGGGGGTTGAGTGGGGTCCATTGACTTTGACTTTGACCCGATCTTGGGGCAAGCTCCAGAATAACGGGCCGGTGGTCCGAGTTTAGCTCATCCATTGTCTCCACAGAATGCAGCCTTAGGCTAACATTCTTTAGGAGGGCAATGTCGAGAACATCAGGACGGAAGTTGGGGTCATGAGGGTAGTGGGTGGGATGCATCGGAGCGATGACATCAAAGTTGAGGGGGCCGGAGTTCGAAGACGATTCTCCCCCTGGGTTTGGCCGTGTGGCTATTAAACGAGGGGTGTTTGGCATTGAGGTCACCCGCCAGAATGACTGAATCACTCAAACCGAGAAGTTTTATAAGGTCATCTTTTATTTCCGAGGTGTTAGCCACCGTGTTGCTGGCGCTAGGAGGAGGGATGTAAGATGAGATGACCGTGATGGGCTGATGGCTTGTCATACCTAGCCGACAGACAGAGACCTCTACTTGGGCAAGAGTGGGTGGGGTCCACAGGGATGCAGTAGAGGGAATTTTTATAATAGATGAGGGTACCTCCCTTATGACGGGTCCTTTCGTTGCGAACTATTCGGTAGTTTGCAATTTTAGGGTCTCGATGTTGGGGCTTGAGAAAGGTCTCTTGGACCAGAAGTACATCAATTTGATGATCGCGGAGGAATGTAGCGATCTCGTCACGCTGGCTCAAAAGGCCATTGGCATTGAAGAGCCCTATCCGGAGGGCTTTAGGTTTGAGCCTACGGTTAATGGACTTATCCATTAGGTAACTATGGAGTGGAACTTGGAAATGTAGTGAGTTACATCACTGAACTTTTTGATTATGGAGGCATGGTTGCCTCCGCCAGATTTAAGTGCCGCGGTTAAAGCGCCCTTTCAGAATAAAAGGTCATGAAGGTGATAACGAGACAGATTTTCGTCAACTATCTCAACTGTTTCGATTAATTCGGCTGCGGAAGTAGCCTTTGGTAGGGGGGGGGGGGGGTGGTGTTAGGCGTGTGGGCTTCGCTTGTGCTAGAGCCGCGCGAGAGGCCGTTGGCGGGGAGAAAGGAAGGATGGCTACAGCCATAACGGCGGGGATGGCCTTGGTTGGTGAGGCGCTAGGGGGGCCTGAGGGGCCTGGGAGGCCTGGCGGGTAGCGGTCCTCAGGGCCGGGATATGGGCCTTTTGGTTTGCCGCCCTCCAGGGGTTAGGGCGCTGATGGCTTTGAGCCACGGGGGTGTTGGTGGTCTGAGTGGGACATTCCCTAAACTGGCGGACATTACCTCGCTTTGCCAGTGCGGGAGAAGATGACTTCGGTACCCTTGGGCAGCCCCGGTAATTTGCCGGGTGCCCAATCTCACCACACAGCACACAGCTGGGAGGCTTGACACACTGGGAGCGGTCTTTGGGGCGCGTGCAGTCAGCGGTGCCGTGGTCACCCAGGCACTTGACGCATCGAGGCTTGGCGTAGCAGTTACGCTGAGTGTGACCGTAAAGTTGGCAGCGATGACACTGCCCAACTATGCCACTCCTGTTTGGATTCTCGGTTTTGATTCCCGAGAGCCTACAGACTTGATTTATTTTGTAAATGGGGTGATACCCCTCGACTGGGTCGCAAACGACCAGAATCATGCCACCGGGATTTTTTGTGACTTAAGGTCGCTGAGAATATCCTGGACGGATATCTCGTGTGGGACGTTTCGTACGACCACACGAATCTGTTTCTCCTCCTCGAAGGAGTAGGAATGGAACTGAATGTTCCTTTCCCAGAGGAGTTTGTGTAGGCCTCTGTAGTCAGTGGCCGTGGGGACAGTGACTGACGCCCAGATTGACTGTCTGGGCACGAGTGAATTTGATGTGGCGCGCATCGCACGCCGCAGCGATTTCTGTCCATTTAGTTTTTTCATGGACGAAGAATGGGGGTGGGGATTTGATCTTTGGGGGGGTGGTGGGTGCCGGGGTGGCGATGGCCATGGGGCTGTGAGAGCGGCATCGTTGCTGGGAGGTACCAGCTCGTGAAGCGGGGCGAGAGGGGGCTGGGGAGGGGAGAGGGAAAGCCTGGCCTGAGGAGGCCTTTTGGGTTAGCTTCTTAGCCTTGGTGCGACTGGGCAGCATTGGACCTTTTCTTCCTCTTGCCCTGGACAACTATGATGCTGTCCGAGGAGCTCGAGGAGTTCTGGCCAAATGGCCATAAATATTCGAGCTCCTCGGCTCGGGTCAGACTCAAATGAGTCTGACTCGGAGTCAGACTCATATTCCATTGAGTGAGAGGGGGGCGGGGGCGCTCAGCTCGGGAGTGAGCTGGCTATCTAGGGCATCGCTGAACTGAACGATGTCAGACATTGATGGGCCAGGGGTGGGGGGGGAGGGGGGCACCGAACGGGTGCGGGGGAGAGACTGCGACAGGGCGTCGTGGGGCACATTTGTGGTGGCGGGGGGAATGGGTTTAAGGGTGCCAACACTATTTCGGGAGTGGGGGGGGGACATCCTAGGTGGTGATGATGGGACGGCAGTCATCTCGCCCTGGATGCCGGTTAGGATAGCGTTGAATTCCGCTATCTGCTGGTCATCTCTGTACCTCTGTAGGAGGGCGGTGCATAGGGCGTCTGTTATGCCGGGCGTGGGGAGACTTATCGGGTATTGGGGCCCTATTCACTATAATGGTGGCCACCTATGGGGGGGGAGGGGGTGAAGCTCGAGGCGTCCATGCTGAGAGGGGGGGAGGAGCTAAGCTCCTGTCCCTAAAGACAGTTCCCCAAAAAGAGCCCTTCCCTTGAGCGTTTCCTAGTGCTCTAGCCGGGGAGAAGAAAGCCCAAACAAACTCTCCGGCAGCACAACTGTCTTGGGCCTGAAGGGCCACTAAACCTATCTCCCCGGGTGGGAGCTCCCGGGGATGAGTACCCTCCCTGCCGGGTTCGGTCAGGGAGGTGAGTACCTAGGGTGAGCCCTAAGCTTGTATACCCACTGCCAATCTTAATGTGCAGTGGGGCCCTATGGGTCTTTCGACAAAGCTGGTGACGTAGGGGTAGACACACACAGGCGTCACCAGGTGCACCCTGAAAGGAAACGAGGTTAGTATTTAGGGCGCGACTAGGAGATCCCCCAAGGCCGCGGTTCTAAACCCTTCCGACTTTACCAAGCCCTGAAGGGGCCTGGTAGGTGTGTCGGGTCAACACCACTTGGCTTCGTTGGCACCGTAAGGTATCCACCAAGTACCACAAACAGTGGATTTCACCTGAAGGGGCAAGCTCTATCGGTTGCAAGCGGACGATAGCACTTGCAACCGATTCGAGTCACTTCGTAGCACACTAAGAGACTGCGTAGCAAATCTCGTAGCACTGCTACGGAGCGGGCACGTAGCACGCGTAGGCGAACGTACCTACGCTGTGTGACGACACGGAGTCTCGGCTGCGGTGCGCGTAGCGGTCGGCGGTGGCGCGGAGCTACGAGGGCGTAGCGCCGGGGGTCGACTGCTACGGACGTAGCGGAGAGATGCGTGGAGGTGGGGAGGAGACCGACTCGAACGGGCGTTCGAAGCGGAATCTATTAGAAATTTATCATTTATTTAGAGATTTATCATAAAAAAAACATCCAGATGCATTAATGCGGATCGACCAGTATCGCCAGTGGTGGGAAGGCTCATTGGGCTACATGTCTTGTAATTAATTTTAATGTTGTGTATTCTGTGTTAATATTTTGTTGACATAATTTTCATTTTCTCTGACATAAATTGCTAATAAAGTACTGTTACGCGCCAGAATTAATGCCGGGTACATGACGATGAAAGTTACTACTAGCGCCATCTAGTATCGAGTAGCAGAACTAGTAGAGTCAAGATCCTTCTAGACATTTCGATGCTAGAACATTCTAGAGTTTTCTATGTCTGGTTGGTCCGAACCGGTATGTACTCGAACTTTCTAGATGTTTCTATACTAGAAGGTTCTGGAATTATCTGCCGACCTATATAAGGCCCGCATAGTCTGCGACCGAGTCAGTATTGATTTTGCGATACAAGCGACAACTTCGAGAGCGAACTTCGACTGCGAATTAAAGTGATCAGTAGTGCAATTGTGATTTATAATTAGTGAGTTTAAGTTGTAATTAGTGTTGATTAATTAAAGTGTCATTTTGGTTATTTTATCGGCTGTTTTTATTGTCACGAACCCTAAGCTCGTAACACTACTAACATAGACATACGTGAATTCATTAATTGATAACTAACAAAAAATGGACAGCATTGGTCTGAAATAAACGAATTTTATTTTATTATATTTTTTATTAATATACAAAGAAGATAAAATAGTTATGAGTGCAAAAATTACTGAAAATAACTTGTATAGTTCGTTGAGATATTTTCGGCAACAATCAGGTATGAATCAATAAGAATTATTCTTTCTATTGCAGCAAAGTATAATTGCGTATATTGTGTGTTATTATGTTTTTTTTATGTTAAAACTGCTTTTCTTGACGGTTATCTTGAAGAGGATATTTATTTAAGTATACCTGAAGGTGTTCAGATAAATAATAACAATGTTTTGAAATTTATTAAATCTTTGTATGGCCTAAAACAGGCATCCAGATGCTGGAACAAGAGGTTTACTGATTTTTTAAAGAAATACGGGTTCATACAATGTCAAGCTGATAACTGTATTTATATAGGTATGTTTGATAAGGTTAAGGTTATCTTAATAATATATGTTGATGATGGACTAGTGATTTGTAAGAGTACAGAAATTATAAAAGAAATAATTAATTACTTAAAACAGGAATTTCAGATTAAAGAATTAAATTTAACATATTTTGTGGGAATGGAAATAGAGAGATCAAATAATTGTATAAGTATATGACAAACTGATAACATCAAGCAAATAATTGAAAAGTTTTCTATACAAAATGCAAACCCAGTGAGTACTCCAGCAGATGTTAATGTTATTTCAAAGTATGTACTTAGATGAAAACACTACTTACTTTCCATATAGATAAGCTATAGGCTCATTATTATTTTTATGCTCTGTTTCCAGGCCATATATAATAGGTCTTTACTTATGAAATTGCCGTTTTGTATGAAAAAATTTAAACAAATTTTTTTCATGTGTTTTTTATTTGTATTAATCGAAGTAAAATTTTTTTCCCGCCAAGAAGTTATCCAAATTCTGGAAAAAGTAGCAGTCTGTAGGCGCAAGGTCTGGTGAGTAGGGCGGATGACGGAGAGCTTCCAACCCCAGTCCTTGCAACTTGGAGACGAGCGATTGACCAATGCTGGTTGGAGATGTGCCAGCTTCTCCATCATTGTGTTCAGTTCTTCACAGTACACATCTGCAGTAATGCTCACCCCGTTTGGTAAGAAGCTGTGATGAATCACACCGGCGCTAGACCACCAAACAGTGACCATCACTTTTATAGGGGTAAGTTTTCGTTTAGGGCATTGTTTAGGTGCTGAACCAGGATCCAACCAACTTGCTGAGCGCTTGCGGTTATCAAACAGAATCCATTTTTCATCGCAGGTAACAATGCGGTTCAAAATTCCTTCATTTGTGTGTCTGTTGAGCAGTATTGTTGTGACGCTAACGTCGAAAGCTGCTGCTAATTCAGCCGTAGATTGTGTATCATCAGCTTCCACAATCGCCTTTAATTCGTCATTGTCGACCAAAGTCTTCGGACGACCGCGAGGTTCATTTTTCAGGTCGAAATTTCCAGAACGGAAGCGAGCAAACCAATAACAAGTGGTGCGTTGGTTTATAGTGTTAGCTCCGTAAACGTCGTTGATGTTGCGTGCCGCTTGTGCCGCGTTGCTGCCACGACGGTACTCATATTCCATAATTACTCGAATTTTTAACGTATCCATGATGACGAAAAAGATTGAAATGCGATGAAAATGTAACACTAATCAATAAACAAATGACTACTTTTGGAAAAAAACCATGTTTTTAAAATAAAATTAATTTGAAATTAGAATTCTTAGCCAAACAAAAATTATTTTGATTTGAAATGGCCAGTACTGCAGAACGGCAATTTCATAGGTAAAGTCCTAATATTAAAAAATCTCTTAAGAAACACATTAGAGAGATTTAAAAATGTAAGTTGTCTTCGGGTACTGTACCTACTGATCTAGCCTATTTGTTTTTTTTTTGGTTGTGTAACTGTCGCGTCGCCTAATTTATACTAATTAGAAATAAGTTTTTTCTCATAAGTGAATCTAATTCTTTTTGAGAAATAAAGTTCATAAACCATATATCATTTTCTGTGAATATATTGAGCAGATATGTAAATAACCCTAGTCAGCAACATGTAAATGCTGTGAAGCGTGTAATAAGACACTTAATTGATACTAAAGATTATTTTATAAGATATGGAGATAGCAATGATCTCATTGGGTATTCAGATTCAGCATTTTGCAAGTGACTTAGATACCCGTAAGTCAACTACTGGTTACATTTTCCTAATGAATGGAGGACCAGTCACTTGGTGTAGTCAAAAACAAAAGACCATAGCTCTCTCCACAACTGAAGCAGTTTGTAGCTGCTTGTGAATCAGCTGAAGAAATATTGTGGCTGAAACAAGTACTTTCAGAGTTAGGTGAAAACTATAAATGTATCACATTGTGTGTAGATAATCAAAGTGCTATAAAACTAATTAACAACCCTGCATATCATAAAAGAACTAAGCATATAGATGTAAAATATAACTTCATTAGAGAAAAGGTAGAGTTAGGCTTAATTAAAATAGAATATGTATCAAGTAAAAATAAATTTGCAGATGTTTTTACATTATCTTCTCAAGTTTTTGCTTATCTGAGAAGTCATTATCTAGTTCTGTTAGTTTTCATTATTTTTGATAACCATTACTGAACTATGTGTTATTATTAAACCATTCCTAAGTGTTAATTTAAACTTTTAGTGGGAGTATTAGATAAAATGAAAAAAGTTAAATATTGCAATAGTTTTAAGTTTATTTTTTTTTATTTTATTAATAATGGTTATCCACTGTCCTGCTATTATTTATTACTTAATAAACAAGGCATTCTCTAACAGTCACCTTTCGATTTCAGTTCAGTTCAGTCAAATCTATTCGGTGTTATGAAGATTCTTTTAGCGTACAGTTTAGGGTCTGTGGGTCATAGTTATAACCTAAGGTATATTGCATTGGACAGTGCACTTCAAAGATAAACCAGTGACCTCCACAACTTAAAATTTGTCAAATCTAGACCTACACTAAAAAGTAAAAAAAATCTTTCTTACAAAAAAATATAACCGACTTCTAGCTACTAGATTGTCCCAGGGGAGACTGATAATATCAATAGTCTTACTTAAGACATGAAAAAAAAAAACTTCTTAACACCACATGAGTCAAGGTAAAAAAAAACTTTTACTTAGATATTAATAAACGTAAGAATACCACTTCTTACATTTTAAGTGTATGTAAGAAGTTTTCTGTTTTAGATTTGTTAATTTTGAGATTTTTATTTTAGTTTGTGGTTTGATAAGTATATCATCATCTGCCTAGCCGTTTTCCCAACTGTATTGGGGTCAGCTCCCAGTCAAACCAGATTCAGCAGAATCCCAGTTACGTGGAGTGGATTAATAAGTATATTATAATATCAATAAGTAATCTTAATAGTTAACGCCACAAGACACAAGCTGAAAAAAAACGTCTTGGATAACTTACATTTTATGAATAAGAACAAGAGATCCTTTAAAGATATTGCTAGCTGTAAACATCTTTATGTAAACAGATGCTATGCTGATATACACAACATCCTTATTTTTATCATAAAAAAAATTGGAAGACTGAAAGTTGAGGTGAAGTTATGATGAGGCAAGTTTTGAGAAGTTTTTTATTTGGACATTTAGTTGATTTTGAGATTTAAGTTGACATGTATACGTTCAATCAAAATTCTTAAAACAAAATATATAGTGAAAATGGATTAAGATTTTAGTAATCCATTTATTACACGGGGCATTTAAAGAAATTATGACTATAGCATGCACTAAGGAAACTGCAATATAACAACCCACTGACCCGAAAAGGATCCAACCATTTTAAATATATGTACATACGTTTACCTCGGAAAGTAAGTACAAAACTACACTTAGTCAAGTGTAGTACTGTTTCATCGATAAAAAGTTATTTATCTCTTAGGTGATTTTGGTCAGATTTTGTGTAGATTGGATCCTTTCCATGTAACTATGTCCAATTTAGGATCAACACTTAATAATTCATGTGGCACCAACCTGCACAATTATTTGGAACTCTGATCAGCTGGTCGTCTCAGTGGCCAGTCTACAGCACAGTAATGGTTACTCGACCTGCACATCTGAAACTGAAAAAGTAGGTAATTAATTAAGAAAACTGATGGTCAGTGGGTCGTCTTAGGGGCGGAGGATTCAAGAAACGTGTGAGAAACCTCTGCTACTGGTATTGTGAGGCACTTAAGCATAGAAATGGGTAGGCATTCTTAATCTAAAAATTACATTTGGTACCTACCTATTTTTTTTTACAATTTCTGTGTTAGGTAGCCCATAAGTTGCACTTTATTAGCTAAGCCGCGTATGACAGAAAT
This sequence comes from Melanchra persicariae, assembly GCA_947386135.1. Lineage (NCBI taxonomy): Eukaryota > Metazoa > Arthropoda > Insecta > Lepidoptera > Noctuidae > Melanchra > Melanchra persicariae. The sequence goes on along the minus strand of OX376673.1, from coordinate 4,637,186 downwards.
TTTTATACTACGTATTTACGTTTAGAATATTGGACGGTACTTTGAAGTTACGAAGTTTGTCTGCAAACGTTTCATCGTGGAAATGAGATTAACTATGTAGGTACTTACCCATCTAATAAAACCTGGGCAACTGGTTAAGTAAATCACAATGTAAAACCCTTGAAATCTCAGTTACACATTCATTTTCATACAAGGTAGGTACATAATATTGCATTACAAGTGCTGGATGTAGGTAACGGAAATCTCGTGAACATCTCGACCCTATCGAGTCCTTTTAAAATTTAAATTTGTATAATGACTTAGGTACCGATGTGGTTGTTTTTGTTCAACCGTCGTGAAAAACTGGTTTTCAGTAAGTTTTCAGATAGGTAGTACCGACCTGCGCACAAGACATTACTTTTCATGATAGGTACATCAACATCAGAATATAATGTGAAAAAACGGAAAAAACAGTAAACCGAATGATTTTACAGTAGGTATTTCAAAACAAAGTTAACAATCCTATTATCCAATCAAATTTTTTAATCAAACAAAATGTTGTTACCCAAAAAACGACGAGCCAACGGCCAGTCAGCGCCAAAGTAAAAAAAAGTTTAATTAAAGGCCAGGGTGGGAAACTACTGAAAAGAAAAATAATTTAAGTCAGTGTTACCAATTTTGTTCTCCAATCTCCAAGACAAGGTGTTTTTTTTTCTTCTGACGGTTTTTTAAATTTTAGTAAGATATCGAAAGTTTATGTAATTTGGGAAAAAAAATGTATAGCATTATTTTATGTTCCAAGTGCACTCATATGGTACACGTTGGCCGAAAGCGCTAGACAAATTTTAATTAATGACGCTTTTTCATACGTTGGCGTCTTTCATTTTACATTGCGTTGACCGTGAAGACGGACGTGGAGGTAATCGCGGCCGCTGCAATTTACTTGTGCGCTTTTAATTTTTAACAGACTTCAAAAAAGGGAGAGGTTCTCTAGACTTCATCAGTCGAGACCTTTCCCGCTTGATATTTAGATTCAATAGAATAGAATAGAATAAAATTTATTTGCATAAGAACATGGTATACAAGATGGTACAAAAATACTAATACAGAGCATGCATGTTTTTGCTTAACATTAAGCGTGCAAATTTTTCGTACTTACAATTAGTCTATTTTTTTGTTAAAAAACTCTTTTATGCTATAAAAACTATTAGTGGATAGCCAGTTATGCAATTTACTTTTAAATAATGTGGTATTTAGAATTTTAAGGTCGCTCGGTATCTTATATATCTCTACGCACATATATAAACAGCTTTTATTATATTTAGCCAGCCTTGGCATGACATCCAGTACGAGCCTGTGAGGGTCGCGACGGTTTCGAGGATGTACATCGTCTGCTTTCGTAAATAATTCCTTATGTTTCCACACAAACATACATATCTCATATATATAAAGAGACGGTAGCGGCAACAAACCAAGTTTTTGAAATACCGGCCGACAAGAATCGTCGGATTGAAACCCGTAAATTGCTCGAATGTATTTTTTTTGTGCAACAAATGCTCTATTTTGATCTGTGCTATTGCCCCACATAACCAATCCGTAATAGCGTAACACGGATTCAACATATGCATGATAAGATGTTATTGCCGTTTGGACGTTTGTTATATTCCTGATTTTTTTTAATGCATATACAAACTTATTTATTCGTTTTGAGACGTTATCGACATGGGTTTTCCAGTTAATGTCTTGATCCAAGGTAACGCCTAGGAACTTAGTTTGTGTTACTTCACTAATTTTATTTATATTCATTTTGATATTATATTTAGAATTATTTGATCGGTTAAATTGTATATACACAGACTTTGTAAGATTTAGCGATAGATAATTGTTATTTAGCCATTTAATGAGTATGTAAATTGTGTTATTAATGTCAGTTTCATGATCGTCAATTGTATTATTATTTTTATCAGATGTCACAATAATTGAAATGTCATCTGCAAATAATATACATCTATGATTAGTTATATTAGTAATAGAATTAATAAACAGTATGAATAACAGTTGGGCCAAACACACTTCCTTGTGGGACGCCATGTTTGTTGCATTTGAGTTCAGAGGAGTGTGGTGTCATGTCGTTATATCTATTCACTTTTGTAATTACAACACGCTGTTGCCTGTTACTAAGATATGTCGATATCCATTGAAGTGCAATGCCTCTAATGCCAATTGCCTCCAATTTCTGTAGTAACAGGTCGTGAGGTACTAGGTCAAAAGCGTTAGATAAGTCAAAAAACAACCCTGTAGTAAAGTGGTTTCGGTTAATATTAGTAATGAGTTCATCATATACCTTGAGATATAACGGGCTCCGTATTATATAAATCATTATCAAAATATTTCCTCGCCAGTCACCCTATGTTCGAAACAAATTACTTATTTCATTTTTCGTATATAAACTACGCGCAACACTGACACTTCTGTCTTCGCCGACGCGTTGATGCTTGCGGCTTGCGCCAAATTACCTTTGACTCGTACAGGTTCCACCAACGTGTACTGCGCACGATAGATCTTCATCCAACAATCAAAGTGGAAAAAATTGGAAAAACTATAGTTGAAAGTTGGCAGCACTCAACTGGTTTTGGATGGAGCAGTTGGTTGATTTAGATACTAGCCTTTTGGGTAAAAAAAATATTTTTTAACTAAGAACTTTTATTTCTTTTTTTTTATAATACAAAACAAATGACTTTAAAAAATAATTAGGCGCCGTTATCTATTTGAAATTTTTCATCGAGATTATTTAGCCAGAGCCTAACTGCATTAATATAGACAACATTTTCGTTTCAGCTATAATTTTGAAAGTTATTACTGCATTTTCATGATTCCTAACTGTTTTCTTCTACTTCGAAGACATACCCGGCGGACACGAAAAGTTTTTGACTTTTTGACTAGTGTCTGGCCACGCTGACGATCAGTAATAGAATATTACACCATTTGACAAATTTTTCTATAGTATTCGAGCATCCAGATAAGCAACAATGAATTTTCCCATGGTTAATAGTTATTTATGATATTAGTGCGGTAAGTTGGTTTTTACAAACGAATAGACGAATGTAAGCCCGAGACGAAGTCGAGGGCTAACCATAGTCACGAGTTTGTAAAAACCAATTTCTGCACGTATACCATACAACGTTTTTAAATACATTTGCGAGAAAACAGTACAATAGATAATGAAACAAACTTTTTGCTTTTAGATATCAGTCGGAAAGTCGCAACAATTTCTGACATTTCTAATATGAAAATGGCGCGAATTTGCTAACGGCGCCACAATCGCGTGGTGAAAATAAGAACTACATCTGACGTTTATTTATTTTATTATTCTTTTCTCATTTTCTCTTTAGTATTAAAGTGAGACAAACGTATTGAGCAAATGCGCTTCCAAGGAGGTTCGGTCATTCAGCTTATTTATTCCGGGATTGTGAAACTCCTCGGTGATATTCTTATTTATTTTTTTATGGAAATGAAAAGAAAAAACCGTAAAGAATACCTAAGTACACATTTTACCGCACATTCCATGGTGTGGTGTGTAAATTTTAACTTTCGAACAATGTGTACAGGCTTCGTAAATGCATTTTTTGAGCAAATGTGTTGAAAAACTTTATACCTACCTCTACTAATGCAAAGTGACCTCCCATCAACGGACCATTATTTAGGCGAATGTGATAAGTAATTTCTAACCATAAATATTTTTGCGTCCCCTAAGCCCCCAAGTGACATTCAAATATATTATTCATACTAAATGTACCTAACAACTGCACGAAATTCTCTTCTTGCTAAATTGTGTGTGGACCCAGCTCAACCCCTACACATTCTTGATGTAAACTGATGCTTTCTTGCAATCTGTGAGTCTGTGGGATTGATTTCGTGAGATGGGACGGAAGTGTAACAGGAAGCCGGGGAAGCGCGCTATTTGATTTGACCAATGAGCGCGCGCGATGTATAGAAAGTTGGCTGTCTGTTATTTCTTGCTTTTTACAAAGTTGAGATGCAGATGTCAGCACAGGCTTCAATATACTAGGCTACTCCTCTTCTCTCGTCTCCCTTCTATGAATTAAACTGGGGATTTATATTCTTAATAAAAGTCGTGTACCTACCTAAATACTTCAGAGAAGCGAGGTTTACAATGAAGAAATGGAATAAAGTTGTATTTGTATTGCTTGATCTATCTAGGGACGAAAAGTTTAGATGACGTGAAGTTCAGCTACTACATACTAGATGATGTTGTGAACAACGGAATAGAACATATATATTTTTAAACTAGCACTTCGCCCGCGACTTCGTCCGCGTGGGGATAGTAGGTACTCCACAAACTGCAACGCCCCTATACATATCCCCTTATAAAGGTTAGTTTTGGAAAATTAAGCACAACGATTCTCATTATTGGTTCAGCGCAACTGTTCACCCCGTTCAGCCCGTCAGGGGTTGATTATGCAAAAATTGTTAGGTACATGATCTGTTTCAATTATCCCACTTTTAGTTTATTCAGAATTCTGACGTAAATTGAAGCAAGCTATAATTTCCTCCCCTAAAAACTTATTCACCCCTGCTTCACCCCTTATTATGTATGTACCTAGTTGATTTTCGAAAAATCCAAACATTTGATATTCTTATTGTTTTATCGAAAACATTTAAATGCCGTGGTGTTTCAACTTCATCGGACCAAGCATTGATACGATTCTCCCCAGTTCGCTCAAGCCGCGACATTTTTCTTACTCCGAGCATGTTTATTACCGTCGTAACTTTTGAACGAAAGGTCCGATTTGAATGATTTAAAGTGTAATTTACACGGGCATAATCAACCTTAATTATCAAACCATTTAAATGGATAAGGATTAATATCATGGTACTATAATCACCATTTTTTATTTCACCATGGGATTTGCTTGACTAATATTAACAAAAAGCGGTCATGGTGACTTATCCATAATAGTTAGACATATGGTATCGCGGACTTTTTTGTAGATGTTGATGATCTCTATAAAACTGTAGTACATCACTTTGCTCTATTGTCAATAGATTCCGCAGCGTACGCGATATAAGGATTTTTTCTCACACCTTGGGTCACATTATCGAAGTTTTCATACGGATCCCTAACTTTTTTGAAAATATTCTATAGCCTATGTCCATCTCTGATAATGTAGGATTCTACTGGTGAAAGAATTTTTCAAGTCGGTCCAGTAGTTTCGGAGCCTATTCATTTCAAACAAACAAACAAATCTTTCCTCTTTATAATATTAGTGTAGATAAAACCAAATGAATAATTACTATTAATATCACAGGTCCAACAATGAATTGTTTAATCATGAAGATCCACATTATCACGATGACCAGCGTCAGATGAGAATAGGTGTATACCTATAGGGGAAGAAATTGGGAGAATTATGAAAATATCTCATTTAGAACAAAGTCGGGTTTGTTCGAACCCTTATACCTTGAGAACTGTGGGACGGATTTTCATGTTTTTTGATTTTTTGGTTTGCAGAATAAATATAAAAAAAAATTAAAAATTGACTAAACAAACAATATGAAAGAAAAATCATTATGCCAAAATGGTAGGCTAGGTAGATATTTATTTTTATTTTTTTAACATACACTGTTTATAATTTAACATCATATTGTACATTGTACTTTTACGCATATTATTGTTAATGCATATTTAAATTATCTTTTGTTAACCCCTTATCTTTTTCAAAGTTATCTAAACTAATTTTGTGATTGTCTGTAAGTGTTGCTGTACTAGAATAATTTATTAGGAATGCCAAGTTAATTTCAGAGTGTATGCAATGTTGGCGATCCTAATCAATAATTAAATAAATAGGTAGCCAGTAGATGAAACTGCGGGGGACAGCCAGTAAAAAAAAAATATTAATGTCGTGTTGCCAGTATTTGGGAGCACGCCGTTTCCTTTTTCTTATATTCTTCTCTTCTTCATCAAAAAGTAAGTATTTGAAATAAAAACATGTCTTCATCCGAGCTGTCCATGACGCAAAAACGACCTAATTTGATGAAGAGTTGCGATGAATGAACAATTCGATTTGATTCTTCAGAGATGGACGCACTAGGAATAAAATTTGACCTGCTTCAATTCGACGCGTTTCTGCTGTAGTCGACGCCAGGCTTAATAGTGATCGCGCCTTCTCTACATCTCCCACCCCCTCGACCGCTCTGCGAGCCACATTGCACGAGAGAGCACCACGGGAGGAGATCCTGCCTACGCTCTGTCGCGAGCGCGAGCTGGTGATTGACAGGCGGCCACTCTGCTACGAACCCAACGAGAGCGAGCACCCGGTGGTGCTGACACCCAACCATCTGCTTTTGGGAACAGCTTCGGGCGACACGCCGTTCGCCGCTACAAGTCCGCCAGGAATGGACCGAGGGCGCGTCGGTCGTAAGTGGAGCACCCAGAACTTCTCTCGTACATTGTTTAAGACGGTCTCGTGGTTGGCGTGCAGTGCCGTCACATGATAGCGTCCCACCAGTTTGAATGTGAGCGGGTGTCTTCCGTCCAGGAGCATAGGGTGTCGCGCGTCAAAGGGGAGCTCTTCACACGCTCCCAGCCTGACTCTGACGCACAGCAGAGCGTCGTCAGTCAGCATGGAGTCGACGCCACGCAGTTTGCTGCCTCTCGACACAGGCCGCGCCGCACGAAGGTCTCGCAGCTAGTCGGAGTAGAGTCCCAGAGAGTACTCTTACATCTCGCGCAGCAGGACGAGTCGGCGTCTCGCAGATCTTGCGCGTCGACTCGCGGCGACGGTGGCAGCGACTGGTGAAGGCCAACACACGCGCTCGCGTGCGCACGTCGACACCCTCTGATGGTCCAGCAGTAGTGGCGCTCGCGGTGGCGCCTTCACGTGCACCCGCTGAACTCGTTCTCTGGCCGCCTCCGGTGATTCTGCCTCCACAGCCGCCGGCGTGCATTGCGATTCTGGAAAATGCAGAAACAAGGGTCCAGTACACCACATCTCACACTTGTTAGGCCAGTCTAGCGTGGTCGCCTTATCTGCCGGGTTCTCCGCAGAAGGGACCCAGCGGTCGAATTTATCCAGTTAAGTACCGTTTTACTGTCGGTCCAGTAGACTTTTCTACTTAGGGATAGTCCTAACTCTTTCTCAATAGTCTCCCCAAGTCTACTGCCAGTAGGTACCGCGGCCTGCAATTCCACCACAAAGGAGCATGGGGACCTCCCGCTCCGCGGCCGCGTTAGTGCAACTCTAAGTTGCTACCTGAGTCGATTCCGTACCATCTTGGTACCGCGAAGTCATTTACAAAAAAAAAAATACAAATACAAATACAAAAATCTTTATTTTCTATAACAAATTTCTTCTAATAATTAGTTGCTGGAGTCTCCTTTTAAGCATGTAAATATGCCTGTGTCAGGAGGCTCCGCTCTTCCTTAACGTGTTAACAGCATAGAAAGAAACATAGAAAGAAACATGTAAACATAAGTTTTGCATTTTAATTTTAATTATTTAGTAGGTAAGTAAATAAAGTAAATATTGATTTATTTATTATAGTTGAAGAAGTTGTATGAATGTATAAATTCATTGAAGTGTGAGTGTGTAAATATGATTTTGCGAGACTAAGGTGTGCTGTAAGGTTCCCAAGCCCCACTAAGTTGGGGTCGGTTAGAGTATCATTAGCGGTATGTAAGTGCATGTTTGAGTGTGTGTGCGTGTGTGTGTGTTTGTGTTATCAATGTATGTTTATTCCACGTATAACAATAGTGTTTCGGTTTCTTCATAACTTAGGGTTTTTATCCACTTTATCAGTACAGATTTGCACTCATGAGAGGGTTTAGAAAAAATCTGTAATATTTTATTAATTTTATTGTAAAGATAAGCTGATCGTTTTTTGAATTGGATACTAGCAAAAGTAGTTTTTGTTATAGGAACATTTGTGACTATGTTTTTCCTACGCTTTGTTTCTATGCAAGGATCATAGGTTAGTGTTTTATGTTTTTTTAATATGGTGTATACAATATATAATTTTCGAACTGACAGTAGATTGGACACTTGATATAGACTCACAGTAGGGAAACGTTGTTTTTTGAAGTACATAACTTTTATAAGTGCTCTTTGAGCCCTTTCTACATCTAAAAACCGGGTTTTGAGAGCCCCTCCCCAAATGGGAATACAATATAAAATTATGGATTGCACTAAAGCAATATAAATTTCATTTAGGAGGTTTTTTTCAGAGTTGTGGGTATTGGACGCAGTTTTTGGGACAACATGGCGTAGCGATTTAAACATCCATATAAACTTCCTTATCCTAGAGGTAATTCAAGAAATTTAAAGACTTAAGATTGCCTAACTAACCACTCGAACTACAAGGCCGCTTCCTTTTCTTTTAGCGGCTCGTCCCATTGTATTCCTGTACCCCACAGTCCCCACACCCGTTGCAGACAGCTAAAGAAGGAATAAGATCTTCGGTCACGAATGACATGTTGTTGCATCAACATGTTCAGCATTAGTTGAGCTCTTTAAAGTTCTATGTTTGAGCTACACCATAACTGAGACACGCTTGCACTGTCTGGATAGATCCACTCAAATCAAAGTGGTACTTTCCTCAATAAGACCACCTCAAGTACCTAGATAGTTCTCATATGATTTTTCCAGTACGGATTGTATGGACGTTAAAAGAGACAGACCTCGGAGTTTGTTTCGGTGTTTCTTCTCAGAGTAGTCAGCTAGGAAACACCAGCCTCATCTAGTACAAAACAAACATCACTTATTATTCAAAATAAATAAGAAAACAAATGGAAAATGTCGATCAAAATGTGATGCTTTGTACAAGTTTAAATAGAATACGAAAGTTCTAAGTTTAACACTAAATCCAAAATTTTAGTTAAAACTAAACGAATGGTTAAATACAAAATCTAAACTCATGTATATAAAATCATTCGCGCGTTTAACGCACTTAAACTTGCTAAATTGTAAATAATGCCATTGCACCTAATGTTATGTAATTGCATCCAAATGCTAAATATTGTACTTGCACATGAAAACTTATCATTGTTTGTCACTCAAAGTGAGGTTTGGTATAACATGCTGCGCAACTATCCGACATGATCTCATGTGGTTCCAGCTAGCATGCGTGGAGTAGGCCTTCGCAACACCCGGTCGCGGCGCATGGGTCGCTCAACTCCGTCCAGGCGTTGCAAGGCCTGACCATAATTGTCAGGCAATTGTGTCTGTTCATGTTTCCACAGGAGGCCTACTTGCCACTGCTTACGCCCGTTTATTAGTCGACAGCACGTTTGGTCTCATCGTGCTGACGTAGCTGATGTGACACGCCCAATGCTTCCAGCTCGAATTGTGATTCGACTGAACCGTGGAAGTCGGAATGACCCACCCTAACTTTGTATTCGAAGCAACTGGCTTACCAGATCTTCCTCTTCAGATCTCCCGGCTGACCAACAGCTTCCAGTTATCCTGGCCCCTCATCTCTGCACATCCCAGGCCGCGCAGGTGGGCGTTGTCTCGAATCACCGACACACCGACGGTCCGTGTCCGTAGTTTAAATTAGTAATGGTGCGGCACCTAATCTTCTGCTCCTCACCGCTTGGTCCCGCAATGGTGCAGCTCACTACGCGCGTCTGTTCGTCGCACACGTCGTGTCCGCGCGCGGTGCGTAGTGTAACGGCATAGTGGGCCCCGCCATGTCCTTGGCGAGCTCACTGTCAATCAGCGAAACCGTCGCGCCGTCATCTAACAGCGCGAAACATTTAATACGTCACCGCTCTTGCTCCTTAGGTCCACAGGTAGCACCTTCAGTTCTTCGATGTGTGCATTCCACTGATATTTGTTACGCGCTCAGGGCCTCAAGTCTGCTATTACAATAGTGTCAGAATGGTCTATCATTGATTCTAATTGTTGATTTTGACAAGTTTGGTAATCTACTAATATGAAAGCGTCATTATGACTTTCCAATGGTCAACCACTGACACTCTCAATGCTGACACTCCATTCAAAGAAATGTCATAGAATGGTAATCTGCTAAAATTTTGAGTTTTGTGCAGTCATTGCTTTTCAAACACATTGAATATTAGAACCACGATTCTATTACGAGACCATTGACCGACCAATGATCAACCATTATGAATTTAGCAGATTACGAAATTATAGCAAAATGACAATGGGATCGTGTTGGAATGACGAATTTATAAAAAATAGCAGACTTGGGGCCCTGGTTTGCTATCACTCGTTATCTCTCGTTTCACTGTGAAGCAAAATGTGATGGCGCAGCTAATTAGCTTAATCAGCCGTTTAATTTTAAGCCTAGCCTTTTTATTTAAATGCGCCGATTTACCAGCGACCTATATGACATATTTTGTTCAGTATCGTTCATGACTTGCTTTTAATGAAACGACTGATTAAGCTATTTGCCTGCGACAGACATATACGTTTTATGACAATACCGTTAAAGAAACTATCTTTATTTTATATTTGACGAATCATATTGTGGCCCCGAAAAGGGCCTTTTGTTTTGAATGCTTACGAGCGATTCAGTTATTTTTTTTTATGGTCACTTGCAGATCTAATACGCTAGGGCTATCAACTGCTTACCCGGACTATCCTGTGGTGACCTCAAATGAATTTAAGGGCCCCAGCCAGGCCTAAAAAGCTAGCTAAATACTAAGACTACTGACCGCGCGCTAAGGGCATCCCCTGTGGGATACGGACCTCGGCTTAGCGGCGTCAGCTCGGGGAGGCAGCAAGAGACAGGCTGGGTCGTTTCATTATTTAGGGGGTTTAAAGCTAATGGCTCAGCGACGCGGGCTGGCTCGTTAGGCAAAAGTCGGGGAGGGGGTTGACAGGGCATCGCGAAGGGCCTCGTCGGCGAGGCCGGAAAACGGAACGCGGTCTGTTTGTGTTTACGAAGCGTGCTGGTTTCCCTACTGCTTTCTTGGATCAGAGTGATGGGATCGTCGGGCTCGACGAGTGTATGCCGAGGACGGCGAACCTTGTTAATCAGAGGGAGCATATCGGGTAACCGATGCAATCAAGGGGTTTCGGTGCTTTTCTGCAGATTTAATGAGGCGCTTGTAAGGAGTTTCATGAACTGCTTAATGGTCGGGATTTTGAGATCGACATGGAGTCGTTCATTCCTTACGAACCACGGGACGCCCGTGGCCTTCCGGAGAAATTGGACTACTTGCATCCTGTCGATTTGGTTTTCCGTCGAGTTACCCGAGCTGGCAGAACGGATATAAGTTGAGATGACCGGGATTGGCTGATGGGATTCAGTAGAGGAACACTTAATAATAGATAAGAGTACCTCCCTTGTGACACCGGGTCCTATCGTTGCGAACTATACGGTAATTGGCAATTCTAGGGTCCCGGTGCTGGGGCTTAAAGGTTTCTTGCAGCAGAAGGACGTCTAAGTGATGGTCGAGGAGGAACGTGGCGATCTCATCACGATGACTCAGAAGGTCATTAGCATTGAAAAACCCTATCCGGAGGGCTTTCAGCTTGAGCCTGCGATACATGGACTTATCCTTTAACTAGGGAGTTGAATTTATCTATACAGTGAACTACATCACTGAACTTAAAGAAGACCGAGGAGTAGTCGCCTCGGCAGTCACTCAAGGCCTCGGATAGCGCGAGGGCTCTCGGCGAGTAGAAAGCCATGTAGGTGATTTGTGACAAGTTGTTATCTGGGGTAACAACTGCCAAGGCTGGGGGTGTAGCCTTTAGAGGGGGAGTTGGTGTTGGTGCGAGTCGCACCGGGGGCTTTCCCAGGGCTACAGCCGCGCGAGAAGTCGTTGGCTGGGAGAAGGGGGGGACAGCGATGTCCATTAGGGCCGGGATGGCCTTAGTGGACGGGGTGTTGGGGGCGGTGGACTTCAAAGCCGGGAAGTGGGCTTTGTGATTGGCCACATTCCAGGGGTCGGAGCGCTTTTCGCTCAATGCCTCAGGGTTGCCCGTCGATGTGGGAAGTTTCTTTTTCTGGCAAACGTTCGCACGCTTCACCGGTAATGGAGTGGATGACTTCGGGGCCTTAGGGCAACCTCGGTAGTTTGCCGGGTGCCCAGTCTCGCCACACAGCACACAGCTGGGTGGCTCGACGCACAGGGAGCGGTCTTTGGGGCGGGGGCAGTCAGCGGTGCCGTGGTCTCCCAGGCACTTGACACAGCGGGGTTTGCCGTGGCAATCCCGATGAGAGTGGCCATATTGTTGGCAGCGACGGCACTGGCTAATTGGGATCTCTAATTTGAGGCCCGAGAGACCACAGATCGTGGCGATCTCGTAAATGGGGTGGTACCCCTCGGTGGGGTCGCAAACGACCAGCACCATGTCATAGGGTGCACCACCGCGACGGTGCATGCGTTTGACTTCAACCACCGGGATCTTCTGCGACTTAAGGTCGTCGAGGATCTCCTGCACGAGTATCTCGTGTGGGAGATTACTAATCACCACGCGGACTTGTTCCGTCTCCTGGGAGGAGTGGAACGGAACGTTCGAATCAGTCGCCGAGGCGACGGAATCCTGCTCTGGAGAGAGCTGGCTGTCGAGAGAATCGCTGAATAGAGCTATGTCGACCTTGGAGGGGGGGGCCTGAGGGGGCACGGGGGTAGGGCCCTGAGGGGGCACGGGGATAGAGCCCTGAGGGGGCACGGGGATAGGGCCCTGAGGGGGCGCGGTTGAAGTGCCCTGAGGAGGCGCGGGTATGGAGCCCTGAGGGGGCGGGTGGGCCTGCAGATCCTCCTGGATCCGATGAAGAATGGCGTCGAATTCAGCCCGCTCTTCAGGATCCAGGGAAACTTCGCGCAGAAGCGTGTCGCATAGCGGCAGAAGCTTGTGGCATAGCGCCAGATGGGAGTCCATGCTGCAAGGGGGGAGGGGGAACTAAGCTCCTATCCCTAAGACAGTTTCCCGAAAAGAGCCCCTCCCTTGAGCGTTTCCTAGTGTTATCGCCGGGGAGAAGAAAGCTCAAACAAACTCTCCGGCAACACAACTGTCTTGGGCCTGAAGGGCCACTATCCTAACTCCCCGGGTGGGAGCTCCCGGGGATGTGTACCTTCTCCCTGACGGGTGTAGTCAGGAAGGTGAGTAGCTACGGTGAGCCCTAAGCTTGAGTACCCGCTGTCAATCTTATTGTGCAACGGGGCCCTATGGGTCTTGCCACCAAGCCGGCGACGAAGGGGTTGAGACACCAAACGGTCACCGGGTGCAGCTGAAAACAAACGGGGTTAGGTACAAAGGCCGCGACTATGAGATCACCAAAGCCGCGATCCAAAGCCCTTCCGACTTTGCCAAGCCCTGAAGGGACCTGGCAGGTGTGTCGGGTCAACACCACTTGGCTTCGTTGGCACCGTAAGGTTTCCACCAAGCACCACTTAACTGTGGAATTTACCCAGAAGGGGCCGAAAACGTAAGAGCGTGCGTAGCACCGCTACCAGCGGGGCGGGGCCACCGTCGGGTGGCGGTGACGTGGCGCTGCGCGGTGAGGCGCGGGGGCGTAGCAGATCGGGACACAGGCAGAAAGCACGTGCGGTCCGGTCGGATGCCAGGCGCTGAGTGATCCTAACGAAAACAAATTCGCTCTTGCCAGTTAATTCGTATCGCTAGTCAATTGTCAAATATTTACCTAATCATAGATAAAAAAATAAAATCTTATTTCATTTATTATTTTAATTTAATTTGTGTTACCAAATTCAATGTAGGTATTTTAAACAATTTAGCTTTTAAATTTGGTTGTTTTTTAAACTGTGTATTACTTGTTTTATAATAATTAAACTTTAAAACAAGTAATACACAGTTTTAGTGAGTTACATTTTTCGAATCGTCTGTTCGTGCCCTTTATTTTAATACCCCACTTGATAGGTTTTGAGCAAAAACAATAAACCTATCCCCCCTATTTTTCATTTGCGGGCGCCATTTTGAAAATTTACCACAATTCTGATGAATTCAACGACACCTCATATGTCAAAATCCATCCAGCCGTTTGGGCTGCAGGATGTGCCAAAGAAATGGACATACATATAAACATACATACAAAACATTACCCTCCTTCTGAGGCATTCGGACAAAAATGATAAAGTAATAGTGTACTCATTGTTGAGAAACCTAAATAATAATAAATAAATAAAGTGAGACAGAGAAATTTAGAGTATGTTATGGATTAGCCACCCAGGGTTCAAGTCAACTAGCATTTTTAACTTTGAAGATCAACCCATGTGGCTATTTAATATTTATTACAATTATGTAATGATTAACTGTCCTAATTAAAAAGCCAATGATTAAATTATGGTTACCCTGGGTGTCTTGCTTGAATCAGAATGAGCCACAAAGAGGATCACAAAGAGGAATGTGTGGTGCAAAACAGAGATGAGTCAATCAATCTATCTACACTTTTTCCAACTATTTAGGAACTGTCTTTCACTGTAACTGCAGCTGAATATATGTACATGGATCAACTTATATCTGAGATCATAACTGGGCAGCCCTATTACTACGGGCAAGCAGGCATTGCAGATTTGCATGCAGGACACGTCTGCCACACTAATTCCAGTAGTGCACTTGTGTAATAATAATATTTAAGGGGGCTCCCATACAACAAACGTGATTTTATTGCTCGTTTTTTCTCGATATTGTTAACGGAAACAGGTAGATGATTGAAATATTCACAGAATATTTAGTTATATACTTATTCACTTGAAAAATAAAAATGAATAATTAAAGTAAAAAAAAAATTTGAGGGTATATGATTTTTTTGCCATTGTTAATAGATAATGGTATGGAACCCTTCGTGCGCTTGTACGACTCGCAATTGGCCAGTTTTTTTTAGTTGTTTGCCACCTCGGGAGCAAACTTACTGAAGAGTTCCGTTGCCTACACCCAAAGCTCTTCATCAGATCTTCATCAAATTGAATGAATGAAAGTTGTGCTTCAAGTTATGAGAGGTTTTTTATTTTAAGATTTTATTTTGTTGATTTTTTTGTTTGTTGACATGTTTAGGGAATTCAATTTCTTTAAACAAAATATAATAACTGTATTTTCATTCATGGAATAAGGTTTTATTAAACAATTTACTACGTGGGGCATTTTAATGAAATTAAGACTAGATTTAGATAAGTGTGCTATGGACTAAAGCATGCGCTAGCGCTAACCTAATATTATTAAAATACAAGGATCCAACCGTTTAAATTTACGTAAACCTCAGAAAATACAATACTACACTTGACTATTCTATTAACAATAAGTTTTATTATTCCACAAACAACATCTAACTTTCAATTAATTTTAAAATGAATACCAATGAAAAAATATTGTCCATACTTCAAACAGCAATACTTATCTCCTAAGTGATTTTGTGTAGATAGGATCCTTTCCATGTAACTATGTCCAATTTAGGATCACATCTGCCTAGCCTTTTCCCAACTATAATTATTGGGGTCAAACCGGATTCACCTTAATACCAGTATTTTAAGTGGGGCGGCTGCCTACCAGACCTCCACAACCCATTAATTGGGTAACAGGGTACTTCTTGGCAAGACGTGTCAGATTCTCTGGCTTCTGACAATCCGTAACAACTGCCAAAGATCTCTGACAGCCTGGACCAACGGCTTAACGTGCTTTCCAAGGCTCGGAGGAGTCTTGGTTTGTTGAGATAGTCACTCATCCACAGACCAACCTCGGCAAGCATTGCTTAACCTTGAAGCGGCCTTTGTGGCTATTACAATTTAGCCACCAGCTCCAATTTAGGATCAAAACATAATATATTAATGGGGCACCAACCTGCACAATAATTTGGAACTCTGGTAAGTGGGTCGTCTTAGAAGCACAGTAGTGGCTGCCCAACCTGCACATCTGAAAATAAAAGGTAAATAATTAAGGAAACTGGTTCAAGAAATGTGTGAGAAACCTTTACTAATGGTATTTACAATAAGGTTGAGGCACTTTTGCATAGAAATAGGTAGTCAGGCTTTCTTTATCTAAAAATTATGTATTTTTTTTCAACTTATGTGTGTCAGCCCATAAAGATGCTACTTATAAGCCGCTCTATGTCAGAAATTTTATTACTTACTTATTATTAAATATTTTGAATATTGGACGTATTGGCACAGGTGGCAAAAAGTTTGTCTGCAAACATGCAAATTTCTGCATGGAAATGAGTTAATCTATATAACCTAAGGCAACTGATTAAATCCCAAGAGTAAATTATTTTCCTTTAAGCTTGTGGCTTCTCCTTCTATCTAGAAGACCATACAATCTAGAAGTTCTTTCCCTCAAAGCAAACCTAAAACTTTCCCCACACTCAAATCGTTTGTCTTACTAGATACGGATGTCGATGAAGTATTAACAATTATTTCGGGATTAAAGGATGTTTGCGCGGTTGGGTGGGACGACATATCAAACAACATACTTAAACATTTCAAATATCTACTTGCTCCTCCACTAACTCATATTTTTCAGTTATGATTCCCTAAGTCGCTTAAAAAAGCAGTGGTTACTCCTGTATATAAATCTGGTGACAAAAAATGTGTTAACAACTACAGACCCATTTCAGTTTTAACAGGGCTCTCCAAAATCCTAGAGAAAATCATTGATATTAATGTTTATGTATATGATTAATGAAATACCTAGAAGATAACAAATTGCTTTCAGATAGACAGTTTGGCTTTAGGCCCAATAAATCAACTAATCAGGCAGTACATCAAATGACGGAGTATATAACAACTAATTTGGATAAGGGCTTGCACTCCATTGGGATCTTCCTGGACCTCGCCAAGGCCTTTGATACAATTTCCGGTCCTTTATTATTGGACAAGCTTGAAACACTCGGAATAAGAGGAACAACGCTATCACTGCTTTCTGATTATCTTAGTGACCGCGAACAATGTGTTAAAATTGGTCAGTACGTCAGTTCTGAGCTTCCAAATAGTAATTACGGAATACCACAAGGTAGTATTTTGGGTCCTACTTTATTCCTTGTATATATAAATGACCTGTGCAACATAACACTCCAAAATGGTGTCATAATGTCTTATGCAGATGACACAGCTCTATTGTTTTCAGACAAATCTCGGGATGAGGTGTATAAACAAGCCCAGAACGGTTTTAATATAGTGTCTAATTGGCTATATGAAAATCTTCTTACACTAAATGCAGAGAAAACCAAACACATTTTATTTACTATGAAAAATACTAACCTGCCAACTACTAACATAAACATTTATGCGCATAAGTGCGGCACATATGCTGACAATGCATGTAATTGTCCTACTTTAGCAAAAACCGATCATATGAAATATCTTGGTGTAACGATTGACACAAATCTGAATTTCCGTAAACACATTGATTTGTTATGCACTCGAATGCGTAAATTGATATACATTTTTAAGAATTTACGTTATATATCGGACTATAAATTAATTAAACAGGTCTATTTAGCTTTGTGTCAATCCATTCTCACTTATTGTATAACTTCATGGGGTGGGGCTGCTAAATCAATCCTACTGCCATTAGAACGTGCGCAGAGAGCTATCCTTAAGGTAGCAACCTTTCGCCCATTTAGATTTCCCACACACGAGCTTTACACGGCATGTAAGGTTTTAACTGTGCGTCAACTTTTTATATTGAAAACAGTACTGCACCAGCATAGCAAACTTCCTTATGTCCCAATACCTATAGATAAGAGAAGAAAAGACTTAGTTTGCATAAAGCCTCAAACTAGACATACTTTTATAAATAAGTTTTATGTATTTTTAGGTCCGTTTTTATATAATAAAATCAATAAGTCTCTAAGTATATATAGTGAAAACTGTAAAAAATGTAGTGAAATGTTGAGTGAATACTTAGCGACATTTAATTACTCAGACACTGAAAAATTGCTAGAAGTAATGCAATAAGTTTACTAATGTTAAGTCAATTTTTTGTTAAAAATATAATTATTATGTATCAATGCTAGCTCTATGTTCAACAACATAATAGTCCACTAAAACCCTCAGCGTTGTTAAGTGATGGCCTGAAACACAGGTTTGAATAAACCTACATCAGGCAGGTCGCTATTATTGGATTCAGTGGGCCTTTAACCAATATAATATAAGTTATACACTAGATTTATTTTAGGCATAGTTTAATGTTTTCGTCATAATATTAATATGTAACTTTGTAATGATGTAACTTCTATATAATTTATACTTATGTGAACTTATGAATAAATTTATTATTATTATTATTATATTATCTATCGGGTAGGTATGGTTTCCGCATTTAGTCCTGCTGTGGACCATTGTACGTGGTGGCTTCTCCTTTCTGTCAATGTTCTACATCAGACCTTGAATATGAACAATCCGCCCATCACATCATATATTATGGGAGTGTATTCTTTGACAAACTGAACGCCATATTATGTTTGAGAGTGTTCGGGTTATATCTGAAGTCGTTCACTATCAGACCTTGTAGAAACCAGAATATTCCGTGCGTTTTTGCCAGAGGTACCTATTACTGGAATCAATAGTAGCTCACAATATTAAGGATTAGGACCCGTCTATTAGTGTTAATGTATAATGTCACCCAGTTGTAGCATGTCCCTTGGTGCCTATTTGGCCTAATTCTCAGATCAACAAAAAAAGGCTTTTTGTTGGTCTGAGGCCTAATTTTGTTCTGTATCCTGCTTGATACATAAGGAGGTATTATAATTATCTAGGTACCGGACCTAACGGAAATTTCGAGAACATAATAATATATAAACCTCTCGAACCCATCGCATCCATATTCAAATTAAGCACCTACATACAATTTGCTTAATTACATTCAAGTGGTTGTTTTAATCGTTAAAAAGTAGATTTTCAGCAAAGAGATTTACAGACACAAAAATTTAATGTCTTTCGATTTTCAGTAAGTGAGTTTTCAAAAAGGTAGGTAAGTAAGTACAAAACACAAATTATTCATCGCAGGCATCAGACTAAAAGTGAAAAAGCAAACGAATGATTTTAAAGTACGCATTTTCAAACAAAGTTTACAATGCCAATCAAATTAGCTAAATTATGTTTAATTTTAATCAAACAAAAGGTTCTTACCCAAAAAAACGACAAACCAACGGCCAGTCTGCTCAAAAGTTTATGAAGATTGAAGTCATTTGAAGTTGGAATGGAAATGGAAACAGGGTGGGAAACTGCTGAAATCAAAAATAATTTTAGTCAGTGTTACCAAGTAAGCGTTTAAGTTTGTTTTACCATAGATTATATATCTATGGTTTTACCACAAATTGTGCTTTTTTTTCTTACGAGTGACGGATAAATAAATTTTAATTTTATTGCGGGCTAAGTCAGGCACGAAGACTTATTTCGCGCCTTTCTTAGCCCGCAAGCTACGCAAATGGGTTTTTTAATTATGTAATTTGGGAAAAAAAAGGTTTAGTTTTTATGAATTCCAAGACGTGCACTCATAAGGTACAACACGTTGGCCGAGTGCGCTCGACAAATTTTAATTCACACGTTGGCGTGTTTCATTTTACATTGTGTTGACCGTGAAGATGGACGTGGAGGCATCGCGGCCGCTGCAATTTACTGGTTCAGCGATTTTAATTTTTAACCCACTCCAAAAAAGGAGGAGGTTCTCAATTCGACTGTTTTTTTTTTGAATGACTGTTCATTTACCGATATTCTCGGTTTTCGGTTTCTATTCGGGCATAACTTTAGTGTTTATATGAACCAATCTTGATGATTCATTTTATGTTGGGTTTAATTATAGCTATATTGAATTTCCTTTGGAAGTTGAACTTCAAACAAAACCACCTCCACTTAAAAGCAATATAATCTAGTAATGTGAGCTAAATAAATATTTTTTCAACACATTTGCTCAAAAATTGATTTACGAAGCCTGTATACATTGTTCGAAAGTGAAAATTTACGCACCACACAATGGAATGTGCGGTAAAATAGGTACTCTCACCTAAGTTCATAGTTCACCGCACAGTGCTATTGTATAACGCCGTGCGGTAAAATACTTACGTATTCTGTACGGTTTAAACCCCTGTGGGGGCTCCGCAAGAATTTAGAAAACTATCATTATCGGTAAAAATTTATAACGTTACCTTGCATTGACAGGAGTTAACGTAAAATAACGGTAATAGGTTTAACGTTATTTATGCACCATTTTAACGTTATTTTTTATTAACGTTATTTGAAGTTTAACGTTAATTTTATCGTTATTTTGAAACGGTTATCTCTGTGAGGTGGTGCAGTGTCAGGTTGTATCTTGATCAAAATATGATTCACGAAATTAAAAAAATATGCAAGTAGGTACATAATAATAACCTTAATTTTTTTTTTCTCTTGGCTACATTTCGGAAATATGGTTATTATACACATCAAATCTAAGTTCATGATGATGAGTAAATGATTCTTATGGTTACATCTATGTAAATACATATTTGTTATTGTTGCGCATCATATTTTGATTAAATTAGAACCTGACACTGACCTTCAAATAGCAAGAAATACAAGAAAGTTCGCGGACTATAATAACACTAATTATTTTACCGTTAAAACGATAATTCTCGTATTTTACGTTAAATGTTACTTAACGTTATATAACTGGTAATGTTATCAAACACCGGTAAATTTTGTAACGTTACTGTGGTATCACAATTGAAATTAACGTTATGTAACGGTTATTATTTTGTTATTTGGTAAAGTTAACAAGCCCTGAAAAACACCTCTCTCTAGTCGACCGTTTGACGCGGTGTATCACGAGCATATCACGAGGCGCAGCCGAACTTAGTCGCCACCACAGTACAATAATTGTACTATATCTATACTGTTATGTACAAGCAATAGCGATGCGCGGCCGCGCTATTGCTTACGCGCACGCGGCGCCGCGCAGCGCCCCGCACACCGCACCCCCACTCGCGAGTCCGCTCATGCTTGTTACGAAATAAAGCGTCAGTGCGTTCACAGCAGCCGTAGTTTTACTTGTGTCTCGTATCTAACAGTGGCGACGAGAGCGACCCACGCTATATCAAGATGGCCCAGTTTAGTTTCGGTATATTAAGTAATTTCGACCACACAGTGCACGAATGGCAGGCGTATAAAAGTCGCCTGCGGCAGTGGTTCGTGGCAAACGATATTTCAGAAAAAAACGACGCAACGGGTTCAAGACGGCGAGCAATTCTACTGAGCGCACTCGCCGACGGCACCTACCAGCTCGCAGCCGACTTGGCTTTGCCGAAACAGCTGGAGGAGGTGCCAGTAGAAGACATCTATGAGCTTCTAGACACTCACTTTTCCCCAACAAAGTGTGGATTCGGGGAGCGACACGCATTTTACGCGGCAACGCAGCAAACGGGTGAGACGCATGCGCAGTGGGCGGCAAGACTGCGTGGCCTCACAAAACATTGCAAGTTCGCCAACGTAGAAGAGGCATTGAGAGACCGTTTTGTGATGGGCATGTTGTCAGGTCCCGAGAGGGACAAACTGTTTACAAAGGACACGGATACCTTGACCCTGGCAAAGGCAGTGGAGTTGGCGCAGAGCGTACGGTGCGCGCGGGCAGGCGCCGCCGCCGGCGCTTCCACGACGGCGTCCATCACACAGCAAGAACATGCAGTGTTCAAGGTGCAGGGCAAGAGTGCGGGTTCCGATAAAGAACCAGTAATGGAGAAGTGTTCCGTGTGCGGTCGAAAGAACCATGCATCGTCTCAGTGCCGATTCGCGAACTTTACTTGTAGGAAGTGTAATACAAAGGGTCACTTACGTAGAATGTGCAAAGTAAAGTGTGTTGTGACCGGTGACGTGAGTGAGGAGGACGACGATGGTAAGGTTTTATGTTATAACATCACTTCAGAGCGGGGAGAACCCATGACAGAAATCGTGTCTATTAACGGCTCACAAATAAAGTTTGAGATTGATAGTGGATCGGCAGTAACGGTTATTTCCGAGAGTTTATATAACAAATGTTTTAGCAGTTTGCCCTTATTACCACCTAAGAAAAGGCTATTTACCTACACGGGCAGTAGTATTATGTGTCTCGGCATAGTTCGCCTACCGGTCACTTTTGGGCGGAGCACACATACACTAGATGCTTACGTGGTACGCAGCGAAGGCCCGCCATTGCTCGGAAGAGATTTTTTATCCCTATTTAAGTTAAAATTAGCACTTTGTAATTTCATAAATAATGAAACAAAAACCATCGATGGCTTGCATAATAGGTTCAAAGACGTATTTTCGGATAAATTAGGTAAATTTAATAAATTCAAGGTCAAATTACGGTTAAAAGATGATGCAGAGACAATATTTTTCAAAGCACGTCCCATAGCTTTTGCTTTACGAGACAAGGTAGATAAAGAGATAGTCCGCCTTGTAAACTTAGGGATACTTAAACAGGTTGATCACTCTGAGTATGCATCACCTATAGTGCCAGTATTAAAACGCAATGGAAGTGTTAGGCTATGTGCAGACTATTCTGTAACCATTAATAAACAATTAATTGTAGAACAATACCCGTTACCTACAGTCCACGAGTTGTTTTCTAAATTGCACGGAGGTCAACAGTTCTCAAAGGTAGACCTGTCGATGGCCTATAATCAATTTGTTTTAGACGAAGACTCACAAAAGATTACATGCATAAATACTCATCGCGGATTGTTTCAGTATACACGTATGGTTTTTGGTTTAACCAGCGCACCGTCTATTTTTCAGCGCGCAATGGAAACCATATTATCTGGTATGGACGGTGTGTTATGTCTTTTAGACGATGTTCTTATCACAGCCGATGGACCGGGTTTACATTTACAAAGATTAACGGCAGTGTTACAGAGGCTGCAAGATGCAGGACTAACCTTGCAAAAAGAAAAGTGCGATGTTTTAAAAATGAAATCAATTACTTAGGGTACGTAATAAACAAAGACGGTTTAAAAAAATCATCAGATAATGTACTAGCAATTGAGAAATCCCCAGTGCCCACAGATGTAGGCAAACTTCAATCGTTTTTAGGATTAGTAAATTATTACCGTAATTTTGTACCTCAGGCGTCCGAAATTTTAAGTCCCCTATACGACCTGTTAAGAAAGGGTGTTAAATGGCATTGGGCCGACGAACATCAAAGTGCGTTCGTCGAAATAAAAAAACATTTAACGTCGGATCAGGTGTTAGCGCATTTTGACCCAAATGCAAAATTAATCCTCACCGTAGACGCTTCACCGAATGGGTTAGGTGCGATATTATCGCAAATTGATAAGGAAGGATGCGAGCGTCCTATTTCGTTTGCGTCTCGCACTCTAAACACAGCTGAAAAACGATATTCGCAGATTCAGAAAGAGGCAACGGCTATTATTTTCGGAGTTCGAAGATTCCATCAGTACTTGTACGGTAAGTCAGACCCGTTCATCCTGCGCACCGATCACAAGCCTTTAATTTCAATTTTTGGACCGCACAAAGGTATACCGGAGGTTTCAGCGAACCGATTACAAAGATACGCGTTGTTCCTCAGCGCGTATAATTTTAAAATCGGATTCGTTCGTAGTGTAAATAATAGCGCGGATTATTTGTCCCGCACAAGTCTTCCCGACGACGCGGACGATACGCGGTCGCGGTCAATGACCGCGGACAGCGCTCAGCACGCTGCCGCCGCGGCCTCCCCGATTGACCGCGCGTCCTATGTTCACTTCGTAATAGACGGACACATGCCAGTTACGCAGGACGAATTGCGCAAGGAAACTAGCCGAGATGTTAATTTGATGAAGGTGATTGATTTTATTTTTAAGGATTGGCCTAGAAGCGTATCTGATGTGAATTTAAAACCGTTCCACATATGCAGGAATCAATTATCATACGAAGACGGTTGTGTTATGAGAGGGCATAAATTGATTTTACCAGAAAGTCTTCAAATGAAAATATTAAACGAACTCCATACTTCCCACCTGGGTATTGTAAAAACAAAGGCTGAAGCTCGTTCCCGTTTCTGGTTTCCGGGTATTGATAAAAAAATAGAAACTATGATCAACTCTTGTAGCGTTTGCATACATTTACGACCTACCCCTCCGCGCGCCCCGCTTGCACCCTGGCCATACCCCCCGCAACCATTCTACCGATTGCATATTGATTTTTTGGGACCGTTAGATAATAGACATTATTTAATTGTAGTAGATGCATACACGAAATGGGTGGAAGTTTACGAGATGTTTGGTTCAACGACCTCATCAGCTGCATTAGAAAAACTATACGAGTTTGTTTCAAGGTTCGGTTTACCTAATACAATTGTAAGCGATAACGGCACGGCTTTCACGTCACAAGAGTTTAAACGGTTTTGTAGAATTAACGGGATTGAGCACGTGACGTCACCGCCCTATAATCCTGCGAGCAACGGCCAGGCCGAAAGTTATGTAAAGATCGCAAAAAAGGGAATAAAATCGTGTATTTTATCTAGTAACAGCCAAAAAGACACTAGGGTCAAACTCTTAAAATATCTTTTTGATTACCGGAACTCGGTACATTCAGTGACAGGGTTCTCTCCGGCTCAATTAGTTTTTGGACGTAAATTAAGATCAAGGTTGGATCTATTGTCGCAAAAACCGCTGTCGTCACCCTCAAACGCGTCACTGGTCAGCACAGTAAAATCAAAACAGTGTTTGCAGTGTAAATACAATGGCGGCAAAAATAGACAAGTTTTTAAAAATGGAAACGAAGTATTGTTCAAAAAATTTAGCAATACAGATAAGTTCACATGGTGCAGAGGCACAATAATAGACAAAATTGGCAGAGTTTTTTATTTGATTAACGATCATATAACAGGGAGTGTGGTGAAAAAACATAAAAATCAGATTGTGTTGTATAAGGGCAACGCCAATGTACAACAACGTTGGGATACTAGCGAAATAGACGATGATGGTGACTATGATGTGCCACCAGCGGAACCACTGTGCCCCCAACTCGCGTCTCAAGCTGACGCCGCCGCCACGGGGGAGGTGGGGCAGGGTGCGAGTACGCCGCCAGCGGTGCCGGCATCGCCACCCGTATCTGTGCCGTCCGGCTCCAGCCGTCTCGATAGAGCTTTGCGTCAGCTTCCAAAGGTGGACTATAGAAGCCTTGCGCTAGGCAAGTGACCAGTGGATTCCATACCTAATATAAATATTGTATAACTTGCTACCTTAGGTACTTGTTGGTGTAACGTAGTGTTAACCTAATTTTAATTATGCATAAGGTACTCCATGTATGTAGTTGTAAGTTTACTTTAGTATTATAATTTCGTATTATTATTATTGTTCTTGTATCTTCGAAATATGGTGGGGAGATGTTATGTACAAGCAATAGCGATGCGCGGCCGCGCGACTGCTAGCGCGCACGCGGCGCCCCGCACACCGCACCCCCACTCGCGGATCCGCTCATGTTGTTACAAAAATAAAGCGTGAGTGCGTTCACAGCAGCCGTAGTTTTACTTGTGTCTCGTATCTAACAGTGATATTCTTATTTAGTTTTTTTATGGAAATTAAAAGAAAAAACCGTAAAGAATACCTAAGTACATATTTTACCGCACATTCCATGGTGTGGTGTGTAAATTTTAACGTTCGAACAATGTGTACAGGCTTCGTAAATGCATTTTTTGAGCAAATGTGTTGAAAAACTTTATACCTACCTCTACTAATGCAAAGTGACCTCCCATCAACGGACCATTATTTAGGCGAATGTGATAAGTAATTTCTAACCATAAATATTTTTGCGTCCCCTAAGCCCCCAAGTGACATTCAAATATATTATTCACACTAAATGTACCTAACAACTGCACGAAATTCTCTTCTTGCTAAATTGTGTGTGGACCCAGCTCAACCCCTACACATTTTTGATGTAAACTGATGCTTTCTTGCAATCTGTGAGTCTGTGGGATTGATTTCGTGAGATGGGACGGAAGTGTAACAGGAAGCCGGGGAAGCGCGCAAATATTTTTTTTAAATAAAACCGAATGAATAATTACTATTAATATCACAGATCCAACAATGAATTGTTTAATCATGAAGATCCACATTATCACGATGACCAGCGTCAGATGAATAGTGTTACGCGCCAGAATTAATGCCGGGTACATAAAGATAAAAGTTACTACTAGCGCCATCTAGTATCGAGTAGCAGAACTAGTAGAGTCAAGATCCTTTTAGACTTTTCTATGCTAGAACATTCTAGAGTTTTCGATGTCTGGTTGGTCCGGACCGGTATGTACTCGAACTTTCTAGATGATTCTATACTAGAAGGTTCTGGAATTATCTGCCGACCTATATAAGGCCCGCATAGCCTGTGACCGAGTCAGTATTGAATCTGCGATACAAGCGATAACTTCGAGAGTGAACTTCGACTGCGAATTAAAGTGATCAGAGAGCTAAGCACGAATTTCTGCGTAATTGCATCGAGAGCGTAAACGTATCGCCTTCGACAAATTTTGTATGCAAAATTGATCAGCGCCGTGTGTGCGTATTTGGAACTAACTAATCGGTAGCACGAAACATTGACAACCACCTTCGTATAGTTTTTACGCATTAACGTTACGTAAATGAACCAAATGTATGGAAATCGATAGCAATCGGTAGCACGAATTGTGTCGTTTCGACTTTCTCGCTAGCTGGGACGCTGTCACGTAAAAAAAAATCTCACTGACATTTTCTTGGTGAGACAGTTTACGTCAAAAAAATATTCCGTATTTATTTTCGAACTAATGCAAGAAAATGCAATTTATTCATGAAAACAAGAGGAAGGCATGCTGCCTATTTATCATCCGCTCTCCTGGATACATAAAGAGGCTAGGAGAAGATGTGAAACGAGGTAGGAAACATTTCCATTTTCTTAGTAAACACACGTAATAGTTTCTCATCAAAAAACATTTTTATAAGTGTTATTCATGCAAATCACACTACAGCTCCCTGCGCCAGCCGCGCGCCTTGGTGAAGTTCGTTTCTGTGCGTAATTCGCCGCAACTCTTTGGTGCTCAAACTAATTTATGTTATAACCACGCAGCATCGTGATAGGTGTTACAAATACTGCCCCTAAGACGACCCACTGATCCTGCTATAGGTACCTAATACAATGCACGTGTTTGTACTCGTATGTAGTTTGTTTCAACGGGTCCATACCAACGCAAAATTGGAATGTAATAGAACTTGCAACAAACCTCAGTGAGCAAATGATGTAGGTACTAGGCAACCGTAGCTACTACTACCTTATTCTCGACAATATAAGATTTAACATTTCTTAATGTACCTATAACATCTACTTCAGCAGGTTTGTGAAAATGGTTGCAGCGCCTATTCAAATGGCAAGAACTATACAATAAGCCGCATTCTACAAGTCTATCGATGATGGCTAGAGACCCGTGCTTACCAAGGGAGAAAAGCAGGACGAATATGAAACAGAACACCTTCGCAGCGTGACGATTGGTTTATTGAAAAGACCTGCCATCGTAACCGGCGTCTTATCTACTGTCGGTACCTACACCGTACTGCTAGCGCACTGTGAGAGACTCCTTCGAAAATAGTTTATCAAATCCTAGATCAAATCATCCCGCATGCAAGGCTTGCGTACCGCTACCTTTTGTAATAAATGAAAGGCTTGTTTGTTAAATCAATTTCTATTTTGGATCCGACTATTAATGTAATACATTAAGAAAACCTGAATAAACAGAAATTAGAAGGTAAAATTGTTTGTTTTTAAGTTCCTTTGTAAAGGTAGTCTCTGGAAGTCAGGTCCGATCTTCGATCACTATTAAAGGCGATCGAAGGGTCTGATTATGATAATTCTTTTTCTGCTAAAAAGCTACACTAATGTTGCTTTTTTATCACGGAAAACAAACAGTTTTTTTTGGGCTAGCCTCGTCAGCAAAGCAGTGGGGAATGACGAGTACTTGTTGTAAATAATACATCCAGTAAACGGCCCCGACTAGGCCCGTGATCTGACATAGGTCGATGTTCCAAACCCAAATGCTTGGTGTTATTTATTTTATCATTGCTAATCTCAAAGCAGCTAAGGACGTCGCGTGGTGAGGACACTGTTATATCCTAGAAGAAAAAAATCGAAGACATGTGAAATCCAGCTAACCCTCACTGGGTCCGCGTGATGGATTGTGGCCGACTCGCCCTCACAGAGAAAGCCTGTAGCCTAGCAGTAGTAGGAACTTGGTGTGCTGATTAAGCTTATGCCAGATAAAATTCTAAAAAATCTTTTGCAATTAGAAATTACCATTCACTATGTATATTATAAGCATAATGCATTGATGAAATAAAATATCGATTTACATTTAAACAAAACTTTATATTTCATGTGTCCTAAATAGAGGTACCTACACGGATCTTATTGAATTGGTAAAGCTGTTAGATATCAAACATGTTTGGAGCACCTATGAGCTATGGCTTATAGACCGTGCTCCAAACACCTGAAATGGCAGGAACAGCAGATATTCCAAACATGGTTGACATCTTAGCAGCTTGAAATTAGCACTTTTGAATCATCAAAAGTTACAAAAGATTCCCCCAATCGCTTCGTTGAATGCCCTGTTGTCGTGGTCTTTGAAGAAACTCAGTCACAGACTAGTAGACGCTCGTGTAAGCGATTGGAATGGTTTGCCTGCTCTTGGTCGCAATGCTGGATTATATTGTTGCAATGTGGTGCCGGCAAAGACTCTTGGCTAGAACCTGAAATAATCTACTTTTCATCTCCTGTTGATAAAAGAAGTAGTTATAACAAAAATCAAAGATTGTGAAACATGAAAAAGAATTGGTCGTGCAAAGTGTTATTGGTCTTTCTCAGTAACAGCCCTACATGAAGTCTCATTCTGTGTGCTGTGTACGGCAATAGGCTCACCTCATACTCCATAGGAACCAGCATAACAGGCGCATTTGGCATTGCTGCATGAGTATGAGCAATAAAAGTGTAGATTACAAAATTTTATAAAAATGCTTACTTTTCTATGAACTTCACCTTAAGGACGGTTTGACTAAAGCTTGTTCTTGTTGACTTTGTTAATTATAACATCTTGGTACCGTACAGCACACAGTTTTCTTGTATAAGCTGGTGAATTACAATTATTATTTGAAATGACAACAAACAACAATAGACGTTACGCCTTATTAGGGTAAACATACACCGAGACGCAACGTCACCACCACCATTTACAAATGGCGCTATTAAAAATTTCAAAAGTAACCAAATCCTCCAAATTAGGAAGAAATCATTGCAAAGTATATATTTGTTTAATAATATAACTTCATCATATCAGCCGAAAGACGTCCACTGCTGGACATAGGCCTCCCCCAAGCGTCGCCACAACAACCGGTCCTGTGCGTCTCGCATCCATCGGTTACCCGCGACCCTCACCAGGTCATCGGTCCACCTTGTGGGAGGCCTTCCAACGCTGCGTCTTCCGGTACGCGGTCGCCACTCCAAAACTTTTCGGCCCCATCGACCATCTGTTCTGCGAGCAATGTGCCCTGCCCACTGCCACTTCAATTTGGCGATCCTTCGGGCTATGTCGGTAACCTTGGTTCTCTTGCGGATATCATCATTCCTGATTCGATCACGCAAGGAAACTCCGAGCATTGCCCTCTCCATTGCCCTTTGGGTGACTTTAAGCCTTCTGATGAGGCCCATTGTGAGCGACCACGTTTCGAGTCCATAGGTCATCACTGGCAACACGCACTGGTCATAGACTTTCGTCTTGAGACACTGTGGTATGTGAGACGAGAAGATACCGCGCAACTTCCCGAACGCCGCCCAGCCGAGTCGGATTCGACGGTTGACCTCCTTCTCGAAGTTAGCCCTACCTAGCTGGATCGTTTGTCCCAGGTAGACGTACTCATCAACAACTTCGAGTGCAGAGCCTCCAATCTTGATAAGAGTGGGTGCTACATGGGTATTTACCATGACCTTGGTTTTTTCCATGTTCATTTTAAGACCCACTCTTTCGGAAGCTCTACTGAGGTCATCGAGCATTGTACTGAGGTCCTCCGTGGTCTCAGCCATGACGACTATATCGTCGGCAAATCGAAGATGAGTGATGTACTCGCCATTTACATTGATGCCTAGCCTTTTCCAGTCCAAAACCTTGAAGACGTCCTCCATTGCGGCCGTGAACAGTTTCGGAGAAATTACGTCTCCCTGCCTCACACCCCGCTGCAGGAGGATAGGTTCTGATGTCTGATCCTGAAGTCGGACTGACATGGTGGCGTTTTCATACAAACACTTCAGCACCTCGATGTACCGATAGTCGATCTGGCACCGTTGGAGAGACTGCAGCACAGCCCAAGTCTCGATCGAGTCGAAGGCTTTCTCGTAGTCCACAAACGCTAAGCAGAGGGGCAGATTATACTCTTCGGTCTTCTGTATAACCTGCCGCAGCGTGTGTATGTGGTCTACGGTGTTGAAGCCTTTTCGGAATCCGGCTTGTTCGGGAGGCTGGAAGTCGTCAAACCTGCGTGCGAGACGGTTTGTGATGACTCTGGAAAACAGCTTGTAGACATGGCTCAGAAGCGAGATGGGCCTGTAGTTCTTAAGCAGGGCATTGTCGCCCTTTTTAAAGAAGAGTACCACCACACCTCTGCTCCACGCTTGTGGCGTTTTCCCCTCGAGTTTGACGGAATCGAACAGTTTCTGAAGGGCCTTAAGGACTGGTTTTCCACCCGCCTTCAGGAGTTCGGCCGTAATTCCGTCCTCACCCGACGCCTTGTTGTTCTTAAGCTGCTTCAGAGCCATCCTAATCTCATACAGGCTGACGTCCGGGATGTCTTCGGTATAATGCCGGGTCAATCTAGCTCTTGGGTCGTTCGCTAGATTTGCTGCGGGTTTGGTCATTGACGTGTATAACTGTCCATAGAATGTCTCGATCTCCCTCAGAAGCTCCGATTTGGCGGATATGGTTCTGCCATCGTCGGTCTTCAGTTTTGTGAGCTGGCTCTGCCCAATAGACAAATCCCTTGCAAAGACCTTGGAGCCCTTATTCCGCTCTATCGCGTCTTTAATCGTATCAGTATTAAAGCGGCGGAGGTCGCTTTTCAAGGACTTGGAGATCCGTCTATTGAGCTGCCGGTACTTGCACGCATCGTCTGAAGACTGCAGAATCATCTCACGCCTCTCCTTCATGAGCTTGAGAGTTGGATCAGAGAGCCTCTTGGTCTTATCTGTACGGCGAGTCTTGAAGAACTTAGACCCGACCGTATGAACAGTTTCCACGAACCCATCGTTGTATTCGTCCACGGAGCTCCCTAGGCACTCGAAACGATTTTGAAGTTCGAGCTGAAAGCTTTCGGAGTTTTGGATCTGGATCTGTGCTGGACGGAGCGTAGACTTCATCAGTCGAGACCTTTCCAGCTTGATATTTAGATTCAATGTGCCTCTTACCATGCGGTGATCACTTCCGGTTTTCACCACGTTGATCACGGAGACATCATTGAATATCTGCTTCTTCGTCGACATGATGAAGTCAATCTCATTTTTAGTTGCACCGTCGGGGCTCTGCCAGGTCCACTTCCTGTGCTCACGTTTTCTGAAAAAGGAGTTCATCATATAGAGGCCCTCCTTCTCCATAAAACTGGCCAGTAGGTGTCCCCGGTGGTTCCGACGTCCATATCCAAATTGCCCCACTCGCAGCTCGTCACCGTCACGTTTGCCCAGTTTCGCGTTAAAGTCCCCCATGACCACGGTGAAATGAGTTTTATGACCATGCATGGCTCTGGATATATCCTCATACATGGTCTCTATTTCGTCGTCGGGGTGTGTTGAGGTTGGGGCGTAAACCTGTACGACCTTCAACGAATATCTTGACGATATTCTGAGTATAAGGTACGCCACCCTGGTCGACACACTCTCGATCCTCACCACATTGGACACGAGGGACCTGTGGACGAAAAACCCGACACCACCCTGGGACTTCTGGTCACCCTCCCGGAAATAGAACAGGTTGCCGGATTTGAGAATTGTCGTGTCCTCCCCCTCTCTTCGGACTTCAGACAATCCCAAAACACTCCATCGCAACCTGCTCAATTCCTCCTCAAGTTCGGTGATCTTCTCGTCGGTCCGGAGTGTTCTCGTGTTTAATGTTGCCAGGTCCAGTCGTCGGTGTTTTTTACGGTAGCCGTATCCACTCCGGGGATTCTTAGCACCCCTTGCATCGTCATAACCTTGACCGCTACCGGAGTCAAGGGTAGACGCGCTGCCGGGCACTAGGGGCCATTTTTTTGTTGTGCTCATCATTTGGGGGGGGGTTTGCCCTAATCGCCACGCTTGGCAGGCGGGTTGGCGATCGCAGTATAGCTGTTGCAATGTACCGAAAGAATGCTGCTGCCCATTCTCTGGTGAGTCCCTTAGTCGCCTCATACGACACCCACAGGAAGCGATGGGATGGTGCTATTCTTTTGCGCCCCGGCACCATACGGGGTAATAATATAACTTGTATAATTATTATTTCTATCAAGTGAATGATTATTTGGGAAATTTTGGTTAGTAATAATATAGGTAGTATTCCATCTAACTACCATTACTATGTCCAAAGGAATTAGGTACTTACTAAGGCCTAGAAAAGTTAAGGTGTGAGCGTGCTGCAAGCGCTTTTATCAATTTTTAAGTTCGCTAGTGCAAGAACTTCACAGCTCCACGCGTTCGCATCAGTGTGCTAACGGTTTTATATTTTTGTCATTTGCAGGAAAACGTCAAACGTGAAATGCAATCTGTCAAATGTCATGTGTTACACCGTTCGAAATCGAACAATTTATCATTAATTTCA
Source organism: Melanchra persicariae (assembly GCA_947386135.1). Classification (NCBI taxonomy): domain Eukaryota; kingdom Metazoa; phylum Arthropoda; class Insecta; order Lepidoptera; family Noctuidae; genus Melanchra; species Melanchra persicariae. Next base: position 4,604,457 of record OX376673.1, on the reverse strand, counting down.
TCACTATTAAACTGAAATTTTTAATTTTACATGAAAAAAAGAATTTATAAAAATGATAAACTTGTTTTAACATTTATATAATATTAATACTTTTTTTATCTTTAGTATTTTTCAGGCTCTAATTGAATCAAAACAGAGTTATCGGTTTTTTGTCTTCATTTTCAGAACGCACCATTCACTTTAAACCATTCTAATCGCTCTTGGATTCTCGGCCTAAATTAACCATCGTTCAAATAGTATCTTCGAGTTGTCGCAAGACGTTTTTTGGAGTTCGTGCTACCAATATAACATGTCGCTGTAGCGAGTACGTAATTGTCTGGTATTTATTTACCATATCGATACGATTTCGCAAGAATTTCGTGCTTAGCCCACAGTAGTGCAATTGTGATTTATAATTAGTGAGTTTAAGTTGTAATTAGTGTTGATTAATTAAAGTGTCATTTTGGTTATTTTATCGGCTGTTTTTATTGTCACGAACCCTAAGCTCGTAACAATTGGTGTCAGAAGAGGGGATATTTAAACTATGCCGATTCTACCGAAGGACGACACGGAAGGTATCCGTACCCGAAGTCAACGCCAGCAAGAGACGGACCAGAGGCGTTTTGGAAGTGCAACGCCGCAGACGTTGGAGGGCCAGTTGCCGAACATGGAGCCCGGCCCATCCACAGCAGCTCCAGCATCTGCAGCACCAGATTTTGGAGCTCTGATGATGATGCTGCAGGAACAGGCTCGCCGGCAGGAGGAACAGGCTCGCTGGCAGGAGGAACAGGCTCGCCGGTTGGAAGAACAGCTGCAGCGTGACAAGGAGGAGCAGGCGCGCCGCCAGGAAGAACAGATGGTCCTCATGAAGGATCTGCATGCCACTTTCGGCAAAGAAATAAAGGTGGTAAAAGAGAAGGTTGTTCAGCACGAGAACCGCCTGGTAGAAGCTGAAACCCAGATTGCTGAAATGAAAAAAGCAATGGACAACCTTAAAGTAGGAGATGGAATTGCAACTCCCGTAGCTACTACACCTTCGCTACGTGGATTCAAAGTGCCGCCTTTCGATGGGACATCTTCCTGGTCGGCGTACAAAATACAGTTTGAGGCTGTTATGAAGGCGAACGGCTGGAATAAAAATCAGGCCATGACTGCCCTCACCTTAAGCTTGCGCGACCAGGCCTTAACTGTTCTGGAAGCTCTCGGTAAGGAAGTGACTTACGAGCAGCTCCTTGAGGCGTTGGAAGCCAGGTATGGCGACGCTCATCTGGAACACGTGTTTCGTGCGCAGCTTAAGGATCGCGTGCAGCGTAGCAGTGAAAACCTGCAGCAGTGGGCCCTTGAAGTGGAGAAGCTGGTTCGAAAAGCATACCAGTCTGTGCCTGCGCTCATTGATGGGAACCTGGTGCAGGCTTTCATCGACGGTATTCGCGACCTTGAGGTTAGAGCTGCTGTGAGGCTTGCGCACCACGGGATGCTTAAGGACGCCTTGGCTCATGCATTGGAGGTGGAAGCTGTGCGGCAGGATCACCGTTCCCATCGCGTCAGAGAGATTGCAGCGGCTACAGTTCGCGACCGTGTTAAAGGATACAGCCCTAGGTGCTATGGCTGTGGGGAAAGGGGCCACTTTCGATCCAGTTGCCCTAGACAAACTATACAAAGGGAAGCTGTGCGGCAGGATTGTCGTTCCCACCGTAGCAAGGAGGTTACAGAAGCTGCAGTTCATGATCGTTTTAAAAGGTACAGCCCTAGGTGCTACGGCTGTGGTGAAAAGGGCCACCTTCGATCCAGTTGCCCTAAGCGAACTGCAGAAAGGAATGATAGCCGATCTCTCGAAGGTAGGGCGGCTGACAGCAGCACCAAGCGGCTGCAGGAGTACGACTTAGTAGTCGAACATCGCAGCGGAAGAACTCATGACAACGCAGATGTATTGTCAAGAAGACCTTGCCCTGAAGACTGCAAGCATTATAGTAGGCAAGAAGGTAAAGAAGTCGTACCTGTGAGGATGCTCAAGACAGAGCTCTGCAACGAGTGGAAGGAAAAACTACAACTTGCACAGCAGGAAGATTCGGACATTAAGCCGATTCTGGAATGGATGAAGGCCAGTGCTCCTAAGCCAACGTGGAGCGACATCTCAGCGATGAGTTCGATCACAAAAAGCTATTGGGCCCAATGGGACAGCTTAGTGATTCAGGATGGAGTTCTGTGCCGTAAATGGGAAAATGCTCGGGGAGACAGCTGTCATTTGCAAATGGTTGTCCCTAAAGCTAAAGTACCGGATGTTCTTGAGTTGTACCATAATGGTCGTTCAGGAGGCCATATGGGAGTTAAACGGACTCTACTGAAGATACGGGAACGGTTTTACTGGGTTCACTGTCGTGACGATGTCGAGGACTGGTGTCGGAAATGTACAACTTGTGCGGCTGTAAAAGGACCACAGACTCGTAGTAGAGGTGCATTGAAGTTGTACAATGTTGGTGCACCATGGGAAAGGATAGCCCTAGACGTTGCGGGACCGTTTCCGGAAAGTGAAAGTGGTAACAAGTATTTCATGGTTGTAATGGATTACTTCACTAAGTGGCCGGAAGTCTTCGCCATTCCAAATCAAGAAGCTACAACAGTTGCAGATAAACTTGTTCATGAAGTCTTCTGTCGTTTTGGAGTACCCTTGGAGATTCACAGCGATCAAGGAAGGAATTTTGAGTCCCAAATATTCCAGGAAACTTGTCGAGTTATGGGTACTCATAAAACGAGAACAACTTCTTACCACCCACAATCAGATGGAATGGTTGAACGATTTAATCAGACATTGGAGAGATACCTAGCAAAAGTGGTGGAGAATCGGCAACGGGATTGGGACAAGCATATACAACCGTTTTTGCTGTCATACCGAAGTGCTGTTCACGAAAGCACATCAGTGACACCAGCTTTCGCAAACTTTGGTAGAGAATTACGGCTGCCTGCAGACCTGATTACCGGAATACCACCTGATGCTCCTCGCAGCATAACCGATTATGCGAATGACTTACGGAACAAAATGAATGACATTTATGAGCACGTCAGACAATCGGGCCAGCAAATGTCTGAAAAGATGAAAACCCGTTATAACCGCAAAATGAACAATAAAGGATTCGACGAAGGTTCACTGGTGTGGTTACACAATCCAGTTCGCAGCAAAGGGAAATCTCCTAAGCTTCAAGCTAAATGGGACGGGCCGTACCGGATTGTGACGAAAATGAATGACGTAACCTACCGCATACAGAAAGGTATAAGAAGTGCTCCTAAGATCGTCCATGTGGATCGACTGGCGCGTTATTATGGGACCGATAATGCTCGGGACGAGCATGTCTTAGGAGGGGGCAGTGTTACGCGCCAGAATTAATGCCGGGTACATAAAGATAAAAGTTACTACTAGCGCCATCTAGTATCGAGTAGCAGAACTAGTAGAGTCAAGATCCTTCTAGACTTTTCTATGCTAGAACATTCTAGAGTTTTCGATGTCTGGTTGGTCCGGACCGGTATGTACTCGAACTTTCTAGATGATTCTATACTAGAAGGTTCTGGAATTATCTGCCGACCTATATAAGGCCCGCATAGCCTGTGACCGAGTCAGTATTGAATCTGCGATACAAGCGATAACTTCGAGAGTGAACTTCGACTGCGAATTAAAGTGATCAGTGGGCTAAGCACGAAATTCTTGCGAAATCGTATCGTTATGGTAAATAAATACCAGACAATTACGTACTCGCTACAGCGACATGTTATATTGGTAGCACGAACTCCAAAAAACGTCTTGCGACAACTCGAAGATACTATTTGAACGATGGTTAATTTAGGCCGAGAATCCAAGAGCGATTAGAACGGTTTAAAGTGAATGGTGCGTTCTGAAAATGAAGACAAAAAACCGATAACTCTGTTTTGATTCAATTAGAGCCTGAAAAATACTAAAGATAAAAAAAATATTAATGTTATATAAATGTTAAAACAAGTTTATCATTTTTATAAATTCTTTTTTTCATATAAAATTAAAAATTTCAGTTTAATAGTGATGAAATTAATGATAAATTGTTCGATTTCGAACGGTGTAACACATGACATTTGACAGATTGCATTTCACGTTTGACGTTTTCCTGCAAATGACAAAAATATAAAACCGTTAGCACACTGATGCGAACGCGTGGAGCTGTGAAGTTCTTGCGCTAGCGAACTTAAAAATTGATAAAAGCGCTTGCAGCACGCTCACACCTTAACTTTTCCAGGCCTTAGTAAGTACCTAATTCCTTTGGACATAGTAATGGTAGTTAGATGGAATACTACCTATATTATTACTAACCAAAATTTCCCAAATAATCATTCACTTGATAGAAATAATAATTATACAAGTTATATTATTACACAAATATATACTTTGCAATGATTTCTTCCTAATTTGGAGGATTTGGTTACTTTTGAAATTTTTAATAGCGCCATTTGTAAATGGTGGTGGTGACGTTGCGTCTCGGTGTATGTTTACCCTAATAAGGCGTAACGTCTATTGTTGTTTGTTGTCATTTCAAATAATAATTTGTAATTCACCAGCTTATACAAGAAAACTGTGTGCTGTACGGTACCAAGATGTTATAATTAACAAAGTCAACAAGAACAAGCTTTAGTCAAACCGTCCTTAAGGTGAAGTTCATAGAAAAGTAAGCATTTTTATAAAATTTTGTAATCTACACTTTTATTGCTCATACTCATGCAGCAATGCCAAATGCGCCTGTTATGCTGGTTCCTATGGAGTATGAGGTGAGCCTATTGCCGTACACAGCACACAAAATGAGACTTCATGTAGGGCTGTTACTGAGAAAGACCAATACCTAACACTTTGCACGACCAATTCTTTTTCATGTTTCACAATCTTTGATTTTTGTTATAACTACTTCTTTTATCAACAGGAGATGAAAAGTAGATTATTTCAGATTCTAGCCAAGAGCCTTTGCCGGCACCACATTGCAACAATATAATCCAGCATTGCGACCAAGAGCAGGCAAACCATTCCAATCGCTTACACGAGCGTCTACTAGTCTGTGACTGAGTTTCTTCAAAGACCACGACAACAGAGCATTCAACGAAGCGATTGGGGGAATCTTTTGTAACTTCTGATGATTCAAAAGTTCTAATTTCAAGCTGCTAAGATGTCAACCATGTTTGGAATATCTGCTGTTCCTGCCATTTCAGGTGTTTGGAGCACGGTCTATAAGCCGTAGCTCATAGATGCTCCAAACATGTTTGATATCTAACAGCTTTACCAATTCAATAAGATCCGTGTAGGTACCTCTATTTAGGACACATGAAATATAAAGTTTTGTTTAAATGTAAATCGATATTTTATTTCATCAATGCATTATGCTTATAATATACATAGTGAATAGTAATTTTTAGAATTTTATCTGGCATAAGCTTAATCAGCACACAGTTCCTACTACTGCTACGCTACAGGCTTTCTCTGTGAGGGCAAGTCGGCCACAATCCATCACGCGGACCCAGTGAGGGTTAGCTGGATTTCACATGTCTTCGATTTTTTTCTTCTAGGATATAACAGTGTCCTCACGACGCGACGTCCTTAGCTGCTTTGAGATTAGCAATGATAAAATAAATAACACCAAGCATTTGGGTTTGGAACATCGACCTATGTCAGATCACGGGCCTAGTCGGGGCCGTTTACTGGATTTATTATTTACAACAAGTACTCGTCATTCCCCACTGCTTTGCTGACGAGGCTAGCCCAAAAAAAACTGTTTGTTTTCCGTGATAAAAAAGCAACATTAGTGTAGCTTTTTAGCAGAAAAAGAATTATCATAATCAGACCCTTCGATCGCCTTTAATAGTGATCGAAGATCGGACCTGACTTCCAGGGACTACCTTTACAAAGGAACTTAAAAACAAACAATTTTACCTTCTAATTTCTGTTTATTCAGGTTTTCTTAATGTATTACATTAATAGTCGGATCCAAAATAGAAATTGATTTAACAAACAAGCCTTTCATTTATTACAAAAGGTAGCGGTACGCAAGCCTTGCATGCGGGATGATTTGATCTAGGATTTGATAAACTATTTTCGAAGGAGTCTCTCACAGTGCGCTAGCAGTACGGTGTAGGTACCGACAGTAGATAAGACGCCGGTTACGATGGCAGGTCTTTTCAATAAACCAATCGTCATGCTGCGAAGGTGTTCTATTTCATATTCGTCCTGCTTTTCTCCCTTGGTAAGCACGGGTCTCTAGCCATCATCGATAGACTTGTAGAATGCGGCTTATTGTATAGTTCTTGCCATTTGAATAGGTGCTGCAACCATTTTCACAAACCTGCTGAAGAAGATGTTATAGGTACATTAAGAAATGTTAAATCTTATATTGTCGAGAATAAGGTAGTAGTAGCTACGGTTACCTAGTACATAATTTGCTCACTGAGGCTTGTTGCAAGTTCTATTACATTCCGATTTTGTGTTGGTTTGGACCCGTTGAAACAAAATACATACGAGTATTGTATTAGTACCTATAGCAGGATAAGTGGGTCGTCTTAGGGGCAGTATTTGTAACACCTATCACGATGCTGCGTGGTTATAACATAAATTAGTTTGAGCACCAAAAAACAACGCGGAGTTGCGGCGAATCACGCACAGAAACGAACTTCACCAAGGCGCGCGGGTGGCGCAGGGAGCTCTAGTGTGATTCGCATGAATAACACTTATAAAAATGTTTTTTGATGAGAAACTATTACGTGTGTTTACAAAGATAATGGAAATGTTTCCTACCTCGTTTCACATCTTCTCCTAGCCTCTTTATGTATCCAGGAGACCGGATGATAAATAGGCAGCATGCCTTCCTCTTGTTTTCATGAATAAATTGCATATTCTTGCATTAGTTCCAAAATAAATACGGAATATTTTTTGACGTAAACTGTCTCACCAAGAAAATGTCAGTGACAATTTTTTTTACGTGACAGCGTCCCAGCTAGCGAGAAAGTCGAAACGACACAATTCGTGCTACCGATTGCTATCGATTTCCATACATATGGTTCATTTACGTAACGTTATGCGTAAAAACAATACGAAGGTGGTTGTCAATTTTTCGTGCTACCGATTAGTTAGTTCCAAATACGCACACACGGCGCTGATCAATTTTGCATACAAAATTTGTCGAAGGCGATACGTTTACGTTGTCGATGCAATTACGCAGAGATTCGTGCTTAGCCCTCAGTAGTGCAATTGTGATTTATAATTAGTGAGTTTAAGTTGTAATTAGTGTTGATTAATTAAAGTGTCATTTTGGTTATTTTATCGGCTGTTTTTATTGTCACGAACCCTAAGCTCGTAACAATAGTTTTGGCCAGGAATAAGAAAAACGCAACGTAATCACAAAATAACGGTTTATTATTTCACTCGGTACAAATTCACAGAATAACTTCAATACAGTACAATAAAATTCACAGTTGTTACTTCCTTCCGTGTTCCACAGTGACTGCCCGTAAATGGCGGACTAAGCGATTCTTATGGCAATTTGCCCCACTACTCGCAGTGGAGAACCGTTAGTCAAAAAAGTTACCAACAAATAACGAAATAATCAGTTTAAATACATTTACGAACTTAAATCACTAATAATTTAGTATAACACGATTATTTACACAGATTTTACTAATAAGTCATTTATTGACTTAAACAAAAACATTTAAACCTAATAAATTCATAAGTGCATTGCTTCTTGATACATTTACTGACTAATATTTACTTATGTAATCATTAATTATAATACAACCTAACAGCTCGGCCATCCTGTTTCAAGCGAGTCCCATCGCTTTTTTTTTTTTTTTTTTTTAAATCAAAACAATAATAAAATCAAAGCTAAACCATTAAGAATCACAAATCATTATAAATTACTAGTTCAATATTTTGCTTACCTACTCCTTGCTTTGGACACACATCTGCTCGTCATCACTGGCGCAATCATTCCCAGAAGAATCGGATTCCAAGTCTCTAGTGAAATTCATCCAGGGTTGAATTTTATCGATTGCTACAATATTTTCATATTTTCTGCCATGTTTACGTGTCAGAGGTGTATCCTCAACCAGGAACCTATCATTAGGGAGAATTTTTATTATGCGATAAGGACCCTGATACTTGACAGTAAGCTTTTGTGACTTACCGTCATGTGGCACCTGTCTTTCTACTCTTACCAAGTCGCCCTCTTTATACTGAGTTGAAGGTTTCCTGTGTTTATTATAATTAGTAGCGTCTCTTACCTGTTGCTTTCTTATCTTTTCGCCTACGTTTTGTTTTAGTGCATCTAATTCTTCCACAGGAGTCCTATTGAGAGTATCTTTGATAACTTCATTTAACTTACCTTCGGTTCTGCTGGTCACATTAAATCCGAATAACAGTTCCGACGGGCTCTTCTGAGTTGTTTTATGTTTTGTTGTGTTAATACCTACCTGTATGTCGGAAATGTGATCATCCCATGACTTATCATCTCCACCGTGACTAGAGGTTGATAAAGCATCCAATATGGTTCTGTTGAACCTCTCCACTTGTCCGTTCGCCCTGGGTGTAGCAACGGCATTTTGGACGTGCTTTATGCCATAGGATGTAACAAAGTCCTGAAAATGTTTACTGGTAAAACTTGAGCCTTTGTCAGTAATTAAGCGCGCAGGAACTCCAAAATAACTTACAAATTGCTTCATCACCCTTACTGAAGTTGTGGCTTTGGTATTTCTAACTGGATTTATACTAACGTATTTTGTAAACCCGTCTATTATTACCAGTAGATAACAGTTTCCTGCTTTGCTCTTTACGAAAGGGCCTAGGTGATCTGCGTGGATAGTATGAAAGGGTGAACTAACCTTCTCGATAGGGTGTAATTCACCTTCCCGTTTACCACCAGGGGCTTTGTGGTGAGCGCACTCCAGACAAGAAGAAACATATTTTTTTACAAATCGCCGCATTCTCCTGAACCAGTAATGTTCTCTTATTCTATGTAATGTCTTCTCAAACCCACAATGACCAACATCATCATGATTCATCTTAAGGATTTGCCAGCGTACGCCTCTTGGTACAAGCCATTTCAAGTCCTCCCCAATAATGCGGAAGACCCTATCGTTTTTTAGCTTATAATTTTTATGTACGTCAATGGCCTCCTCAGCAGACGGATCCAAAAGGATTTCTCTAATTCTCTTGACCTCATTATCAGCGGATTGCACAGTTGAAATCCAGTTTTGGTCAGATTGCTGAATTGGTAAGACGTCTAAAATATGTGGTTCACTTACCGGTTTGTCCACTGGATTCCTGCTGAGGGCATCTGCGTGCGCCATCCGGGTCCCGGAGCGATATTCTATAGTGCAGTCGTACTCTTGAAGTACAACCCACCAACGTGCGACTCGAGGTATGAGGTCCCGCTTCACTAACGTTGATCTGAGTGCATTGCAATCAGTCAGGATTCTGAACGGTATACCTACCAAATAAACCCTGAAACGATTTAATGAGGAGATCACTGCCAACGTTTCAAGCTCATAAGAATGCATCTTGCGTTCGTCAACATTCGTTTTACGACTGAAGTACGATACTGGTTGCAGTACGCCGTTCGCGTTTCGTTGAAGTAAGATGCCAGCCAAGCCATCCTTACAGGCGTCTGTATGCAACTCTGTTTCGGCTTTCGGATCATATAATGCAAGTAGCGGGCGACTTACAAGCAACTGTTTTACTTTAGTAAATGCCTCCTCTTGTTTGTTACTCCAAGTCCATACAGTGTTCTTTTTAAGTAGATCTGTCATGGGTGCTGTAATCACGGCATATCCTTTGATAAATCGTCTGAAAAACCCAGAAAGTCCAAGAAACTGCCGGACATCATGCTGGTTCTTAGGTGTAGGGAAATTGGATACTGCATCCGTCTTTCTACTTCCCGGTCTGATACCACTAGCGCTCACATCGAAACCTAGGAAATCTATGGAGTCCATGAAGAAATGACATTTACTAAGTTTCAGAGTTAACCCACCTTTTTTGAGTAACTGTAATACCTCTTCCAGGCGTTGAAGTCCCTCTCTGAAATCCTTGGATGGGATGAGGATATCATCCATGTATATTATTGCATATTTTATTTTGGCTTCCATTAATATTTTGTTGATGGTGCGTTGAAAAACCGATGGAGCATTAACTAAACCAAATGGCATGCGATTATATTCATATTGCCCATCAGGAGTCACAAAGGCAGTTTTAGGACGGGATTCTTCAGCCACTGGGATCTGATAATACCCAGAAGCTAGATCTAAGGATGTGAACAAGGCATTACCTGAGAGTAGATCCAGTTGGTCTTCTACTCTGGGCAGCGGGTAGTGATCCTTCTTAGTTTTTCTATTGAGCGCCCTGTAATCGACGCACAATCTTTTGTCACCTGTTTTCTTCTGAACCATGACAATCGGGCTTGCGTAAGGTGATGATGATTCTCTGATAATGTCGTTGTCCAACATCTCCTGTACCATGTTTCTTACCATAGACCTTTCAGTAAATGACATGCGATACGGGCGGTAAACTACTGGATCAGCATCATTGAGTTCGATGGTCATCTCGGTAACTGGCGTGTAGCCCAAGTCATGTAGTCCACTAGAAAAACAACTACTGTACCTTGCAAGCAAACCTTGTAGTTCCTGGGACTGGTCTTCATCTAACTGAGGATTACAGTTGACCGATGTCTCCATTTCAGCATCACCGAACGTTACGCTGAATGCATTTAATGTATTAGTCAATGAAACAGAGTTTCTCTGTAAAGAACGAGTTAAAAGAGTACCTTTAGTGATATGCATGGGAGTCACTGACATATTATAGATCAAGACTGCTCCAATTCCGTTCTTGATCTCGTACTGCCCGGGAAGTAAATAATGCTCCTGACCTTCAGTACCTCGTAAAGTACCATTTATATAAATATCACAATCCAACTGGGCATGCGTACAGATCTTTATTGCTTTTAACGTATTGCCAGGGATTTCGGTACCGGTAAACACTATAATATCTATTTTTTTCGGTGGTAGTCTTTGGAATTTGATTTCATCTGGAGTTTTAATAATTAATATGTCCGGCCTTTCTGTAACGGAATGCCCCAACAAAACGGGATTTACCAGCACATAATCCTCTACAACGTATAAATCTATTATTTCTTTCAGCCCTTGAACTTCGACGGAAGTCACAACGACTCCTAGCGGCATTATCAAGTTACCACCTATTCCTCTGAGTACTGGTAAATTCGGTCGATTTATAATCTTAAGATTTAGAGAATTAGCAACACTTACCTTAATAAGAGAACATTGACTCCCCAGATCAATGTGACACAATGTTGTTATTTCGTTCACCTTGATTTCCAACACATACTTGTTTAAACCGGTATCTTCAGCTGTAACTTCTGAAACCTGTTTTTGTGTTTGGTCATTACCTGGTGGTGGTGCTTTGTGTTTATCTGATTGGTTGGTTGTCCTCTTATCCCTGAGACAGTTAGCGGTCTGATGGCCAGACCGGTCACAATTAGTGCACTTCACAGGAGGTTTTTCACATTTAAAACTTGGGTGACCAATCTCGTTGCAGTTGTAACATTTTATATTAGTATTAATATTCATACCTGGTTTAGATGGACCCGGTCGATTTGAGTTGCTTCCAAATCGTCGATCATTTGGTTTCCGCGTAGAGTCTTGCGTCTCTCTACTTGGACCACTTTTAACTGTCCTCAAATATTGAAGTACCTGTTCTGGTTCTTTGAATTGAGCTGTTTGAGCGCCAACCTTCACCGCACGGTCGTCTATCCCATACAACAGACAATCTACTGCTTGCCTGCCATATATTTTACATCTATTCAATAGGTTAACCTTCGCATAATAATAATTCTCCAGTGATTCACCATATTTTGCTTTTTTAGATAGCATTTCCGTTAAAAGTTCCGCGTAATCTTCTCTACACGGGAAAGATTCTATCAGTTTCTTTTTCCATTCTGGCCACGTATGTAATATCGAAGTTAGACCCTGATACCACGTTTTTGCTACACCAGTTAACTTAGGTAGAGAGTAATGTACGATTTCTTTTTCTTCCCAACCGTAAATTTCGGCACATTCTTCAATTTTGGTCAACCAAGTCAATATGGTTTGTTCTTTAGACAAAGGGTCAAACTCCGGTATTACATTCGTGTTAAAAGACATCTTAGGTTTATCAGAACCCTTACATTTTTCTAAAATAGCTAAAAATTTATCCATTAACTTACTATCAGCTCCTTTTCCGTTTGATCTCCTTGTTCTTTTTGGCGATGGTGACTCACCTCCCGATCCCGAAGAAGTAGAGTAATAGCGCTTCCTCCTTACCCGTGATGATCGTTTTGAAAACTGCCTTCTGCGACTTTCCCTCCTTTCGTTCCATTCCTCACTTTCCGTCTGATCCTGAGTCCCTAGTATAATGCTTTGGTTTCCATCAGAACCCGTGTGCTGATGCTCTTGCCTCGAGCGTTGTGCACTCCTTTCCGAGTTGAAATCGTCTACGATCTGATTTTGACCCGTAACCTGGGGTATTCCTTCCTGTGCATGCGCCAGCCCTTCCCCTCGACTGGTCATACCACAAGTATTCCCTGACCCTTCACCTCGGGTTTGGTTTCCAACAGGGCCCTTACCTCGGGTTCCTTCCCTATAAGACCCTTTTCCTCGGGTTCCCTTTTTATACGGCCCTTTACCTCGGGCATTTCCTTCATATCCATCCATAACAGCGAGGTCTGAAACTTTTAAAATAAGCTTAGTATCTGTCATGTCATGTGTTACCCATTATCACACATACGTTAACATAAGAATTCATTGGAGCGAGCGTATGGTAATCCCACATATACCCATACCCAGCCACGTCTGTGTTGGACCCGAGTCCACCGGTCAAGTAGACCAGCCCGTCCAACATGCGCCCCTCCCACCCAGGCCATTTACCGGCCCGCATAGGTCTTTCATCCGGCCCGCAAGCTATTTAAAACTTAATAAGACCAATCATATTGCGCGAACATTGTAAATGTGAGTAAGTTACTTCCGCGCCATATTAACCTATCCGTCCCACCTCACCTACTCGCGAGTACAGACCGCATCATCGTAGTCTAGTCCGGCGAAGTAATTTTAAGTCAATAAAATTTAATATAATTTTATTTTAATTAATTCCATTTAACTTTATTTTATTTTATTATATAGGTTGCAAAAGTACCCATCATACAAGCGTTCTCAAGCTATTACTGGTAATTGATTATTTTTTTTTGCGAATATTCATGGCTTACTTTGGTGCGTAATGAGATTAGTGTGCGTTACACACTAAACATAAGCACAGAGGCATGGCGGGCATTGAAATTACCTTCTTAAAACTTACACTAGTTATTTAAAAAAATGGAAACTGACCTAAAACGGAAAAAAGAAAACGATCTCAAGGACTGGGAGAACACGTGACATTTGGATTCGCTAAGTGCCCTTCAACCCCCATTATAATAACTACCTACCTACGTAAGTAGGTAAATAATATTGAAAAATGCAAGATGCAAATGCAAAATCAAAATTTTGCAAACAAATGAAAAAAAGTAGGTTTAGAGACACTTTAACCCCTTCTTTCCCTTTTAAAATTTGAACCAATGATTACCCACTATTAAAGTAGTCTTTGATTTACCAGAAAAAAAAACGTACTTACTTATTGTATTATTTTTCTCGCATTTTATTTCAACAATTTTATTGTAATAAAAAAAAAAGATTTAAAACACCACGTACACAACAGGACTACATGAAATAGTGAAACTCAAATTCATCCGTAATTTTAACGATATTAAAAAAATAAAAAAGAATACATGATTAGGTTACTCAAACCCAAAAACAATTAAAAAATGCGTTTACTTACGTTTGTCCGAGCCGTGAGCGTGACAAGAAAATGTGGAATTTTCTTGGATAATCCCACTTTCGACCTTTTGGCCAGGAATAAGAAAAACGCAACGTAATCACAAAATAACGGTTTATTATTTCACTCGGTACAAATTCACAGAATAACTTCAATACAGTACAATAAAATTCACAGTTGTTACTTCCTTCCGTGTTCCACAGTGACTGCCCGTAAATGGCGGACTAAGCGATTCTTATGGCAATTTGCCCCACTACTCGCAGTGGAGAACCGTTAGTCAAAAAAGTTACCAACAAATAACGAAATAATCAGTTTAAATACATTTACGAACTTAAATCACTAATAATTTAGTATAACACGATTATTTACACAGATTTTACTAATAAGTCATTTATTGACTTAAACAAAAACATTTAAACCTAATAAATTCATAAGTGCATTGCTTCTTGATACATTTACTGACTAATATTTACTTATGTAATCATTAATTATAATACAACCTAACAATAGGTATACCTATAGGGGAAGAAATTGGGAGAATTATGAAAATATCTCATTCAGAACAAAGTCGGGTTTGTTCGAACCCTTATACCTTGAGAACTGCGGGACGGATTTTCATGTTTTTTGATTTTTTGGATTTGTCTTTGCAAAATAAATATTTAAAAAAATCAAAAATTGACTAAACAAATAATATGAAAGAAAAATCATTACTTATGCCAAAATGGTAGGCTAGGTGTAGGGTAGGTAGGTATTTATTTTTATTTTTTTAACATACACTGTTTATAATTTAACATCATATTGTACATTGTACTTTTACGCATATTATTGTTAATTCATATTTAAATTATCTTTTGTTAACCCCTTATCTTTTTCAAATTTATCTAAACTAATGTTGTGATTGTCTGTAAGTGTTGCAGTACTAGAATAATTTATTAGGAATGCCAAGTTAATTTCAGAGTGTATGCAATGTTGGCGATCTTAATCAATAATTAAATAAATAGGTAGCCAGTAGATGAAACTGCGGGGGACAGCCAGTAAAAAAAAAATATTAATGTCGTGTTGCCAGTATTTGGGAGCACGCCGTTTCCTTTTTCTTATATTCTTCTCTTCTTCATCAAAAAGTAAGTATTTGAAATAAAAACATGTCTTCATCCGAGCTGTCCATGACGCAAAAACGACCTAATTTGATGAAGAGTTGCGATGAATGAACAATTCGATTTGATTCTTCAGAGATGGACGCACTAGGAATAAAATTTGACCTGCTTCAATTCGACGCGTTTCTGCTGTAGTCGACGCCAGGCTTAATAGTGATCGCGCCTTCTCTACATCTCCCACCCCCTCGACCGCTCTGCGAGCCACATTGCACGAGAGAGCACCACGGGAGGAGATCCTGCCTACGCTCTGTCGCGAGCGCGAGCTGGTGATTGACAGGCGGCCACTCTGCTACGAACCCAACGAGAGCGAGCACCCGGTGGTGCTGACACCCAACCATCTGCTTTTGGGATCAGCTTCGGGCGACACGCCGTTCGCCGCTACAAGTCCTCCAGAAATGGACCGAGGGCGCGTCGGTCGTAAGTGGAGCACCCAGAACTTCTCTCGTACATTGTTTAAGACGGTCTCGTGGTTGGCGTGCAGTGCCGCCACATGATAGCGTCCCACCAATTTGAATGTGAGCGGGTGTCTTCCGTCCAGGAGCATAGGGTGTCGCGCGTCAAAGGGGAGTTCTTCACACGCTCCTGACTCTGACGCGCAGCAGACCGTCGTCAGTCAGCATGGAGTCGACGCCACGCAGTTTGCTGCCTCTCGACACAGGCCGCGCCGCACGAAGGTCTCGCAGCTCGTCGGAGTAGAGTCCCAGAGAGTACTCTTACATCTCGCGCAGCAGGACGAGTCGGCGTCTCGCAGATCTTGCGCGTCGACTCGCGGCGACGGTGGCAGCGACTGGTGAAGGCCAACACACGCGCTCGCGTGCGCACGTCGACACCCTCTGATGGTCCAGCAGTAGTGGCGCTCGCGGTGGCGCCTTCACGTGCACCCGCTGAACTCGTTCTCTGGCCGCCTCCGGTGATTCTGCCTCCACAGCCGCCGGCGTGCATTGCGATTCTGGAAAATGCAGAAACAAGGGTCCAGTACACCACATCTCACAATTGTTAGGCCAGTCTATCGTGGTCGCCTTATCTGCCGGGTTCTCCGCAGAAGGGACCCAGCGGTCGAATTTATCCAGTTAAGTACCGTTTTACTGTCGGTCCAGTAGACTTTTCTACTTAGGGGTAGTCCTAACTCTTTCTCCCCAAGTCTACTTGCCAGTACCGCGGCCTGCAATTCCACCACCAAGGAGCATGGAGACCTCCCGCTCCGCGGCCGCGTTAGTACCATACGTGTGCAACTCTAAGTTGCTACCTGAGTCGATTTCATACCATCTTGGTACCGCGAAGTCATTTAAAGACTTAAGATTGCCTAACCACTCGAACTACAAGGCCGCTTCCTTTTCTTTTAGCGGCTCGTCCCATTGTATTCCTGTACCCCACAGTCCCCACACCCGTTGCAGACAGCTAAAGAAGGAATAAGATCTTCGGTCACGAATGACATGTTGTTGCATCAACATGTTCAGCATTAGTTGAGCTCTTTAAAGTTCTATGTTTGAGCTACACCATAACTGAGACACGCTTGCACTGTCTGGATAGATCCACTCAAATCTAAGTGGTAGTTTCCTCAAAAGACCACCTCAAGTACCTAGATAGTTCTCATTTGATTTTCCCAGTACGGATTGTATGGACGTTAAAAGAGACAGACCTCGGAGTTTGTTCCGGTGTTTCTTCTCAGAGTAGTCAGCTAGGAAACACCAGCCTCATCTAGTACAAAACAAACATCATTTATTTTTCTAAATAAATAAGAAAACAAATGGAAAGTGTCGATCAAAACATGATGCTTTGTACAAGTTTAAATAGAATACGATAATTATAAGTTTAACACTGAATCCAAAATTTTCGTTAAAACTAAACGAATGGATAAATACAAAATCTAAACTGATGTTTATAAAAATCATTCGCGCGATTAACGAACTTAAACTTGCTAAATTGTAAATAATGCCATTGTACCTAATGTTATGTAATTGCGTCCAAATGCTAAATATTGTTTTTGCACATGAAAACTTATCAGTTTGTCACTCAAAGTGAGGTTTGGTATAACATGCTGCGCAACTATCCGACATGATCTCATGTGGTTCCAGCTAGCACGCATAGCCCTCTTCTAACAGGCGCTCAACTTGCTTGGAGTAGGCCTCCGCAAACACCCGGTCGCGGCGCATCGGTCGCTCAACTCCGTCCGGGCGTTGCAAGGCCTGACCATAATTGTCAGGCAATTGTGTCTGTTCATGTTTCCACAGGAGGCCTACTTGCCACTGCTTACCCCCGTTTATTACTCGACAGCACGTTTGGTCTCATCGTGTTGACGTAGCTGATGTGACACGCCCAATGCTTCCAGCTCGAATTGTGATTCGACTAAACCGTGGAAGTCGGGGAGAGAGGCCACCATACAGTTAGGTAATACTATCCGCGCTGCTATGAGTATTGTTACGAGCTTAGGGTTCGTGACAATAAAAACAGCCGATTAAATAACCAAAATGACACTTTAATTAATCAACACTAATTACAACTTTAAACTCACTAATTATAAATCACAATTGAAACTGATCACTTTAATTCGCAGTCGAAGTTCGCTCTCGAAGTTGTCGCTTGTATCGCAAATTCAATACTGACTCGGTCACAGGCTATGCGGGCCTTATATAGGTCGGCAGATAATTCCAGAACCTTCTAGTATAGAAACATTTAGAAAGTTCGAGTACATACCGGTCCGGACCAACCAGACATCGAAAACTCTAGAATGTTCTAGCATAGAAAAGTCTAGAAGGATCTTGACTCTACTAGTTCTGCTACTCGATACTAGATGGCGCTAGTAGTAACTTTTATCTTTATGTACCCGGCATTAATTCTGGCGCGTAACAGTATTAAGTGGACCATGAATGACCCATCCTAGTATTAGAGGCACAACTGGCTTACCAGATCTTCCTCTTCAGATCTCCCGGCTGACCAACAGCTTCCAGTTATCCTGGCCCCTCATCCCTGCACATCCCAGGCCGCGCAGGTGGGCGTTGTCTCGAATCACCGACACACCGACGGTGTGTGGGGGTAGTTTAAATTAGTAATGGTGCGGCACCTAATCTTCTGCTCCTCACCGCTTGGTCCCGCAATGGTGCAGCTCACTACCCGCGTCTGTTCGTCGCACACGTCGTGTCCGCGCGCGGTGCGTAGTGTAACGGCATAGTGGGCCCCGCCATGTCCTTGGCGAGCTCACTGTCAATCAGCGAAACCGTCGCGCCGTCATCTAACAGCGCGAAACATCTAATACGTCACCGCTCTTGCTCCTTAGGTCCACAGGTAGCACCTTCAGTTCTTCGATGTGTGCATTCCACTGATATTTGTTACGCGCTCTGGTTTGCTATCACTCTTATCACTGTGAAGCAAAATGTGATGGCTGTAATTGCATTCTTTACAGCGGGGCGCTTCACAGACTCATGTTTCGCCATTAAACATTTAAAACACAATCTGTTTTCTTTTACAAATTCCCCTTTTATTTACACTTAATGGGTGTGGCTATTTGTGTAGGTATGTGAGTTTATATGTTTGTAAACGCACCCACTATATAGGAGAACCTCCTAGTGCGGGGCAACGTTTAAAAAACAAATACTTTTACTTAAAACCAAATCGCAACGTATCAACTTTGCTGGCAAAACACCTACTTATTATCACTGCTGTAAAGTTCATTTTCGCTTGACATATCGCTGTGCACATGTAACTTAGGTGTTATCTGACGCGCGGAGCCGTAAGTACTTTGTTGCGAGTTGATGTGATAACGTTTCTTGATGTTATTTTCGTTGACGCATTGTTGTCGAGTTGATCGTAGTAGATATCCGGAAAAATGTGGAAGTTCGTACACGTTTTACTGACAATAGCACACTTAGCTATAATAAGTCACACATGTACCGTACTCACATTTGTGTCCGTTTCGATGGCGCGGCCACGACGTTTTTTTTTTTTTAAAAAATATGCCACGATTTTGTAAAAATTTGTAAAAGTAGACTCCCAAAACCATAAATTTGTCAAAGCTATGGTTAAAAAGTTATAAGGGTTTGAACGTGGCCGCGCCATTGAAACGCTCCGAACCGCGCGGCCACGGAGATCTTTAAAACTAAACATTGCAGAGACCTGAAATTTTGGTAGTAACAGATTGAATTTGTAAAAAATTTGTAAAAATATAGAAAAAAATCCTGGGCTTATATTTTAGGAGCTGTGAGACTAATACGCCATGGCCGCGCCATTGTAACGGTGAAAAACACATTTTCGGCGATATCTCGCTGAAAAAGCAACGCAGACGTCTGAAATATTTTGTAAAACCGAGATTTGAATTTGTCAAACCTAGTAAAAATAAAACAAAAAATCCTAGGTTTATATTTCAGGAGCTATAAGACTAATACGCCATGGCCGCGCCATTGAAACGGTGAAAAAATACGTAATCGCCGATATCTCGCTGAAAAAGCATCGCAGAGGTCCGAAGTTTTTTGTAAAACCTAGATCTGAATTCGTCAAAACAGGTAAAAATGCACAAAAAAACCCATTTACATTTCAGGAGCTGTAGAACGGAATCTTAAATACGTCTTAAATATGACGATAGGGTGACCATGGCTTATTGTTTATAGAAAACTTTTCAACTATTTTACTAGAAATTGTACCTCAAGGATTCTAAATGAAATAAAAGTGAAACGTTAGTATACAAAACCATGTTTATTTGTTTAAAAATCGTTGTTTGCAAGCTGAAAATACTGGTTTTGAGAAGACGTGCGAAAACCATAACAGATAACTTTGCATAGCGTTCGTAATGACTAATGAGTATAAAATAGCATAATTTGATGAATAAGACTAAGATAAAATTCTGCCAGAAATAATCCCCGTAATTAAGTCATGTATTCTAACATTGAATAGCAGGAGCAAAGGAGCGAACGAAACGCGCGGGTGCAGCGCGGGAGACGAAGGCTGGCTGTCTAACTAATGTAGTGTATATAATGTATGTTCTTAGTTTGCATATATCTATGTATGTTACTCGTGTACTTAAATACCAATCCTTATTAATAAATGAGCGAGTTATCAACGAGCAGTCAGAGCGTTTTACTCTTCTCCAATACCCAACCTTACATGGCGACCCTGCCATGTTTGGTGATGGGGTGTTGGGTCGCAATGGCGCACGGTGCGTGAGGTACAGACTCGTTCTCCGTAGTTCGTAGCCGTCCAAAAAGAGATATCCCGCCGTCACATCCCGTCTTCCCTCGCCAAAAGCTTTTTCTCGATTAATCGTTGTTTTACATTCAGTTAATTCGTACGTAGTACTTGTTGGTGTTTTAAATTTTGGCATTCATTTTTACTTCATTTAGAATCCTTAAGGCGCTGTGAACAGCAAACACTAGAAAATTGCTGGTTTCCTCACGCAATTTTAGCCAAATCTGTTTAGTTTCAAGCAGTGGCGAGCTGCTTCCTCGGCCTTACCACCGGTGGATTTACGAGCGGTCTGCTTAGTACGCGCCATTGTAAACACGGAACGGGAGAGTAACGAATAAAATAAACACTTAAAGTACGCGCGGACCTACACGCAACGAACGTACGAGAGCGAATAAAGCAGCCAAACTTTTTTTTTTTTTTTTTTCGGTATGACCACTAGCAAGTTAACACGCAGGGGCTATCAACTGCTTAACCGGACTATCCTGTGGTGGCCTCAAATGAATTTAAGGCCCCCAGCCAAGGCAACAAAGCTAGCTACAAGCTAAAACTACTGACCGCTCGCAAAGGGCATTCCCTGTGGAATACGACCTCGGCTTAGCGGCGTCAGTTTGGGACAGCAAGGGACAACAGGCTGGGTCATTTTATTATTTAGGGGTTATTAAAGCTAAAGGCTCAGCGGCGCGGGTTGGCTCGTTGGCAAAAGTCGGAGAGGGTTTTGAATGGGGCGTCGCGACGACGACGACGCTGTGGATTAGTTTTGGCTTTGTGTGT
Source organism: Melanchra persicariae (assembly GCA_947386135.1). NCBI lineage: Eukaryota > Metazoa > Arthropoda > Insecta > Lepidoptera > Noctuidae > Melanchra > Melanchra persicariae. The sequence continues at coordinate 4,583,475 of OX376673.1, read as the reverse complement.
GCGAATGTTGCACACGCATAAGTCATTATAGGGCGTATGCACGTAGTGTAAATGCGCAGTTTACATTTCAGGGACAGCTTGCTGCGTGCATTCAGCATGTAGTGGAGTCTACCCAGAACGAATGCGGCACGCGAGCGTACCGCACTAATGTGCTCAGCGAACGTAAGATTACGATCGAGAATCACACCTAGGTACTTGGCACGCTTCTCCCAAGGGATTGGCTTGCCAAACATGGTGATCGGGTTGAGGGGTTCGGGGACGAGTTTGGCCCGGGGTTTGTAAAACAAGACCGCCTGGTTTTTCTCGGGATTGACTTCGAATCTCCAAAGACGGAAGTAATCACCTAAGGTGTTGACCGCCTTTTGGAGGTTTCGAGCAATTGCCTTTTCACTTTTACCGGAGTAAAAGATGGCCGTGTCATCGGCAAATAGAGCTAACTGCGTCTTGTCATTTATCTTTTTTTTTTTTTTTTTTTTTTATTATTGATAGGCACGCGCTTGACCACTATCTCACCTGATGGTAAGCGACGATGTGGTCGAAGATGGAGCACGCTTGCCTAGAAGTAACCTATTCACTCTTGACTTAAAGACTCCCAGGTTGTAGCTATCAGGAAACACAGACTCCGGCAGGGAATTCCACTCCTTAGCGGTACGCACAATGAATGTATTCCCAAAACGCTTTGTGCGTGTGGGTGGGATGTCCACCATGTACCGGTGGCGCATCGCCGTACGTCTTGTGGTCCGATGATGGAACGGGCTAGGCGGAATCAAACTATGCAATTCCATTGCACACTCTCCAAAATGCAACCGATAGAAAACCGACAGGCTAGCAACTCGGCGTCGATGCTCGAGACTTTGGAGCTTCGACTTTATCGGAATGTCGCTGGTGAACAGCGTGAAAAATAGAGGGGAGAGCACGCCGCCTTGAGGGACGCCGGCTCGGATAGGGTGGGGGGAGGAAAGCGCACCTTCGATACGATACCAAAAGGTGCGGTTCGACAAATAGTCTCGTATGATGAGCACGAGACGGTCTGGCACGCCGAGTTGGTATAGCTTATAAATTAAGCCATTGTGCCAGACTTTGTCGAAGGCTTTCGCAATGTCGAAAAACACTGCTCCCGTCACGAAGCCGCGTTGAGCGCGGTCGCTGATATGTTCAACAATACGGTAAACTTGTTGAACACATGAGTGATTAGCTCTAAAGCTAAACTGTTCGTTGGGGAGGAGGCCCTTCGCTTCGACGTAATCCTTGAGTCGCTTATAAATAAGTCTCTCGTAGATTTCCGAAGACCTCCTTTGAGCATTCGCTCAGGACGGATTGTACGTGATCCGTGAGAGTCGACCGCGGCCGCCGTGTCGGCGGCTGCCTCGATTAAGTCAGGGATCTTGTCCAAATGAGGTGACGTGGTGACTTTCAGCTTCTCGCTTACTTTTCTCCAGTCAGTGATCACTCGGGAGGGTGGGGGTTGAGAGGGGTCCATGGGACCCGATCTGGGAGCAAGCTCCAGAATAACGGGCCGGTGGTCCGAGTTAAGCTCGTTCACTGTCTCCACTGTATGTAGCCGTAGGCTGACATTTGTGATGTGATGGCTGTGTCAGCCACCGTGTAACCCGGGCTGGGAGGAGGGATATATGTTGATATGACCGTAATGGCCTGATGACCTGTCATGCCTAGTCGACAGACAGAGACCTCTACTTGGGCAAGAGTGAGTGAATCCACAGGTATGCAGTAGTGGAATTTTTATAATATATGAGAGTACCTCCCTTGTGACACCGAGTCCTGTCATTGCGAACTACACGGTAGTTGGCAATTTTAGGGTCTCGGTGCTGGGGCTTGAGGAAGGTCTCTTGCACCAGGAGGACATCTAGTTGGTGGTCGCGGAGGAAAGTGGCGACCTCGTCACGTTGACTCGAAAGGCCATTTGCATTAAAAAACCCTATCCGGTAGGCTTTCGGTTTGAGTCTGGAAGTATGGGACTTATCCATCGATAATGGAATAGTATCTCTGGATATGGTGAGCAACGTCACCGAACTCTTGGAAGACAGAGGCGAGGTTACCCCTGTTGTTCTTGATGGCCTCTGTCATTGCCAGGGCCCTGGGGCCTGGGCGCGGAGCCCGTAACAATCGCCTGCGTCTTACCCACGTTAACCGACAGTCGCCACTTGGCGAGCCAGTCGGGGAAGAGGTCGAGCACGCGCTGCATTTTCAACGCCGCGTGCTTCCCGTTGAGTGACGTAGTGATGTACGCGGCGTCGTATGTCGGTATGTCGTCGGTGAACCGTGAGTAACACGCCGGCGACACGCAGCTGCCCTGCGGCACGCCCGCCATTATCGGGCGGGGGGCGGACAGCGCTCCGTCGACCACCACTCTGAAGCTCCTGTTGGACAGAAAGCATTGGACCACTTTTACCACGCGACGGGGCGCGTCGGACGTTGCCAGTTTGTAAACAAGGCCATCGTGCCACACGCGGTCGAAGGCCTTCTCCATGTCGAGGAATACTGCTACCGCGTACTCCTTCTTGTTTATGGTTGATGACAGCAGGTGCAGTACCCTCGACAATTGGAGCGTCGTGCTGTTCCGACCGAAACCCGAACTGTTCCGGTCGTGGAGTGATGTGCGAGGTGAGGTGTCGCAGCAGCAGTGACTCGAACACCTTGGAGATGGTGGGCAGGAGAGTGATCGGCCGATAGCTCTCCGGCTTCAGGGTGTTTTTCTCCGCCTTGGGCAGCAGAATGACGCGCCCCTCCTTCCAGGCGGCTGGGAACACCCCCGTGCGCAGTATCCCCGTGAACAGGCGCGCCAAGGCCGCGACCATTTTGTGCGGCAGGTGGCGCAGCGCTGTGTTGGAGATACCGTCGGCACCGGGGGCTTTGCGTGGTTTCGTGCGTCGAATGGCGCGTCTAACTGCGCCCGGCGAGAAAAAGATGGCGTCCTCCTCGGGAGCTATCGGCGTGGCGAAGTAGTCCCCAAGGTTTTGTTCGACTGCCACGACATGAGCGTGCTCGGTGGTCGGGTTTGGTCGGAACTGACGCTCCAAATGCTCCGCGAAGACCTCCGCGCGGTCCTCTGCTACATATTTTAGCGCCCCATCGCTGCTCTGTATTGGGCGCACCGGAGCTGGGGTGTTCGTGAGCTGGCGGCAAAGTCTATGCACAGATGACCAGTCCCTCACTGCGTCATCTGTTCGTTCCTCCCAGCTCGCGGCGGCCAAGTCCCTCAACTCGGCCTTTACCTTCTCCGCGAGACGGTTAAGTTGACGTTTTAGCGTCGGGCAGCGTAATTGCTGCCACTGCTTCTGCTCTTCTCGGAAACCATCGCGCGTATCCTTGGCGGCAGGGGCGGCTGCAGCACTCTCCCCTCCGCTGGTAAGGTTGTGGTGGCCTCCCTTAAGGCGCTTTGCACGCAAGCAGTGACGTCATTTGCGAGTATGTCCACGTCCGCGGCGGTTGTAATTGGCCGAGTCGGTGTTGTGGCGTCAATCCTTTCCGTGTACTGCGTCCAGTCCAGTTTGCGACGTGGCGCTAGTGGCTTCAGTCGGGTCAGCATCCCCGATAGGACGACGAGCACAGGCTGATGGTCAGACTGCAACTCGTCGTCAATCACCTGCTGCGTGATCTGGCAGTTTAGCCCTCGGTGTACCACGATGTCCAGCACGTCGGGCATGTAGTTGCGGTTCTCCGGGTAGGCGTCTCAGGGCCGGACACCGAGTAACCGAAGGCCTCCGCGTCCGCGAAGAGCCGTCTCCCCCCGGTATTCTTGCGCTCGAGTTCCACGCCGGATGCTTACAATTGAAATCACCGGCGAGGATGGTTGCGTTCTCGGTCTTACGTTAGTACCGCCCGCAACTCTGCCGCATCAATTCGATGCGGGCGGCCTATACACGGCATAAAGTTCTAAATTGAGGAGCTGTCAACCTTAGTACCGCCCGTATTTATAGTGTGCGTAGCGGGCATGAGTCGCACGCGCCCTCTTCCGTATAACAAGTAAACTAAGTTAGCTAAAAAAAAAAAAAAAAAAACAAAAATTGGTACAATTTGTCTTCTTGCCCCCTCTCTTCCTCTTCCTCCGCCCTGTCGAGGAGGTAGCTCCGCCGCGTGTTATGGGCCCGTTGGCTGCCGCCATCAAAGATGCGCCGCCCGTGGGGCCTTTTCATGCGGCCCCTCAGTCTTGGTTTGCTGCGCGGCGTTGCTGCTGTCGTGATGACGAGTTCCGGCGCGCCTGTTCCGTCCGTCGTTGCGGATGGCCAAAGATGACGCCGTAAGTGCGCGCGCCGAGACAATATTTCGATTTTTGTACGGATCGCCCATCGCATCGATCGGTAGGTAGGTAACGTTTTTGTGACATTCTGATCGAAAGAAACCTTTTATAATCAGATATATATGTGGCCTTGAGAAAGGCCTTTTATGTGAACACAATCACGGTAATTTTTATTTTGTTGTTTGGCCACTTGCAGATCAAGCACGCTAGGGCTATTAACTGCTTACCCGGACTATCCTGTGGTGACCTCAAATGAATTTAAGGCCCCCAGCCAGGCCTAAAAAGCTAGCTAAATACTAAGACTACTGACCGCTCGCTAAGGGCATCCCCTGTGGGATACGGACCTCGGCTTAGTGGCGTCAGTTCGGGGGGGCAGCAAGAGACAGGCTGGGTCGTTTCATTATTTATGGGATTTAAGACTAATGGTGGCTCAGCGACGCGGGCTGGCTCGTTAGGCAAAAGACGGGGAGGCTTTGGATTAGGTCGATACGAGTGGCCTCGACGGCGAGGTCGGAACACGGAACGCGGTCATGTCGTGTCGCACTGGAGGCTTTGCTTGAGCTAATGCCACGCGAGTGGCCGTAGGCGGGGAAAAAGGGGGTATCGCTACATCCATAACCGGGGTGATTGCCCTAGCGGGCGAAGGAGCTGGGGGAGGCCGGAGGGGCCTGAGAGGCAGTGGTCCTCAGGGCCGGGAAGTGGGCCCTGTGGTTCGCTGCACTCCAGGGGTTGGGGCGTTGCTGGGATGACGCCGCGGGGGCGATGTTGGCGGGGGAGGGGCGTTCCCTATATTGGCGTGCGTTTGACCGCTTTGCCAGTTGGGGCGAGGAGGATTTGGGGGCCTTTGGGCAACCTCGGTAGTTAGCCGGGTGCCCAGTCTCGCCACACAGCACACAGCTGGGTGGGTCGACGCAAAGGGTTCTGTCCTTTGGACGAGAGCAGTCTGCAGTGCCATGGTCGCCCAGGCACTTAACGCAGCGGGGCTTGCCGTAGCAGTTCCGCTGGGAGTGGCCATATAAGTGCCAGAGATGGCACTGCCCTACTGCACCACTCCTGTTGGGATTCTCAGTACGAATCCCAGACAGACCACATATGGTGGAGATGTTGAAGATGGGGTTATGCCCCTCGGTGGGGTCGCAAACGACCAACACCATATCAATAGCAGCGCCTCCGCGGCGGTGCATGCGGTGGACTTCGGCCACCGGGATCTTTTGGGCTTGAAGGTCGCCGAGGACCTCCTGAACTGTTATTTCTTTAGGTACGTTGCGGATGACCACACGTACCTTTTTCTCCTCTTCGAAGGAGAAGGAGTGGAACGGAATGTTCCGCTCCCTTAGAAGTTTGTGCAGGCTACGGAAGTCAGTAGCCGTCGGCACAGTGATTTTAACACCCAGGTTGACTAGGTGAGCGCGCGTGTAGCGGATATGGCGTTCGTTACACGCCGCAGAAAGCTCCGTCCACTTCGTCTTGTCGTGGACGAAAAGTGGGGGAGGGGGCTTGGTCTTGGGGGGGGTGGGGGCAGCCGGGGTGGCAATCGCCATGGGGCTAGGAGGGCGGCTCGATTGCTGGGAGGTACCAGCGGGGCGAGCGATGGGGGCTGAGGGGGGTGGAGTGGGGGAACCAGGGCCTGGAGAGGCACTCTTGGTAACCTTTTAGGGGCTGCCTGAGCGGCAGACCCCATCTTCTTCTTCTTCCTCTTCCCCTGGACAACAGTGAAGTTGTCAGAGGAGGAGGATGCCGAGGTGGAGACGTTGGAGTCAGAGTCGGAATCCGTCTCGGACTCAAAGTCCATGGGGGGGGAGGCCTGCTCGGCGTCGAGCTGGCTGTCCAGACAATCGCTGAAGTTAGCGATGTCAGTGGGCATGGGGGTGAAACCCTGAGTGGGCATGGGGGTGAGGCCCTGAGGGGGCGAAAGTATTCTCAATTGCTCTCAGTCAAAGTGTTCTCAGTTGAGGGACGCGGTGATGATAGGGTCACCTAATTGGGTGGCAATCACCTAAAAAGTGGCCAGCATGGCGGAGCATAGGTCGCCAATTGATAGAGCAGGGGGAAGGAAGCAGGCTACTAAGGGAGGAGGGGTAGGCATGGCGCTCGAGGCGTCCATCCTGAGAGAAGGGGGGGGGGGAGCTAAGCTCCTGTCCCTAAAGACAGTTCCCAAAAGAGCCCTTCCCTTGAGCGTTTCCTAGTGCTCTAGCCGGGGAGAAGAAAGCCCAAACAAACTCTCCGGCAGCACAACTGTCTTCGGCCTGAAGGGCCACTAAGCCTAACTCCCCGGGTGGGAGCTCCCGGGGATGAGTACTCTCCCTGCCGGGTTCGGTCAGGGAGGTGAGTGACTATGGTGAGCCCTAAGCTTGTATACCCACTGCCAATCTCAATGTGCAGTGGGGCCCTATGGGTCTTTCGACCAAGCTGGTGACGTAGGGGTTGACACACCCAGCCGTCACCAGGTGCACACTGAAAGAGAACGGGGTTAGAATTTAGGGCGCGACTAGGAGATCCCCCAAGGCCGCGCTCCTAAACCCTTCCGACTTTACCAAGCCCTGAAGGGGCTTGGTAGGTGTGTCGGGTCAACACCACTTGGCTTCGTTGGCACCGTAAGGTATCCACCAAGTACCACAAACAGTGGATTTCACCAGAAGGGGCAAGCTCTATCGGTTTCAAGCGGACGATGGCACTTGAAACCGATTCGAGTCACTTCGTAGCACGCTAAGAGACTGCGTAGCAGATCTCGTAGCACTGCTACGGAGTGGGCGGAGCTACGTAGCACGCGTAGGCGAGCTAACGTACCTACGCTGTGTGACGACACGGAGTCTCGCAGCTGGTGCACGTAGCGGTCGGCGGTGTCGCGGGCTACGGGGGCGTAGCGCCGGGGGTCCGCTGCTACGCTCGTAGCGGAGAGATGCGTGGAGGTGGGGAGGCGACCGACTCGAATGGGCGTTCGAAGCGGAATCTATTAGAAATTTATCATTTCTTTAGAGATTTATCATAAAAAAACATCCAGATGCATTAATATACAAAGAAGATAAAATAGTTATGAGTGCAAAAATTACTGAAAATAACTTGTATAGTTCGTTGAGATATTTTCGGCAACAATCAGGTATGACTCAATAAGAATTATTCTTTCTATTGCAGCAAAGTATAATTTAGAAATGCAACAATTTGATGTTAAAACTGCTTTTCTTCATGGTTATCTTGAAGATGATATTTATTTAAGTATACCTGAAAGTGTTCAGATAAATAATAACAATGTTTTGAAATTTATTAAATCTTTGTATGGCCTAAAACAGGCATCCAGATGCTGGAACAAGAGGTTTACTGATTTTTTAAAGAAATACGGGTAGAAATACGGTAAATATCTTAATAATATATGTTGATGATGTACTAGTGATTTGTAAGAGTAAAGAAATTATAAAAGAAATAATTAATTCCTTAAAACAGGAATTTCAGATTAAAGAATTAAATTTAACATATTTTGTGGGAATGCAAATAGAGAGATCAAATAATTGTATAAGTATACGACAAACTGATAACATCAAGCAAATAATTGAAAAGTTTTCTATACAAAATGCAAACCCAGTGAGTACTCCAGCAGATGTTAATGTTATTTCAAAGTATGTAGATGAAAACATTACTTATTTTCCATATAGATAAGCTATAGGCTCATTATTATTTTTATGCTCTGTTTCCAGGCCATATTATATGGCCTGGAAACAAGAGAGAACAAATAAGAGATTTTTTAATAATATTAAAAAATCTCTTAAGAAACACATTAGAGATATTTAAAAATGTAAGTTGTCTTCGGGTACTGTACCTACTGATCTAGCCTATTTGTTTTTTTGGTTGTGTAACTGTCGCGTCGCCTAATTTATACTAATTAGAAATAAGTTTTTTCTCATAAGTGAATCTAATTGTTTCTGAGAAATAAAGTTCATAAACCATATATCATTTTCTGTGAATATATTGAGCAGATATGTAAATAACCCTAGTCAGCAACATGTAAATGCTGTGAAGCGTGTAATAAGACACTTAATTGATACTAAAGATTATTTTATAAGATATGGAGATAGCAATGATCTCATTGGGTATTCAGATTCAGCATTTTGCAAGTGACTTAGATACCCGTAAGTCAACTACTGGTTACATTTTCCTAATGAATGGAGGACCAGTCACTTGGTGTAGTCAAAAACAAAAGACCATAGCTCTCTCCACAACTGAAGCAGTTTGTAGCTGCTTGTGAATCAGCTGAAGAAATATTGTGGCTGAAACAAGTACTTTCAGAGTTAGGTGAAAACTATAAATGTATCACATTGTGTGTAGATAATCAAAGTGCTATAAAACTAATTAACAACCCTGCATATCATAAAAGAACTAAGCATATAGATGTAAAATATAACTTCATTAGAGAAAAGGTAGAGTTAGGCTTAATTAAAATAGAATATGTATCAAGTAAAAATAAATTTGCAGATGTTTTTACATTATCTTCTCAAGTTTTTGCTCATCTGAGAAGTCATAATCTAGTTCTGTTAGTTTTCATTATTTTTGATAACCATTACTGAACTATGTGTTATTATTAAACCATTCCTAAGTGTTAATTTAAACTTTTAGTGGGGGTATTAGATAAAATGAAAAAAGTTAAATATTGCAATAGTTTTAAGTTTATTTTTTTTTATTTTATTAATAATGGTTATCCATTGTCCTGCTATTATTTATTACTTAATAAACAAGGCATTCTCTAACAGTCACCTTTCGATTCAGTTCAGTTCAGTCAAATCTATTCGGTGTTTACCGATCTTGATAAAGATTCTTTTAGCGTACAGTTTAGGGTCAGTGGGTCATAGTTATAACCTAAGGTATATTGCATTGGACAGTGCACTTCAAAGATAAACCAGTGACCTCCTCAACTTAAAATTTGTCAAATCTAGATCTACACTAAAAAGTAAAAAAAATCTTTCTTACAAAAAAATATAACCGACTTCTAGCTACTAGATTGTCCCAGGGGAGACTGATAATATCAATAGTCTTACTTAACACATAAAAAAAAAAACGTCTTAACACCACATGAGTCAAGGTAAAAAAAAACTTTTTCTTAGATATTAATAAACGTAAGAATACCACTTCTTACATTTTAAGTGTATGTAAGAAGTTTTCTGTTTTAGATTTGTTAATTTTGAGATTTTTATTTTAGTTTGTGGTTTGATAAGTATATCATCATCTGCCTAGCCGTTTTCCCAACTGTATTGGGGTCAGCTCCCAGTCAAACCAGATTCAGCAGAATACCAGTTACGTGGAGTGGATTAATAAGTACCTATATTATAATATCAATAAGTAATCTTAATAGTTAACGCCACAAGACACAAGCTGAAAAAAAACGTCTTGGATAACTTACATTTTATGAATAAGAACAAGAGATTCTTTAAAGATATTGCTAGCTGTAAACATCTTTATGTAAACAGATGCTATGCTGATATACACAACATCCTTATTTTTATCATAAAAAAAGTTGGAAGACTGAAAGTTGAGGTGAAGTTATGATGAGGCAAGTTTTGAGAAGTTTTTTATTTGGACATTTAGTTGATTTTGAGATTTATGTTGACATGTATACGTTCAATCAAAATTCTTAAAACAAAATATATAGTGAAAATGGATTAAGGTTTTAGTAATCCATTTATTACACGGGGCATTGACTATAGCATGCACTAAGGAAACTGCAATATAACAACCCACTGACCCGAAAAGGATCCAACCATTTTAAATATAATATGTACATACGTTTACCTCGGAAAGTAAGTACAAAACTACACTTAGTCAAGTGTAAGTACTGTTTCAACGATAAAAATTTATTTATCTCTTAGGTGATTTTGGTCAGTGGTCATCTTAGGGGCAGATTTTGTGTAGATTGGATCCTTTCCATGTAACTATGTCCAATTTAGGATCAACACTTAATAATTCATGTGGCACCAACCTGCACAATTATTTGGAACTCTGATCAGCTGGTTGTCTCAGTGGCCAGTCTTCAGCACAGTAATGGTTACTCGACCTGCACATCTGAAACTGAAAAAGTAGGTAATTAATTAAGAAAACTGATGGTCAGTGGGTCGTCTTAGGGGCGGAGGATTCAAGAAACGTGTGAGAAACCTCTGCTACTGGTATTGTGAGGCACTTAAGCATAGAAATGGGTAGGCATTCTTAATCTAAAAATTACATTTGGTACCTACCTACCTATTTTTTTTACAATTTCTATGTTAGGTAGCCCATAAGTTGCACTTTATTAGCTAAGCCGCGTATGACAGAAATTTTTATATTAAGTATTTACGTTTAGAATATTGGACGGTACTTTGAAGTTACGAAGTTTGTCTGCAAACATTTCATCGTGGAAATGAGATTAAGTAGGTACTTACCCATCTAATAACACCTGGGCAACTGGTTAAGTAAATCACAATGTAAAACCCTTGAAATCTCAGTTACACATTCATTTTCATACAAGGTAGGTACCTACATAATATTGCATTACAAGTGCTGGATGTAACGGAAAACTCGTGAACATCTCGACCCTATCGAGTCCTTTTAAAATTTAAATTTGTATAATGACTTAGGTAGGTACCGATGTGGTTGTTTTTGTTCAACCGTCGTCGTGAAAAACTGGTTTTCAGTAAGTTTTCAGATAGGTAGTACCGACCTGCGCACAAGACATTACCTACTTTTCATGATAGGTACATCAACATCAGAATATAATGTGAAAAAACGGAAAAAACAGTAAACCGAATGATTTTACAGTAGGTATTTCCAAACAAAGTTAACAATCCTATTATCCAATCAAATTATGTTTAATTCTAATCAAACAAAATGTTCTTACCCAAAAAACGAAGAGCCAACGGCCAGTCAGCGCCAAAGTAAAAAAGTTTAATGAAGGGTGGGAAACTGCTGAAAAGAAAAATAATTTAAGTCAGTGTTACCAATTTTGTTCTCCAATCTCCAAGCCCACAAGACAAGGTGTTTTTTTTTCTTCTGACGGTTTTTTAAATTTTAGTAAGATATCGAAAGTTTATGTAATTTGGGAAAAAAAATGTATAGCATTATTTTATGTTCCAAGTGCACTCATATGGTACACGTTGGCCGAAAGCGCTCGACAAATTTTAATTAATGACGCTTTTTCATACGTTGGCGTGTTTCATTTTACACTGCGTTGACCGTGAAGACGGACGTGGAGGTAATCGCGGCCGCTGCAATTAACTTGTACAGCGCTTTTAATTTTTAACAGACTTCAAAAAAGGGAGAGGTTCTCTAGACTTCATCAGTCGAGACCTTTCCCGCTTGATATTTAGATTCAATAGAATAGAATAGAATAGAATAAAATTTATTTGCATAAGAACATGGTATACAAGATGGTACAAAAATTATAATACAGAGCATGCATGTTTTTGCTTAACATTAAGCGTGCAAATTTGTCGTACTTACAATTAGTCATCTATTTTTTTGTTAAAAAACTCTTTTATGCTATAAAAACTGTTAGTGGATAGCCAGTTATGCAATTTACTTTTAAATAATGTGGTATTTAGAATTTTAAGGTCGCTCGTTATCTTATATATCTCTACGCACATATATAAACAGCTTTTATTATATTTAGCCAGCCTTGGCATGACATCCAGTACGAGCCTGTGAGGGTCGCGCCGGTTTCGAGGATGTACATCGTCTGCTTTCGTAAATAATTCCTTATGTTTCCACACAAACATACATATCTCATATATATAAAGAGACGGTAGCGGCAACAAACCAAGTTTTTGAAATACCGGCCGACGAGAATCGTCGGATTGAAGCCCGTAAATTGCTCGAATGTATTTTTGTTGTGCAACAAATGCTCTATTTTGATCTGTGCTATTGCCCCACATAACCAATCCATAGCGTAACACGGATTCAACATATGCATGATAAGATGTTATTGCCGTTTGGACGTTTGTTATATTCCTGATTTTTTTTAATGCATATACAAACTTATTTATTCGTTTTGAGACGTTATCGACATGGGTTTTCCAGTTAATGTCTTGATCCAAGGTAACGCCTAGGAACTTAGTTTGTGTTACTTCACTAATTTTATTTATATTCATTTTGATATTATATTTAGAATTATTTGATCGGTTAAATTGTATATACACAGACTTTGTAAGATTTAGCGATAGATAATTGTTATTTAGCCATTTAATGAGTACCTATGTAAATTGTGTTATTAATGTCAGTTTCATGATCGTCAATTGTATTATTATTTTTATCAGATGTCACAATAATTGAAATGTCATCTGCAAATAATATACATCTATGATTAGTTATATTAGTAATAGAATTAATAAACAGTATGAATAACAATTGGGCCTAACACACTTCCTTGCGGGACGCCATGTTTGTTGCATTTGAGTTCAGAGGAGTGTGGTGTCATGTCGTTATATCTATTCACTTTTGTAATTACAACACGCTGTTGCCTGTTACTAAGATATGTCGATATCCATTGAAGTGCAATGCCTCTAATGCCAATTGCCTCCAATTTCTGTAGTAACAGGTCGTGAGGTACTAGGTCAAAAGCGTTAGATAAGTCAAAAAACAACCCTGTAGTAAAGTGGTTTCGGTTAATATTAGTAATGAGTTCATCATATACCTTGAGATATAACGGGCTCCGTATTATATAAATCATTAAATCAAAATATTTCCTCGCCAGTCACCCTATGTTCGAAACAAATTACTTATTTCATTTTTCGTATATAAACTACGCGCAACACTGACACTTCTGTCTTCGCCGACGCGTTGATGCTTGCGGCTTGCGCCAAATTACCTTTGACTCGTACAGGCTCTACCAACGTGTACTGCGCACGATAGATCTTCATCCAACAATCAAAGTGGAAAAAATTGGAAAAACTATAGTTGAAAGCTGGCAGCACTCAACTGGTTTTGGATGGAGCAGTTGGTTGATTTAGATACTAGCCTTTTGGGTAAAAAAAATACTTTTTAACTAAGAACTTTTATTTCTTTTTTTTTATAATACAAAACAAATGACTTTAAAAAATAATTAGGCGCCGTTATCTATTTGAAATTTTTCATCGAGATTATTTAGCCAGTGCCTAACTGCATTAATATAGACAACATTTTCGTTTCAGCTATAATTTTGAAAGTTTTTACTGCATTTTCATGATTCCTAACTGTTTTCTTCTACTTCGAAGACATACCCGGCGGACACGAAAAGTTTTTGACTTTTTGACTAGTGTCTGGCCACGCTGACGATCAGTAATAGAATATTACACCATTTGACAAATTTTTCTATAGTATTCGAGCATCCAGATAAGCAACAATGAATTTTCCCATGGTTAATAGTTATTTATGATATTAGTGCGGTAAGTTGGTTTTTACAAACGAGTAGACGAATGTAAGCCCGAGACGAAGTCGAGGGCTAACCATAGTCACGAGTTTGTAAAAACCAATTTCTGCACGTATACCACACAACGTTTTTAAATACATTTGCGAGAAAACAGTACAATAGATAATGAAACAAACTTTTTGCTTTTAGATATCAGTCGGAAAGTCGCAACAATCTCTGACATTTCTAATATGAAAATGGCGCGAATTTGCAAACGGCGCCACAATCGCGTGGTGAAAATAAGAACTACATCTGACATTTATTTATTTTATTATTCTTTTCTCATTTTCTCTTTAGTATTAAAGTGAGACAAACGTATTGAGCAAATACGCTTCCAAGGAGGTTCGATCATTCAGCTTATTTATTCCGGGATTGTGAAACTCCTTGGTGATATTCTTATTTATTTTTTATGGAAATTAAAAGAAAAAACCGTAAAGAATACCTAAGTACATATTTTACCGCACATTCCATGGTGTGGTGTGTAAATTTTAACTTTCGAACAATGTGTACAGGCTTTCGTAAATGCATTTTTTGAGCAAATGTGTTGAAAAACTTTATACCTACCTCTACTAATGCAAAGTGTCCTCCCATCAACGGACCATTATTTAGGCGAATGTGATAAGTAATTTCTAACCATAAATATTTTTGCGTCCCCTAAGCCCCCAAGTGACATTCAAATATATTATTCATACTAAATGTACCTAACAACTGCACGAAATTCTCTTTTTGCTAAATTGTGTGTGGACCCAGCTCAACCCCTACACATTTTTGATGTAAACTAGGGATGGGTCGTCGACGTATTTGGCGTCAACGAAACTAGACCGTCCAATTTCGTTCATCGACTAGTCGATCAACTAGTTGAATTCGTCGACTAGTTTACGCGTTAACTTGGTAAACTTTACGACGAAATCTACGGCGTCGACGGCGACGTAGGCGGCTGACTTTAGACTAGTCTCCCGCGTGCTTTATGTACCTATTAATTTGAACTACCCTTCATACTTTTCCAGGCTTAGGACTGGCTGAATACTGAATAGAGTTAATCACTAATAAAGTTTTATTCACTATTCTGGCGTATTTAGAAGATCAACTGATTTAATAAACATTAATTAAATATATACAAAACCAGTTAATCGTTGAATTCGCAAACATTCGAAAACGGTAGAACGGAAGGAACCTTCAGCGCGGAGTGCGATTAGTCACGCACGCAATGAATTTTAAAATTAAAACAAGATGAACTACGTAAGTAATAACAAACAAGTAAAAACTGGTTTGTCTCGCATAGTTCGACCAGTCCATCGCCTTTCTCTTTCGCACTCGCGAAACTACCAAACATCCATCAATAGGCATCCTTTTCTTCACATAGCACACAATAATTTCATTCGACCCGTACAACAAACAAATATCAACTAGAGTTCAAATTTGTATGTAGGTACCAGTCTACGTTCTCGTTCTCGTCTCGCCCGTCTTGCCGTCGCGTCGCGTCGCGTAAACGAGTTGCGAGTTTCAGTTTAACCGTCTGAGGCGTCTACGGATTCGACTAGTCCATCGTTTATCGGTGAACCGTCGATTCGTTCACAGTACGTCGACGGTCGAATTAACTAGTTCGTTCATTCAACGACCATCGCTAATGTAAACTGATGCTTTCTTGCAATCTGTGAGTCTGTGGGATTGATTTCGTGAGATGGGACGGAAGTGTAACAGGAAGCCGGGGAAGCGCGCTATTTTATTTGACCAATGAGCGCGCGCGATGTACAGAAAGTTGGCTGTCTGTTATTTCTTGCTTTTTACAAAGTTGAGATGCAGATGTCAGCACAGGCTTCAATATACTAGGCTACTCCTCTTCTCTCGTCTCCCTTCTATGAATTAAACTGGGGATTTATATTCTTAATAAAAGTTGTGTACCTACCTAAATACTTCAGAGAAGCGAGGACAGTGTAGAACAGTGACAGAGGACAGAGTACAGTGAAGAAATGGAATAAAGTTGTATTTGTATTGCTTGATCTATCTAGGGACGAAAAGTTTAGATGACGTAAAGTTCAGCTACTACATACTAGATGATGTTGTGAACAACGGAATAGAACATATATTTTTTTAATAAAACCGAATGAATAATTACTATTAATATCACAGGTCCAACAATGAATTGTTTAATCATGAAGATCCACATTATCACGATGACCAGCGTCAGATGAATAGGTATACCTATAGGGGAAGAAATTGGGAGAATTATGAAAATATCTCATTTAGAACAAAGTCGGGTTTGTTCGAACCCTTATACCTTGACAACTGCGGGACGGATTTTCATGTTTTTTGATTTTTTGGATTTGTCTTTGCAGAATAAATATTTTAAAAAATTAAAAATTTACTAAACAAACAATATGAAAGAAAAATCATTATGCCAAAATGGTAGGCTAGGTGTAGGGTAGGAAGATATTTATTTTTATTTTTTTAACATACACTGTTTATAATTAACATTAAATCATATTGTACTTTGTACTTTTACGCATATTATTGTTAATTCATTTTTAAATTATCTTTTGTTTACCCCTTTTCTTTTTCAAAGTTATCTAAACTAATGTTGTGATTATCTGTAAGTGTTGCAGTACTAGAATAATTTATTAGGAATGCCAAGTTAATTTCAGAGTGTATGCAATGTTGACGATCCTAATCAATAATTAAATAAATAGGTAGCCAGTAGATGAAACTGAAGGGGACAGCCAGTAAAAAAATATTAATGTCGTGTTGCCAGTAATTTGGGAGCACGCCGTTTCCTTTTTCTTATATTCTTCTCTTCTTCATCAAAAAGTAAGTATTTGAAATAAAAACATGTCTTCATCCGAGCTGTCCATGACGCAAAAACGACCTAATTTGATGAAGAGTTGCGATGAATGAACAATTCGATTTGATTCTTCAGAGATGGACGCACTAGGAATAAAATTTGACCTGCTTCAATTCGACGCGTTTCTGCTGTAGTCGATGCCAGGCTTAATAGTGATCGCGCCTTCTCTACATCTCCCACCCCCTCGACCGCTCTGCGAGCCACATTGCACGAGAGAGCACCACGGGAGGAGATCCTGCCTACGCTGCTCGCGTAGGCCGAGCTGGTGATTGACAGGCGGCCACTCTGCTACGTACCCAACGAGAGCGAGCACCCGGTGGTGCTGACATCCAACCATCTGCTTTTGGGAACAGCTTCGGGCGACACGCCGTTCGCCGCTACAAGTCCGCCAGAAATGGACCGAGGGCGCGTCGGTCGTAAGTGGAGCACCCAGAACTTCTCTCGTACATTGTTTAAGACGGTCTCGTGGTTGGCGTGCAGTGCCGTCACATGATAGCGTCCCACCAGTTTGAATGTGAGCGGGTGTCTTCCGTCCAGGAGCATAGGGTGTCGCGCGTCAAAGGGGAGCTCTTCACACGCTCCCAGCCTGACTCTGACGCACAGCAGAGCGTCGTCAGTCAGCATGGAGTCGACGCCACGCAGTTTGCTGCCTCTCGACACAGGCCGCGCCGCACAAAGGTCTCGCAGCTCGTCGGAGTAGAGTCGCAGAGAGTACTCTTACATCTCGCGCAGCAGGACGACTCGGCGTCTCGCAGATCTTGCGCGTCGTCTCAAGGCGACGGTGGCAGCGATTGGTGAAGGCCAACACACGCGCTCGCGTGCGCACGTCGACACCCTCTGATGGTCCAGCAGTAGAGGCGCTCGCGGTGGCGCCTTCACGTGCACCCGCTGAACTCGTTCTCTGGCCGCCTCCGGTGATTCTGCCTCCACAGCCGCCGGCGTGCATTGCGATTCTGGGAAATGCAGAAACAAGGGGCCAGTACACCACATCTCACATTATTGTTAGGCCAGTCTAGCGTGGTCGCCTTATCTGCCGGGTTCTCCGCAGAAGGGACCCAGCGGTCGAATTTATCCAGTTAAGTACCGTTTTACTGTCGGTCCAGTAACTTTTCTACTTAGGGGTAGTCCTAACTCTTTCTCCCCAAGTCTACTTGCCAGTACCGCGGCCTGCAATTCCACCACCAAGGAACATGGGGACCTCCCGCTCCGCGACCGCGTTAGTACCATACGTGTGCAACTCTAAGTTGCTACCTGAGTCGATTCCGTACCATCTTGGTACCGCGAAGTCATTTAAAGACTTAAGATTGCCTAACTAACCACTCGAACTACAAGGTCGCTTCCTTTTCTTTTAGCGGCCCGTCCCATTGTATTCCTGTACCCCACAGTCCCCACACCCGTTGCAGGCAGCTAAAGAAGGAATAAGATCTTTGGTCACGAATGACATGTTGTTGCATCAACATGTTCAGCATTAGTTGAGCTCTTTAAAGTTCTATGTTTGAGCTACACCATAACTGAGACACGCTTGCACTGTCTGGATAGATCCACTCAAATCTAAGTGGTAGTTTCCTCAATAAGACCACCTCAAGTACCTAGATAGGTAACCTAGATAGTTCTCATATGATTTGTGATTCCCAGTACGGATTGTATGGACGTCGGAGTTTGTTTCGGTGTTTCTTCTCAGAGTAGTCAGCTAGGAAACACCAGCCTCATCTAGTACAAAACAAACATCATTTATTTTTCAAAATAAATAAGAAAACAAATGGAAAATGTCGATCAAAATGTGATGCTTTGTACAAGTTTAAATAGAATACGAAAGTTCTAAGTTTAACACTAAATCCAAAATTTTAGTTAAAACTAAACGAATGGTTAAATACAAAATCTAAACTCATGTATATAAAATCATTCGCGCGTCTAACGCACTTAAACTTGCTAAATTGTAAATAATGCCATTGTACCTAATGTTATGTAATTGCGTCCAAATGCTAAATATTGTAATTGCACATGAAAACTTATCAAAGTTTGTCACTCAAAGTGAGGTTTGGTATAACATGCTGCGCAACTATCCGACATGATCTCATGTGGTTCCAGCTAGCTCGCATAGCCCTCTTCTAACAGGCGCTCAACTTGCTTGGAGTAGGCCTTCGCAAACACCCGGTCGCGGCGCATCGGTCGCTCAACTCCGTCCAGGCGTTGCAAGGCCTGACCATAATTGTCAGGCAATTGTGTCTGTTCATGTTTCCAGAGGAGGCCTACTTGCCACTGCTAAGTGGACCATGAATGACCCTACCTTACTTTGTATTCGAGGTAACTGGCTTACCAGATCTTCCTCTTCAGATCTCCCGGCTGACCAACAGCTTCCAGTTATCCTGGCCCCTCATCCCTGCACATCCCAGGCCGCGCAGGTGGGCGTTGTCTCGAATCACCGACACACCGACGGTGTGTGGGGGTAGTTTAAATTAGTAATGGTGCGGCACCTAATCTTCTGCTCCTCACCGCTTGGTCCCGCAATGGTGCAGCTCACTACCCGCGTCTGTTCGTCGGACATCTTCTATCTTTCTTCGTTCTAATAGCGCGAAACATTTAATACGACACCGCTCTTGCTCCTTATGTCCACAGGTAGCACCTTCAGTTCTTCGATGTGGGCATTCCACTGATATTTGTTACGCGCTCAGGGCCTCCAGTCTGCTATTACAATAGTGTCAGAATGGTCTATCATTGATTAAAAATTGTTGATTTTGACAAGTTTGGTAATCTACTAAAAGCGTCATTATGACTTTCCAATGGTCAACCACTGACACTCCATTCAAAGAAATGTCATAGAATGGTAATCTCGTAAATAATGACAAATAAATGACAGACGTATGCGGTAATCTCAGGTAATCTGCTAAAATTTTGACAGTTTTGTGCAGTCATTGCTTTTCAAACACATTGAATATTAGAACCACGATTCTATTACGAGACCATTGACCGACCAATGATCAACCATTATGAATTTAGCAGATTACGAAATTATTGCAAAATGACAATGGGATCGTGTTGGAATGACGAATTTATAAAAAATAGCAGACTTGGGGCCCTGGTTTGCTATCACTCGTTATCTCTCGTTTCACTGTGAAGCAAAATGTGATGGCGCAGCTAATTAGCTTAATCAGCCGTTTAATTTTAAGCCTAGCCTTTTTATTTAAATGCGCCGATTTACCAGCGACCTATATGACATATTTTGTTCAGTATCGTTCAATGACTTGCTTTTAATGAAACGACTGATTAAGCTATTTGCCTGCGACAGACATATACGTTTTATGACAATACCGTTAAAGAAACTATCTTTATTTTATATTTGACGAATCATATTGTGGCCCCGAAAAGGGCCTTTTGTTTTGAATGCTTACGAGCGATTCAGTTATTTTTTTTTTATGGTCACTTGCAGATCTAACACGCTAGGGCTATCAACTGCTTACCCGGACTATCCTGTGGTGACCTCAAATGAATTTAAGGGCCCCAGCCAGGCCTAAAAAGCTAGCTAAATACTAAGACTACTGACCGCGCGCTAAGGGCATCCCCTGTGGGATACGGACCTCGGCTTAGTGGCGTCAGCTCGGGGAGGCAGCAAGAGACAGGCTGGGTCGTTTCATTATTTAGGGGGTTTAAAGCTAATGGCTCAGCGACGCGGGCTGGCTCGTTTGGCAAAAGTCGGGAGGGGTTTGACAGGGCATCGCGAAGGGCCTCGTCGGCGAGGCGGAACGCGGTCTGTTTGTGTTTACGAAGCGTGCTGGTTTCCCTACTGCTTTCTTGGATCAGAGTGATGGGATCGTCGGGCTCGACGAGTGTATGCCGAGGACGGCGAACCTTGTTAATCAGAGGGAGCATATCGGGTAACCGATGCAATCAAGGGGTTTCGGTGCTTTTCTGCAGATTTAATGAGGCGCTTGTAAAGAGTTTCATGAACTGCTTAATGGTCGGGATTTTGAGATCGACATGGAGTCGTTCATTCCTTACGAACCACGGGACGCCCGTGGCCTTCCGGAGAAATTGGACTACTTGCATCCTGTAGATTTGTCTTGACTTTGTGTGGAACACGCAGAAGTGATCGGAGGTATGCACGTGTTATAAATGCGCAGTTTGCATTTTAGGGACAGCTGGCTGCGTGCATTCAGCAAGGAATTGAGTCCGCGAGCGTACCGAACTAGTGCTCAGCGAGCGTAAGATAACGATCGAGGATCACACCTAGATATTTGGCTCGCTTCTCCCAAGGGATCTGCTTACCAAACATGGTGATCGGGCTGGGAGGTTTAGGAATGAACCTAGCCCGCGGCTTGTAAAACAAAAACGGCTGACTCTTTTTAGCCGGAACCAATCGCCTAAGGCATCTTGGAGGGATTGACCTATGGTGTTTTCACTGTTTCAGTGTAAAAGATGGCAGTGTCTTCGGCAAATAGGGCCGACTGCGTCTTGGAGCTGGTGGAGATGTCGCTAGTGTAAAGCGAGAAAAATAAAGAGGAGAGCACACCGCCATTAGGGACGCCGGCCCAAATGGGGAGAAAAGCGCACCTTCGATACAATACCGAAAGGTTCGGCAAATAGTCTCGTGAGATGAGCACGAGACGGTCTGGCACACCTAGTTGATACAACTTGTCGTATCAGTCCGTTGTGCCAGATAGAGAGAGATTGTCGAATGTCGATGGCCGATGCGGTAGACCTGCTGGACGCACGAGTGGTTTGCTCAGAAGCCAAACTGCTCGTTGGGGAGGAGGCTCTCCGCTTCGGCGTTATCTTTTGAGTCGCTTATAAATAAGCTTCTCGTGGATTTTGCCTAGGACGTTGAGCAGGCTGATGGGGTGGTAGTTAGAGGGCTAGGACTTGGGCTTTTCCGGTTTAGAAATACCAATAACGGTAGCCTCTTTTCACGATTGTGGGAACATATTATGGACAGAGCGCCGTTGAAAATGGCAGTCAACAACATGATTTGGGAAGCAGGGAGAAATCGGAACACCTTGTTGGAGAATCGAAGCAACCTCAGAGGTGCGTTATTTCCTCTAAAGCTGGTTGCTCGAGGTCAGTAAGCATCTTATCCGAGCTGCAACGCAGCTCAGCGATGCGACGACTTACTTTTCGCGTCATGTAGCGCATGTGAACTTTGTTATTCCTGCAGGGGAAGCTTTTGTACGCACGGTTAGCCGCGTTCTTCTCAGTTATGAGATGACGCACATCGTCCGGGAGTTTGAAGCGAGGATATCTCACCGCCGGTGCCTTCCTCGATTGCACGTGATCTGTACATAAGTTGATCGCGGCCAGAGGACCTTGCGACTCAGAGTCGCAGTCTTTGGGGGACAAAACCTGCTCGGGAGAGAGCGGGCTCTCTAGGGCATCGCTGAAGAGAGCGATGTCGCTCGGGGGGGGCGAAACCTTGTAGGGGTCCTTGAAGGGCGCGGGGGGAAGGCCCTGAGGAGGCGCGGGGTTAGGGTCTGGAAGAGGCGCAGAGGGTTTTAGGCCCTCTAGGATTGCCTCGAATTGGTCGCGATATTGTGACGCCATCTCAGGGTCAGGTATGGCCTTTATCAGCTTATCGCATAATTCGCATAGCTCCTGAGTGACCGTCGCCCATCTGGCGCTATGCGACTGCGAATTATGCGACAGTGTGGCCATACTGTAGCAGGTGGCGGCAGATTAACTCCTACCTACACCTCGAGGAGACAGTCGTGACCTCCCCGAGCAGACAGTTCCCACAAAACTACCTTCCCGTGGGCGTTTCCTAGTGTTATTACCAGCGAGAAGAAAGGCCCAAACAAACTCGCCGGCAACACAACTGTCTTGGCCTGAAGAGCCGCTAATCCTAACTCCCCGAGTGGGAGCTCCCGGGGATGAGTACCCTCCTTGACGGGTGCAATCAGGGAGGTGAATACCTGAGATGAGCCCTAAGCTTGTTAA
Source organism: Melanchra persicariae (assembly GCA_947386135.1). NCBI lineage: Eukaryota > Metazoa > Arthropoda > Insecta > Lepidoptera > Noctuidae > Melanchra > Melanchra persicariae. The sequence goes on along the minus strand of OX376673.1, from coordinate 4,561,056 downwards.
CCCGCTGCTTATCTTATTGTGCAGCGGGGCCCTATTGGTATTACGACCAATCTGGTGCCGAAGGGGTTGAGACACCCAACCGTCACCAGGTGCAAACTGAAAAAGAACGGGGTTAGAACATAGGGCGCGACTAGGAGATCCCCCAAGGCCGCGCTCCTAATCCCTTCCGACTTTACCAAGCCCTGAAGGGGCCTGGCAGGTGTGTCGGGTCAACACCACTTGGCTTCGTTGGCACCGTAAGGTTTCCACCAAGCACCACTAAACCGTGGAATTTACCCAGAAGGGGCAAAAAGCCCGACCGTTCAATCGGTTACAAGTGCGTAAACACTCGTACCCAATTGAATGACGTAGCGGCACTTACAAATCCGCGTAGCAGATCGTAGCACTGCTACGAGATGGGCGGGGCTACCGTCGCGCGGTGGTGGCAGCGCTACGAGGGCGTAGCACTGCGGCAGGGCTGCTACGGCGTAGCGGGTCGGGCGGCGAGCAGACACTTGCGATCCGTTCGGCTGCCCAGCGCAGACTGATCCTAAGTGAGACACAGAGGAGTCTAGAGTATATTATGGATGAGCCATCTAGAGTCCAGTCAACTAGCACTTTTTGATGTGGCTAATATTTATCATGATATGTAATGATTAAGTGCCCTACTTAAAAAGTCAATGATTTAATAATGTTTACACGATGTGTCTTGCTCGAATCAGAATGTTGAACCACACAGGATCAATAAAAGACATGAGAACAGATATTAAGAGGAATGTGTGGTGCAAAACAAAAATTAGTCAATCAATCTACACTTTGCGAAACTATTTTTGTTATTTTTTTATTTATCGTTTATACGAAAGGATACAATATTATTCATTTAAATAGCAACCAAAAAACCACTAAGGTTTAGACTTGTGCTATCATGAGTCTATCTCAATATCGAACTATTAGATGAACGTTTATAAAGCACTTCACATGCGCAGGCCACTGTCGACAGCAATCATAATACAGATGGTATCGACTATTGTTATCGACAACAATGCACACATATAAAATGCATTAATGTATTAATTAGTTAGGTCTTTAAATAGTTACATTCATTCCTAAATAATACTTAAGTAATATTGCTTAAGTTTACATTTGATATTTTTTTGTGTAATACATTTGTTAATTTCTGAGGGTAGACTATTAATAAGTCTCGGTATAATAGAACCGGTAGTTCGTTCACCATACGTATTGTTGGCGCGCTGTGTGTGTGTTCCTGCTTGCCCTATTACTACGGGCAAGCAGGCATTGCAGATTTGCATGCAGGACACGTCTGCCACACTATTCCTACCTTGTGTAGTTCGCAAACGATCCACTTGGAACTTTTTGCTGAATACACTTCTAAGACAATCTGAATTTCCATGTTTTTGGGGATTTATTTATTACTTAATGAACAAGGCATTCTCTACCAGTCAACTTTCGGTTTCAATTTGGTTAAGTCAGATCTATTCGGTGTTTACCAATCTTGATGAAGATTCTTTTAGCGTACAGTTTAGGGTCAGTGGGTCATAGTTATAGCCTAAGGTATATTGCATTGGACAGTGCACTTCAAAGATAAACCAGTGACCTCCTCAACTTAAAATTTGTCAAATCTAGATCTACACTAAACAGCGAAAAAAAAAACTTTCTTACAAAAAAATATAACCAACTTCCAAATAACTCAAATTAAAGTTCTTTTTTACTTTGTGGTGTTTTTAGGAAGTTGTTGTATTTTGGACATAAGATGGGTTAGTGGGTATCCTTCTTAACACCACATGAGTCAAGGTAAAAAAAACTTTTTCTTAGATATTAATAAACGTAAGAATACCACTTCTTACATTTTAAGTGTATGTAAGAAGTTTTCTGTTTTAGATTTGTTAATTTTGAGATTTTTATTTTAGTTTGTGGATTAATAAGTATATCATCATCTGCCTAGCCGTTTTCCAACTGTATTGGGGTCGGCTCCTAGTCAAACCAGATTCAGCAGAATACCAGTTACGTGGAGTAGACTAATAAGTATATAATATCAATAAGTAATCTTAATAGTTAACGCCACAACACTCTAGATGTAAAAAAACACAACATCCTTATTTTTATCATAAAAAAAAAATGGAAGACTGAAAGTTGAGGTGAAGTTATGATGAGGCAATTTTTGAGAAGTTTTTTATTTAGACATTTAGTTTCGTTGATTTTGAGATTTATGTTGACATGTATACATTCAAAATTCTTAAAACAAACTATATAGTTTAATTCGACAATGGATTCAGGTTTTAGTAATCCATTTATTACACGGGGCATTTAAAGAAATTATAGACTATAGCATGCACTAAGGAAACTGCAATATAACGACCCACTGACCCGAAAAGGATCCAACCTTAAAAACATGTACATAAATTTACCTCGGAAAGTAAGTACAAAACTACACTAATAGTGAAGTGCCCCTGAGACGACCCACTGACCAAGTGTAGTTTTGTTGTAACGATAAAAAGTTATAATTATTATTACACACACTAATATTTATCTCTTAGGTGATTATGGTCAGTGGTCATCTTAGGGGCGGATTTTGTGTAGATTGGACCCGTTCCATGTAACATGTCCAATTTAGGATCAACACTTTTAATAATTCATGTGGCACCAACCTGCACAATTATTTGGAACTCTGATCAGCTGGTCGTCTCAGTGGCCACCGTCTTCAGCACAGTAATGGTTACTCGACCTGCACATCTGAAACTGAAAAGGTAATTAAGAAAACTGATGGTCAGTGGGTCGTCTTAGGGGCGGAGGATTCAAGAAACGTGTGAGAAACCTCTGCTAGTGGTATTGTGAAGCACTTAAGCATAGAAATGGGTAGGCATTCTTAATCTAAAAATTATATTTGGTACCTACCTATTTTTTTACAATTTCTGTGTTAGGTAGCCCATAAGTTGCATTTTATAAGCTAAGCCGCTTATGACAGAAATTTTTATATTATTTACGTTTAGAATATTGGACGGTACTTTGAAGTTACGAAGTTTGTTTGCAAACATTTCATCGTGGAAATGAGATTAAGTAGGTACTTACCCATCTAATAAAACTTGGGCAACTGGTTAAGTAAATCACAATCTAAAACCCTTGAAATCTCAGTTACACATTTATTTTCATACAAGGTAGGTACATAATATTGCATTACAAGTGCTGGATGTAACGGAAATCTCGTGAACATCTCGACCCCATCGAGTCCTTTTAAAATTTAAATTTGTACCCACCTGGTAATGACTTAGGTACCTACCGATGTGGTTGTTTTTGTTCAACCGTCGTGAAAAACTGTTTTTCAGTAAGTTTTCAGATATGTAGTACCTACCTGCGCCCAAGACATTACTTTTCATGATACATCAGAATATTATGTGAAAAAACAGTAAACCGAATGATTTTACAGCAGGTATTTCCAAACAAAGTTAACAATCCTATTATCCAATCAAATTAAGTTTAATTTTAATCAAACAAAATGTTCTTACCCAAAAAACGAAGAGCCAACGGCCAGTCAGCGCCAAAGTAAAAAAGTTTAATGAAGGGTGGGAAACTGCTGAAAAGAAAAATAATTTAAGTCAGTGTTACCAACTTTGTTCTCCAATCTCCAAGCCCACAAGGTGTTTTTTTTTCTTCTGACGGTTTTTTAAATTTTGGTAAGATATCGGAAGTTTATGTAATTTGGGAAAAAAAAATGTATGGCATCATTTTATGTTCCAAGTGCACGTTGGCCGAAAGTGCTCGACAAATTTTAATTAATGACGCTGTTCATACGTTGGCGTGTGTTTCATTTTACATTGCGTTGACCGTGAAAACGGACGTGGAGGCAATCGCGGCCGTTGCAATTTACTTGTACAGCGCTTTTAATTTTTAACCGACTTCAAAAAAGGGAGAGGTTCTCTAGACTTCATCAGTCGAGACCTTTCCAGCTTGATATTTAGATTCAATGAGTTCATCATATACCTTGAGATATAACGGAATACGTATTATATAAATCATTATCAAAATATTTCCTCGCCAGTCACCCTATGTTCGAAACAAATTACTTATTTCATTTTTCGTATATAAACTACGCGCAACACTGACACTTCTGTCTTCGCCGACGCGTTGATGCTTGCGGCTTGCGCCAAATTACCTTTGACTCGTACAGGCTCCACCAACGTGTATTGCGCACGATAGATCTTCATCCAACAATCAAAGTGGAAAAAATTGGAAAAACTATAGGTAGTTGAAAGTTGGAAGCACTCAACTGGTTTTGGATGGAGCAGTTGGTTGATTTAAATACTAGCCTTTTGGGTAAAAAAAATATTTTTTAACTAAGAACTTTTATTTCTTTTTTTTTTATAATACAACACAAATGACTTTAAAAAATAATTAGGCGCCGTTATCTATTTGAAATTTTTCATCGAGATTATTTAGCCAGAGCCTAACTGCATTAATATAGACAACATTTTCGTTTCAGCTATAATTTTGAAAATTATTACTTCATTTTCATGATTCCTAACTGTTTTCTTCTACTTCGAAGACATACCCGGCGGACACGAAAAGTTTTTGACTTTTTGTCTAGTGTCTGGCCACGCTGACGATCAGTAATAGAATATTACACCATTTGACAAATTTTTCTATAGTATTCGAGCATCCAGATAAGCAACAATGAATTTTCCCATGGTTAATAGTTATTTATGATATTAGTGCGGTAAGTTGGTTTTTACAAACGAGTAGACGAATGTAAGCCCGAGACCTTAGAATAATAACGCCTAGAAACCTAGTACGAGCATCAAAAGTGAAGCAACTCAGACTACTCCATATACGGAGTACTCGGCGCAGCGAGCCGTCAGTGCTCAAGGTCACGCTCTGTTGAATGCACCTCCCGAGAAATATTTAAAAATGACAGTTTGTTGCATAAAAAGATGCTCTAACACACCAGGAAAACAAAAAAAATGTGATAAAATCACGTTTCACAAGTAAGTACTTTCATTAAATCCATTATTTTTACGTAAATTGATCTTCAAATTAAAATTTTCATAACCTAATTTATCACAATGTAGTGTTGCCAGTTGTAAAGAAAAATTACCCATAATACAGTAAGCACTAACTGTTGGAGTCTACCTGTATTATGATGCTTATTGTTTAAAGTTGTAAGTATGAAACGAAAGCTAATAATTACGGTTGATCCAAATAATTTGCGCATTTTTTTAAGTGAAAAGTTCTTTAGGCGCGTTGGGCAGTTTTCATATGAGAAAAAACCATAGTCGCGACACGCGGCGACACCGACACCTGTGTATGAGATCGTGTCTTAAAATTGAAATAAAGGAACATCAGACTGGTCGGCCAACCAGGGGGGGGGGGGGGCAGGGGGAGGCGGGAGCCTTGTCGGCCCCGCGGGTGCCGACCAGTCTTTCATGGGTGTCATTTTCGCGATCTTTGGGATCGCTAAAACCGATTATGGGGTCAAAATCGAAATCCAAGATGGCGCTGACGAAATTTGCTAACTTTTCGTCATGGGTGTCATTTTCATGGTTTCTGGAGTCGCTAAAACCAATTATGGGGCCAAAATCGAAATCCAAGATGTTGGCGATGAAATTTGCTAACTTTTCCTTATGGGTGTCAATTTCATGGTTTCTGGAGTCGCTGAAACCGATTATGGGGTCAAAATCGAAAACTTAGTATGCATACGCCATCTAACCAGGTCTAAATAGTTAGTTGAGAACATTTTCTAAAAAGAGTTTAGAAGGAGAGAGAGAACGATTTGAAGTTTTCTATAAAAGTGAAAAACCACTATCTTTCCTCCTGATGTTTAAAATTTCATGTCGAAAAGTTAACAAATTTCGTCGGCGCCATCTTGGATTTCAATTTTGACCCCAAAATCGGGTTTAGCGACTCCAGAAACCATGAAAATGACACCCATGACGAAAAGTTAGCAAATATCGTCGGCACCATCTTGGATTTCAATTTTGACCCCATAATCGATTTTAGCGACCTTAGAAACCATGAAAATGACACCCATGACGAAAAGTTAGCAAATATCGTCGGCGCCATGTTGGATTTCAATTTTAACCCCATAATCGGTTTTAGCGACCCCAGAAACCATGGAAATGACACCCATGACGAAAAGTTAGCAAATTTCGTCGGCGCCATCTTGGATTTCGATTACAATAAGTACATACCGACAAGTTACGTACTTAACATTTTTTTTTATATTGATCTATGATTAGTCCCAAGTATATTAACATTTTTCCCGATTTTAGGGAAAGTGTTCATTCCTGGCAACATTTTTTTACGTCTGTGGCTGTAATTACATACCGCTCACTCACACATAAGTACGAAAGTTGCTTCATTATTTGGTAGGGAGCGTGTATGAGACTCTCCTTCTAGGCGTTATTATTCTAAGCCCGAGACGAAGTCGAGGGCTAACCATAGTCACGAGTTTGTAAAAACCAATTTCTGCACGTATACCATACAACGTTTTTAAATACATTTGCGAGAAAACAGTACAATAGATAATGAAACAAACTTTATGCTTTTAGATATCAGTCGGAAAGTCGCAACAATCTCTGACATTTCCAATATGAAAATGGCGCGAATTTGCAAACGGCGCCACAATCGCGTGGTGAAAATAAGAACTACATCTTACATTTATTTATTTTATTATTCTTTTCTTATTTTCTCTTTAGTATTAAAGTGAGACAAACGTATTGAGCAAATGCGCTTCCAAGGAGGTTCGATCATTCAGCTTATTTATTCCGGGATTGTGAAACTCCTTGGTGATATTCTTATTTATTTTGTTATGGAAATTAAAAGAAAAAACCGTAAAGAATACCTAAGTACATATTTTACCGCACATTCCATGGTGTGGTGTGTAAATTTTAACGTTCGAACAATGTGTACAGGCTTCGTAAATGCATTTTTTGAGCAAATGTGTTGAAAAGCTTTATACCTACCTCTACTAATGCAAAGTGACCTCCCATCAACGGACCATTATTTAGGCGAATGTGATAAGTAATTTCTAACCATAAATATTTTTGCGTCCCCTAAGCCCCCAAGTGACATTCAAATATATTATTCATACTAAATGTAGGTACCTACCTAACAACTGCACGAAATTCTCTTCTTGCTAAATTGTGTGTGGACCCAGCTCAACCCCAACACATTTTTGATGTAAACTGATGCTTACTTGCAATCTGTGAGTCTGTGGGATTGATTTCGTGAGATGGGACGGAAGTGTAACAGGAAGTCGGGGAAGCGCGCTATTTGATTTGACCAATGAGCGCGCGCGATGTAGGTATAGAAAGTTGGCTGTCTGTTATTTCTTGCTTTTTACAAAGTTGAGATGCAGATGTCAGCACAGGCTTCAATATACTAGGCTACTCCTCTTCTCTCGTCTCCCTTCTATGAATTAAACTAAGGATTTATATTCTTAATAAAAGTCGTGTACCTACCTAAATACTTCAGAGAAGCGAAGTTTACAATGAAGAAATGGAATAAAGTTGTATTTTTATTGCTTGATCTATCTAGGGACGAAAAGTTTAGATGACGTGAAGTTCAGCTACTACATACTAGATGATGTGAACAACGGAATAGAACATATATTTTTTTTAAATAAAACCGAATGAATAATTACTATTAATATCACAGGTCCAACAATGAATTGTTTAATCATGAAGATCCACATTATCACGATGACCAGCGTCAGATGAATAGGTATACCTATAGGGGAAAAAATTGGGAGAATTATGAAAATATCTCATTTAGAACAAAGTCGGGTTTGTTCGAACCCTTATACCTTGACAACTGCGGGACGGATTTTCATGTTTTTTGATTTTTTGGATTTGTCTTTGCAGAATAAATATTTGAAAAAATTAAAAATTTACTAAACAAACAATATGAAAGAAAAATCATTATGCCAAAATGGTAGGCTAGGTGTAGGGTAGGTAGATATTTATTTTTTTAACATACACTGTTTATAATTAACATTAAATCATATTGTACATTGTACTTTTACACATATTATTGTTAATTCATTTTTAAATTATATTTTGTTTACACCTTTTCTTTTTCAAAGTTATCTAAACTAATGTTGTGATTGTCTGTAAGTGTTCTAGTACTAGAATAATTTATTAGGAATGCCAAGTTAACTTCAGAGTGTATGCAATGTTGACGATCCTAATCAATAATTAAATAAATAGGTAGCCAGTAGATGAAACTGCGGGGGACAGCCAGTAAAAAAAATATGAATGTCGTGTTGCCAGTATTTGGGAGCACGCCGTTTCCTTTTTCTTATATTCTTCTCTTCTTCATCAAAAAGTAAGTATTTGAAATAAAAACATGTCTTCATCCGAGCTGTCCATGACGCAAAAACGACTTAATTTGATGAAGAGTTGCGATGAATGAACAATTCGACTTGATTCTTCAGAGATGGACGCTCTTCATCTCTCACCCCCTCGACCGCTCAGCGAGCCACATTGCACGAGAGAGCACCACGGGAGGAGATCCTGCTTACGCTGCTCGCGTAGGCCGAGCTGGTGATTAACAGGCGTCCACTCTGCTACGAACGCAACGACAGCGAGCACCCGGTGGTGCTGACACCCAACCATCTGCTTTTGGGAACAGCTTCGGGCGACACGCCGTTCGCCGCTACAAGTCCTCCAGAAATGGACCGAGGGCGCGTCGGTCGTAAGTGGAGCACCCAGAACTTCTCTCGTACATTGTTTAAGACGGTCTCGTGGTTGGCGTGCAGTGCCGTCACATGATAGCGTCCCACCAGTTTGAATGTGAGCGGGTGTCTTCCGTCCAGGAGCATAGGGTGTCGGAGCTCTTCACACGCTCCTGACTCTGACGCACAGCAGAGCGTCGTCAGTCAGCATGGAGTCGACGCCACGCAGTTTGCTGCCTCTCGACACAGGCCGCGCCGCACAAAGGTCTCGCAGCTCGTCGGAGTAGAGTCGCAGAGAGTACTCTTACATCTCGCGCAGCAGGACGAGTCGGCGTCTCGCAGATCTTGCGCGTCGACTCGCGGCGACGGTGGCAGCGACTGGTGAAGGCCAACACACGCGCTCGCGTGCGCACGTCGACACCCTCTGATGGTCCAGCAGTAGTGGCGCTCGCGGTGGCGCCTTCACGTGCACCCGCTGAACTCGTTCTCTGGCCGCCTCCGGTGATTCTGCCTCCACAGCCGCCGGCGTGCATTGCGATTCTGGAAAATGCAGAAACAAGGGTCCAGTACACCACATCTCACAATTGTTAGGCCAGTCTAGCGTGGTCGCCTTATCTGCCGGGTTCTCCGCAGAAGGGACCCAGCGGTCGAATTTATCCAGTTAAGTACCGTTTTACTGTCGGTCCAGTAGACTTTTCTACTTAGGGGTAGTCCTAACTCTTTCTCAATAGTCTCCCCAAGTCTACTTGCCAGTACCGCGGCCTGCAATTCCACCACCAAGGAGCATGGGGACCTCCCGCTCCGCGGCCGCGTTAGTACCATACGTGTGCAACTCTAAGTTGCTACCTGAGTCGATTCCGTACCATCTTGGTACCACGAAGTCATTTAAAGACTTAAGATTGCCTAACCACTCGAACTACAAGGCCGCTTCCTTTTCTTTTAGCGGCTCGTCCCATTGTATTCCTGTACCCCACAGTCCCCACACCCGTTGCAGACAGCTAAAGAAGGAATAAGATCTTCGGTCACGAATGACATGTTGTTGCATCAACATGTTCAGCATTAGTTGAGCTCTTTAAAGTTCTATGTTTGAGCTACACCATAACTGAGACACGCTTGCACTGTCTGGATAGATCCACTCAAATCTAAGTGGTACTTTCCTCAATAAGACCACCTCAAGTACCTAGATAGTTCTCTATGATTTTTCCAGTACGGATTGTATGGACGTTAAAAGAGACCGACCTCGGAGTTTGTTTCGGTGTTTCTTCTCAGAGTAGTCGGCTAGGAAACACCAGCCTCATCTAGTACAAAACAAACATCACTTATTTTTCAAAATAAATAAGAAAACAAATGGAAAATGTCGATCAAAATGTGATGCTTTGTACAAGTTTAAATAGAATACGAAAGTTCTAAGTTTAACACTAAATCCAAAATTTTAGTTAAAACTAAACGAATGGTTAAATACAAAATCTAAACTCATGTATATAAAATCATTCGCGCGTTTAACGCACTTAAACTTGCTAAATTGTAAATAATGCCATTGTACCTAATGTTATGTAATTGCATCCAAATGCTAAATATTGTACTTGCACATGAAAACTTATCATTGATTGTCACTCAAAGTGAGGTTTGGTACCATTCGGCGCCACTATCCGTCGTAATCTCATGTGGTTCCAGCAAGCACGCATAGCCCTCTTCTAATAGGCGTTCAACTTGCTTGGAGTAGGCCACAGGAGGCCTACTTGCCACTGCTTACGCCCGTTTATTAGTCGACAGCACGTTTGGTCTCATCGTGCTGACGTAGCTGATGTGACACGCCCAATGCTTCCAGCTCGAATTGTGATTCGACTGAACCGTGGAAGTCGGAATGACCCACCCTAACTTTGTATTCGAAGCAACTGGCTTACCAGATCTTCCTCTTCAGATCTCCCGGCTGACCAACAGCTTCCAGTTATCCTGGCCCCTCATCCCTGCACATCCCAGGCCGCGCAGGTGGGCGTTGTCTCGAATCACCGACACACCGACGGTGTGTGGGGGTAGTTTAAATTAGTAATGGTGCGGCACCTAATCTTCTGCTCCTCACCGCTTGGTCCCGCAATGGTGCAGCTCACTACCCGCGTCTGTTCGTCGCACACGTCGTGTCCGCGCGCGGTGCGTAGTGTAACGGCATAGTGGGCCCCGCCATGTCCTTGGCGAGCTCACTGTCAAGCAGCGAAACCGTCGCGCCGTCATCTAACAGCGCGAAACATTTAATACGTCACCGCTCTTGCTCCTTATGTCCACAGGTAGCACCTTCAGTTCTTCGATGTGGGCATTGCACTGATATTTGTTACGCGCTCAGGGCCTCCAGTCTGCTATTACAATAGTGTCAGAATGGTCTATCATTGATTACAAATTGTTGATTTTGACAAGTTTGGTAATCTACTAATATGAAAGCGTCATTATGACTTTCCAATGGTCAACCACTGACACTCTCAATGCTGACACTCCATTCAAAGAAATGTCATAGAATGGTAATCTGCTAAAATTTTGAGTTTTGTGCAGTCATTGCTTTTCAAACACATTGAATATTAGAACCACGATTCTATTACGAGACCATTGACCGACCAATGATCAACCATTATGAATTTAGCAGATTACGAAATTATAGCAAAATGACAATGGGATCGTGTTGGAATGACGAATTTATAAAAAATAGCAGACTTGGGGCCCTGGTTTGCTATCACTCGTTATCTCTCGTTTCACTGTGAAGCAAAATGTGATGGCGCAGCTAATTAGCTTAATCAGCCGTTTAATTTTAAGCCTAGCCTTTTTATTTAAATGCGCCGATTTACCAGCGACCTATATGACATATTTTGTTCAGTATCGTTGATGACTTGCTTTTAATGAAACGACTGATTAAGCTATTTGCCTGCGACAGACATATACGTTTTATGACAATACCGTTAAAGAAACTATCTTTATTTTATATTTGACGAATCATATTGTGGCCCCGAAAAGGGCCTTTTGTTTTGAATGCTTACGAGCGATTCAGTTATTTTTTTTTTATGGTCACTTGCAGATCTAATACGCTAGGGCTATCAACTGCTTACCCGGACTATCCTGTGGTGACCTCAAATGAATTTAAGGGCCCCAGCCAGGCCTAAAAAGCTAGCTAAATACTAAGACTACTGACCGCGCGCTAAGGGCATCCCCTGTGGGATACGGACCTCGGCTTAGCGGCGTCAGCTCGGGGAGGCAGCAAGAGACAGGCTGGGTCGTTTTATTATTTAGGGGGTTTAAAGCTAATGGCTCAGCGACGCGGGCTGGCTCGTTAGGCAAAAGTCGGGGAGGGGGTTGACAGGGCATCGCGAAGGGCCTCGTCGGCGAGGCCGGAAAACGGAACGCGGTCTGTTTGTGTTTACGAAGCGTGCTGGTTTCCCTACTGCTTTCTTGGATCAGAGTGATGGGATCGTCGGGCTCGACGAGTGTATGCCGAGGACGGCGAACCTTGTTAATCAGAGGGAGCATATCAGGTAACCGATGCAATCAAGGGGTTTCGGTGCTTTTCTGCAGATTTAATGAGGCGCTTGTAAGGAGTTTCATGAACTGCTTAATGGTCGGGATTTTGAGATCGACATGGAGTCGTTCATTCCTTACGAACCACGGGACGCCCGTGGCCTTCTGGAGAAATTGGACTACTTGCATCCTGTCGATTTGGTTTTCCGTCGAGTTACCCGAGCTGGCAGAACGGATATAAGTTGAGATGACCGGGATTGGCTGATGGGATTCAGTAGAGGAACACTTAATAATAGATAAGAGTACCTCCCTTGTGACACCGGGTCCTATCGTTGCGAACTATACGGTAATTGGCAATTCTAGGGTCCCGGTGCTGGGGCTTAAAGGTTTCTTGCAGCAGAAGGACGTCTAAGTGATGGTCGATGAGGAACGAGGCGATCTCATCACGATGACTCAGAAGGTCATTAGCATTGAAAAACCCTATCCGGAGGGCTTTCAGCTTGAGCCTGCGATACATGGACTTATCCTTTAACTAGGGAGTTGAATTTATCTATACAGTGAACTACATCACTGAACTTAAAGAAGACCGAGGAGTAGTCGCCTCGGCAGTCACTCAAGGCCTCGGATAGCGCGAGGGCTCTCGGCGAGTAGAAAGCCATGTAGGTGATTTGTGACAAGTTGTTATCTGGGGTAACAACTGCCAAGGCTGGGGGTGTAGCCTTTAGAGGGGGAGTTGGTGTTGGTGAGAGTCGCACCGGGGGCTTTCCCAGGGCTACAGCCGCGCGAGAAGTCGTTGGCTGGGAGAAGGGGGGGACAGCGATGTCCATTAGGGCCGGGATGGCCTTAGTGGACGGGGTGTTGGGGGCGGTGGACTTCAAAGCCGGGAAGTGGGCTTTGTGATTGGCCACATTCCAGGGGTCGGAGCGCTTTTCGCTCAATGCCTCAGGGTTGCCCGTCGATGTGGGAAGTTTCTTTTTCTGGCAAACGTTCGCACGCTTCACCGGTAATGGAGTGGATGACTTCGGGGCCTTAGGGCAACCTCGGTAGTTTGCCGGGTGCCCAGTCTCGCCACACAGCACACAGCTGGGTGGCTCGACGCACAGGGAGCGGTCTTTGGGGCGGGGGCAGTCAGCGGTGCCGTGGTCTCCCAGGCACTTGACACAGCGGGGTTTGCCGTGGCAATCCCGATGAGAGTGGCCATATTGTTGGCAGCGACGGCACTGGCTAATTGGGATCTCTAATTTGAGGCCCGAGAGACCACAGATCGTGGCGATCTCGTAAATGGGGTGGTACCCCTCGGTGGGGTCGCAAACGACCAGCACCATGTCATAGGGTGCACCACCGCGACGGTGCATGCGTTTGACTTCAACCACCGGGATCTTCTGCGACTTAAGGTCGTCGAGGATCTCCTGCACGAGTATCTCGTGTGGGAGATTACTAATCACCACGCGGACTTGTTCCGTCTCCTGGGAGGAGTGGAACGGAACGTTCGAATCAGTCGCCGAGGCGACGGAATCCTGCTCTGGAGAGAGCTGGCTGTCGAGAGAATCGCTGAATAGAGCTATGTCGACCTTGGAGGGGGGGGCCTGAGGGGGCACGGGGGTAGGGCCCTGAGGGGGCACGGGGATAGAGCCCTGAGGGGGCACGGGGATAGGGCCCTGAGGGGGCGCGGTTGAAGTGCCCTGAGGAGGCGCGGGTATGGAGCCCTGAGGGGGCGGGTGGGCCTGCAGATCCTCCTGGATCCGATGCAGAATGGCGTCGAATTCAGCCCGCTCTTCAGGATCCAGGGAAACTTCGCGCAGAAGCGTGTCGCATAGCGGCAGAAGCTTGTGGCATAGCGCCAGATGGGAGTCCATGCTGCAAGGGGGGAGGGGGAACTAAGCTCCTATCCCTAAGACAGTTTCCCGAAAAGAGCCCCTCCCTTAAGCGTTTCCTAGTGTTATCGCCGGGGAGAAGAAAGCTCAAACAAACTCTCCGGCAACACAACTGTCTTGGGCCTGAAGGGCCACTATCCTAACTCCCCGGGTGGGAGCTCCCGGGGATGTGTACCTTCTCCCTGACGGGTGTAGTCAGGAAGGTGAGTAGCTACGGTGAGCCCTAAGCTTGAGTACCTGCTGTCAATCTTATTGTGCAACGGGGCCCTATGGGTCTTGCCACCAAGCCGGCGACGAAGGGGTTGAGACACCAAACGGTCACCGGGTGCAGCTGAAAACAAACGGGGTTAGGTACAAAGGCCGCGACTAGGAGATCCCCAAAGCCGCGATCCAAAGCCCTTCCGACTTTGCCAAGCCCTGAAGGGACCTGGCAGGTGTGTCGGGTCAACACCACTTGGCTTCGTTGGCACCGTAAGGTTTCCACCAAGCACCACTAAACTGTGGAATTTACCCAGAAGGGGCCGAAAACGTAAGAGCGTGCGTAGCACCGCTACCAGCGGGGCGGGGCCACCGTCGGGTGGCGGTGACGTGGCGCTGCGCGGTGAGGCGCGGGGGCGTAGCAGATCGGGACACAGGCAGAAAGCACGTGCGGTCCGGTCGGATGCCAGGCGCTGAGTGATCCTAACGAAAACAAATTCGCTCTTGCCAGTTAATTCGTATCGCTAGTCAATTGTCAAATATTTACCTAATCATAGATAAAAAAATAAAATCTTATTTCATTTATTATTTTAATTTAATTTGTGTTACCAAATTCAATGTAGGTATTTTAAACAATTTAGCTTTTAAATTTGGTTGTTTTTTAAACTGTGTATTACTTGTTTTATAATAATTAAACTTTAAACAAGTAATACACAGTTTTAGTGAGTTACATTTTTCGAATCGTCTGTTCGTGCCCTTTATTTTAATACCCCACTTGATAGGTTTTGAGCAAAAACAATAAACCTATCCCCCCTATTTTTCATTTGCGGGCGCCATTTTGAAAATTTACCACAATTCTGATGAATTCAACGACACCTCATATGTCAAAATCCATCCAGCCGTTTGGGCTGCAGGATGTGCCAAAGAAATGGACATACATATAAACATACATACAAAACATTACCCTCCTTCTGAGGCATTCGGACAAAAATGATAAAGTAATAGTGTACTCATTGTTGAGAAACCTAAATAATAATAAATAAATAAAGTGAGACAGAGAAATTTAGAGTATGTTATGGATTAGCCACCCAGGGTTCAAGTCAACTAGCATTTTTAACTTTGAAGATCAACCCATGTGGCTATTTAATATTTATTACAATTATGTAATGATTAACTGTCCTAATTAAAAAGCCAATGATTAAATTATGGTTACCCTGGGTGTCTTGCTTGAATCAGAATGAGCCACAAAGAGGATCACAAAGAGGAATGTGTGGTGCAAAACAGAGATGAGTCAATCAATCTATCTACACTTTTTCCAACTATTTAGGAACTGTCTTTCACTGTAACTGCAGCTGAATATATGTACATGGATCAACTTATATCTGAGATCATAACTGGGCAGCCCTATTACTACGGGCAAGCAGGCATTGCAGATTTGCATGCAGGACACGTCTGCCACACTAATTCCAGTAGTGCACTTGTGTAATAATAATATTTAAGGGGGCTCCCATACAACAAACGTGATTTTATTGCTCGTTTTTTCTCGATATTGTTAACGGAAACAGGTAGATGATTGAAATATTCACAGAATATTTAGTTATATACTTATTCACTTGAAAAATAAAAATGAATAATTAAAGTAAAAAAAAAATTTGAGGGTATATGATTTTTTTGCCATTGTTAATAGATAATGGTATGGAACCCTTCGTGCGCTTGTACGACTCGCAATTGGCCAGTTTTTTTTAGTTGTTTGCCACCTCGGGAGCAAACTTACTGAAGAGTTCCGTTGCCTACACCCAAAGCTCTTCATCAGATCTTCATCAAATTGAATGAATGAAAGTTGTGCTTCAAGTTATGAGAGGTTTTTTATTTTAAGATTTTATTTTGTTGATTTTTTTGTTTGTTGACATGTTTAGGGAATTCAATTTCTTTAAACAAAATATAATAACTGTATTTTCATTCATGGAATAAGGTTTTATTAAACAATTTACTACGTGGGGCATTTTAATGAAATTAAGACTAGATTTAGATAAGTGTGCTATGGACTAAAGCATGCGCTAGCGCTAACCTAATATTATTAAAATACAAGGATCCAACCGTTTAAATTTACGTAAACCTCAGAAAATACAATACTACACTTGACTATTCTATTAACAATAAGTTTTATTATTCCACAAACAACATCTAACTTTCAATTAATTTTAAAATGAATACCAATGAAAAAATATTGTCCATACTTCAAACAGCAATACTTATCTCCTAAGTGATTTTGTGTAGATAGGATCCTTTCCATGTAACTATGTCCAATTTAGGATCACATCTGCCTAGCCTTTTCCCAACTATAATTATTGGGGTCAAACCGGATTCACCTTAATACCAGTATTTTAAGTGGGGCGGCTGCCTACCAGACCTCCACAACCCATTAATTGGGTAACAGGGTACTTCTTGGCAAGACGTGTCAGATTCTCTGGCTTCTGACAATCCGTAACAACTGCCAAAGATCTCTGACAGCCTGGACCAACGGCTTAACGTGCTTTCCAAGGCTCGGAGGAGTCTTGGTTTGTTGAGATAGTCACTCATCCACAGACCAACCTCGGCAAGCATTGCTTAACCTTGAAGCGGCCTTTGTGGCTATTACAATTTAGCCACCAGCTCCAATTTAGGATCAAAACATAATATATTAATGGGGCACCAACCTGCACAATAATTTGGAACTCTGGTAAGTGGGTCGTCTTAGAAGCACAGTAGTGGCTGCCCAACCTGCACATCTGAAAATAAAAGGTAAATAATTAAGGAAACTGGTTCAAGAAATGTGTGAGAAACCTTTACTAATGGTATTTACAATAAGGTTGAGGCACTTTTGCATAGAAATAGGTAGTCAGGCTTTCTTTATCTAAAAATTATGTATTTTTTTTCAACTTATGTGTGTCAGCCCATAAAGATGCTACTTATAAGCCGCTCTATGTCAGAAATTTTATTACTTACTTATTATTAAATATTTTGAATATTGGACGTATTGGCACAGGTGGCAAAAAGTTTGTCTGCAAACATGCAAATTTCTGCATGGAAATGAGTTAATCTATATAACCTAAGGCAACTGATTAAATCCCAAGAGTAAATTATTTTCCTTTAAGCTTGTGGCTTCTCCTTCTATCTAGAAGACCATACAATCTAGAAGTTCTTTCCCTCAAAGCAAACCTAAAACTTTCCCCACACTCAAATCGTTTGTCTTACTAGATACGGATGTCGATGAAGTATTAACAATTATTTCGGGATTAAAGGATGTTTGCGCGGTTGGGTGGGACGACATATCAAACAACATACTTAAACATTTCAAATATCTACTTGCTCCTCCACTAACTCATATTTTTCAGTTATGATTCCCTAAGTCGCTTAAAAAAGCAGTGGTTACTCCTGTATATAAATCTGGTGACAAAAAATGTGTTAACAACTACAGACCCATTTCAGTTTTAACAGGGCTCTCCAAAATCCTAGAGAAAATCATTGATATTAATGTTTATGTATATGATTAATGAAATACCTAGAAGATAACAAATTGCTTTCAGATAGACAGTTTGGCTTTAGGCCCAATAAATCAACTAATCAGGCAGTACATCAAATGACGGAGTATATAACAACTAATTTGGATAAGGGCTTGCACTCCATTGGGATCTTCCTGGACCTCGCCAAGGCCTTTGATACAATTTCCGGTCCTTTATTATTGGACAAGCTTGAAACACTCGGAATAAGAGGAACAACGCTATCACTACTTTCTGATTATCTTAGTGACCGCGAACAATGTGTTAAAATTGGTCAGTACGTCAGTTCTGAGCTTCCAAATAGTAATTACGGAATACCACAAGGTAGTATTTTGGGTCCTACTTTATTCCTTGTATATATAAATGACCTGTGCAACATAACACTCCAAAATGGTGTCATAATGTCTTATGCAGATGACACAGCTCTATTGTTTTCAGACAAATCTCGGGATGAGGTGTATAAACAAGCCCAGAACGGTTTTAATATAGTGTCTAATTGGCTATATGAAAATCTTCTTACACTAAATGCAGAGAAAACCAAACACATTTTATTTACTATGAAAAATACTAACCTGCCAACTACTAACATAAACATTTATGCGCATAAGTGCGGCACATTTGCTGACAATGCATGTAATTGTCCTACTTTAGCAAAAACCGATCATATGAAATATCTTGGTGTAACGATTGACACAAATCTGAATTTCCGTAAACACATTGATTTGTTATGCACTCGAATGCGTAAATTGATATACATTTTTAAGAATTTACGTTATATATCGGACTATAAATTAATTAAACAGGTCTATTTAGCTTTGTGTCAATCCATTCTCACTTATTGTATAACTTCATGGGGTGGGGCTGCTAAATCAATCCTACTGCCATTAGAACGTGCGCAGAGAGCTATCCTTAAGGTAGCAACCTTTCGCCCATTTAGATTTCCCACACACGAGCTTTACACGGCATGTAAGGTTTTAACTGTGCGTCAACTTTTTATATTGAAAACAGTACTGCACCAGCATAGCAAACTTCCTTATGTCCCAATACCTATAGATAAGAGAAGAAAAGACTTAGTTTGCATAAAGCCTCAAACTAGACATACTTTTATAAATAAGTTTTATGTATTTTTAGGTCCGTTTTTATATAATAAAATCAATAAGTCTCTAAGTATATATAGTGAAAACTGTAAAAAATGTAGTGAAATGTTGAGTGAATACTTAGCGACATTTAATTACTCAGACACTGAAAAATTGCTAGAAGTAATGCAATAAGTTTACTAATGTTAAGTCAATTTTTTGTTAAAAATATAATTATTATGTATCAATGCTAGCTCTATGTTCAACAACATAATAGTCCACTAAAACCCTCAGCGTTGTTAAGTGATGGCCTGAAACACAGGTTTGAATAAACCTACATCAGGCAGGTCGCTATTATTGGATTCAGTGGGCCTTTAACCAATATAATATAAGTTATACACTAGATTTATTTTAGGCATAGTTTAATGTTTTCGTCATAATATTAATATGTAACTTTGTAATGATGTAACTTCTATATAATTTATACTTATGTGAACTTATGAATAAATTTATTATTATTATTATTATATTATCTATCGGGTAGGTATGGTTTCCGCATTTAGTCCTGCTGTGGACCATTGTACGTGGTGGCTTCTCCTTTCTGTCAATGTTCTACATCAGACCTTGAATATGAACAATCCGCCCATCACATCATATATTATGGGAGTGTATTCTTTGACAAACTGAACGCCATATTATGTTTGAGAGTGTTCGGGTTATATCTGAAGTCGTTCACTATCAGACCTTGTAGAAACCAGAATATTCCGTGCGTTTTTGCCAGAGGTACCTATTACTGGAATCAATAGTAGCTCACAATATTAAGGATTAGGACCCGTCTATTAGTGTTAATGTATAATGTCACCCAGTTGTAGCATGTCCCTTGGTGCCTATTTGGCCTAATTCTCAGATCAACAAAAAAAGGCTTTTTGTTGGTCTGAGGCCTAATTTTGTTCTGTATCCTGCTTGATACATAAGGAGGTATTATAATTATCTAGGTACCGGACCTAACGGAAATTTCGAGAACATAATAATATATAAACCTCTCGAACCCATCGCATCCATATTCAAATTAAGCACCTACATACAATTTGCTTAATTACATTCAAGTGGTTGTTTTAATCGTTAAAAAGTAGATTTTCAGCAAAGAGATTTACAGACACAAAAATTTAATGTCTTTCGATTTTCAGTAAGTGAGTTTTCAAAAAGGTAGGTAAGTAAGTACAAAACACAAATTATTCATCGCAGGCATCAGACTAAAAGTGAAAAAGCAAACGAATGATTTTAAAGTACGCATTTTCAAACAAAGTTTACAATGCCAATCAAATTAGCTAAATTATGTTTAATTTTAATCAAACAAAAGGTTCTTACCCAAAAAAACGACAAACCAACGGCCAGTCTGCTCAAAAGTTTATGAAGATTGAAGTCATTTGAAGTTGGAATGGAAATGGAAACAGGGTGGGAAACTGCTGAAATCAAAAATAATTTTAGTCAGTGTTACCAAGTAAGCGTTTAAGTTTGTTTTACCATAGATTATATATCTATGGTTTTACCACAAATTGTGCTTTTTTTTCTTACGAGTGACGGATAAATAAATTTTAATTTTATTGCGGGCTAAGTCAGGCACGAAGACTTATTTCGCGCCTTTCTTAGCCCGCAAGCTACGCAAATGGGTTTTTTAATTATGTAATTTGGGAAAAAAAAGGTTTAGTTTTTATGAATTCCAAGACGTGCACTCATAAGGTACAACACGTTGGCCGAGTGCGCTCGACAAATTTTAATTCACACGTTGGCGTGTTTCATTTTACATTGTGTTGACCGTGAAGATGGACGTGGAGGCATCGCGGCCGCTGCAATTTACTGGTTCAGCGATTTTAATTTTTAACCCACTCCAAAAAAGGAGGAGGTTCTCAATTCGACTGTTTTTTTTTTGAATGACTGTTCATTTACCGATATTCTCGGTTTTCGGTTTCTATTCGGGCATAACTTTAGTGTTTATATGAACCAATCTTGATGATTCATTTTATGTTGGGTTTAATTATAGCTATATTGAATTTCCTTTGGAAGTTGAACTTCAAACAAAACCACCTCCACTTAAAAGCAATATAATCTAGTAATGTGAGCTAAATAAATATTTTTTCAACACATTTGCTCAAAAATTGATTTACGAAGCCTGTATACATTGTTCGAAAGTGAAAATTTACGCACCACACAATGGAATGTGCGGTAAAATAGGTACTCTCACCTAAGTTCATAGTTCACCGCACAGTGCTATTGTATAACGCCGTGCGGTAAAATACTTACGTATTCTGTACGGTTTAAACCCCTGTGGGGGCTCCGCAAGAATTTAGAAAACTATCATTATCGGTAAAAATTTATAACGTTACCTTGCATTGACAGGAGTTAACGTAAAATAACGGTAATAGGTTTAACGTTATTTATGCACCATTTTAACGTTATTTTTTATTAACGTTATTTGAAGTTTAACGTTAATTTTATCGTTATTTTGAAACGGTTATCTCTGTGAGGTGGTGCAGTGTCAGGTTGTATCTTGATCAAAATATGATTCACGAAATTAAAAAAATATGCAAGTAGGTACATAATAATAACCTTAATTTTTTTTTTCTCTTGGCTACATTTCGGAAATATGGTTATTATACACATCAAATCTAAGTTCATGATGATGAGTAAATGATTCTTATGGTTACATCTATGTAAATACATATTTGTTATTGTTGCGCATCATATTTTGATTAAATTAGAACCTGACACTGACCTTCAAATAGCAAGAAATACAAGAAAGTTCGCGGACTATAATAACACTAATTATTTTACCGTTAAAACGATAATTCTCGTATTTTACGTTAAATGTTACTTAACGTTATATAACTGGTAATGTTATCAAACACCGGTAAATTTTGTAACGTTACTGTGGTATCACAATTGAAATTAACGTTATGTAACGGTTATTATTTTGTTATTTGGTAAAGTTAACAAGCCCTGAAAAACACCTCTCTCTAGTCGACCGTTTGACGCGGTGTATCACGAGCATATCACGAGGCGCAGCCGAACTTAGTCGCCACCACAGTACAATAATTGTACTATATCTATACTGTTATGTACAAGCAATAGCGATGCGCGGCCGCGCTATTGCTTACGCGCACGCGGCGCCGCGCAGCGCCCCGCACACCGCACCCCCACTCGCGAGTCCGCTCATGCTTGTTACGAAATAAAGCGTCAGTGCGTTCACAGCAGCCGTAGTTTTACTTGTGTCTCGTATCTAACAGTGGCGACGAGAGCGACCCACGCTATATCAAGATGGCCCAGTTTAGTTTCGGTATATTAAGTAATTTCGACCACACAGTGCACGAATGGCAGGCGTATAAAAGTCGCCTGCGGCAGTGGTTCGTGGCAAACGATATTTCAGAAAAAAACGACGCAACGGGTTCAAGACGGCGAGCAATTCTACTGAGCGCACTCGCCGACGGCACCTACCAGCTCGCAGCCGACTTGGCTTTGCCGAAACAGCTGGAGGAGGTGCCAGTAGAAGACATCTATGAGCTTCTAGACACTCACTTTTCCCCAACAAAGTGTGGATTCGGGGAGCGACACGCATTTTACGCGGCAACGCAGCAAACGGGTGAGACGCATGCGCAGTGGGCGGCAAGACTGCGTGGCCTCACAAAACATTGCAAGTTCGCCAACGTAGAAGAGGCATTGAGAGACCGTTTTGTGATGGGCATGTTGTCAGGTCCCGAGAGGGACAAACTGTTTACAAAGGACACGGATACCTTGACCCTGGCAAAGGCAGTGGAGTTGGCGCAGAGCGTACGGTGCGCGCGGGCAGGCGCCGCCGCCGGCGCTTCCACGACGGCGTCCATCACACAGCAAGAACATGCAGTGTTCAAGGTGCAGGGCAAGAGTGCGGGTTCCGATAAAGAACCAGTAATGGAGAAGTGTTCCGTGTGCGGTCGAAAGAACCATGCATCGTCTCAGTGCCGATTCGCGAACTTTACTTGTAGGAAGTGTAATACAAAGGGTCACTTACGTAGAATGTGCAAAGTAAAGTGTGTTGTGACCGGTGACGTGAGTGAGGAGGACGACGATGGTAAGGTTTTATGTTATAACATCACTTCAGAGCGGGGAGAACCCATGACAGAAATCGTGTCTATTAACGGCTCACAAATAAAGTTTGAGATTGATAGTGGATCGGCAGTAACGGTTATTTCCGAGAGTTTATATAACAAATGTTTTAGCAGTTTGCCCTTATTACCACCTAAGAAAAGGCTATTTACCTACACGGGCAGTAGTATTATGTGTCTCGGCATAGTTCGCCTACCGGTCACTTTTGGGCGGAGCACACATACACTAGATGCTTACGTGGTACGCAGCGAAGGCCCGCCATTGCTCGGAAGAGATTTTTTATCCCTATTTAAGTTAAAATTAGCACTTTGTAATTTCATAAATAATGAAACAAAAACCATCGATGGCTTGCATAATAGGTTCAAAGACGTATTTTCGGATAAATTAGGTAAATTTAATAAATTCAAGGTCAAATTACGGTTAAAAGATGATGCAGAGACAATATTTTTCAAAGCACGTCCCATAGCTTTTGCTTTACGAGACAAGGTAGATAAAGAGATAGTCCGCCTTGTAAACTTAGGGATACTTAAACAGGTTGATCACTCTGAGTATGCATCACCTATAGTGCCAGTATTAAAACGCAATGGAAGTGTTAGGCTATGTGCAGACTATTCTGTAACCATTAATAAACAATTAATTGTAGAACAATACCCGTTACCTACAGTCCACGAGTTGTTTTCTAAATTGCACGGAGGTCAACAGTTCTCAAAGGTAGACCTGTCGATGGCCTATAATCAATTTGTTTTAGACGAAGACTCACAAAAGATTACATGCATAAATACTCATCGCGGATTGTTTCAGTATACACGTATGGTTTTTGGTTTAACCAGCGCACCGTCTATTTTTCAGCGCGCAATGGAAACCATATTATCTGGTATGGACGGTGTGTTATGTCTTTTAGACGATGTTCTTATCACAGCCGATGGACCGGGTTTACATTTACAAAGATTAACGGCAGTGTTACAGAGGCTGCAAGATGCAGGACTAACCTTGCAAAAAGAAAAGTGCGATGTTTTAAAAATGAAATCAATTACTTAGGGTACGTAATAAACAAAGACGGTTTAAAAAAATCATCAGATAATGTACTAGCAATTGAGAAATCCCCAGTGCCCACAGATGTAGGCAAACTTCAATCGTTTTTAGGATTAGTAAATTATTACCGTAATTTTGTACCTCAGGCGTCCGAAATTTTAAGTCCCCTATACGACCTGTTAAGAAAGGGTGTTAAATGGCATTGGGCCGACGAACATCAAAGTGCGTTCGTCGAAATAAAAAAACATTTAACGTCGGATCAGGTGTTAGCGCATTTTGACCCAAATGCAAAATTAATCCTCACCGTAGACGCTTCACCGAATGGGTTAGGTGCGATATTATCGCAAATTGATAAGGAAGGATGCGAGCGTCCTATTTCGTTTGCGTCTCGCACTCTAAACACAGCTGAAAAACGATATTCGCAGATTCAGAAAGAGGCAACGGCTATTATTTTCGGAGTTCGAAGATTCCATCAGTACTTGTACGGTAAGTCAGACCCGTTCATCCTGCGCACCGATCACAAGCCTTTAATTTCAATTTTTGGACCGCACAAAGGTATACCGGAGGTTTCAGCGAACCGATTACAAAGATACGCGTTGTTCCTCAGCGCGTATAATTTTAAAATCGAATTCGTTCGTAGTGTAAATAATAGCGCGGATTATTTGTCCCGCACAAGTCTTCCCGACGACGCGGACGATACGCGGTCGCGGTCAATGACCGCGGACAGCGCTCAGCACGCTGCCGCCGCGGCCTCCCCGATTGACCGCGCGTCCTATGTTCACTTCGTAATAGACGGACACATGCCAGTTACGCAGGACGAATTGCGCAAGGAAACTAGCCGAGATGTTAATTTGATGAAGGTGATTGATTTTATTTTTAAGGATTGGCCTAGAAGCGTATCTGATGTGAATTTAAAACCGTTCCACATATGCAGGAATCAATTATCATACGAAGACGGTTGTGTTATGAGAGGGCATAAATTGATTTTACCAGAAAGTCTTCAAATGAAAATATTAAACGAACTCCATACTTCCCACCTGGGTATTGTAAAAACAAAGGCTGAAGCTCGTTCCCGTTTCTGGTTTCCGGGTATTGATAAAAAAATAGAAACTATGATCAACTCTTGTAGCGTTTGCATACATTTACGACCTACCCCTCCGCGCGCCCCGCTTGCACCCTGGCCATACCCCCCGCAACCATTCTACCGATTGCATATTGATTTTTTGGGACCGTTAGATAATAGACATTATTTAATTGTAGTAGATGCATACACGAAATGGGTGGAAGTTTACGAGATGTTTGGTTCAACGACCTCATCAGCTGCATTAGAAAAACTATACGAGTTTGTTTCAAGGTTCGGTTTACCTAATACAATTGTAAGCGATAACGGCACGGCTTTCACGTCACAAGAGTTTAAACGGTTTTGTAGAATTAACGGGATTGAGCACGTGACGTCACCGCCCTATAATCCTGCGAGCAACGGCCAGGCCGAAAGTTATGTAAAGATCGCAAAAAAGGGAATAAAATCGTGTATTTTATCTAGTAACAGCCAAAAAGACACTAGGGTCAAACTCTTAAAATATCTTTTTGATTACCGGAACTCGGTACATTCAGTGACAGGGTTCTCTCCGGCTCAATTAGTTTTTGGACGTAAATTAAGATCAAGGTTGGATCTATTGTCGCAAAAACCGCTGTCGTCACCCTCAAACGCGTCACTGGTCAGCACAGTAAAATCAAAACAGTGTTTGCAGTGTAAATACAATGGCGGCAAAAATAGACAAGTTTTTAAAAATGGAAACGAAGTATTGTTCAAAAAATTTAGCAATACAGATAAGTTCACATGGTGCAGAGGCACAATAATAGACAAAATTGGCAGAGTTTTTTATTTGATTAACGATCATATAACAGGGAGTGTGGTGAAAAAACATAAAAATCAGATTGTGTTGTATAAGGGCAACGCCAATGTACAACAACGTTGGGATACTAGCGAAATAGACGATGATGGTGACTATGATGTGCCACCAGCGGAACCACTGTGCCCCCAACTCGCGTCTCAAGCTGACGCCGCCGCCACGGGGGAGGTGGGGCAGGGTGCGAGTACGCCGCCAGCGGTGCCGGCATCGCCACCCGTATCTGTGCCGTCCGGCTCCAGCCGTCTCGATAGAGCTTTGCGTCAGCTTCCAAAGGTGGACTAT
Source organism: Melanchra persicariae (assembly GCA_947386135.1). NCBI lineage: Eukaryota > Metazoa > Arthropoda > Insecta > Lepidoptera > Noctuidae > Melanchra > Melanchra persicariae. Next base: position 4,534,842 of record OX376673.1, on the reverse strand, counting down.
AGAAGCCTTGCGCTAGGCAAGTGACCAGTGGATTCCATACCTAATATAAATATTGTATAACTTGCTACCTTAGGTACTTGTTGGTGTAACGTAGTGTTAACCTAATTTTAATTATGCATAAGGTACTCCATGTATGTAGTTGTAAGTTTACTTTAGTATTATAATTTCGTATTATTATTATTGTTCTTGTATCTTCGAAATATGGTGGGGAGATGTTATGTACAAGCAATAGCGATGCGCGGCCGCGCGACTGCTAGCGCGCACGCGGCGCCCCGCACACCGCACCCCCACTCGCGGATCCGCTCATGTTGTTACAAAAATAAAGCGTGAGTGCGTTCACAGCAGCCGTAGTTTTACTTGTGTCTCGTATCTAACAGTGATATTCTTATTTAGTTTTTTTATGGAAATTAAAAGAAAAAACCGTAAAGAATACCTAAGTACATATTTTACCGCACATTCCATGGTGTGGTGTGTAAATTTTAACGTTCGAACAATGTGTACAGGCTTCGTAAATGCATTTTTTGAGCAAATGTGTTGAAAAACTTTATACCTACCTCTACTAATGCAAAGTGACCTCCCATCAACGGACCATTATTTAGGCGAATGTGATAAGTAATTTCTAACCATAAATATTTTTGCGTCCCCTAAGCCCCCAAGTGACATTCAAATATATTATTCACACTAAATGTACCTAACAACTGCACGAAATTCTCTTCTTGCTAAATTGTGTGTGGACCCAGCTCAACCCCTACACATTTTTGATGTAAACTGATGCTTTCTTGCAATCTGTGAGTCTGTGGGATTGATTTCGTGAGATGGGACGGAAGTGTAACAGGAAGCCGGGGAAGCGCGCAAATATTTTTTTTAAATAAAACCGAATGAATAATTACTATTAATATCACAGATCCAACAATGAATTGTTTAATCATGAAGATCCACATTATCACGATGACCAGCGTCAGATGAATAGTGTTACGCGCCAGAATTAATGCCGGGTACATAAAGATAAAAGTTACTACTAGCGCCATCTAGTATCGAGTAGCAGAACTAGTAGAGTCAAGATCCTTTTAGACTTTTCTATGCTAGAACATTCTAGAGTTTTCGATGTCTGGTTGGTCCGGACCGGTATGTACTCGAACTTTCTAGATGATTCTATACTAGAAGGTTCTGGAATTATCTGCCGACCTATATAAGGCCCGCATAGCCTGTGACCGAGTCAGTATTGAATCTGCGATACAAGCGATAACTTCGAGAGTGAACTTCGACTGCGAATTAAAGTGATCAGAGAGCTAAGCACGAATTTCTGCGTAATTGCATCGAGAGCGTAAACGTATCGCCTTCGACAAATTTTGTATGCAAAATTGATCAGCGCCGTGTGTGCGTATTTGGAACTAACTAATCGGTAGCACGAAACATTGACAACCACCTTCGTATAGTTTTTACGCATTAACGTTACGTAAATGAACCAAATGTATGGAAATCGATAGCAATCGGTAGCACGAATTGTGTCGTTTCGACTTTCTCGCTAGCTGGGACGCTGTCACGTAAAAAAAAATCTCACTGACATTTTCTTGGTGAGACAGTTTACGTCAAAAAAATATTCCGTATTTATTTTCGAACTAATGCAAGAAAATGCAATTTATTCATGAAAACAAGAGGAAGGCATGCTGCCTATTTATCATCCGCTCTCCTGGATACATAAAGAGGCTAGGAGAAGATGTGAAACGAGGTAGGAAACATTTCCATTTTCTTAGTAAACACACGTAATAGTTTCTCATCAAAAAACATTTTTATAAGTGTTATTCATGCAAATCACACTACAGCTCCCTGCGCCAGCCGCGCGCCTTGGTGAAGTTCGTTTCTGTGCGTAATTCGCCGCAACTCTTTGGTGCTCAAACTAATTTATGTTATAACCACGCAGCATCGTGATAGGTGTTACAAATACTGCCCCTAAGACGACCCACTGATCCTGCTATAGGTACCTAATACAATGCACGTGTTTGTACTCGTATGTAGTTTGTTTCAACGGGTCCATACCAACGCAAAATTGGAATGTAATAGAACTTGCAACAAACCTCAGTGAGCAAATGATGTAGGTACTAGGCAACCGTAGCTACTACTACCTTATTCTCGACAATATAAGATTTAACATTTCTTAATGTACCTATAACATCTACTTCAGCAGGTTTGTGAAAATGGTTGCAGCGCCTATTCAAATGGCAAGAACTATACAATAAGCCGCATTCTACAAGTCTATCGATGATGGCTAGAGACCCGTGCTTACCAAGGGAGAAAAGCAGGACGAATATGAAACAGAACACCTTCGCAGCGTGACGATTGGTTTATTGAAAAGACCTGCCATCGTAACCGGCGTCTTATCTACTGTCGGTACCTACACCGTACTGCTAGCGCACTGTGAGAGACTCCTTCGAAAATAGTTTATCAAATCCTAGATCAAATCATCCCGCATGCAAGGCTTGCGTACCGCTACCTTTTGTAATAAATGAAAGGCTTGTTTGTTAAATCAATTTCTATTTTGGATCCGACTATTAATGTAATACATTAAGAAAACCTGAATAAACAGAAATTAGAAGGTAAAATTGTTTGTTTTTAAGTTCCTTTGTAAAGGTAGTCTCTGGAAGTCAGGTCCGATCTTCGATCACTATTAAAGGCGATCGAAGGGTCTGATTATGATAATTCTTTTTCTGCTAAAAAGCTACACTAATGTTGCTTTTTTATCACGGAAAACAAACAGTTTTTTTTGGGCTAGCCTCGTCAGCAAAGCAGTGGGGAATGACGAGTACTTGTTGTAAATAATACATCCAGTAAACGGCCCCGACTAGGCCCGTGATCTGACATAGGTCGATGTTCCAAACCCAAATGCTTGGTGTTATTTATTTTATCATTGCTAATCTCAAAGCAGCTAAGGACGTCGCGTGGTGAGGACACTGTTATATCCTAGAAGAAAAAAATCGAAGACATGTGAAATCCAGCTAACCCTCACTGGGTCCGCGTGATGGATTGTGGCCGACTCGCCCTCACAGAGAAAGCCTGTAGCCTAGCAGTAGTAGGAACTTGGTGTGCTGATTAAGCTTATGCCAGATAAAATTCTAAAAAATCTTTTGCAATTAGAAATTACCATTCACTATGTATATTATAAGCATAATGCATTGATGAAATAAAATATCGATTTACATTTAAACAAAACTTTATATTTCATGTGTCCTAAATAGAGGTACCTACACGGATCTTATTGAATTGGTAAAGCTGTTAGATATCAAACATGTTTGGAGCACCTATGAGCTATGGCTTATAGACCGTGCTCCAAACACCTGAAATGGCAGGAACAGCAGATATTCCAAACATGGTTGACATCTTAGCAGCTTGAAATTAGCACTTTTGAATCATCAAAAGTTACAAAAGATTCCCCCAATCGCTTCGTTGAATGCCCTGTTGTCGTGGTCTTTGAAGAAACTCAGTCACAGACTAGTAGACGCTCGTGTAAGCGATTGGAATGGTTTGCCTGCTCTTGGTCGCAATGCTGGATTATATTGTTGCAATGTGGTGCCGGCAAAGACTCTTGGCTAGAACCTGAAATAATCTACTTTTCATCTCCTGTTGATAAAAGAAGTAGTTATAACAAAAATCAAAGATTGTGAAACATGAAAAAGAATTGGTCGTGCAAAGTGTTATTGGTCTTTCTCAGTAACAGCCCTACATGAAGTCTCATTCTGTGTGCTGTGTACGGCAATAGGCTCACCTCATACTCCATAGGAACCAGCATAACAGGCGCATTTGGCATTGCTGCATGAGTATGAGCAATAAAAGTGTAGATTACAAAATTTTATAAAAATGCTTACTTTTCTATGAACTTCACCTTAAGGACGGTTTGACTAAAGCTTGTTCTTGTTGACTTTGTTAATTATAACATCTTGGTACCGTACAGCACACAGTTTTCTTGTATAAGCTGGTGAATTACAATTATTATTTGAAATGACAACAAACAACAATAGACGTTACGCCTTATTAGGGTAAACATACACCGAGACGCAACGTCACCACCACCATTTACAAATGGCGCTATTAAAAATTTCAAAAGTAACCAAATCCTCCAAATTAGGAAGAAATCATTGCAAAGTATATATTTGTTTAATAATATAACTTCATCATATCAGCCGAAAGACGTCCACTGCTGGACATAGGCCTCCCCCAAGCGTCGCCACAACAACCGGTCCTGTGCGTCTCGCATCCATCGGTTACCCGCGACCCTCACCAGGTCATCGGTCCACCTTGTGGGAGGCCTTCCAACGCTGCGTCTTCCGGTACGCGGTCGCCACTCCAAAACTTTTCGGCCCCATCGACCATCTGTTCTGCGAGCAATGTGCCCTGCCCACTGCCACTTCAATTTGGCGATCCTTCGGGCTATGTCGGTAACCTTGGTTCTCTTGCGGATATCATCATTCCTGATTCGATCACGCAAGGAAACTCCGAGCATTGCCCTCTCCATTGCCCTTTGGGTGACTTTAAGCCTTCTGATGAGGCCCATTGTGAGCGACCACGTTTCGAGTCCATAGGTCATCACTGGCAACACGCACTGGTCATAGACTTTCGTCTTGAGACACTGTGGTATGTGAGACGAGAAGATACCGCGCAACTTCCCGAACGCCGCCCAGCCGAGTCGGATTCGACGGTTGACCTCCTTCTCGAAGTTAGCCCTACCTAGCTGGATCGTTTGTCCCAGGTAGACGTACTCATCAACAACTTCGAGTGCAGAGCCTCCAATCTTGATAAGAGTGGGTGCTACATGGGTATTTACCATGACCTTGGTTTTTTCCATGTTCATTTTAAGACCCACTCTTTCGGAAGCTCTACTGAGGTCATCGAGCATTGTACTGAGGTCCTCCGTGGTCTCAGCCATGACGACTATATCGTCGGCAAATCGAAGATGAGTGATGTACTCGCCATTTACATTGATGCCTAGCCTTTTCCAGTCCAAAACCTTGAAGACGTCCTCCATTGCGGCCGTGAACAGTTTCGGAGAAATTACGTCTCCCTGCCTCACACCCCGCTGCAGGAGGATAGGTTCTGATGTCTGATCCTGAAGTCGGACTGACATGGTGGCGTTTTCATACAAACACTTCAGCACCTCGATGTACCGATAGTCGATCTGGCACCGTTGGAGAGACTGCAGCACAGCCCAAGTCTCGATCGAGTCGAAGGCTTTCTCGTAGTCCACAAACGCTAAGCAGAGGGGCAGATTATACTCTTCGGTCTTCTGTATAACCTGCCGCAGCGTGTGTATGTGGTCTACGGTGTTGAAGCCTTTTCGGAATCCGGCTTGTTCGGGAGGCTGGAAGTCGTCAAACCTGCGTGCGAGACGGTTTGTGATGACTCTGGAAAACAGCTTGTAGACATGGCTCAGAAGCGAGATGGGCCTGTAGTTCTTAAGCAGGGCATTGTCGCCCTTTTTAAAGAAGAGTACCACCACACCTCTGCTCCACGCTTGTGGCGTTTTCCCCTCGAGTTTGACGGAATCGAACAGTTTCTGAAGGGCCTTAAGGACTGGTTTTCCACCCGCCTTCAGGAGTTCGGCCGTAATTCCGTCCTCACCCGACGCCTTGTTGTTCTTAAGCTGCTTCAGAGCCATCCTAATCTCATACAGGCTGACGTCCGGGATGTCTTCGGTATAATGCCGGGTCAATCTAGCTCTTGGGTCGTTCGCTAGATTTGCTGCGGGTTTGGTCATTGACGTGTATAACTGTCCATAGAATGTCTCGATCTCCCTCAGAAGCTCCGATTTGGCGGATATGGTTCTGCCATCGTCGGTCTTCAGTTTTGTGAGCTGGCTCTGCCCAATAGACAAATCCCTTGCAAAGACCTTGGAGCCCTTATTCCGCTCTATCGCGTCTTTAATCGTATCAGTATTAAAGCGGCGGAGGTCGCTTTTCAAGGACTTGGAGATCCGTCTATTGAGCTGCCGGTACTTGCACGCATCGTCTGAAGACTGCAGAATCATCTCACGCCTCTCCTTCATGAGCTTGAGAGTTGGATCAGAGAGCCTCTTGGTCTTATCTGTACGGCGAGTCTTGAAGAACTTAGACCCGACCGTATGAACAGTTTCCACGAACCCATCGTTGTATTCGTCCACGGAGCTCCCTAGGCACTCGAAACGATTTTGAAGTTCGAGCTGAAAGCTTTCGGAGTTTTGGATCTGGATCTGTGCTGGACGGAGCGTAGACTTCATCAGTCGAGACCTTTCCAGCTTGATATTTAGATTCAATGTGCCTCTTACCATGCGGTGATCACTTCCGGTTTTCACCACGTTGATCACGGAGACATCATTGAATATCTGCTTCTTCGTCGACATGATGAAGTCAATCTCATTTTTAGTTGCACCGTCGGGGCTCTGCCAGGTCCACTTCCTGTGCTCACGTTTTCTGAAAAAGGAGTTCATCATATAGAGGCCCTCCTTCTCCATAAAACTGGCCAGTAGGTGTCCCCGGTGGTTCCGACGTCCATATCCAAATTGCCCCACTCGCAGCTCGTCACCGTCACGTTTGCCCAGTTTCGCGTTAAAGTCCCCCATGACCACGGTGAAATGAGTTTTATGACCATGCATGGCTCTGGATATATCCTCATACATGGTCTCTATTTCGTCGTCGGGGTGTGTTGAGGTTGGGGCGTAAACCTGTACGACCTTCAACGAATATCTTGACGATATTCTGAGTATAAGGTACGCCACCCTGGTCGACACACTCTCGATCCTCACCACATTGGACACGAGGGACCTGTGGACGAAAAACCCGACACCACCCTGGGACTTCTGGTCACCCTCCCGGAAATAGAACAGGTTGCCGGATTTGAGAATTGTCGTGTCCTCCCCCTCTCTTCGGACTTCAGACAATCCCAAAACACTCCATCGCAACCTGCTCAATTCCTCCTCAAGTTCGGTGATCTTCTCGTCGGTCCGGAGTGTTCTCGTGTTTAATGTTGCCAGGTCCAGTCGTCGGTGTTTTTTACGGTAGCCGTATCCACTCCGGGGATTCTTAGCACCCCTTGCATCGTCATAACCTTGACCGCTACCGGAGTCAAGGGTAGACGCGCTGCCGGGCACTAGGGGCCATTTTTTTGTTGTGCTCATCATTTGGGGGGGGGTTTGCCCTAATCGCCACGCTTGGCAGGCGGGTTGGCGATCGCAGTATAGCTGTTGCAATGTACCGAAAGAATGCTGCTGCCCATTCTCTGGTGAGTCCCTTAGTCGCCTCATACGACACCCACAGGAAGCGATGGGATGGTGCTATTCTTTTGCGCCCCGGCACCATACGGGGTAATAATATAACTTGTATAATTATTATTTCTATCAAGTGAATGATTATTTGGGAAATTTTGGTTAGTAATAATATAGGTAGTATTCCATCTAACTACCATTACTATGTCCAAAGGAATTAGGTACTTACTAAGGCCTAGAAAAGTTAAGGTGTGAGCGTGCTGCAAGCGCTTTTATCAATTTTTAAGTTCGCTAGTGCAAGAACTTCACAGCTCCACGCGTTCGCATCAGTGTGCTAACGGTTTTATATTTTTGTCATTTGCAGGAAAACGTCAAACGTGAAATGCAATCTGTCAAATGTCATGTGTTACACCGTTCGAAATCGAACAATTTATCATTAATTTCATCACTATTAAACTGAAATTTTTAATTTTACATGAAAAAAAGAATTTATAAAAATGATAAACTTGTTTTAACATTTATATAATATTAATACTTTTTTTATCTTTAGTATTTTTCAGGCTCTAATTGAATCAAAACAGAGTTATCGGTTTTTTGTCTTCATTTTCAGAACGCACCATTCACTTTAAACCATTCTAATCGCTCTTGGATTCTCGGCCTAAATTAACCATCGTTCAAATAGTATCTTCGAGTTGTCGCAAGACGTTTTTTGGAGTTCGTGCTACCAATATAACATGTCGCTGTAGCGAGTACGTAATTGTCTGGTATTTATTTACCATATCGATACGATTTCGCAAGAATTTCGTGCTTAGCCCACAGTAGTGCAATTGTGATTTATAATTAGTGAGTTTAAGTTGTAATTAGTGTTGATTAATTAAAGTGTCATTTTGGTTATTTTATCGGCTGTTTTTATTGTCACGAACCCTAAGCTCGTAACAATTGGTGTCAGAAGAGGGGATATTTAAACTATGCCGATTCTACCGAAGGACGACACGGAAGGTATCCGTACCCGAAGTCAACGCCAGCAAGAGACGGACCAGAGGCGTTTTGGAAGTGCAACGCCGCAGACGTTGGAGGGCCAGTTGCCGAACATGGAGCCCGGCCCATCCACAGCAGCTCCAGCATCTGCAGCACCAGATTTTGGAGCTCTGATGATGATGCTGCAGGAACAGGCTCGCCGGCAGGAGGAACAGGCTCGCTGGCAGGAGGAACAGGCTCGCCGGTTGGAAGAACAGCTGCAGCGTGACAAGGAGGAGCAGGCGCGCCGCCAGGAAGAACAGATGGTCCTCATGAAGGATCTGCATGCCACTTTCGGCAAAGAAATAAAGGTGGTAAAAGAGAAGGTTGTTCAGCACGAGAACCGCCTGGTAGAAGCTGAAACCCAGATTGCTGAAATGAAAAAAGCAATGGACAACCTTAAAGTAGGAGATGGAATTGCAACTCCCGTAGCTACTACACCTTCGCTACGTGGATTCAAAGTGCCGCCTTTCGATGGGACATCTTCCTGGTCGGCGTACAAAATACAGTTTGAGGCTGTTATGAAGGCGAACGGCTGGAATAAAAATCAGGCCATGACTGCCCTCACCTTAAGCTTGCGCGACCAGGCCTTAACTGTTCTGGAAGCTCTCGGTAAGGAAGTGACTTACGAGCAGCTCCTTGAGGCGTTGGAAGCCAGGTATGGCGACGCTCATCTGGAACACGTGTTTCGTGCGCAGCTTAAGGATCGCGTGCAGCGTAGCAGTGAAAACCTGCAGCAGTGGGCCCTTGAAGTGGAGAAGCTGGTTCGAAAAGCATACCAGTCTGTGCCTGCGCTCATTGATGGGAACCTGGTGCAGGCTTTCATCGACGGTATTCGCGACCTTGAGGTTAGAGCTGCTGTGAGGCTTGCGCACCACGGGATGCTTAAGGACGCCTTGGCTCATGCATTGGAGGTGGAAGCTGTGCGGCAGGATCACCGTTCCCATCGCGTCAGAGAGATTGCAGCGGCTACAGTTCGCGACCGTGTTAAAGGATACAGCCCTAGGTGCTATGGCTGTGGGGAAAGGGGCCACTTTCGATCCAGTTGCCCTAGACAAACTATACAAAGGGAAGCTGTGCGGCAGGATTGTCGTTCCCACCGTAGCAAGGAGGTTACAGAAGCTGCAGTTCATGATCGTTTTAAAAGGTACAGCCCTAGGTGCTACGGCTGTGGTGAAAAGGGCCACCTTCGATCCAGTTGCCCTAAGCGAACTGCAGAAAGGAATGATAGCCGATCTCTCGAAGGTAGGGCGGCTGACAGCAGCACCAAGCGGCTGCAGGAGTACGACTTAGTAGTCGAACATCGCAGCGGAAGAACTCATGACAACGCAGATGTATTGTCAAGAAGACCTTGCCCTGAAGACTGCAAGCATTATAGTAGGCAAGAAGGTAAAGAAGTCGTACCTGTGAGGATGCTCAAGACAGAGCTCTGCAACGAGTGGAAGGAAAAACTACAACTTGCACAGCAGGAAGATTCGGACATTAAGCCGATTCTGGAATGGATGAAGGCCAGTGCTCCTAAGCCAACGTGGAGCGACATCTCAGCGATGAGTTCGATCACAAAAAGCTATTGGGCCCAATGGGACAGCTTAGTGATTCAGGATGGAGTTCTGTGCCGTAAATGGGAAAATGCTCGGGGAGACAGCTGTCATTTGCAAATGGTTGTCCCTAAAGCTAAAGTACCGGATGTTCTTGAGTTGTACCATAATGGTCGTTCAGGAGGCCATATGGGAGTTAAACGGACTCTACTGAAGATACGGGAACGGTTTTACTGGGTTCACTGTCGTGACGATGTCGAGGACTGGTGTCGGAAATGTACAACTTGTGCGGCTGTAAAAGGACCACAGACTCGTAGTAGAGGTGCATTGAAGTTGTACAATGTTGGTGCACCATGGGAAAGGATAGCCCTAGACGTTGCGGGACCGTTTCCGGAAAGTGAAAGTGGTAACAAGTATTTCATGGTTGTAATGGATTACTTCACTAAGTGGCCGGAAGTCTTCGCCATTCCAAATCAAGAAGCTACAACAGTTGCAGATAAACTTGTTCATGAAGTCTTCTGTCGTTTTGGAGTACCCTTGGAGATTCACAGCGATCAAGGAAGGAATTTTGAGTCCCAAATATTCCAGGAAACTTGTCGAGTTATGGGTACTCATAAAACGAGAACAACTTCTTACCACCCACAATCAGATGGAATGGTTGAACGATTTAATCAGACATTGGAGAGATACCTAGCAAAAGTGGTGGAGAATCGGCAACGGGATTGGGACAAGCATATACAACCGTTTTTGCTGTCATACCGAAGTGCTGTTCACGAAAGCACATCAGTGACACCAGCTTTCGCAAACTTTGGTAGAGAATTACGGCTGCCTGCAGACCTGATTACCGGAATACCACCTGATGCTCCTCGCAGCATAACCGATTATGCGAATGACTTACGGAACAAAATGAATGACATTTATGAGCACGTCAGACAATCGGGCCAGCAAATGTCTGAAAAGATGAAAACCCGTTATAACCGCAAAATGAACAATAAAGGATTCGACGAAGGTTCACTGGTGTGGTTACACAATCCAGTTCGCAGCAAAGGGAAATCTCCTAAGCTTCAAGCTAAATGGGACGGGCCGTACCGGATTGTGACGAAAATGAATGACGTAACCTACCGCATACAGAAAGGTATAAGAAGTGCTCCTAAGATCGTCCATGTGGATCGACTGGCGCGTTATTATGGGACCGATAATGCTCGGGACGAGCATGTCTTAGGAGGGGGCAGTGTTACGCGCCAGAATTAATGCCGGGTACATAAAGATAAAAGTTACTACTAGCGCCATCTAGTATCGAGTAGCAGAACTAGTAGAGTCAAGATCCTTCTAGACTTTTCTATGCTAGAACATTCTAGAGTTTTCGATGTCTGGTTGGTCCGGACCGGTATGTACTCGAACTTTCTAGATGATTCTATACTAGAAGGTTCTGGAATTATCTGCCGACCTATATAAGGCCCGCATAGCCTGTGACCGAGTCAGTATTGAATCTGCGATACAAGCGATAACTTCGAGAGTGAACTTCGACTGCGAATTAAAGTGATCAGTGGGCTAAGCACGAAATTCTTGCGAAATCGTATCGTTATGGTAAATAAATACCAGACAATTACGTACTCGCTACAGCGACATGTTATATTGGTAGCACGAACTCCAAAAAACGTCTTGCGACAACTCGAAGATACTATTTGAACGATGGTTAATTTAGGCCGAGAATCCAAGAGCGATTAGAACGGTTTAAAGTGAATGGTGCGTTCTGAAAATGAAGACAAAAAACCGATAACTCTGTTTTGATTCAATTAGAGCCTGAAAAATACTAAAGATAAAAAAAATATTAATGTTATATAAATGTTAAAACAAGTTTATCATTTTTATAAATTCTTTTTTTCATATAAAATTAAAAATTTCAGTTTAATAGTGATGAAATTAATGATAAATTGTTCGATTTCGAACGGTGTAACACATGACATTTGACAGATTGCATTTCACGTTTGACGTTTTCCTGCAAATGACAAAAATATAAAACCGTTAGCACACTGATGCGAACGCGTGGAGCTGTGAAGTTCTTGCGCTAGCGAACTTAAAAATTGATAAAAGCGCTTGCAGCACGCTCACACCTTAACTTTTCCAGGCCTTAGTAAGTACCTAATTCCTTTGGACATAGTAATGGTAGTTAGATGGAATACTACCTATATTATTACTAACCAAAATTTCCCAAATAATCATTCACTTGATAGAAATAATAATTATACAAGTTATATTATTACACAAATATATACTTTGCAATGATTTCTTCCTAATTTGGAGGATTTGGTTACTTTTGAAATTTTTAATAGCGCCATTTGTAAATGGTGGTGGTGACGTTGCGTCTCGGTGTATGTTTACCCTAATAAGGCGTAACGTCTATTGTTGTTTGTTGTCATTTCAAATAATAATTTGTAATTCACCAGCTTATACAAGAAAACTGTGTGCTGTACGGTACCAAGATGTTATAATTAACAAAGTCAACAAGAACAAGCTTTAGTCAAACCGTCCTTAAGGTGAAGTTCATAGAAAAGTAAGCATTTTTATAAAATTTTGTAATCTACACTTTTATTGCTCATACTCATGCAGCAATGCCAAATGCGCCTGTTATGCTGGTTCCTATGGAGTATGAGGTGAGCCTATTGCCGTACACAGCACACAAAATGAGACTTCATGTAGGGCTGTTACTGAGAAAGACCAATACCTAACACTTTGCACGACCAATTCTTTTTCATGTTTCACAATCTTTGATTTTTGTTATAACTACTTCTTTTATCAACAGGAGATGAAAAGTAGATTATTTCAGATTCTAGCCAAGAGCCTTTGCCGGCACCACATTGCAACAATATAATCCAGCATTGCGACCAAGAGCAGGCAAACCATTCCAATCGCTTACACGAGCGTCTACTAGTCTGTGACTGAGTTTCTTCAAAGACCACGACAACAGAGCATTCAACGAAGCGATTGGGGGAATCTTTTGTAACTTCTGATGATTCAAAAGTTCTAATTTCAAGCTGCTAAGATGTCAACCATGTTTGGAATATCTGCTGTTCCTGCCATTTCAGGTGTTTGGAGCACGGTCTATAAGCCGTAGCTCATAGATGCTCCAAACATGTTTGATATCTAACAGCTTTACCAATTCAATAAGATCCGTGTAGGTACCTCTATTTAGGACACATGAAATATAAAGTTTTGTTTAAATGTAAATCGATATTTTATTTCATCAATGCATTATGCTTATAATATACATAGTGAATAGTAATTTTTAGAATTTTATCTGGCATAAGCTTAATCAGCACACAGTTCCTACTACTGCTACGCTACAGGCTTTCTCTGTGAGGGCAAGTCGGCCACAATCCATCACGCGGACCCAGTGAGGGTTAGCTGGATTTCACATGTCTTCGATTTTTTTCTTCTAGGATATAACAGTGTCCTCACGACGCGACGTCCTTAGCTGCTTTGAGATTAGCAATGATAAAATAAATAACACCAAGCATTTGGGTTTGGAACATCGACCTATGTCAGATCACGGGCCTAGTCGGGGCCGTTTACTGGATTTATTATTTACAACAAGTACTCGTCATTCCCCACTGCTTTGCTGACGAGGCTAGCCCAAAAAAAACTGTTTGTTTTCCGTGATAAAAAAGCAACATTAGTGTAGCTTTTTAGCAGAAAAAGAATTATCATAATCAGACCCTTCGATCGCCTTTAATAGTGATCGAAGATCGGACCTGACTTCCAGGGACTACCTTTACAAAGGAACTTAAAAACAAACAATTTTACCTTCTAATTTCTGTTTATTCAGGTTTTCTTAATGTATTACATTAATAGTCGGATCCAAAATAGAAATTGATTTAACAAACAAGCCTTTCATTTATTACAAAAGGTAGCGGTACGCAAGCCTTGCATGCGGGATGATTTGATCTAGGATTTGATAAACTATTTTCGAAGGAGTCTCTCACAGTGCGCTAGCAGTACGGTGTAGGTACCGACAGTAGATAAGACGCCGGTTACGATGGCAGGTCTTTTCAATAAACCAATCGTCATGCTGCGAAGGTGTTCTATTTCATATTCGTCCTGCTTTTCTCCCTTGGTAAGCACGGGTCTCTAGCCATCATCGATAGACTTGTAGAATGCGGCTTATTGTATAGTTCTTGCCATTTGAATAGGTGCTGCAACCATTTTCACAAACCTGCTGAAGAAGATGTTATAGGTACATTAAGAAATGTTAAATCTTATATTGTCGAGAATAAGGTAGTAGTAGCTACGGTTACCTAGTACATAATTTGCTCACTGAGGCTTGTTGCAAGTTCTATTACATTCCGATTTTGTGTTGGTTTGGACCCGTTGAAACAAAATACATACGAGTATTGTATTAGTACCTATAGCAGGATAAGTGGGTCGTCTTAGGGGCAGTATTTGTAACACCTATCACGATGCTGCGTGGTTATAACATAAATTAGTTTGAGCACCAAAAAACAACGCGGAGTTGCGGCGAATCACGCACAGAAACGAACTTCACCAAGGCGCGCGGGTGGCGCAGGGAGCTCTAGTGTGATTCGCATGAATAACACTTATAAAAATGTTTTTTGATGAGAAACTATTACGTGTGTTTACAAAGATAATGGAAATGTTTCCTACCTCGTTTCACATCTTCTCCTAGCCTCTTTATGTATCCAGGAGACCGGATGATAAATAGGCAGCATGCCTTCCTCTTGTTTTCATGAATAAATTGCATATTCTTGCATTAGTTCCAAAATAAATACGGAATATTTTTTGACGTAAACTGTCTCACCAAGAAAATGTCAGTGACAATTTTTTTTACGTGACAGCGTCCCAGCTAGCGAGAAAGTCGAAACGACACAATTCGTGCTACCGATTGCTATCGATTTCCATACATATGGTTCATTTACGTAACGTTATGCGTAAAAACAATACGAAGGTGGTTGTCAATTTTTCGTGCTACCGATTAGTTAGTTCCAAATACGCACACACGGCGCTGATCAATTTTGCATACAAAATTTGTCGAAGGCGATACGTTTACGTTGTCGATGCAATTACGCAGAGATTCGTGCTTAGCCCTCAGTAGTGCAATTGTGATTTATAATTAGTGAGTTTAAGTTGTAATTAGTGTTGATTAATTAAAGTGTCATTTTGGTTATTTTATCGGCTGTTTTTATTGTCACGAACCCTAAGCTCGTAACAATAGTTTTGGCCAGGAATAAGAAAAACGCAACGTAATCACAAAATAACGGTTTATTATTTCACTCGGTACAAATTCACAGAATAACTTCAATACAGTACAATAAAATTCACAGTTGTTACTTCCTTCCGTGTTCCACAGTGACTGCCCGTAAATGGCGGACTAAGCGATTCTTATGGCAATTTGCCCCACTACTCGCAGTGGAGAACCGTTAGTCAAAAAAGTTACCAACAAATAACGAAATAATCAGTTTAAATACATTTACGAACTTAAATCACTAATAATTTAGTATAACACGATTATTTACACAGATTTTACTAATAAGTCATTTATTGACTTAAACAAAAACATTTAAACCTAATAAATTCATAAGTGCATTGCTTCTTGATACATTTACTGACTAATATTTACTTATGTAATCATTAATTATAATACAACCTAACAGCTCGGCCATCCTGTTTCAAGCGAGTCCCATCGCTTTTTTTTTTTTTTTTTTTTAAATCAAAACAATAATAAAATCAAAGCTAAACCATTAAGAATCACAAATCATTATAAATTACTAGTTCAATATTTTGCTTACCTACTCCTTGCTTTGGACACACATCTGCTCGTCATCACTGGCGCAATCATTCCCAGAAGAATCGGATTCCAAGTCTCTAGTGAAATTCATCCAGGGTTGAATTTTATCGATTGCTACAATATTTTCATATTTTCTGCCATGTTTACGTGTCAGAGGTGTATCCTCAACCAGGAACCTATCATTAGGGAGAATTTTTATTATGCGATAAGGACCCTGATACTTGACAGTAAGCTTTTGTGACTTACCGTCATGTGGCACCTGTCTTTCTACTCTTACCAAGTCGCCCTCTTTATACTGAGTTGAAGGTTTCCTGTGTTTATTATAATTAGTAGCGTCTCTTACCTGTTGCTTTCTTATCTTTTCGCCTACGTTTTGTTTTAGTGCATCTAATTCTTCCACAGGAGTCCTATTGAGAGTATCTTTGATAACTTCATTTAACTTACCTTCGGTTCTGCTGGTCACATTAAATCCGAATAACAGTTCCGACGGGCTCTTCTGAGTTGTTTTATGTTTTGTTGTGTTAATACCTACCTGTATGTCGGAAATGTGATCATCCCATGACTTATCATCTCCACCGTGACTAGAGGTTGATAAAGCATCCAATATGGTTCTGTTGAACCTCTCCACTTGTCCGTTCGCCCTGGGTGTAGCAACGGCATTTTGGACGTGCTTTATGCCATAGGATGTAACAAAGTCCTGAAAATGTTTACTGGTAAAACTTGAGCCTTTGTCAGTAATTAAGCGCGCAGGAACTCCAAAATAACTTACAAATTGCTTCATCACCCTTACTGAAGTTGTGGCTTTGGTATTTCTAACTGGATTTATACTAACGTATTTTGTAAACCCGTCTATTATTACCAGTAGATAACAGTTTCCTGCTTTGCTCTTTACGAAAGGGCCTAGGTGATCTGCGTGGATAGTATGAAAGGGTGAACTAACCTTCTCGATAGGGTGTAATTCACCTTCCCGTTTACCACCAGGGGCTTTGTGGTGAGCGCACTCCAGACAAGAAGAAACATATTTTTTTACAAATCGCCGCATTCTCCTGAACCAGTAATGTTCTCTTATTCTATGTAATGTCTTCTCAAACCCACAATGACCAACATCATCATGATTCATCTTAAGGATTTGCCAGCGTACGCCTCTTGGTACAAGCCATTTCAAGTCCTCCCCAATAATGCGGAAGACCCTATCGTTTTTTAGCTTATAATTTTTATGTACGTCAATGGCCTCCTCAGCAGACGGATCCAAAAGGATTTCTCTAATTCTCTTGACCTCATTATCAGCGGATTGCACAGTTGAAATCCAGTTTTGGTCAGATTGCTGAATTGGTAAGACGTCTAAAATATGTGGTTCACTTACCGGTTTGTCCACTGGATTCCTGCTGAGGGCATCTGCGTGCGCCATCCGGGTCCCGGAGCGATATTCTATAGTGCAGTCGTACTCTTGAAGTACAACCCACCAACGTGCGACTCGAGGTATGAGGTCCCGCTTCACTAACGTTGATCTGAGTGCATTGCAATCAGTCAGGATTCTGAACGGTATACCTACCAAATAAACCCTGAAACGATTTAATGAGGAGATCACTGCCAACGTTTCAAGCTCATAAGAATGCATCTTGCGTTCGTCAACATTCGTTTTACGACTGAAGTACGATACTGGTTGCAGTACGCCGTTCGCGTTTCGTTGAAGTAAGATGCCAGCCAAGCCATCCTTACAGGCGTCTGTATGCAACTCTGTTTCGGCTTTCGGATCATATAATGCAAGTAGCGGGCGACTTACAAGCAACTGTTTTACTTTAGTAAATGCCTCCTCTTGTTTGTTACTCCAAGTCCATACAGTGTTCTTTTTAAGTAGATCTGTCATGGGTGCTGTAATCACGGCATATCCTTTGATAAATCGTCTGAAAAACCCAGAAAGTCCAAGAAACTGCCGGACATCATGCTGGTTCTTAGGTGTAGGGAAATTGGATACTGCATCCGTCTTTCTACTTCCCGGTCTGATACCACTAGCGCTCACATCGAAACCTAGGAAATCTATGGAGTCCATGAAGAAATGACATTTACTAAGTTTCAGAGTTAACCCACCTTTTTTGAGTAACTGTAATACCTCTTCCAGGCGTTGAAGTCCCTCTCTGAAATCCTTGGATGGGATGAGGATATCATCCATGTATATTATTGCATATTTTATTTTGGCTTCCATTAATATTTTGTTGATGGTGCGTTGAAAAACCGATGGAGCATTAACTAAACCAAATGGCATGCGATTATATTCATATTGCCCATCAGGAGTCACAAAGGCAGTTTTAGGACGGGATTCTTCAGCCACTGGGATCTGATAATACCCAGAAGCTAGATCTAAGGATGTGAACAAGGCATTACCTGAGAGTAGATCCAGTTGGTCTTCTACTCTGGGCAGCGGGTAGTGATCCTTCTTAGTTTTTCTATTGAGCGCCCTGTAATCGACGCACAATCTTTTGTCACCTGTTTTCTTCTGAACCATGACAATCGGGCTTGCGTAAGGTGATGATGATTCTCTGATAATGTCGTTGTCCAACATCTCCTGTACCATGTTTCTTACCATAGACCTTTCAGTAAATGACATGCGATACGGGCGGTAAACTACTGGATCAGCATCATTGAGTTCGATGGTCATCTCGGTAACTGGCGTGTAGCCCAAGTCATGTAGTCCACTAGAAAAACAACTACTGTACCTTGCAAGCAAACCTTGTAGTTCCTGGGACTGGTCTTCATCTAACTGAGGATTACAGTTGACCGATGTCTCCATTTCAGCATCACCGAACGTTACGCTGAATGCATTTAATGTATTAGTCAATGAAACAGAGTTTCTCTGTAAAGAACGAGTTAAAAGAGTACCTTTAGTGATATGCATGGGAGTCACTGACATATTATAGATCAAGACTGCTCCAATTCCGTTCTTGATCTCGTACTGCCCGGGAAGTAAATAATGCTCCTGACCTTCAGTACCTCGTAAAGTACCATTTATATAAATATCACAATCCAACTGGGCATGCGTACAGATCTTTATTGCTTTTAACGTATTGCCAGGGATTTCGGTACCGGTAAACACTATAATATCTATTTTTTTCGGTGGTAGTCTTTGGAATTTGATTTCATCTGGAGTTTTAATAATTAATATGTCCGGCCTTTCTGTAACGGAATGCCCCAACAAAACGGGATTTACCAGCACATAATCCTCTACAACGTATAAATCTATTATTTCTTTCAGCCCTTGAACTTCGACGGAAGTCACAACGACTCCTAGCGGCATTATCAAGTTACCACCTATTCCTCTGAGTACTGGTAAATTCGGTCGATTTATAATCTTAAGATTTAGAGAATTAGCAACACTTACCTTAATAAGAGAACATTGACTCCCCAGATCAATGTGACACAATGTTGTTATTTCGTTCACCTTGATTTCCAACACATACTTGTTTAAACCGGTATCTTCAGCTGTAACTTCTGAAACCTGTTTTTGTGTTTGGTCATTACCTGGTGGTGGTGCTTTGTGTTTATCTGATTGGTTGGTTGTCCTCTTATCCCTGAGACAGTTAGCGGTCTGATGGCCAGACCGGTCACAATTAGTGCACTTCACAGGAGGTTTTTCACATTTAAAACTTGGGTGACCAATCTCGTTGCAGTTGTAACATTTTATATTAGTATTAATATTCATACCTGGTTTAGATGGACCCGGTCGATTTGAGTTGCTTCCAAATCGTCGATCATTTGGTTTCCGCGTAGAGTCTTGCGTCTCTCTACTTGGACCACTTTTAACTGTCCTCAAATATTGAAGTACCTGTTCTGGTTCTTTGAATTGAGCTGTTTGAGCGCCAACCTTCACCGCACGGTCGTCTATCCCATACAACAGACAATCTACTGCTTGCCTGCCATATATTTTACATCTATTCAATAGGTTAACCTTCGCATAATAATAATTCTCCAGTGATTCACCATATTTTGCTTTTTTAGATAGCATTTCCGTTAAAAGTTCCGCGTAATCTTCTCTACACGGGAAAGATTCTATCAGTTTCTTTTTCCATTCTGGCCACGTATGTAATATCGAAGTTAGACCCTGATACCACGTTTTTGCTACACCAGTTAACTTAGGTAGAGAGTAATGTACGATTTCTTTTTCTTCCCAACCGTAAATTTCGGCACATTCTTCAATTTTGGTCAACCAAGTCAATATGGTTTGTTCTTTAGACAAAGGGTCAAACTCCGGTATTACATTCGTGTTAAAAGACATCTTAGGTTTATCAGAACCCTTACATTTTTCTAAAATAGCTAAAAATTTATCCATTAACTTACTATCAGCTCCTTTTCCGTTTGATCTCCTTGTTCTTTTTGGCGATGGTGACTCACCTCCCGATCCCGAAGAAGTAGAGTAATAGCGCTTCCTCCTTACCCGTGATGATCGTTTTGAAAACTGCCTTCTGCGACTTTCCCTCCTTTCGTTCCATTCCTCACTTTCCGTCTGATCCTGAGTCCCTAGTATAATGCTTTGGTTTCCATCAGAACCCGTGTGCTGATGCTCTTGCCTCGAGCGTTGTGCACTCCTTTCCGAGTTGAAATCGTCTACGATCTGATTTTGACCCGTAACCTGGGGTATTCCTTCCTGTGCATGCGCCAGCCCTTCCCCTCGACTGGTCATACCACAAGTATTCCCTGACCCTTCACCTCGGGTTTGGTTTCCAACAGGGCCCTTACCTCGGGTTCCTTCCCTATAAGACCCTTTTCCTCGGGTTCCCTTTTTATACGGCCCTTTACCTCGGGCATTTCCTTCATATCCATCCATAACAGCGAGGTCTGAAACTTTTAAAATAAGCTTAGTATCTGTCATGTCATGTGTTACCCATTATCACACATACGTTAACATAAGAATTCATTGGAGCGAGCGTATGGTAATCCCACATATACCCATACCCAGCCACGTCTGTGTTGGACCCGAGTCCACCGGTCAAGTAGACCAGCCCGTCCAACATGCGCCCCTCCCACCCAGGCCATTTACCGGCCCGCATAGGTCTTTCATCCGGCCCGCAAGCTATTTAAAACTTAATAAGACCAATCATATTGCGCGAACATTGTAAATGTGAGTAAGTTACTTCCGCGCCATATTAACCTATCCGTCCCACCTCACCTACTCGCGAGTACAGACCGCATCATCGTAGTCTAGTCCGGCGAAGTAATTTTAAGTCAATAAAATTTAATATAATTTTATTTTAATTAATTCCATTTAACTTTATTTTATTTTATTATATAGGTTGCAAAAGTACCCATCATACAAGCGTTCTCAAGCTATTACTGGTAATTGATTATTTTTTTTTGCGAATATTCATGGCTTACTTTGGTGCGTAATGAGATTAGTGTGCGTTACACACTAAACATAAGCACAGAGGCATGGCGGGCATTGAAATTACCTTCTTAAAACTTACACTAGTTATTTAAAAAAATGGAAACTGACCTAAAACGGAAAAAAGAAAACGATCTCAAGGACTGGGAGAACACGTGACATTTGGATTCGCTAAGTGCCCTTCAACCCCCATTATAATAACTACCTACCTACGTAAGTAGGTAAATAATATTGAAAAATGCAAGATGCAAATGCAAAATCAAAATTTTGCAAACAAATGAAAAAAAGTAGGTTTAGAGACACTTTAACCCCTTCTTTCCCTTTTAAAATTTGAACCAATGATTACCCACTATTAAAGTAGTCTTTGATTTACCAGAAAAAAAAACGTACTTACTTATTGTATTATTTTTCTCGCATTTTATTTCAACAATTTTATTGTAATAAAAAAAAAAGATTTAAAACACCACGTACACAACAGGACTACATGAAATAGTGAAACTCAAATTCATCCGTAATTTTAACGATATTAAAAAAATAAAAAAGAATACATGATTAGGTTACTCAAACCCAAAAACAATTAAAAAATGCGTTTACTTACGTTTGTCCGAGCCGTGAGCGTGACAAGAAAATGTGGAATTTTCTTGGATAATCCCACTTTCGACCTTTTGGCCAGGAATAAGAAAAACGCAACGTAATCACAAAATAACGGTTTATTATTTCACTCGGTACAAATTCACAGAATAACTTCAATACAGTACAATAAAATTCACAGTTGTTACTTCCTTCCGTGTTCCACAGTGACTGCCCGTAAATGGCGGACTAAGCGATTCTTATGGCAATTTGCCCCACTACTCGCAGTGGAGAACCGTTAGTCAAAAAAGTTACCAACAAATAACGAAATAATCAGTTTAAATACATTTACGAACTTAAATCACTAATAATTTAGTATAACACGATTATTTACACAGATTTTACTAATAAGTCATTTATTGACTTAAACAAAAACATTTAAACCTAATAAATTCATAAGTGCATTGCTTCTTGATACATTTACTGACTAATATTTACTTATGTAATCATTAATTATAATACAACCTAACAATAGGTATACCTATAGGGGAAGAAATTGGGAGAATTATGAAAATATCTCATTCAGAACAAAGTCGGGTTTGTTCGAACCCTTATACCTTGAGAACTGCGGGACGGATTTTCATGTTTTTTGATTTTTTGGATTTGTCTTTGCAAAATAAATATTTAAAAAAATCAAAAATTGACTAAACAAATAATATGAAAGAAAAATCATTACTTATGCCAAAATGGTAGGCTAGGTGTAGGGTAGGTAGGTATTTATTTTTATTTTTTTAACATACACTGTTTATAATTTAACATCATATTGTACATTGTACTTTTACGCATATTATTGTTAATTCATATTTAAATTATCTTTTGTTAACCCCTTATCTTTTTCAAATTTATCTAAACTAATGTTGTGATTGTCTGTAAGTGTTGCAGTACTAGAATAATTTATTAGGAATGCCAAGTTAATTTCAGAGTGTATGCAATGTTGGCGATCTTAATCAATAATTAAATAAATAGGTAGCCAGTAGATGAAACTGCGGGGGACAGCCAGTAAAAAAAAAATATTAATGTCGTGTTGCCAGTATTTGGGAGCACGCCGTTTCCTTTTTCTTATATTCTTCTCTTCTTCATCAAAAAGTAAGTATTTGAAATAAAAACATGTCTTCATCCGAGCTGTCCATGACGCAAAAACGACCTAATTTGATGAAGAGTTGCGATGAATGAACAATTCGATTTGATTCTTCAGAGATGGACGCACTAGGAATAAAATTTGACCTGCTTCAATTCGACGCGTTTCTGCTGTAGTCGACGCCAGGCTTAATAGTGATCGCGCCTTCTCTACATCTCCCACCCCCTCGACCGCTCTGCGAGCCACATTGCACGAGAGAGCACCACGGGAGGAGATCCTGCCTACGCTCTGTCGCGAGCGCGAGCTGGTGATTGACAGGCGGCCACTCTGCTACGAACCCAACGAGAGCGAGCACCCGGTGGTGCTGACACCCAACCATCTGCTTTTGGGATCAGCTTCGGGCGACACGCCGTTCGCCGCTACAAGTCCTCCAGAAATGGACCGAGGGCGCGTCGGTCGTAAGTGGAGCACCCAGAACTTCTCTCGTACATTGTTTAAGACGGTCTCGTGGTTGGCGTGCAGTGCCGCCACATGATAGCGTCCCACCAATTTGAATGTGAGCGGGTGTCTTCCGTCCAGGAGCATAGGGTGTCGCGCGTCAAAGGGGAGTTCTTCACACGCTCCTGACTCTGACGCGCAGCAGACCGTCGTCAGTCAGCATGGAGTCGACGCCACGCAGTTTGCTGCCTCTCGACACAGGCCGCGCCGCACGAAGGTCTCGCAGCTCGTCGGAGTAGAGTCCCAGAGAGTACTCTTACATCTCGCGCAGCAGGACGAGTCGGCGTCTCGCAGATCTTGCGCGTCGACTCGCGGCGACGGTGGCAGCGACTGGTGAAGGCCAACACACGCGCTCGCGTGCGCACGTCGACACCCTCTGATGGTCCAGCAGTAGTGGCGCTCGCGGTGGCGCCTTCACGTGCACCCGCTGAACTCGTTCTCTGGCCGCCTCCGGTGATTCTGCCTCCACAGCCGCCGGCGTGCATTGCGATTCTGGAAAATGCAGAAACAAGGGTCCAGTACACCACATCTCACAATTGTTAGGCCAGTCTATCGTGGTCGCCTTATCTGCCGGGTTCTCCGCAGAAGGGACCCAGCGGTCGAATTTATCCAGTTAAGTACCGTTTTACTGTCGGTCCAGTAGACTTTTCTACTTAGGGGTAGTCCTAACTCTTTCTCCCCAAGTCTACTTGCCAGTACCGCGGCCTGCAATTCCACCACCAAGGAGCATGGAGACCTCCCGCTCCGCGGCCGCGTTAGTACCATACGTGTGCAACTCTAAGTTGCTACCTGAGTCGATTTCATACCATCTTGGTACCGCGAAGTCATTTAAAGACTTAAGATTGCCTAACCACTCGAACTACAAGGCCGCTTCCTTTTCTTTTAGCGGCTCGTCCCATTGTATTCCTGTACCCCACAGTCCCCACACCCGTTGCAGACAGCTAAAGAAGGAATAAGATCTTCGGTCACGAATGACATGTTGTTGCATCAACATGTTCAGCATTAGTTGAGCTCTTTAAAGTTCTATGTTTGAGCTACACCATAACTGAGACACGCTTGCACTGTCTGGATAGATCCACTCAAATCTAAGTGGTAGTTTCCTCAAAAGACCACCTCAAGTACCTAGATAGTTCTCATTTGATTTTCCCAGTACGGATTGTATGGACGTTAAAAGAGACAGACCTCGGAGTTTGTTCCGGTGTTTCTTCTCAGAGTAGTCAGCTAGGAAACACCAGCCTCATCTAGTACAAAACAAACATCATTTATTTTTCTAAATAAATAAGAAAACAAATGGAAAGTGTCGATCAAAACATGATGCTTTGTACAAGTTTAAATAGAATACGATAATTATAAGTTTAACACTGAATCCAAAATTTTCGTTAAAACTAAACGAATGGATAAATACAAAATCTAAACTGATGTTTATAAAAATCATTCGCGCGATTAACGAACTTAAACTTGCTAAATTGTAAATAATGCCATTGTACCTAATGTTATGTAATTGCGTCCAAATGCTAAATATTGTTTTTGCACATGAAAACTTATCAGTTTGTCACTCAAAGTGAGGTTTGGTATAACATGCTGCGCAACTATCCGACATGATCTCATGTGGTTCCAGCTAGCACGCATAGCCCTCTTCTAACAGGCGCTCAACTTGCTTGGAGTAGGCCTCCGCAAACACCCGGTCGCGGCGCATCGGTCGCTCAACTCCGTCCGGGCGTTGCAAGGCCTGACCATAATTGTCAGGCAATTGTGTCTGTTCATGTTTCCACAGGAGGCCTACTTGCCACTGCTTACCCCCGTTTATTACTCGACAGCACGTTTGGTCTCATCGTGTTGACGTAGCTGATGTGACACGCCCAATGCTTCCAGCTCGAATTGTGATTCGACTAAACCGTGGAAGTCGGGGAGAGAGGCCACCATACAGTTAGGTAATACTATCCGCGCTGCTATGAGTATTGTTACGAGCTTAGGGTTCGTGACAATAAAAACAGCCGATTAAATAACCAAAATGACACTTTAATTAATCAACACTAATTACAACTTTAAACTCACTAATTATAAATCACAATTGAAACTGATCACTTTAATTCGCAGTCGAAGTTCGCTCTCGAAGTTGTCGCTTGTATCGCAAATTCAATACTGACTCGGTCACAGGCTATGCGGGCCTTATATAGGTCGGCAGATAATTCCAGAACCTTCTAGTATAGAAACATTTAGAAAGTTCGAGTACATACCGGTCCGGACCAACCAGACATCGAAAACTCTAGAATGTTCTAGCATAGAAAAGTCTAGAAGGATCTTGACTCTACTAGTTCTGCTACTCGATACTAGATGGCGCTAGTAGTAACTTTTATCTTTATGTACCCGGCATTAATTCTGGCGCGTAACAGTATTAAGTGGACCATGAATGACCCATCCTAGTATTAGAGGCACAACTGGCTTACCAGATCTTCCTCTTCAGATCTCCCGGCTGACCAACAGCTTCCAGTTATCCTGGCCCCTCATCCCTGCACATCCCAGGCCGCGCAGGTGGGCGTTGTCTCGAATCACCGACACACCGACGGTGTGTGGGGGTAGTTTAAATTAGTAATGGTGCGGCACCTAATCTTCTGCTCCTCACCGCTTGGTCCCGCAATGGTGCAGCTCACTACCCGCGTCTGTTCGTCGCACACGTCGTGTCCGCGCGCGGTGCGTAGTGTAACGGCATAGTGGGCCCCGCCATGTCCTTGGCGAGCTCACTGTCAATCAGCGAAACCGTCGCGCCGTCATCTAACAGCGCGAAACATCTAATACGTCACCGCTCTTGCTCCTTAGGTCCACAGGTAGCACCTTCAGTTCTTCGATGTGTGCATTCCACTGATATTTGTTACGCGCTCTGGTTTGCTATCACTCTTATCACTGTGAAGCAAAATGTGATGGCTGTAATTGCATTCTTTACAGCGGGGCGCTTCACAGACTCATGTTTCGCCATTAAACATTTAAAACACAATCTGTTTTCTTTTACAAATTCCCCTTTTATTTACACTTAATGGGTGTGGCTATTTGTGTAGGTATGTGAGTTTATATGTTTGTAAACGCACCCACTATATAGGAGAACCTCCTAGTGCGGGGCAACGTTTAAAAAACAAATACTTTTACTTAAAACCAAATCGCAACGTATCAACTTTGCTGGCAAAACACCTACTTATTATCACTGCTGTAAAGTTCATTTTCGCTTGACATATCGCTGTGCACATGTAACTTAGGTGTTATCTGACGCGCGGAGCCGTAAGTACTTTGTTGCGAGTTGATGTGATAACGTTTCTTGATGTTATTTTCGTTGACGCATTGTTGTCGAGTTGATCGTAGTAGATATCCGGAAAAATGTGGAAGTTCGTACACGTTTTACTGACAATAGCACACTTAGCTATAATAAGTCACACATGTACCGTACTCACATTTGTGTCCGTTTCGATGGCGCGGCCACGACGTTTTTTTTTTTTTAAAAAATATGCCACGATTTTGTAAAAATTTGTAAAAGTAGACTCCCAAAACCATAAATTTGTCAAAGCTATGGTTAAAAAGTTATAAGGGTTTGAACGTGGCCGCGCCATTGAAACGCTCCGAACCGCGCGGCCACGGAGATCTTTAAAACTAAACATTGCAGAGACCTGAAATTTTGGTAGTAACAGATTGAATTTGTAAAAAATTTGTAAAAATATAGAAAAAAATCCTGGGCTTATATTTTAGGAGCTGTGAGACTAATACGCCATGGCCGCGCCATTGTAACGGTGAAAAACACATTTTCGGCGATATCTCGCTGAAAAAGCAACGCAGACGTCTGAAATATTTTGTAAAACCGAGATTTGAATTTGTCAAACCTAGTAAAAATAAAACAAAAAATCCTAGGTTTATATTTCAGGAGCTATAAGACTAATACGCCATGGCCGCGCCATTGAAACGGTGAAAAAATACGTAATCGCCGATATCTCGCTGAAAAAGCATCGCAGAGGTCCGAAGTTTTTTGTAAAACCTAGATCTGAATTCGTCAAAACAGGTAAAAATGCACAAAAAAACCCATTTACATTTCAGGAGCTGTAGAACGGAATCTTAAATACGTCTTAAATATGACGATAGGGTGACCATGGCTTATTGTTTATAGAAAACTTTTCAACTATTTTACTAGAAATTGTACCTCAAGGATTCTAAATGAAATAAAAGTGAAACGTTAGTATACAAAACCATGTTTATTTGTTTAAAAATCGTTGTTTGCAAGCTGAAAATACTGGTTTTGAGAAGACGTGCGAAAACCATAACAGATAACTTTGCATAGCGTTCGTAATGACTAATGAGTATAAAATAGCATAATTTGATGAATAAGACTAAGATAAAATTCTGCCAGAAATAATCCCCGTAATTAAGTCATGTATTCTAACATTGAATAGCAGGAGCAAAGGAGCGAACGAAACGCGCGGGTGCAGCGCGGGAGACGAAGGCTGGCTGTCTAACTAATGTAGTGTATATAATGTATGTTCTTAGTTTGCATATATCTATGTATGTTACTCGTGTACTTAAATACCAATCCTTATTAATAAATGAGCGAGTTATCAACGAGCAGTCAGAGCGTTTTACTCTTCTCCAATACCCAACCTTACATGGCGACCCTGCCATGTTTGGTGATGGGGTGTTGGGTCGCAATGGCGCACGGTGCGTGAGGTACAGACTCGTTCTCCGTAGTTCGTAGCCGTCCAAAAAGAGATATCCCGCCGTCACATCCCGTCTTCCCTCGCCAAAAGCTTTTTCTCGATTAATCGTTGTTTTACATTCAGTTAATTCGTACGTAGTACTTGTTGGTGTTTTAAATTTTGGCATTCATTTTTACTTCATTTAGAATCCTTAAGGCGCTGTGAACAGCAAACACTAGAAAATTGCTGGTTTCCTCACGCAATTTTAGCCAAATCTGTTTAGTTTCAAGCAGTGGCGAGCTGCTTCCTCGGCCTTACCACCGGTGGATTTACGAGCGGTCTGCTTAGTACGCGCCATTGTAAACACGGAACGGGAGAGTAACGAATAAAATAAACACTTAAAGTACGCGCGGACCTACACGCAACGAACGTACGAGAGCGAATAAAGCAGCCAAACTTTTTTTTTTTTTTTTTTCGGTATGACCACTAGCAAGTTAACACGCAGGGGCTATCAACTGCTTAACCGGACTATCCTGTGGTGGCCTCAAATGAATTTAAGGCCCCCAGCCAAGGCAACAAAGCTAGCTACAAGCTAAAACTACTGACCGCTCGCAAAGGGCATTCCCTGTGGAATACGACCTCGGCTTAGCGGCGTCAGTTTGGGACAGCAAGGGACAACAGGCTGGGTCATTTTATTATTTAGGGGTTATTAAAGCTAAAGGCTCAGCGGCGCGGGTTGGCTCGTTGGCAAAAGTCGGAGAGGGTTTTGAATGGGGCGTCGCGACGACGACGACGCTGTGGATTAGTTTTGGCTTTGTGTGTGCGAATGTTGCACACGCATAAGTCATTATAGGGCGTATGCACGTAGTGTAAATGCGCAGTTTACATTTCAGGGACAGCTTGCTGCGTGCATTCAGCATGTAGTGGAGTCTACCCAGAACGAATGCGGCACGCGAGCGTACCGCACTAATGTGCTCAGCGAACGTAAGATTACGATCGAGAATCACACCTAGGTACTTGGCACGCTTCTCCCAAGGGATTGGCTTGCCAAACATGGTGATCGGGTTGAGGGGTTCGGGGACGAGTTTGGCCCGGGGTTTGTAAAACAAGACCGCCTGGTTTTTCTCGGGATTGACTTCGAATCTCCAAAGACGGAAGTAATCACCTAAGGTGTTGACCGCCTTTTGGAGGTTTCGAGCAATTGCCTTTTCACTTTTACCGGAGTAAAAGATGGCCGTGTCATCGGCAAATAGAGCTAACTGCGTCTTGTCATTTATCTTTTTTTTTTTTTTTTTTTTTTATTATTGATAGGCACGCGCTTGACCACTATCTCACCTGATGGTAAGCGACGATGTGGTCGAAGATGGAGCACGCTTGCCTAGAAGTAACCTATTCACTCTTGACTTAAAGACTCCCAGGTTGTAGCTATCAGGAAACACAGACTCCGGCAGGGAATTCCACTCCTTAGCGGTACGCACAATGAATGTATTCCCAAAACGCTTTGTGCGTGTGGGTGGGATGTCCACCATGTACCGGTGGCGCATCGCCGTACGTCTTGTGGTCCGATGATGGAACGGGCTAGGCGGAATCAAACTATGCAATTCCATTGCACACTCTCCAAAATGCAACCGATAGAAAACCGACAGGCTAGCAACTCGGCGTCGATGCTCGAGACTTTGGAGCTTCGACTTTATCGGAATGTCGCTGGTGAACAGCGTGAAAAATAGAGGGGAGAGCACGCCGCCTTGAGGGACGCCGGCTCGGATAGGGTGGGGGGAGGAAAGCGCACCTTCGATACGATACCAAAAGGTGCGGTTCGACAAATAGTCTCGTATGATGAGCACGAGACGGTCTGGCACGCCGAGTTGGTATAGCTTATAAATTAAGCCATTGTGCCAGACTTTGTCGAAGGCTTTCGCAATGTCGAAAAACACTGCTCCCGTCACGAAGCCGCGTTGAGCGCGGTCGCTGATATGTTCAACAATACGGTAAACTTGTTGAACACATGAGTGATTAGCTCTAAAGCTAAACTGTTCGTTGGGGAGGAGGCCCTTCGCTTCGACGTAATCCTTGAGTCGCTTATAAATAAGTCTCTCGTAGATTTCCGAAGACCTCCTTTGAGCATTCGCTCAGGACGGATTGTACGTGATCCGTGAGAGTCGACCGCGGCCGCCGTGTCGGCGGCTGCCTCGATTAAGTCAGGGATCTTGTCCAAATGAGGTGACGTGGTGACTTTCAGCTTCTCGCTTACTTTTCTCCAGTCAGTGATCACTCGGGAGGGTGGGGGTTGAGAGGGGTCCATGGGACCCGATCTGGGAGCAAGCTCCAGAATAACGGGCCGGTGGTCCGAGTTAAGCTCGTTCACTGTCTCCACTGTATGTAGCCGTAGGCTGACATTTGTGATGTGATGGCTGTGTCAGCCACCGTGTAACCCGGGCTGGGAGGAGGGATATATGTTGATATGACCGTAATGGCCTGATGACCTGTCATGCCTAGTCGACAGACAGAGACCTCTACTTGGGCAAGAGTGAGTGAATCCACAGGTATGCAGTAGTGGAATTTTTATAATATATGAGAGTACCTCCCTTGTGACACCGAGTCCTGTCATTGCGAACTACACGGTAGTTGGCAATTTTAGGGTCTCGGTGCTGGGGCTTGAGGAAGGTCTCTTGCACCAGGAGGACATCTAGTTGGTGGTCGCGGAGGAAAGTGGCGACCTCGTCACGTTGACTCGAAAGGCCATTTGCATTAAAAAACCCTATCCGGTAGGCTTTCGGTTTGAGTCTGGAAGTATGGGACTTATCCATCGATAATGGAATAGTATCTCTGGATATGGTGAGCAACGTCACCGAACTCTTGGAAGACAGAGGCGAGGTTACCCCTGTTGTTCTTGATGGCCTCTGTCATTGCCAGGGCCCTGGGGCCTGGGCGCGGAGCCCGTAACAATCGCCTGCGTCTTACCCACGTTAACCGACAGTCGCCACTTGGCGAGCCAGTCGGGGAAGAGGTCGAGCACGCGCTGCATTTTCAACGCCGCGTGCTTCCCGTTGAGTGACGTAGTGATGTACGCGGCGTCGTATGTCGGTATGTCGTCGGTGAACCGTGAGTAACACGCCGGCGACACGCAGCTGCCCTGCGGCACGCCCGCCATTATCGGGCGGGGGGCGGACAGCGCTCCGTCGACCACCACTCTGAAGCTCCTGTTGGACAGAAAGCATTGGACCACTTTTACCACGCGACGGGGCGCGTCGGACGTTGCCAGTTTGTAAACAAGGCCATCGTGCCACACGCGGTCGAAGGCCTTCTCCATGTCGAGGAATACTGCTACCGCGTACTCCTTCTTGTTTATGGTTGATGACAGCAGGTGCAGTACCCTCGACAATTGGAGCGTCGTGCTGTTCCGACCGAAACCCGAACTGTTCCGGTCGTGGAGTGATGTGCGAGGTGAGGTGTCGCAGCAGCAGTGACTCGAACACCTTGGAGATGGTGGGCAGGAGAGTGATCGGCCGATAGCTCTCCGGCTTCAGGGTGTTTTTCTCCGCCTTGGGCAGCAGAATGACGCGCCCCTCCTTCCAGGCGGCTGGGAACACCCCCGTGCGCAGTATCCCCGTGAACAGGCGCGCCAAGGCCGCGACCATTTTGTGCGGCAGGTGGCGCAGCGCTGTGTTGGAGATACCGTCGGCACCGGGGGCTTTGCGTGGTTTCGTGCGTCGAATGGCGCGTCTAACTGCGCCCGGCGAGAAAAAGATGGCGTCCTCCTCGGGAGCTATCGGCGTGGCGAAGTAGTCCCCAAGGTTTTGTTCGACTGCCACGACATGAGCGTGCTCGGTGGTCGGGTTTGGTCGGAACTGACGCTCCAAATGCTCCGCGAAGACCTCCGCGCGGTCCTCTGCTACATATTTTAGCGCCCCATCGCTGCTCTGTATTGGGCGCACCGGAGCTGGGGTGTTCGTGAGCTGGCGGCAAAGTCTATGCACAGATGACCAGTCCCTCACTGCGTCATCTGTTCGTTCCTCCCAGCTCGCGGCGGCCAAGTCCCTCAACTCGGCCTTTACCTTCTCCGCGAGACGGTTAAGTTGACGTTTTAGCGTCGGGCAGCGTAATTGCTGCCACTGCTTCTGCTCTTCTCGGAAACCATCGCGCGTATCCTTGGCGGCAGGGGCGGCTGCAGCACTCTCCCCTCCGCTGGTAAGGTTGTGGTGGCCTCCCTTAAGGCGCTTTGCACGCAAGCAGTGACGTCATTTGCGAGTATGTCCACGTCCGCGGCGGTTGTAATTGGCCGAGTCGGTGTTGTGGCGTCAATCCTTTCCGTGTACTGCGTCCAGTCCAGTTTGCGACGTGGCGCTAGTGGCTTCAGTCGGGTCAGCATCCCCGATAGGACGACGAGCACAGGCTGATGGTCAGACTGCAACTCGTCGTCAATCACCTGCTGCGTGATCTGGCAGTTTAGCCCTCGGTGTACCACGATGTCCAGCACGTCGGGCATGTAGTTGCGGTTCTCCGGGTAGGCGTCTCAGGGCCGGACACCGAGTAACCGAAGGCCTCCGCGTCCGCGAAGAGCCGTCTCCCCCCGGTATTCTTGCGCTCGAGTTCCACGCCGGATGCTTACAATTGAAATCACCGGCGAGGATGGTTGCGTTCTCGGTCTTACGTTAGTACCGCCCGCAACTCTGCCGCATCAATTCGATGCGGGCGGCCTATACACGGCATAAAGTTCTAAATTGAGGAGCTGTCAACCTTAGTACCGCCCGTATTTATAGTGTGCGTAGCGGGCATGAGTCGCACGCGCCCTCTTCCGTATAACAAGTAAACTAAGTTAGCTAAAAAAAAAAAAAAAAAAACAAAAATTGGTACAATTTGTCTTCTTGCCCCCTCTCTTCCTCTTCCTCCGCCCTGTCGAGGAGGTAGCTCCGCCGCGTGTTATGGGCCCGTTGGCTGCCGCCATCAAAGATGCGCCGCCCGTGGGGCCTTTTCATGCGGCCCCTCAGTCTTGGTTTGCTGCGCGGCGTTGCTGCTGTCGTGATGACGAGTTCCGGCGCGCCTGTTCCGTCCGTCGTTGCGGATGGCCAAAGATGACGCCGTAAGTGCGCGCGCCGAGACAATATTTCGATTTTTGTACGGATCGCCCATCGCATCGATCGGTAGGTAGGTAACGTTTTTGTGACATTCTGATCGAAAGAAACCTTTTATAATCAGATATATATGTGGCCTTGAGAAAGGCCTTTTATGTGAACACAATCACGGTAATTTTTATTTTGTTGTTTGGCCACTTGCAGATCAAGCACGCTAGGGCTATTAACTGCTTACCCGGACTATCCTGTGGTGACCTCAAATGAATTTAAGGCCCCCAGCCAGGCCTAAAAAGCTAGCTAAATACTAAGACTACTGACCGCTCGCTAAGGGCATCCCCTGTGGGATACGGACCTCGGCTTAGTGGCGTCAGTTCGGGGGGGCAGCAAGAGACAGGCTGGGTCGTTTCATTATTTATGGGATTTAAGACTAATGGTGGCTCAGCGACGCGGGCTGGCTCGTTAGGCAAAAGACGGGGAGGCTTTGGATTAGGTCGATACGAGTGGCCTCGACGGCGAGGTCGGAACACGGAACGCGGTCATGTCGTGTCGCACTGGAGGCTTTGCTTGAGCTAATGCCACGCGAGTGGCCGTAGGCGGGGAAAAAGGGGGTATCGCTACATCCATAACCGGGGTGATTGCCCTAGCGGGCGAAGGAGCTGGGGGAGGCCGGAGGGGCCTGAGAGGCAGTGGTCCTCAGGGCCGGGAAGTGGGCCCTGTGGTTCGCTGCACTCCAGGGGTTGGGGCGTTGCTGGGATGACGCCGCGGGGGCGATGTTGGCGGGGGAGGGGCGTTCCCTATATTGGCGTGCGTTTGACCGCTTTGCCAGTTGGGGCGAGGAGGATTTGGGGGCCTTTGGGCAACCTCGGTAGTTAGCCGGGTGCCCAGTCTCGCCACACAGCACACAGCTGGGTGGGTCGACGCAAAGGGTTCTGTCCTTTGGACGAGAGCAGTCTGCAGTGCCATGGTCGCCCAGGCACTTAACGCAGCGGGGCTTGCCGTAGCAGTTCCGCTGGGAGTGGCCATATAAGTGCCAGAGATGGCACTGCCCTACTGCACCACTCCTGTTGGGATTCTCAGTACGAATCCCAGACAGACCACATATGGTGGAGATGTTGAAGATGGGGTTATGCCCCTCGGTGGGGTCGCAAACGACCAACACCATATCAATAGCAGCGCCTCCGCGGCGGTGCATGCGGTGGACTTCGGCCACCGGGATCTTTTGGGCTTGAAGGTCGCCGAGGACCTCCTGAACTGTTATTTCTTTAGGTACGTTGCGGATGACCACACGTACCTTTTTCTCCTCTTCGAAGGAGAAGGAGTGGAACGGAATGTTCCGCTCCCTTAGAAGTTTGTGCAGGCTACGGAAGTCAGTAGCCGTCGGCACAGTGATTTTAACACCCAGGTTGACTAGGTGAGCGCGCGTGTAGCGGATATGGCGTTCGTTACACGCCGCAGAAAGCTCCGTCCACTTCGTCTTGTCGTGGACGAAAAGTGGGGGAGGGGGCTTGGTCTTGGGGGGGGTGGGGGCAGCCGGGGTGGCAATCGCCATGGGGCTAGGAGGGCGGCTCGATTGCTGGGAGGTACCAGCGGGGCGAGCGATGGGGGCTGAGGGGGGTGGAGTGGGGGAACCAGGGCCTGGAGAGGCACTCTTGGTAACCTTTTAGGGGCTGCCTGAGCGGCAGACCCCATCTTCTTCTTCTTCCTCTTCCCCTGGACAACAGTGAAGTTGTCAGAGGAGGAGGATGCCGAGGTGGAGACGTTGGAGTCAGAGTCGGAATCCGTCTCGGACTCAAAGTCCATGGGGGGGGAGGCCTGCTCGGCGTCGAGCTGGCTGTCCAGACAATCGCTGAAGTTAGCGATGTCAGTGGGCATGGGGGTGAAACCCTGAGTGGGCATGGGGGTGAGGCCCTGAGGGGGCGAAAGTATTCTCAATTGCTCTCAGTCAAAGTGTTCTCAGTTGAGGGACGCGGTGATGATAGGGTCACCTAATTGGGTGGCAATCACCTAAAAAGTGGCCAGCATGGCGGAGCATAGGTCGCCAATTGATAGAGCAGGGGGAAGGAAGCAGGCTACTAAGGGAGGAGGGGTAGGCATGGCGCTCGAGGCGTCCATCCTGAGAGAAGGGGGGGGGGGAGCTAAGCTCCTGTCCCTAAAGACAGTTCCCAAAAGAGCCCTTCCCTTGAGCGTTTCCTAGTGCTCTAGCCGGGGAGAAGAAAGCCCAAACAAACTCTCCGGCAGCACAACTGTCTTCGGCCTGAAGGGCCACTAAGCCTAACTCCCCGGGTGGGAGCTCCCGGGGATGAGTACTCTCCCTGCCGGGTTCGGTCAGGGAGGTGAGTGACTATGGTGAGCCCTAAGCTTGTATACCCACTGCCAATCTCAATGTGCAGTGGGGCCCTATGGGTCTTTCGACCAAGCTGGTGACGTAGGGGTTGACACACCCAGCCGTCACCAGGTGCACACTGAAAGAGAACGGGGTTAGAATTTAGGGCGCGACTAGGAGATCCCCCAAGGCCGCGCTCCTAAACCCTTCCGACTTTACCAAGCCCTGAAGGGGCTTGGTAGGTGTGTCGGGTCAACACCACTTGGCTTCGTTGGCACCGTAAGGTATCCACCAAGTACCACAAACAGTGGATTTCACCAGAAGGGGCAAGCTCTATCGGTTTCAAGCGGACGATGGCACTTGAAACCGATTCGAGTCACTTCGTAGCACGCTAAGAGACTGCGTAGCA
Source organism: Melanchra persicariae (assembly GCA_947386135.1). Lineage (NCBI taxonomy): Eukaryota > Metazoa > Arthropoda > Insecta > Lepidoptera > Noctuidae > Melanchra > Melanchra persicariae. The sequence goes on along the minus strand of OX376673.1, from coordinate 4,499,205 downwards.
GATCTCGTAGCACTGCTACGGAGTGGGCGGAGCTACGTAGCACGCGTAGGCGAGCTAACGTACCTACGCTGTGTGACGACACGGAGTCTCGCAGCTGGTGCACGTAGCGGTCGGCGGTGTCGCGGGCTACGGGGGCGTAGCGCCGGGGGTCCGCTGCTACGCTCGTAGCGGAGAGATGCGTGGAGGTGGGGAGGCGACCGACTCGAATGGGCGTTCGAAGCGGAATCTATTAGAAATTTATCATTTCTTTAGAGATTTATCATAAAAAAACATCCAGATGCATTAATATACAAAGAAGATAAAATAGTTATGAGTGCAAAAATTACTGAAAATAACTTGTATAGTTCGTTGAGATATTTTCGGCAACAATCAGGTATGACTCAATAAGAATTATTCTTTCTATTGCAGCAAAGTATAATTTAGAAATGCAACAATTTGATGTTAAAACTGCTTTTCTTCATGGTTATCTTGAAGATGATATTTATTTAAGTATACCTGAAAGTGTTCAGATAAATAATAACAATGTTTTGAAATTTATTAAATCTTTGTATGGCCTAAAACAGGCATCCAGATGCTGGAACAAGAGGTTTACTGATTTTTTAAAGAAATACGGGTAGAAATACGGTAAATATCTTAATAATATATGTTGATGATGTACTAGTGATTTGTAAGAGTAAAGAAATTATAAAAGAAATAATTAATTCCTTAAAACAGGAATTTCAGATTAAAGAATTAAATTTAACATATTTTGTGGGAATGCAAATAGAGAGATCAAATAATTGTATAAGTATACGACAAACTGATAACATCAAGCAAATAATTGAAAAGTTTTCTATACAAAATGCAAACCCAGTGAGTACTCCAGCAGATGTTAATGTTATTTCAAAGTATGTAGATGAAAACATTACTTATTTTCCATATAGATAAGCTATAGGCTCATTATTATTTTTATGCTCTGTTTCCAGGCCATATTATATGGCCTGGAAACAAGAGAGAACAAATAAGAGATTTTTTAATAATATTAAAAAATCTCTTAAGAAACACATTAGAGATATTTAAAAATGTAAGTTGTCTTCGGGTACTGTACCTACTGATCTAGCCTATTTGTTTTTTTGGTTGTGTAACTGTCGCGTCGCCTAATTTATACTAATTAGAAATAAGTTTTTTCTCATAAGTGAATCTAATTGTTTCTGAGAAATAAAGTTCATAAACCATATATCATTTTCTGTGAATATATTGAGCAGATATGTAAATAACCCTAGTCAGCAACATGTAAATGCTGTGAAGCGTGTAATAAGACACTTAATTGATACTAAAGATTATTTTATAAGATATGGAGATAGCAATGATCTCATTGGGTATTCAGATTCAGCATTTTGCAAGTGACTTAGATACCCGTAAGTCAACTACTGGTTACATTTTCCTAATGAATGGAGGACCAGTCACTTGGTGTAGTCAAAAACAAAAGACCATAGCTCTCTCCACAACTGAAGCAGTTTGTAGCTGCTTGTGAATCAGCTGAAGAAATATTGTGGCTGAAACAAGTACTTTCAGAGTTAGGTGAAAACTATAAATGTATCACATTGTGTGTAGATAATCAAAGTGCTATAAAACTAATTAACAACCCTGCATATCATAAAAGAACTAAGCATATAGATGTAAAATATAACTTCATTAGAGAAAAGGTAGAGTTAGGCTTAATTAAAATAGAATATGTATCAAGTAAAAATAAATTTGCAGATGTTTTTACATTATCTTCTCAAGTTTTTGCTCATCTGAGAAGTCATAATCTAGTTCTGTTAGTTTTCATTATTTTTGATAACCATTACTGAACTATGTGTTATTATTAAACCATTCCTAAGTGTTAATTTAAACTTTTAGTGGGGGTATTAGATAAAATGAAAAAAGTTAAATATTGCAATAGTTTTAAGTTTATTTTTTTTTATTTTATTAATAATGGTTATCCATTGTCCTGCTATTATTTATTACTTAATAAACAAGGCATTCTCTAACAGTCACCTTTCGATTCAGTTCAGTTCAGTCAAATCTATTCGGTGTTTACCGATCTTGATAAAGATTCTTTTAGCGTACAGTTTAGGGTCAGTGGGTCATAGTTATAACCTAAGGTATATTGCATTGGACAGTGCACTTCAAAGATAAACCAGTGACCTCCTCAACTTAAAATTTGTCAAATCTAGATCTACACTAAAAAGTAAAAAAAATCTTTCTTACAAAAAAATATAACCGACTTCTAGCTACTAGATTGTCCCAGGGGAGACTGATAATATCAATAGTCTTACTTAACACATAAAAAAAAAAACGTCTTAACACCACATGAGTCAAGGTAAAAAAAAACTTTTTCTTAGATATTAATAAACGTAAGAATACCACTTCTTACATTTTAAGTGTATGTAAGAAGTTTTCTGTTTTAGATTTGTTAATTTTGAGATTTTTATTTTAGTTTGTGGTTTGATAAGTATATCATCATCTGCCTAGCCGTTTTCCCAACTGTATTGGGGTCAGCTCCCAGTCAAACCAGATTCAGCAGAATACCAGTTACGTGGAGTGGATTAATAAGTACCTATATTATAATATCAATAAGTAATCTTAATAGTTAACGCCACAAGACACAAGCTGAAAAAAAACGTCTTGGATAACTTACATTTTATGAATAAGAACAAGAGATTCTTTAAAGATATTGCTAGCTGTAAACATCTTTATGTAAACAGATGCTATGCTGATATACACAACATCCTTATTTTTATCATAAAAAAAGTTGGAAGACTGAAAGTTGAGGTGAAGTTATGATGAGGCAAGTTTTGAGAAGTTTTTTATTTGGACATTTAGTTGATTTTGAGATTTATGTTGACATGTATACGTTCAATCAAAATTCTTAAAACAAAATATATAGTGAAAATGGATTAAGGTTTTAGTAATCCATTTATTACACGGGGCATTGACTATAGCATGCACTAAGGAAACTGCAATATAACAACCCACTGACCCGAAAAGGATCCAACCATTTTAAATATAATATGTACATACGTTTACCTCGGAAAGTAAGTACAAAACTACACTTAGTCAAGTGTAAGTACTGTTTCAACGATAAAAATTTATTTATCTCTTAGGTGATTTTGGTCAGTGGTCATCTTAGGGGCAGATTTTGTGTAGATTGGATCCTTTCCATGTAACTATGTCCAATTTAGGATCAACACTTAAGGTAAAGCACCCAATGCCCGACAAACCACCAATGTTCGACATTTAAAAAGTAAAAACAAATAAATAAGACTATTATTGAGTATCCGAACGTATATGAAGCATAATTCATAGACAAGGTTCATCTAGCTGTCATTGCAAGTGTCATTTTCAAAATTCGGCCATTTTGATAAAAATGGCGTACTTGTAAACATCGATCGCCGGAGGTCTCTATCGGAAATCCAGTTTTGTTAGCGAAATCGCTAAGAAGGTGAGCAAGATTTATTCCTCATAACTTTTATTCGTTTTGCTTTATCGTGAATGCCAATTATTTATTTGATGGGGACACAAATTCGATACTTGTTATTAAATTCTTTGCAATATAAGGTTATGTTAAATTGTGATAGCACGTGTGTCGATCATTGGTTTTTTATTATGCACATGTTCCAATAATCGACTAATGTCGATTTTTTTTCTTTTTATATTCTGTGCATTTTAATTCATGTTTTGGCAAAGTTTTTTTTGCATTTCTAAAATAAACTTCTTACGTTTAAAACTTAGAACCGTTTCCAATGATCGACAACCATGTCGATGACTGGATATTCCGTGTGTTCCAATAACCGACATGTGGCCCTTTTTAGCAGGAATGGCACCTAAAAAAAATTACACGCCTTTCCAAATGGCACAGGCGATAGAAGCAGTGAAGAAAGGTGAAAAAATTGCGACTGCAGCAAAAAAGTTTGGTGTGCCCAGGATCACTTTACATGATAAATGTACGGGCAGAACTCCAGTCACATGTTCAATGGGCCCTGGCACAGTTTTATCCACAGAAGAGGAGGCTATATTAGAAAAATGGATTCTCGATATGGCTAATAAGCACATTCCTATTACCAAAGATGAATTGCTCGACAGTGTACAACGCATCATCATTGACCAGCAGAAAAATACACCTTTTACTGACAACAGGCCTGGTAGAAAATGGTACAATTTATTTCTAAATAGACATCCTGCATTGTCTGAGAGAACGGCGCAAAATTTAACCACGGCACGAGATGCCGTTACTGAAGAAAACATAAAGGGTTGGTTTAGAGAGGTAGAATCCTATTTAGAAGAAAACGGTCTCAAAGAAGCATCAGAAAATCCAGCTCGAATATTTAACACGGATGAAAGTGCCTTTTATTTGTCTCCTAAAGCTGGAAAAGTTTTGGCAAAAAAAGGTGACAAACATATCTACCAATCCTCTGGCGACGAAAAAGATAATTTAACGGTTTTAATCACTGGGAATGCCGCTGGTCAATTAGCTCCTCCCATGGTAGTGTTCGCCTATGAGAGAATTCCATCTACAATTTCATCTCAGTTTCCAGAAGATTGGGCAATTGGGCGGTCTTCAAGTGGCTGGATGTGCGGTAGCACGTTCTTCGAGTATATCACGAATATATTCAATCCGTGGCTGGTGCAACAGAACATCAAGAAACCTGTCCTCTTCTTTCTGGACGGGCATAGGTCTCACTTGACCCTACATTTGTCTAATTTTTGCGCAGAAAATGGTATAGAAATTATAGCGTTATACCCAAACAGTACGCACATTCTACAGCCAATGGATCTTGCTGTATTCAGGCCTTTGAAGGCTTATTGGACAAAAGCTGTTAAAGACTGGAAATTGCAACACCTAGGACAAAATCTGAAAAAAGAAAATTTTGCTCCTGTCCTCAAAACAGCATTACAATCAGTCACTGAGAGTGCTATTAAGAATGGATTTCGTGCTGGTGGCTTGTACCCCTTTGGCCCAGACTATGTTGATGTATCTAAAATAAAAACCAGATCAAAATCGCAAGCTTCAACCGAACAGATTCTTTTCTTTAATTATTTAGAGAAAGAAATAATGGCGAAATTGGGGGCTGAAAAGTTGCAAATGTTTAATGAACTATTCTTTACTGACCGAGATGAGTTGAGTTCTCGTTTGAATGAAGACCTGTCACTGTTTGTAATATGGGCTAGTAACAAGCAAAAAGTCGGAAATTTAAATCAGGTTAATGAACCGTCTTCTTCTACAACATTATTAGCTGAAGTCACAAATCTAGTAAAAGAAGCTGATATTCCAGTTACAAATACATTAACAGACTTTACCAACCAACCTAACTTATCACCACAGCAAGTAATTGAGCTAGATCATGACTATTCTCTTACATCTAATAATTCTGCTATGAATGACCATCAAGAAATCAGCGATACGTCAAATTATCCATCAACTATCGATTTGCCAGACTCTCACAACTTTACTTCAACTTCCAACCCCATAAGTGCAAACGTTGCCACGGACAGCACATCTTTAATGGAGACTACCAGACCTTATCCAGAAGGTACGACCAAACCAGATTCAGTAAAGGAAACCGGGCTGAAACCCCAAGAAAATATTACAGGGCATGAGACATCAAAATGTGACCAAATCGCCCCAGAAAAAACACCTGTAAAAGATTTGACAAAACCTGGGCCCTCAAAAACTATTCAGTTGAAAGACGGAAGTACAATTACTATACCATCTCCATTTAAACGGAATATATACTGGCCCGGAGAAGATGAAGAAAAAAAAGGGAAAAAAAGGAAATGTAAGGAAAAGATTCCTTATGCCATCACTAGTTCACCATGGCGAGATTATCATAACAGAAAAGAAAGAGAAAAAAGAGAAAAAGAAGAACAAAAGGAAATTAAATCAAAAGAAAGAGAAGTAAAAAGACAATTAAAACTTAGAGAGATAGAGAAGAAAAGGCAGGAAAAACTGAACACGAAAAAGACCATAAAGAAGAAAAAACGCAATAGGGTAACAAAATCGAAACCAAGTGACACGTCTTCGGAAAATACAGATACTGAATTAAACTATGCAGAAAGTGAAGATAGCTGTAACATCGAAATAGAAGAAGAAATAACAGATAGTGAACAAACATCGAAAAAATCTAATGAAAACTCTGACAGCTCAGAATCCGAAGACATCCCACTTAGTAGAATTCCTAACAAAACAAGAAAATATGCAAATGGAGACTATGTGATTATCAAGTACGAAGGGGAATACTTCCCAGGTATAATAAAAGATGTTAGCGGAAATATGTATGAAATTAGCACCATGACCTTTTCCTTAGGGAACACATTTAAGTGGCCTGAAAAAGAGGATAAAATCTGGTACCAAGAGGCTGACATCGTTGAGGCAATATCTAAACCAGTATTGTGCAACAAAAGAGGATTTTATACTTCAGACGAAATGAAAAAATATCAGCTTTTTGAATCTTAATTTTTAGAATGTTTTTGCTTTTAGAAGATTTTTGTTGCTTCTGTTACAACTTACTGAAAGAGTACCATTTTATAGTTTAAGTGATTATTAGATTATTAAGTAACAATTCTGTGATTAAAACTGCCATATAATGTTTGATTATTACTAGGTACTGTAGGTTATTAAAATGTAACTTAGTTTTGTGTGCATTGACAAGATCTCGTAATTGCAAAGACTGGTTGCTACTACTTAATTAAATTATCAGTAGCATAAATAGTTAACAAGTCTGTGATTAAATCGTAATATTTAAGAAAAATATTGTATTAGCAAGTAATCTTTAAAGATATATTTGCCAGTTTGTTTGATAAATAAATGAGAAGTTTTATTAATGTGATTAAAAGACTGATTTAAACTTGTTTTTTTATTTCTAAATCATCATAATTTTAACTGGGTTAGGGATACATGATAATGGACTGTTGAATACTGGATGTCGATAAAAAGGGCATGTCGATTACTAGACCTCGATCATTGGAACACGTTGATTACCGGTTGTCGATAAATGGATTTCCGCAGTCGATTACTAGGGAAAAAAAAACATTAATCTATTTTACTATATTTTTTCAATTATTTATGTCACACTCATTTTTGATTTAAAATAATATGCAAAATACTCTGAAATATTACTTAAAGCATCACAGAACTATAAAGTAATAAAAATGAACCAAATATTGAAAAAATACCTGAGTGCGCGCGTTAAAGTGTCGATGATTGGGGGTTTTACCTTAATAATTCATGTGGCACCAACCTGCACAATTATTTGGAACTCTGATCAGCTGGTTGTCTCAGTGGCCAGTCTTCAGCACAGTAATGGTTACTCGACCTGCACATCTGAAACTGAAAAAGTAGGTAATTAATTAAGAAAACTGATGGTCAGTGGGTCGTCTTAGGGGCGGAGGATTCAAGAAACGTGTGAGAAACCTCTGCTACTGGTATTGTGAGGCACTTAAGCATAGAAATGGGTAGGCATTCTTAATCTAAAAATTACATTTGGTACCTACCTACCTATTTTTTTTACAATTTCTATGTTAGGTAGCCCATAAGTTGCACTTTATTAGCTAAGCCGCGTATGACAGAAATTTTTATATTAAGTATTTACGTTTAGAATATTGGACGGTACTTTGAAGTTACGAAGTTTGTCTGCAAACATTTCATCGTGGAAATGAGATTAAGTAGGTACTTACCCATCTAATAACACCTGGGCAACTGGTTAAGTAAATCACAATGTAAAACCCTTGAAATCTCAGTTACACATTCATTTTCATACAAGGTAGGTACCTACATAATATTGCATTACAAGTGCTGGATGTAACGGAAAACTCGTGAACATCTCGACCCTATCGAGTCCTTTTAAAATTTAAATTTGTATAATGACTTAGGTAGGTACCGATGTGGTTGTTTTTGTTCAACCGTCGTCGTGAAAAACTGGTTTTCAGTAAGTTTTCAGATAGGTAGTACCGACCTGCGCACAAGACATTACCTACTTTTCATGATAGGTACATCAACATCAGAATATAATGTGAAAAAACGGAAAAAACAGTAAACCGAATGATTTTACAGTAGGTATTTCCAAACAAAGTTAACAATCCTATTATCCAATCAAATTATGTTTAATTCTAATCAAACAAAATGTTCTTACCCAAAAAACGAAGAGCCAACGGCCAGTCAGCGCCAAAGTAAAAAAGTTTAATGAAGGGTGGGAAACTGCTGAAAAGAAAAATAATTTAAGTCAGTGTTACCAATTTTGTTCTCCAATCTCCAAGCCCACAAGACAAGGTGTTTTTTTTTCTTCTGACGGTTTTTTAAATTTTAGTAAGATATCGAAAGTTTATGTAATTTGGGAAAAAAAATGTATAGCATTATTTTATGTTCCAAGTGCACTCATATGGTACACGTTGGCCGAAAGCGCTCGACAAATTTTAATTAATGACGCTTTTTCATACGTTGGCGTGTTTCATTTTACACTGCGTTGACCGTGAAGACGGACGTGGAGGTAATCGCGGCCGCTGCAATTAACTTGTACAGCGCTTTTAATTTTTAACAGACTTCAAAAAAGGGAGAGGTTCTCTAGACTTCATCAGTCGAGACCTTTCCCGCTTGATATTTAGATTCAATAGAATAGAATAGAATAGAATAAAATTTATTTGCATAAGAACATGGTATACAAGATGGTACAAAAATTATAATACAGAGCATGCATGTTTTTGCTTAACATTAAGCGTGCAAATTTGTCGTACTTACAATTAGTCATCTATTTTTTTGTTAAAAAACTCTTTTATGCTATAAAAACTGTTAGTGGATAGCCAGTTATGCAATTTACTTTTAAATAATGTGGTATTTAGAATTTTAAGGTCGCTCGTTATCTTATATATCTCTACGCACATATATAAACAGCTTTTATTATATTTAGCCAGCCTTGGCATGACATCCAGTACGAGCCTGTGAGGGTCGCGCCGGTTTCGAGGATGTACATCGTCTGCTTTCGTAAATAATTCCTTATGTTTCCACACAAACATACATATCTCATATATATAAAGAGACGGTAGCGGCAACAAACCAAGTTTTTGAAATACCGGCCGACGAGAATCGTCGGATTGAAGCCCGTAAATTGCTCGAATGTATTTTTGTTGTGCAACAAATGCTCTATTTTGATCTGTGCTATTGCCCCACATAACCAATCCATAGCGTAACACGGATTCAACATATGCATGATAAGATGTTATTGCCGTTTGGACGTTTGTTATATTCCTGATTTTTTTTAATGCATATACAAACTTATTTATTCGTTTTGAGACGTTATCGACATGGGTTTTCCAGTTAATGTCTTGATCCAAGGTAACGCCTAGGAACTTAGTTTGTGTTACTTCACTAATTTTATTTATATTCATTTTGATATTATATTTAGAATTATTTGATCGGTTAAATTGTATATACACAGACTTTGTAAGATTTAGCGATAGATAATTGTTATTTAGCCATTTAATGAGTACCTATGTAAATTGTGTTATTAATGTCAGTTTCATGATCGTCAATTGTATTATTATTTTTATCAGATGTCACAATAATTGAAATGTCATCTGCAAATAATATACATCTATGATTAGTTATATTAGTAATAGAATTAATAAACAGTATGAATAACAATTGGGCCTAACACACTTCCTTGCGGGACGCCATGTTTGTTGCATTTGAGTTCAGAGGAGTGTGGTGTCATGTCGTTATATCTATTCACTTTTGTAATTACAACACGCTGTTGCCTGTTACTAAGATATGTCGATATCCATTGAAGTGCAATGCCTCTAATGCCAATTGCCTCCAATTTCTGTAGTAACAGGTCGTGAGGTACTAGGTCAAAAGCGTTAGATAAGTCAAAAAACAACCCTGTAGTAAAGTGGTTTCGGTTAATATTAGTAATGAGTTCATCATATACCTTGAGATATAACGGGCTCCGTATTATATAAATCATTAAATCAAAATATTTCCTCGCCAGTCACCCTATGTTCGAAACAAATTACTTATTTCATTTTTCGTATATAAACTACGCGCAACACTGACACTTCTGTCTTCGCCGACGCGTTGATGCTTGCGGCTTGCGCCAAATTACCTTTGACTCGTACAGGCTCTACCAACGTGTACTGCGCACGATAGATCTTCATCCAACAATCAAAGTGGAAAAAATTGGAAAAACTATAGTTGAAAGCTGGCAGCACTCAACTGGTTTTGGATGGAGCAGTTGGTTGATTTAGATACTAGCCTTTTGGGTAAAAAAAATACTTTTTAACTAAGAACTTTTATTTCTTTTTTTTTATAATACAAAACAAATGACTTTAAAAAATAATTAGGCGCCGTTATCTATTTGAAATTTTTCATCGAGATTATTTAGCCAGTGCCTAACTGCATTAATATAGACAACATTTTCGTTTCAGCTATAATTTTGAAAGTTTTTACTGCATTTTCATGATTCCTAACTGTTTTCTTCTACTTCGAAGACATACCCGGCGGACACGAAAAGTTTTTGACTTTTTGACTAGTGTCTGGCCACGCTGACGATCAGTAATAGAATATTACACCATTTGACAAATTTTTCTATAGTATTCGAGCATCCAGATAAGCAACAATGAATTTTCCCATGGTTAATAGTTATTTATGATATTAGTGCGGTAAGTTGGTTTTTACAAACGAGTAGACGAATGTAAGCCCGAGACGAAGTCGAGGGCTAACCATAGTCACGAGTTTGTAAAAACCAATTTCTGCACGTATACCACACAACGTTTTTAAATACATTTGCGAGAAAACAGTACAATAGATAATGAAACAAACTTTTTGCTTTTAGATATCAGTCGGAAAGTCGCAACAATCTCTGACATTTCTAATATGAAAATGGCGCGAATTTGCAAACGGCGCCACAATCGCGTGGTGAAAATAAGAACTACATCTGACATTTATTTATTTTATTATTCTTTTCTCATTTTCTCTTTAGTATTAAAGTGAGACAAACGTATTGAGCAAATACGCTTCCAAGGAGGTTCGATCATTCAGCTTATTTATTCCGGGATTGTGAAACTCCTTGGTGATATTCTTATTTATTTTTTATGGAAATTAAAAGAAAAAACCGTAAAGAATACCTAAGTACATATTTTACCGCACATTCCATGGTGTGGTGTGTAAATTTTAACTTTCGAACAATGTGTACAGGCTTTCGTAAATGCATTTTTTGAGCAAATGTGTTGAAAAACTTTATACCTACCTCTACTAATGCAAAGTGTCCTCCCATCAACGGACCATTATTTAGGCGAATGTGATAAGTAATTTCTAACCATAAATATTTTTGCGTCCCCTAAGCCCCCAAGTGACATTCAAATATATTATTCATACTAAATGTACCTAACAACTGCACGAAATTCTCTTTTTGCTAAATTGTGTGTGGACCCAGCTCAACCCCTACACATTTTTGATGTAAACTAGGGATGGGTCGTCGACGTATTTGGCGTCAACGAAACTAGACCGTCCAATTTCGTTCATCGACTAGTCGATCAACTAGTTGAATTCGTCGACTAGTTTACGCGTTAACTTGGTAAACTTTACGACGAAATCTACGGCGTCGACGGCGACGTAGGCGGCTGACTTTAGACTAGTCTCCCGCGTGCTTTATGTACCTATTAATTTGAACTACCCTTCATACTTTTCCAGGCTTAGGACTGGCTGAATACTGAATAGAGTTAATCACTAATAAAGTTTTATTCACTATTCTGGCGTATTTAGAAGATCAACTGATTTAATAAACATTAATTAAATATATACAAAACCAGTTAATCGTTGAATTCGCAAACATTCGAAAACGGTAGAACGGAAGGAACCTTCAGCGCGGAGTGCGATTAGTCACGCACGCAATGAATTTTAAAATTAAAACAAGATGAACTACGTAAGTAATAACAAACAAGTAAAAACTGGTTTGTCTCGCATAGTTCGACCAGTCCATCGCCTTTCTCTTTCGCACTCGCGAAACTACCAAACATCCATCAATAGGCATCCTTTTCTTCACATAGCACACAATAATTTCATTCGACCCGTACAACAAACAAATATCAACTAGAGTTCAAATTTGTATGTAGGTACCAGTCTACGTTCTCGTTCTCGTCTCGCCCGTCTTGCCGTCGCGTCGCGTCGCGTAAACGAGTTGCGAGTTTCAGTTTAACCGTCTGAGGCGTCTACGGATTCGACTAGTCCATCGTTTATCGGTGAACCGTCGATTCGTTCACAGTACGTCGACGGTCGAATTAACTAGTTCGTTCATTCAACGACCATCGCTAATGTAAACTGATGCTTTCTTGCAATCTGTGAGTCTGTGGGATTGATTTCGTGAGATGGGACGGAAGTGTAACAGGAAGCCGGGGAAGCGCGCTATTTTATTTGACCAATGAGCGCGCGCGATGTACAGAAAGTTGGCTGTCTGTTATTTCTTGCTTTTTACAAAGTTGAGATGCAGATGTCAGCACAGGCTTCAATATACTAGGCTACTCCTCTTCTCTCGTCTCCCTTCTATGAATTAAACTGGGGATTTATATTCTTAATAAAAGTTGTGTACCTACCTAAATACTTCAGAGAAGCGAGGACAGTGTAGAACAGTGACAGAGGACAGAGTACAGTGAAGAAATGGAATAAAGTTGTATTTGTATTGCTTGATCTATCTAGGGACGAAAAGTTTAGATGACGTAAAGTTCAGCTACTACATACTAGATGATGTTGTGAACAACGGAATAGAACATATATTTTTTTAATAAAACCGAATGAATAATTACTATTAATATCACAGGTCCAACAATGAATTGTTTAATCATGAAGATCCACATTATCACGATGACCAGCGTCAGATGAATAGGTATACCTATAGGGGAAGAAATTGGGAGAATTATGAAAATATCTCATTTAGAACAAAGTCGGGTTTGTTCGAACCCTTATACCTTGACAACTGCGGGACGGATTTTCATGTTTTTTGATTTTTTGGATTTGTCTTTGCAGAATAAATATTTTAAAAAATTAAAAATTTACTAAACAAACAATATGAAAGAAAAATCATTATGCCAAAATGGTAGGCTAGGTGTAGGGTAGGAAGATATTTATTTTTATTTTTTTAACATACACTGTTTATAATTAACATTAAATCATATTGTACTTTGTACTTTTACGCATATTATTGTTAATTCATTTTTAAATTATCTTTTGTTTACCCCTTTTCTTTTTCAAAGTTATCTAAACTAATGTTGTGATTATCTGTAAGTGTTGCAGTACTAGAATAATTTATTAGGAATGCCAAGTTAATTTCAGAGTGTATGCAATGTTGACGATCCTAATCAATAATTAAATAAATAGGTAGCCAGTAGATGAAACTGAAGGGGACAGCCAGTAAAAAAATATTAATGTCGTGTTGCCAGTAATTTGGGAGCACGCCGTTTCCTTTTTCTTATATTCTTCTCTTCTTCATCAAAAAGTAAGTATTTGAAATAAAAACATGTCTTCATCCGAGCTGTCCATGACGCAAAAACGACCTAATTTGATGAAGAGTTGCGATGAATGAACAATTCGATTTGATTCTTCAGAGATGGACGCACTAGGAATAAAATTTGACCTGCTTCAATTCGACGCGTTTCTGCTGTAGTCGATGCCAGGCTTAATAGTGATCGCGCCTTCTCTACATCTCCCACCCCCTCGACCGCTCTGCGAGCCACATTGCACGAGAGAGCACCACGGGAGGAGATCCTGCCTACGCTGCTCGCGTAGGCCGAGCTGGTGATTGACAGGCGGCCACTCTGCTACGTACCCAACGAGAGCGAGCACCCGGTGGTGCTGACATCCAACCATCTGCTTTTGGGAACAGCTTCGGGCGACACGCCGTTCGCCGCTACAAGTCCGCCAGAAATGGACCGAGGGCGCGTCGGTCGTAAGTGGAGCACCCAGAACTTCTCTCGTACATTGTTTAAGACGGTCTCGTGGTTGGCGTGCAGTGCCGTCACATGATAGCGTCCCACCAGTTTGAATGTGAGCGGGTGTCTTCCGTCCAGGAGCATAGGGTGTCGCGCGTCAAAGGGGAGCTCTTCACACGCTCCCAGCCTGACTCTGACGCACAGCAGAGCGTCGTCAGTCAGCATGGAGTCGACGCCACGCAGTTTGCTGCCTCTCGACACAGGCCGCGCCGCACAAAGGTCTCGCAGCTCGTCGGAGTAGAGTCGCAGAGAGTACTCTTACATCTCGCGCAGCAGGACGACTCGGCGTCTCGCAGATCTTGCGCGTCGTCTCAAGGCGACGGTGGCAGCGATTGGTGAAGGCCAACACACGCGCTCGCGTGCGCACGTCGACACCCTCTGATGGTCCAGCAGTAGAGGCGCTCGCGGTGGCGCCTTCACGTGCACCCGCTGAACTCGTTCTCTGGCCGCCTCCGGTGATTCTGCCTCCACAGCCGCCGGCGTGCATTGCGATTCTGGGAAATGCAGAAACAAGGGGCCAGTACACCACATCTCACATTATTGTTAGGCCAGTCTAGCGTGGTCGCCTTATCTGCCGGGTTCTCCGCAGAAGGGACCCAGCGGTCGAATTTATCCAGTTAAGTACCGTTTTACTGTCGGTCCAGTAACTTTTCTACTTAGGGGTAGTCCTAACTCTTTCTCCCCAAGTCTACTTGCCAGTACCGCGGCCTGCAATTCCACCACCAAGGAACATGGGGACCTCCCGCTCCGCGACCGCGTTAGTACCATACGTGTGCAACTCTAAGTTGCTACCTGAGTCGATTCCGTACCATCTTGGTACCGCGAAGTCATTTAAAGACTTAAGATTGCCTAACTAACCACTCGAACTACAAGGTCGCTTCCTTTTCTTTTAGCGGCCCGTCCCATTGTATTCCTGTACCCCACAGTCCCCACACCCGTTGCAGGCAGCTAAAGAAGGAATAAGATCTTTGGTCACGAATGACATGTTGTTGCATCAACATGTTCAGCATTAGTTGAGCTCTTTAAAGTTCTATGTTTGAGCTACACCATAACTGAGACACGCTTGCACTGTCTGGATAGATCCACTCAAATCTAAGTGGTAGTTTCCTCAATAAGACCACCTCAAGTACCTAGATAGGTAACCTAGATAGTTCTCATATGATTTGTGATTCCCAGTACGGATTGTATGGACGTCGGAGTTTGTTTCGGTGTTTCTTCTCAGAGTAGTCAGCTAGGAAACACCAGCCTCATCTAGTACAAAACAAACATCATTTATTTTTCAAAATAAATAAGAAAACAAATGGAAAATGTCGATCAAAATGTGATGCTTTGTACAAGTTTAAATAGAATACGAAAGTTCTAAGTTTAACACTAAATCCAAAATTTTAGTTAAAACTAAACGAATGGTTAAATACAAAATCTAAACTCATGTATATAAAATCATTCGCGCGTCTAACGCACTTAAACTTGCTAAATTGTAAATAATGCCATTGTACCTAATGTTATGTAATTGCGTCCAAATGCTAAATATTGTAATTGCACATGAAAACTTATCAAAGTTTGTCACTCAAAGTGAGGTTTGGTATAACATGCTGCGCAACTATCCGACATGATCTCATGTGGTTCCAGCTAGCTCGCATAGCCCTCTTCTAACAGGCGCTCAACTTGCTTGGAGTAGGCCTTCGCAAACACCCGGTCGCGGCGCATCGGTCGCTCAACTCCGTCCAGGCGTTGCAAGGCCTGACCATAATTGTCAGGCAATTGTGTCTGTTCATGTTTCCAGAGGAGGCCTACTTGCCACTGCTAAGTGGACCATGAATGACCCTACCTTACTTTGTATTCGAGGTAACTGGCTTACCAGATCTTCCTCTTCAGATCTCCCGGCTGACCAACAGCTTCCAGTTATCCTGGCCCCTCATCCCTGCACATCCCAGGCCGCGCAGGTGGGCGTTGTCTCGAATCACCGACACACCGACGGTGTGTGGGGGTAGTTTAAATTAGTAATGGTGCGGCACCTAATCTTCTGCTCCTCACCGCTTGGTCCCGCAATGGTGCAGCTCACTACCCGCGTCTGTTCGTCGGACATCTTCTATCTTTCTTCGTTCTAATAGCGCGAAACATTTAATACGACACCGCTCTTGCTCCTTATGTCCACAGGTAGCACCTTCAGTTCTTCGATGTGGGCATTCCACTGATATTTGTTACGCGCTCAGGGCCTCCAGTCTGCTATTACAATAGTGTCAGAATGGTCTATCATTGATTAAAAATTGTTGATTTTGACAAGTTTGGTAATCTACTAAAAGCGTCATTATGACTTTCCAATGGTCAACCACTGACACTCCATTCAAAGAAATGTCATAGAATGGTAATCTCGTAAATAATGACAAATAAATGACAGACGTATGCGGTAATCTCAGGTAATCTGCTAAAATTTTGACAGTTTTGTGCAGTCATTGCTTTTCAAACACATTGAATATTAGAACCACGATTCTATTACGAGACCATTGACCGACCAATGATCAACCATTATGAATTTAGCAGATTACGAAATTATTGCAAAATGACAATGGGATCGTGTTGGAATGACGAATTTATAAAAAATAGCAGACTTGGGGCCCTGGTTTGCTATCACTCGTTATCTCTCGTTTCACTGTGAAGCAAAATGTGATGGCGCAGCTAATTAGCTTAATCAGCCGTTTAATTTTAAGCCTAGCCTTTTTATTTAAATGCGCCGATTTACCAGCGACCTATATGACATATTTTGTTCAGTATCGTTGATGACTTGCTTTTAATGAAACGACTGATTAAGCTATTTGCCTGCGACAGACATATACGTTTTATGACAATACCGTTAAAGAAACTATCTTTATTTTATATTTGACGAATCATATTGTGGCCCCGAAAAGGGCCTTTTGTTTTGAATGCTTACGAGCGATTCAGTTATTTTTTTTTTATGGTCACTTGCAGATCTAACACGCTAGGGCTATCAACTGCTTACCCGGACTATCCTGTGGTGACCTCAAATGAATTTAAGGGCCCCAGCCAGGCCTAAAAAGCTAGCTAAATACTAAGACTACTGACCGCGCGCTAAGGGCATCCCCTGTGGGATACGGACCTCGGCTTAGTGGCGTCAGCTCGGGGAGGCAGCAAGAGACAGGCTGGGTCGTTTCATTATTTAGGGGGTTTAAAGCTAATGGCTCAGCGACGCGGGCTGGCTCGTTTGGCAAAAGTCGGGAGGGGTTTGACAGGGCATCGCGAAGGGCCTCGTCGGCGAGGCGGAACGCGGTCTGTTTGTGTTTACGAAGCGTGCTGGTTTCCCTACTGCTTTCTTGGATCAGAGTGATGGGATCGTCGGGCTCGACGAGTGTATGCCGAGGACGGCGAACCTTGTTAATCAGAGGGAGCATATCGGGTAACCGATGCAATCAAGGGGTTTCGGTGCTTTTCTGCAGATTTAATGAGGCGCTTGTAAAGAGTTTCATGAACTGCTTAATGGTCGGGATTTTGAGATCGACATGGAGTCGTTCATTCCTTACGAACCACGGGACGCCCGTGGCCTTCCGGAGAAATTGGACTACTTGCATCCTGTAGATTTGTCTTGACTTTGTGTGGAACACGCAGAAGTGATCGGAGGTATGCACGTGTTATAAATGCGCAGTTTGCATTTTAGGGACAGCTGGCTGCGTGCATTCAGCAAGGAATTGAGTCCGCGAGCGTACCGAACTAGTGCTCAGCGAGCGTAAGATAACGATCGAGGATCACACCTAGATATTTGGCTCGCTTCTCCCAAGGGATCTGCTTACCAAACATGGTGATCGGGCTGGGAGGTTTAGGAATGAACCTAGCCCGCGGCTTGTAAAACAAAAACGGCTGACTCTTTTTAGCCGGAACCAATCGCCTAAGGCATCTTGGAGGGATTGACCTATGGTGTTTTCACTGTTTCAGTGTAAAAGATGGCAGTGTCTTCGGCAAATAGGGCCGACTGCGTCTTGGAGCTGGTGGAGATGTCGCTAGTGTAAAGCGAGAAAAATAAAGAGGAGAGCACACCGCCATTAGGGACGCCGGCCCAAATGGGGAGAAAAGCGCACCTTCGATACAATACCGAAAGGTTCGGCAAATAGTCTCGTGAGATGAGCACGAGACGGTCTGGCACACCTAGTTGATACAACTTGTCGTATCAGTCCGTTGTGCCAGATAGAGAGAGATTGTCGAATGTCGATGGCCGATGCGGTAGACCTGCTGGACGCACGAGTGGTTTGCTCAGAAGCCAAACTGCTCGTTGGGGAGGAGGCTCTCCGCTTCGGCGTTATCTTTTGAGTCGCTTATAAATAAGCTTCTCGTGGATTTTGCCTAGGACGTTGAGCAGGCTGATGGGGTGGTAGTTAGAGGGCTAGGACTTGGGCTTTTCCGGTTTAGAAATACCAATAACGGTAGCCTCTTTTCACGATTGTGGGAACATATTATGGACAGAGCGCCGTTGAAAATGGCAGTCAACAACATGATTTGGGAAGCAGGGAGAAATCGGAACACCTTGTTGGAGAATCGAAGCAACCTCAGAGGTGCGTTATTTCCTCTAAAGCTGGTTGCTCGAGGTCAGTAAGCATCTTATCCGAGCTGCAACGCAGCTCAGCGATGCGACGACTTACTTTTCGCGTCATGTAGCGCATGTGAACTTTGTTATTCCTGCAGGGGAAGCTTTTGTACGCACGGTTAGCCGCGTTCTTCTCAGTTATGAGATGACGCACATCGTCCGGGAGTTTGAAGCGAGGATATCTCACCGCCGGTGCCTTCCTCGATTGCACGTGATCTGTACATAAGTTGATCGCGGCCAGAGGACCTTGCGACTCAGAGTCGCAGTCTTTGGGGGACAAAACCTGCTCGGGAGAGAGCGGGCTCTCTAGGGCATCGCTGAAGAGAGCGATGTCGCTCGGGGGGGGCGAAACCTTGTAGGGGTCCTTGAAGGGCGCGGGGGGAAGGCCCTGAGGAGGCGCGGGGTTAGGGTCTGGAAGAGGCGCAGAGGGTTTTAGGCCCTCTAGGATTGCCTCGAATTGGTCGCGATATTGTGACGCCATCTCAGGGTCAGGTATGGCCTTTATCAGCTTATCGCATAATTCGCATAGCTCCTGAGTGACCGTCGCCCATCTGGCGCTATGCGACTGCGAATTATGCGACAGTGTGGCCATACTGTAGCAGGTGGCGGCAGATTAACTCCTACCTACACCTCGAGGAGACAGTCGTGACCTCCCCGAGCAGACAGTTCCCACAAAACTACCTTCCCGTGGGCGTTTCCTAGTGTTATTACCAGCGAGAAGAAAGGCCCAAACAAACTCGCCGGCAACACAACTGTCTTGGCCTGAAGAGCCGCTAATCCTAACTCCCCGAGTGGGAGCTCCCGGGGATGAGTACCCTCCTTGACGGGTGCAATCAGGGAGGTGAATACCTGAGATGAGCCCTAAGCTTGTTAACCCGCTGCTTATCTTATTGTGCAGCGGGGCCCTATTGGTATTACGACCAATCTGGTGCCGAAGGGGTTGAGACACCCAACCGTCACCAGGTGCAAACTGAAAAAGAACGGGGTTAGAACATAGGGCGCGACTAGGAGATCCCCCAAGGCCGCGCTCCTAATCCCTTCCGACTTTACCAAGCCCTGAAGGGGCCTGGCAGGTGTGTCGGGTCAACACCACTTGGCTTCGTTGGCACCGTAAGGTTTCCACCAAGCACCACTAAACCGTGGAATTTACCCAGAAGGGGCAAAAAGCCCGACCGTTCAATCGGTTACAAGTGCGTAAACACTCGTACCCAATTGAATGACGTAGCGGCACTTACAAATCCGCGTAGCAGATCGTAGCACTGCTACGAGATGGGCGGGGCTACCGTCGCGCGGTGGTGGCAGCGCTACGAGGGCGTAGCACTGCGGCAGGGCTGCTACGGCGTAGCGGGTCGGGCGGCGAGCAGACACTTGCGATCCGTTCGGCTGCCCAGCGCAGACTGATCCTAAGTGAGACACAGAGGAGTCTAGAGTATATTATGGATGAGCCATCTAGAGTCCAGTCAACTAGCACTTTTTGATGTGGCTAATATTTATCATGATATGTAATGATTAAGTGCCCTACTTAAAAAGTCAATGATTTAATAATGTTTACACGATGTGTCTTGCTCGAATCAGAATGTTGAACCACACAGGATCAATAAAAGACATGAGAACAGATATTAAGAGGAATGTGTGGTGCAAAACAAAAATTAGTCAATCAATCTACACTTTGCGAAACTATTTTTGTTATTTTTTTATTTATCGTTTATACGAAAGGATACAATATTATTCATTTAAATAGCAACCAAAAAACCACTAAGGTTTAGACTTGTGCTATCATGAGTCTATCTCAATATCGAACTATTAGATGAACGTTTATAAAGCACTTCACATGCGCAGGCCACTGTCGACAGCAATCATAATACAGATGGTATCGACTATTGTTATCGACAACAATGCACACATATAAAATGCATTAATGTATTAATTAGTTAGGTCTTTAAATAGTTACATTCATTCCTAAATAATACTTAAGTAATATTGCTTAAGTTTACATTTGATATTTTTTTGTGTAATACATTTGTTAATTTCTGAGGGTAGACTATTAATAAGTCTCGGTATAATAGAACCGGTAGTTCGTTCACCATACGTATTGTTGGCGCGCTGTGTGTGTGTTCCTGCTTGCCCTATTACTACGGGCAAGCAGGCATTGCAGATTTGCATGCAGGACACGTCTGCCACACTATTCCTACCTTGTGTAGTTCGCAAACGATCCACTTGGAACTTTTTGCTGAATACACTTCTAAGACAATCTGAATTTCCATGTTTTTGGGGATTTATTTATTACTTAATGAACAAGGCATTCTCTACCAGTCAACTTTCGGTTTCAATTTGGTTAAGTCAGATCTATTCGGTGTTTACCAATCTTGATGAAGATTCTTTTAGCGTACAGTTTAGGGTCAGTGGGTCATAGTTATAGCCTAAGGTATATTGCATTGGACAGTGCACTTCAAAGATAAACCAGTGACCTCCTCAACTTAAAATTTGTCAAATCTAGATCTACACTAAACAGCGAAAAAAAAAACTTTCTTACAAAAAAATATAACCAACTTCCAAATAACTCAAATTAAAGTTCTTTTTTACTTTGTGGTGTTTTTAGGAAGTTGTTGTATTTTGGACATAAGATGGGTTAGTGGGTATCCTTCTTAACACCACATGAGTCAAGGTAAAAAAAACTTTTTCTTAGATATTAATAAACGTAAGAATACCACTTCTTACATTTTAAGTGTATGTAAGAAGTTTTCTGTTTTAGATTTGTTAATTTTGAGATTTTTATTTTAGTTTGTGGATTAATAAGTATATCATCATCTGCCTAGCCGTTTTCCAACTGTATTGGGGTCGGCTCCTAGTCAAACCAGATTCAGCAGAATACCAGTTACGTGGAGTAGACTAATAAGTATATAATATCAATAAGTAATCTTAATAGTTAACGCCACAACACTCTAGATGTAAAAAAACACAACATCCTTATTTTTATCATAAAAAAAAAATGGAAGACTGAAAGTTGAGGTGAAGTTATGATGAGGCAATTTTTGAGAAGTTTTTTATTTAGACATTTAGTTTCGTTGATTTTGAGATTTATGTTGACATGTATACATTCAAAATTCTTAAAACAAACTATATAGTTTAATTCGACAATGGATTCAGGTTTTAGTAATCCATTTATTACACGGGGCATTTAAAGAAATTATAGACTATAGCATGCACTAAGGAAACTGCAATATAACGACCCACTGACCCGAAAAGGATCCAACCTTAAAAACATGTACATAAATTTACCTCGGAAAGTAAGTACAAAACTACACTAATAGTGAAGTGCCCCTGAGACGACCCACTGACCAAGTGTAGTTTTGTTGTAACGATAAAAAGTTATAATTATTATTACACACACTAATATTTATCTCTTAGGTGATTATGGTCAGTGGTCATCTTAGGGGCGGATTTTGTGTAGATTGGACCCGTTCCATGTAACATGTCCAATTTAGGATCAACACTTTTAATAATTCATGTGGCACCAACCTGCACAATTATTTGGAACTCTGATCAGCTGGTCGTCTCAGTGGCCACCGTCTTCAGCACAGTAATGGTTACTCGACCTGCACATCTGAAACTGAAAAGGTAATTAAGAAAACTGATGGTCAGTGGGTCGTCTTAGGGGCGGAGGATTCAAGAAACGTGTGAGAAACCTCTGCTAGTGGTATTGTGAAGCACTTAAGCATAGAAATGGGTAGGCATTCTTAATCTAAAAATTATATTTGGTACCTACCTATTTTTTTACAATTTCTGTGTTAGGTAGCCCATAAGTTGCATTTTATAAGCTAAGCCGCTTATGACAGAAATTTTTATATTATTTACGTTTAGAATATTGGACGGTACTTTGAAGTTACGAAGTTTGTTTGCAAACATTTCATCGTGGAAATGAGATTAAGTAGGTACTTACCCATCTAATAAAACTTGGGCAACTGGTTAAGTAAATCACAATCTAAAACCCTTGAAATCTCAGTTACACATTTATTTTCATACAAGGTAGGTACATAATATTGCATTACAAGTGCTGGATGTAACGGAAATCTCGTGAACATCTCGACCCCATCGAGTCCTTTTAAAATTTAAATTTGTACCCACCTGGTAATGACTTAGGTACCTACCGATGTGGTTGTTTTTGTTCAACCGTCGTGAAAAACTGTTTTTCAGTAAGTTTTCAGATATGTAGTACCTACCTGCGCCCAAGACATTACTTTTCATGATACATCAGAATATTATGTGAAAAAACAGTAAACCGAATGATTTTACAGCAGGTATTTCCAAACAAAGTTAACAATCCTATTATCCAATCAAATTAAGTTTAATTTTAATCAAACAAAATGTTCTTACCCAAAAAACGAAGAGCCAACGGCCAGTCAGCGCCAAAGTAAAAAAGTTTAATGAAGGGTGGGAAACTGCTGAAAAGAAAAATAATTTAAGTCAGTGTTACCAACTTTGTTCTCCAATCTCCAAGCCCACAAGGTGTTTTTTTTTCTTCTGACGGTTTTTTAAATTTTGGTAAGATATCGGAAGTTTATGTAATTTGGGAAAAAAAAATGTATGGCATCATTTTATGTTCCAAGTGCACGTTGGCCGAAAGTGCTCGACAAATTTTAATTAATGACGCTGTTCATACGTTGGCGTGTGTTTCATTTTACATTGCGTTGACCGTGAAAACGGACGTGGAGGCAATCGCGGCCGTTGCAATTTACTTGTACAGCGCTTTTAATTTTTAACCGACTTCAAAAAAGGGAGAGGTTCTCTAGACTTCATCAGTCGAGACCTTTCCAGCTTGATATTTAGATTCAATGAGTTCATCATATACCTTGAGATATAACGGAATACGTATTATATAAATCATTATCAAAATATTTCCTCGCCAGTCACCCTATGTTCGAAACAAATTACTTATTTCATTTTTCGTATATAAACTACGCGCAACACTGACACTTCTGTCTTCGCCGACGCGTTGATGCTTGCGGCTTGCGCCAAATTACCTTTGACTCGTACAGGCTCCACCAACGTGTATTGCGCACGATAGATCTTCATCCAACAATCAAAGTGGAAAAAATTGGAAAAACTATAGGTAGTTGAAAGTTGGAAGCACTCAACTGGTTTTGGATGGAGCAGTTGGTTGATTTAAATACTAGCCTTTTGGGTAAAAAAAATATTTTTTAACTAAGAACTTTTATTTCTTTTTTTTTTATAATACAACACAAATGACTTTAAAAAATAATTAGGCGCCGTTATCTATTTGAAATTTTTCATCGAGATTATTTAGCCAGAGCCTAACTGCATTAATATAGACAACATTTTCGTTTCAGCTATAATTTTGAAAATTATTACTTCATTTTCATGATTCCTAACTGTTTTCTTCTACTTCGAAGACATACCCGGCGGACACGAAAAGTTTTTGACTTTTTGTCTAGTGTCTGGCCACGCTGACGATCAGTAATAGAATATTACACCATTTGACAAATTTTTCTATAGTATTCGAGCATCCAGATAAGCAACAATGAATTTTCCCATGGTTAATAGTTATTTATGATATTAGTGCGGTAAGTTGGTTTTTACAAACGAGTAGACGAATGTAAGCCCGAGACCTTAGAATAATAACGCCTAGAAACCTAGTACGAGCATCAAAAGTGAAGCAACTCAGACTACTCCATATACGGAGTACTCGGCGCAGCGAGCCGTCAGTGCTCAAGGTCACGCTCTGTTGAATGCACCTCCCGAGAAATATTTAAAAATGACAGTTTGTTGCATAAAAAGATGCTCTAACACACCAGGAAAACAAAAAAAATGTGATAAAATCACGTTTCACAAGTAAGTACTTTCATTAAATCCATTATTTTTACGTAAATTGATCTTCAAATTAAAATTTTCATAACCTAATTTATCACAATGTAGTGTTGCCAGTTGTAAAGAAAAATTACCCATAATACAGTAAGCACTAACTGTTGGAGTCTACCTGTATTATGATGCTTATTGTTTAAAGTTGTAAGTATGAAACGAAAGCTAATAATTACGGTTGATCCAAATAATTTGCGCATTTTTTTAAGTGAAAAGTTCTTTAGGCGCGTTGGGCAGTTTTCATATGAGAAAAAACCATAGTCGCGACACGCGGCGACACCGACACCTGTGTATGAGATCGTGTCTTAAAATTGAAATAAAGGAACATCAGACTGGTCGGCCAACCAGGGGGGGGGGGGGGCAGGGGGAGGCGGGAGCCTTGTCGGCCCCGCGGGTGCCGACCAGTCTTTCATGGGTGTCATTTTCGCGATCTTTGGGATCGCTAAAACCGATTATGGGGTCAAAATCGAAATCCAAGATGGCGCTGACGAAATTTGCTAACTTTTCGTCATGGGTGTCATTTTCATGGTTTCTGGAGTCGCTAAAACCAATTATGGGGCCAAAATCGAAATCCAAGATGTTGGCGATGAAATTTGCTAACTTTTCCTTATGGGTGTCAATTTCATGGTTTCTGGAGTCGCTGAAACCGATTATGGGGTCAAAATCGAAAACTTAGTATGCATACGCCATCTAACCAGGTCTAAATAGTTAGTTGAGAACATTTTCTAAAAAGAGTTTAGAAGGAGAGAGAGAACGATTTGAAGTTTTCTATAAAAGTGAAAAACCACTATCTTTCCTCCTGATGTTTAAAATTTCATGTCGAAAAGTTAACAAATTTCGTCGGCGCCATCTTGGATTTCAATTTTGACCCCAAAATCGGGTTTAGCGACTCCAGAAACCATGAAAATGACACCCATGACGAAAAGTTAGCAAATATCGTCGGCACCATCTTGGATTTCAATTTTGACCCCATAATCGATTTTAGCGACCTTAGAAACCATGAAAATGACACCCATGACGAAAAGTTAGCAAATATCGTCGGCGCCATGTTGGATTTCAATTTTAACCCCATAATCGGTTTTAGCGACCCCAGAAACCATGGAAATGACACCCATGACGAAAAGTTAGCAAATTTCGTCGGCGCCATCTTGGATTTCGATTACAATAAGTACATACCGACAAGTTACGTACTTAACATTTTTTTTTATATTGATCTATGATTAGTCCCAAGTATATTAACATTTTTCCCGATTTTAGGGAAAGTGTTCATTCCTGGCAACATTTTTTTACGTCTGTGGCTGTAATTACATACCGCTCACTCACACATAAGTACGAAAGTTGCTTCATTATTTGGTAGGGAGCGTGTATGAGACTCTCCTTCTAGGCGTTATTATTCTAAGCCCGAGACGAAGTCGAGGGCTAACCATAGTCACGAGTTTGTAAAAACCAATTTCTGCACGTATACCATACAACGTTTTTAAATACATTTGCGAGAAAACAGTACAATAGATAATGAAACAAACTTTATGCTTTTAGATATCAGTCGGAAAGTCGCAACAATCTCTGACATTTCCAATATGAAAATGGCGCGAATTTGCAAACGGCGCCACAATCGCGTGGTGAAAATAAGAACTACATCTTACATTTATTTTTTTTTTTTTTTTTTTTTCTCTTTGGCTTCGCACGGTTTGTGCATTTAGCCAATGTCACGTTTTCGATTTGCATTGAAGAAAATAAAGGTAGGGAAACGGAATAGGAATAACTAATTTAATTTGAACGGAATTTGGGGTAGGATAGAATAAATAGGATCAGTATTTTTTTTTTTAAATGAGTGAAATTACAATGATAAATTTACAACTTAATATTATGAATGGTGATGAATGAGACTATACATTTATATACAGGAAAACTATTTGTACAAAGTAAAGAGAGTATTGAGGAAGGAAAAGGAATACCAAGAGATAAGAGGTTACTGAAAAAGGAAGAACGGTCGTATAAAGGACAGGAGAAAAAAATGTGATTTAAGTCGCCTACATCTGTGCCACACAAGCAAATGGGGTCGTCAATTATATGAAATTTGGCAAGATGAGCTGGGGAACAAACATGACCCATTCTCATCCGTATTAAAACGGAGGTCTCCTTTTTGCCAAATTTTGCCCTGCCAAACCATGGTTTATCCGGAATCTCAGGTTGAATAAGAGAAAAATAATGTCCCTTCGTTCTGTTACTGATATCCCAAGCTACCTTCCAGGTGTCCCGAAGAAATCCCTTGGGCAACGTTACTAGGTCATGAGTAAAATTTTTATATGGGACTAAATCCCCACAATGTACCGCATCACCGGCCAGAGCGTCAGCCACTTCATTGCCATGTATTCCAGCGTGAGCCGGAATCCATGCAAATTGCAGTGAGTTACCCTCAGTGATCATTCTGAACGCAAATTCTCTTATTGAATAAATTATAGCAATCTGAAACTTGCTTTCGTAAGGGGATTTATTGATGGCTAGAAGAGCGCTTCGAGAATCAGAAAAAATTATAGCTTTTTTAAGCTTTAAAACACGAATATATTCAATTGCTTTCAAAATGCCGAAGCATTCCCCTGTAAAAACCGAAGTCTCCGGAGGTAGCTTTATTTTTTGTGCGATGTTGTATTGAGAATGGTAAGTACCTATCCCAACACAACCCGTCTGGGTACGTTTAGCAGCATCGGTAAAAATGTGGTGGTAATCTAAATGTTCAGTCAGAAAATGGTTAAAATTTAAATGGCAATCGGGATCTGATTTACTCACACAGTCAAATGTTATGATGGGACTGAATTGTAAACTCTCATAACTACTGCTAAACATGGGGAGTTTAGTGGAACTGTGAATAGGAGAAGAAAGAGAAAGGAATTTTTTATAGCTGACAACTAAACAAGGAGCACGTTTATGGGACCAGTAATCTGATGATTCCATCTGTAACATTAAAGAGTTCAGTTTAGGAATGAGAGGATGAGTTGAGAACTGAAGAATGCGGAACAAGTATTTGTCAGATAGGAATTGTCTTCTAAGATATAAGGGAGCATCCCCGCATTCGACTTGGAGTGCATTAATGGGACTTGACTTCATAGCACCCGAAATTATGCGTAAAGCTTTAGACTGGATGCGATCCAATTTTTTAAAAGCCATGACACTGCCAGGTTCTAGAACGAACAATCCATAATCCAAAGTGCTTCTGATGATTGCGTTATAAATAAGTTTTAAAGAAAAGGGATGAGCGCCCCACCACACACCAGAAAGGCATCGAAGCATGTTTAAGTGATTTTCACATTTGTTAACAATGTAGTCACAATGGGGAACACTGCTTAATTTAGAGTCAAATATTACACCTAGATATCTGAATTTATCTTTTACTGGAACAGGTATTCCTCTATACATCAGATGTACTAAAGGTATATTTTTCTTCCGGGTGAATAAAACAGCCGCACTTTTAGACGTGGATAAATCCAAGCCATTTAAATGTAACCATGACTCCAGAGTAGACAAAGCAAAATTAACATTAAAGCTAGCTTGCTCAACAGAGAGACTTGACGAATACAGTAACAAATCGTCGGCGTATTGAAGAACCTTAACATGTTTAGTTAAGGACGAGTCCATATCAAAAGTGTAAATGTTGTATAGAAGGGGACTGAGCACAGATCCCTGTGGGAGACCTCTCCATACAAGACGAGATACTTCATGATCTCCTATTTGCATATTAACAGAGCGTGCAGTCAGGATATTTATAATGAAATTTGACAAATTCGATGGAACCTGTAAGGCTTTTAATTTATTTTGTAAAATTGATAATACAACATTATCATAAGCCGCATTTATATCAAGAAAAGCTGCTACGGTGGAATGGTTAATAGAGAAGGATAATCGAATATCTGATGTTAAAATACTTAAACAGTCAGTGGTACTTTTACCTTTTCTGAAGCCATATTGAGATTCTGCCAGAAGGCCCTTACTTTCAACATACCATTCTAGACGAATTTTTATTAAGTGTTCCGCTATTTTCATTAGAATTGAAGACAAAACAATGGGACGATACGAAGAAGCATCAGATGGTGTTTTATTTGGTTTAAGGAATGGCAACACCATTTGACATTTCCATTCATCAGGGATGTGTCCAGTAGTCATAACAGAATTAACAAGATTTAAATAATAAATGAGGACGTCGTCATTTAAATTAGCAAAAAAGGAATACGGAATTCCGTCAATGCCCGGTGCGGAGTCCTTAGTTTTATGAATAACAGCCTTTAATTCAATGAGGGTGAATGGTAGCTCCAACGTTACAAAAGCATCATGATTACTGGATACAAGAGGCAAATTAAATTCAATAGCCTCAGGCACCCAAGGAGGAGCCAATTTATTTAAAAAGTCACTGGCTAAAGAATCGGGAATAGAAGCAGGGTTATTATAAATGGACCTAAATCTACGAATATTACGCCAGACGATTGTAGGGTGTGTATTCGGTGAAATTGACGTGCAAAAGTTACGCCAAGATTCAAATTTTTTCTTCTTGAACAGTTTACTAGTTTTGTTAATTAGGTTAGTAACGAGTTCAAAATTATCATCAGACATATCCAAGTTATAATTGTATTCAGCCTCTTTACGTTTGTTAATCAATTCTGTGCACTCCGAGTCCCACCATGGAGGCGAAGGAATTGAATTCATATTTTTATTTTTTAGAGGAAAAACTTCATCTGCCGCCGCAATTAATATGTGTGCTAAAGCTGCTGCACAAATATTTTCATTGCTATCAGATAAGACAGGCAAGGAGCAAAGCTTTATGTCAACAGTTTCCCTAAATTTGGCCCAGTCCTCATTATTTCTAATTGGTAATTTATGTTTTAAATTAGATCTCCTTTTTGGTGCATTTGGTTTGGAAAGAGGATATGTAATAACTATGGGAAAATGGTCACTACCATAAGTAGTGGTTAGTGTATGCCAAGTTAATGATGAGGCTAAGCTTGGAGAACAGATGGAAAGGTCAATTGCACTTTGGTTTTGGTTGGGAGCACACCGACGTGTGGCTTCTCCTGAGTTCAATATGCATAGGTTGTGAAAGTCAATTATATCTAGTAATTCATCCCCATAACTGTTAGATGTAGAACAGCCCCATGATTGGTGATGGCAGTTAAAGTCCCCCAATACCAAGAATGGCTTTGGTATCAAAGAAAAAAGATTATTCACCTCTTGAAGAACAGAAGAAGAAGGGTGAGGAATGTAAATGGAAACAAGACAAGTATGATACACTTTAATTGCAACAATTGAAATTTCCTCACTGTGAGGAGGTAATGCAATAGAAGAAAAAGGGATAGAATTCTTGATAAGTATAGCTACTCCACCATACCCATCAGATCTATCCTCTCTAATGGTTGAATAACCATTAATTTTAAAAATATGATATGATTTGAGCCAAGTCTCTGCTAAAGCAAAGACAAATGGTTCATATTTGTTTAATAGATGTATGACATCACTCTTTTTGTTTAGTAGACTGCGACAGTTCCACTGGATGATTTTGGATGGGTCCATTATTAATTGATTGAGGTAAATTGAAAGATTGGGCAACGTTGGACGGTGACATGCTGAACTGGGAGAGAAGATTATGTAAAGCAGAAAGAAGATCGTTTATGGAAAAATTTGTGTCTTTATTATTAGTGATAGCACAGCCATTTGAAGATTGAGGTATGACAAAATCTCTAACAATAGCATTGTGGGCTTCTTTATTATATCCATGCACTTGTTTTGGAGGTGAACGTGGTTTCAGGAAGACAGTTTTCTTATAACTATTTGAAGGATTAGGGGATGAAATTCGTGGGGTATCTGAAAATTTTTGGGAAGGAGAGGATAAAAGAGTATCAGCATATGTTTTAGTCACTGGGGGATGTACTTTAGCCGCTTCAGCATAGGAAACTGAACTTTGTGCCATATGTTTTTTAATAGATTTTTGCCTAGAGAATTCTGGGCAAGATTTATTTATTGCAAAGTGATATCCAGAACAAAGACAGCAAGATGCTGTATCTTGATCTTTTTCACAACTGTCCCCAGAGTGGCCTTGGCCGCATTTATAACAGCGAGGTTTGGACCTGCACTGAATTTTGGTGTGACCAAACCGGCAGCAATTGAAACATTGTATGGTAGGGAATATATATAGATCCACAGGTAATGCATTATAACACATAAATATTCTTTTAGGTAAAACCTGACCATCAAAAGTAACAACTATGGATTGGGATGGTTTCCAGATGGTTGTTCCATCAACAGTGGTTTTAAAATTTAATCGTCTGATTTTTAATATTGGACCGCAGCCAATTGGAACCGTTATATTATCTATAACTTCCTCAGGAGACCATTCCGCAGGAACACCACGAACTAAACCCATTCTTGTGACATTGAAAGTAGGAATAAAAGCTTTGTAATTACATTTTGTAAGGCTCTCATGTACAATAAAAGAATTTGCGTCTAAGTGATTTGAGAATGAAAGTGAAATTTTATTTCGTCCAATTTTTTTGACGCTTCCGTTTATAATATTTTTGAAGGAATTAAACTTTAAGAATTTACCAAAAGTGATAGGGTGCAATGTCGTGCCTTCATCTGGAGCAGTAAATGATTTTTGAACATGTATCAAAAAAGGCGCGCTATCAGTGTTTTCGTAAGTATTTCTGCCAATCTGGGTGGCAGGAAGCAAAGAAGGAGCAGGAATAGCTGGGGTAATAAGTGTAGGCATTGTTTCAGGGCATTGAGGCACTGATTCAGCAACTTTTGAATCTATGCAGTTGCAACCGGAAATTTCGGAACCATGATTTTTACGTGTGCGGCGACGTTTATTGCAGTGTTTGCAGACATGTAGACGACTCCTTTTTAAATTTCGAGCCGAAGATGAGCCATCGGTATCCATGCCCGATTCATTAGAATGAATAGTTACAAAAACGCCTGCCGGAGGAACGAAGTCCCCCGGGTCGGGCGGGTCGTTCATTCTAAAAACTAATACTTAGTAGAATTTTAAACTTACCACTACCGGAGAATATACACAAAACTAAAGTTAAAATATAAATAAAAGAATATACAACGCTAAAACTACTGCTACTGATCCTATAATATAATTGATTTTTTTTTTTAACTCCAATTAAAAAAATCCGCGTCCGCCAAGTTGGAAGTTTCCCGCGCTTTTTCCCCCATTTATTTATTTTATTATTCTTTTCTTATTTTCTCTTTAGTATTAAAGTGAGACAAACGTATTGAGCAAATGCGCTTCCAAGGAGGTTCGATCATTCAGCTTATTTATTCCGGGATTGTGAAACTCCTTGGTGATATTCTTATTTATTTTGTTATGGAAATTAAAAGAAAAAACCGTAAAGAATACCTAAGTACATATTTTACCGCACATTCCATGGTGTGGTGTGTAAATTTTAACGTTCGAACAATGTGTACAGGCTTCGTAAATGCATTTTTTGAGCAAATGTGTTGAAAAGCTTTATACCTACCTCTACTAATGCAAAGTGACCTCCCATCAACGGACCATTATTTAGGCGAATGTGATAAGTAATTTCTAACCATAAATATTTTTGCGTCCCCTAAGCCCCCAAGTGACATTCAAATATATTATTCATACTAAATGTAGGTACCTACCTAACAACTGCACGAAATTCTCTTCTTGCTAAATTGTGTGTGGACCCAGCTCAACCCCAACACATTTTTGATGTAAACTGATGCTTACTTGCAATCTGTGAGTCTGTGGGATTGATTTCGTGAGATGGGACGGAAGTGTAACAGGAAGTCGGGGAAGCGCGCTATTTGATTTGACCAATGAGCGCGCGCGATGTAGGTATAGAAAGTTGGCTGTCTGTTATTTCTTGCTTTTTACAAAGTTGAGATGCAGATGTCAGCACAGGCTTCAATATACTAGGCTACTCCTCTTCTCTCGTCTCCCTTCTATGAATTAAACTAAGGATTTATATTCTTAATAAAAGTCGTGTACCTACCTAAATACTTCAGAGAAGCGAAGTTTACAATGAAGAAATGGAATAAAGTTGTATTTTTATTGCTTGATCTATCTAGGGACGAAAAGTTTAGATGACGTGAAGTTCAGCTACTACATACTAGATGATGTGAACAACGGAATAGAACATATATTTTTTTAAATAAAACCGAATGAATAATTACTATTAATATCACAGGTCCAACAATGAATTGTTTAATCATGAAGATCCACATTATCACGATGACCAGCGTCAGATGAATAGGTATACCTATAGGGGAAAAAATTGGGAGAATTATGAAAATATCTCATTTAGAACAAAGTCGGGTTTGTTCGAACCCTTATACCTTGACAACTGCGGGACGGATTTTCATGTTTTTTGATTTTTTGGATTTGTCTTTGCAGAATAAATATTTGAAAAAATTAAAAATTTACTAAACAAACAATATGAAAGAAAAATCATTATGCCAAAATGGTAGGCTAGGTGTAGGGTAGGTAGATATTTATTTTTATTTTTTTAACATACACTGTTTATAATTAACATTAAATCATATTGTACATTGTACTTTTACACATATTATTGTTAATTCATTTTTAAATTATATTTTGTTTACACCTTTTCTTTTTCAAAGTTATCTAAACTAATGTTGTGATTGTCTGTAAGTGTTCTAGTACTAGAATAATTTATTAGGAATGCCAAGTTAACTTCAGAGTGTATGCAATGTTGACGATCCTAATCAATAATTAAATAAATAGGTAGCCAGTAGATGAAACTGCGGGGGACAGCCAGTAAAAAAAATATGAATGTCGTGTTGCCAGTATTTGGGAGCACGCCGTTTCCTTTTTCTTATATTCTTCTCTTCTTCATCAAAAAGTAAGTATTTGAAATAAAAACATGTCTTCATCCGAGCTGTCCATGACGCAAAAACGACTTAATTTGATGAAGAGTTGCGATGAATGAACAATTCGACTTGATTCTTCAGAGATGGACGCTCTTCATCTCTCACCCCCTCGACCGCTCAGCGAGCCACATTGCACGAGAGAGCACCACGGGAGGAGATCCTGCTTACGCTGCTCGCGTAGGCCGAGCTGGTGATTAACAGGCGTCCACTCTGCTACGAACGCAACGACAGCGAGCACCCGGTGGTGCTGACACCCAACCATCTGCTTTTGGGAACAGCTTCGGGCGACACGCCGTTCGCCGCTACAAGTCCTCCAGAAATGGACCGAGGGCGCGTCGGTCGTAAGTGGAGCACCCAGAACTTCTCTCGTACATTGTTTAAGACGGTCTCGTGGTTGGCGTGCAGTGCCGTCACATGATAGCGTCCCACCAGTTTGAATGTGAGCGGGTGTCTTCCGTCCAGGAGCATAGGGTGTCGGAGCTCTTCACACGCTCCTGACTCTGACGCACAGCAGAGCGTCGTCAGTCAGCATGGAGTCGACGCCACGCAGTTTGCTGCCTCTCGACACAGGCCGCGCCGCACAAAGGTCTCGCAGCTCGTCGGAGTAGAGTCGCAGAGAGTACTCTTACATCTCGCGCAGCAGGACGAGTCGGCGTCTCGCAGATCTTGCGCGTCGACTCGCGGCGACGGTGGCAGCGACTGGTGAAGGCCAACACACGCGCTCGCGTGCGCACGTCGACACCCTCTGATGGTCCAGCAGTAGTGGCGCTCGCGGTGGCGCCTTCACGTGCACCCGCTGAACTCGTTCTCTGGCCGCCTCCGGTGATTCTGCCTCCACAGCCGCCGGCGTGCATTGCGATTCTGGAAAATGCAGAAACAAGGGTCCAGTACACCACATCTCACAATTGTTAGGCCAGTCTAGCGTGGTCGCCTTATCTGCCGGGTTCTCCGCAGAAGGGACCCAGCGGTCGAATTTATCCAGTTAAGTACCGTTTTACTGTCGGTCCAGTAGACTTTTCTACTTAATAATAATAATAATAATAATAATCGTTTATTTATACAACAGGGCACATTTACAATAAAATATCTTACAATAAATTTTACAGAACACAGTTGCTGATTTGCCTGAACTAGATTGAAATCTGTGTTTCAGGCTAGATAGCGCTAATGTAAAATTAATAATAAAATAACAATTTATCAACTACCTATGATAAAAACTTAAAATTAAAGGACACATAACAATTTTATTTACACACAAAAAGGAGGTCTTCTGTCTCTAAGTACGAGATGCTTAATAAATATTGCACAATTATCTTTTTACAGCTATAATAATTTAACTTATATATATTTAGATCCTTGTTCAGTCTATTGTATAGAAATGGACCTAAAAATGTAAAAAATCTTTTTATAAAAACAAATTTTGAGAATGAGTTGGACTCGCAGACAATATCATTCCGTCTCTTATTGGTCTTTTCGGTGCTGTAAGTAAGCATGGTGTGCTGTTTTAATACCAGTTGCATAAAGAAAAGCTGGCGAACAGTCAGTACGTTGCAGGATTTGTATAGGAGATCTGTGGGATATAGAAAGGGATGGAAATTGGCTACTTTTAAGATGGCTCTCTGAGCTCTTTCAAGAGGGAGTAAGTAAGTTTTGGATGCTCCACCCCATGAAGTGATACAGTACTGGATTACGGATTGCCCTAGGGCCAAATAAACTTGTGCGATTACTTTTGGATCCGCAATAGTTCGCAGTTTTTTAAAGACGTAGATTAATTTGCGCACTCTTTTAACCAGACTCTCAATATGTGGTCGAAAAGAGAGGGTATCGTCTATTATTACTCCGAGATATTTAATGTTGCTTGTTTGAAGGATAAAAGGACAATCACATGTACTGATAGTGTGGAGTGCACATTTATGAGCAAACAGATGAGGATGAGTAATGTTAGTATGAGGCTTGCGCATGGAGAACTGAATATATTTAGTCTTGTCAGCATTTAATGTTAGTAAATTACTTTGAAGCCAGTTAGTCACCTTATTGAAACCTAATTGAGCGTATTCGTACAATTCTTTACTGGTTTTGGCGGTAAATATTAAGGCCGTGTCGTCGGCGTATGAAACAATTTTGCCATGTTGTATATTCAAATTGCACAAATCATTAATATAAATGAGGAAAAGGGTTGGGGCCAAAATGCTGCCTTGGGGAACACCAAAACCAGTACTTTTTTGCTCATCGCTCGTAATATCGTCTATTCTAACACATTGATATCTGTCGCCTAGGTAGTCAGCAAATAGTTTCAGCGGGGTTCCCCTTATTCCCATAGTCTCTAGTTTGTTTAGGAGCTTAGACACAGACACTGTGTCAAAAGCTTTCGCTAGATCAAGGAAGACCCCTAACGTCTGGTTTCCTTTGCCAAGTTCCTCTGAGACATAATCAGTCAGGTGGTGCACCGCATCGGCTGTGGATAATTTGGCTCTAAAACCAAATTGCGTAGATGATAGTAAATTATTTTTTTCTAAATAATTAACTAACCTGCTATTTAAGATTTTCTCAAGAATTTTAGAAATTGATGAGAGTAATGATATTGGCCTATAATTATTAACCAAAAGTTTGTTCCCGGATTTAAATATAGGGATTATAACTGCTTTTTTAAGGCATTTAGGAAAAATGCCTTCAGAAAAACAGATACGAAAAATATAGGTCAGGGGAGGTACCAAGATATGCTTGAATTGTTTGAGGATCTTACTGCTAATATTATCCCATCCAACAGCACAGTCATCTTTTAGTCCACTAATAATTCGTGTTATTTCGTCTTCGTCAGTGTCAAGCAGTCCGAACGATTGTAGTGCGTGCTTATTATTCAATGCTTGGGAAGGTGGTTGATCACTGTAATGCTGGGGTATCTGTTCGGCAAGACTTTTCCCAACATTGACGAAAAAGTTATTGACATGGTTGGCTGATGAAAGAGGCGAACTATTAGTTAACAATAAACTCGAATTTGATTCACGCTGTTTTGACATGTATGTGACGTTTTTAATATGTTTCCAAAGTTGCTTGCTATTGTTTCCTGCTCTGACCAATTCATTTTTATCATAATTCCTTTTCAAATTCTTTAAGAGATTGTTACAAAAATTCCTGTATCTTTTATAAGTCGTATTAATGATACTATTACCTGGGTCTCTCCTAGATGACTGATGAAGTTTGTCTCTGTGTCTTATACACCGGATCAGGCCAGGAGTGATCCAAGGTTTAATATTATTAAGTTTCTTGTTTATTGTAATAACAGTGGTGTTACGTAATATTGCTAATTGCACTTGTTTTATTAAGTACGATAAAGCAAAATTTGCGTCAGCAGAATTGTAAACTGGGCTAAAGTCAAGTTTGCATAAATCATATTCGAGTTTGTTAGCATTTAATTGTGTTTTGGTCTGGGGACGATTCAGCTTAGGCAGCATTAAGTTTAAGGTTAGTAGAACAGCGTGATGGTCAGTAATTGTAGAGTTAGTAACAAGCGTAACATATGATAAACTGGATTTGATGATCATATGGTCGAGGCAGGAACCACTATCATGAGTAGGCAAGGTGTGCGCAGGTAGAAAACCATGGAAGGAGCAGATATTCAGATACTCTTGGGTCCCTGCATCGCAGTTATCAGCATTTATGTTTATATTTATGTCACCTGTTAGTATGACATTATTAAATGCGCTTAGGTCTACAAAAATTTGGTTTAAGGCAGCGTTAAAGGAATCCAAGTTTTTAGCGGAAGGGGATCTATACATGGCGACTATTGCTGTAGTTGTACCAATTTTGATGATCAAACAGTTACTCATACAGTCTTGAAGAGTAGGTTCTTCCACTGAGACCAATAGTGATTCCTTTGAATAGACCACCACTCCAGCGTTTTGGTTATTATTTAGCTTGGTGTACAATAAGTTATAGCCTGGCATTACTGGGAGGTTATCCTGGCGATCGGATAGCCAGCATTCGGTTAAAACCATCACATCACAATTAAAATTAAGTCTACTAAGAAAAATGTTGAAGCTATCGATATTCTTAAAAATACTGCGAATGTTTTGTGTTAGTATGGTCAGTGACTTTTTATAATCGGAAAGATATTGAATGCAGTCCTCAACCTGGCATGCCTTTGCATCAGGCACAAAAGTGTAATCTATATCAGTAATTAAATTATTATCCATACTAGTAAAATAAGAGTATAAAGAGTAAGTTAAGTCTAAAAATATAAACAAAATGTGGCGCTCTTAGGCGCCTTCATAGTCAACCGAGTTAAGGTACCTGTTATCGGCAGCTTTTTTAGCAGGACACTCCAAGTCTCCCGTCTTGTGGTTTGCTGGTTTCTTGAAGCGCAAACATGTGGCACATCTCGGCGCAACGGCTTTTTTGGGGCAATCTTGAATGGTGTGCCCTTCTTCACCGCAGTGTCCACATGTAGGGGAAGCTATCTTGCACGTCTTAGCTGCATGACCGTACTGCTGGCACTTGTAACACCTCGTTACCAGTGTGAAGTCTCGAACCGGGCAGGACGTCCAATTTATGAATAATCTGTCCTGTGTGATGAGAGCCTTACGTATATTTGCTGGAACTTCTATGATGTAGTTACAGTTCTCTGTATCCTTTCTGCCGGATTTGTGGCTTAGCTTAATTGAGGTCAAAAATGATTCTTGAGAGATGGAGGGCAGTTTGTCGGCCAAGTTTTGTTCATAAATACATTTAAAAACCTCATTTTCAGCCATAGATGCAGGGACCCCTATAACTATTATGCGTGGTTTGCGCTTTCTAGGTTCATCGACGGTGAGAGCTGTCGTAGCCGATTGGACCGTTTGTTTGAGCTTTTCTAGGTCTTCCTTAGTCTCTGTGCTGATTATAAGCCCACCTTTTCCTATTTTGCGTACACTTCTGACTTTTAGTTTCATGTCACCAGGGCAAACAATTTGTTGGACTATGTTTTTGGTTTCGTCACAGGTCTTCGAATTGTCGCTAGGGAAAATCGCCACGGAGCTAAAAGTATTAGGACGAACATAGCTGTTAGACCCCTTCTTCACCATATCTGCAAACGATGTTGTTCTCGTTTCTTGCCTTGCACAGGTTTCCTTAATGGTCCGGTTCATCTCCATTACGTAGTCCTTAAGGTTGCGGTCTTCATTAAATTTGTTCAGGGAGTTGTGGGTCTTGTATGCATATTGCTTAAGGGACTGGTATTGAACAGCCATTTGCGAAACTCCATGTCCAATTTTACGGCAAAGAGTGCTAATTTTAAGCTTTTGCTCTGAATTGAGCTTCCCATCAGAAGAAATTGTACATACCTCTTGCAAACACTGTTCAATAGAGGTCATCCAGTTCTGAATCTCGGGAGTCGAAACTGTCGCCATTTCCTCGTTTCCTACGGCTTGGTCACATCTGTGTGGTTGGGGCTGAGTCGGTGTAGGTGTTGGGGGAGGGCTGCGCCGCGTCAACCCACTCCGGTTAAAGGGGCTGCCTTCCATATTTCAGATTATGATACTCGTATATGATCAAATCAGTCCATTTTTTGACTAAACAGCACTTAGAAAATTGTATTAGTTACACGTTAGTAGGTACACTAAAAAAGTAGGTCACTGTTAATGCAACTGTTAATTTATTATATTTAAATTAATATACATTGATTAGCACGTCTGTTTGCGTTGAGTGCAAAGTCAAAAGTCGCCGACCCCGACGCCGACTACTTAGGGGTAGTCCTAACTCTTTCTCAATAGTCTCCCCAAGTCTACTTGCCAGTACCGCGGCCTGCAATTCCACCACCAAGGAGCATGGGGACCTCCCGCTCCGCGGCCGCGTTAGTACCATACGTGTGCAACTCTAAGTTGCTACCTGAGTCGATTCCGTACCATCTTGGTACCACGAAGTCATTTAAAGACTTAAGATTGCCTAACCACTCGAACTACAAGGCCGCTTCCTTTTCTTTTAGCGGCTCGTCCCATTGTATTCCTGTACCCCACAGTCCCCACACCCGTTGCAGACAGCTAAAGAAGGAATAAGATCTTCGGTCACGAATGACATGTTGTTGCATCAACATGTTCAGCATTAGTTGAGCTCTTTAAAGTTCTATGTTTGAGCTACACCATAACTGAGACACGCTTGCACTGTCTGGATAGATCCACTCAAATCTAAGTGGTACTTTCCTCAATAAGACCACCTCAAGTACCTAGATAGTTCTCTATGATTTTTCCAGTACGGATTGTATGGACGTTAAAAGAGACCGACCTCGGAGTTTGTTTCGGTGTTTCTTCTCAGAGTAGTCGGCTAGGAAACACCAGCCTCATCTAGTACAAAACAAACATCACTTATTTTTCAAAATAAATAAGAAAACAAATGGAAAATGTCGATCAAAATGTGATGCTTTGTACAAGTTTAAATAGAATACGAAAGTTCTAAGTTTAACACTAAATCCAAAATTTTAGTTAAAACTAAACGAATGGTTAAATACAAAATCTAAACTCATGTATATAAAATCATTCGCGCGTTTAACGCACTTAAACTTGCTAAATTGTAAATAATGCCATTGTACCTAATGTTATGTAATTGCATCCAAATGCTAAATATTGTACTTGCACATGAAAACTTATCATTGATTGTCACTCAAAGTGAGGTTTGGTACCATTCGGCGCCACTATCCGTCGTAATCTCATGTGGTTCCAGCAAGCACGCATAGCCCTCTTCTAATAGGCGTTCAACTTGCTTGGAGTAGGCCACAGGAGGCCTACTTGCCACTGCTTACGCCCGTTTATTAGTCGACAGCACGTTTGGTCTCATCGTGCTGACGTAGCTGATGTGACACGCCCAATGCTTCCAGCTCGAATTGTGATTCGACTGAACCGTGGAAGTCGGAATGACCCACCCTAACTTTGTATTCGAAGCAACTGGCTTACCAGATCTTCCTCTTCAGATCTCCCGGCTGACCAACAGCTTCCAGTTATCCTGGCCCCTCATCCCTGCACATCCCAGGCCGCGCAGGTGGGCGTTGTCTCGAATCACCGACACACCGACGGTGTGTGGGGGTAGTTTAAATTAGTAATGGTGCGGCACCTAATCTTCTGCTCCTCACCGCTTGGTCCCGCAATGGTGCAGCTCACTACCCGCGTCTGTTCGTCGCACACGTCGTGTCCGCGCGCGGTGCGTAGTGTAACGGCATAGTGGGCCCCGCCATGTCCTTGGCGAGCTCACTGTCAAGCAGCGAAACCGTCGCGCCGTCATCTAACAGCGCGAAACATTTAATACGTCACCGCTCTTGCTCCTTAGGTCCACAGGTAGCACCTTCAGTTCTTCGATGTGGGCATTGCACTGATATTTGTTACGCGCTCAGGGCCTCCAGTCTGCTATTACAATAGTGTCAGAATGGTCTATCATTGATTACAAATTGTTGATTTTGACAAGTTTGGTAATCTACTAATATGAAAGCGTCATTATGACTTTCCAATGGTCAACCACTGACACTCTCAATGCTGACACTCCATTCAAAGAAATGTCATAGAATGGTAATCTGCTAAAATTTTGAGTTTTGTGCAGTCATTGCTTTTCAAACACATTGAATATTAGAACCACGATTCTATTACGAGACCATTGACCGACCAATGATCAACCATTATGAATTTAGCAGATTACGAAATTATAGCAAAATGACAATGGGATCGTGTTGGAATGACGAATTTATAAAAAATAGCAGACTTGGGGCCCTGGTTTGCTATCACTCGTTATCTCTCGTTTCACTGTGAAGCAAAATGTGATGGCGCAGCTAATTAGCTTAATCAGCCGTTTAATTTTAAGCCTAGCCTTTTTATTTAAATGCGCCGATTTACCAGCGACCTATATGACATATTTTGTTCAGTATCGTTGATGACTTGCTTTTAATGAAACGACTGATTAAGCTATTTGCCTGCGACAGACATATACGTTTTATGACAATACCGTTAAAGAAACTATCTTTATTTTATATTTGACGAATCATATTGTGGCCCCGAAAAGGGCCTTTTGTTTTGAATGCTTACGAGCGATTCAGTTATTTTTTTTTTATGGTCACTTGCAGATCTAATACGCTAGGGCTATCAACTGCTTACCCGGACTATCCTGTGGTGACCTCAAATGAATTTAAGGGCCCCAGCCAGGCCTAAAAAGCTAGCTAAATACTAAGACTACTGACCGCGCGCTAAGGGCATCCCCTGTGGGATACGGACCTCGGCTTAGCGGCGTCAGCTCGGGGAGGCAGCAAGAGACAGGCTGGGTCGTTTTATTATTTAGGGGGTTTAAAGCTAATGGCTCAGCGACGCGGGCTGGCTCGTTAGGCAAAAGTCGGGGAGGGGGTTGACAGGGCATCGCGAAGGGCCTCGTCGGCGAGGCCGGAAAACGGAACGCGGTCTGTTTGTGTTTACGAAGCGTGCTGGTTTCCCTACTGCTTTCTTGGATCAGAGTGATGGGATCGTCGGGCTCGACGAGTGTATGCCGAGGACGGCGAACCTTGTTAATCAGAGGGAGCATATCAGGTAACCGATGCAATCAAGGGGTTTCGGTGCTTTTCTGCAGATTTAATGAGGCGCTTGTAAGGAGTTTCATGAACTGCTTAATGGTCGGGATTTTGAGATCGACATGGAGTCGTTCATTCCTTACGAACCACGGGACGCCCGTGGCCTTCTGGAGAAATTGGACTACTTGCATCCTGTCGATTTGGTTTTCCGTCGAGTTACCCGAGCTGGCAGAACGGATATAAGTTGAGATGACCGGGATTGGCTGATGGGATTCAGTAGAGGAACACTTAATAATAGATAAGAGTACCTCCCTTGTGACACCGGGTCCTATCGTTGCGAACTATACGGTAATTGGCAATTCTAGGGTCCCGGTGCTGGGGCTTAAAGGTTTCTTGCAGCAGAAGGACGTCTAAGTGATGGTCGAGGAGGAACGAGGCGATCTCATCACGATGACTCAGAAGGTCATTAGCATTGAAAAACCCTATCCGGAGGGCTTTCAGCTTGAGCCTGCGATACATGGACTTATCCTTTAACTAGGGAGTTGAATTTATCTATACAGTGAACTACATCACTGAACTTAAAGAAGACCGAGGAGTAGTCGCCTCGGCAGTCACTCAAGGCCTCGGATAGCGCGAGGGCTCTCGGCGAGTAGAAAGCCATGTAGGTGATTTGTGACAAGTTGTTATCTGGGGTAACAACTGCCAAGGCTGGGGGTGTAGCCTTTAGAGGGGGAGTTGGTGTTGGTGAGAGTCGCACCGGGGGCTTTCCCAGGGCTACAGCCGCGCGAGAAGTCGTTGGCTGGGAGAAGGGGGGGACAGCGATGTCCATTAGGGCCGGGATGGCCTTAGTGGACGGGGTGTTGGGGGCGGTGGACTTCAAAGCCGGGAAGTGGGCTTTGTGATTGGCCACATTCCAGGGGTCGGAGCGCTTTTCGCTCAATGCCTCAGGGTTGCCCGTCGATGTGGGAAGTTTCTTTTTCTGGCAAACGTTCGCACGCTTCACCGGTAATGGAGTGGATGACTTCGGGGCCTTAGGGCAACCTCGGTAGTTTGCCGGGTGCCCAGTCTCGCCACACAGCACACAGCTGGGTGGCTCGACGCACAGGGAGCGGTCTTTGGGGCGGGGGCAGTCAGCGGTGCCGTGGTCTCCCAGGCACTTGACACAGCGGGGTTTGCCGTGGCAATCCCGATGAGAGTGGCCATATTGTTGGCAGCGACGGCACTGGCTAATTGGGATCTCTAATTTGAGGCCCGAGAGACCACAGATCGTGGCGATCTCGTAAATGGGGTGGTACCCCTCGGTGGGGTCGCAAACGACCAGCACCATGTCATAGGGTGCACCACCGCGACGGTGCATGCGTTTGACTTCAACCACCGGGATCTTCTGCGACTTAAGGTCGTCGAGGATCTCCTGCACGAGTATCTCGTGTGGGAGATTACTAATCACCACGCGGACTTGTTCCGTCTCCTGGGAGGAGTGGAACGGAACGTTCGAATCAGTCGCCGAGGCGACGGAATCCTGCTCTGGAGAGAGCTGGCTGTCGAGAGAATCGCTGAATAGAGCTATGTCGACCTTGGAGGGGGGGGCCTGAGGGGGCACGGGGGTAGGGCCCTGAGGGGGCACGGGGATAGAGCCCTGAGGGGGCACGGGGATAGGGCCCTGAGGGGGCGCGGTTGAAGTGCCCTGAGGAGGCGCGGGTATGGAGCCCTGAGGGGGCGGGTGGGCCTGCAGATCCTCCTGGATCCGATGCAGAATGGCGTCGAATTCAGCCCGCTCTTCAGGATCCAGGGAAACTTCGCGCAGAAGCGTGTCGCATAGCGGCAGAAGCTTGTGGCATAGCGCCAGATGGGAGTCCATGCTGCAAGGGGGGAGGGGGAACTAAGCTCCTATCCCTAAGACAGTTTCCCGAAAAGAGCCCCTCCCTTAAGCGTTTCCTAGTGTTATCGCCGGGGAGAAGAAAGCTCAAACAAACTCTCCGGCAACACAACTGTCTTGGGCCTGAAGGGCCACTATCCTAACTCCCCGGGTGGGAGCTCCCGGGGATGTGTACCTTCTCCCTGACGGGTGTAGTCAGGAAGGTGAGTAGCTACGGTGAGCCCTAAGCTTGAGTACCCGCTGTCAATCTTATTGTGCAACGGGGCCCTATGGGTCTTGCCACCAAGCCGGCGACGAAGGGGTTGAGACACCAAACGGTCACCGGGTGCAGCTGAAAACAAACGGGGTTAGGTACAAAGGCCGCGACTAGGAGATCCCCAAAGCCGCGATCCAAAGCCCTTCCGACTTTGCCAAGCCCTGAAGGGACCTGGCAGGTGTGTCGGGTCAACACCACTTGGCTTCGTTGGCACCGTAAGGTTTCCACCAAGCACCACTAAACTGTGGAATTTACCCAGAAGGGGCCGAAAACGTAAGAGCGTGCGTAGCACCGCTACCAGCGGGGCGGGGCCACCGTCGGGTGGCGGTGACGTGGCGCTGCGCGGTGAGGCGCGGGGGCGTAGCAGATCGGGACACAGGCAGAAAGCACGTGCGGTCCGGTCGGATGCCAGGCGCTGAGTGATCCTAACGAAAACAAATTCGCTCTTGCCAGTTAATTCGTATCGCTAGTCAATTGTCAAATATTTACCTAATCATAGATAAAAAAATAAAATCTTATTTCATTTATTATTTTAATTTAATTTGTGTTACCAAATTCAATGTAGGTATTTTAAACAATTTAGCTTTTAAATTTGGTTGTTTTTTAAACTGTGTATTACTTGTTTTATAATAATTAAACTTTAAACAAGTAATACACAGTTTTAGTGAGTTACATTTTTCGAATCGTCTGTTCGTGCCCTTTATTTTAATACCCCACTTGATAGGTTTTGAGCAA
This sequence comes from Melanchra persicariae, assembly GCA_947386135.1. NCBI lineage: Eukaryota > Metazoa > Arthropoda > Insecta > Lepidoptera > Noctuidae > Melanchra > Melanchra persicariae. Next base: position 4,454,462 of record OX376673.1, on the reverse strand, counting down.
AAACAATAAACCTATCCCCCCTATTTTTCATTTGCGGGCGCCATTTTGAAAATTTACCACAATTCTGATGAATTCAACGACACCTCATATGTCAAAATCCATCCAGCCGTTTGGGCTGCAGGATGTGCCAAAGAAATGGACATACATATAAACATACATACAAAACATTACCCTCCTTCTGAGGCATTCGGACAAAAATGATAAAGTAATAGTGTACTCATTGTTGAGAAACCTAAATAATAATAAATAAATAAAGTGAGACAGAGAAATTTAGAGTATGTTATGGATTAGCCACCCAGGGTTCAAGTCAACTAGCATTTTTAACTTTGAAGATCAACCCATGTGGCTATTTAATATTTATTACAATTATGTAATGATTAACTGTCCTAATTAAAAAGCCAATGATTAAATTATGGTTACCCTGGGTGTCTTGCTTGAATCAGAATGAGCCACAAAGAGGATCACAAAGAGGAATGTGTGGTGCAAAACAGAGATGAGTCAATCAATCTATCTACACTTTTTCCAACTATTTAGGAACTGTCTTTCACTGTAACTGCAGCTGAATATATGTACATGGATCAACTTATATCTGAGATCATAACTGGGCAGCCCTATTACTACGGGCAAGCAGGCATTGCAGATTTGCATGCAGGACACGTCTGCCACACTAATTCCAGTAGTGCACTTGTGTAATAATAATATTTAAGGGGGCTCCCATACAACAAACGTGATTTTATTGCTCGTTTTTTCTCGATATTGTTAACGGAAACAGGTAGATGATTGAAATATTCACAGAATATTTAGTTATATACTTATTCACTTGAAAAATAAAAATGAATAATTAAAGTAAAAAAAAAATTTGAGGGTATATGATTTTTTTGCCATTGTTAATAGATAATGGTATGGAACCCTTCGTGCGCTTGTACGACTCGCAATTGGCCAGTTTTTTTTAGTTGTTTGCCACCTCGGGAGCAAACTTACTGAAGAGTTCCGTTGCCTACACCCAAAGCTCTTCATCAGATCTTCATCAAATTGAATGAATGAAAGTTGTGCTTCAAGTTATGAGAGGTTTTTTATTTTAAGATTTTATTTTGTTGATTTTTTTGTTTGTTGACATGTTTAGGGAATTCAATTTCTTTAAACAAAATATAATAACTGTATTTTCATTCATGGAATAAGGTTTTATTAAACAATTTACTACGTGGGGCATTTTAATGAAATTAAGACTAGATTTAGATAAGTGTGCTATGGACTAAAGCATGCGCTAGCGCTAACCTAATATTATTAAAATACAAGGATCCAACCGTTTAAATTTACGTAAACCTCAGAAAATACAATACTACACTTGACTATTCTATTAACAATAAGTTTTATTATTCCACAAACAACATCTAACTTTCAATTAATTTTAAAATGAATACCAATGAAAAAATATTGTCCATACTTCAAACAGCAATACTTATCTCCTAAGTGATTTTGTGTAGATAGGATCCTTTCCATGTAACTATGTCCAATTTAGGATCACATCTGCCTAGCCTTTTCCCAACTATAATTATTGGGGTCAAACCGGATTCACCTTAATACCAGTATTTTAAGTGGGGCGGCTGCCTACCAGACCTCCACAACCCATTAATTGGGTAACAGGGTACTTCTTGGCAAGACGTGTCAGATTCTCTGGCTTCTGACAATCCGTAACAACTGCCAAAGATCTCTGACAGCCTGGACCAACGGCTTAACGTGCTTTCCAAGGCTCGGAGGAGTCTTGGTTTGTTGAGATAGTCACTCATCCACAGACCAACCTCGGCAAGCATTGCTTAACCTTGAAGCGGCCTTTGTGGCTATTACAATTTAGCCACCAGCTCCAATTTAGGATCAAAACATAATATATTAATGGGGCACCAACCTGCACAATAATTTGGAACTCTGGTAAGTGGGTCGTCTTAGAAGCACAGTAGTGGCTGCCCAACCTGCACATCTGAAAATAAAAGGTAAATAATTAAGGAAACTGGTTCAAGAAATGTGTGAGAAACCTTTACTAATGGTATTTACAATAAGGTTGAGGCACTTTTGCATAGAAATAGGTAGTCAGGCTTTCTTTATCTAAAAATTATGTATTTTTTTTCAACTTATGTGTGTCAGCCCATAAAGATGCTACTTATAAGCCGCTCTATGTCAGAAATTTTATTACTTACTTATTATTAAATATTTTGAATATTGGACGTATTGGCACAGGTGGCAAAAAGTTTGTCTGCAAACATGCAAATTTCTGCATGGAAATGAGTTAATCTATATAACCTAAGGCAACTGATTAAATCCCAAGAGTAAATTATTTTCCTTTAAGCTTGTGGCTTCTCCTTCTATCTAGAAGACCATACAATCTAGAAGTTCTTTCCCTCAAAGCAAACCTAAAACTTTCCCCACACTCAAATCGTTTGTCTTACTAGATACGGATGTCGATGAAGTATTAACAATTATTTCGGGATTAAAGGATGTTTGCGCGGTTGGGTGGGACGACATATCAAACAACATACTTAAACATTTCAAATATCTACTTGCTCCTCCACTAACTCATATTTTTCAGTTATGATTCCCTAAGTCGCTTAAAAAAGCAGTGGTTACTCCTGTATATAAATCTGGTGACAAAAAATGTGTTAACAACTACAGACCCATTTCAGTTTTAACAGGGCTCTCCAAAATCCTAGAGAAAATCATTGATATTAATGTTTATGTATATGATTAATGAAATACCTAGAAGATAACAAATTGCTTTCAGATAGACAGTTTGGCTTTAGGCCCAATAAATCAACTAATCAGGCAGTACATCAAATGACGGAGTATATAACAACTAATTTGGATAAGGGCTTGCACTCCATTGGGATCTTCCTGGACCTCGCCAAGGCCTTTGATACAATTTCCGGTCCTTTATTATTGGACAAGCTTGAAACACTCGGAATAAGAGGAACAACGCTATCACTGCTTTCTGATTATCTTAGTGACCGCGAACAATGTGTTAAAATTGGTCAGTACGTCAGTTCTGAGCTTCCAAATAGTAATTACGGAATACCACAAGGTAGTATTTTGGGTCCTACTTTATTCCTTGTATATATAAATGACCTGTGCAACATAACACTCCAAAATGGTGTCATAATGTCTTATGCAGATGACACAGCTCTATTGTTTTCAGACAAATCTCGGGATGAGGTGTATAAACAAGCCCAGAACGGTTTTAATATAGTGTCTAATTGGCTATATGAAAATCTTCTTACACTAAATGCAGAGAAAACCAAACACATTTTATTTACTATGAAAAATACTAACCTGCCAACTACTAACATAAACATTTATGCGCATAAGTGCGGCACATATGCTGACAATGCATGTAATTGTCCTACTTTAGCAAAAACCGATCATATGAAATATCTTGGTGTAACGATTGACACAAATCTGAATTTCCGTAAACACATTGATTTGTTATGCACTCGAATGCGTAAATTGATATACATTTTTAAGAATTTACGTTATATATCGGACTATAAATTAATTAAACAGGTCTATTTAGCTTTGTGTCAATCCATTCTCACTTATTGTATAACTTCATGGGGTGGGGCTGCTAAATCAATCCTACTGCCATTAGAACGTGCGCAGAGAGCTATCCTTAAGGTAGCAACCTTTCGCCCATTTAGATTTCCCACACACGAGCTTTACACGGCATGTAAGGTTTTAACTGTGCGTCAACTTTTTATATTGAAAACAGTACTGCACCAGCATAGCAAACTTCCTTATGTCCCAATACCTATAGATAAGAGAAGAAAAGACTTAGTTTGCATAAAGCCTCAAACTAGACATACTTTTATAAATAAGTTTTATGTATTTTTAGGTCCGTTTTTATATAATAAAATCAATAAGTCTCTAAGTATATATAGTGAAAACTGTAAAAAATGTAGTGAAATGTTGAGTGAATACTTAGCGACATTTAATTACTCAGACACTGAAAAATTGCTAGAAGTAATGCAATAAGTTTACTAATGTTAAGTCAATTTTTTGTTAAAAATATAATTATTATGTATCAATGCTAGCTCTATGTTCAACAACATAATAGTCCACTAAAACCCTCAGCGTTGTTAAGTGATGGCCTGAAACACAGGTTTGAATAAACCTACATCAGGCAGGTCGCTATTATTGGATTCAGTGGGCCTTTAACCAATATAATATAAGTTATACACTAGATTTATTTTAGGCATAGTTTAATGTTTTCGTCATAATATTAATATGTAACTTTGTAATGATGTAACTTCTATATAATTTATACTTATGTGAACTTATGAATAAATTTATTATTATTATTATTATATTATCTATCGGGTAGGTATGGTTTCCGCATTTAGTCCTGCTGTGGACCATTGTACGTGGTGGCTTCTCCTTTCTGTCAATGTTCTACATCAGACCTTGAATATGAACAATCCGCCCATCACATCATATATTATGGGAGTGTATTCTTTGACAAACTGAACGCCATATTATGTTTGAGAGTGTTCGGGTTATATCTGAAGTCGTTCACTATCAGACCTTGTAGAAACCAGAATATTCCGTGCGTTTTTGCCAGAGGTACCTATTACTGGAATCAATAGTAGCTCACAATATTAAGGATTAGGACCCGTCTATTAGTGTTAATGTATAATGTCACCCAGTTGTAGCATGTCCCTTGGTGCCTATTTGGCCTAATTCTCAGATCAACAAAAAAAGGCTTTTTGTTGGTCTGAGGCCTAATTTTGTTCTGTATCCTGCTTGATACATAAGGAGGTATTATAATTATCTAGGTACCGGACCTAACGGAAATTTCGAGAACATAATAATATATAAACCTCTCGAACCCATCGCATCCATATTCAAATTAAGCACCTACATACAATTTGCTTAATTACATTCAAGTGGTTGTTTTAATCGTTAAAAAGTAGATTTTCAGCAAAGAGATTTACAGACACAAAAATTTAATGTCTTTCGATTTTCAGTAAGTGAGTTTTCAAAAAGGTAGGTAAGTAAGTACAAAACACAAATTATTCATCGCAGGCATCAGACTAAAAGTGAAAAAGCAAACGAATGATTTTAAAGTACGCATTTTCAAACAAAGTTTACAATGCCAATCAAATTAGCTAAATTATGTTTAATTTTAATCAAACAAAAGGTTCTTACCCAAAAAAACGACAAACCAACGGCCAGTCTGCTCAAAAGTTTATGAAGATTGAAGTCATTTGAAGTTGGAATGGAAATGGAAACAGGGTGGGAAACTGCTGAAATCAAAAATAATTTTAGTCAGTGTTACCAAGTAAGCGTTTAAGTTTGTTTTACCATAGATTATATATCTATGGTTTTACCACAAATTGTGCTTTTTTTTCTTACGAGTGACGGATAAATAAATTTTAATTTTATTGCGGGCTAAGTCAGGCACGAAGACTTATTTCGCGCCTTTCTTAGCCCGCAAGCTACGCAAATGGGTTTTTTAATTATGTAATTTGGGAAAAAAAAGGTTTAGTTTTTATGAATTCCAAGACGTGCACTCATAAGGTACAACACGTTGGCCGAGTGCGCTCGACAAATTTTAATTCACACGTTGGCGTGTTTCATTTTACATTGTGTTGACCGTGAAGATGGACGTGGAGGCATCGCGGCCGCTGCAATTTACTGGTTCAGCGATTTTAATTTTTAACCCACTCCAAAAAAGGAGGAGGTTCTCAATTCGACTGTTTTTTTTTTGAATGACTGTTCATTTACCGATATTCTCGGTTTTCGGTTTCTATTCGGGCATAACTTTAGTGTTTATATGAACCAATCTTGATGATTCATTTTATGTTGGGTTTAATTATAGCTATATTGAATTTCCTTTGGAAGTTGAACTTCAAACAAAACCACCTCCACTTAAAAGCAATATAATCTAGTAATGTGAGCTAAATAAATATTTTTTCAACACATTTGCTCAAAAATTGATTTACGAAGCCTGTATACATTGTTCGAAAGTGAAAATTTACGCACCACACAATGGAATGTGCGGTAAAATAGGTACTCTCACCTAAGTTCATAGTTCACCGCACAGTGCTATTGTATAACGCCGTGCGGTAAAATACTTACGTATTCTGTACGGTTTAAACCCCTGTGGGGGCTCCGCAAGAATTTAGAAAACTATCATTATCGGTAAAAATTTATAACGTTACCTTGCATTGACAGGAGTTAACGTAAAATAACGGTAATAGGTTTAACGTTATTTATGCACCATTTTAACGTTATTTTTTATTAACGTTATTTGAAGTTTAACGTTAATTTTATCGTTATTTTGAAACGGTTATCTCTGTGAGGTGGTGCAGTGTCAGGTTGTATCTTGATCAAAATATGATTCACGAAATTAAAAAAATATGCAAGTAGGTACATAATAATAACCTTAATTTTTTTTTTCTCTTGGCTACATTTCGGAAATATGGTTATTATACACATCAAATCTAAGTTCATGATGATGAGTAAATGATTCTTATGGTTACATCTATGTAAATACATATTTGTTATTGTTGCGCATCATATTTTGATTAAATTAGAACCTGACACTGACCTTCAAATAGCAAGAAATACAAGAAAGTTCGCGGACTATAATAACACTAATTATTTTACCGTTAAAACGATAATTCTCGTATTTTACGTTAAATGTTACTTAACGTTATATAACTGGTAATGTTATCAAACACCGGTAAATTTTGTAACGTTACTGTGGTATCACAATTGAAATTAACGTTATGTAACGGTTATTATTTTGTTATTTGGTAAAGTTAACAAGCCCTGAAAAACACCTCTCTCTAGTCGACCGTTTGACGCGGTGTATCACGAGCATATCACGAGGCGCAGCCGAACTTAGTCGCCACCACAGTACAATAATTGTACTATATCTATACTGTTATGTACAAGCAATAGCGATGCGCGGCCGCGCTATTGCTTACGCGCACGCGGCGCCGCGCAGCGCCCCGCACACCGCACCCCCACTCGCGAGTCCGCTCATGCTTGTTACGAAATAAAGCGTCAGTGCGTTCACAGCAGCCGTAGTTTTACTTGTGTCTCGTATCTAACAGTGGCGACGAGAGCGACCCACGCTATATCAAGATGGCCCAGTTTAGTTTCGGTATATTAAGTAATTTCGACCACACAGTGCACGAATGGCAGGCGTATAAAAGTCGCCTGCGGCAGTGGTTCGTGGCAAACGATATTTCAGAAAAAAACGACGCAACGGGTTCAAGACGGCGAGCAATTCTACTGAGCGCACTCGCCGACGGCACCTACCAGCTCGCAGCCGACTTGGCTTTGCCGAAACAGCTGGAGGAGGTGCCAGTAGAAGACATCTATGAGCTTCTAGACACTCACTTTTCCCCAACAAAGTGTGGATTCGGGGAGCGACACGCATTTTACGCGGCAACGCAGCAAACGGGTGAGACGCATGCGCAGTGGGCGGCAAGACTGCGTGGCCTCACAAAACATTGCAAGTTCGCCAACGTAGAAGAGGCATTGAGAGACCGTTTTGTGATGGGCATGTTGTCAGGTCCCGAGAGGGACAAACTGTTTACAAAGGACACGGATACCTTGACCCTGGCAAAGGCAGTGGAGTTGGCGCAGAGCGTACGGTGCGCGCGGGCAGGCGCCGCCGCCGGCGCTTCCACGACGGCGTCCATCACACAGCAAGAACATGCAGTGTTCAAGGTGCAGGGCAAGAGTGCGGGTTCCGATAAAGAACCAGTAATGGAGAAGTGTTCCGTGTGCGGTCGAAAGAACCATGCATCGTCTCAGTGCCGATTCGCGAACTTTACTTGTAGGAAGTGTAATACAAAGGGTCACTTACGTAGAATGTGCAAAGTAAAGTGTGTTGTGACCGGTGACGTGAGTGAGGAGGACGACGATGGTAAGGTTTTATGTTATAACATCACTTCAGAGCGGGGAGAACCCATGACAGAAATCGTGTCTATTAACGGCTCACAAATAAAGTTTGAGATTGATAGTGGATCGGCAGTAACGGTTATTTCCGAGAGTTTATATAACAAATGTTTTAGCAGTTTGCCCTTATTACCACCTAAGAAAAGGCTATTTACCTACACGGGCAGTAGTATTATGTGTCTCGGCATAGTTCGCCTACCGGTCACTTTTGGGCGGAGCACACATACACTAGATGCTTACGTGGTACGCAGCGAAGGCCCGCCATTGCTCGGAAGAGATTTTTTATCCCTATTTAAGTTAAAATTAGCACTTTGTAATTTCATAAATAATGAAACAAAAACCATCGATGGCTTGCATAATAGGTTCAAAGACGTATTTTCGGATAAATTAGGTAAATTTAATAAATTCAAGGTCAAATTACGGTTAAAAGATGATGCAGAGACAATATTTTTCAAAGCACGTCCCATAGCTTTTGCTTTACGAGACAAGGTAGATAAAGAGATAGTCCGCCTTGTAAACTTAGGGATACTTAAACAGGTTGATCACTCTGAGTATGCATCACCTATAGTGCCAGTATTAAAACGCAATGGAAGTGTTAGGCTATGTGCAGACTATTCTGTAACCATTAATAAACAATTAATTGTAGAACAATACCCGTTACCTACAGTCCACGAGTTGTTTTCTAAATTGCACGGAGGTCAACAGTTCTCAAAGGTAGACCTGTCGATGGCCTATAATCAATTTGTTTTAGACGAAGACTCACAAAAGATTACATGCATAAATACTCATCGCGGATTGTTTCAGTATACACGTATGGTTTTTGGTTTAACCAGCGCACCGTCTATTTTTCAGCGCGCAATGGAAACCATATTATCTGGTATGGACGGTGTGTTATGTCTTTTAGACGATGTTCTTATCACAGCCGATGGACCGGGTTTACATTTACAAAGATTAACGGCAGTGTTACAGAGGCTGCAAGATGCAGGACTAACCTTGCAAAAAGAAAAGTGCGATGTTTTAAAAATGAAATCAATTACTTAGGGTACGTAATAAACAAAGACGGTTTAAAAAAATCATCAGATAAAGTACTAGCAATTGAGAAATCCCCAGTGCCCACAGATGTAGGCAAACTTCAATCGTTTTTAGGATTAGTAAATTATTACCGTAATTTTGTACCTCAGGCGTCCGAAATTTTAAGTCCCCTATACGACCTGTTAAGAAAGGGTGTTAAATGGCATTGGGCCGACGAACATCAAAGTGCGTTCGTCGAAATAAAAAAACATTTAACGTCGGATCAGGTGTTAGCGCATTTTGACCCAAATGCAAAATTAATCCTCACCGTAGACGCTTCACCGAATGGGTTAGGTGCGATATTATCGCAAATTGATAAGGAAGGATGCGAGCGTCCTATTTCGTTTGCGTCTCGCACTCTAAACACAGCTGAAAAACGATATTCGCAGATTCAGAAAGAGGCAACGGCTATTATTTTCGGAGTTCGAAGATTCCATCAGTACTTGTACGGTAAGTCAGACCCGTTCATCCTGCGCACCGATCACAAGCCTTTAATTTCAATTTTTGGACCGCACAAAGGTATACCGGAGGTTTCAGCGAACCGATTACAAAGATACGCGTTGTTCCTCAGCGCGTATAATTTTAAAATCGAATTCGTTCGTAGTGTAAATAATAGCGCGGATTATTTGTCCCGCACAAGTCTTCCCGACGACGCGGACGATACGCGGTCGCGGTCAATGACCGCGGACAGCGCTCAGCACGCTGCCGCCGCGGCCTCCCCGATTGACCGCGCGTCCTATGTTCACTTCGTAATAGACGGACACATGCCAGTTACGCAGGACGAATTGCGCAAGGAAACTAGCCGAGATGTTAATTTGATGAAGGTGATTGATTTTATTTTTAAGGGTTGGCCTAGAAGCGTATCTGATGTGAATTTAAAACCGTTCCACATATGCAGGAATCAATTATCATACGAAGACGGTTGTGTTATGATATATAAATTGATTTTACCAGAAAGTCTTCAAATGAAAATATTAAACGAACTCCATACTTCCCACCTGGGTATTGTAAAAACAAAGGCTGAAGCTCGTTCCCGTTTCTGGTTTCCGGGTATTGATAAAAAAATAGAAACTATGATCAACTCTTGTAGCGTTTGCATACATTTACGACCTACCCCTCCGCGCGCCCCGCTTGCACCCTGGCCATACCCCCCGCAACCATTCTACCGATTGCATATTGATTTTTTGGGACCGTTAGATAATAGACATTATTTAATTGTAGTAGATGCATACACGAAATGGGTGGAAGTTTACGAGATGTTTGGTTCAACGACCTCATCAGCTGCATTAGAAAAACTATACGAGTTTGTTTCAAGGTTCGGTTTACCTAATACAATTTATTATTGTAAGCGATAACGGCACGGCTTTCACGTCACAAGAGTTTAAACGGTTTTGTAGAATTAACGGGATTGAGCACGTGACATCACCGCCCTGTAATCCTGCGAGCAACGGCCAGGCCGAAAGTTATGTAAAGATCGCAAAAAAGGGAATAAAATCGTGTATTTTATCTAGTAACAGCCAAAAAGACACTAGGGTCAAACTCTTAAAATATCTTTTTTTTCCGTATCTGTGCCGTCCGGCTCCAGCCGTCTCGATAGAGCTTTGCGTCAGCTTCCAAAGGTGGACTATAGAAGCCTTGCGCTAGGCAAGTGACCAGTGGATTCCATACCTAATATAAATATTGTATAACTTGCTACCTTAGGTACTTGTTGGTGTAACGTAGTGTTAACCTAATTTTAATTATGCATAAGGTACTCCATGTATGTAGTTGTAAGTTTACTTTAGTATTATAATTTCGTATTATTATTATTGTTCTTGTATCTTCGAAATATGGTGGGGAGATGTTATGTACAAGCAATAGCGATGCGCGGCCGCGCGACTGCTAGCGCGCACGCGGCGCCCCGCACACCGCACCCCCACTCGCGGATCCGCTCATGTTGTTACAAAAATAAAGCGTGAGTGCGTTCACAGCAGCCGTAGTTTTACTTGTGTCTCGTATCTAACAGTGATATTCTTATTTATTTTTTTATGGAAATTAAAAGAAAAAACCGTAAAGAATACCTAAGTACATATTTTACCGCACATTCCATGGTGTGGTGTGTAAATTTTAACGTTCGAACAATGTGTACAGGCTTCGTAAATGCATTTTTTGAGCAAATGTGTTGAAAAACTTTATACCTACCTCTACTAATGCAAAGTGACCTCCCATCAACGGACCATTATTTAGGCGAAATAAATATTTTTGCGTCCCCTAAGCCCCCAAGTGACATTCAAATATATTATTCACACTAAATGTACCTAACAACTGCACGAAATTCTCTTCTTGCTAAATTGTGTGTGGACCCAGCTCAACCCCTACACATTTTTGATGTAAACTGATGCTTTCTTGCAATCTGTGAGTCTGTGGGATTGATTTCGTGAGATGGGACGGAAGTGTAACAGGAAGCCGGGGAAGCGCGCTATTTGATTTGACCAATGAGCGCGCGCGATGTATAGAAAGTTGGCTGTCTGTTATTTCTTGCTTTTTACAAAGTTGAGATGCAGATGTCAGCACAGGCTTCAATATACTAGGCTACTCCTCTTCTCTCGTCTCCCTTCTATGAATTAAACTAAGGATTTATATTCTTAATAAAAGTCGTGTACCTACCTAAATACTTCAGAGAAGCGAGGTTTACAATGAAGAAATGGAATAAAGTTGTATTTGTATTGCTTGATCTATCTTGGGACGAAAAGTTTAGATGACGTGAAGTTCAGCTACTACATACTAGATGATGTTGTGAACAACGGAATAGAACAAATATTTTTTTTAAATAAAACCGAATGAATAATTACTATTAATATCACAGATCCAACAATGAATTGTTTAATCATGAAGATCCACATTATCACGATGACCAGCGTCAGATGAATAGGTATACCTATAGGGGAAGAAATTGGGAGAATTATGAAAATATCTCATTTAGAACAAAGTCGGGTTTGTTCGAACCCTTTTACCTTGAGAACTGCGGGACGGATTTTCATGTTTTTTGATTTTTTAGATTTGTCTTTGCAAAATAAATATTTAAAAAAATCAAAAATTGACTAAACAAATAATATGAAAGAAAAATCATTACTTATGCCAAAATGGTAGGCTAGGTGTAGGGTAGGTAGGTATTTATTTTTATTTTTTTAACATACACTGTTTATAATTTAACATCATATTGTACATTGTACTTTTACGCATATTATTGTTAATTCATATTTAAATTATCTTTTGTTAACCCCTTATCTTTTTCAAATTTATCTAAACTAATGTTGTGATTGTCTGTAAGTGTTGCAGTACTAGAATAATTTATGAGGAATGCCAAGTTAATTTTAATGTTGGCGATCTTAATCAATAATTAAATAAATAGGTAGCCAGTAGATGAAACTGCGGGGGACAGCCAGTAAAAAAGAAATATTTATGTCGTGTTGCCAGTATTTGGGAGCACGCCGTTTCCTTTTTCTTATATTCTTCTCTTCTTCATCAAAAAGTAAGTATTTGAAATAAAAACATGTCTTCATCCGAGCTGTCCATGACGCAAAAACGACCTAATTTGATGAAGAGTTGCGATGAATGAACAATTCGATTTGATTCTTCAGAGATGGACGCACTAGGAATAAAATTTGACCTGCTTCAATTCGACGCGTTTCTGCTGTAGTCGACGCCAGGCTTAATAGTGATCGCGCCTTCTCTACATCTCCCACCCCCTCGACCGCTCTGCGAGCCACATTGCACGAGAGAGCACCACGGGAGGAGATCCTGCCTACGCTCTGTCGCGAGCGCGAGCTGGTGATTGACAGGCGGCCACTCTGCTACGAACCCAACGAGAGCGAGCACCCGGTGGTGCTGACACCCAACCATCTGCTTTTGGGATCAGCTTCGGGCGACACGCCGTTCGCCGCTACAAGTCCTCCAGAAATGGACCGAGGGCGCGTCGGTCGTAAGTGGAGCACCCAGAACTTCTCTCGTACATTGTTTAAGACGGTCTCGTGGTTGGCGTGCAGTGCCGCCACATGATAGCGTCCCACCAGTTTGAATGTGAGCGGGTGTCTTCCGTCCAGGAGCATAGGGTGTCGCGCGTCAAAGGGGAGCTCTTCACACGCTCCCAGCCTGACTCTGACGCACAGCAGAGCGTCGTCAGTCAGCATGGAGTCGACGCCACGCAGTTTGCTGCCTCTCGACACAGGCCGCGCCGCACGAAGGTCTCGCAGCTCGTCGGAGTAGAGTCCCAGAGAGTACTCTTACATCTCGCGCAGCAGGACGAGTCGGCGTCTCGCAGATCTTGCGCGTCGACTCGCGGCGACGGTGGCAGCGACTGGTGAAGGCCAACACACGCGCTCGCGTGCGCACGTCGACACCCTCTGATGGTCCAGCAGTAGTGGCGCTCGCGGTGGCGCCTTCACGTGCACCCGCTGAACTCGTTCTCTGGCCGCCTCCGGTGATTCTGCCTCCACAGCCGCCGGCGTGCATTGCGATTCTGGAAAATGCAGAAACAAGGGGCCAGTACACCACATCTCACAATTGTTAGGCCAGTCTAGCGTGGTCGCCTTATCTGCCGGGTTCTCCGCAGAAGGGACCCAGCGGTCGAATTTATCCAGTTAAGTACCGTTTTACTGTCGGTCCAGTAGACTTTTCTACTTAGGGGTAGTCCTAACTCTTTCTCCCCAAGTCTACTTGCCAGTACCGCGGCCTGCAATTCCACCACCAAGGAGCATGGAGACCTCCCGCTCCGCGGCCGCGTTAGTACCATACGTGTGCAACTCTAAGTTGCTACCTGAGTCGATTTCATACCATCTTGGTACCGCGAAGTCATTTAAAGACTTAAGATTGCCTAACCACTCGAACTACAAGGCCGCTTCCTTTTCTTTTAGCGGCTCGTCCCATTGTATTCCTGTACCCCACAGTCCCCACACCCGTTGCAGACAGCTAAAGAAGGAATAAGATCTTCGGTCACGAATGACATGTTGTTGCATCAACATGTTCATCATTAGTTGAGCTCTTTAAAGTTCTATGTTTGAGCTACACCATAACTGAGACACGCTTGCACTGTCTGGATAGATCCACTCAAATCTAAGTGGTAGTTTCCTCAAAAGACCACCTCAAGTACCTAGATAGTTCTCATTTGATTTTCCCAGTACGGATTGTATGGACGTTAAAAGAGACAGACCTCGGAGTTTGTTTCGGTGTTTCTTCTCAGAGTAGTCAGCTAGGAAACACCAGCCTCATCTAGTACAAAACAAACATCATTTATTTTTCTAAATAAATAAAAAAACAAATGGAAAGTGTCGATCAAAACATGATGCTTTGTACAAGTTTAAATAGAATACGATAATTATAAGTTTAACACTGAATCCAAAATTTTCGTTAAAACTAAACGAATGGATAAATACAAAATCTAAACTGATGTTTATAAAAATCATTCGCGCGATTAACGAACTTAAACTTGCTAAATTGTAAATAATACCATTGTACCTAATGTTATGTAATTGCGTCCAAATGCTAAATATTGTTTTTGCACATGAAAACTTATCAGTTTGTCACTCAAAGTGAGGTTTGGTATAACATGCTGCGCAACTATCCGACATGATCTCATGTGGTTCCAGCTAGCACGCATAGCCCTCTTCTAACAGGCGCTCAACTTGCTTGGAGTAGGCCTCCGCAAACACCCGGTCGCGGCGCATCGGTCGCTCAACTCCGTCCAGGCGTTGCAAGGCCTGACCATAATTGTCAGGCAATTGTGTCTGTTCATGTTTCCACAGGAGGCCTACTTGCCACTGCTTACCCCCGTTTATTAGTCGACAGCACGTTTGGTCTCATCGTGTTGACGTAGCTGATGTGACACGCCCAATGCTTCCAGCTCGAATTGTGATTCGACTAAACCGTGGAAGTCGGGGAGAGAGGCCACCATACAGTTAGGTAATACTATCCGCGCTGCTATGAGTATTGTTACGAGCTTAGGGTTCGTGACAATAAAAACAGCCGATTAAATAACCAAAATGACACTTTAATTAATCAACACTAATTACAATTTTAAACTCACTAATTATAAATCACAATTGAAACTGATCACTTTAATTCGCAGTCGAAGTTCGCTCTCGAAGTTGTCGCTTGTATCGCAAATTCAATACTGACTCGGTCACAGGCTATGCGGGCCTTATATAGGTCGGCAGATAATTCCAGAACCTTCTAGTATAGAAACATTTAGAAAGTTCGAGTACATACCGGTCCGGACCAACCAGACATCGAAAACTCTAGAATGTTCTAGCATAGAAAAGTCTAGAAGGATCATGACTCTACTAGTTCTGCTACTCGATACTAGATGGCGCTAGTAGTAACTTTTATCTTCATGTACCCGGCATTAATTCTGGCGCGTAACAGTATTAAGTGGACCATGAATGACCCATCCTAGTATTAGAGGCACAACTGGCTTACCAGATCTTCCTCTTCAGATCTCCCGGCTGACCAACAGCTTCCAGTTATCCTGGCCCCTCATCCCTGCACATCCCAGGCCGCGCAGGTGGGCGTTGTCTCGAATCACCGACACACCGACGGTGTGTGGGGGTAGTTTAAATTAGTAATGGTGCGGCACCTAATCTTCTGCTCCTCACCGCTTGGTCCCGCAATGGTGCAGCTCACTACCCGCGTCTGTTCGTCGCACACGTCGTGTCCGCGCGCGGTGCGTAGTGTAACGGCATAGTGGGCCCCGCCATGTCCTTGGCGAGCTCACTGTCAAGCAGCGAAACCGTCGCGCCGTCATCTAACAGCGCGAAACATTTAATACGTCACCGCTCTTGCTCCTTAGGTCCACAGGTAGCACCTTCAGTTCTTCGATGTGTGCATTCCACTGATATTTGTTACGCGCTCTGGTTTGCTATCACTCTTATCACTGTGAAGCAAAATGTGATGGCTGTAATTGCATTCTTTACAGCGGGGCGCTTCACAGACTCATGTTTCGCCATTAAACATTTAAAACACAATCTGTTTTCTTTTACAAATTCCCCTTTTATTTACACTTAATGGGTGTGGCTATTTGTGTAGGTTTGTGAGTTTATATGTTTGTAAACGCACCCACTATATAGGAGAACCTCCTAGTGCGGGGCAACGTTTAAAAAACAAATACTTTTACTTAAAACCAAATCGCAACGTATCAACTTTGCTGGCAAAACACCTACTTATTATCACTGTTGTAAAGTTCATTTTCGCTTGACATATCGCTGTGCACATGTAACTTAGGTGTTATCTGACGCGCGGAGCCGTAAGTAATTTGTTGCGAGTTGATGTGATAACGTTTCTTGATGTTATTTTCGTTGACGCATTGTTGTCGAGTTGATCGTAGTAGATATCCGGAAAAATGTGGAAGTTCGTACACATGTTTTACTGACAATAGCACACTTAGCTATAATAAGTCACACATGTACCGTACTCACATTTGTGTCCGTTTCGATGGCGCGGCCACGACGTTTTTTTTTTTTAAAAATATGCCACGATTTTGTAAAAATTTGTAAAAGTAGACTCCCAAAACCATAAATTTGTCAAAGCTATGGTTAAAATGTTATAAGGGTTTGAACGTGGCCGCGCCATTGAAACGCTCCGAACCGCGCGGCCACGGAGATCTTTAAAACTAAACATTGCAGAGACCTGAAATTTTGGTAGTAACAGATTGAATTTGTAAAAAATTTGTAAAAATATAGAAAAAAATCCTGGGCTTATATTTTAGGAGCTGTGAGACTAATACGCCATGGCCGCGCCATTGTAACGGTGAAAAACACATTTTCGGCGATATCTCGCTGAAAAAGCAACGCAGACGTCTGAAATATTTTGTAAAACCGAGATTTGAATTTGTCAAACCTAGTAAAAATAAAACAAAAAATCCTAGGTTTATATTTCAGGAGCTATAAGACTAATACGCCATGGCCGCGCCATTGAAACGGTGAAAAAATACGTAATCGCCGATATCTCGCTGAAAAAGCATCGCAGAGGTCCGAAGTTTTTTGTAAAACCTAGATCTGAATTCGTCAAAACAGGTAAAAATGCACAAAAAAAACCCATTTACATTTCAGGAGCCGTAGAACGGAATCTTAAATACGTCTTAAATATGACGATAGGGTGACCATGGCTTATTGTTTATAGAAAACTTTTCAACTATTTTACTAGAAATTGTATCTCAAGGATTCTAAATGAAATAAAAGTGAAACGTTAGTATGCAAAACCATGTTTATTTGTTTAAAAATCGTTGTTTGCAAGCTGAAAATACTGGTTTTGAGAAGACGTGCGAAAACCATAACAGATAACTTTGCATAGCGTTCGTAATGACTAATGAGTATAAAATAGCATAATTTGATGAATAAGACTAAGATAAAATTCTGCCAGAAATAATCCCCGTAATTAAGTCATGTATTCTAACATTGAATAGCAGGAGCAAAGGAGCGAACGAAACGCGCGGGTGCAGCGCGGGAGACGAAGGCTGGCTGTCTAACTAATGTAGTGTATATAATGTATGTTCTTAGTTTGCATATATCTATGTATGTTACTCGTGTACTTAAATACCAATCCGTATTAATAAATGAGCGAGTTATCAACGAGCAGTCAGAGCGTTTTACTCTTCTCCAATACCCAACCTTACATGGCGACCCTGCCATGTTTGGTGATGGGGTGTTGGGTCGCAATGGCGCACGGTGCGTGAGGTACAGACTCGTTCTCCGTAGTTCGTAGCCGTCCAAAAAGAGATATCCCGCCGTCACATCCCGTCTTCCCTCGCCAAAAGCTTTTTCTCGATTAATCGTTGTTTTACATTCAGTTAATTCGTACGTAGTACTTGTTGGTGTTTTAAATTTTGGCATTCATTTTTACTTCATTTAGAATCCTTAAGGCGCTGTGAACAGCAAACACTAGAAAATTGCTGGTTTCCTCACGCAATTTTAGCCAAATCTGTTTAGTTTCAAGCAGTGGCGAGCTGCTTCCTCGGCCTTACCACCGGTGGATTTACGAGCGGTCTGCTTAGTACGCGCCATTGTAAACACGGAACGGGAGAGTAACGAATAAAATAAACACTTAAAGTACGCGCGGACCTACACGCAACGAACGTACGAGAGCGAATAAAGCAGCCAAACTTTTTTTTTTTTTTTTTTCGGTATGACCACTAGCAAGTTAACACGCAGGGGCTATCAACTGCTTAACCGGACTATCCTGTGGTGGCCTCAAATGAATTTAAGGCCCCCAGCCAAGGCAACAAAGCTAGCTACAAGCTAAAACTACTGACCGCTCGCAAAGGGCATTCCCTGTGGAATACGACCTCGGCTTAGCGGCGTCAGTTTGGGACAGCAAGGGACAACAGGCTGGGTCATTTTATTATTTAGGGGTTATTAAAGCTAAAGGCTCAGCGGCGCGGGTTGGCTCGTTGGCAAAAGTCGGAGAGGGTTTTGAATGGGGCGTCGCGACGACGACGACGCTGTAAATTGTAATAAATAATAATAATAAATAATAAATTGTTTATTTATAAAATAGGACACATTTACAATAAATATCTCACAAAATTTAAAGAACACAGTTGCTTATTTGCCTGAACTAGGTTTAACCTGTGTTTCAGGCTAGATTGAGCTTATGTCAACTTAAAATAATAAATTAACAATAATGGATCAATTTTATTGCCTATACTTAAAACCTAAAATTAATGGACACGTCATGTTTTATTTACAGACAAAAAGAAGCTCTTCTGTCTCTTTGTAAGAGATGCTTAGTAAATATTGCACAATTGTCTTTTTACAGCTATAATAATTTAACTTATAGATACTTAATTTTCTATTTAACCTATTGTACAGAAATGGACCTAAAAATGTAAAAAATCTTTTTATAAAAACATATTTTGAGAACGCATTTGAATCGCATACAATATCATTCCGTCGCTTATTAGTATTTTCGGTGTTGTACGAAAGCATGGTGTGCTGTTTTAATACCAAGTGCATAATGAAAAGCTGGCGAACAGTCAGTACGTTACATGATTTGTATAGCAGAACTGTGGGATAAAGAAAGGGATGGAAATTTGCTACTTTTAAAATGGCTCTCTGAGCTCTTTCAAGAGGGAGTAAGTGAGTTTTGAGTGCTCCACCCCATGTAGTGATACAGTACTGGATTACAGATTGACCTAGGGCCAAATAAACTTGTTTGATTAATTTTGAATTCGCAATAGATCGCAGTTTTTTAAAAACGTATATTAATTTGCGCACTCTTTTGACCAAACTTTCAATATGTGGTCTGAAAGTAAGTGTTTCGTCTATTATTACTCCGAGGTATTTTATGTTGCATGTATGGGAGATAATAGGACAATCACATGTACTGATTGGATGGAGTCCACATTGATGAGCAAACAGATGAGGATTAGCTATGTTAAATTTAGGCTTACGCATGGAGAAGTGAATACATTTGGTCTTGTCAGCATTTAATGTTAGTAAATTACTTTGAAGCCAATTAGTCACAGTGTTGAAACCTAATTGAGCGTATTCGTACAATTCGTTACTGGTTTTAGCGGTAAATATTAAGGCCGTGTCGTCAGCATATGAAACAATTTTGCCTTGTTTAATGTTTAAATTGCACAAATCGTTAATATAAACCAGGAAGAGGGTTGGGCCCAGTATGCTTCCTTGGGGAACACCAAAACCAGTATTTTTTTGCTCATCGCTCGTAATATTTTCTATCCTAACACGCAGAGGCGGCGTAAGGCGTGGGCGACGTGGGCCACCGCCTACGGCCTCGCGGTCCAAGGGGCCTCGCGCCTGGAAGGCCCGCGAACGCAAATATAGATATAATGACTCATCTAGCAATAAATAATAAAAAACCGGCTAGCAAGTATCGGGCAATACTAACCTACCACATTCGTTTTTAAAGATAATGAAGATATAGAAAACTTTAAACGCGCGTATTACAAATGGTTATTGCCGGTTGTTAAAACATATTCGAAACAAATGCACAATTCTGCTAATGGACACGGACATAAAAACATTTACAAAAATTATAGAAAGCAAGGGATCTTAACTATGGCGCTCGGCTATTACCTAAACAATAACAATATTGACAATGAAACCTGAAAGTTCCCGAGCGTCCAAACATCTGGCTACTTTCTAAGCATATGTTCTTAAGTAAATGGTATTTGTTTCCTAAAAATAACACGTAATTAACTTGTGTGCGGCTGTCCTGCACAATGATAATGAAGAAGGTTGCATTTTTAAGAATAAAAATTTGAGTATATTCCCGTTGTCCCCTTAGGCCATTTCCCCGTTAAAGGGGACAAAGGGAATTTAATGAAATTACTTCCCGTTGTCCCCTTTAATTTATTGTAATAATTAAATATACTTTTCAAATGGGTAGTAATTAAATGTTTAGCAATTATAAAATTTGGTGAGCCACAAGAAAACAGCATTTAAATAATTTCAGCATACAAAGATTTTGTTTGCAATTAAAAAAAACAGGCAGCAATCCTTGTTATGCAAATAATTTTGATAAAAAGGTCAAAAATTAAATCATAAATAGGCAGCTTACAATAACATGAGTTTGGATAATAAACATTCAGTCCACAAAATAACTACTTGATCAGCAAGATTTCATGATTGATCAGCAGAGAAAACGTGTCTATAAGCAATTAGGTTATTTATGGAACTTACATAAAAAAAGGTTAATTGTTTTAAAAAATGTTTAGGTTAGATTAGGTTAGAACTGTAACCTCCTACGCACGAGCCGAGCGAGCAAAGCGAGCGGTACCGCGGTAGCGGCCAGCGAATGCCAGAAACGACTATTAGATCATATAGAAAGAAATACGGAAAAATAAGGCTACCCATTATTTTTTTTTATTTTTTTTATTGGTTGGGAAATCATCAAATGACCCCTCCCGCTCTGGGTGGAGCGGCAGGGAGTGTCAGACTTCTACTGACTAAAACCCACCCATGCTCCTCTTAGTGCCTTTTACGTTCCAGGGCCGCGGTAACTCTTTCGAACAAATCCGCAACCCTGGTAGGCTCTGGCCTTAACGGGCCCCGACCCATGCTGACGACTGCTGGTTTGGCGCGCGTAGAACACAGCGCGCCGTCAACCCGGGCCTGTTCTGATCGGACGGCGAGCTACCCATTGCTCGCCGTCCACAGGCATCAGTCACTGCGCCATGCTCAGGAGCATCAGTTCCTGGGCGGCGCAGTGGCTGACGTTCAACAGGAGGGGGTGAAATGGGGCCATTACTGGCACTCCATTTCAGCCCCCTCCGGAGCCCGTTGTAGGGGCTCTACTGCGGCTGTTGCAGTAGCAGCAGCCGCAGTGGAACCGGCTATGGCGGCGGAGGAAGCGGTGGCGGTGGCGGCGGTCGCGGCTGAGACGGCGGTGGCGGAGGGCTTTCTCCTATTTCCGGCTTTGGCGGGTGGGGCGCAGGCCCTACCCCCAGCCCAGTGGTCGGCCGGCTTGCCAGCTGCCGCACAGACTACGCAGTGCGGCGCGGCGTCGCAGGAGCCGGCCCTGTGACCGGGCTGACCGCAGCGGAAACATGGACCGCTGCGGTCCACCTCCGAGGTGCATTGAACTCCTACATGGAACTAGTTCAGTTTCGGGTAGCCTTATTTTTACATATTTCTGATGTACGTTAAGGGGACAACGGGAAATAAATTTAATCACGTCCCGCTGTCCCCGTGACGGGGATATGGCATACGGGGGCAACGGGAATAAAGAAAAATTTGAGTATCAAAAAAATTTTTCTTAACAAAATCCGTCCTCTTGCGTCATTCATCAGGGGGCCTCGCAAAATATATCTTGCCCACATCAAATTTAGGTCTTGCCCCGCCACTGCTAACACGTTGATATCTGTCGTTTAGGTAATCAGCAAAAAGTTTCAGCGGCGTTCCCCTTATTCCCATAGCCTCTAATTTGTTCAGAAGCATAGAAACAGATACTGTGTCAAAGGCCTTCGCCAGATCAAGGAAGACCCCCAGGGTCTGGTTTCCTTTGCCAAGTTCCTCTGAGACATAATCGGTCAGGTGGTGCACCGCATCGGCTGTGGATAATTTGGCTCTAAAACCAAATTGCGCTGGTGATAATAAATTATTTTTTTCTAAATAGTTAACTAGCCTACTGTTTACAATTTTCTCTAGTATTTTAGATATTGAGGGGAGTAACGATATTGGCCTATAATTATTAACTAAGTCTTTCTTCCCGGATTTAAAAATAGGGATTACGACTGCTTTTTTAAGGCATTTAGGAAAAATACCTTCGGAAAAACAGATACGAAAAATATGTGTTAAGGGTGGTACCAGGATGTGCTTGAATTGTTTAAGAATCTTATTGCTAATATTATCCCAACCCACTGCACAGTCATCTTTTAGTCCACTAATAATGCGGGTTATTTCGTCTTCATCAGTGTCCAGCAAGCCAAAAGATTGTAGTGCGCGCTTACTATTCAATTCTTGGGAAGATGGTTGAACACAGTGATTCATAGGAATCTGTTCGGCAAGAGTTTTCCCAACATTCACGAAAAAATTATTGACAAGGTTGGCTGATAGAAGCGATGAACGATTAGTAGGCAATAAACTCGAATTTGATTCACGTTGTTTTGACATATAAGTGACGTTTTTAATATGTTTCCAAAGTTGTTTACTATTGTTTCCTGCTTTATGTAATTCATTTTCATCGTAATTTCTTTTTAAGCTCTTTAAGAGATTATTACAAAAAATCCTGTATCTGGTATATGTGGTTTTAATGATAGTATCACCTGGGTTCCTCCTACATGTCTGATGAAGTTTATCTCTGTGTCTTATACACCGAATCAGGCCAGGAGTGATCCAAGGTTTAATATTATAAAGTTTCTTGCTTACTGTAATAACAGTAGTATTACATAATATTGCTAATTGAACATGTTTTATTACGTACGATAAAGCAAAATTTGCATCAGCAGTATTGTAAACTGGGCTAAAGTCAAGTTTGCATAAATCATATTCGAGTTTGTTTATGTTTAATTGCGTTTTTGTCTGGGGACGATTTTGCTTAGGCAGCATTAAGTTTAGGGCAAGTAGAACAGCGTGATGGTCAGTAATTGTTGAGTTAGTAACAAGCGTAACATACGATAAACTGGATTTTATGATCATATGATCGAGACAGGAACCGCTATGATGTGTAGGCAAAGTATGCGCAGGTAGAAAACCATGGAATGAGCAGATATTAAGATACTCTTGGGTCCCTGCATCACAGTTTTCAGTGTTTATGTTTATATTTATGTCACCTGTTAGTATAACATTCTTGAATGAGCTTAGGTCTTGAAAAATCTGGTTTAATGACGCGTTAAAAGAATCCAAGTTTCTAGCGGAGGGGGATCTGTACATGGCGATTATTGCTGTGGTTGTACCAATTTTGATGATCAAACAATTACACATACAGTCTTTTAGAGTAGGTTCTTCCACTGAGACCATTAATGATACCTTAGAATAGACTACTACACCATCATTTTGGTTATTGTTTTGTTTGGTATACAATAAATTGTACCCTGGCATTACTGGGAGGTTATCCTGGCGATTTGAAAGCCAGCACTCGGTTAGTACCATTATATCACAATCAAAGTTAAGTCTTTGAAGAAAAATATTGAAGCTATCTATATTTTTATAAATACTACGAATGTTTTGGGTTAGTATGGTTAGAGACTTTTTATAGTTGGAAAGATATTGTATGCAGTCCTCAACCTGACATGACTTTGAATCGGGTACAAATGTGTTATCTATATCGGTAATTAAGTTATTATCCATAATATGTAGTAAAAGAAGAATATAAACAGTAAGTTAAGTCTAAAATATAAACAAATATGTGGCGCTCTTAGGCGCCTTCATAGTCTATCGAGTTTAAGTACCTGTTTTCGGCAGCCTTTTTAGCAGGACACTCTGGATCTCCCGTCTTGTGGTTGGCTGGTTTTTTGAAGCGCAAACATGTTGCACATTTTGGCGCAACGGCTTTTTTGGTGCAGTCTTGAATGGTGTGCCCTTCATCACCACAGTGTCCACATGTAGGAGCAGCTATTTTGCACGTCTTGGCTGCATGACCATACTGCTGGCACTTGTAGCATCTCGTAGCCTTCCGAATAATGGCAGGAACTTCTATAATATAGTTACAGTTCTCTGCATCTTTTCTGCCAGATTTATGACTAAGCTTGATTGAGGTCAAAAATGTATCTCTGGAGATAGTGGGCAGTTTGTCGGCCAAGTTTTGTTCATAAATACATTTATAAACCTCATTTTCAGCCATAGATGCAGGGACCCCTATTACTATTATGCGTGGTTTGCGCTTTCGAGGTTCATCGACGGTGAGCGCTGACGAAGCGAGTTGGACTGTTTGCTGCTGTGGATTAGTTTTGGCTTTGTGTGTGCGAATGTTGCACACGCATAAGTCATTATAGGGCGTATGCACGTAGTGTAAATGCGCAGTTTACATTTCAGGGACAGCTTGCTGCGTGCATTCAGCATGTAGTGGAGTCTACCCAGAACGAATGCGGCACGCGAGCGTACCGCACTAATGTGCTCAGCGAACGTAAGATTACGATCGAGAATCACACCTAGGTACTTGGCACGCTTCTCCCAAGGGATTGGCTTGCCAAACATGGTGATCGGGTTGAGGGGTTCGGGGACGAGTTTGGCCCGGGGTTTGTAAAACAAGACCGCCTAGTTTTTCTCGGGATTGACTTCGAATCTCCAAAGACGGAAGTAATCACCTAAGGTGTTGACCGCCTTTTGGAGGTTTCGAGCAATTGCCTTTTCACTTTTACCGGAGTAAAAGATGGCCGTGTCATCGGCAAATAGAGCTAACTGCGTCTTGTCATTTATCGGAATGTCGCTGGTGAACAGCGTGAAAAATAGAGGGGAGAGCACGCCGCCTTGAGGGACGCCGGCTCGGATTGGGTGGGGGGAGGAAAGCGCACCTTCGATACGATACCAAAAGGTGCGGTTCGACAAATAGTCTCGTATGATGAGCACGAGACGGTCTGGCACGCCGAGTTGGTATAGCTGATAAATTAAGCCATTGTGCCAGACTTTGTCGAAGGCTTTCGCAATGTCGAAAAACACTGCTCCCGTCACGAAGCCGCGATGAGCGCGGTCGCTGATATGTTCAACAATACGGTAAACTTGTTGAACACATGAGTGATTAGCTCTAAAGCTAAACTGTTCGTTGGGGAGGAGGCCCTTCGCTTCGACGTAATCCTTGAGTCGCTTATAAATAAGTCTCTCGTAGATTTCCGAAGACCTCCTTTGAGCATTCGCTCAGGACGGATTGTACGTGATCCGTGAGAGTCGACCGCGGCCGCCGTGTCGGCGGCTGCCTCGATTAAGTCAGGGATCTTGTCCAAATGAGGTGACGTGGTGACTTTCAGCTTCTCGCTTACTTTTCTCCAGTCAGTGATCACTCGGGAGGGTGGGGGTTGAGAGGGGTCCATGGGACCCGATCTGGGAGCAAGCTCCAGAATAACGGGCCGGTGGTCCGAGTTAAGCTCGTTCACTGTCTCCACTGAATGTAGCCGTAGGCTGACATTTGTGATGTGATGGCTGTGTCAGCCACCGTGTAACCCGGGCTGGGAGGAGGGATATATGTTGATATGACCGTAATGGCCTGATGACCTGTCATGCCTAGTCGACAGACAGAGACCTCTACTTGGGCAAGAGTGAGTGAATCCACAGGTATGCAGTAGTGGAATTTTTATAATATATGAGAGTACCTCCCTTGTGACACCGAGTCCTGTCATTGCGAACTACACGGTAGTTGGCAATTTTAGGGTCTCGGTGCTGGGGCTTGAGGAAGGTCTCTTGCACCAGGAGGACATCTAGTTGGTGGTCGCGGAGGAAAGTGGCGACCTCGTCACGTTGACTCGAAAGGCCATTTGCATTAAAAAACCCTATCCGGTAGGCTTTCGGTTTGAGTCTGGAAGTATGGGACTTATCCATCGATAATGGAATAGTATCTCTGGATATGGTGAGCAACGTCACCGAACTCTTGGAAGACAGAGGCGAGGTTACCCCTGTTGTTCTTGATGGCCTCTGTCATTGCCAGGGCCCTGGGGCCTGGGCGCGGAGCCCGTAACAATCGCCTGCGTCTTACCCACGTTAACCGACAGTCGCCACTTGGCGAGCCAGTCGGGGAAGAGGTCGAGCACGCGCTGCATTTTCAACGCCGCGTGCTTCCCGTTGAGTGACGTAGTGATGTACGCGGCGTCGTATGTCGGTATGTCGTCGGTGAACCGTGAGTAACACGCCGGCGACACGCAGCTGCCCTGCGGCACGCCCGCCATTATCGGGCGGGGGGCGGACAGCGCTCCGTCGACCACCACTCTGAAGCTCCTGTTGGACAGAAAGCATTGGACCACTTTTACCACGCGACGGGGCGCGTCGGACGTTGCCAGTTTGTAAACAAGGCCATCGTGCCACACGCGGTCGAAGGCCTTCTCCATGTCGAGGAATACTGCTACCGCGTACTCCTTCTTGTTTATGGTTGATGACAGCAGGTGCAGTACCCTCGACAATTGGAGCGTCGTGCTGTTCCGACCGAAACCCGAACTGTTCCGGTCGTGGAGTGATGTGCGAGGTGAGGTGTCGCAGCAGCAGTGACTCGAACACCTTGGAGATGGTGGGCAGGAGAGTGATCGGCCGATAGCTCTCCGGCTTCAGGGTGTTTTTCTCCGCCTTGGGCAGCAGAATGACGCGCCCCTCCTTCCAGGCGGCTGGGAACACCCCCGTGCGCAGTATCCCCGTGAACAGGCGCGCCAAGGCCGCGACCATTTTGTGCGGCAGGTGGCGCAGCGCTGTGTTGGAGATACCGTCGGCACCGGGGGCTTTGCGTGGTTTCGTGCGTCGAATGGCGCGTCTAACTGCGCCCGGCGAGAAAAAGATGGCGTCCTCCTCGGGAGCTATCGGCGTGGCGAAGTAGTCCCCAAGGTTTTGTTCGACTGCCACGACATGAGCGTGCTCGGTGGTCGGGTTTGGTCGGAACTGACGCTCCAAATGCTCCGCGAAGACCTCCGCGCGGTCCTCTGCTACATATTTTAGCGCCCCATCGCTGCTCTGTATTGGGCGCACCGGAGCTGGGGTGTTCGTGAGCTGGCGGCAAAGTCTATGCACAGATGACCAGTCCCTCACTGCGTCATCTGTTCGTTCCTCCCAGCTCGCGGCGGCCAAGTCCCTCAACTCGGCCTTTACCTTCTCCGCGAGACGGTTAAGTTGACGTTTTAGCGTCGGGCAGCGTAATTGCTGCCACTGCTTCTGCTCTTCTCGGCAACCATCGCGCGTATCCTTGGCGGCAGGGGCGGCTGCAGCACTCTCCCCTCCGCTGGTAAGGTTGTGGTGGCCTCCCTTAAGGCGCTTTGCACGCAAGCAGTGACGTCATTTGCGAGTATGTCCACGTCCGCGGCGGTTGTAATTGGCCGAGTCGGTGTTGTGGCGTCAATCCTTTCCGTGTACTGCGTCCAGTCCAGTTTGCGACGTGGCGCTAGTGGCTTCAGTCGGGTCAGCATCCCCGATAGGACGACGAGCACAGGCTGATGGTCAGACTGCAACTCGTCGTCAATCACCTGCTGCGTGATCTGGCAGTTTAGCCCTCGGTGTACCACGATGTCCAGCACGTCGGGCATGTAGTTGCGGTTCTCCGGGTAGGCGTCTCAGGGCCGGACACCGAGTAACCGAAGGCCTCCGCGTCCGCGAAGAGCCGTCTCCCCCCGGTATTCTTGCGCTCGAGTTCCACGCCGGATGCTTACAATTGAAATCACCGGCGAGGATGGTTGCGTTCTCGGTCTTACGTTAGTACCGCCCGCAACTCTGCCGCATCAATTCGATGCGGGCGGCCTATACACGGCATAAAGTTCTAAATTGAGGAGCTGTCAACCTTAGTACCGCCCGTATTTATAGTGTGCGTAGCGGGCATGAGTCGCACGCGCCCTCTTCCGTATAACAAGTAAACTAAGTTAGCTAAAAAAAAAAAAAAAAAACAAAAATTGGTACAATTTGTCTTCTTGCCCCCTCTCTTCCTCTTCCTCCGCCCTGTCGAGGAGGTAGCTCCGCCGCGTGTTATGGGCCCGTTGGCTGCCGCCATCAAAGATGCGCCGCCCGTGGGGCCTTTTCATGCGGCCCCTCAGTCTTGGTTTGCTGCGCGGCGTTGCTGCTGTCGTGATGACGAGTTCCGGCGCGCCTGTTCCGTCCGTCGTTGCGGATGGCCAAAGATGACGCCGTAAGTGCGCGCGCCGAGACAATATTTCGATTTTTGTACGGATCGCCCATCGCATCGATCGGTAGGTAGGTAACGTTTTTGTGACATTCTGATCGAAAGAAACCTTTTATAATCAGATATATATGTGGCCTTGAGAAAGGCCTTTTATGTGAACACAATCACGGTAATTTTTATTTTGTTGTTTGGCCACTTGCAGATCAAGCACGCTAGGGCTATTAACTGCTTACCCGGACTATCCTGTGGTGACCTCAAATGAATTTAAGGCCCCCAGCCAGGCCTAAAAAGCTAGCTAAATACTAAGACTACTGACCGCTCGCTAAGGGCATCCCCTGTGGGATACGGACCTCGGCTTAGTGGCGTCAGTTCGGGGGGGCAGCAAGAGACAGGCTGGGTCGTTTCATTATTTATGGGATTTAAGACTAATGGTGGCTCAGCGACGCGGGCTGGCTCGTTAGGCAAAAGACGGGGAGGCTTTGGATTAGGTCGATACGAGTGGCCTCGACGGCGAGGTCGGAACACGGAACGCGGTCATGTCGTGTCGCACTGGAGGCTTTGCTTGAGCTAATGCCACGCGAGTGGCCGTAGGCGGGGAAAAAGGGGGTATCGCTACATCCATAACCGGGGTGATTGCCCTAGCGGGCGAAGGAGCTGGGGGAGGCCGGAGGGGCCTGAGAGGCAGTGGTCCTCAGGGCCGGGAAGTGGGCCCTGTGGTTCGCTGCACTCCAGGGGTTGGGGCGTTGCTGGGATGACGCCGCGGGGGCGATGTTGGCGGGGGAGGGGCGTTCCCTATATTGGCGTGCGTTTGACCGCTTTGCCAGTTGGGGCGAGGAGGATTTGGGGGCCTTTGGGCAACCTCGGTAGTTAGCCGGGTGCCCAGTCTCGCCACACAGCACACAGCTGGGTGGGTCGACGCAAAGGGATCTGTCCTTTGGACGAGAGCAGTCTGCAGTGCCATGGTCGCCCAGGCACTTAACGCAGCGGGGCTTGCCGTAGCAGTTCCGCTGGGAGTGGCCATATAACTGCCAGAGATGGCACTGCCCTACTGCACCACTCCTGTTGGGATTCTCAGTACGAATCCCAGACAGACCACATATGGTGGAGATGTTGAAGATGGGGTTATGCCCCTCGGTGGGGTCGCAAACGACCAACACCATATCAAAAGCAGCGCCTCCGCGGCGGTGCATGCGGTGGACTTCGGCCACCGGGATCTTTTGGGCTTGAAGGTCGCCGAGGACCTCCTGAACTGTTATTTCTTTAGGTACGTTGCGGATGACCACACGTACCTTTTTCTCCTCTTCGAAGGAGAAGGAGTGGAACGGAATGTTCCGCTCCCTTAGAAGTTTGTGCAGGCTACGGAAGTCAGTAGCCGTCGGCACAGTGATTTTAACACCCAGGTTGACTAGGTGAGCGCGCGTGTAGCGGATATGGCGTTCGTTACACGCCGCAGAAAGCTCCGTCCACTTCGTCTTGTCGTGGACGAAAAGTGGGGGAGGGGGCTTGGTCTTGGGGGGGGGGTGGGGGCAGCCGGGGTGGCAATCGCCATGGGGCTAGGAGGGCGGCTCGATTGCTGGGAGGTACCAGCGGGGCGAGCGATGGGGGCTGAGGGGGGTGGAGTGGGGGAACCAGGGCCTGGAGAGGCACTCTTGGTAACCCTCTTAGGGGCTGCCTGAGCGGCAGACCCCATCTCCTTCTTCTTCCTCTTCCCCTGGACAACAGTGAAGTTGTGAGAGGAGGAGGATGCCGAGGTGGAGACGTTGGAGTCAGAGTCGGAATCCGTCTCGGACTCAAAGTCCATGGGGGGGGGAGGCCTGCTCGGCGTCGAGCTGGCTGTCCAGACAATCGCTGAAGTTAGCGATGTCAGTGGGCATGGGGGTGAAACCCTGAGTGGGCATGGGGGTGAGGCCCTGAGGGGGCGAAAGTATTCTCAATTGCTCTCAGTCAAAGTGTTCTCAGTTGAGGGACGCGGTGATGATAGGGTCACCTAATTGGGTGGCAATCACCTTAAAAGTGGCCAGCATGGCGGAGCATAGGTCGCCAATTGATAGAGCAGGGGGAAGGAAGCAGGCTACTAAGGGGGGAGGGGTAGGCATGGCGCTCGAGGCGTCCATCCTGAGAGAAGGGGGGGGAGAGCTAAGCTCTTGTCCCTAAAGACAGTTCCCAAAAGAGCCCTTCCCTTGAGCGTTTCCTAGTGCTCTAGCCGGGGAGAAGAAAGCCCAAACAAACTCTCCGGCAGCACAACTGTCTTCGGCCTGAAGGGCCACTAAGCCTAACTCCCCGGGTGGGAGCTCCCGGGGATGAGTACTCTCCCTGCCGGGTTCGGTCAGGGAGGTGAGTGACTATGGTGAGCCCTAAGCTTGTATACCCACTGCCAATCTCAATGTGCAGTGGGGCCCTATGGGTCTTTCGACCAAGCTGGTGACGTAGGGGTTCACACACCCAGCCGTCACCAGGTGCACACTGAAAGAGAACGGGTTAGAATTTAGGGCGCGACTAGGAGATCCCCCAAGGCCGCGCTCCTAAACCCTTCCGACTTTACCAAGCCCTGAAGGGGCTTGGTAGGTGTGTCGGGTCAACACCACTTGGCTTCGTTGGCACCGTAAGGTATCCACCAAGTACCACAAACAGTGGATTTCACCAGAAGGGGCAAGCTCTATCGGTTGCAAGCGGACGATAGCACTTGCAACCGATTCGAGTCACTTCGTAGCACGCTAAGAGACTGCGTAGCAGATCTCGTAGCACTGCTACGGAGTGGGCGGAGCTACGTAGCACGCGTAGGCGAGCTAACGTACCTACGCTGTGTGACGACACGGAGTCTCGCAGCTGGTGCACGTAGCGGTCGGCGGTGTCGCGGGCTACGGGGGCGTAGCGCCGGGGGTCCGCTGCTACGCTCGTAGCGGAGAGATGCGTGGAGGTGGGGAGGCGACCGACTCGAATGGGCGTTCGAAGCGGAATCTATTAGAAATTTCTCATTTATTTAGAGATTTATCATAAAAAACATCCAGATGCATTAATATACAAAGAAGATAAAATAGTTATGAGTGCAAAAATTACTGAAAATAACTTGTATAGTTCGTTGAGATATTTTCGGCAACAATCAGGTATGACTCAATAAGAATTATTCTTTCTATTGCAGCAAAGTATAATTTAGAAATGCAACAATTTGATGTTCAAACTGCTTTTCTTAACGGTTATCTTGAAGATGATATTTATTTAAGTATACCTGAAGGTGTTCAGATAAATAATAACAATGTTTTGAAATTTATTAAATCTTTGTTTGGCCTAAAACAGGTATCCAGATGCTGGAACAAGAGCTTTCCTGATTTATTAAAGAAATACGGGTTCATACAATGTCAAGCTGATAACTGTATTTATATAGGTATGTTTGATAAGGTTAAGGTTATCTTAATAATATATGTTGATGATGGACTAGTGATTTGTAAGAGTACAGAAATTATAAAAGAAATAATTAATTACTTAAAACAGGAATTTCAGATTAAAGAATTAAATTTAACATATTTTGTGGGAATGGAAATAGAGAGATCAAATAATTGTATAAGTAGACGACGAACTGATAACATCAAGCAAATAATTGAAAAGTTTTCTACACAAAATGCAAACCCAGTGAGTACTCCAGCAGATGTTAATGTTATTTCAAAGCATGTAGATGACAACACTACTTACTTTCCATATAGATAAGCTATAGGCTCATTATTATTGTTATGCTCTGTTTCCAGGCCATATATATTAAAAATCTCTAAGAATCACATTAGAGAGATTTAAAAATCTTAGTACTCTTCGGGTACTGTACCTACTGATCTAGCCTATTTGTTCTTTTTTTGGTTGTGTAATTGTCGCGTCGCCTAATGTATACTAATCTACACTAATATTATAAAGAGGAAAGATTTGTTTGTTTGTTTGTTTGAAATGAATAGGCTCCGAAACTACTGGACCGATTTGAAAAAAATCTTTCACCAGTAGAATCCTACATTATCGGTGATGGACATAGGCTATAGAATATTTTCAAAAAAGTTAGGGATCCGTATGAAAACTTCGATAACGTAACCCCAGGTGTGAGAAAAAGTCCTTATATCGCGTACGCTGCGGAATCTATTGACAATAGAGCAGTGATGTACTACAGTTTTATGGAGGTCATCAATATCTACAAAAAAGTCCGCGGTAACATATGTCTAACTATTGTGGATAAGTCACCATGACCGCTTTTTGTTCATATTATTCAAGCAAATCCCATGGTGAAATTAAAAATGGTGATTTTAGTATCATGATATTAATCCTTATCCATTAAAATGGTTTGATAATTAAGATTGATTATGTCCGTGTAAATTATACTTTAAATTATTCAAATCGGACCTTTCGTTCAAAAGTTACGACGGTAATAAACATGCTCGGAGTAAGAAAAATGTCGCGGTTTGAGCGAACTGGGGATAATCGTATTAATGCTTGGTCCGATGAAGTTGAAACACCACGGAATTTGAATGTTTTCGATAAAACAATAAGAATAACAAATGTTTGGATTTTTCGAAAATAAACTACATATAATAAGGAGTGAAGCAGGGGTGATTAAGATTTTAGGGGAGGACATGACTGCTTGCTTCAATTAACGTCGGAATGCTATGAACAAACTAAAAGCGGGATAAGTGAAACAGATGCACCTAACAATTTTTCCATAATCAAACCCTGACGGGTTGAACGGGGTGATTAGTTGAAGTTTGTGGAGTACCTACTAAATCCGCGCGGACGAAGTCGCGGGCGAAGTGCTAGTTAGAAATAAGTTTTTTCTCATAAGTGAATCTAATTCTTTTTGAGAAATAAAGTTCTTAAACCATAAACCATATATCATTTGCTGTGAATATATTGAGCAGATATGTAAATAACCCTAGTCAGCAACATATAAATGCTGTGAAGCGTGTAATAAGATATTTAATTGATACTAAAGATTATTTTATAAGATATGGAGATAGCAATGATCTCATTGGGTATTCAGATTCAGCATTTTGCAAGTGACTTAGATACCCGTAAGTCAACTACTGGTTCCATTTTCCTAATGAATGGAGGACCAGTCACTTGGTGTAGTCAAAAACAAAAGACCATAGCTCTCTCCACAACTGAAGCAGTTTGTAGCTGCTTGTGAATCAGCTGAAGAAATATTGTGGCTGAAACAAGTACTTTCAGAGTTAGGTGAAAACTATAAATGTATCACATTGTGTGTAGATAATCAAAGTGCTATAAAACTAATTAACAACCCTGCATATCACAAAAGAACTAAGCATATAGATGTAAAATATAACTTCATTAGAGAAAAGGTAGAGTTAGGCTTAATTAAAATAGAATATGTATCAAGTAAAAATAAATCTGCAGATGTTTTTACATTATCTTCTCAAGTTTTTGCTTATCTGAGAAGTCATAATCTAGTTCTGTTAGTTTTCATTATTTTTGATAACCATTACTGAACTATGTGTTATTATTAAACCATTCCTAAGTGTTAATTTAAACTTTTAGTGGGAGTATTAGATAAAATGAAAAAAGTTAAATATTGCAATAGTTTTAAGTTTATTTTTTTTTATTTTATTAATAATGGTTATCCATTGTCCTGCTATTATTTATTACTTAATAAACAAGGCATTCTCTAACAGTCACCTTTCGATTTCAGTTCAGTTCAGTCAAATCTATTCGGTGTTTACCGATCTTGATGGAGATTCTTTTAGCATACAGTTTAGGGTCAGTGGGTCATAGTTATAACCTAAGGTATATTGCATTGGACAGTGCACTTCAAAGATAAACCAGTGACCTCCTCAACTTAAAATTTGTCAAATCTAGATCTACACTAAAAAGTAAAAAAAATCTTTCTTACAAAAAAATATATCTGACTTCTAGCTACTAGATTGTCCCAGGGGAGACTGATAATATAAATAGTCTTACTTAAGACATGAAAAAAAAAACGTCTTAACACCACATGAGTCAAGGTAAAAAAAAACTTTTTCTTAGATATTAATAAACGTAAGAATACCACTTCTTACATTTTAAGTGTATGTAAGAAGTTTTCTGTTTTAGATTTGTTAATTTTGAGATTTTTATTTTAGTTTGTGGTTTGATAAGTATATCATCATCTGCCTAGCCGTTTTCCCAACTGTATTGGGGTCAGCTCCCAGTCAAACCAGATTCAGCAGAATACCAGTTACGTGGAGTGGATTAATAAGTATATTATAATATCAATAAGTAATCTTAATAGTTAACGCCACAAGACACAAGCTGAAAAAAAACGTCTTGGATAACTTACATTTTATGAATAAGAACAAGAGATTCTTTAAAGATATTGCTAGCTGTAAACATCTTTATGTAAACAGATGCTATGCTGATATACACAACATCCTTATTTTTATCATAAAAAAAATTGGAAGACTGAAAGTTGAGGTGAAGTTATGATGAGGCAAGTTTTGAGAAGTTTTTTATTTGGACATTTAGTTGATTTTGAGATTTATGTTGACATGTATACGTTCAATCAAAATTCTTAAAACAAAATATATAGTGAAAATGGATTAAGGTTTTAGTAATCCATTTATTACACGGGGCATTGACTATAGCATGCACTAAGGAAACTGCAATATAACAACCCACTGACCCGAAAAGGATCCAACCATTTTAAATATATGATATGTACATACGTTTACCTCGGAAAGTAAGTACAAAACTACACTTTGTCAAGTGTTACTGTTTCAATGATAAATAGTTATTTATCTCTTAGGTGATTTTGGTCAGTGGTCATCTTAGGGGCAGATTTTGTGTAGATTGGATCCTTTCCATGTAACTATGTCCAATTTAGGATCAACACTTAATAATTCATGTGGCACCAACCTGCACAATTATTTGGAACTCTGATCAGCTGGTCGTCTCAGTGGCCAGTCTACAGCACAGTAATGGTTACTCGACCTGCACATCTGAAACTGAAAAAGTAGGTAATTAATTAAGAAAACTGATGGTCAGTGGGTCGTCTTAGGGGCGGAGGATTCAAGAAACGTGTGAGAAACCTCTGCTACTGGTATTGTGAGGCACTTAAGCATAGAAATGGGTAGGCATTCTTAATCTAAAAATTACATTTGGTACCTACCTACCTATTTTTTTTACAATTTCTGTGTTAGGTAGCCCATAAGTTGCACTTTATTAGCTAAGCCGCGTATGACAGAAATTTTTATATTAAGTATTTACGTTTAGAATATTGGACGGTACTTTGAAGTTACGAAGTTTGTCTGCAAACATTTCATCGTGGAAATGAGATTAAGTAGGTACTTACCCATCTAATAAAACCTGGGCAACTGGTTAAGTAAATCACAATGTAAAACCCTTGAAATCTCAATTACACATTCATTTTCATACAAGGTAGGTACCTACATAATATTGCATTACAAGTGCTGGATGTAACGGAAAACTCGTGAACATCTCGACCCTATCGAGTCCTTTTAAAATTTAAATTTGTATAATGACTTAGGTAGGTACCGATGTGGTTGTTTTTGTTCAACCGTCGTCGTGAAAAACTGGTTTTCAGTAAGTTTTCAGATAGGTAGTACCGACCTGCGCACAAGACATTACCTACTTTTCATGATAGGTACATCAACATCAGAATATAATGTGAAAAAACGGAAAAAACAGTCAACCGAATGATTTTACAGTAGGTATTTCCAAACAAAGTTAACAATCCTATTATCCAATCAAATTATGTTTAATTTTAATCAAACAAAATGTTCTTACCCAAAAAACGAAGAGCCAACGGCCAGTCAGCGCCAAAGTAAAAAATTTAGAGGGTGGGAAACTGCTGAAAAGAAAAATAATTTAAGTCAGTGTTACCAATTTTGTTCTCCAATCTCCAAGCCCACAAGACAAGGTGTTTTTTTTTCTTCTGACGGTTTTTTAAATTTTAGTAAGATATCGAAAGTTTATGTAATTTGGGAAAAAAAATGTAGGTATAGCATTATTTTATGTTCCAAGTGCACTCATATGGTACACGTTGGCCGAAAGCGCTCGACAAATTTTAATTAATGACGCTTTTTCATACGTTGGCGTGTTTCATTTTACATTGCGTTGACCGTGAAGACGGACGTGGAGGTAATCGCGGCCGCTGCAATTTACTTGTACAGCGCTTTTAATTTTTAACAGACTTCAAAAAAGGTAGAGGTTCTCTAGACTTCATCAGTCGAGACCTTTCCCGCTTGATATTTAGATTCAATAGAATAGAATAGAATAGAATAAAATTTATTTGCATAAGAACATGGTATACAAGATGGTACAAAAATTATAATACAGAGCATGCATGTTTTTGCTTAACATTAAGCGTGCAAATTTGTCGTACTTACAATTAGTCATCTATTTTTTTGTTAAAAAACTCTTTTATGCTATAAAAACTGTTAGTGGATAGCCAGTTATGCAATTTACTTTTAAATAATGTGGTATTTAGAATTTTAAGGTCGCTCGGTATCTTATATATCTCTACGCACATATATAAACAGCTTTTATTATATTTAGCCAGCCTTGGCATGACATCCAGTACGAGCCTGTGAGGGTCGCGCCGGTTTCGAGGATGTACATCGTCTGCTTTCGTAAATAATTCCTTATGTTTCCACACAAACATACATATCTCATATATATAAAGAGACGGTAGCGGCAACAAACCAAGTTTTTGAAATACCGGCCGACGAGAATCGTCGGATTGAAGCCCGTAAATTGCTCGAATGTATTTTTGTTGTGCAACAAATGCTCTATTTTGATCTGTGCTATTGCCCCACATAACCAATCCATAGCGTAACACGGATTCAACATATGCATGATAAGATGTTATTGCCGTTTGGACGTTTGTTATATTCCTGATTTTTTTTAATGCATATACAAACTTATTTATTCGTTTTGAGACGTTATCGACATGGGTTTTCCAGTTAATGTCTTGATCCAAGGTAACGCCTAGGAACTTAGTTTGTGTTACTTCACTAATTTTATTTATATTCATTTTGATATTATATTTAGAATTATTTGATCGGTTAAATTGTATATACACAGACTTTGTAAGATTTAGCGATAGATAATTGTTATTTAGCCATTTAATGAGTACCTATGTAAATTGTGTTATTAATGTCAGTTTCATGATCGTCAATTGTATTATTATTTTTATCAGATGTCACAATAATTGAAATGTCATCTGCAAATAATATACATCTATGATTAGTTATATTAGTAATAGAATTAATAAACAGTATGAATAACAATTGGGCCTAACACACTTCCTTGTGGGACGCCATGTTTGTTGCATTTGAGTTCAGAGGAGTGTGGTGTCATGTCGTTATATCTATTCACTTTTGTAATTACAACACGCTGTTGCCTGTTACTAAGATATGTCGATATCCATTGAAGTGCAATGCCTCTAATGCCAATTGCCTCCAATTTCTGTAGTAACAGGTCGTGAGGTACTAGGTCAAAAGCGTTAGATAAGTCAAAAAACAACCCTGTAGTAAAGTGGTTTCGGTTAATATTAGTAATGAGTTCATCATATACCTTGAGATATAACGGGCTCCGTATTATATAAATCATTAAATCAAAATATTTCCTCGCCAGTATGTCTATGTTCGAAACAAATTACTTATTTCATTTTTCGTATATAAACTACGCGCAACACTGACACTTCTGTCTTCGCCGACGCGTTGATGCTTGCGGCTTGCGCCAAATTACCTTTGACTCGTACAGGCTCCACCAACGTGTACTGCGCACGATAGATCTTCATCCAACAATCAAAGTGGAAAAAATTGGAAAAACTATAGTTGAAAGCTGGCAGCACTCAACTGGTTTTGGATGGAGCAGTTGGTTGATTTAGATACTAGCCTTTTGGGTAAAAAAAATACTTTTTAACTAAGAACTTTTATTTCTTTTTTTTTATAATACAAAACAAATGACTTTAAAAAATAATTAGGCGCCGTTATCTATTTGAAATTTTTCATCGAGATTATTTAGCCAGAGCCTAACTGCATTAATATAGACAACATTTTCGTTTCAGCTATAATTTTGAAAGTTTTTACTGCATTTTCATGATTCCTAACTGTTTTCTTCTACTTCGAAGACATACCCGGCGGACACGAAAAGTTTTTGACTTTTTGACTAGTGTCTGGCCACGCTGACGATCAGTAATAGAATATTACACCATTTGACAAATTTTTCTATAGTATTCGAGCATCCAGATAAGCAACAATGAATTTTCCCATGGTTAATAGTTATTTATGATATTAGTGCGGTAAGTTGGTTTTTACAAACGAGTAGACGAATGTAAGCCCGAGACGAAGTCGAGGGCTAACCATAGTCACGAGTTTGTAAAAACCAATTTCTGCACGTATACCACACAACGTTTTTAAATACATTTGCGAGAAAACAGTACAATAGATAATGAAACAAACTTTTTGCTTTTAGATATCAGTCGGAAAGTCGCAACAATCTCTGACATTTCTAATATGAAAATGGCGCGAATTTGCAAACGGCGCCACAATCGCGTGGTGAAAATAAGAACTACATCTGACATTTATTTATTTTATTATTCTTTTCTCATTTTCTCTTTAGTATTAAAGTGAGACAAACGTATTGAGCAAATACGCTTCCAAGGAGGTTCGATCATTCAGCTTATTTATTCCGGGATTGTGAAACTCCTTGGTGATATTCTTATTTATTTTTTTATGGAAATTAAAAGAAAAAACCGTAAAGAATACCCAAGTACATATTTTACCGCACATTCCATGGTGTGGTGTGTAAATTTTAACTTTCGAACAATGTGTACAGGCTTTCGTAAATGCATTTTTTGAGCAAATGTGTTGAAAAACTTTATACCTACCTCTACTAATGCAAAGTGTCCTCCCATCAACGGACCATTATTTAGGCGAATGTGATAAGTAATTTCTAACCATAAATATTTTTGCGTCCCCTAAGCCCCCAAGTGACATTCAAATATATTATTCATACTAAATGTACCTAACAACTGCACGAAATTCTCTTTTTGCTAAATTGTGTGTGGACCCAGCTCAACCCCTACACATTTTTGATGTAAACTGATGCTTTCTTGCAATCTGTGAGTCTGTGGGATTGATTTCGTGAGATGGGACGGAAGTGTAACAGGAAGCCGGGGAAGCGCGCTATTTTATTTGACCAATGAGCGCGCGCGATGTACAGAAAGTTGGCTGTCTGTTATTTCTTGCTTTTTACAAAGTTGAGATGCAGATGTCAGCACAGGCTTCAATATACTAGGCTACTCCTCTTCTCTCGTCTCCCTTCTATGAATTAAACTGGGGATTTATATTCTTAATAAAAGTTGTGTACCTACCTAAATACTTCAGAGAAGCGAGGACAGTGTAGAACAGTGACAGAGGACAGAGTACAGTGAAGAAATGGAATAAAGTTGTATTTTTATTGCTTGATCTATCTAGGGACGAAAAGTTTAGATGACGTGAAGTTCAGCTACTACATACTAGATGATGTTGTGAACAACGGAATAGAACATATATTTTTTTAATAAAACCGAATGAATAATTACTATTAATATCACAGGTCCAACAATGAATTGTTTAATCATGAAGATCCACATTATCACGATGACCAGCGTCAGATGAATAGGTATACCTATAGGGGAAGAAATTGGGAGAATTATGAAAATATCTCATTTAGAACAAAGTCGGGTTTGTTCGAACCCTTATACCTTGACAACTGCGGGACGGATTTTCATGTTTTTTGATTTTTTGGATTTGTCTTTGCAGAATAAATATTTAAAAAAATTAAAAATTTACTAAACAAACAATATGAAAGAAAAATCATTATGCCAAAATGGTAGGCTAGGTGTAGGGTAGGAAGATATTAATTTTAATTTTTTCAACATACACTGTTTATAATTAACATTAAATCATATTGTACTTTGTACTTTTACGCATATTATTGTTAATTCATTTTTAAATTATCTTTTGTTTACCCCTTTTCTTTTTCAAAGTTATCTAAACTAATGTTGTGATTATCTGTAAGTGTTGCAGTACTAGAATAATTTATTAGGAATGCCAAGTTAATTTCAGAGTGTATGCAATGTTGACGATCCTAATCAATAATTAAGTAAATAGGTAGCCAGTAGATGAAACTGAAGGGGACAGCCAGTAAAAAAATATTAATGTCGTGTTGCCAGTAATTTGGGAGCACGCCGTTTCCTTTTTCTTATATTCTTCTCTTCTTCATCAAAAAGTAAGTATTTGAAATAAAAACATGTCTTCATCCGAGCTGTCCATGACGCAAAAACGACCTAATTTGATGAAGAGTTGCGATGAATGAACAATTCGATTTGATTCTTCAGAGATGGACGCACTAGGAATAAAATTTGACCTGCTTCAATTCGACGCGTTTCTGCTGTAGTCGACGCCAGGCTTAATAGTGATCGCGCCTTCTCTACATCTCCCACCCCCTCGACCGCTCTGCGAGCCACATTGCACGAGAGAGCACCACGGGAGGAGATCCTGCCTACGCTCTGTCGCGAGCGCGAGCTGGTGATTGACAGGCGGCCACTCTGCTACGAACGCAACGACAGCGAGCACCCGGTGGTGCTGACACCCAACCATCTGCTTTTGGGAACAGCTTCGGGCGACACGCCGTTCGCCGCTACAAGTCCTCCAGAAATGGACCGAGGGCGCGTCGGTCGTAAGTGGAGCACCCAGAACTTCTCTCGTACATTGTTTAAGACGGTCTCGTGGTTGGCGTGCAGTGCCGTCACATGATAGCGTCCCACCAGTTTGAATGTGAGCGGGTGTCTTCCGTCCTGGAGCATAGGGTGTCGCGCGTCAAAGGGGAGCTCTTCACACGCTCCCAGCCTGACTCTGACTTACAGCAGAGCGTCGTCAGTCAGCATGGAGTCGACGCCACGCAGTTTGCTGCCTCTCGACACAGGCCGCGCCGCACAAAGGTCTCGCAGCTCGTCGGAGTAGAGTCGCAGAGAGTACTCTTACATCTCGCGCAGCAGGACGACTCGGCGTCTCGCAGATCTTGCGCGTCGTCTCAAGGCGACGGTGGCAGCGATTGGTGAAGGCCAACACACGCGCTCGCGTGCGCACGTCGACACCCTCTGATGGTCCAGCAGTAGTGGCGCTCGCGGTGGCGCCTTCACGTGCACCCGCTGAACTCGTTCTCTGGCCGCCTCCGGTGATTCTGCCTCCACAGCCGCCGGCGTGCATTGCGATTCTGGGAAATGCAGAAACAAGGGGCCAGTACACCACATCTCACATTATTGTTAGGCCAGTCTAGCGTGGTCGCCTTATCTGCCGGGTTCTCCGCAGAAGGGACCCAGCGGTCGAATTTATCCAGTTAAGTACCGTTTTACTGTCGGTCCAGTAACTTTTCTACTTAGGGGTAGTCCTAACTCTTTCTCCCCAAGTCTACTTGCCAGTACCGCGGCCTGCAATTCCACCACCAAGGAACATGGGGACCTCCCGCTCCGCGGCCGCGTTAGTACCATACGTGTGCAACTCTAAGTTGCTACCTGAGTCGATTCCGTACCATCTTGGTACCGCGAAGTCATTTAAAGACTTAAGATTGCCTAACTAACCACTCGAACTACAAGGCCGCTTCCTTTTCTTTTAGCGGCTCGTCCCATTGTATTCCTGTACCCCACAGTCCCCACACCCGTTGCAGACAGCTAAAGAAGGAATAAGATCTTCCGTCACGAATGACATGTTGTTGCATCAACATGTTCAGCATTAGTTGAGCTCTTTAAAGTTCTATGTTTGAGCTACACCATAACTGAGACACGCTTGCACTGTCTGGATAGATCCACTCAAATCTAAGTGGTAGTTTCCTCAATAAGACCACCTTAAGGCGAGCCTGACTTGCGCGCGTAGGCATCTAACGCTTACCTCAGGCCCCGCATGGAGTAGCAATACGTAATAAGTTACGATGCGCGGGAGACGCGCCCAAGCGCACCGCTCGCTCATGAGTTCACAGACTCGGGTAGGTACTAAGTTCCGTCACAGGATAAAGTAATGCAGTAGATCAACTTGAATTGATTAGTATAAGTTTATTTTGTTTTATTTTTCTATTAAGTATTTTTTAAGTTTATAGATGGATTAAGTACGTATTGTACAAACTTGAATCCAATTACTAATCATTAAAAATCAGTAAGAATACTTATTGATTTTAGAGTATACGGTGGATTTAAAATTGACTGACACGAAAATTATGAATACGAGTACGATACAAAACTACGCGTCGCGCGCTATTTGGCTTTGGTGCGATACCTTCGTAAAAATCAAGTAGTAGGTAGGCACACTTACTTTAGGAAAATTATGTTACAATTCTTGAATATTATAATTCAAAAAAGCTTAAAAGTATAAATGGTTTGGAATTTGCCTAGATGATATTAAAAAAAAACAAAAACGTTTTTATATTTTTAAATCAAATAGTTAACATAATAAAAGTTACCAATGCAACTGGCTAAAATTCGTTGAACTGTAGCTGTCTCGGTTTGCATGGACCTAGCTGAGTAGATTGACACGGAATATGGTCCTTGGATTTGCTTGGATCTGGCTGCACAGGCTTATCATTAACATTTTATTTGTTTTCTTTCAATATTATGTCTCGTATTGGCATACCGCGATTTTGGCGCGGATCCAAAATCTCTGGTAATATACATTTCAAATAAAAATCTATAATTTTTTTCTCCACGTGCACCCGCCAATATTCGTCATCTCTTGAAATATTTTCTACTACTAGTTTTCACCGGACCATATTCCAAAAATGCATTGGTTCCTTTCTGTTACGTGAAGTTGACCCTGCACTTGGTAATACCAATTACTTTTTTTGTTTATAACTCTGGTATGTTTTATTCTATCGAATTTAAATATATGTATTTTATTTTCTTCAATAGCAGCATTTCCCTTTTCTAAATGCCGTTATTGGACATTTAATTTCAACAATGGTGTCGTTCCCAACTATACCGTTTGGGGTAACCCCAATAAATGAGTATTATTTTGGAGACAAGTCACGCCCTTCCGCATGCTCTATTGACCTGTAACGCAAATTTTGATTTTGATTTGTTGGTAATTAACAAGTAAAATTTTAAAAACTTACAAAATATCCCTGTTCAATAAAGATAACGGAGCTACAGTGCCAAAGACAGATACACAGG
Organism: Melanchra persicariae; assembly: GCA_947386135.1. NCBI lineage: Eukaryota > Metazoa > Arthropoda > Insecta > Lepidoptera > Noctuidae > Melanchra > Melanchra persicariae. The sequence goes on along the minus strand of OX376673.1, from coordinate 4,411,012 downwards.
CACACAGACGCACATACACAGAAACATAGATAGCAAACCGTTTTAAATAAATAGGATAGAATTGTAATAATTACGTAGGTATGTACTTATGTGGGAGTGTGTGTTTAATTTCTTTATGTATTTTTATGGTGTTATAATAATGATAATGAGATACTTACTATTTTATTCAAATCTTTACTAAATAATATTATAAAGTGGAAGTGCGCTAAGTGCGCTGTGGTAATAGCTAATTATACGTAAGTACCATGTACTACAAAGATATTGTTTTTCATTCGATCTAAAAAAAAGTCCGCGACGTTACACCTATATCTATCTCTTATAAATAAGCCACACTAAGGCATTTTATGTCAAATAATTTATTTAAAAATTAAAGGTGGTTTTTCAGCATTAATATTAGGCAGGCATATTAATCCTTACTAGCAAAAGTTACTTCATCATCAAGATAATTTTATGAAGATAAACTTTGTCTTTTACAGCATGTTATTTGAACTCACCGTTTAGGAGATAATGTAAAATTAAAATAATTCAACAATGTTATTAAATCGAACGGGCGGTGCACAAGACGCGGCCACCAAACGAGAACGCGTCGAGCGTGCGTGACTGCGTGCGACGCGGTGCGAGAAATTCTTTTTTGTATTATGATTATGAATTTATGATAGTTACATTCATGGGGAAGGCTGTACGGCTATACGGGAACGGGAATTCCTACGGGAATGAAGAGTTCCGTTACCTATCTCCGAAGTTCTTCATCAGATCTTCACCAAATTGAAATGGGATCAGTCCGGGAAGATACAGTTCCAAAAAAAATAGAATCATCAAAATCGGTTGACAATTGGCGAAAATATCGCTGAGCAAACATACAACAACAAAAAAACAGTCGAATCGAGAACCTCTTCTTTTTTGGAAGTCGGTTAATAATATACAATACAATAGTCAATTAAAAACAGTTTAGTGTATGTAATTTATCATTTCTATGCATTTTTCCTCTTGCCAATAAACACCGATAAAGTTACGCATTGGATTAAAAACTATCCAAACTGACCACATAGTTTTTTGTATGTCTTGTCATAACTTGATACATTGTTAGTAATTAGTAAGAGGATGGACTCTAGTGTACAGCGCATAAATGAGCTGGTCCGGTAGCCTAAACGTTACCAAAAGTATGTTATTATAATATTTTAATAGGAAATGGTCATACTGTAACACTTTTACACTATGGCACGCGACTCACGAGTGCGCTGCGCGTATTGGTTGGCATAGACGAGACCTACACAAACGTTGCAGACACCATACATATTATTATTTGTTGTGTTGTGGTGGCTGTGAGTAGGTACCCACCTAGCGTATAACTACACTTATATTTCTTCTCTACATGAACACCAAAACATTATTGCACCGATATTCAACTCTCATGTAGGAAATACGAGCTATTGTTTTGGCATTTGTTTAGGAGTAAGATAAGTGAAAACGGACATTTCTAATAAATAACAAATATTATAAGACTTGTACAAACTCTCCGAAACCATCAAGACTAACGTAACGGGGTGAACTACCTATTTGACATTTGAAAACAGTAAATCATTGTATCATATGCGCGCGAGGTGGCTTTATGCACTCTGAAATAGAGTTCAAATTCAATTGTTTTACATACTTGATGCGGTTGGTAAATCTATTTCGCGCGAAAACTAAACCACTAAAGCGCACGTCTTTATGCGTATTGAAATAAGGTTTAAATTAAACTGTTTACATGTTCGCGGTGTGTAAATTTATCTGTTCCGTGTTGGTACTTACCTAGTTAGTAAAGTAAATAATGTATAATATACCTATATACCTTTTTGTTTATTCAGCCAAAGTTTATAAAAAAAAAGTAGTCACCGCTGCAACGAAGAGCCGTTGATGACAACTTTTATTCCCTCATTTTTTTTTACAAAGTTATAGCTACATCAAATAAAAACTAACTATATTACAACTGTTTGAACACTAAATTGTATACAAGTATTATTATTTAACCACTCGACACGTGAAAATTCCAAAATAAAAAATAAATCTTACGTAAATAAACATAAACATTAAATTCGCGGCACACAGGTGTGCCGGCAGTGCTCGAGCGGTAATCAATTTAGGCTTAGCCAGTAACAGAACTTAGCGGGGGTGGCGGGATCGCAAAAATTGGCACACGTCCGACCTCCAACACGTTCCGCTCGGGACTAAATGACACGGGGCGCGCGCATGAAAAGACAAAATCACTTGATTTTGGAATTAGTGGGATACGTATTTTCATATTTCACATTATGACGGCCGATTTTTATCACATTTTTTACGACCTTTATTGTGGTATAAGTTTTATTACTCAAAACCTTATATAACTCAAATGAAATGATAATTACATCTTGATTTTGACTTGTCTTTGCGATTTAATTGGATGCAGTAAAGTGCAAGTAATGGTGTATAGCACGGCCGAAATATCTAGATCGAAGTGTGAAATATGTAATATATTTTTTTCAAAATTTAAATCCGTGTTCTTTACGAATAAAACACAATTTTACACAATGCAAAACAACGTTTTTCCGGATAACCTGGCCTTAAGTACCTAGATAGGTAACCTAGATAGTTCTCATATGATTTGTGATTCCCAGTACGGATTGTATGGACGTCGGAGTTTGTTTCGGTGTTTCTTCTCAGAGTAGTCAGCTAGGAAACACCAGCCTCATCTAGTACAAAACAAACATCATTTATTTTTCAAAATAAATAAGAAAACAAATGGAAAATGTCGATCAAAATGTGATGCTTTGTACAAGTTTAAATAGAATACGAAAGTTCTAAGTTTAACACTAAATCCAAAATTTTAGTTAAAACTAAACGAATGGTTAAATACAAAATCTAAACTCATGTATATAAAATCATTCGCGCGTCTAACGCACTTAAACTTGCTAAATTGTAAATAATGCCATTGTACCTAATGTTATGTAATTGCGTCCAAATGCTAAATATTGTAATTGCACATGAAAACTTATCATTGTTTGTCACTCAAAGTGAGGTTTGGTATAACATGCTGCGCAACTATCCGACATGATCTCATGTGGTTCCAGCTAGCTCGCATAGCCCTCTTCTAACAGGCGCTCAACTTGCTTGGAGTAGGCCTTCGCAAACACCCGGTCGCGGCGCATCGGTCGCTCAACTCCGTCCAGGCGTTGCAAGGCCTGACCATAATTGTCAGGCAATTGTGTCGGTTCATGTTTCCAGAGGAGGCCTACTTGCCACTGCTAAGTGGACCATGAATGACCCTACCTTACTTTGTATTCGAGGTAACTGGCTTACCAGATCTTCCGGCTGACCAACAGCTTCCAGTTATCCTGGCCCCTCATCCCTGCACATTCCAGGCCGCGCAGGTGGGCGTTGTCTCGAATCACCGACACACCGACGGTCTGTGGGGGTAGTTTAAATTAGTAATGGTGCGGCACCTAATCTTCTGCTCCTCACCGCTTGGTCCCGCAATGGTGCAGCTCACTACGCGCGTCTGTTCGTCGGACATCTTCTATCTTTCTTCGTTCTAATAGCGCGAAACATTTAATACGACACCGCTCTTGCTCCTTATGTCCACAGGTAGCACCTTCAGTTCTTCGATGTGGGCATTCCACTGATATTTGTAACGCGCTCAGGGCCTCAAGTCTGCTATTACAATAGTGTCAGAATGGTCTATCATTGATTACAAATTGTTGATTTTGACAAGTTTGGTAATCTACTAAAAGCGTCATTATGACTTTCCAATGGTCAACCACTGACACTCCATTCAAAGAAATGTCATAGAATGGTAATCTCGTAAATAATGACAAATAAATGACAGACGTATGCGGTAATCTCAGGTAATCTGCTAAAATTTTGACAGTTTTGTGCAGTCATTGCTTTTCAAACACATTGAATATTAGAACCACGATTCTATTACGAGACCATTGACCGACCAATGATCAACCATTATGAATTTAGCAGATTACGAAATTATAGCAAAATGACAATGGGATCGTGTTGGAATGACGAATTTATAAAAAATAGCAGACTTGGGGCCCTGGTTTGCTATCACTCGTTATCTCTCGTTTCACTGTGAAGCAAAATGTGATGGCGCAGCTAATTAGCTTAATCAGCCGTTTAATTTTAAGCCTAGCCTTTTTATTTAAATGCGCCGATTTACCAGCGACCTATATGACATATTTTGTTCAGTATCGTTCAATGACTTGCTTTTAATGAAACGACTGATTAAGCTATTTGCCTGCGACAGACATATACGTTTTATGACAATACCGTTAAAGAAACTATCTTTATTTTATATTTGACGAATCATATTGTGGCCCCGAAAAGGGCCTTTTGTTTTGAATGCTTACGAGCGATTCAGTTATTTTTTTTTTATGGTCACTTGCAGATCTAATACGCTAGGGCTATCAACTGCTTACCCGGACTATCCTGTGGTGACCTCAAATGAATTTAAGGCCCCCAGCCAGGCCTAAAAAGCTAGCTAAATACTAAGACTACTGACCGCGCGCTAAGGGCATCCCCTGTGGGATACGGACCTCGGCTTAGCGGCGTCAGTTCGGGGGGGGCAGCTAGAGACAGGCTGGGTCGTTTCATTATTTTGGGGGTTTAAAGCTAATGGCTCAGCGACGCGGGCTGGCTCGTTTGGCAAAAGTCGGGAGGGGTTTGACAGGGCATCGCGAAGGGCCTCGTCGGCGAGGCGGAACGCGGTCTGTTTGTGTTTACGAAGCGTGCTGGTTTCCCTACTGCTTTCTTGGATCAGAGTGATGGGATCGTCGGGCTCGACGAGTGTATGCCGAGGACGGCGAACCTTGTTAATCAGAGGGAGCATATCGGGTAACCGATGCAATCAAGGGGTTTCGGTGCTTTTCTGCAGATTTAATGAGGCGCTTGTAAAGAGTTTCATGAATTGCTTAATGGTCGGGATTTTGAGATCGACATGGAGTCGTTCATTCCTTACGAACCACGGGGCGCCCGTGGCCTTCCGGAGAAATTGGACTACTTGCATCCTGTAGATTTGTCTCGACTTTGTGTGGAACACGCAGAAGTGATCGGAGGTATGCACGTGTTATAAATGCGCAGTTTGCATTTTAGGGACAGCTGGCTGCGTGCATTCAGCAAGGAATTGAGTCCGCGAGCGTACCGAACTAGTGCTCAGCGAGCGTAAGATAACGATCGAGGATCACACCTAGATATTTGGCTCGCTTCTACCAAGGGATCTGCTTACCAAACATGGTGATCTGGCTGGGAGGTTTAGGAATGAACCTAGCCCGCGGCTTGTAAAACAAAAACGGCTGACTCTTTTTAGCCGGAACCAATCGCCTAAGGCATCTTGGAGGGATTGACCTATGGTGTTTTCACTGTTTCAGTGTAAAAGATGGCAGTGTCTTCGGCAAATAGGGCCGACTGCGTCTCGGAGCTGGTGGAGATGTCGCTAGTGTAAAGCGAGAAAAATAAAGAGGAGAGCACACCGCCATTAGGGACGCCGGCCCAAATGGGGAGAAAAGCGCACCTTCGATACAATACCGAAAGGTTCGGCAAATAGTCTCGTGAGATGAGCACGAGACGGTCTGGCACACCTAGTTGATACAACTTGTCGTATCAGTCCGTTGTGCCAGATATAGAGAGATTGTCGAATGTCGATGGCCGATGCGGTAGACCTGCTGGACGCACGAGTGGTTTGCTCAGAAGCCAAACTGCTCGTTGGGGAGGAGGCTCTCCGCTTCGGCGTTATCTTTTGAGTCGCTTATAAATAAGCTTCTCGTGGATTTTGCCTAGGACGTTGAGCAGGCTGATGGGGTGGTAGTTAGAGGGCTAGGACTTGGGCTTTTCCGGTTTAGAAATACCAATAACGGTAGCCTCTTTTCACGATTGTGGGAACATATTATGGACAGAGCGCCGTTGAAAATGGCAGTCAACAACATGATTTGGGAAGCAGGGAGAAATCGGAACACCTTGTTGGAGAATCGAAGCAACCTCAGAGGTGCGTTATTTCCTCTAAAGCTGGTTGCTCGAGGTCAGTAAGCATCTTATCCGAGCTGCAGCGCAGCTCAGCGATGCGACGACTTACTTTTCGCGTCATGTAGCGCATGTGAACTTTGTTATTCCTGCAGGGGAAGCTTTTGTACGCACGGTTAGCCGCGTTTTTCTCAGTTATGAGATGACGCACATCGTCCGGGAGTTTGAAGCGAGGATATCTCACCGCCGGTGCCTTCCTCGATTGCACGTGATCTGTACATAAGTTGATCGCGGCCAGAGGACCTTGCGACTCAGAGTCGCAGTCTTTGGGGGACAAAACCTGCTCGGGAGAGAGCGGGCTCTCTAGGGCATCGCTGAAGAGAGCGATGTCGCTCGGGGGGGGCGAAACCTTGTAGGGGTCCTTGAAGGGCGCGGGGGGAAGGCCCTGAGGAGGCGCGGGGTTAGGGTCTGGAAGAGGCGCAGAGGGTTTTAGGCCCTCTAGGATTGCCTCGAATTGGTCGCGATATTGTGACGCCATCTCAGGGTCAGGTATGGCCTTTATCAGCTTATCGCATAATTCGCATAGCTCCTGAGTGACCGTCGCCCATCTGGCGCTATGCGACTGCGAATTATGCGACAGTGTGGACATACTGTAGCAGGTGGGGGCAGATTAACTCCTACCTACACCTCGAGGAGACAGTCGTGACCTCCCCGAGCAGACAGTTCCCACAAAACTACCTTCCCGTGGGCGTTTCCTAGTGTTATTACCAGCGAGAAGAAAGGCCCAAACAAACTCGCCGGCAACACAACTGTCTTGGCCTGAAGAGCCGCTAATCCTAACTCCCCGAGTGGGAGCTCCCGGGGATGAGTACCCTCCTTGACGGGTGCAATCAGGGAGGTGAATACCTGAGATGAGCCCTAAGCTTGTTAACCCGCTGCTTATCTTATTGTGCAGCGGGGCCCTATTGGTATTACGACCAATCTGGTGCCGAAGGGGTTGAGACACCCAACCGTCACCAGGTGCAAACTGAAAAAGAACCGGGTTAGAACATAGGGCGCGACTAGGAGATCCCCCAAGGCCGCGCTCCTAATCCCTTCCGACTTTACCAAGCCCTGAAGGGGCCTGGCAGGTGTGTCGGGTCAACACCACTTGGCTTCGTTGGCACCGTAAGGTTTCCACCAAGCACCACTAAACCGTGGAATTTACCCAGAAGGGGCAAAAAGCCCGACCGTTCAATCGGTTACAAGTGCGTAAACACTCGTACCCAATTGAATGACGTAGCGGCACTTACAAATCCGCGTAGCAGATCGTAGCACAGCTACGAGATGGGCGGGGCTACCGTCGCGCGGTGGTGGCGGCGCTACGAGGGCGTAGCACTGCGGCAGGGCTGCTACGGCGTAGCGGGTCGGGCGGCGAGCAGACACTTGCGATCCGTTCGGCTGCCCAGCGCAGACTGATCCTAAGTGAGACACAGAGGAGTCTAGAGTATATTATGGATGAGCCATCTAGAGTCCAGTCAACTAGCATTTTTTGATGTGGCTAATATTTATCATGATATGTAATGATTAAGTGCCCTACTTAAAAAGTCAATGATTTAATAATGTTTACACGATGTGTCTTGCTCGAATCAGAATGTTGAACCACACAGGATCAATGAAAGACATGAGAACAGATATTAAGAGGAATGTGTGGTGCAAAACAAAAATTAGTCAATCAATCTACACTTTGCGAAACTATTTTTTTTATTTTTTTATTTATCGTTTATACGAAAGGATACAATATTATTCATTTAAATAGCAACCAAAAAACCACTAAGGTTTAGACTTGTGCTATCATGAGTCTATCTCAATATCGAACTATTAGATGAACGTTTATAAAGCACTTCACATGCGCAGGCCACTGTCGACAGCAATCATAATACAGATGGTATCGACTATTGTTATCGACAACAATGCACACATATAAAATGCATTAATGTATTAATTAGTTAGGTCTTTAAATAGTTACATTCATTCCTAAATAATACTTAAGTAATATTGCTTAAGTTTACATTTGATATTTTTTGTGTAATACATTTGTTAATTTCTGAGGGTAGACTATTAATAAGTCTCGGTATAATAGAACCGGTAGTTCATTCACCATACGTATTGTTGGCGCGCTGTGTGTATTATGGAACTGTCTTTCACTGTAACTGCAGCTGAATATATGCACATGGATCAACTTATATCTGAGATCATAACTGGGCAGCCCTATTACTACGGGCAAGCAGGCATTGCAGATTTGCATGCAGGACACGTCTGCCACACTATTCCTACCTTGTGTAGTTCGCAAACGATCCACTTGGAACTTTTTGCTGAATACACTTCTAAGACAATCTGAATTTCCATGTTTTTGGGGATTTATTTATTACTTAATGAACAAGGCATTCTCTACCAGTCAACTTTCGGTTTCAATTTGGTTAAGTCAAATCTATTCGGTGTTTACCGATCTTGATGAAGATTCTTTTAGCGTACAGTTTAGGGTCTGTGGGTCATAGTTATAGCCTAAGGTATATTGCATTGGACAGTGCACTTCAAAGATAAACCAGTGACCTCCTCGACTTAAAATTTGTCAAATCTAGATCTACACTAACAAGTGAAAAAAAAAAACTTTCTTACAAAAAAATATAACCAACTTCCAAATAACTACCTCAAATTAAAGTTTTTTTTTACTTTGTGGTGTTTTTAGGAAGTTGTTGTATTTTGGACATAAGATGGGTTAGTGGGTATCCTTCTTAACACCACATGAGTCACGGTAAAAAAAACTTTTTCTTAGATATTAATAAACGTAAGAATACCACTTCTTACATTTTAAGTGTATGTAAGAAGTTTTCTGTTTTAGATTTGTTAATTTTGAGATTTTTATTTTAGTTTGTGGATTAATAAGTATATCATCATCTGCCTAGCCGTTTTCCAACTGTATTGGGGTCGGCTCCCAGTCAAACCAGATTCAGCAGAATACCAGTTACGTGGAGTAGACTAATAAGTATATAATATCAATAAGTAATCTTAATAGTTAACGTCACAACACTCAAGATGTAAAAAAACACAACTTCCTTATTTTTATCATAAAAAAAAATGGAAGACTGAAAGTTGAGGTGAAGTTATGATGAGGCAATTTTTGACAAGTATTTTATTTAGACATTTAGTTTAGTTGATTTTGACATTTATGTTGACATATATACATTCAAAATTCTTAAAACAAACTATATAGTTTAATTCGAAAATGGATTAAGGTTTTAGTAATTATGATTTGTAAATATGTGAGTACCATGTACTATGATCCTATAAGTAGTATACTCTAGGTGCATCGACCTCACATATATTAAAATTAATTTTTGTACTCAAAATATTGTAAATCATTGATTTGAAAAGAGTAGGTAACTATGGAGTTTCTTGTCCGTTCTTCTCCATAAGAATCTACCCTTGCGAATGGACAGTAGAGTCACTTTGTATTATTTTTAATGTAAATGATGACGTTCAAAAGTGCCGTTTAATGGCCTAATTGAAATAAACGTTTTGACTTTGACTTTGACTTTCAGTAATCCATTTATCACACGGGGCATTTAAAGAAATTATAGACTATAGCATGCACTAAGGAAACTGCAATATAACAACCCACTGACCCGAAAAGGATCCAACCTTAAAAACATGTACATACATTTACCCCGGAAAGTAAGTACAAAACTACACTAATAGTGAAGTGCCCCTGAGACGACCCACTGACCAAGTGTAGTTTTGTTGTAACGATAAAAAGTTATAATTATTATTACACACACTAATATTTATCTCTTAGGTGATTATGGTCAGTGGTCATCTTAGGGGCGGATTTTGTGTAGATTGGACCCGTTCCATGTAACATGTCCAATTTAGGATCAACACTTTTAATAATTCATGTGGCACCAACCTGCACAATTATTTGGAACTCTGATCAGCTGGTCGTCTCAGTGGCCACCGCCTACAGCACAGTAATGGTTACTCGACCTGCACATCTGAAACTGAAAAGGTAATTAAGAAAACTGATGGTCAGTGGGTCGTCTTAGGGGCGGAGGATTCAAGAAACGTGTGAGAAACCTCTGCTACTGGTATTGTGAAGCACTTAAGCATAGAAATGGGTAGGCATTCTTAATCTAAAAATTATATTTGGTACCTACCTATTTTTTTACAATTTCTGTGTTAGGTAGCCCATAAGTTGCATTTTATAAGCTAAGCCGCTTATGACAGAAATTTTTATATTATTTACGTTTAGAATATTGGACGGTACTTTGAAGTTACGAAGTTTGTTTGCAAACATTTCATCGTGGAAATGAGATTAAGTAGGTACCTACTTACCCATCTAATAAAACTTGGGCAACTGGTTAAGTAAATCACAATCTAAAACCCTTGAAATCTCAGTTACACATTCATTTTCATACAAGGTAGGTACATAATATTGCATTACAAGTGCTGGATGTAACGGAAATCTCGTGAACATCTCGACCCCATCGAGTCCTTTTAAAATTTAAATTTGTACCTATAATGACTTAGGTACCTACCGATGTGGTTGTTTTTGTTCAACCGCACAGTGGAACGAATGTATGGGAGCGGTTGGACGTAGACATGTCCGAAAAATAAGAGTAAAATTATGACAAACTAATGATGCCATCTTATTCGATTACTTAATGCCTTCATAAATTGTGGTGATGAATTTCTTCATAACTCCCATATTTCGGGAGTAATTTGAGAAAATGTGAAATTTTACTATGAAAATGAGTGTATCGAGCTCTCTCCCTCCTGATTCCGGGCTTGTTTCAAGTAGCGGTCTCTAATATCGTAATGCTATTACTAAGAGCTATATTTAATACTAAGACACATAGTGCGCCAAATGTGCACTTTCTGGGATAAAAGGAAATGAAAATTTAAAAAAAATACGTTTTTTCCCCATTTGTATTTACTTTAAACCGCAGACAGACTTATTAAGAGGTCTATAAATATATTATATATATACAGAAATATATATTAACAAAAATATTCACAAGAACTGATGAGAGTATGACTTTTAAGTAAGTTGATAATAAATTACCTAGTTTCATTAAAAGTACAATAAATAATTAAGATGTAAGCTCTAATTTACTAAGTTACACATTTTAAAACAATAACATCATTTAATTATCTTCGTCATCATCATCATCATCAATTAATTCAAATTCAGAATCGATGTCCGCTAAATCATTTATGTTAACAAATTCGATATCACTTTTCTCAGAATCCGTAAGCTCATAAAATTCCTTAAAAGAAGATTTTTTTACAAACTTATTTCCTTTTGGACGGATACTTGTAACAAGTGGATCAGAAGACAGTAAAAGATTGTGCATAATATCTTCATTGCATGAGATACTGCTATGCTTTCGAGAATGCCCCTCTCTATATTTTCTAAAATCTTTATTTCTAGCCTCAGATGCCTCTTCGGATAGAAAACCAATGGGCACAATTGACATGTTCTGAACTATGTCTGGCCCATGCATTAAAATTTTATGAAGTGAAGAAGGCATATAATACCATGGGTATAACTCCACGTAAAGCTTAGCAGTATCAAAGCAGAACTCTCGGAATTTAGTTACGTTGATCTTCTCTCCTGATGAAATACACTGCAAGATCACACAGATTTTTCTTAAAAGCATAGCATCTATTCCGGTCAGTTCAGCAGATTTAGTGTAGTTTTCAAAAAATCTCCTTGCCGAGTTGCCATTGTTGGTGGATCCACTGCCTTGTTTCACAACATCGAGAAGTAAGCCCGTTTCTCTTCTTACAGCCTCTTGAACTCTTTTCTTCCTGTCATCAACTTGCCTTTTTGCTATATCACCCCTTACTTGCCATGATTTTATGTCTAATTTGTAGGAAATGTGTAATAAGCATTCCATTGAGCGAATCCAAGCGTGAAGGGTGCTTAAGCTATATTTATACATGTCCTCGTTTGCGTGTTTATCTTTGATTAACTCTAAATTATTCATTTCTTTAGGACAAGCCTTGCATATGTCACACACTGAAGCTGCTGTATTGGATATAATGGAATGAATTTTACCATCAATCATTGTCAACAGCAGTTGGTGTTTGACACTAATTCCATCAGTGATGGTGGATGGAGTTAAGGCTTCAATCTCTGCTTCGATTTCAGCCATCTCTCTCTGCACATTTTCTTTGGTTTCCTTTATAAACTTAAACAATATTGGCCGGCAAAATGAAGTGGAAGATGGTCGCTCGTTTTCCCAAATTGTTACACCTTTTGAGACGAGCCGCAGTGGTACAAGACTAATCATAAAATTACTAGCAAGATCGATTTGCTCATCTTCACTCGTCCTTTGATGATAAATGCTTTGGCTAGATGATCCGTCAAAACCCCATTTGCTGGTCAATACGAGCTGTTGATTGGGATCAACAGGGGTTTCTAACGACCTAATAAGTCTTCTTGAGGTTAAATCCATCAAGGCTTGTAATTTGATTTTTGCAGAGCTCTCTGTAACTGTGAGATCTTCTTTGGCCGGATAGCACTTAATTTTTTCTTTAACCAACATGTAGTAACTCGGGTATTGAAGAGCTCCTTCTTGAGTGTTGAAATCCCGAAGAGTGTTATAGCGCCATTTCGATAAGTTCATCGATACATAAAGAGCCAATGCCTTCAAAGGGGATATTTCCCGTACCTGAATTGATTTACCTTCAATGAAGGCTTTGATTTTTGAGGCCTCTTCTGGATTCTCCGTCAAGTATTTCATAACATAAGCTGTATCGCTTTGTCCTGCCTTTTGAAGCGCCCTTTCGGCCGAAAACATAATTTCAGCGCTGCTACTGCTGCATGAAAGACTATCTTCAGTGCGTCTTCTTTTTTGCCGGTTACTAAGGTCCTCAAAAGATTTACGAGGACTAGGATGTGTACAAGTTGAAGCATCAGATTTAGCAGGAGAAATTATGGGCTCGATGACGTCACTTATATTTTCTGTAGAAGGTTCCATATTTTCATTCTGTAATTCCGGCCATTGAATTGCAGCCTGTAGCCAAATCTCATGTTTCTTCCGAAACTTATCTGTGCTTCTTCCAGACTGTGTCCATTTTGCATAAATGCGGTAGCAAAATCGACGACACCAGTCTTTTAAACTTGTTTCAGCACTTTCACATAACTGAACACAACTGTTATCTTTTAAAACACTGAACAAATAGTTAAAGTCGCGTAAATCTTTATGTGCGCGTGCGCATAAAGCAACGTGAATATCAAGATTTGTATTAAAATTTGGAAAATACATTGCGAGATTAGCTTGGATACAACGAGGTGTAAATCAACACTGATTTTAAAGTTACTAATAGTGACCTATTTATATAAAATCCAGGTATCCCAGGTATCCTTTGTTAAATATTGCAAGGTAATTAGTTATTGTGATAATTAGTAAATGATGCATGCTAAATTAGTGTATTAAGAGCCATTTAGTAATTAAATAATAGCAATGTTCTTATCAGTAATCATTAGTGCATCAGTTTTATATGTAAACCTTAAGTCCCTAATTATATATCCTAATTAGCTTATATCTTCTCTAATTGGCTGCTCAGAAATGTTATTGTAATAAGGTAAACCTTTAGAAAAACGGTTTTAATCAACAAAATAAACAAAAAATAAAAAAATTGTGTTATAAAATAAACATCACTCTTTATCCCAGAAAGTGCACATTTGGCGCACTATGTGTCTTAGTATTAAATATAGCTCTTAGTATTAGCATTATGATATTAGAGACCGCTACTTGAAACAAGCCCGGAATCAGGAGGGAGAGAGCTCGATACACTCATTTTCATAGTAAAATTTCACATTTTCTCAAATTACTCCCGAAATATGGGAGTTATGAAGAAATTCATCACCACAAGTTATGAAGGCATTAAGTAATCGAATAAGATGGCATCATTAGTTTGGCATAATTTTACTCTTTTTTTTCGGACATGTCTACGTCCAACCGCTCCCATACATTCGTTCCACTGTGAACCGTCGTGAAAAACTGTTTTTCAGTAGTACCTACCTGCGCACAAGACATTACTTTTCATGATACATCAGAATATTATGTGAAAAAACAGTAAACCGAATGATTTTACAGCAGGTATTTCCAAACAAAGTTAACAATCCTATTATCCAATCAAATTAAGTTTAATTTTAATCAAACAAAATGTTCTTACCCAAAAAACGAAGAGCCAACGGCCAGTCAGTCAGCGCCAAAGTAAAAAAGTTTAATGAAGGGTGCCAAGGGTGGGAAACTGCTGAAAAGAAAAATAATTTAAGTCAGTGTTACCAATTTTGTTCTCCAATCTCCAAGCCCACAAGGTGTTTTTTTTTCTTCTGACGGTTTTTTAAATTTTGGTAAGATATCGGAAGTTTATGTAATTTGGGAAAAAAAAATGTATGGCATTATTTTATGTTCCGAGTCGGAGGCATACGCAAGATCAATAGTCATAATATCATCAGTTAAAACATCAACACCGTAAGACCAACGATTCAAAATCTCAACACTTCAGAATCTCAACAGCTTAGTAAGTCAACAGTTCAGAAGATCAAAGTTTAAAATCCTAACTTTGACATGGGGCACCCCGACTCGGACAGGTTAGGTTGGAAGGGGATGGCGGGGTCTAGTGAGCGAGCGAAGCGAGCGAACTGACCCCGCCATACCCTTCGTGGTTATTTTTTTCAAACCCTTGAGCCCCGCGAAGCGGGGCTCCGACTTTCTAGTATTGACCTAATAGGTACTTTAAAAGTTGGGATTTTAAACTTTGATCTTCTGAACTGTTGACTTACTAAGCTGTTGAGATTCTGAAGTGTTGAGATTTTGAATCGTTGGTCTTACGGTGTTGATGTTTTAACTGTTGATATTATGACTGTTGATCTTGCGTATGTATCCCGTTCCAAGTGCACGTTGGCCGAAAGTGCTCGACAAATTTTAATTAATGACGCTGTTCATACGTTGGCGTGTGTTTCATTTTACATTGCGTTGACCGTGAAAACGGACGTGGAGGCAATCGCGGCCGTTGCAATTTACTTGTACAGCGCTTTTAATTTTTAACCGACTTCAAAAAGGGAGAGGTTCTCTAGACTTCATCAGTCGAGACCTTTCCAGCTTGATATTTAGATTCAATGGGTTCATCATATACCTTGAGATATAACGGAATCCGTATTATATAAATCATTATCAAAATATTTCCTCGCTAGTCACCCTATGTTCGAAACAAATTACTTATTTCATTTTTCGTAAATAAACTACGCGCAACACTGACACTTCTGTCTTCGCCGACGCGTTGATGCTTGCTGCTTGCGCCAAATTACCTTTGACTCGTACAGGCTCCACCAACGTGTACTGCGCACGATAGATCTTCATTCAACAATCAAAGTGGAAAAAATTGGAAAAACTATAGTTGAAAGTTGGCAGCACTCAACTGGTTTTGGATGGAGCAGTTGGTTGATTTAGATACTAGCCTTTTGGGTAAATAATTTTTTTTTTAACTAAGAACTTTTTTTTTTTTTTTATAATACCAAACAAATGACTTTTAAAAAATAATTAGGCGCCGTTATCTATTTGAAATTTTTCATCGAGATTATTTAGCCAGAGCCTAACTGCATTAATATAGACAACATTTTCGTTTCAGCTATAATTTTGAAAGTTATTACTGCATTTTCATAATTCCTAACTGTTTTCTTCTACTTCGAAGACATACCCGGCGGACACGAAAAGTTTTTGGCTTTTTGACTAGTGTCTGGCCACGCTGTCGATCAGTAATAGAATATTACACCATTTGACAAATTTTTCTATAGTATTCGAGCATCCAGATAAGCAACAATGAATTTTCCAATGGTTAATAGTTATTTATGATATTAGTGCGGTAAGTTGGTTTTTACAAACGAGTAGACGAATGTAAGCCCGAGACGAAGTCGAAGGCTAACCAAAGTCACGAGTTTGTAAAAACCAATTTCTGCACGTATACCATACAACGTTTTTAAATACATTTGCGAGAAAACAGTACAATAGATAATGAAACAAACTTTTTGCTTTTAGATATCAGTCGGAAAGTCGCAACAATCTCTGACATTTCTAATATGAAAATGGCGCGAATTTGCAAACGGCGCCACAATCGCGTGGTGAAAATAAGAACTACATCTTACATTTATTTATTTTATTATTTTCTCTTTAGTATTAAAGTGAGACATCCATGGTGTGGTGTGTAAATTTTAACTTTCGAACAATGTGTACAGGCTTCGTCAATGCATTTTTTGAGCAGATGTGTTGAAAAACTTTATACCTACCTCTACTAATGCAAAGTGACCTCCCACCAACGGACCATTATTTAGGTGAAAAATGTGATAACTAATTTCTAATATTTTTGCGTCCCCTTAAGCCCCCAAGTGACATTCAAATATATTATTCATACTAAATGTAACAACTGCACGAAATTCTCTTTTTGCTAAATTGTGTGTGGACCCAGCTCATCCCCTACACATTTTTGATGTAAACTGATGCTTTCTTGCAATCTGTGGGTCTGTGGGATTGATTTCGGGGACGGAAGTGTTACCGGAAGCCGGGGAAGCGCTCTATTTGATTTGACCAATGAGCGCGCGCGATAGATGGAAAGTTGGCTGTCTGTTATTTCTTGCTTTTTACAAAGTTGAGATGCAGATGTCAGCACAGGCTTCAATATACTAGGCTACTCCTCTTCTCTCGTCTCCCTTCTATGAATTAAACTGGGGATTTATATTCTTAATAAAAGTCGTGTACCTACCTACCTAAATACTTCAGAGAAGCGAGGTTTACAATGAAGAAATGGAATAAAGTTGTATTTGTATTGCTTGATCTACCTAGGGACGAAAAGTTTAGATGACGTGAAGTTCAGCTACTACATACTAGATGATGTTGTGAACAACGGAATAGAACATATATTTATTTAATAAAACCGAATGAATAATTTAACATCATATTGTACATTGTACTTTTACGCATATTATTGTTAATTCATATTTAAATTATCTTTTGTTTACCCCTTTTCTTTTTTAAAGTTATCTAAACTAATGTTGTGATTGTCTGTAAGTGTTGCAGTACTAGAATAATTTATTAGGAATGCCAAGTTAATTTCAGAGTGTATGCAATGTTGACGATCCTAATCAATAAATGGGTAAAATAAATAGGTAGCCAGTAGAT
The DNA here is from genome assembly GCA_947386135.1 of Melanchra persicariae. Lineage (NCBI taxonomy): Eukaryota > Metazoa > Arthropoda > Insecta > Lepidoptera > Noctuidae > Melanchra > Melanchra persicariae. Next base: position 4,393,802 of record OX376673.1, on the reverse strand, counting down.
TAAACTGCAGGGGACAGCTGGTAAAAAAAATATTTATGTAATGTTGCCAGTATTTGGGAGCACGCCGTTTCCTTTTTTTTATATTCTTCTCTTCTTCATCAAAAATTAAGTATTTGAAATAAAAACATCTCTTCATCCGAGCTGTCCATGACGCAAAAACGACATAATTTGATGAAGAGTTGCGATGAATGAACAATTCGATTTGATTCTTCAGAGATGGACGCTCTTCATCTCTCACCCCCTCGACCGCTCTGCGAGCCACATTGCACGAGAGAGCACCACGGGAGGAGATCCTGCCTACGCTGCTCGCGTAGGCCGAGCTGGTGATTAACAGGCGGCCACTCTGCTACGTACCCGACGACAGCGAGCACCCGGTGGTGCTGACACCCAACCATCTGCTTTTGGGAACAGCTTCGGGCGACACGCCGTTCGCCGCTACAAGTCCGCCAGAAATGGACCGAAGGCGCGTCGGTCGTAAGTGGAGCACCCAGAACTTCTCTCGTTGTTTAAGACGGTCTCGTTAGCGTGCAGTGACGCGCAGCAGACCGTTGTCAGTCAGCTTGCTGCCTCTCGACACAGGCCGCGCCGCACGAAGGTCTCGCAGCTCGTCGGCGAGGGTCCTGTTACATCTCGCGCAGCAGGACGAGTCGGCGTCTCGCAGATCTTGCGCGACGTGTTGCGTCGTCTCGCGGCGACGGTGGCAGCGACTAGTGAAGGACAACACAAGCGCTAGCGTGCGCACAGCCAGTGTGCACGTCGACACCCTCTGATGGTCCAGCAGTAGAGGCGCTCGCGGTGGCGCCTCCACGTGCACCCGCGGAACTCGTTCTCTGGCCGCCTCCGGTGATTCTGCCTCCACAGCCACCGGCGTGCATTGCGATTCTGGAAAATGCAGAAACAAGGGGCCAGTACACCACATCTCACAATTGTTAGGCCAGTCTAGCGTGGTCGCCTTATCTGCCGGGTTAACCGCAGAAGGGACGCAGCGGTCGAATTTATCCAGTTAAGTACCGTTTTACTGTAAGCCCAGTAGGCTTTTCTACTTAGGGGTAGTCCCTAACTCTTTCTCCCCAAGTCTACTTGCCAGTACCGCGGCCTGCAATTCCACCACCAAGGAGCATGGCGACCTCCCGCTCCCCGGCCGCGTTGGTACCTACTAGGTTTACTACTGCTGCGTACGCCGACTGACTGGCGTCGCCGAATACGTGCAACTCTAAGTTGCTACCTGAGTCGATTCCGTACCATCTTTTTTTATTAGAGATGGGTTTGCTCTTGACTCTAGTCAATGTCAGAGATGACAGAGACAAAGTCTACGATGGAGCGAGCTTACCCAGAAGGAGCCTGTTCACTCTAACTTTGAAGAAATTAGGGTTGTAAGCATTTGGAAACACAGACGCAGGCAGAGAGTTCCACTCTTTTGCTGTGCGCATTATAAAAGACGTTTGGAAACGCTTAGTGCGAATTGGTGGAATAGCTACAAGGTAAGGATGGTAAGATGCAGTACGTCTGGATGTCCGATGGTAGAATGGGGCCGGTGGGATGAGGTCGTGGAGTTCTTGGGCACACTCACCGAAGTACAATCTGTATGAAGACCGATAAGCAGGCAACCTTACGGCGATGAGCCAAGCTATGTAGTTTGGCATTCACCAGTTTTACGTCACCGATAAGTCTCTTAGCTCTGCGTTCTACCGAGTCAAGCGTGGCAAGCTGATACTTAGCTGAGCCATCCCAAAGATGGCTACAATACTCCATGCAGGATCGGACTTGTGCTTTGTAAAGGGTTAAAAGCTGTCCAGGCCTGAAGTATCGCTTCACCCTATTTAGGATGCCCAGCTTTTTGGCCGCAATTTGGGCTTTATACTCGATAGTGGCGCCGAAGTTGAGACTGGATGTCAACTCCATGCCTAGGAGCTCGAGCCGATCAGTCACAGGAACAGATGCACTCCGAAAAGTAGGAGCTCGGTCAAAACGACTCCTTTTTGCGGTAAAAAGACACGCCTGTGTTTTGGTAGCGTTAAAAGTGACCAGTCAAAGTCAAAGCATTTATTTCAATTAAACCATTTACAGGCACTTTTGAATTGTCAAGGTCGGTCAGTCAAAGAGGTGAAGCTATTTGCACGTTCCAAAGCGTAGATCTCTATGGAGAAGAACGTACAAGAAACTCCATGGACACTCTTTTAAATCAATTAATTATCACAAAGTTGTGGTTACATTGTTCTTGTTGAAATTATTCATATACATGTGAGAACGATGTAAAAAGACGTGCACGACAAAAGCCAAAAAGGAACAATTCAAAATACTAACAAATTAAAACAAACCGTAGCAGTTGAGAGATGACCAGTCCTAGCTGACGGAGCCAAATGATGAATGAAACACAAACTGCACCATCAGAGAGACTTGAGTGAGCATGACACTCCCAACAGCCAGGGCACATTAAAGTCTTACCCAAAAATTATAGTTTGACTTGAAGGTACCTACACAGTACTCACACATGTGCCGTTAATGCATGAAATTATACAATGCAAAATTAGTTCGAGTCTATACAATGAAAAATCCATGTTCTTTCAATATTCAGCGGGTCTCACAACTGCTAAAAATAAAAATAAAAAATAATTAAATAATTAATTTGTGCGCCCTAGTGGCTGTGGAGCAGGACCAGCATTGAGCCAAGCATTTTTATCATCAATGTAATCCCCCAACTTATAATATGCTTGCCTGCATAGTGTACGCTTAACACAAGACCAGACCAGATTGTCATCACCCCACTGGGCGACAACGCTTAAGGTCAAATTTGTCCGCTCTACCATGGCCTCTCTCAAGGAACGGACTTCATCCCCGCCGGTTGTTGCGCTGGACAAATATCTCTCTGAAACCGTACTGTCATCTGCGTACCCAACACGACCAGGCTGAAGTAGGTCATTGATGTGTAGCAGGAAAAGAGTTGCAGAGAGAACAGACCCCTGAGGAACTCCGGCATCAATAGCCATGAGGTCAGAGGAGCAGCCGTCAACGACTACTCGGATCGACCGTTCACTTAGGAAGTCTAATATCCAGCTACAAAAACCAGCTGGGATGCCATAAGCAGGAAGCTTGTTGAGTAGACCTGCATGCCAGACCCTGTCAAAAGCCTTCGAGATATCTTGGTACCGCGAAGTCATTTAAAGACTTAAGATTGCCTAACTAACCACTCGAACTACAAGGCAGCTTCCTTTACTTTTAGCGGCTCGTCCCATTGTATTCCTGTACCCCACAGTCCCCACACCCGTTGCAGACAGCTAAAGAAGGAATAAGATCTTCGGTTACGAATGACATGTTGTTGCATCAACATGTTCAGCATTAGTTGAGCTCTTTAAAGTTCTATGTTTGAGCTACACCACAACTGAGACACGCTTGCACTGTCTGGATAGATCCACTCAAATCTAAGTGGTAGTTTCCTCAAAAGAAGACCACCTCAAGTACTTAGATAGTTCTCATTTGATTTTCCCAGTACGGATTGTATGGACGTTAAAAGAGACAGACCTCGGAGTTTCGTTTCGGTGTTTGTTCTCAGAGTAGTCAGCTAGGAAACACCAGCCTCATCTAGTACAAAACAAACATCATTTATTTTTCAAAATAAATAAGAAAACAAATGGAAAGTGTCGATCAAAACGTGATGCTTTGTACAAGTTTAAATAGAATACGATAATTATAAGTTTAACACTGAATTCAAAATTTTAGTTAAAACTAAACGAATGGATAAATACAAAATCTAAACTGATGTTTATAAAAATCATTCGCGCGATTAACGAACTTAAACTTGCTAAATTGTAAATAATGCCATTGTACCTAATGTTATGTAATTGCGTAATATTAATTGTCAGGCAATTGTGTCTGTTCATGTTTCCACAGGAGGCCTACTTGCCACTGCTTACCCCCGTTTATTAGTCGACAGCACGTTTGGTCTCATCGTGCTGACGTAGCTGATGTGAGACGCCCAATGCTTCCAGCTCGAATTGTGATTCGACTAAACCGTGGAAGTCGGGGAGAGAGGCCACCATACAGTTAGGTAATACTATCCGCGCTGCTATGAGTATTAAGTGGACCATGAATGAACCACCCTAGTATTAGAGGCACAACTGGCTTACCAGATCTACCTCTTCAGATCTCCCGGCTGACCAACAGCTTCCAGTTATCCTGGCCCCTCATCCCTGCACATCCCAGGCCGCGCAGGTGGGCGTTGTCTCGAATCACCGACACACCGACGGTCCGTGGGGGTAGTTTAAATTAGTAATGGTGCGGCACCTAATCTTCTGCTCCTCACCGCTTGGTCCCGCAATGGTGCAGCTCACTACCCGCGTCTGTTCGTCGCACACGTCGTGTCCGCGCGCGGTGCGTAGTATAACGGCATAGTGGGCCCCGCCATGTCCTTGCGACTTGAGCTCACTGTCAATCAGCGGAACCGTCGCGCCGTCATCTAACAGCGCGAAACATTTAATACGTCACCGCTCTTGCTCCTTAGGTCCACAGGTAGCACCTTCAGTTCTTCGATGTGGGCATTCCACTGATATTTGTTACGCGCTCTGGTTTGCTATCACTCTTATCTCTCGTATCACTGTGAAGCAAAATGTAATGGCTGTAATGGCATTCCTTACAGCGGGGCGCTTCACAGACTCTCTTCGACTGTTTCGCTATTAAACATTTAAAACACAATCTGGTTTCTTTTACGAATTTCCCTTTTATTTACACTAAATGGGTCTGGCTATTTGTGTATGCGTGTTTATATGTTTGTAAACGCACCCACTATATAGGAGAACCTCCTAGTGCGGGGCAAAATTTAAAAACAAATCTCGTTTCAACTTGCTGGCAAAACACCCACTTATTGTTACTGCTGTAAAGTTCATTTTCGCTTGACATATCGCTGTGCATAATTATGTAACTTAGGTGTTATCTGACGCGCGGAGCCGTAGGTACTTTGTTGCGAGTTGATGTGATAACGTTTCTTGATGTTATTTTCGTTGATGCATTGTTGTCGAGTTGATCGTAGTAGATCTCCGGAAAAATGTGGTATTTCGTTTGCTTATCTATAATAGGTACCGGTCTCGGGCGTGCCAGTTGCCTGATCGCTTCCGCCAGCTGATTCACTCCGTCTCTTGTCTGACCTGGTGACCTGCACCTCATTCGGCTGTCAACGGCTCCGTCCGTCGGTCCTCTCAAGCGGCGGAGTCGCCATCCCTGCATGGTCACTAGGCGGACGTCAGTGAACCCTATCACGAGCTGACGTATTCCTCTCTGCCACGATCGGTGCGGGCGACACGAAGCTACCCGAGACAGGCGCACATGTTTCACTGACAATTGAGTCTTAAAAAACTAAAATTAAAATTTTAAAATTTAAAATTAAAATTTTAAAATTTAAAGTTAAAATTAAAATTATTAAAATAGAAATTAAAATTTAAAATTTTTATTTTCCAGGTGTTATGACTTTTTTTGGGGAAAATAATAATTGTTCATTTACATGGGCAGAAGTGGTTCTCAAAGTTTGCGAACTGGAAAAAAATACCCAGTAGATATGTCGCAGCTAATTAGCCGTTTAATTTTAAGCCTAGCCTTTTCATTTAAATGCGCCGATTTTCCAGCGACCTATGTGACGTATTTTGTTCAGTATCGTTCAATGACTTATTTTTAATGAAACATCTGATTAAGCTAGTTGGCTGCGACAGACATAAATACGTTTTATGACAATACCGTTGAAGAAACTATTTGTATTTTATATTTGACGAATCATATTGTGGCCCCGAAAAGGGCCTTTTGTTTTGAATGCATACGAGCGATTCAGTAAAAACGAGAGAAACGCAGCTCATTTTTTAGTTGATGGCCACTTGCAGGTCTAGCACGCTAGGGCTATCAACTGCTTACCCGGACTATCCTGTGGTGACCTCAAATGAATTTAAGGCCCCCAGCCAGGGCTAAAAAGCTAGCTAAATACTAAGAGGCTACTGACCGCTCGCTAAGGGCATCCCCTGTGAGATACGGACCTCGGCTTAGTGGCGTCAGTTCGGGGGGCAGCAAGAGACAGGCTGGGTCGTTTCATTATTTATGGGATTTAAGACTAATTTTATTGTAGCTCAGCGACGCGGGCTGGCTCGTTAGGCAAAAGACGGGGAGGGTTTTGATTAGGTCGACGCGAGTGGCCTCGGCGGCGAGGTCGGTATACGGAACGCGGTCTGTATCTGTTTTTCTAAGAGTGCTGGTTTCCCTACAGCTTTCTTGAATCTTAGTGATCTCGTCGTCGGACTCGATGAGTGTATGCCGAGGACGGCGAATCTTACTAATACGAGAGGGAGTGTACTGGGTTGCCTTTGAAATCAAAGGGTTTTGGGGTTTTGGTGAAACGCTTTGTAAGGCGTTTCACAAACTGTTTTATGTGAGGTCGACATGGAGTCGTTCATTCCGTACGTACCACGGGGCGCTCATGGCTTTTCGGAGAAATCTGTTTTGGACTACTTGCATCCTGTGGATTTGCTTTGGCTTTGCGTGTGCGAATACAGCACACGCATAAGTCATTATCGGACGTATGCACGTAGTGTAGATGCACAGTTTACATTTAAGGGATAGCTTGCTGCGTGCATTCAGCATGGAGTGAAGCCTACTCAGAGCGAATGCAGCACGCGAACGTACCGCACTTATGTGCTCAGTAAAAGTGAGTCTGTGGTCTAATATCACACCTAGATATTTGGCTCGCTTTTCCCAAGGGATCTGCTTACCAAACATGGTGATCAGACTCGGTGGTTTGGGAATGAGTTTGGCCCGCGGCTTGTAAAAAATGACCGCCTGGCTTATTTCGGGATTAACCTCAAATCTCCAAAGTTGGAACCAATCGCCTAGGTCGATGGCCAGCTTTTGGAGGTTGTTGGCTATTACTTTTTCACTATTGCCAGAGCAATAGATGGCCGTATCATCGGCAAAAAGAGCTACCTGCGTCTTTTTATTTTTAGGAATATCGCTAGTGAACAGCGTGAAAAATAGAGGAGAGCAAACTGCCTTGAGGGACGCCGGCTCGGATTGGGTGGGGGGAGGAAAGCGCACCTTCGATACGATACCGAAAGGTGCGATTCGACAAATAGTCTCGTATGATGAGCACGAGACGGTCAGGCACGCCGAGTTTGTATAGCTTATAAATTAAGCCATTGTGCCAGACTTTGTCGAAAGCTTTCGCTATGTCAAAGAACACGGCTCCCTCGTCCGGGAGTTTCCAGCGATGATCGCTCATCGCCGGGACCTCCTTGGAGCATTCGCTCAGGACGGCTTGAATGTGATCCGTGAACGAGTCAATCGCGGCCGCCGTGCCGGCGGCAGTCTCGATGAGATCGGGAATCTTATCGAAGTGAGGAGACGTGGTGATTTTCAGTTTTTCGCTTACTTTTCTCCAGTCTGTGATCACTCGGGAAGGAGGGGGTTGTGAGGGGTCCATTGGTCCCGATCTGGGGGCTAGTTCCAGAATCACGGGACGGTGGTCCGAGTTACGCTCGTCCACTGTTTCCATTGAATGTAGCCGAAGGCTGACATTTTTAATGAGAGCGATGTCGAGCACATCGGGGCGACAATTGAGGTCATGGGGGTAGTGAGTTGGATGCATCGGAGCGATGACATCAAAGTTAAAGGGACTGGGGAGTTTAAAGATGACTCTGCCTCTAGGGTTGGTAGTGAGGCTGTTCCATGATGGATGTTTGGCATTAAGGTCCCCCGCCAGTATGACGGAGTCGCTCAAGCCAAGAAGTATTGAGAGGTCATCTTTGACTTCGGAGGTGTTGATTGCCGTGTTACTGGCGCTAGGAGCGGGGATATATGCTGAGATGACAGTGATGGGCTGATGGCCCGTCATGCCCAGCCGACTGAGACTGAGAGCTCTACTTGTTTGAGTGTGGGTGGATCCACAGGGATGCAGTAGAGGGAATTTTTATAGTAAATGAGGGTACCTCCCTTATGACACCGGGTCCTATCGTTGCGAACCATTCGGTAGTTGGCAATTTTAGGATCTCGGTGTTGGGGCTTGAGGAAGGTCTCTTGGACCAGAAGGACGTCTAAGTGATGGTCGCAGAGGAAAGTGGCGATCTCGTTGGCTCAAAAGGCCATTTGCATTGAAAAGCCCTATCCGGAGGGCTTTCGGCTTGAGTCTACAATTTATGGACTTATTCATTAATTAGGGAGTAATAAGTTTCCATGTGGTGACGTACGTCACCGAACTCTTGAAAGATGGAGACGAGGTTGCCTCCATTCTTTATGGCCTCAGTCATTGACAGGGCCCTAGGGGAGAAGAAGGCTAGATAAGCCACATAAGCCACCCCATACGCACTTTCATTAGGGTTTTGCGTCGCCCTGGCTTCTACAGCCTTGGTGTGGGGGGAAGGGGGAGGTGCATGTTGCACTGGGGGCTTCGCCAGTGCTGATGCCACGCAAACAGTTGCTGGCGGGGAGAAGGGGGGGACGGCCACGTCCATTAGGGCCGGGATGGCCTTAGTGGACGGGGTTTTGGGGGCGGTGGACTTCAAAGACGGGAAGTGAGCTTTGTGGTTGGCCACATTCCAGGGGTCGGAGCGCTGTTGGCTTAATGCCTCAGGGTTACCCGTCGATGTGGGAAGTTCCGTTTGCTGGCGAACGATTGCACGCTTCGCCGGTAATGGAGTGGATGTCTTCGGGGCCTTAGGGCAACCTCGGTAGTTTGCCGGGTGCCCAGTCTCGCCACACAGCACACAGCTGGGTGGCTCGACGCACAGGGAGCGGTCTTTGGGGCGGGGGCAGTCAGCGGTGCCGTGGTCTCCCAGGCACTTGACACAGCGGGGTTTGCCGTGGCAATCCCGATGAGAGTGGCCATATTGTTGGCAGCGACGGCACTGGCTAATTGGGATCTCTACTTTGAGGCCCGAGAGACCACAGATCGTGGCGATCTCGTAAATGGGGTGGTACCCCTCGGTGGGGTCGCAAACGACCAGCACCATGTCATAGGGTGCACCACCGCGACGGTGCATGCGTTTGACTTCAACCACCGGGATCTTCTGCGACTTAAGGTCGTCGAGGATCTCCTGCACGAGTATCTCGTGTGGGAGATTACTAATCACCACGCGGACTTGTTCAGTTTCCTGGGAGGAGTGGAACGGAAAGTTCGAGTCAGTCGCAGAGGCGACGGCATCCTGCTCAGGAGAGAGCTGGCTGTCGAGAGAATCGCTGAACAGAGCTATGTCGACCTTGGGGGGGAGGCCCTGAGGGGGCACGGGGATAGGGCCCTGAGGGGGCACGGGGATAGGGCCCTGAGGGGGCGCGGTTGAAGTGCCCTGAGGAGGCACGGGTATGGAGCCCTGAGGGGGCGGGTGGGCCTGCAGATCGTCCTGGATCCGATGAAGAATGGTGTCGAATTCAGCCCGCTCTTCAGGATCCAGGGAAACTTCGCGCAGAAGCGTGTGGCATAGCGGCAGAAGCTTGTGGCACAGCGCCAGATGGGAGTCCATGCTGCAAGGGGGGAGGGGGAACTAAGCTCCTATCCCTAAGACAGTTTCCCCAAAAGAGCCCCTCCCTTGAGCGTTTCCTAGTGTTATCGCCGGGGAGAAGAAAGCTCAAACAAACTCTCCGGCAACACAACTGTCTTGGGCCTGAAGGGCCACTAATCCTAACTCCCCGGGTGGGAGCTCCCGGGGATGTGTACCTTCTCCCTGACGGATGTAGTCAGGAAGGTGAGTAGCTACGGTGAGCCCTAAGCTTGAGTACCCGCTGTCAATCTTATTGTGCAACGGGGCCCTATGGGTCTTGCGACCAAGCCGGCGACGAAGGAGTTGAGACACCCAACCGTCACCGGGTGCAGCTGAAAACAAACGGGGTTAGGTACAAAGGCCGCGACTAGGAGATCACCAAAGCCGCGATCCAAAGCCCTTCCGACTTTGCCAAGCCCTGAAGGGACCTGGCAGGTGTGTCGGGTCAACACCACTTGGCTTCGTTGGCACCGTAAGGTTTCCACCAAGCACCACTAAACTGTGGAATTTACCCAGAAGGGGCCGAAAACGTAAGAGCGTGCGTAGCACCGCTACCAGCGGGGCGCGGCCACCGTCGGGTGGCGGTGAGGCGCGGGGGCGTAGCAGATCGGGACACGGGCAGAAAGCACGTGCGGTTCGGTCGGGTGCCAGGCGCTGAGTGATCCTAACAAAAACAAATTCGCTCTTGCCAGTTAATTCGTATCGCTAGTCAATTGTCAAATATTTACCTAATCAATCTAATCATAGATAAATAAATAAAATCTTATTTCATTTATTATTTTAATTTAATTTGTGTTACCAAATTCAATGTAGGTATTGTAAACAATTTAGCTTTTAAATTTTGTTGTTTTTTAAACTGTGTATTACTTGTTTTAAAGTTTAATTATTATGGTATTATCTGCGCATAATGCAGTGCATGCATTATGCGCAGATAATACCATAATAATTAAACTTTAAAACAAGTAATACACAGTTTTAGTGAGTTACATTTTTCGAATCGTCTGTTCGTGCCCTTTATTTTAATACCCCACTTGATAGGTTTTGAGCAAAAACAATATACCTATCCCCCCTATTTTTCATTTGCGGGCGCCATTTTGAAAATTTACCACAATTCTGATGAATTCAACGACACCTCATATGTCAAAATCCATCCAGCCGTTTGGGCTGCAGGATGTGCCAAAGAAATTGACATACATATAAACATACATACAAAACATTACCCTCCTTCTGAGGCATTCGGACAAAAATGATAAAGTAATAGTGTACTCATTGTTGAGAAACCTAAATAATAATAAATAAATAAAGTGAGACAGAGAAATTTAGAGTATGTTATGGATTAGCCACCCAGGGTTCAAGTCAACTAGCATTTTTAACTTTGAAGATCAACCCATGTGGCTATTTAATATTTATTACAATTATGTAATGATTAACTGTCCTAATTAAAAAGCCAATGATTAAATTATGGTTACCCTGGGTGTCTTGCTTGAATCAGAATGAGCCACAAAGAGGATCACAAAGAGGAATGTGTGGTGCAAAACAGAGATGAGTCAATCAATCTATCTACACTTTTTCCAACTATTTAGGAACTGTCTTTCACTGTAACTGCAGCTGAATATATGTACATGGATCAACTTATATCTGAGATCATAACTGGGCAGCCTTATTACTACGGGCAAGCAGGCATTGCAGATTTGCATGCAGGACACGTCTGCCACACTAATTCCAGTAGTGCACTTGTGTAATAATAATATTTAAGGGGGCTCCCATACAACAAACGTGATTTTATTGCTCGTTTTTTCTCGATATTGTTAACGGAAACAGGTAGATGATTGAAATATTCACAGAATATTTAGTTATATACTTATTCACTTGAAAAATAAAAATGAATAATTAAAGTAAAAAAAAAATTTGAGGGTATATGATTTTTTTGCCATTGTTAATAGATAATGGTATGGAACCCTTCGTGCGCTTGTACGACTCGCAATTGGCCAGTTTTTTTTAGTTGTTTGCCACCTCGGGAGCAAAATTACTGAAGAGTTCCGTTGCCTACACCCAAAGCTCTTCATCAAATTGAATGAATGAAAGTTGTGCTTCAAGTTATGAGAGGTTTTTTATTTTAAGATTTTATTTTGTTGATTTTTTTGTTTGTTGACATGTTTAAGGAATTCAATTTCTTTAAACAAAATATAATAACTGTATTTTCATTCATGGAATAAGGTTTTATTAAACAATTTACTACGTGGGGCATTTTAATGAAATTAAGACTAGATTTAGATAAGTGTGCTATGGACTAAAGCATGCGCTAGCGCTAACCTAATATTATTAAAATACAAGGATCCAACCGTTTAAATTTACGTAAACCTCAGAAAATACAATACTACACTTGACTATTCTATTAACAATAAGTTTTATTATTCCACAAACAACATCTAACTTTCAATTAATTTTAAAATGAATACCAATGAAAAAATATTGTCCATACTTCAAACAGCAATACTTATCTCCTAAGTGATTTTGTGTAGATAGGATCCTTTCCATGTAACTATGTCCAATTTAGGATCACATCTGCCTAGCCTTTTCCCAACTATAATTATTGGGGTCAAACCGGATTCACCTTAATACCAGTATTTTAAGTGGGGCGGCTGCCTACCAGACCTCCACAACCCATTAATTGGGTAACAGGGTACTTCTTGGCAAGACGTGTCAGATTCTCTGGCTTCTGACAATCCGTAACAACTGCCAAAGATCTCTGACAGCCTGGACCAACGGCTTAACGTGCTTTCCAAGGCTCGGAGGAGTCTTGGTTTGTTGAGATAGTCACTCATCCACAGACCAACCTCGGCAAGCATTGCTTAACCTTGAAGCGGCCTTTGTGGCTATTACAATTTAGCCACCAGCTCCAATTTAGGATCAAAACATAATATATTAATGGGGCACCAACCTGCACAATAATTTGGAACTCTGGTAAGTGGGTCGTCTTAGAAGCACAGTAGTGGCTGCCCAACCTGCACATCTGAAAATAAAAGGTAAATAATTAAGGAAACTGGTTCAAGAAATGTGTGAGAAACCTTTACTAATGGTATTTACAATAAGGTTGAGGCACTTTTGCATAGAAATAGGTAGTCAGGCTTTCTTTATCTAAAAATTATGTATTTTTTTTCAACTTATGTGTGTCAGCCCATAAAGATGCTACTTATAAGCCGCTCTATGTCAGAAATTTTATTACTTACTTATTATTAAATATTTTGAATATTGGATGTATTGGCACAGGTGGCAAAAAGTTTGTCTGCAAACATGCAAATTTCTGCATGGAAATGAGTTAATCTATATAACCTAAGGCAACTGATTAAATCCCAAGAGTAAATTATTTTCCTTTAAGCTTGTGGCTTCTCCTTCTATCTATCGGGTATGGTTTCCGCACTTGAGTCCTGCTGTGGACCATTGTACGTGGTGGCTTCTCCTTTCTGTCAATGTTCTACATCAGACCTTGAATATGAACAATCCGCCCATCACATCATATATTATGGGAGTGTATTCTTTGACAAACTGAACGCAATATTATGTTTGAGAGTGTTTGGGTTATATCTGAAGTCGTTCACTATCAGACCTTGTAGAAACCAGAATATTCCGTGCGTTTTTGCCAGAGGTACCTATTACTGGAATCAATAGTAGCTCACAATATTAAGGATTAGGACCCGTCTATTAGTGTTAATGTATAATGTCACCCAGTTGTAGCATGTCCCTTGGTGCCTATTTGGCCTAATTCTCAGACCAACAAAAAAAGGCTTTTTGTTGGTCTGAGGCCTAATTTTGTTCTGTATCCTGCTTGATACATAAGGAGGTATTATAATTATCTAGGTACCGGACCTAACGGAAATTTCGAAAACATAATATACAAACCTCTCGAACCCATCGCATCCATATTCAAATTAAGCACCTACATACAATTTGCTTAATTACATTCAAGTGGTTGTTTTAATCGTTAAAAAGTCGATTTTCAGCAAAGAGATTTAAAGACACAAAAATTTAATGTCTTTCGATTTTCAGTAAGTAAGTTTTCAAAAAGGTAGGTAAGTAAGTACAAAACACAAATAAAATTATTCATCGCAGGCATCAAACTAAAAGTGAAAAAGCAAACGAATGATTTTAAAGTACGCATTTTCAAACAAAGTTTACAATGCCAATCAAATTAGCTAAATTAATATGTTTAATTTTAATCAAACAAAAGGTTCTTACCCAAAAAAACGACAAACCAACGGCCAGTCTGCTCAAAAGTTTATGAAGATTGAAGTCATTTCATCATTTGAAGTTGGAATGGAAATGGAAACAGGGTGGGAAACTGCTGAAAACAAAAATAATTTTAGTCAGTGTTACCAAGTAAGCGTTTAAGTTTGTTTTACCATAGATTATATATCTATGGTTTTACCACAAATTGTGCTTTTTTTTCTTACGAGTGACGGATAAATAAATTTTAATTTTATTGCGGGCTAAGTCAGGCACGAAGACTTATTTCGCGCCTTTCTTATCCCGCAAGCTTCGCAAACGGGTTTTTAATGGCATGTAATTAAATCGATGTCTGTATTTTCCCTTTTTTCGAACAAAATATTTCAAAGTTAAATCAAAAATACTGACTTGCACACAAATTATGCACACTAAATAAATCATATTAGATGTACTGTTTAATGGTATTTGCAGAACTGTTTTACTGAACGAATATTTGGCTAATGATATTTCTGGGTGGTTTAAAAAAAAATAACCACGAAGGGGATGGCGGGGTCTGTTCGCTCGCTTCGCTCGCTCACTTGACCCCGCCATCCCCTTCTAACCTAACCTGTCCGAGTCGGGGTGCCCAATGACCGGCTACTATTGTAACCATGATAACCACCTGCTATTTCAGGGAAGTGCAATTTAGAGTGCAAGTTAGTATTTTTGATAAACAATTCGTATTTTTGTTTTATAAATCATAAATCCGATGTATGAACCACATTTTTGGTGTGAATTCGATAAAAAGGTCATCTCGTTTTGGATGATTTTTTTAGTTTTTTTTGTAAGACATGTTTTCTAATCAATTGGGATTTTTTGCACAGCATTATTTTTTCTGGTATGCATTAAAATTATACAGATGTGCATTTAAAAATATCCCTTTTTTAATTATGTAATTTGGGAAAAAAAAGGTTTAGTTTTTATGAATTCCAAGACGTGCACTCATAAGGTACAACACGTTGGCCGAGTGCGCTCGACAAATTTTAATTCACACGTTGGCGTGTTTCATTTTACATTGTGTTGACCGTGAAGATGGACGTGGAGGCATCGCGGCCGCTTCAATTTACTGGTTCAGCGATTTTAATTTTTAACCTACTCCAAAAAAGGAGGAGGTTCTCAATTCGACTATTTTTTTTTTGAATGACTGTTCATTTACCGATTTTTTCGGTTTTCGGTTTCTATTCGGGCATAACTTTAGTGTTTATATGAACCAATCTTGATGATTCATTTTATGTTGGGTTTAATTATAGCTATATTGAATTTCCTTTGGAAGTTGAACTTCAAACAAAACCTCCTCCACTTAAAATCAATATAATCTAGTAATGTGAGCTAAATAAATATTTTTTCAACACATTTGCTCAAAAATTGATTTACGAAGCCTGTATACATTGTTCGAAAGTGAAAATTTACGCACCACACAATGGAATGTGCGGTAAAATAGGTACTCTCACCTGAGTACATAGTTCACCGCACAGTGCTATTGTATAACGCCGTGCGGTAAAATACTTACGTATTCTGTACGGTTTAAACCCCTGTGGGGGCTCCGCAAGAATTTAGAAAACTATCAAACAGGGCTTTAAATACCGGTAAAAATTTATAACGTTACCTTGCATTGACAGGAGTTAACGTTAATATTAAAATAACGGGAATAGGTTTAACGTTATTTATGCACCATTTTAACGTTATTTTTTATTAACGTTATTTGTAGTTTAACGTTAATTTTATCGTTATTTTGAAACGGTTATCTCTGTGAGGTGATGCAGTGTCAGGTTGTATCTTGATCAAAATATGATTCACGAAATTAAAAAAATATGCAAGTAGGTACATAATAATAACCTTATTTTTTTTTTCTCTTAGCTACATTTCGGAAATCTGGTTATTATACACATCAAATCTAAGTTCATGATGATGAGTAAATGATTCTTATGGTTACATCTATGTAAATACATATTTGTTATTGTTGCGCATCATATTTTGATTAAATTAGAACCTGACACTGACCTTCAAATAGCAAAAAATACAAGAAAGTTCGCGGACTATAATAACACTAATTATTTTACCGTTAAAACGATAATTCTCGTATTTTACGTTAAATGTTACTTAACGTTATTTAACTGGTAATGTTATCAAACACCGGTAAATTTTGTAACGTTACTGTGGTATCACAATTGAAATTAACGTTATGTAACGGTTATTATTTTTTTTTTTATTTGGTAAAGTTAACAAGCCCTGAAAAACACCTCTCTCTAGTCGACCGTTCCACGATACGTACCTACCTAATCTGTGACGATACGTGCACTCGGGCGACTGTTTGACGCGGTGTATCACGAGCATATCACGAGGCGCAGCCGAACTTAGTCGCCACCACAGTACAATAATTGTACTATATCTATACCTATCTATCTATACTAATATTAACCAATTGATGAAAAATAAAAAAAACAGTTTCATACCTCCCATTACATTTTTTTAAATAAGTAACTGTTACATTGACCATTGTACTCGTATTATGCTTAGTACCTGGATGACCGAGCTTTGCTCGGTTTTTGTTTTTTGGAAACATGGATAAAACAATAAAAATGAAACCTAGGTGGTAGAGCGATATCGCCTCCGAAACCCCCTGCATACTGAATTTCATGAAAAGGGTTGAAGCCGTTTCCGAGATTCAGATTATATAGGTACATATATCCAAGAATTGCTCGTTTAAAGGTATTAGATAGATTAAGAATGCACATAAAGACATTTTTGTCAACAAAGTTTGAAAGCTGCTGGTCTACTCCTACGCGTTGATGCTCACTAAACGCTCGGCCAACGTGTGATCGCTGTTTGCAGCTCGTGCCAAATTATTTTGGATATGACCACTTGCAGTTTACACGAACACGCTAGGGTTATGTACTGTTTAACCGGACTAGACCTTTGACTCGTGTACTAATACTCCAGTCGTGCGTCGAAGCTAACAACCCCTTTTAAAAAAAAAACTATTTTACGTGAAGACAATTAGTGTCAATGTTGTTTGCGTAAATGATTCGGATCTGTGCCACTAGGTGGCAGAGCCTGAGTCGTGCACGTTCCATCTTAAAGTGTAGTATCCCTACGACAGTGCTGTAATGTGAAACAAAAGTACAAACGGCATGGAAAAAGTACTAAGCCAATGCAAAGTGACTTCCCACCGCCGCCGGACCAACATTTAGGTGAAAAAAATGTGACTCAACTAATTTCATTATAAATATTTTGTAACATTCAAAATCGTTCGAAACGTTACAACTGCATGAAATTCTTTTCTTGTAAGATAGTGTGTGGACCCAGCTTAACTCCTACACATTTTTGATGTGCAACAGCAACTCATCTTTCAATGCGATCTGTTTGGTGATTTCGTGAAATGGGACGGAAGTGTGTAACAGGAAGCCGGAGAAGCGCGCTATTTGATTTGACCAATGGCTTTGCTGTCTGTTGGTACAATACTTTCTTTGCTTTTTACCAAGGTGACATGCCAGCACAGGCTACTCCTCTTCTCTCGTCTCCCTTTTATGAAATAAACTGGGATTTTATAGGAAAAAAAGTTCTTGTAGTCATGTAGTAGGTACTTATGTCATATCAAAGTCCTACTAGTCATGTAAGTAGGTACAAACAAATACTTCAGATAAGCGGGGTTTACAATGAAGTTATGGAATAAAGTTGTATTTTTATCGCATCTAGGGAGGAAAAGTTAAATGTTAAGTTCAGCTACTACCTACTAGACGACGTTGTGAACAACGGAATTGATATTGACTTCTGTTCACCCTTCCAGGGCAGTGGGTAGGTACGGTAGGTACCTACCTGTAATGGAACAGAAAGGAGGATGTGGCAGACGTGGTTTAGGATGACACATTTTTTTTTAGTCTTCCCATGTAGGTACAAAATTTCATTAAAATCCGTCGTAGGATATTTGTACCTATAGGCAGACTTAAACGTCAGCTCAGTCAAAACGATGACAATTGTTGCTCCTCTCTGAGAGGTCCGAGCTACAATCCACCAAGCAAGCTCAGTGCGGAATGGTGTCTGTCTAGGTAGCCGACCTGTGGGTCCAGTCCCTACTTGGCCACATTTAAATTTGGTCAAGCTGGGAAGATTCTCCCCAGGTTGGCCATCTAGAAACGATTATAACTTTTGAACCAATTACCGACAGATTCCGACTGATTAGATCGTCGCTACGTGCCTTAGATTCTCCTAGATAGATAGAAAAGAGAGACTCCAGATCGCCAGCCATGCCAGTGTCAGAGACATTGCAGATTGGTGGATGCCACACATCTTCCTGATTCTTGTTCCAAATGTCGAAATAATCGTGTGCTACTCAGGGAATAAAATTAATCAACTGGATAATAATACATATTTAAGTTTGCCATACCTACGTATAATTAAAACGATATTAACACTTATTATTACTTATCACAATAATTAATTACTGCTCTCTTAGACAATTGTAGGCTAGGTACAAGAGAATTGACAAACATTTTAAAATTAATGGTTAAACAAACTTACCTTGTGACGTTTGACCATAATTATATGAAGCGTTACATCCGAAGAGATTTATATTTACCAGGTAGTACATTTCTCGATGTACTGAATACTAAATAACTTTAATTTCGGAAGTCGGTGTCAAATAACGAAGAAGCATCCAAAAACACCGACTTCCGAAATTAAAGTTATTTTGTACTTTGTAGTGTTTTTTTTTTGGAAGTCGGTTTTTTTTTGTGAAAAAGTTTTTTTTTTTAGCTCTGAAATTGTGCTCGGTGCCCAGTACATCACCACCATTACATCAGTAACAAACACAAAAAAAAAAAAAAAATAGTCGAATTGAGAACCTCCTCCTTTTTGGGAAGTCGGTTAAAAAAAAACAAACAACCTACCACTAGCGCCACGCTCGGCATACCCGTGCAACACTCGCAACCGACTGTCATTTAGTTCAGAGCCATTTCGCAAGTGTATTTGGGGTGATTCTTCAGTGATAGAATATTATTGGGATAGGGAGGGTTATAAATCTCTTCGGATGTAACGCTTCATATAATTATGGTCAAACGTCACGAGGTAAGTTTGTTTAACCATTAATTATACTTCACCGTTACATCCTCGAGATTTATATTTACCAGGTAGATGTTTAGCGCTCTTTGCGAAAGTAGTAATATATTAGTCAGGAAATAATGCAACCTTAGATGAGTATAAAGAACGTTATACTAACAATCAAACTGAATACATTTACACAAATATTTTTGTGGAATATTTATAAGCTAGACATTATTGTTCAAGGATGGCTTCTGCGAATGCACTCTCATCACTGTTCGGGTTAATAGGACGATTGTAAAAGCGAATACCAGGGAATTACCCGTCCAACCAGCGCGAGCGGTCCTCTTGATAAGCTCAATCGAAACTCTTTTGCGATTGGCTGCGGACGTGGACGCATGTCGCATGCTATGTGCAGAAAAAGTTTGCGCCACTGTCGTGCATAGTCTCTTTAATCCACCGACTCATTGTTGAAGCGCTAGCATTGTGGATTGGTTTCTGGCTAGTTAAGAACAGAAAATTGGTATCTGGAGCAGACCTAAATGGTTCTGTAATGGTATGAGGAAAGTGCTTTCGCAGGGCATATTTGTTCCCTTTGAAGAAAAAAAGGTATAATGAGCCGAGGCATTGGTCGACGCGGTGTCGAAGTTTTAATAACATCATTAATTATAATTTCTATGTTATCCTTCTTTACCCTAATATTTTGCAGCCTGATAAGGGATAACGTCTGGACTCGTTGTCCCGTTTTTATAACAACAAAAAGACCATAGCTTTTTAAGAGCCACGTCGTACTGCTTTAAGGAGTTGCGCGACAGTGAAGATATCATGATGTCTATTGTATATTGTATCTGATTTAATTGACTGCCGTGAAAACGCCGTCCGGATAACTGACACGATACCAGGGTAAGGGTTCTCCAGAGAGAGTGAGGGTCCCTGGAAGGAGACGATAACAATTCTCGATAAGGTCGAAGATATAGCGGTTGTTTACTTGTCAAGGACATGAAGAGAGGGTACCAAGGTTGACCGGGCCAGTAAGGGACTAACATGATCCCCTCTGCTTGGTCATTGATAATTTTTCGCAAGCATTTCAAAATCAGAGAAAACGGCGGAAAAGCGTAAAAGTAATACCGACCTCAGTCAACTGTAAAAGCATCAATGTTGAAAGCGGATGGATCTCGTTTCCAGGATATTATCTAACGCACTTATTATTGATACAGCAGTGCGATTCTTACAATCAAACTCCCGTATGGTGCCGGGGCGCAAAAGAATAGCACCATGCCATCGCTTCCTGTGGGTGTCGTATGAGGCGACTAAGGGACTCACCAGAGAATGGGCAGCAGCATTCTTTCGGTACATTGCAACAGCTATACTGCGATCGCCAACCCGCCTGCCAAGTGTGGCGATTAGGGCAAACCCCCCCCAAATGAAGAGCACAACAAAAAAATGGCCCCTAGTGCCCGGCAGCGCGTCTACCCTTGACTCCGGTAGCGGTCAAGGTTATGACGATGCAAGGGGTGCTAAGAATCCCCGGAGTGGATACGGCTACCGTAAAAAACACCGACGACTGGACCTGGCAACATTAAACACGAGAACACTCCGGACCGACGAGAAGATCACCGAACTTGAGGAGGAATTGAGCAGGTTGCGATGGAGTGTTGTGGGATTGTCTGAAGTCCGAAGAGAGGGGGAGGACACGACAATTCTCAAATCCGGCAACCTGTTCTATTTCCGGGAGGGTGACCAGAAGTCCCAGGGTGGTGTCGGGTTTTTCGTTCACAGGTCCCTCGTGTCCAATGTGGTGAGGATCGAGAGTGTGTCGACCAGGGTGGCGTACCTTATACTCAGAATATCGTCAAGATATTCGTTGAAGGTCGTACAGGTTTACGCCCCAACCTCAACACACCCCGACGACGAAATAGAGACCATGTATGAGGATATATCCAGAGCCATGCATGGTCATAAAACTCATTTCACCATGGTCATGGGGGACTTCAACGCGAAACTGGGCAAACGTGATGGTGACGAGCTGCGAGTGGGGCAACTTGGATATGGGCGTCGGAACCACCGGGGACACCTACTGGCCAGTTTTATGGAGAAGGAGGGCCTCTATATGATGAACTCCTTCTTCAGAAAACGTGAGCACAGGAAGTGGACCTGGCAGAGCCCCGACGGTGCAACTAAAAATGAGATTGACTTCATCATGTCGACGAAGAAGCAGATATTCAATGATGTCTCTGTGATCAACGCGGTGAAAACCGGAAGTGATCACCGCATGGTAAGAGGCACATTGAAAACCAGCCCTTAAGGCCCTTCAGAAACTGTTCGATTCCGTCATACTCGAGGGGAAAACGCCCCAAGCTTGGAGCAGAGGTGTGGTGGTACTCTTCTTTAAAAAGGGCGACAATGCCCTGCTCAAGAATTACAGGCCCATCTCACTTCTGAGCCAAGTCTACAAGCTGTTTTCCAGAGTGATCACAAACCGTCTCGCACGCAGGTTTGACGACTTCCAGCCTCCCGAACAAGCCGGATTCCGAAAAGGCTTCAGCACCGTAGACCACGTACACACGCTGCGGCAGGTTATACAGAAGACCGAAGAGTATAATCTGCCCCTCTGCTTAGCGTTTGTGGACTACGAGAAAGCCTTCGATCCGATCGAGACTTGGGCTGTGCTGCAGTCTCTCCAACGGTGCCAGATCGACTATCGGTACATCGAGGTGCTGAAGTGTTTGTATGAAAACGCCACCATGTCAGTCCGACTTCAGGATCAGACATCAGAACCTATCCTCCTGCAGCGGGGTGTGAGGCAGGGAGACGTAATTTCTCCGAAACTGTTCACGGCCGCAATGGAGGACGTCTTCAAGGTTTTGGACTGGAAAAGGCTAGGCATTAATGTCAATGGCGAGTACATCACTCATCTTCGATTTGCCGACGATATAGTCGTCATGGCTGAGACCACGGAGGGCCTCAGTACAATGCTCGATGACCTCAGTAGAGCTTCCGAAAGAGTGGGTCTTAAAATGAACATGGACAAAACCAAGGTCATGGTAAAGACCCATGTAGCACCCACTCCTATCAAGATTGGAGGCTCTCTCGAAGTTGTTGATGAGTACGTCTACCTGGGACAAACGATCCAGCTAGGTAGGGCTAACTTCGAGAAGGAAGTCAACCGTAGAATCCGACTCGGATGGGCGGCGTTCGGGAAGTTGCGCGGTATCTTCTCGTCTCACATACCACAGTGTCTCAAGATGAAAGTCTATGACCAGTGCGTGTTGCCAGTGATGACCTATGGACTCGAAACGTGGTCGCTCACAATGGGCCTCATCAGAAGGCTTAAAGTCACCCAAAGGGCAATGGAGAGGGCAATGCTCGGACTTTCCTTGCGTGATCGAATCAGGAATGATGATATCCGCAAGAGAACCAAGGTTACCGACATAGCCCGAAGGATCGCCAAATTGAAGTGGCAGTGGGCAGGGCACATTGCTCGCAGAACAGATGGTCGATGGGGCCGAAAAGTTTTGGAGTGGCGACCGCGTACCGGAAGACGCAGCGTTGGAAGGCCTCCCACAAGGTGGACCGGCGACCTCGTGAGGGTCGCGGGTAACCGATGGATGCGAGACGCACAGGACCGGTGGCTGTGGCGACACTTGGGGGAGGCCTATGTCCAGCAGTGGACGTCTTTCGGCTGATATGATGATGGTGAGTGTGATTCTGTAATGATGTCGAAGTGAACACCCGGGCAGGGCGCACGACGGGTGATTTGGAAAACTTATACAAATAAAATGGAATGACAGCTCTATTGTCGTTTACTCTGCCTAGGTGAACACCGTGAGATGTCGACAGAATCGACCGGCTGGTCGCGAAGAGATCGATCTCTGGTTGTTCGAATGTATGTTCGATATTTTGGAATACCTTTGATGCGAGATTCCATTCCGTGTCAACGTTGTTGGTGCGTCGTGATTCTTCGTCGGCTTCTATGTTGTCGTTAGATTTAATATAGGATGCAAACACAAAGAGCTGACGTTCTTCGCACCACTGCCGTATGTTGCGCGTGATGTCATTTAGATAACTATGCTGAACGCCACCCATTCTATTAATGTAAGATATTGCGACTGTGTTATCGATCCTCATTAGTATTTCGACGTTGCGGAGGTCTTTAGCAAAACACTTTAACCCTATAAAGGCTGCTTTCAGTTCAAAATAGTTGATGTGGCGTTCTGTATGAGGTACGTCCCAGAAACCGTTGGTACGTTCTCCGTTGCACATAATTTCCCAGCCGGATACTGATGAATCGCTATAGATCTCTAAAGCGTACGAACCGCGTTTGATTGGATTTTTTTACAGTCATGATGTGATTTTCCCACCAAGCGAAGTCATCTTTTAGTGTGTCGCTTAAACGCATATTAGCGTCGTAATCGTCTTCCGATTGACGTAAGGCCAAATATTTTGATGTTTCTAATTTCTTTATGTATACCCAACCGTAAGGGACAGCCGGGCAAATCGACGTCAACACGCCTAGAAGTTTTGCAAACTCTTTATACGTAGCGTTTTCTTTTTAGATATTATTTTGACCATCTCTAGAACGTTCGAACGTTTCTTCAAAGGTAATCCTAGGGTCATGCTAGTTGAGTCTAGTTCGAAACCTAAAAAAGTACGAGTTTAACTAGGTACTAGTTGGCACTTTCTGTAATTCAGGACGAACCCTAGTTTTCTCAATAAATTATTACATTCGAAGACGCATTTATTGCAATCCTCGTATGTATAGGTACCCTAGACCTTAGATTATAGACAGAGTATGTCGTCGAGGTAATTCACCAAAAATAGACCTTTGCTTCTGAAAAGAGTCACTACCGGTTTTAATAGTTTGGTAAATGTGTATGGAGCCGAGCACAAACCGAATGGAAGACATTGGAATTCGTACGTTAGACCTTGAAATTTAAATCTAAGTAGTTTACGATAAGCTGAACTGAATGTATTGAGATCAAAAAGTACGCCTCTTTGAGGTCGATTGAGGCCATGAAACATGATTGTGACATTAGTTTTGTGGCCGTGCGATAGTCTTCCATTTTGAAGTGTTGGGCCTCGATGAACCTATTTAATCTTTTTAAGTTTAAAATAAATCGAAAGCTGCCATCGTTGTTGAGTCTTAAGAAAATTTTAGAAACATACTGATCTGGAATGTCAGTGCAACGCAGGACGGCGCCAATTTCCTGTAATTTGGATATTTCTTGGTAAAAATTATATGTCTCCTGCGCGGAGAACTTCGCATTAATGGGTTCAGTCAATTGAGAAACCGGTGAGTTTAAGGGGATTTTATAACCCTTAACTGTTTGTAACACCATGGGGTCATTAGTAATCTCCTTCCATGCGTGAAAAAATGTGTCAATCTACCAGCATGTTCAGTTACCTCTACTGTGTCTTCGTCGACGTTTTGGGGAAAGCTCTCGATGAAGTTTTATCGGTCGTTGGACCCATCCTTCTCGAGGTCTGGTAGAAGGGACGACTCCTGACCCTCTCCGCTCTGCCCCCTTGCTGGGTCCGGCGAAGGTGGCCTCTCTAGTTTCCCTGTGGATTTAAGGTTCTTTAGCTTCGGGTTTTCTAATCTGCAGGACAGATTTTTCGGCAGTTTTTGAAGCTTTAATCTTCTCGCCTAGGGTTTCCTCAAACAGAAAAGAGTACCTTTTCGTGTCCTGAATGATATTCAGGAACTTTTTATCTAAAGTAGGGGTGATTAATCTTTGTCGATGAAGAGAAATATATTTTTAAATTTTTATGGTAGTCTGTGGTAGTTTGGTACGGCCCAAGCGTACACACGTCCAGGGGCTCGATTCTGCTATTGCAATCGTGTCTCAATGACCGGTCAGTGATCGAATATTTGACAACTTTGACAGTTTTTGTATGGGAAATGTGTCAAAAGTTTGACGTTATACGTCAAAAATCGATCATTGACCGGTCATTGAGGCACGATTGCAATAGCAGAATCGACCCCCAGATTTGGTACGGAGCGGACCAAATCCGCTGTGCAAACAAGCGGACCGCGGCGGACTCAATTAATAATAATAATGTTCGCGGACATCTCTACACACGGGCGGATATGGTCCGGGAGCGTACCAAATCTTGTGGGCGGAGTTAGTCCGCCGTACCAAATTCGAACGTCTGTTACGGCTATAAACAGACGTTTGAATTTGGTACGGCGGACTAACTCCGCCCACAAGATTTGGTACGCTCCCGGACCATATCCGCCGTACCAAATTCAAACGTCTGTAACGGCTGGTAAAACAAACTTAACCGCTTACTTGGTAACACTGACTAAAATTATTTTTGTTGTCAGCAGTTTCCCACCCTGTTTCTATTCCAACTTCAAAATTCAAATGACTTCAATCTTCATAAACTTTTGAGCAGAGTGGCCGTTGGTTTGTCGTTTTTTGGGTAAGAACCTTTTGTTTGATTAAAATTAAACATAATTTAGCTAATTTGATTGGCATTGTAAACTTTGTTTAAAAATGCGTACTTTAAAATCATTCGTTTGCTTTTTCACTTTTAGTCTGATGCCTACGATGAATTTATTATGTTTTGTACTTACTTACCTGTTTGAAAACTTACTTACTGAAAATCAAAGACATTAAATTTTTGTGTCTTTAAATCGGTCAGTGGGTCGTCTTAGGGGCGGATTTTTAGGAGTTGGAGTATACGCTTAGGGGCACTATGAGCAGCAAAGAAAACTATAAAAATTTTTTTTTGGTTGAAAAATTTTTTGGGACTTAAAAAATGTTTCAAAATTTGTCTGCTGTGCCGCCAATATGTCCAATATTCAAAATGTTAAATAATAAGTAAGTAATAAAATTTCTGACATAGAGCGGCTTATAAGTTGCATCTTTATGGGCTGACACATAAAAGTTGTAAAAAAATATATAAATTTTAGATTAAGAAAGGCACTTTTGCATAGAAATAGGTAGGCGCCTGCCTACCTATTTCTATGCAAAAGTGCCTCAACCTTATTGTAAATACCATTAGTAAAGGTTTCTCACACATTTCTTGAACCAGTTTCCTTAATTATTTACCTTTTATTTTCAGATGTGCAGGTTGGGCAGCCACTACTGTGCTACTAAGACGACCCACTTACCAGAGTTCCAAATTATTGTGCAGGTTGGTGCCCCATGAATATTTTATGTTTTGATCCTAAATTGGAGCTGGTGGCTAAATTGTAATAACCATACAGGCCACTTCAAGGTTAAGCAATGCTTGCCGAGTTTGGTCTGTGGATGAGTGACCATCTCAACAAACCAAGACTCCTCCGTGCCTTGGAAAGCATGTTAAGCCGTTGGTCCAGGCTGTCAGAGATCTTTGGCAGTTGTTACGGATTGTCAGAAGCCAGAGAATCTGACACGTCTTGCCAAGAAGTACCCTGTTACCCAATTAATGGGTTGTGGAGGTCTAGTAGGCAGCCGCTCCACGTAAAATACTGGTATTCAGGTGAATCCGGTTTGACCCCAATAATTATAGTTGGGAAAAGGCTAGGCAGATGTGATCCTAAATTGGACATAGTTACATGGAAAGGATCCTATCTACACAAAATCACTTAAGAGATAAGTGTTGCTGTTTGAAGTATGGACAATAATTTTTCATTGGTATTCATTTTAAAATTAATTGAAAGTAAGATGTTGTTTGTGGAATAATAAAACTTATTGTTAATAGAATAGTCAAGCGTAGTATTGTATTTTCTGAGGTTTATGTAAATTTAAACGGTTGGATCCTTGTATTTTAATAATATTAGGGTAGCACTAGCGCATGCTTTAGTCCATAGCATACCTATCTAAATCTAGTCTTTTATAATTTCATTAAAATGCCCCACGTAGTAAATTGTTTAATAAAACCTTATTCCATGAATTAAAATACAGTTTATAGCAACCCTCAAACCGTGCCGGCCAATCAGAGCCTCTCGCGGTCGTTTGCCGCCGCGATACATAGAGTGAGACAACAATTTTGGTCTCACTCTCGCACGGCCGTTACTGAACCGCGGCGTGGCGCGACAATCCGCGACACACCCGCTTACCGCGCAGACCTGTGCGCCAGTCGTCGCGCCGTCGCCACGTGCCCGTGTCTTAGATAAATAATAATCGTGCTATTGTTACCGAACATCAATATTTTTAGGGTTCTGAAACCCCCTGTGATTTACCTATTAAACTTTACCGTATACAAACTGTGGTTTCCCTGAGACCCCTCTCTCATATGTGGCGCTCCAACGTTCTTTCGTGTGACAATAGTGCATAGTAGTGAGTGTTTTGCAGTGACGAACTAAAATGCCAGTGACCAGGAGTAGAGCGGCTAGTCTAAATCGGAGGGAAGATGCAAACGACGCATTACCCGTCCCCTCACGATCAAGCTCGCCGGCCGCGGCGTCAGCCAACCAAGATGGCGACGACGCGGACTCTTTCGCGCCGCGCGCCGATGCTAACGCTACCTTTTCCAACGAAAACGTGGCGACTATTATTGCCTCTCTCCAACGCTCTCAAACAGAAGCATTTAGGGAGTTGCTTAACTCGGTGTCGCGGGTCAACGCATCAACCCCGGAATCACTCGCGCTACTAGGGCACAATACCCTAGCCCGCTGCAAAGCCACCTTCTCCGGCCGACCGCAAGAGTCGGTTGAAGCATTTATCGACGCCATAGAGGCCTATAGCGAGTGCGCGCAGGTAGCGGATTCAAACATCCTACGCGGCTTAGCCTACCTATTCAAAGATCAAGCAGCGACATGGTGGCAAGGAATAAAATACTCTGTGTCGTCATGGCGCGAAGCTAAAGAAAACCTAATAAGTGCGTATGGTGACCGCCGGCCGCCTCATCGTATCTACTTAGAGATATTTGCGACGCCGCAGGACAAAGAAAACACCGACTTATTCGTGGCGCGCGTTCGCGCCCTTTTCGCGCGCTTACCTAAAGGTGACGTAACAGAGTCGGCCCAATTAGATATGACCTACGGACTCCTCCACAGCAGAATAAAGAAAAGACTGCGAAGAGAAGAGTGTCATAATTTCTATGAATTACTCCGCCTTGCACGAAACATAGAAGATTCCTTCGACGAGAAAAACAAAATGACGCCGACGGTGAGTGAGCGTCGAACACAAACGCGCCCGCCGCCGTCCACTTCGACGCCGTCTACACAATCCGCCAACCGCGATCGTGTCCCCGTTCGCGATAGTGCTCCTGCTGCCCCGGCGCCGCCGTCGCAGAGCCCGCCCGCTCCGCACGCGCCTCCCGCCCCGGTTCCGGCGAAGCAACGAGTTTCCTGCACCTACTGCAAGCGATATGGCCACACAAAGGACCAGTGTCGTAAGTTGCAGACCCAAGGTGAGTCAAAATTCAAAAATAACTCTGCGGAAGTGATAAGTGATAACGGTGATAAAAAACAAAGTGGCCAAACTCAATCTTTTTATTGTGTTCAATCTCGCGACGTATGTAAACAAAACTTTTCATCGCAAATAATTGAATCTAAACAGTGCTTTTCAAATAAAAACATTGCGTCAGTTAAAGACTCTATTGGTAAAGATATTATTACTTGTTGCCATAACAATGTTTCTTATAATAATACTTCGGGTCATAACTCACAATTTGTAACAAATATGTGTAAATGTTCAAATTCTATTGACGTAAGTGTTCATAGCTCACAAACAGAAAATGTATGTAAACAAAAGGGTAACGTTAACCCATTATGTTCTACCAACGGTTATACCACGGGATATACCGATATTTTGTGTAATGATTTTAATAATGAAAAGGGCTCCCAAAATAGCTCCCAATATTCTAACGATTTAGCGTGTAACACATCCGATAAACAAAACGGTAATAACCGATATCATAACGATATTTTGTGTATTGATTCTCGTAATGAAAAGTATGTTAAGTCACAATTTGATAATAATGAGAATATGTGTTTATATGTAAATAGTGATAACTGTATTTATAGTGGAGATGTTCTACCCCGCGGTAACGGTCGTGCGAGTCATACGGAACCCGCTATTGGTCGCGAGTTACGACCTATTTTTAATATAAAAATTTTGGGTTTTACCGGTACCGCGTTGATAGATACGGCCGCCAAGCATTGCATTGCGGGTCATACGCTATATACTCTCCTTCTACGTCAAGGTCATCCCTTCAGCTCTTCGACACGCGAAGTTAAGCTTGCCGACGGTGTAGTCCGTACGATGGATGTACTTTCTACCACCCTAGAGGTGTGCTTAGAAACGAAAGTTATCACGATTCCATTTTTTATTTTTCCCGATGCGACAAATAACGAGACGTTATTAGGTATCGATTTTATAACCGCTGCTGGAGTAGTTATTGATTTTTTTAAAGAAGTTTGGTACTTCAGTAATTATGATACGGTAAAATATAACTTGTTCTTTGAACCTACCTCGCGTGACGTGTCCTGCGCCTCTACGGATGTACTTAGGGATGATGAAGGTACTCACCTTAAACCAGCTGAGCGACACGCGCTTGCTGACTTCCTCACCAGGCACGCACGCGTCTTTAGAGCAGGGGGAGGTCCAGCACCATATACTGAACACTGCATTGACACAGGTGAGCATCCGCCTATTGCTGTTCCTCCTTACCGCCTAAATCCTTCAAAAAAAGAGCTAATGAAATCTGAAATAGGTAAAATGTTACAAGATGATATAATAGAAGAATGTGAATCAGCATGGTGTTCACCGGCGCTGATGGTGCCGAAGTCCAACGGTGGTATCCGCTTCTGCGTCGACTACAGGCGTTTGAATGCAGTCACCAAAGCTGACACATATCCGATGCCACGCATCGACGAGTTACTACAGAGTACAAAACGAGACTGCTACATGAGTACGCTAGACCTTCGATCTTCGTATTGGCAAGTTAAGGTAAGGGAAGCTGATAGAGATAAAACGGCTTTTGTTTGTCCTTTAGGTACCTACCGTTTTAAGAGAATGCCGTTTGGTCTCCGGAACGCGCCCGCTACCTTTCAGCGTCTCATTGATCGTCTCCGATCCTGTTCTGCTTTACAAGATGTAACTTTATTAGCGTATTTAGATGATCTGTTGATAATATCGCAGGGATACCAACAGCATCTTCATGACCTCGAGGTAGTTTTTAGACGTCTGGCTGAGTTCAACCTCCATGTGAATAGGGAGAAGTGCGCTTTTGCTCGTGAAAGCGTTAAATATCTCGGCCACGTCATTACACAAGAAGGTGTTTCCACCGACCCAGGGAAGGTGAGTGCTGTACTCGAGATGAAGGAACCAGGAAACCTAAAGCACCTGAGAACCTTTTTACAGACATGTTCATGGTTCAGAAAGTTCATACCGAACTTTTCGAAAGTTGCCGAACCATTGACACGCTTGACTAGAAAAAGTCAAGTATGGTCTTGGGGCTCAGAACAGACCCAAGCATTTAATGAGCTGAAGAGTCTACTGACCACAGCTCCAATACTGGTACAAGCCGATTTCAGTCGTCCCTTCATTCTGCGAACTGACGCAAGTAACTACGCCTTAGGCGCAGTTTTATTACAGGGCGAAGGTAATCAGGAAAGGCCAATTGAATATGCAAGCCGACTCCTCAACGCAGCTGAACGCAATTACTCCACCACGGAGCGTGAAGCATTGGCTGTAGTGTGGGCGGTGGAGCGTTTCAGGCCTTACCTAGACGGTCAACCAGTTGTGATTGGCAGTGATCATCAGCCTCTACGCTGGTTGCTCTCACTAAAATCACCAGCAGGCAGATTAGTCCGTTGGGCTCTAAAACTCCAATCTTTTGATATCCAGTTCCAATATACCCCAGGGAAAGCGAATGTCGTGGCAGACACGCTGAGTAGGCCGATTTGTTCTGGCGACACGAGTGACAAGTGCGGTGTTTGTTCAGTCATCTGTGACCTTCCCACGAAGACACCTAGTCAACTACGCCTGGAACAGACTTCGGACCCTGAAGTGGAAAAGATTATTAAAGAGTTAGAAGGACCTGATGATGTTGCCTCTCAAAGATGGTTAGAAAGAGGTTACCTCATGGATCAAGGAGTCCTGTACCGTTACAACCCTGACTCTGAGAGTGAATCTCCCCAGCTAGTAATACCTGCCAGCCAAGTGGCAGCTATTTTAAAATCAACAGCTGGTCACCTGGGTAACCAAAGAACCTACCAGAAGGTAGCACAGCTCTATTATTTTACAGGGATGCGGAGAATAATCACCGATTATGTAGCAGCCTGCATCCACTGCCAGCGGTATAAGGCTAACAACGCCAAACCCTCAGGTCTGCTCCAGACACCGGTCATGAACCAGCGGGGTGAGGTGTTGGCTATGGACCTGTTCGGCCCTCTACCGGAAGGAGACCAGGGGGAGCGGCGGATCTTTCTCATTGAAGACACTGCTACTCGATGGATAGAGCTGTTTGCCCTTAAAGAAGCCACAGCAGAAGCCTGTGCTCATGTCCTCATCGAGGAATATTTCATGCGGTTCGGTCTACCTCGCAGGATTATTTCGGACAACGGTGTCCAGTTCGTTTCTGCAGTCATGCGACAATGTATGTCAGTCTTAGACATTAAGCAGAATTTCGTTCCTCTGTATCATCCACAAGCTAATCCTGCCGAGCGAAAAAACCGCGACCTTAAAGCAATGCTGGCACATCTCGTGGCAGACGACCACACCTCATGGCCGAAGAAGTTGCCGGTGATTCGCTTTGCCCTGAATAGTGCAAAATGTCGCACAACAGGCAAGTCACCAGCTTATTTGACCTTTGGCAGAGAAATGCGGTCCCCCACAGAGGTTGTTCACGACCTTCGTGCCATAAGCAATAAAGAAAACTTTGTCCCACAAGTTACCCCTTACCTCGAAAACTTCTTACATTCGCTGTCAGCTGTCCGGGAACGCGTCGAAATCCAGCAGGACAAGACAAAGCAGTACGCTGACGCTTCACGCCGACCATCTGACACCTTCGAGGTAGGTGATTTAGTATTGCTTAAGTCTCACTTATTGAGCAAAGGGTCAAAAGACCTCACTTCAAAGTTCTACCCTCGCCGAGATGGCCCTTACCAGATCACTAAAAAGGTGAGTCCAACAACTTACATCCTCGCGAGCACGGAACAAGACAATGTAAATATAGGGAAATATCACGCCGAGGACTTGACACGTTACCGAGGTACCGTCGACCCCGTACCAAAACCCGTGATTCCGAAGCGGAAACGCGGACGCCCAGCTAATACTGCTGTCGAAGTGCCAGTCCAGGAGCGGGGACGTTCTCCGGGACTGGAGGGGGAGTATATAGCAACCCTCAAACCGTGCCGGCCAATCAGAGCCTCTCGCGGTCGTTTGCCGCCGCGATACATAGAGTGAGACAACAATTTTGGTCTCACTCTCGCACGGCCGTTACTGAACCGCGGCGTGGCGCGACAATCCGCGACACACCCGCTTACCGCGCAGACCTGTGCGCCAGTCGTCGCGCCGTCGCCACGTGCCCGTGTCTTAGATAAATAATAATCGTGCTATTGTTACCGAACATCAATATTTTTAGGGTTCTGAAACCCCCTGTGATTTACCTATTAAACTTTACCGTATACAAACTGTGGTTTCCCTGAGACCCCTCTCTCATAAGTTATTATATTTTGTTTAAAGAAATTTTATTCCTTAAACATGTCAACAAACATATAAAAATCAACAAAATAAAATCTTTAAATAAAAAACCTCTCATAACTTGAAGCACGACTTTCATTCAATTTGATGAGGATCTGATAAAGAGCTTTGGGGGTAGGCAACAGAACTCTTCAGTAAATTTGCTCACGAGGTGGCAAACAACTAAAAAAAACTGGCAAATTGCGAGTCGGACTTGCGCACGAAGGGTTCCGTACCATTATCTATTAACAACGGTAAAAAAAATCATATACCCTTAAATATTTTTTTTATTTTAATTTAATTATTCATTTTTATTTTTCAAGTGAATAAGTATATAACTAAATATTCTGTGAATATTTCAATCATCTACCTGTTTCCATTAACAATATTGAGCAAAAACGAGCAATAAAATCACGTTTGTTGTATGGGAGCCCCCTTAAATATTACTATTACACAAGTGCACTACTGGAAATAGTGTGGCAGACGTGTCCTGCATGCAAATCTGCTATGCCTGCTTGCCCGTAGTAATAGGGTTGCCCAGTTATGATCTCAAATATAAGTTGTTCCATGTGCATATATTCAGCTGCAGTAACAGTGAAAGACAGTTCCTAAATAGTTGGAAAAAGTGTAGATAGATTGATTGACTCATCTCTGTTTTGCACACCTCTTTGTGATCCTCTTTGTGGCTCATTCTGATTCAAGCAAGACACCCAGGGTAATCATAATTTAATCATTGGCTTTTTAATTAGGACACTTAATCATTACATATGATAAATATTAAATAGCCACATGGGTTGATCTTAAAGTTAAAAATGCTAGTTGACTTGAACCCTGGGTGGCTAATCCATAACATAATGTAAATTCCTCTGTCTCACTTTATTTATTACTATTATTTAGGTTTCTCAACAATGAGTATTACACTATTACTTTATCATTTTTACCCGAATGCCTCAGAAGCAGGGTAATGTTTTTTGAGTGTATGTATGTTTGTCCATTTCTTTGGCACATCCTAGCCCAAACGACTGGACGGATTTTGACATATGAGGTGTCATTGAATTCATCAGAATTGTGGTAGTGTCATAGGCTATATAAATTTTCAAAATGGCGCCCGCAAATGAAAAATAGGGGGGATAGGTTTATTGTTTTTGCTCAAAACCTATCAAGTGCGATATTAAAAATAAAGGGCACGAACAGACGATTCCAAAA
The DNA here is from genome assembly GCA_947386135.1 of Melanchra persicariae. Lineage (NCBI taxonomy): Eukaryota > Metazoa > Arthropoda > Insecta > Lepidoptera > Noctuidae > Melanchra > Melanchra persicariae. The sequence continues at coordinate 4,360,177 of OX376673.1, read as the reverse complement.
ATGTAACTCACTCAAATGTAGGAATTAAAAAAAAATTAATGTCAAAAAACTCAACTGCTAAAAACAACTTAAAAGTTCCAAATAAGTCACTTTTCAAGTAGTCTGATGTAGTTTGTTAACCTCAGATATGTGATTGAACTGCATCACAGACTGCTTGAAAAGTGACTTGTTTGGAACTTTTTAGACATTCTTAGCGGTTGGGTTTTTTGAGTCATTTTTTTTCATTACAGCCTCATCACTTATAGAAAAGCATAGCGTGCACTGCATTATGCGCAGATAATACCATAATAATTAAACTTTACAAGTAATAAACAGTTTAAAAAACAACAAAATTTAAAAGCTAAATTGTTTACAATACCTACATTGAATTTGGTAACACAAATTAAATTAAAATAATAAATGAAATAAGATTTTATTTATTTATCTATGATTAGGTAAATATTTGACAATTGACTAGCGATACGAATTAACTGGCAAGAGCGAATTTGTTTTTGTTAGGATCACTCAGCGCCTGGCACCCGACCGAACCGCACGTGCTTTCTGCCCGTGTCCCGATCTGCTACGCCCCCGCGCCTCACCGCCACCCGACGGTGGCCGCGCCCCGCTGGTAGCGGTGCTACGCACGCTCTTACGTTTTCGGCCCCTTCTGGGTAAATTCCACAGTTTAGTGGTGCTTGGTGGAAACCTTACGGTGCCAACAAAGCCAAGTGGTGTTGACCCGACACACCTGCCAGGTCCCTTCAGGGCTTGGCAAAGTCGGAAGGGCTTTGGATCGCGGCTTTGGTGATCTCCTAGTCGCGGCCTTTGTACCTAACCCCGTTTGTTTTCAGCTGCACCCGGTGACGGTTGGGTGTCTCAACCCTTTCGTCGCCGGCTTGGTCGCAAGACCCATAGGGCCCCGTTGCACAATAAGATTGACAGCGGGTACTCAAGCTTAGGGCTCACCGTAGCTACTCACCTTCCTGACTACACCCGTCAGGGAGAAGGTACACATCCCCGGGAGCTCCCACCCGGGGAGTTAGGATTTGTGGCCCTTCAGGCCAAGACAGTTGTGTTGCCGGAGAGTTTGTTTGAGCTTTCTTCTCTCCGGCGAAAACACTAGGAAACGCTCAAGGGAGGGGCTCTTTTGGGGAAACTGTCTTAGGGATAGGAGCTTAGTTCCCCCTGCCTTGCAGTATGGACGCCCATCTGGCGCTATGCCACAAGCTTCTGTCGCTTTGCCACACGCTTCTGCGCGAAGTTTCCCTGGATCCTAAAGAGCGGGCTGAATTCGACGCCATTCTTCATCGGATCCAGGAGGATCTGCAGGCCCACCCGCCCCCTCAGGGCTCCATACCCGCGCCTCCTCAGGGCACTTCAACCGCGCCCCCTCAGGACCCTATCCCCGTGCCCCCTCAGGGCCCCCCCTCTAAGGTCGACATAGCTCTGTTCAGCGATTCTCTCGACAGCCAGCTCTCTCCTGAGCAGGATTCCGTCGCCTCGGCGACTGACTCGAACGTTCCGTTCCACTCCTCCCAGGAGACGGAACAAGTCCGCGTGGTGATTAGTAATCTCCCACACGAGATACCCGTGCAAGTGATCTTCGACGACCTTAAGTCGCAGAAAATCCCGGTGGTTGAAGTCAAACGCATGCACCGTCGCTGTGGTGCACCCTATGACATGGTGCTGGTCGTTTGCGACCTCACCGAGGGGTACCACCCCATTTACGAGATCGCCACGATCTGTGGTCTCTCGGGCCTCAAAGTAGAGATCCCAATTAGCCAGTGCCGTCGCTGCCAACAATATGGCCACTCTCATCGTAATTGCCACGGCAAACCCCGCTGTGTCAAGTGCCTGGGAGACCACGGCACCGCTGACTGCCCTCGCCCCAAAGACCGCTCCCTGTGCGTCGAGCCACCCAGCTGTGTGCTGTGTGGCGAGACTGGGCACCCGGCAAACTACCGAGGTTGCCCTAAGGCCCCGAAGACATCCACTCTATTACCGGCGCAGCGTGCAATCGTTCGCCAGCAAAGGGAACTTCCCACTTCGACGGGTAACCCTGAGGCATTAAGCCAACAGCGCTCCGACCCGTGGAATGTGGCCAACCACAAAGCCCACTTCTCGGCTTTGAAGTCCACCGCCCCCAATACCCCGTCCACTAAGGCCATCCCGGCCCTAATGGACGTGACCGTCCCCCCCTTCTCCCCGCCAACGGCTTCTTGCGCGGCATCAGCACAGGTGAAGCCCCCAGCGCGACTCGTACCTTCCCCCACTTCCCCGCCCAAGGCTGTCGTAGCTCGCCCCCCTCCCCCGCCAGAGGCTGTCGTAGCCAAGGCGGCTGGAGGCCCTCACAATTGCGTGACTGAGGTCGCTTACCTAGCCTTTTACTCCTCCAGAGCCCTGGCAATGATCGAGGCCATGAATAACGGAGGCGATCACGCCTCAGTCTTCAAAGAGTTCAGTGACGTAGCTCTCTATATTGAACGGTACTACTCCCTGATTGATGGATATATGTAGGTCCATTAAGCGCTGGCTCAAGCCGAAGCCCTCCAGATAGGGATTTTTCAATGCTAATGGCCTTCTCAGCCAACGTGCCACGTTCCTTCGCGACAATCACTTAGACGTCCTTCTGGTGCTAGAGGCCTCCCTTAAGCCCCAGCACCGGGACCCTAGGATTTCTAACTACCGCATAGTTCAGCTCACACTCAAGTCAAAGTCAAAGTCAAAGCATTTATTTCAATTAAACCATTTACAGGCACTTTTGAATTGTCAAGGTCGGTCAGTCAAAGAGGTGAAGCTATTTGCACGTTCCAAAGCGTAGATCTCTATGGAGAAGAACGTACAAGAAACTCCATGGACACTCTTTTAAATCAATTAATTATTACAAAGTTGTGGTTACATTGTTCTTGTTGAAATTATTCATAGACATGTGAGAACGATGTAAAAAGACGTGCACGACAAAAGCAAAAAAGGAACAATTCAAAATACTAACAAATTAAAACAAACCGTGGCAGTTGAGAGATGACCAGTCCTAGCTGACGGAGCCAAATGATGAATGAAACACAAACTGCACCATCAGAGAGACTTGAGTGAGCATGACACTCCCAACAGCCAGGGCACATTAAAGTCTTACCCAAAAATTATAGTTTGACTTGAAGGTACACAGTACTCACACATGTGCCGTTAATGCATGAAATTATATAATGCAAAATTAGTTCGAGTCTATACAATGAAAAATCCATGTTCTTTCAATATTCAGCGGGTCTCACAACTGCTAAAAATAAAAATAAAAAATAATTAAATAACTAATTTGTGCGCCCTAGTGGCTGTGGAGCAGGACCAGCATTGAGCCAAGCATTTTTATCATCAATGTAATCCCCCAACTTATAATATGCTTGCCTGCATAGTGTGCGCTTAACACAAGATTTAAATTTTGTTTCATTTAATTCTAATATCTGGGGAGGTATTTTATTGTAACATTTTAAACAGTACCCCATGAAAGATGTGGCTACTTTAGCAAGTCTGAAGCCTGGTTGAACTAATTGATTCCTATTTCTAGTGACATAGTTATGCCTGTCGCCTCGTTTATTAAAAAGATGAACATTCTTTCTAACGTACATAATGTTTTCATAGATGTATTGACAAGGTCACTCTCATTTACTATAAAGCGTCCCTCTACTGCATCTGAAACCTTATGGATCCACCCACTCTCGGTTAAGTAGAGGTCACTGTCTTTCGGCTAGGTATGACAGGCCATCAGCCCATCACGGTTATCTCTACTTTTATCCCTCCTCCCAGCTTGGGAAACACGGCGGCTAACACTTCCAATGTGAAAGATGACCTTTCCAAACTCCTTGGTTTGAGCGACTCCGTCATTCTGGAATAGCCACTCGTCTAATGCCATAGGCAGGGTCGTGTTTATGCTTTCCAGCCCCCTTCAACTTTGATGTCATCCAAGAAAGCATTAGGGAAACCAGCAAGCTTAGAAAACACAAAAACAGACCGCGTTCCGTTTTCCGGCCTCGCCGTCGAGGCCTCTCGCGACGATCTAATCAAAACCCTCCCCGTCTTTTGCCTAACGGACCAGCTCGCGTCGCTGAGCCACCATTAATCTTAAATCCCATAAATAATGAAACGACCCAGCCTGTCTCTTGTTGCCCCCCAGAAATGACGCCGCTAAGCCGAGGTCCGTATCCCACAGCGGATGCCCTTAGCGAGAGGTCAGTAGAAATCATGAATTACATAGCTAGCTTTTTGGCCCTGGCTGGGGGCCTTAAATTCATTTGAGGTCACCACAGGATAGCCGGTTTAGCTGTTGATAGCCCTAGCGTGGTAGACCTGCAAGAGACAAAAACAAAAAACAAAATTACTGCGTTCACATTAAAGGCCCTTTTCAGGGCCACATATGTATCTGATTATAAAATGTTTCTTACTATCAGAATGTCGCAAAAACGTTAATAACACAAATGAACTACCTATACATACACAGACACACTATCTCAGGTGAGGCGTTTAGCTTGCATCTCCAACACCATCGACGTCGTCTGGTTTCAACTTAGGGCCCCGGCTGGAGCCCAGACCATAGCGGAGGAGAAGAAGAACGGACGACGAAGACGAGGAGGCCAAAAGGTACAGCTTCGAGCCGCCCCGTCAGCAGCACGACCGCGAGCTGCGTGACGCCACACAGTCGCTGACTTTTGCTGAGGCCGCACGCAGCTCGCGGCCAGCGTCGCCAGCAAGACCGGCGTTACCACACCCTCGAGAAGATGCCCCCGTGTCGGAGGCCGCCGGGCACGGCCCCCACGAAGCCCAAAGTAAATATATACGTGCCGCGAAGCCGAAGACTCCGGTATACATCACTCGCCTACACTCCACTAAGGAAGAGGACATCGTGGAGTTCTTGCGCCAAAAGATAAATTACAAGCCGAGAGTGCAGCTGCTGAAATCACGCCGCAACGTCAACTTCAAGGCGTACATTCGTGGTGCGCTTACCAACATGTTTGGTTTTCTGTACCTCACATAACACTTGTACTAGGGTCACTAGAGAGCTGTATCTCGTCATTGAAGAGGGAGGCTTGTGGCCGCATGACGTCGCTTCCACGGACCAGTGCCACCACCAGAACGCACAATTACTTTTTCTAGAGTTTAAGAGCAATTTTATGTTTTCGAAGATGTATCTTGTGTGTGCATATCAAGTTAAATCAAAATTTGTCTATTCATTTCTAAAATGTTGGTGTCGAAAAATTTGTATGAAATAATATCATGACAAACAACACAATTTATATGATATAAAAGCTAGTCGCGTGATTTAAGTAGGTTTTTTAAATTTTATAAATTAAAATCAATCAGATCAAATTATTTAATTTGCTTGTTTATCCAAGTCAATTTATCTGTGTAGACAGACAGGTCTTAAATCTCGAATACTTAGTAAGCTTTGATATCATATAAATTGTGTAATGACGTTATAACATGATAGTTAAAAATTTTAAAGGAAAAGTTTATTTTATTCTTTTTTAGCGCTTTTAATAAAAACATGTTATACAGAAGTTTGTTTTACTTTTTATTTTATTTTTTAGTTTTCGCTGGACAGGTTTCTCAGTCTGTTCATCTCATTCAACGCATCATGTTCGATTCCTTTCATTTGATGCCCATTTTGTAGGAAAGCATAAAAAACAGTCCGCTATATTGGGTTTAGAGTAACGTCACTTTAATTTTCTAGTTATTCTCAGCAAGCCCTTTCATTTGGTACCTACTGTAAGAGCCTCTTTGCGCAGCATCTGGCTGTACATACCTCCTTTGGAAGTGGCTGGTAACAATTAGAATATTTGAATTTGGTAGAACGGTTTTTGTTTAAGTAGTCATATGTAATTCGACTCTTCGAGCCATGGTGCTCCATTATACTGATATAATAGTTAATACAGGAGTTTTATTTATAATATTTGGTAAGTAGACCGCAGGACATAGTTCTGTGGTCTACAGTACCTACCCATATTGTAGAAAAGCATAAAAAACTTAGTCCGCCATCTTTAGAAGCCCGCCATATTGGAGTTAGAGTGACGTCACTCAAATCGAGTTATTCTCAGCAAGCCCTTTCATTTGATACCCATATTGTAAGAGTGCATTAAAAATAACGAATTCGCCATCTTGGGTGTTCGGCTATGTTGGATTAGGATGACGTCACACAGCCAACCATGCATAGTCATCCAAACAAAAGTGTACCTACCTACTTATACAAAATTTCAGCTCCATCGGTTGAAGATATCTGCTTCTGAGTTGTAGTAGGAATTCACCGGAACAAACTACATACATAATACATTGCAAGTTAAATAAAAGCATTTAAAAGGACTTTTTTGACAAAAAGTAGTGAAATTCCAATCTAAGCAAAAGTACGTCTACTCATTTGAATTTGAACTGTTATAAATAAGTTGATTTACACTGACCTGTTGATTATTGTTAATTGTAACTATAAGATTAGGTACCTACTTACCTACAGTAGTAATCTATACATATAATAAAACAGTTACGAAAGAAAAACTGTACATTGAGAATTTTCGAGAAAAAATAAGTGGCTTTTGTTAGAAAAACGTAACTATGACAAAAAGTGACTTAGAATTTTTGTCTGTTTGTTTGTATGTGTGTATGGTACGGCTTCACGCCAAAACTACTGGATAGATTGAATTGAAATTCAACAAAAATGTTCTTTGTAAACCAAGGAAGACTTTAGGCTACATATTATCACGCCGTATGTTATGGGAGGTAAGCAATATTGATTTTAAAAGGTTTTTGTTCGTAATTGAATGCACAAAATGACATGTTAGTTAGTTGCAAAACCATTTAGATAATTTTTACACATAAACCTGATATTGTAGCAATCTAGAAGAAATCCAACTTATTATCTACATAATTCAGATACCCGTAATGCCATCTGTTGACCGAAAAAAGTACTTACTATCAAAAGCATGAGAATTACACCAAAATATATTTTTTAGTTACTAATGATACTTTTAAAACGTCATAAACAGTGATTATTTTGATACAAAACTTACCGTTATGCGTTTGATGCATAATATAAAAAAAGATTTGGTCTGATTGCTCCACTGACGTTATTTTTTTTTTTTTGAACGGTTAAGTCTCTCTACTCCACCTGTAAAGCACCCTGGCTGCTTCTGTACACTTGGACGGAGCTAGGCCGGCAAACTTAGCCAGGACACCTACGCACAACGGAGTCCCTACTCTACTCTATCCGTTGCGGGGTTTTTTTTTTATGGATGGGAAATCATCACAATGACTTCTTCCGCTCTGGGTAGACTGGAAGGGAGTGTCAGACTCTTACCGACTAAAACCCATCTGTGTTTCTCCTTATGATCTTTGCGTTCCAGGGTCACGGTGACTCTTTCGAACAAATTCCGCAACCCTAGCAGACTCTGGCCCTAACGGGCCCCGTCTACTTAGCTGACATCTCTTGGAGGCGCGCATGGAAAACAACGCTTCGTCGACCCGGACCAGTGGCGCTGTATAGGGTGTGTAGCTCCATCCCTCCTTCTCGCTCGAACGACTCACGCTTTAACTCGTCATGGTAGGGCCGCTGGTTGTTATCGGGCCGCGAGCCACCCAACGCTCGCCGTACGCAGGCCCGTGCCTACGGTGGCCGAGAATCGCCCTGCGACTCCTGACGCCCGGGGCGTCTGCTTCTGTTTCGGCGGCTAAGGCGTGACGTTTGCCTCTCCTTCACGCGGGCCGCCCCTTCCTTTACTAGCATTACTGTTTCGCAAAAGGAGGTGACGGCTTCCCACGCCTCCTCGCTCTGGACCATGGAGTGAACCAGAGCCGGTAGCGAGAGGTCGCCGTCGCTGATCACCTCGACGAGGACACGGCGGTGCTCCGCCCAAGCAGGGCAGACCTTCATCGTATGCTCCGCCATGTCCTCTGCGGGGGTAGACTTCTCTTATGGTTGGTTTTCCCATGGACAAACTTTATGTAGCTCTATCGCGTGTTAACAACCTTAGCAAGTTTCATCAACATCGTGTATTGCATCATTATCCACAGTCCAACTTCGCTCACTGCTGAGCATAGGCCTCTCTTTTCGTGTGCCAATCCCCACGTTCCTGTGCCAGCCTCATCCAGGTTCTACCCACGATGGCAACAATATCGTCCGCCCATCTCGCCGCCGGCCAACCAATACTTTTTCTTCCAGTCCTCGGACGCCACTCAGTCACTGCCTTACTCCACCCACTTATCATCACCGCGCCTTGCCAAGTGTCCTGCCCAGCTCCACTTTAGTTCTACAATTCGTTTTCCGATGTTGAAAACCTTCGTATGTCTTCGGATCTCGACGACGTACCTCTACCAAGCATGGAACGCTCTATGGCTCTCTGTGCAACTATCAGTCTGTACACAGCCTCCTGCGTGAGCGTCCATGTAAGTAAGTCATGGTGGGAAAAGCACACTGGTAATAAAGGCGGGAATTCAGACATTGCGGAATTTCGGCAGGCTTCAGAATGTCGTCCATTTTGATAAAAGCGGCCCATCCAAGGTGTGTTCCTCTCGATACCTCCGTTTGTTGATTTTCTTTGCAAATTGAAAGGATATGGCCAAGATAAACATATCGGTTAATCATCTCCAACAATTCATTTCCAGATTTGAATCGCTGAAGGTGTTTGCCATAACCTTCGTCTTGGTCATATTCATCCCAAGACCCAACTTAAAAGAAGCATCTTAAAGATTTTGAAGCATTTTCTGGGGGTCATCGAAGTTCTCAGTGAAAACCACAAGCCGAGGGTTCTGGCTGGCTGTATGACTCGCTGCTCGAGAGCTTGAGGTCAGTATGGGGTGAAGTGATGATGATGATGATGTCATGATGAGGTAGCTGCACGAAGGCTGCGCTGACGTTCAATGTCGAGGGTCACCAGTTTGGAGGTAGCGGAACAGAGAGTAAAGTCCCACATACCTCCACTAGAAAGAGAGGATCCTCCGACCAGACGGTTGTTTGTGTCTGGTGGGCAACTGCCCGAGAGTTGATATTCGGGCTTTGCATGTGTTCTAATCGCACGGTAAACTTTGATATCGCGATTTAGGATTTTGTAGTTAGTTCGCAGCTGTCGAGATAGATGGCGCTGCGAGTCTCGTTTGTTGATTCTGCTACGCTGATTTTTTGTGGCGGTATTAATGTCGCCTACAATAGTTTCGATGAAATGAAAGAAGCATTATCATTACAACGTTTCTCACGAAAAATTATTTGAACAGAAGAGGTGATAGTCGACGGCGCGTTGTGTTCCACGCGCGTCACAAAAAGATGTCAGCATAAAGACGAGGCCCGCTAGGGCCAGTGCCTGCCAGGATTGCTGAATTTGTTCGAAAGTGTCACCGCGGCCCTGGAACGCAAAGGGCATTAGGAGGAACACAGATGGGTTTTAGTCAGTAAGAGTCTGACACTCCCTTCCATTCCGCCCAGAGCGAAAGGAGTCATTTGATGTTTTCCCATACATAAAAAAGAGGCAAGCAATGATAGATATTGACTGTTCGTATTAGATATACGAACACATTGATCGTACCTAGCCACATCATTTTACAATACATACACGCGAACGAAGTCGCGAGCAACAGCTAGTTTTACAATAAAAGTTCAAATTATACTTCACCGTTACATCCTCGAGATTTATATTTACCAGGTAGTACATATCTCGATGTACTGGGCACCGAGCACAATTTCAGAGCTAAAAAAAAACAGAAACAACCTACCACTAGCGCCACGCTCGGCATACCCGTGCAACACACGCAACCGACTGTCATTCATTTTTCTTGTGCGGGCATCGCAGCGTCAAATTTTTTAAAGTAGTGTTTTTAATAGTTAGGTATTTAGTGATTTTGATTCGATTCCAACTAAGATAAAAGTGTTTATACAACTATGGGGAAAACATAATATTCGGAAAAAAATTCGCCGATTGGAGAAAAGTCTGCGCAGACGTTATTCCAGTGATTCAAATTCCGTTCTTGCTTACTTTTTGCGCTGTATCGTTACTGGTAATTAGGTACACAGATCAGATATCATTATTTACCTAAATAGTAGGTAACTAGTTATAATACACCATTAAAATCGACTAATTTTTTTTTTTCATATAAGTAAAAGTACCCTCTTTCGTCGCGATTATTAGCGACTATCTTGAATGTTTACATTCGTATCCAAAGATATTTATTATGTCCCGTCAGCGTTTACGTTCACGATAATTCGATAAAACCTCTCGAGAAATAGCGTGCTTTAATAGCACTATGACGAGATCATAGTTGCACACTTTCGAGTATGTAGGTAATAGTTATAATCAAAGTTTATGCGTACTATAACGAGATTATAGTCGAAACTTTTACACACACTCACTAGTACCTACTGTAACGAGATTACAGTCACATAAAACGGGCTGTGCCTCAGTGTCATAACCAGATTATGACCATTGTTTTTATCTCATAACCCCACAGAGTTCGTCGAAGATCGTTCACACAGGCCATACCCCAGGTCGGATGAAAGTAGCTCTGAGGCCGAATGGTCTGATACCGCTAATACTTACGCAGTAAGGTCAACGGCGGCAGCCCCTGAAGTTCTCACCCTCGAGACACCTTCGGAGCATAATGAGATAATTCATTCCCCGGTTGCGGGGCCGCAACTCTCAGGTGTAAATATACAGTCGGATGCATTACCTACAGCAGTGACAACCGATCAACAGCAGACGTTGCCTGCTGACATATTAGAAGTGTTAGGCCAAGCCAAAGGGAAACTCGAAGTTTGCGGACATAAAATTCAAGAAGAAGTCTCTGAACGTTGGGGGCGTATTATAACCGAAGGTTTGAACAAAGACCAGAAGCGGGACCTGCTGGATAAGTTGCTAGTGCCTGAAAACTTTACTCTAGTGAAGGCACCCAAATTAAATCAGGAAATAAAAGCGGTCTTAACAAAATCAGCTCGAAACAGAGACAAACGTTTAGAGAGATCCCAACACCACTTAGGGTTGTTAACTTTAGTGTTTATATGAACCAATCTTGATGATTCATTTTATGTTGGGTTTAATTATAGCTATATTGAATTTCCTTTGGAAGTTGAACTTAAAAGAAAACCTCCTCAACTTAAAATCAATATAATCTAGTAAAGTGAGCTAAATAAATATTTTTTCAACACATTTGCTCAAAAATTTAATTACGAAGCCTGTATACATTGTTCGAAAGTGAAAATTTACGCACCACACAATGGAATGTGCGGTAAAATAGGTACTCTCACCTAAGTACATAGTTCACCGCACAGTGCTATTGTATAACGCCGTGCGGTAAAATACTTACGTATTCTGTACGGTTTAAACCCCTGTGGGGGCTCCGCAAGAATTTAGAAAACTATTAAAAACACCTCTCTCTAGTCGACCGTTCCACGATACGTACCTAATACGGATACGTGCACTCGGGCGACTGTTTGACGCGGTGTCTCACGAGCATATCACGAGGCGCAGCCGAACTTAGTCGCCACCACAGTACAATAATTGTACTATGTCTATACCTATCTATGTATACTAATATCAACCAATTGATGAAAAATAAAAAAAACAGTTTCATACCTCCCATTACATTTTTTAAAATAAGTAACTGTTACATTGACCATTGTACTCGTATTATGCTTAGTACCTGGATGACCGAGCTTTGCTCGGTTTTTGGTTTTTGGAAACATGGATAAAACAATAAAAATGAAACCTAGGTGGTAGAGCGATATCGCCTCCGGAACCCCCTGCATACTAAATTTCATGAAAAGGGTTGGAGCCGTTTCCGAGATTCAGATTATATAGGTACATACATATATCCAAGAATTTCTCGTTTAAAGGTATTAGATAGATTAATAAAGAATGCACACCGCTCCGGCCCCGGCGACACACCGGTGTGTCGCGAATTAATCGCGAATTTAATGTTTATTTACCTATTACATAAGATATGAGAAAGATATTTTTTTGGGAATTTTCACATGTCGGGGCCGCAGCGGTTAAGACATTTTTGTTTTATTATAGGGTTCCGTCAAGTATTTCGGTTTACAAAAGGGTTCCTTCAACAAAAAAGTTTGAGAGCCGCTGGTCTACTCCTACGCGTTGATACTCACTGAACGCTCGGCCAACGTGTGATCGCTGTTTGCAGCTCGTGCCAAATTATTTTGGATATGACCACTTGCAGTTTAACACGCTAGGGTTATGTACTGCTTAACCGGACTAGACCTTTGACTCGAGTACCTACTAATACTCCAGTCGTGCGTCGAAGCTAACAACCCCCTTTTTAAAAAAAAAACTATTTTACGTGAAGACAATTAGTGTCAATGTTGTTTGCGTAAATGATTCGGATCTGTGCCACTAGGTGGCAGAGCCTGCGTCGTGCACGATCCATCTAATAGTATAGTATCTCCACGACAGTGCAGCAGTGCGATTCTGTAAACATGTCGTAGTGAACACTTCGACAAACAAAAGGTGCAGTGAGCTTGGACTGACGTAAGCTGTCAATAACGCTAGTGATGGACAAATCTATTAGAGAATCCTGTCGATAAATCGAGTTTACTGAATTTTAATGCTAAAGCCAAATATTTATAAATACCTACCTAAAAGACTGATTATCCAAATTTCTACCTAAATATTACTAAGTAGGAACGACACAAAGAACAATTCCAACCTGAGTACCTGAGTTACTAATTTAACTGTTGCCAATAATAAATTTACCTACAAAGAGTAGGTATTCATCCTCACCTTATCATATTTTTCTGTTGGGACAAATCAATCAATGAACCCATTCACAAAGCACACCGCGCATGCGAAAAGTGAAAATGACAATTCAAACTAGCGTAGTGGTCACTCCACCGTATTCAGCCGACTCTAAGAAGAGGGTGAACACGCGAACGTAGGTAACGTTCAGTCGTTCACCCGTTGACCGCGCTTGCGTGAGAAGTGCCAGGACAACGAAGTGTTCCCTTCACCCTATTCCGGTGACTATAAGGCAAGGGGAAGTGAATGTTCCCTTCGACCGCGTTATTTTTTAATCTTTGATTCTTCCATAAACATTCAGAGAATATTTTATATTCAAAACTTAAAAATATCTAAAATATTTTTTGGGATGTAAGCAAATTAGATTTTTTTAAATGGTATTCTTTAGGCGTTTTTGTACCTACTTTTTTCCATAAGTAGGCAATCAATTATATAAGCCTGACTTCAATAAAAAAAACGGCTACTGTTCAAAGCTTTACTTATTAATAAAACAAATCCGGACGCCTAATGAAACCCTGTTATGTCGGAATAAATATTCTAATTCTGTCTTGAAACGCGTGGCTAGCTTCCGAAGTGTGAGCCATTGTGACCATTGTCGACCCTGAAAACGGGTGAACACTGACAGTATAACTACCTACTTTTTGACGATCGTATGACCACCGAGCGAGCAGCGATGCTCGAAGACCCAATATTAAGACTCAAATGTGGCAAGTGGTGTTAATGATGACGAAGCTTTTGTTGCTTCTGCTGCCAAAATGGCAAGAGTAGAATCAAAACCGAATCAACCCGATCCATGATGAACCGAGCACAACCTTCCAGATTTTACCACCAACACAAAATGTGCATTCCAATCTGGTTGACAAAAATAGCAGTCACGATGGAGAGGACACCTTATGATATTTAATCACTCATTATTGAGTTTTGTGGTGGAGAAATAACAATGTCAAGTTCAGTGCCAAGTGAACTATTGTTTAGTGTAGCTGGCTTAATTTTTGGAAGGAGACAAAGCCACAAAACTATTGTTTGTGAAACATAATTTGCCTATCCTTAGTTTTGATTAGGTACCTACCTACTAGCAGGTAATGTTTGTATTTTTAAGAAAGTGTACCCATTGAAATAAATATTTACGACTTTCTATTACTACAATCAATCATGAGTTATTATTTTTCCACTTCCACGAACACCTCTGCCTAATTGGAACAATGTAATTTTGGACTCTTACTGAACCCAGCTAAATCTCAAGCATTCATTGTTGGTGGCAGATACATGCTCAGCCTATTGGATCACCAGTCTCTGCCGCCTGTAGTGTATGACTCAGTGCTCATTTTATACTCCAAAAGCGCTAAAGTTGGTAAGAGGATATTCTACTCTTTCCAGTCTCATAAACGTCTCCAAAAATTCTTACCATTTCACACTAAGGTCAGTCTTGCTCAATCTCTTCTTCTACCACTTATAGACTATGCCGATATCTATTTTCTAGATGCTTCTGAGGTACCTACTCCTAAACAAACTCGAGCACTGACACTTCTCTTCTCCTTCGTACTCTGCATCACACTTCCTGTCGCTGTGGTGGCTCCTTCTCTGTTACTGCAGTGCATCTCTGGAACTTGCTCCCACACTCCCTATGCAACAGCCCTTCTCTTGATGTCATCAAGAGAAAAGTTAAAGAGCATTTCCTTTTGAATTTGACATAATTCTCTTATATATTATTATGTATGTGTATTTATTTACAGTTATGTATGTAAGTACTTATATTTATTTATTATAAAATTATAATGTGCACTGGATCCTACCCTCTATTGTGATCTTTCTCTATCACTCAGTTTGCTGGGAGAAAATTCGTTAAGCTCACCTTTGTACAGCTGTTATGGTGTACGATAAAGAATTAAAAACTAATCTTGTGGTTCAAAATACCACTGAAATTGCCACCATTTGAGAAGAAGAATAAATGATAAATATGGCTCACTGACTTGAATCTTTTCTATTCTAGCAACTTGCTTTATTATTATTAATAATACCTGATTAGTATAGCTAATCAGGTATTATTAATAATAATAATAAATTGTCCTATGCATTGATGCTTACTTCTGCATAGCTACATAAAATTAAAACCATGTTACCAACAAATTAAGGTGCAGCATCATCAACTTTATTCAGATCTAAGCAATATTTCCTATCTTTTGTACTTGGAGAGGATATAAATAAATCAATATAAGGCGAAATTACAATTTTACTCATTTTTATCCACATAAAAAAATACTAATACATCTTTTGAACTGAGCCAGTGGCAGGCAGAAGCCTGCGGAGTTCCCATATTCTGGATCTTCTGCTGAGGTGCTAATGGCAAAGTTAGAAAACTTGTCTGGATGGAAGCTGGCCGGCTGCCTATAGCTGAAAACAATGGGTAAACATAATTCATCATTATGCTAACTATTTTCTACATTATTTCCCATGTTATGCTGATTGGTAATTCTATTTTTCAATAAAACATTAATCTATGTTTTAATTTATACAGCACATCAGTTGCATATTGTGAGCGTCTGAAACAATTCCATCCATCACATGGAACAATGTTACTCCTAGCTATTTTTAGAATAATCAGAGTTACAACTCTTATTAAGTGCCCCCATCAATCACTAATAAAGAACGGTGCCCCATTCATGGCTTTCGTGGTCTACATTGTTATAATGTGTAAGTATTCCTATTTAATTTCGTAGTAAAGCAATACCTACTCAATTCATTGCGGTATACCCTTTGATTTGTGATCAAAAAAATCAAGATCAATCAATCAATTATAAAATTAAGATAACGTTTCAGCTTAGTAGGTAAACAATATATTATCACATCTTCAACTAATCCTTCTTTCTTATCTAGTATTGGACGGACCGAAAATCTAACATAAAAAAAAGCTGCTGAGCGCGCCGCAACTAGGCGACGGGTGGGGGGTTCGAGGAAGTAAGATAACTTACTAACACCGAGGAGCGTGTGCGCGGTACGCTGTTCGTGACAGGTTATTCCGGCGAACAATGTTTGAATTTGAACAAAACTTTATCCGCTGCGGCCCCGACGTGTGAAAATTCCCAAAAAAAAGTAAATCTTATGTAATAGGTAAATAAACATTAAATTCGCGATTAATTCGCGACACACCGGTGTGTCGCCGGGGCCGGAGTGTATATTAATGTTAGTAGTAGTGTTGATACCTATGTGTTTTTTGGGATAAAGAATTCAAAAAAATTGTGTCAAAAACATTAATCGCCTTCATAATAATCACTTTTTACCAGACTGCCAAGGAAGGGCTATGTTTTTATAAGAAGTTTTCTTTAGGTACCTATCTCTGCAACCGATTGAAATAAAAATCTATATCAGACTATATCTATATCAGTGACATTGTTCGGGCAAGTTATCATTTGGACAAATGATGACAAAAAAAAATATGGCACTTACGGATAAAAAAGAAAAGGAACACAATAGAGAACCAAATCGGTTTGCCATGTTAGTTAGTATTTAAACCACATTATATTTTATATAATGCTGTGATATAAAAATACCTCCATAGATAAATCTTTAGCCGTTAAGTAATTATTTCATTGTATTCTATAACCGAAGACCCGAATTCAATAGAATTGAACAAAAAATATGATTGGCTTAAAAGCCTCAGTAGCCAACACAGCAAAATCTCAAAAAAAGCAATGTCGCCACTCGCCAATGAAGTTCGAAAAATTTTCAAACGTCGCGTCGGTATGGGTAATGAATGCTTACCTACCTATTTTTAACCAAACAAAAGAAAGTTTTGAAGTTCTCCGAGTTTCGAATTTTATAGGTACCTACGTAGTGATAATTATTAAATATGTGATGATCGTAAATGTGTTTAAACCGAGTCGGGCCGACAGTACGGCCGACCTACCAAGATGTGATAATATATTGTTTACCTACTAAGCTGAAACGTTATGGATGGAATTGTTTCAGACGCTCACAATATGCAACTGATGTGCTGCATAAATTAAAACATAGATGAATGTTTTATTGAAAAATAGAATTACCAATCAGCATAACATGGGAAATAATATAGAAAATAGTTAGCATAATGATGAATTATGTTTACCCATTGTTTTCAGCTATAGGCAGCCGGCCAGCTTCCATCCAGACAAGTTTTCTAACTTTGCCATTAGCACCTCAGCAGAAGATCCAGAATATGGGAACTCTGCAGGCTTCTGCCTGCCGCTGGCTCAGTGCAAAAGATGTATTAGTATTTTTTGATGTGGATAAAAATGAGTAAAATTGTAATTTCGCCTGATATTGATTTATTTATATCCTCTCCAAGTACAAAAGATAGGAAATATTGCTTAGATCTGAATAAAGTTGATGATGCTGCACCTAAATTTGTTGGTAACATGGTTTTAATTTTATGTAGCTATGCAGAAGTAAGCATCATTGCATAGCACAATAATAATTATTATTAATACAATTATGGCTGATTAGTATAGAAAAGTAAGTTGGTAGAATAGAAAAGATACAAGTCAGTGAGCCATATATTATCATTTATTCTTCTTCTCAAATGGTGGTAATTTCAGTGGCATTTTGAATCACAAGATTAGTTCTTATTTCTTTATTGTACACCATAACAGCTGTACAAAGGCTAGCTTAACTCCAAGTTGAATTTTCTCCCAGCAAACCTTTCAGTGATAAAGATGACAATAGAGGGCAGGGCAATCATCATCATGACAATCCAGGGCACATTATATATTTTATAATAAATAAATATAAGTACTTACTTACATACATAACTAAATATAATTATACACATACATAATAATATATAAGAATATTATGTCAAAATCAAAAGGAAATGCTCTTTAACTTTCCTCTTGATGACAATCAACAGAAGGGCTGTTGCATAGGGAGTGTGGGAGCAAGTTCCAGAGATGCACTGCAGTAAGAGAGAAGGAGCCACCACAGCGACAGGAAGTGTGATGCAGAGTACGAAGGAGAAGAGAAGTGTCAGTGCTCGAGTTTGTTTAGGAGTAGGTACCTCAGAAGCATCTAGAAAATAGATATTGGCATAGTCTATAAGTGGTAGAAGAAGAGATTGAGCAAGACTGACCTTAGTGTGAAATGGTAAGAATTTTTGGAGACGTTTATGAGACTGGAAAGAGTAGAATATCCTCTTACCAACTTTAGCGCTTTTGGAGTATAAAATGAGCACTGAGTCATACACTACAGGCGGCAGAGACTGGTGATCCAATAGGCTGAGCATGTATCTGCCACCAACAATGAGTGCTTGAGATTTAGCTGGGTTCAGTAAGTGTCCAAAAATTACATTGTTCCAATTAGGCAGAGGTGTTCGTGGAAGTGGAAAAATAATAAGTCATGATTGATTGAAGTAATAGAAAGTCGTTAATATTTATTTCAATAGGTACACTTTCTTAAAAATACAAAAATTACCTGCTAGTACCTAATCAAAACTAAGGATAGTCAAATTAATTATGTTTCACAAACAATAGTTTTGTGGCTTTGTCTCCTTTCAAGCAATTTCTTAGGGGTTAAGAAATTAAGCCAGCTGCACTAAACAATAGTTCACTTGGCACTGAACTTGACAATGTTATTTCTCCACCACAAAATTCAATAATGAGTGATTTCCATATCATGAGGTTACTATCGCTGCTGTCATTAAAGGTGTCCTCTCCATCGTGACTGCTTTTTTTGTCAACCAGATTGGAATGCACATTTTGTGTTGGTGGTAAAATCTGGAAGGTTGTGCTCGGTTCATCATGGATCGGGTTGATTCGGTTTTGATTCTACTCTTGCCATTTTGGTAGCAGAAGCAACAAAAGCTTCGTCATCATTAACACCACTGTCTTGCCACATTTTAGTCGTAATTATTCGGTCTTCAACCTTCGCTGCTCGCTCGGTGGTCATACGAATTGTAAATTTTATTATTTTTTCCCTCTCCCGCCGTATGTTTTGATAGTTTATGTACTCGATGCGAGGCGCGAAGGTTAGATTAGGTGATCAACACTGTCCACCATGAAATACCTGGGATTGGTGCTCGACAGCCGGTGGGATTTCGGACCCCACTTCCGACGGCTGGCGCCCAAGTTGTTGGGCGCGGCTGGGGCGCTGTCAACGCTGCTTCCCAATCTGGGGGACCCGAGCACCGTCTGCAGGCGGTTGTACGTGGGGATCGTGCGATCGATGGCCCTGTATGGGGCCCCGATCTGGGCGGCTGACCTGACGGCCGGCACCATCTCTGTTCTGCGGAAGCCGCAGAGGGTGATGGCCGTCAGAGTCATCAGGGGTTATCGCACGATCTCCTACGAGGCGGCTTGCGCACTGGCCGGATCTCCGCCCTGGGACCTGGAGGCAAAAGTCCTCGCGTCAATGCATCGGTGGCGCGAGGACGCGCGGGCGCGCGGGGAGCGACTGACGCAGCGACATTTTGAGCTGCGTCGGTCGCAGCTGCGCGAGGTCCTGGTGGCGGAATGGCGGAACAGGCTTTCACGCCCTACCGCCGGCCTCGTCACTATCGAGGCCATCCGGCCAGTGCTCGACATGTGGCTCGGGAGAAGGCACGGCTCCCTGTCGTTTCGTGTGACACAGGTCCTCACGGGGCATGGTTGCTTCGGGAGGTTCCTGTGTCGCATAGGCAGAGAGCCGGACGCTCGGTGTCACCACTGCGTCGACTGTCGGGAGGACACGGCGCGGCATACGCTGGCAGAGTGTGCCGCCTGGGAGGAGCCGCGCCGTGCCCTCGTCTCTGTGGTAGGCAGTGACCTCTCGCTGCCGGCTGTAGTCCGTTCTATGGTCGGCGGTGAGGAGTCCTGGGACGCGGTGGTCTCCTTCTGCGAAACTGTCATCTTGCAGAAGGAGGCTGCGGAAAGGGAGAGGGAGATGTCGAGTGCTCACCCGGCCCGCAGCAGGCGCACCGGGCGTCGGAGGAGGGCATACGCTGCCCTCCTTCTGCCCCCCTAACTGGGTCCAGGGGCGGCGGACTTGGGGATGTCCGTTGCCCCCCATTCATCCGGACCCGAGGTGGCGGCGCGTGGTGTTCCCGTGCGCCCCTCTGACGTCGCGGGGGGAGTTAAACACCTCACTCCCCCCGCTTACGAGATGTGGCCCGCAGAGGCGGGCCGGCACCAGCCGGGGATTACGGAAGTCGCATATGTTCCCGCGATCCCCGGCGTAGGTGGAAGTTGGAACACCGGGGTGGTTTTAGTCAGTAAGAGTCTGACAGACCCCTCCGCCCGCCCCAGGGCTGAGGACATCCATGAGGATTTCCCCCCGTAAAAAAAAAAAAAAAAAAGGTGATCAACACTGTAAAAAAGGTAGGTATACTGTCAGTGTTCACCCGTTTTCATGGTTGACAATGGTCACAATGGCTCACACTTCGGAAGCTAGCCACGCGTTTCAAGACAGAATTAGAATTTTTATTCCGACATAACAGGGTTTCATTAGGCGTCCGGATTTGTTTAATTAATACATAAAGCTTTGAACAGTAGCCGTTTTTTTTATTGAAATCAGACTTTTTTATTAATCTGGTAACACATTAATAACGCGTGAAGGTGAGGTGACCAAAACTGTCAAACTTTAGGTAATTACCGTCAAAGAGTAGGTATTTACTGTCAGTGTTCACCCGTTTTCATGGTCGACAATGGTCTCACATGGTCCACACTACTCCAGCCAGTCGTTTTTTTTTTATTGAAATCAGGCTTTTCTTGAAAGTGAGATCTCTAATTATTACTTACCCCTCAAATAATTGATTGCCTACTTATGAAAAAAAGTAGGTACCTACCAAAACGCCTAAAGAATTAAAAAAAAAAATCTGTTTTACATAAAAAAATATCTAAAAGATTTGAATTTAAAATACTCTCTGAATGTTTATGGAAGAATCAAAGATTAAAAAAAAAACGCGGTCGAAGGGAGCGGTCACTTCACCTTGCCTTATAGTCCGCTGAATACGGTGCAGTGACCACTTCGCTTGTTTTCAAATTGTTGTTGATTTAATTAAATTTCCACTTTTCGCACGCGCAGTTTGCTTTGTGTTGGCGTACCAAGTTTCATTAAAATGGGTTCATTGATTACCCAATATAAGGACTTAGCTAGCAGGGCTCGGAAACCGGTTAATTTTCCAAACCGGTTTTGGTCATTGACCTCGAACCAGAAACGATTGCGGTTTAGGTTTCGGTTACCGATATTTTAACCGGTTAATGGAATAACCGTTTTTTCACAAATTCCGATTCTGTTGAGCGAAATTAACCGGTTAATTTGAGTTTCGACGGTATAAACGAGTTCTACCTACGACACCACCTCTCTTACACCTACAATAACAACGCTCTCGCTCTACGGCAACGAATACGCACTCAAAAACTTATTGTATTCGACCACGTTGCTGGCGGAGTACGTTCTGTGAGACGTGTGTGTAACAAAACACTTGAATTTCATGAATTGCGTTGTTATATAAGGTGTACATTGTGATTGACTTACGTAAAAAAAAAATTATTATTATCAAATGAAAGACTTACCGGATAGTTAACCATTTTTTACAGAAGCTGAAGAGGATACAATTTCTGATTCTAATGCAGAGAATGGTAGGTAAAAAAACAGTGCAAGTTAAACATAACATTTAATTCGTATTCGTACCATGAAATCAACTTTGTACAATCTACCTTGTGTTCTAGATAATAAAGATTCTCGGTCTTTGATATCATTAAAGAAGCGTCACAGAAATGTAGTTGATTCAGGTGCAGTAACAATAGACTGTACTGATTAACGAAGTTCAAAAAAGGAGGTCCTGTATTCGACCCGTACCTATGTGTGTACCTTGTTTGTCCGCGATTTTCTCGAACACTACTTATCCGAATTGGATGGGGTTTTCGTTATTCAAACGCATATTTTTCAAGGAAGGTTATCATTAGGATCTGATGAATATTTTCAGAGATAGACAGTGGAACTCTTCAATATTGTTTGGAGTTTGATACTACTACTGTATGTGTGCTGGGTTGGAGGACAGTGGCGGCCTTAGGGGGTGGCGAGCAGGGCCACCGCCCGGGGCCTCGCTCTTGCAGGGGCCTCGCGCAACTCGAGTTTAACAATGAAATGAGTTATTTCGTATTTATCATTTCTTTTTTCCCAACTAGATATTGGGGTCGGCTCCCAGTCAAACCGACTTTAGTTGAATTCCAGTAATTTACGTGGAGCGGCTGCCTACCAGACCTCCACAACTCATTAACTAATGAGTTATTTCGTAGCTCATTATGATTCTACTTAAAATTTTACTCGGAAAAGCCGCAATCATAATCAGATACCTACCTTCGATTCATATTCCTTACCTAAATTTAAAAGGGCCTCGCGAAGGTCTTCGCCCGGGGCCTCGCAACGGTAAAGGAGGACACTCACTTTGTGCAATAAAACTCTTGTTCACTTGAAACTATTCACTGACTTACATAATAACGTGATGATCTGAACTGAACTGAATGCTCAAAATGTTCTAGGAAGTAGCAGCAAGGCAGCAACAACAAAGATTCACAATATTCAAACTTATAACTACAGGTTATTATTTACACTAATAATTGTTCATGATTGATCATTGCAATGATGATAGGGCTGTCCTGCACATTCCTCCCGCCGTTCGACGTCCGCCGCTGACGTCGCAGTTGCAGAAGACGGTGCAGGATGGCCGCTCCCGATGGGTAGCACTACTATCTTCTTCACTGGACGTCGCAGTGTTCCTCCTTTCGTGCTCACGTCCACCGTGTGCACAACTCCATCTGGGCCGGGGAAAGTAGCACAGATGCGTACTCTGTTCCACATGTTCCATGGGAGGTTGCCGTCTACGATGAGTACTAGATCGCTGACCTTGGTTATTGCCTTTGGTGTGCGGCTCTCTGCGGTTTTGTAGTTCTGGAAGGTGTTCTTTAAGCCATTTGGCCCAAAGTATATCGACGAGTCTCTGAGCCGCGCGCCAACTGGCTCGTAGATGCAGGTCGCTGTCATTGAATTCTCCTGGTGACGCGATGTAACCTGGACCTCCCAAAATAAAGTGATTGGGTGTCAAAGCTTCAGGAACTTCAAGGTTCACAGACACGTGGGTAAGTGGACGGCTGTTCACGGTGTGTTCGGCTTAGATGAGTAACGTGTGGAGCACTTCTTCGCTCGGGAATCGCTCGTTCAAAGTGGTGGTGAGTGCTGTTTTCACAGATCTCACCATGGGTTCTCAGGCGCCTCCCATGAAAGGTGCACCTGGTAGGATGAATCACCAGTCGATCATCTTTCTCAAGGCTTCTGCTGTAACTGCGAAGATGGCGGTTCGTAGCTCCTTCTCGGCGCCGTGAAAGTTCGTCCCGTTATCGCACCACAGTTGCACTGGGCATCCTCGGCGCGCTATCATACGTCGCAATGCCATGACTGCCGAATCTGTATTCAGCGATGTCACAAGATCAAGATGAATGGCTCGCGTCGTGAGGCATGACTGTGAATAAGGCGACATATCTTTTTTGGTGACTTAGTCCCGATGTGATGGTCAACGGCCCGAAGTAATCCAAACCGCCGAAGGAATGGTCTCTGGTGGTGTGTTAAGCGACAGGAAGGGAGATGGGAATGGGATGTCATCGGTTGTGGTGGAGTGGCTGCTTTTATACGGCATCGTATGCATCTGCTGATGATGTTCTAGACGGTCGGTCGCAGACGGAGCACCAAATGTTGCTGACGACATTCGTTGACTATTGTCTCGACGTCTGCGTGATGTAATTGGCGGAGGACATGTTCGATCCACAATCGTGCTGCAAGATGATGTCCATTCAGTACCTTCGGTTTCTTTAGCCGTTCTGTGACGTCTGCCATGGCGGTTATTCTGCTCTTCAGGCGAATCTCTCCCTCTGTGAGTTCTATGCACAGGGCGTGCAGGCGACTTTTTCGTGGTATGGGTATCTCGTTCTTTAGAGCGTCCATCTCTTCTTGAAAGGCTTGCTCTTGTGAAGCTCGCAGGATAAGACTTTCGGCGCTATGCAGAAGTTCAGCGGTGAGAGGAAGGTGATTGTTCGTGTTCGTGGTTTTCTCGCCTCTCTTGTGTTTTGGTTGGCAATGTCTGTTTGTTCTTTTTCCAATCAGTTCAATCTTTTTGGTTCTTTTGTAATTGATGTTCTGTCCTGATTGGCGACGGAGTTGCAGGAACTGTAGAACTCGTGCTGTTGCTCGTAGGTACCTTTCCCAGGGTGAGAATCTGTTTACGTCTGGTATAGCTTCTTTGATCTGTTCGTTTCTTCTTGTCTTCTTCAATCAAGCTAAAGATTCTCTCTTCTCCTGTGATTATGACATGATTCTTCTCGTCAGCTGGCCACGTTTCCGGGGGACCCAGAAGGAATTCTGGACCGTTGATCCTGCGATGCTCTTGACTGTAGTTCTCTGGTACCTCTCTTGTTGCGTCGTCTGCTGGGTTCAATTTGGTTGGGAGCCAGTGCCATTCGTTAGTGGAGCTATGTTGTTCGATTGCCGCTATGCGATGAGCGACATACGGTTTGTAGGATCTGGAACTGTTTCTGATCCATGAAAGCGTGGTTCTGCTGTCGGTCTAGAATGCACACTGGCGTTCACTCTTGTATTTGTGTCGCGCATAGGCCTGCGCCAAGTGCTGTTCCACGTTGCCAAACTTCTTGAAGTATTTGTTTAGCCCTGATGGTTACTGGTGATACAAGTCCCAATGGATCAAATAGGGAAATTACTATTCTAAGAGCTTCTCTCTTAGTAGGCGTGTCGTTCTGTAAGCTGCTCTGGGGTATACGATAACAGATTCAAATTGAATGCAAGCGGTCTTCCGTATATTAGACCGAGGACTCGTTCTATCTCGATGTTGTCTTCCAGCTTAATTGTCTTCGGTCTTAGTAACATCCCCTAGCGCTTTAAGAAGAGCGGTAGAGAGATATGACCATTTCTTGAGTTCGAAATGTGCTTCCCTGTGGATGTCCTCCCCGAACACTTCCGTAATATTGTAATCTGCCACGAAACTACGACTTGATTCACGTTAACATAACCATAGTTTCTACTCGCAAATTGATATTTTGTTATGTACCTATTCTGCCGACATACGGCGCCTGGTTAGCATCACCGCACTTTACAAGTCTTTCGTATCGTAACACTAAATACATACTAAACTAGTGAAAATCACTTCAATTTGTTAAGTTAATTCTACCATACCTGCAATATTTGATAAACATTAAAACTTTCTTGATGTATCGGTTACAGCCTTCCATCAAACACTTTGATTTTTTTGTCTCTGGGTATACAACCCAGAACATATAATATATTTTTCAACACATTTGCTCAAAAAAAACTTTTAAAAAAGCTTTTATTTAAGTGCCCTAAAAAGACAAAAATAAAATTTTAAATCACATTAACCACATTCATTTATGTTTTTACAGAATTGAAATTATAATAAAAGCTTGTCGCGATAATTTTAATTTGTAATTAAAATTTTATAATTAGGTAGGCACCTACTAAACTTGTAAGCAATTTATAATGTTTCTAATTAAATAAAAGTGCCGTGAATGCTTAAAATGTGGAACTTTAACCTTGAACAACTTTTTTGCACACAGGATTTATCGGGTTTGAAATTTACTGCAGTACCTAGTTGATCTGTCAGAATGTTTCTTAATTTAAATTTCATCTGACTGAATATATAGAGATTTCTTCTAGGCATCGCGACAAGCTTTTATTATAATTTCAATTCTGTAGAGTCATAAATGAATGTGGTTAATGTGATTTAAAATTTTATTTTGATCTTTTTAAAGCACTTAAATAAAAGCTTTTTTAGAAGTATTTTACCATTATTTTATTTTATATTTTTTAGTTTCAATCGATAGTTATCGATCAATACGAAAGTCCATCTATAAAACGGAGAGTCCTTCAACAGAAAAACTTAAGGAACGGGGAAAACTATTACCCCTGGATGTGGCATCTATTTCATGGTGGGCCTACCAACTGCCTATCATAAATTAATGCGTATACAAAATTTCAAGTCCCAGCAATTGAAGATTGAGGAGTTCCATAGTTCGAAGACAACCCTGAACGTGGCATCTATTTCATGGTGGGTCTACCAACTGACTATCATAAACGAAAGCGTATTCAAAATTTTAGGTCCCAGCAGTTGAATATTGAGGAATTCCATAGTTGCAGCATCATCAGGTCACGTTTATGATTAACATGCATTGTCATCGGTTCTGGACCAGCATGCCAAATTTCAGCCCAATCGGATACCGGGAAGTGGGTCAAATTAAACTTGCAAGATTTGTAAACATACATACAAGTCAAGTTAAATAAAAGTTTTTAATAATAATTAATAAAAAATGCATTTACGAAGCCTGTATACATTGTTCGAAAGTTAAAATTTACACACTAAGCAATGTGCGGTAAAATATGTACTTAGGTATACTTTACAGCTTTTTAATTTCCATAAAAAATAAATAAGAATATCACCAAGGAGTTTCACAATCCTAGAATAAATAAGCTGAATGATCGAACCTCTTTAGAAGCGCTTTTGCTCAATACGTTTGTCTCACTTTAATACTAAAGAAAAAATGAGAGAAGAATAATAAAAATAAATAAATGAAAGATGTACTTCTAATTTTCACCACGCAATTGTTTGCAAATTCGCGCCATTTTCATATTAAATTAGAAACGTCAAAGATTGTTGCGACTTTCCGACTGATGTGTATAAAAAAAGATGGTTTCATTACCTATTGTACTTTTCTCTCTCAAATGTATTGAAAAACGTTGTATGACATCCGTGCAGAAATTGGTTTTTACAAACTCGTGACTATGATAAGCCCTTGACTTCGTCTCGGGCTTACATTCGTCTACTCGTTTGTAAAAACTTTCTTCCCATGGTTAATGTTGGTATAATGACTATGTTATATAAAACACGAATTAAATAGCGGCCGCACGACATTTGTATCTGCGGCGATTCGGCAAACGACGAAAGAAAACAAACACGCACAAAAGTAAGCGCGCGAGAATGTGACAAACGGCAGCGGCAGGCTTGCGTCTGAGTAAAACCGGTTTATTCAGGTTAGCGTGAGTTTTCAAATTCTATTCTCTGCATTAACCGGTAACCAAAATTATTAAGGTTGTGTTGAAACCGTTTTTGTAATTAACCGGTTAATCGATGAACGGTATTATAACGGTTTTTTGAACAGTATTAACCGGTATTTCTAAACCGGTTCCGAGCCCTGTTAGCTAGTATAAAAAACTTTGAGGAGTAAACGATCTTATGCATTGATGTTTTGACTCATAAATACCACTTTTGTACCAATATGAAATTTATAATTATGTAAAATTTGTAAAATTTTATTATTGAAAAAACTCGTTTGACGATGTCGATATGATTGGAAATGTAACGTTTCGTCCATCCCTAGTATCATTGACAGCTGACTTCGTGATCACTACGCCCGAGTCTTTCACTTCGACATGTTTACAGAATCGACCGGCTGTAATGTGAAACAAAAGTACAAACGGCATCGAAAAAGTACTAAGCCAATGCAAAGTGACTTCCCACCGCCACCGAACCAATATTTAGGCGAAAAAATGTGACTCAACTAATTTAATTATAAATATTTTGGCATCCCCTAACCCCCGTGTGACCACGAAAATCGTTCTAAGCGTTACAACGGCATGAAATTCTCTTCTTGTAAGATAGTGTGTGGACCCAACTTAACTCCTACACATTTTTGATGTGCAACAGCAACTCATCTTTCAATGCGATCTGTTTGATGATTTCGTGAAATGGGACGGAAGTGTGTAACAGGAAGCCGGAGAAGCGCGCTATTTGATTTGACCAAAGGGCGCGCGATGGAAGGCTTTGCTGTCTGTTGGTAAAATACTTTATTTGCTTTTTACCAAGGTGAAATGCCAGCACAGGCTACTCCTCTTCTCTCGTCTCCCTTCTATGAAATAAACTGGGAGTTTATAGGAAAAAAAGTCATTGTAGTCATTTAGTATGTCATATCAAAGTCCTAATAGTCATGTAAGTAGGTACAAATACTTCAGAGAAGCGGGGTTTACAATGAAGATATGGAATAAGTAAAGTTGTATTTTTATCGCATCTAGGGACGAAAAGTTTAATGTTAAGTTGATATTGATTTCTGTTCACCCGTCCAGGGCAGTGGGTAATACCTACCTGTAATGGAACAGAAAGGAGGAAGTGACAGACGTGGTTTAGGATGACACATTTTTTTTAGTCTTCCCATGTAGGTACAAAATTTGATTAAAATCCGTCGTAAGATATTTGTACCTATAGGTAGACCTAAACGTCAGCTCAGTCAAAACGATGACGATTGTTGCTCCTCTCTGAGAGGTCCGAGCTAAGATCCACCAAGCAAGCTCAGTGCGGAATGGTGTCTGTCTAGGTGGCCGACCTGTGGAGAAAGTCCCAACTTGGCCACATTTAAATTTGGTCAAGCTGGAAAGATTCTCCCCAGGTTGGCCATCTAGAAACGATTATAACTTTTGAACCAGTTACCGGCAGGTTCCCTATCCATTTGCATAAAATTTTAAGACCTAATATAACTTAGCATAATTTTGTTTGGCATAATTATATTTTCGCATAATGTAATTAGGTACGCATAACAGCTTACGCATAATTTTTTAAGCATAATTTTTCTAACCATAATAATGATTAAGCATAATATTCTAAAGCATAAATTTTTTAAGCATAAAGTTCTAAAGCATAACTTTTACAAGCATAATATCCTAAAGCACAAAATTTACGCATAATGATATTAAAACATATTTTCACACCACCTGATGGAAAACGTCAAATTATGTCATGCCAACCTAACCTAAAGTGAGTAATTTTTGGCCGGTGGGACAGCCGGGCAATAATATTGTACTGGATTTCATTATAACCCGCTGGTCAATAATGTGATTTAAATTTGGAACCTCATCTGTCTGCTCAATTGGCGGTATATTAGGTACTTACAACGCCTTCTGTCTCTGTCTCTCTCTTTCTGTTCCAGAAAGAGGAAAGATATTCTCGATACTCTTACTACTTAGGGATGACATTCTCGAATTTCTACAAAATCATAAGGATTGACCAGGGTCCAGGATTGAAGACAATATTATAAGGTTATGTACGGATTATTGTATAAAAGGATAAGAATAACACTTAAAACCCATTTATTGTCGATTTATTAATTTAAAACTATTTCCTCGATTATCTCCTATGACGTTCTAAATTCAAATTGCATACCTACAGCCAAGCGTCCGAACCCATTCTACCAGCTGATATAAAGCTTTGTGTACATATAAATTGTATTAGGCCTGCACATATTTACTTACCCACAGAGAAGTAAAAAAAAAATCGAAAATCGAGTTGGTCGTGGCCGCTATGTGCTAGGTATACCGAGTGGAACGCAAAAAAGGCGCGGATATTGCAAATCCGTATGGTATTAAACTAACTTTTTTTAAGTAGGTATACAGTATAGTTCTTAATACATATCTCTACTTAGTGTTTGTAAATTTAAAATACTTTGTTTATTGTGTATTATGGCTTCTTATTTTCTCACAGGAGGTGTGAAAAGTAGAGTATCCTCCTCGGGGATAAAGGTGTCTTTGCCTTGGGTTAGCTTGAATCCCTCGCTGCATTCAGGATTCTTGTATTAACTCCCTCGCTTCGCTCGTGAGTTAAATTCTAAACTTAACTCCCGAATCCTTCATTTCGTTCGAGATTCAATATGACGCCCGTGACACAAGACACTGCTTTATCCCCTGGGTGCATAATCTACTATTTTATAGGTATAACAATTTATTTCGACGATTTGGATTTGTAGGTTTTTTTTTCGCTGTAGGAAGCATGAAGCAAGCAAGCATACAGCATGCAAGCAAGCATGCAAGCAAGCATGCTGCAAACAAGAAAGCATGCAGCATGCAGCAGGCAGGGTTTCTGTCACGGCTCCGGCGCTGCGGGCCTCCGGCGGCCTCACGCGTGCTAATCGTCGCAGACGGCTTTCGCTCACCACCGCAGGTTCAGCCGCGGCGGCTCACTCGAATCCGCCTGCTCCTCAGCCCGCGGGCCGCCTCGCCCCTACGCGCCTACGCGATTTTAAATTACACTCTAGGGGTAGGACAAACAAGACTACGTGGAGTTGGTTTTGCAGCAATTCGGTTCTGTCACTAACTTTTGTTGCATAGCATATTATATTCAGTCGATAATAAAGTCATTAGGCCTACTAACGTTATGCTAATAGTAATTAGGCCTACTAACGTTATGCTAATAGTAATTAGGCCTACTAACGTTATGCTAATAGTCATTAGGCCTACTAACGTTATGCGAATCAAATTTATGCCAAAACAAATTAGTCTTTAAGATGATTATGCCAACATAAAATGTATGCCTAAAAAAATTATGCCGAAGTATTATTATGCCAAAACAAATTGTGCCAAAATCGTTATGCCGAAGTATATTAGGACAAAGAACATTATGCGAAAAGAAGGGATCCCTTACCGGCAGATTCCGACTAATTAGATCGTCGCTAGGTGCCTTAGATTCTCCTGATGATAGAAAAGAGAGACTCCAGATCGCCAGCCATGCCAGTGTCAGAGACATTGCAGATTGGTGGATGCCACACGTCTTCCTGATTCTTGTTCCAAATGTCGAAATAATCGTGTGCTACTCAGGGAATAAAATTAAACAACTGGATAATAATATTTAAGTTTGTCATACCTACGTATAATTGAAGCGAACTCACTTATTATTACTGATCACAATAATTAATTAGTCCTCTCATAGACAATTGTAGGCTAGGTACAAGAGAATTGACAAACATTATACTTTTATTGACTTTTATTGTAAAATTACTACCTACTATACGTAAGTACCGTAAAATGGGGTGAATAGGGACCAAAATGATTGAGTCGTGTTGGTTTCTTTGTTAACTAATTTAAAACTATGCAGTTAGCATTCCAGTTTAAGTTTATTGTGTGTACATAAATAAGTAAATAAATAAAAGAGGGGTCAATTGGGACCAGAATAAGTTGAATAGGAACGACTTCAGTATGAATAGGTACTGGTTTATAGGGTTGTCACTGTGTAGTTATAAGATTATTTTTCATATGTGTTTGCAAGAATTTGGTTTATTCAGTCATGTTTCTGTCTAGAACTTTTATTTTATTATTTATGTAGTGTTATTTTACTGTGTGGCAAATATTTACATCAACAGGTATATATTGTTTTCCATTTTCAGATACCTATGCCTCGGGTGTACATATCAAATACTGCAAAGGCAAGAGATATGATCCCTTGTTATTAAAAACTGCTATAGAAGCATATATCAAGCTGAGAATAAGTAACAATATAAATATAACTGAGATTTAAAATATCATTTTTTTTGTGTCATTATAATGTTATTTTTAAACTTGATTTATGATTATTAGTACTATGCTTAATATTTAATAACTTTATATAAGTATTATAACTTTGTTGACTTGAAAATCTAAATCCTTATAAAATGTTTAAAAACTTATTCAAAAAATTAAATTATTTAAGTTAATTTAAAAAATAAAACCGTTGAATTCATGTGCACTACTATTTTATTTCATCTGAAAAGAAATTCCAACAAAATAAATAGATAAGTGGAAATTGATTATTACAACCAAGTAGTGCCAGCCCTGGCAAATTTCCCTATTTACACTATTGTCGTCCCGATTAACCCCAATTTCTGGGTGAATAGGGATTGCATCTATTTTTGCTTAAAAAAGAAAATTCCATACAGATAAAAGAGCACAAAGGTACTGCTTACTTCAAAAGAAATTTCTTCCAGCAGACCTGCGATAGAAAAGTAGACACAGTGTGTAAAAGGGCAGAAACGGAAACTTAAAATAGACTATACTAACTTAACTAAAACATATTATTATCTATTAATAAATATAAATAAAACTACAATAAACATACTAACAAATATACTTACATAAATTAATTTACCTAAATAAATAAATAATTATAATAAAATAATACATATCTCTACATATCTATAAAATACCAAAACTCTTTCGTTGCTATTCATACCTGAGAGGTCCCCATTCACCCCAAAAACAACAGATTTTACAAGTATTTCTAATTCATCAAAAAATATTAAAATCAATTAATACCTGAGACTTACCTTTATTTTATATGATGGCCCAAACACTAAATAACGCTTTCAAATCACAAAATCAAAATCAAAATCAAAATCAAAAGTCATTTATTCAAATTAGGTTGAGAGCCAGCACTTTTTGAACGTCAAATTTTACATAAAGACAGTCCCCCAAAACGCCCACCCGTCACCACTTCCTAGTGTTTTAGCTGGGAAGAAGAAGTGGCGCAACAAACTCCCCAGCAACACATCTGTCTGTTACGTTTTAAGAACTTCAATTAAACAATAGTACGCAAAGTATTTTAAGACACGAACAAAAAAATAAATATGTATCCAACAACATGGAAATCATCATATCATATGGGTCAATATCAACAAAGTGCATTTTTCTTCAATTTTGGTGGCAAAATTTTCTTTACTTTTCGTGAAAAATGAGGACCTGGTATAAGAATAGCAAGTCCAAGCAAGAAGGATCTTCAAAAGGTCTGAGAATATCTCGATAACTTTCTGAGATATTTCAGTTCAATGTCTAGTGTGGCCACCAAAATTGAAAATCGCCCACCAAAATCGAAAGTGCCCACCAAAATTGAAAATCAGTGGCACCATAATTGAATTTCTCTGTCACAATCCTCAATCTCACTAATAAACTGCGTATTTTTGATTCTGAATATTTCTGCTTTTACTCGTGTTTCGCTCCGGTAAGGCAACTATCTCATTTTATTCCATTTCATAATCTTTGTGCTTGTTTCATGTAGCTTGTGTTGTCTCTTTTTAGTCCTGAAATTCTTCGCTGTAATAACTCTATCTCTTTGACTTCACTTTTTTGACTTTGTCTTCGACTGATGCTTCGTCGTACGCGGACGCCGTGATAGATGTGTTGCAGCAAGGACTGGAGTGCTACATTCCGTTTTCTGACGTAAGTATGTCTGGCAATGCTCGTCTATGGTTTGGTGCCGAGTGCAATCGCTGATGCCCTTAGACCCGCGGCGTACCTAGCATGGGTAGACGCTCGTATTCACAAAGCAAATGAAGTGTGCCAGAAGAAGAGAGCCTTCAACAGGGCTGCCAAGTCCTGCAAAAAGGTATTGCGGAGGGCTTATAGTTTGACCACATTAATCGAATTGACAAACAAACTTGCTTCATACCCGGCAGGTAGTAAAGTCTTTCGGTCCCTGGCTAAATCGGTTGAATTTAACTTCTATCGCCCCTCACTACCACCACTGCTGAGACCTGACGGGTCACTGGCCCACTCCGCAGAAGACTCTGTTTGCGGATTCCGGTCAGGCCCAACATGTGAAAATTCCCTAATATAAAATAAATCTTATGTAATAGGTAAATAAACATTAAATTCGCGATTAATTCGCGACACACCGGTGTGTCGCCGGGGCCGGACAGGTTAACTGTATACTTGCAATTGTACTGATTGCGTAGACTTGTGCGCCTGATTTCGTGACTTGGGCGTGTCTTTTTTCCGCAAAAAGGAGTCGCTTTGACCAAACTCCTACCTTTCGGGGTGCATCTGTTCCTGTGACTGATCGGCTCGAGCTCCTAGGCATGGAGTTGACATCCAGTCTCAAATTCGGCACCGCCATCGAGTACAAAACCCAAATTGCGGCCAAAAAGCTGGGCATCCTAAATAGGGTGAAGCGATACTTTAGGCCTGGACAGCTTCTAACCCTTTACAAAGCACAAGTCCGATACTGCAAGGAGTATTGTAGCCACCTTTGGGATGGCTCAGCTAAGTATCAGCTTGTCGCGCTTGACTCGGTGGAACGCAGAGCTGAGAGGCTCATCGGTGACGTAAAACTGGTGGATGCCAAGTTACATACCTTGGCTCATTGCCGCCGTAAGGTTGCCTGTTTATCGGTCTTTACAGATTGTACTTCGGTGAGTGTGCCCAAGAACTACACGACCTCATCCCACTGGCCCCCTGCTACCATCGGACATCCAGACGCACTGCATCTTACCATCCCTACCTTGTAGCTATTTCTACAATTTGCACTAAGCGTTTCCAAACGTCTTTTATAATGCGCACAGCAAAAGAGTGGAACTCTCTGCCTGCGTCTGTTTTCAAAAGCTTACAACCCTAATCTCTTCAAAGTTAGAGTGAACAGGCTCCTTCTGGGTAAGCTCGCTCCATCGTAGACTTTGTCTCTGTCATCTCAAAAAAAAAACTTACGAAATCAGGCGCACAAGTCTGGTTGTGAATTAGCACGACTTGTGGTCAGTTGTGAAGAATTGACGTTGCGAAGTCGTTTGATTGTAACTTTTAGTGCGAGTATCTGGTCTACATACTGCAATTACGGCAGGTTCGAGGACATAAATTTCTTGTTACCGAAGTATGTTGGTGCGTGCTCTCATTATCAAATCCTGAAGATCTCATCGTGCTGCTTGCAAGAGGATCGTGCGCATCAACATCTCTACTATTAAGTATTTGCTGACAACAAAGTGTTGGAGTGACGCATTTGATTCTGCTTCTCTTGCTAGATATCTCTCCCTTTCCCTATTTCGTATTTTCAGCTTGTTCGGGATTGCTCTTTTTTCTTGCTTTTCTTTTTCTTTATGCCATTCTCTTTTTAAGCAGCCTCTCTTTGCTGGTCTTTTTTTGGAATTCTTAAAAACAACGAAATAAAATAAATGAATTAGAAACTTTATCATTATTATGCCACTCGTATATTAATAGGTCATACTTACTGCCACGTACATAACATTTATTGCTAATCAAATTGTCTTGCAACGTAAAAACTGGCTATATTGGTAAAAAACAATACAAAAACAGTACATACTTAAAATTTGGTGGTTCGTTTTCAATTTTGGTGGGGTCAAAACGCCACCAAAGCCACCAAAATTGAGCCACGAAAATTGGAACCAGGTGTAAAAATAGTTATTTATGATATTAGTGCGGTAAGTTGGTTTTTACAAACGAGTAGACGAATGTAAGCACGAGACGAAGTCGAGGGCTTACCATAGTTACGAGTTTGTAAAAACCAAATCCGCACGTGTGTCATACAACGTTTTTCGACACATTTGCGAGAAAACAGTACAATAAGTAATGAAATAAAAAAAATTGTCTTTAGAAATCAGTAGGAAAGTCGCAACAATCTTTGACGTTTCTAATATGAAAATGGCGCGAATTTGCAAAGGGCGCCACATGCGCGTGGTGAAAATTAGAACCAAGTCTTTCATTTATTTTTATTTCTCTTCTCTCATTTTCTCTTTAATATTAAAACGAGACAAACGTATACAGCAAAAGCACTTCCAAGGAGGTTCGAATCGGTTCGATCATTCAGCTTATATTATTCTTGTGATGTGAAACTCCTTGGTGGAATTCTTTTTAATTTTTATGGAAATTAAAAAAAAAACCGTAAAGAATACGCACGGCGCTATAAGTACAACGGAGTTAGCGGTAAAATATGTACTTAAGTGAGAGTACCTACTTTGCCGCACGCTCCATTGTGTGGTGCATAATTTTGAACTTTCGAACGATGCATACAGGCATCGTAAATGCATTTTTTGAGCAAATGTGTTGAAAAAATCTTTTCACAACCACCTGATCGAAAACGTCAAATTATATGTCATGCCAACCTAACCTAAAATGAGTCATTTTTGGCCGGTGGCACAGCCGGGCAATAATATTGTACTGGATTTCATTATAACCCGCTGGTCAATAATGTGATTTAAATTTGGAACCTCATCTGTCTGCTCAATTGGCGGTATATTAGGTACTTACAACGCCTTCTGTCTCTGTCTCTCTCTTTCTGTTCCAGAAAGAGGAAAGATATTCTCGATACTCTTACTACTTAGGGATGACATTCTCGAATTTCTACAAAATCATAAGGATTGACCAGGGTCCAGGATTGAAGACAATATTATAAGGTTATGTACGGATTATTGTATAAAAGGATAAGAATAACACTTAAAACCCATTTATTGTCGATTTATTAACCTGTCCGGCCCCGGCGACACACCGGTGTGTCGCGAATTAATCGCGAATTTAATGTTTATTTACCTATTACATAAGATTTACTTTATATTAGGGAATTTTCACATGTTGGGCCTGAGCGGTAGCCGTAACAGACGTTCGAATTTGGTACGGCGGACTAACTCCGCCCACAAGATTTGGTACGCTCCCGGACCATATCCGCCCGTGTCTAGAGTGGTCCGCCGAACATTATTAATATTAATCGAGTCCGCCGCGGTCCGCTTGTTTGCACAGCGGATTTGGTCCGCACCGTACCAAATCTGGACGTGTGTACGCTTGGGCCGTACCAAACTACCAAAGACTACCATAAAAATTTAAAAAATGTATTTCTCTACAATTTAGCCAATTCTCTGCTTTTTTTCCGCTTTTTACGGTGTGGTTGGTACATGGTGGTTGTAATGTTGCTGCTATTGTTGCCGCTACCACCATATTTTTAGTGCACTTGAAGGTGTTAGATATATAAGTATATATGTAGATATATAACTAGGTATATATATCTAATACATCTAGATTATGTAAATATTTGTTAGATATTATGTATATATATGTAGATATATAACTAGGTATATATATCTAATACATCTACACCTATGTAAATATATAATTGTATCAAAGGGAAAATATAAACAATAGGATTCAATTCTTAATAACTTTATATTTATCTTTTAGTATATAACAACTACATAACTATCGTAGTAGTGTATATGACACAAAAGTCAAAGCCAAAGTCAAAGTCAAAACGTTTATTTCAAGGTGACTCTACTGTCCGTTCGCAAGGGTAGATTCTTATGGAGAAGAACGGACAAGAAACTCCATAGTTACTACATACACAACGTTACGTTATAATATATCAACCATAATGAATAAACACGTTATCATTACCCGTATTTAAAATACACCAGTCATCATAATAACATTACATAACACTTACATAACCATAATATTACATAGTATTACATTATTCATAAGAACTTCATATTTAGAATTATAATACACAATAATAGCAGCAATAAAGTTACTTAACTTTTACCTCGACGTCTCGAACAAGAATGGACTGAGCCACTCGGAGCTCCCCCTTTTATAGTCGTGAACAAACAACTTGAATATTTCTATCTACCGTCATCAAAAATATCAACAACATAAAAGGTGGGTATCCGTTTGGAATATTTTATATGTTTTCTACATTATTCCTTAATATTTTTACTAATGTAGGTACTTTTACAGACATACTGAAATAATGAAAGCAGAATTGAATAATGTAAATTAGGTATTACATACTTGTTACAAGTTTAAGGTTATGCAAAACATTACCTACTATTTTATCAAGTTTTAACAGTAAAAGGAATACTCATGATAACAATAACAATACCTATAGTTAGGATAATCTATTACGGCCATACTGACAGTACTTCGTCCTCGAAGTATTGCAAGGTTAATTTTACAATGAAAAAAAGTGTATATAATTATATTCTTATATAAAGTATTTACATAGACATGGAGGTCCACATTCAATTCGCTGCCATTGAGATAGACCAACCACAAAACAAATGGGTAAACCAGCGAACATTAGCCAACTACATAGACATGCCAGTCACATTCACCCGCTGCCCGTGAGATAACTCGGCACCAAATAGGAGGCTACCAGCGGATAATAAACATTAGCCAACTACATAGACATGCCAGTCACATTCACCCGCTGTCAGTGAGATAACTCGGCACCAAATAGGAGGCTCCCAGCGTATAATAAATATTAGCCAACTACATAGACATGCCAGTCACATTCACCCGCTGTCAGTGAGATAACTCGGCACCAAATAGGAGGCTCCCAGCGGATAAATAATATTAGCCAACTACATAGACATGCCAGTCACATTCACCCGCTGTCAGTGAGATAACTCGGCACCAAATAGGAGGCTCCCAGCGTATAATAAATATTAGCCAACTACATAGACATGCCAGTCACATTCACCCGCTGTCAGTGAGATAACTCGGCACCAAATAGGAGGCTCCCAGCGGATAAATAATATTAGCCAACTACATAGACATGCCAGTCACATTCACCCGCTGTCAGTGAGATAACTCGGCACCAAATAGGAGGCTCCCAGCGTATAATAAATATTAGCCAACTACATAGACATGCCAGTCACATTCACCCGCTGTCAGTGAGATAACTCGGCACCAAATAGGAGGCTACCAGCGGATAATATAATATAGGTACATGACATTATATTGGTAATAGATATTTTAAAAAATAAATTTTAAACAAATACCCTCAATATTATCTCTACAGCACAATCAACAACTAGAGATCACATAAAACAAAATGCTTAACAGAATGTTATGAACCACATTTCACTGTGATTACGATCAAAGACTATATACAACAAAGAAAGAAAATAAAGAAAAACATGGTATAATCTATAATTATGCTTGATTTTAAATTACACAATATACATCATCATCAACAATAAACCAAAAACAATCAGAATAATCTCATACCTTAGATGTTAACGCCTTGAAAATCGAAGAGAAACTGGGCTGCTCCAATGTAGCTCCACTCTTTTATACCCGTTAACAAACAAGTATGACAGTTGAGTCAAATCAGTTTTTGAAATAAGTTTGTTATAAAATCATAACATATTAAACAGTTAATAATCACATTTGACATTAATACATAAATTCATATCATAATAAAGAGTATTCTATTCTATTCTATTGTATTTTATTTTTGTTTTGCCAATTGCCTAGACGTGTCAAGTCCCCTCCACCCGCTGCTAGTGGGATAGACTTGCACCAAGCAAATGACCGACCAGCGGAAACAATGTATTTTACTTTTGTTTTGCCAATTGCCTAGACGTGTCAAGTCCCCTCCACCCGCTGCTAGTGGGATAGACTTGCACCAAGCAAATGACCGACCAGCGGAAACAAATATATCTTACTTTTTTTTTTTAAATACACGTTATTATGTCAAGTATTTATTTATATCTCTTCAACAGTACAATAATATACATGTAGGAACAATGGATGAGTTTTCCCTGAGCGGTGGGTAAGGTATAGTGCCAGTATATTGGCGTCCCAATTTTATTGGGATAAACAAGACAGTATATCAATAACACAGTCTTATTACACTTTAAAAAAAACACACACACACACACACACACACACACAATGAAAACAATAAGTAATAGAAATACAGTCATTCGAACAGACCTTGAAGGTCACAGTTCGTACAGAGGCCTAAGCCACCCAAGTACAAAGTGTATCAGCAAGCCAATACAGCTATGTAGATATACAGCAGTGCTGTACCAGGTAAACTGACAGTAATTGATATTAAAATCACTTAAATTAAATAACACAAACAAAACAATTCAGTTTGCATAATATAACACGTTTTGACAACTACCCACAGTTGTATTTAATAAGATTTGACAACTACCCGTAGTTGTATTTGATAACCGTCTCCGACATATAAATATGTAATTAGGTAAAGTTTCCGTTGTAATATCTTAAGGACCTCCTTAAGATATTACACACTTTACATTACACTTAGACACTTACATTTTCAACAATTAATTCATCTGGCCAGAATCTTAATTTTTCTTGGGCTACATTTCCTACGTTAGAATTTACTTTCTTACGACGAGTGGCGTCGAAACATTTGATATTTTCCGCTATTTGTAATAGGCGTAATCTAGCTATTTCTCGGTCAGCCTCTAAGTTATTTGGATTTTGTCCATCATTTTTGTCAAGTACGTCGTCTAACCGAGCTTGGAAAGACGAAATATTTGCATCTAAGTTAATAGTAATCGCAAAGGGGGCCTGTGGATTTTTGTACAGTTGTATTAATTGATTATTGTACATTCCACGGAACGTTCGGCCAATCTGACTATTTATTGCACATAGTTTTAAGCGTATCAGTTACAGTGGACACGTAACGTTCTACTTGATCATTACTTCTGGAAGTACCCGTGGAAATCAAGTGATGTTCTATATTTAGTTCACCAAAAAATTACCTGATCGGACAACTACTAAAATTAGTTCCTCGATGCTTTTACACCAGTCTTCCGCACCGCTGTCACTAGTTGTTGGGTCGAAGACCGGGAATGCCACGTCGTTATCAGCATGGCGACGACCAGAAAAAGCAACGCTGATTGCTTTGAGAAGACTTTCCAAGACAGTAGAATCCATTCTGAAACTTAGAAATAAAGTCTTAATAGGGGTGCAGTGAATCCCACTTCTGATGTTAGATATATAAGTATATATGTAGATATATAACTAGGTATATATATCTAATACATCTAGATTATGTAAATATTTGTTAGATATTATGTATATATATGTAGATATATAACTAGGTATATATATCTAATACATCTACACCTATGTAAATATATAATTGTATCAAAGGGAAAATATAAACAATAGGATTCAATTCTTAATAACTTTATATTTATCTTTTAGTATATAACAACTACATAACTATCGTAGTAGTGTATATGACACAAAAGTCAAAGCCAAAGTCAAAGTCAAAACGTTTATTTCAAGGTGACTCTACTGTCCGTTCGCAAGGGTAGATTCTTATGGAGAAGAACGGACAAGAAACTCCATAGTTACTACATACACAACGTTACGTTATAATATATCAACCATAATGAATAAACACGTTATCATTACCCGTATTTAAAATACACCAGTCATCATAATAACATTACATAACACTTACATAACCATAATATTACATAGTATTACATTATTCATAAGAACTTCATATTTAGAATTATAATACACAATAATAGCAGCAATAAAGTTACTTAACTTTTACCTCGACGTCTCGAACAAGAATGGACTGAGCCACTCGGAGCTCCCCCTTTTATAGTCGTGAACAAACAACTTGAATATTTCTATCTACCGTCATCAAAAATATCAACAACATAAAAGGTGGGTATCCGTTTGGAATATTTTATATGTTTTCTACATTATTCCTTAATATTTTTACTAATGTAGGTACTTTTACAGACATACTGAAATAATGAAAGCAGAATTGAATAATGTAAATTAGGTATTACATACTTGTTACAAGTTTAAGGTTATGCAAAACATTACCTACTATTTTATCAAGTTTTAACAGTAAAAGGAATACTCATGATAACAATAACAATACCTATAGTTAGGATAATCTATTAAAGGCGTACAATTCAGTATAGTATATATACTCTGTGGCGTAGTGGGCGGAGTTAGTCCGCCGCGTGGTCCGCCGGACCAGATCCAGTCGTGTGTTGCGAGATTGAATTTTGTGAGCGGAGTTAGTCCGCCGTACCAAATCCGAGCGTCTGTTACGGCTATAATTTAAAACTATTTCCTCGAGCATCTCCTATGACGTTCTAAATTCAAATTGCATACCTACAGCCAAGCGTCCGAACCCATTCTACCAGCTGATATAAAGCTTTGTGAACACATAAATTGTATTAGGTTGCTAACAATAGGCCTGCACTTAATTACTTACCCACAGAGAAATAAAAAAAAAACGAAAATCGAGTTGGTTGATGAAATGTTGTGAAATGACACCCATGACGAAATGTTAGCAAACTTCGTCGCCGCCATCTTGGATTGCGATTTTGACCCCATAATAGGTTTTAGCGACCACAGAAATCACGAAAATGACACCCATGAAAGTCTGGTCGGCGGTCGGCCCCCACGGGGCCGACAAAGTTCAGTCTGATGTTCATTCCAAATTTAATACACGATCTCATACACAGAGGTGTCGGTGTCGCGTCGCGAAATCATTGATTTTTTCCCACATCAAAACTGCCCAACGCGCCTAAAGAAGTTTCAATGCGAAAATTATTTGAATCAAACGTAATTATTATCTTTCGTTTCATACATAAAACAATAAGCATTATATAGTAGACTCCAACAGTTAGTGCCTACTGTATTATGGGTAATTTTTCTTTACAACTGGCAACACTACATTGTGACAAATTAGGTTATAAAAATTTTTATTTGACGATTGATTTACGTAAAAATAATGGATTTAATGTAAGTACTTAGGTGTGAAACGTAATTTTATCACATATTTTCAGTTTTCCGGTTGTGTTAGAGCATCTTTTCATGCAACAAACTGTCATTTTTAAATATTTCTCGGGAGGTGCATTCAACAGAGCGTGACCTTGAGCCCTGACGGCTCGCTGCGCCGAGTACTCCGGAGTAGTCTGAGTAGCTTCACTTTTGATGCTCGTACTAGGTTTCTAGGCGGAACGCAAAAAAGGCGCGAATATTGCAAATCCGTATGGTACTAAACTAACTTTTTTTAAGTAGGTATACATACAGTAGTTCTGAATACATATCTCTACTTAGTGTTTGTAAATTTAAAATACTTTGTTTTTCGTATTATGGCTTCTTATTTTCTCACAGGAGGTGTGAAAAGTAGAGTATCCTCCTCGGGGATAAAGGTGTCTTTGCCTTTGGCTAGCTTGAATCCCTCGCTGCATTCAGGATTCTTGTATTAACTCCCTCGCTTCGCTCGTGAGTTAAACTCTAAACTCCCTCGCTACGCTCGGGAGTTAACTCCCGAATCCTTCATTGCGTTCGAGATTCAATATGACGCCCGTGACACAAGACACTGCTTTATCCCCTGGGTGCATAATCTACTATTAAAAAAAGGGGGTTTTAGTTACAATTAAATTTATACCACTGATTTATGCGTAACCCAAATCAGTATAACGTGTAGCTTAGGTACTATTAAACCACTTTAAAATCAACAGCAAATCGACCCACCAAAAATTGAGAAATTCTTGACCCCCGTGCTAGCCAGACTGGTAATTACGTTTTTGACGGGAAGTCTCAGCACTAATCAAACACGCAGCACGACTGACAGATGCGAAATAATAAAACGCGGTTGATCGCACACGTCACACGCACGAAACTTCATGTTATAGTGAGTTGAAAAAGTGTCACCAAAATTTTGATTTTTGCTTGAACAAACTTTGATCGAGTATCCTGTACTGTTAAATTGGATTTGCTGATATGGTTTAATTGTTTTTAGATAATGTGTCTTATGCATATAGTAACTAAATTGTTTATTTTTTATTGTACCTTAAATTGTTACTTTGGTGAATGCAATTATATCAAAAAATGGAGCTGGGACAAGCCACCAAACTTGAATTTTAAGATGATTTTTTTTCCTGATTATTTATAATATGAATTTATCAAAGAAAATAATATGGCCCTAATTAAACCAAGTTATATAGTTCACTATAAAAAAAATTAAGAAACATTCTATCATTTAACACCTCGATTCTCAACGTGGACACGTAAAATTTGCCCCGGGGATATTCACCCATATCAGCCGAAAGACGTCCACTGCTGGACATAGGCCTCCCCCAAGCGTCGCCACAACAACCGGTCCTGTGCGTCTCGCATCCATCGGTTACCCGCGACCCTCACCAGGTCATCGGTCCACCTTGTGGGAGGCCTTCCAACGCTGCGTCTTCCGGTACGCGGTCGCCACTCCAAAACTTTTCGGCCCCATCGATCATCTGTTCTGCGAGCAATGTGCCCTGCCCACTGCCACTTCAACTTGGCGATCCTTCGGGCTATGTCGGTAACCTTGGTTCTCTTGCGGATATCATCATTCCTGATTCGATCACGCAAGGAAACTCCGAGCATTGCCCTCTCCATTGCCCTTTGGGTGACTTTAAGCCTTCTGATGAGGCCCATTGTGAGCGACCACGTTTCGAGTCCATAGGTCATCACTGGCAACACGCACTGGTCATAGACTTTCGTCTTGAGACACTGTGGTATGTGAGACGAGAAGATTCCGCGCAACTTCCCGAACGCCGCCCAGCCGAGTCGGATTCGACGGTTGACCTCCTTCTCGAAGTTAGCCCTACCTAGCTGGACCTCCTTGGAAGAGCATTTGCTCAATACGTTTGTCTCACTTTAATACTAAAGAGAAAATGAGAAAAGAATAATAAAATAAACAAATGAAAGATGTAGTTCTTATTTTCACCACGCACATGTGGCACCCTTTGCAAATTCGCGCCATTTTCATATTAGAAACGTCAAAGATTGTTGCGACTTTCCGACTGATTTCTAAAGACAAAAAGTTCATTTCATTACTTATTGTACTGTTTTCTCGCAAATGTGTCGAAAAACGTTGTATGACACACGTGCGGATTTGGTTTTTACAAACTCGTGACTATGGTAAGCCCTCGACTTCGTCTCGTGCTTACATTCGTCTACTTGTTTGTAAAAACCAACTTACCGCACTAATATCATAAATAACTATTAACACCCTTGCTCGTAAAGCTGATGTAATTCCACCGGTTTTAAATATGTAAAGCGGGTCATAAAAAACGCGTGTGTTACCAAAGCAAATAGTTAAGTTATAGTCCATACAAATTCCATAACAGTATTATTTGCCATTTCAAATATGGAACTGCAATGCGATTCTGTAAACATGTCGAAGTGAACACCCGGGCGGGGCGCACGACGGGTGAGTTGTCAAACCATACAAATAAGATGGAATGACAGCTCTATTGTCGTTCACTCCGCCTAGGTGAACACCGTGAGATGTCGACAGAATCGACCGGCTGATTGCCGCCGCACGACTCCAGCTAGTGAGCAGCGCGCTATTGCTATTCCAATTTCGAACTAATCGCCGCGCGGCGCCAGTCAGTAGGCAGCGCTAGCGCGCTGTTAAAATGGCGGGAAAGCAACAGTGTGCATTCACAGATTGAGTTTATTTAAAATAAAAAAAAAACAGTTTATTCGGTAATTTAAAAACTTGGCTGCATGCTCTAGCGTCTTTGCCAACATTTTCACGCAGCCACGGCAGAAAATAATCCTCGCGCCATTTTTCTCAAATTTTCTTTTCTTTGTACTTGTATTGTGAATATCTAAATATGACAACTTTCAATAATGAAGATGAGCAATATATTACTTCAACTCC
Source organism: Melanchra persicariae (assembly GCA_947386135.1). Lineage (NCBI taxonomy): Eukaryota > Metazoa > Arthropoda > Insecta > Lepidoptera > Noctuidae > Melanchra > Melanchra persicariae. The sequence continues at coordinate 4,315,384 of OX376673.1, read as the reverse complement.
ACCGGACATACTAACAGAAGCGCGAACCGCATGCGACAGCTTGCTGCCGTCAATATCCAAGGACAGATACATAACCACGTATGAAAATTTCTTGAAGTGGAAAAATATGAAAAATGCCCAGTCATTTTCCGAAAATGTAGTTTTGGCGTATTTTAATGAACTAGCTAGTAAATATAAGCCTAGCTCGTTGTGGACAATATATTCTATGCTGAAAAGTACCCTCAAGATGAAAAATGGTGTCGATATTAATTTATATTCAAATCTCACATTGCATTTTTAAAGAGACGCTCTGATGGTTTTATAAAGAAAAAATCTAAGGTACTGTCATCAAATGACGTCGAAAAGTTTCTAAAAGATGCTCCAGATAGCCAGTACCTGGCAACAAAGATCAGTTTGCCTCCTTATTTTATGTATTGATCTACCTACTGTACATACTCTTTTACATATTTTTTAACGACCGTCTGTAAGCTAAGTACCTATACCTTATCTAACACATTTTTATTTCTTTTCAGGTTGCGTTAATATTTGGTATTCATGGTGCATGTAGACGGCAAGAGCTTCACAATATTACCACAAAAGACATTGAAAATGTAGGCAAAATGCTTTTAGTTAAAATCCCAAACACTAAAAAACAAAATACCCCGATCTTTTATTATCGACGGCCCATTTTATGACGTGGTCAAAAAATATGAAGCTCTGCGTACGACTAAGACAAAAAATAATCATTTCTTTCAGAATTACCAAAAAGGTAAATGTACTGCTCAACCTATTGGCATAAATAAATTCGGTGCCATGCCAAAGGAAGTCGCCAAGTTTTTAGGGTTGCCGGATGCTGATTGTTATAAAAGGCACAGTTTCAGAAGAACGTCAGCTACATTACTTGCTGATTCGGGAGCTGATATATTGACTTTAAAGCGGCATGGCGGGTGGCGTTCTAACGCAGTAGCAGAATCTTATGTAGAAGATTCCATCCAAAACTCAGGCAATAAATTTGGAGCCACAAACGAAGAAGTTTTGCCCTGAGCCGCGCCCCTCTACTTCTACTGATGATACTTTTTTATTTACAATAGCACTTCGCCCGCGACTTCGTCCGCGTGGGGATACTCCACAAACTGCAACGCCCCCTATACCCCCTTATAAAGGTTAGTTTTGGAAAATTAAGTACAACGATTCTCATTATTTACTTAGCCATTTCTACTTATTCTATGGTCTCAGGAGGCCCTAGACAATGTAGGTCCTGTACCATTTAATTAGCGAATGCGTCTGTCGAAATGCCAAAATGATGAATTTGATCATGTGACATTTCGATAGCATCTGTCAATCCCATACTTTTTTGACGTATTGACAATCGCCTAACGCCACGCCACAGTTGACAGAATCTCACTTGTCTCGAGTCCAGGTTCAGCGCAACTGTTCACCCCGTTCAGCCCGTCAGGGGTTGATTATGCAAAAATTGTTAGGTACATGATCTGTTTCAATTATCCCAGTTTTAGTTTGTTCATAGAATTCCGACGTAAATTGAAGCAAGCTATAATTTCCTCCCCTAAAACCTTATTCACCCCTGCTTCACCCCTTAATATGTATGTACCTAGTTTATTTTCGAAAAATCCAAACATTTGTTATTCTTATTGTTTTATCGAAAACATTTAAATGCCGTGGTGTTTCAACTTCATCGGACGAAGCATTGATACGATTCTCCCCAGTTCGCTCAAGCCCCGACATTTTTCTTACTCCGAGCATGTTTATTACCGTCGTAACTTTTGAACGAAAGGTCCGATTTGAATAATTTAAAGTGTAATTTACACGGACATAACCTTAATTATCAAACCATTTAAATGGATAAGGATTTATATCATGATACCAAAATTACCGTTTTTTCATTTCACCAGGGATTTGCTTGAATAATATGAACAAAAAGCGGTCATGGTGACTTATCCATAATAGTTAGACATTATGGTATCGCGGACTTTCTTGTAGATATTGATGATCTCTATAAAACTGTAGTACATCACTTTGCTCTATTGTCAATTGATTCCGCAGCGTACGCGATATAAGGATTTTTTCTCACACCTTGGGTTACATTATCGAAGTTTTCATACGAATCCCTAACTTTTTTGAAAATATTCTATAGCCTATGTCCATCATCGATAATGTAGGATTCTACTGGTGAAAGAATTTTTCAAATCGGTCCAGTACTTTCGGAGCCTATTCATTTTAAACAAACAAACAAATCTTTCCTCTTTATAATATTAGTGTAGACTAATGACGAATTACAATGCTCTTCTGCCGCCTTTCAAGAAGATTCGTCGTCTCCAACATTTACCCTAACACAAAACAATGACATTATTATTAATATGTATAGAAAATGAATAAAGGATATAATAAAAACATAATTAAAAAACCAACTACAACTACGTACCATTTTAATAATTGTAATTTCACTACTTAACTGTTTCAATAATTAAAAATGAACAAAATATAAAATGTTTCTGTTTCCTCGCAAATGTGTTAAAAACGTCGTACGATATACGTGCGTATTGGTTATAACATGCCCGGCTCAATTACGCCCTCGCCTTCGGCTCGGGCTGAAATTCCGCCTCGCATGTTATAACCATCTTAACGCACTAATATTGTAATGTACTATTTATCTACACTCACAACGTAATGTTCCAAATATGAGTTCAAAAACGAATGCATAAACACGTACTTTTTTTTCGTGAATAGGTAAAATTTAAAAAAAAAACCATTAAAGTTCACAATTTCCTTCGATTTTTAACCGACTTCCCAAAAAGGAGGAGGTTCTCAATTCGACTGTATTTTTTTTTATAAAAAATAAAAAACTTTTTCACAAAAAAAAACCGACTTCCAAAAAAAACACTACAAAGTACAAAATAACTTTAGGGGGGGGTCTGTATATATGCTTTTGCGGTTGCACAACGACATGCTTTGCTTTGCTTTGCTTGGTAGTATAGATGCAGGCCTACCTTGCCGTCTCCTTCAGAGACGGGAAGGTGGCGAGGTCTTGAGGGGGAGCGCAACGGTCGTGTAGATCCTCAAGGCAAGTCCGGTGGTTATACCTTCTCGTGGTTGCCACCCCGTTATTGGTCTAATTCCCTATGAAATAGACGTAACTGAAACTACCGGGCGGTGTCCTCCGAACCGTGACCCCTCTGTGACGGGGTGGTTGCGGACTCGGCTGTCACTAAATCAGCTGATGGCGAGTAGGGGAAGCTAGTCACCTGCGCTAGGACCTGCGCAGTTGAGCGCCGTAAGCGGGGATGAAGGAGTCCTGGGGGGTTGAGCTGATCGGCACTGGCGGTAATGTGTCCGTGAGGCAACACGCCCCCTTTGGTCTGGATTTCACGCGAAACGGTGGCCCTACCTCCTAGCCAGGGGTAGGGAAATGGCCACAGTGTCCCGTCAGAGGGCCACAGGCGAGGTGCGTGAGGTCCGCGGAGGTCGCCCTCGGGCGGCCGAAGTGGTAGGTAAAGGCCATGCTGACGGTGTAAGTGAAGGTTGATCAGTTCGTATCCACGCCAACCCGATCAAGCACCCGATGTCGCGCTGTAAACCAGCCTTGCGCACCTATATCTCACTGGGAATCCTAACGTTCGCACTCATAGTAGTGCGACGTTCCCAGGTGCGGGCTCCATGGAGGGTGGGAGCCAGTGAGATGAATTTAAAAATAAATTAGTATGGACAGACCTACTAAAAAAACCGCAGGAGTGGAGTCGGCGAAGGCTGGCAAAACTCCTAAGCGAGGTGCTTCTAGCACTTCGCTTGCCCCTGGAAGCCCTGCAGCTAACGCCGCAGGCTCCAGCGCGGGCGCCGGTCTGGCTGTGGCGAAAACCGCAGCTAAGACCAAAAAGTCCCTATCCAAACAAAGGATATCGGCGCTGCATGGGACCAGTACCGATCCTTCGAACACTAAGGCGAAAACGGCGACGGCTAACACCGCGGCCAGAAGTAGCCTTCCTATACACCCTTCTCCTCCTCCTGTGGCTCCTCAAGCCACTTCCCACGAAGCAGCCGTCACCGGTCAAACGGGGGCGGTCTGCAGCACCGAGGACGTATTTGCCAGTTCCTGGCAGGTGCCAATCCGAAAAGGTAAGAAGGGCAAGGGTAAAAAACTAATTCCACAAGCCCGTTGCTCTTGTTGTGACTCAGGTCCAAACGCTCCTACAGGGCAGGGTAAGAGGAGGGAGAGGCTGACGCGCAAGGAGCGGCGTCAGGAACGCAGACGGGGAGGCAAAGGCAAGGCCCCCCAAAACAAACAGGTTGCTGCCACTAGCACGGTCATCCCGACCAGGCCAGGTAAGCTGAACTTCTCTGAGGGGAAGCGGTCGCAGGCCGAGGCCGGCACTAGCCGACCAAAGCCTAGCCAACCGCCAACTAAATCCGTAGGAGGTCCGGCCGAGGTGGCAACCACGACGCAGCAACCCATTGGGAACGATCAGGCTGTGGCCAAGCGAGCTCTCAACGAGACCTTGTCACCTCGTGGAGAGCATAAGCGGCCGCGGCTTGACCAGTCCCAGCGGGTTGCCAACAGAAGCTACGCCCAAGCTGCCAGTGCGTCCCTGAACGTCGCGATTACCTGCGACCGGAGGGGAGTCATCAGCCAGGGAGTATCGGACCAGGTCTTAGCTGCTATCCAGAGGAAGATCATCAGCGAGGCCTGCTCCCCTATGCAGGACACACCAGGGCCGACCTTCAATGCGAAGCCGCTGTTCGCCGGTGGAGTCCTTAAGCTGTGGTGCGGAAACGACCACACTCTAGCCTGGCTACAGAAGACAGTCTCCGGCCTGGCTCTCCCGGCTAGCACCTCGCTAGTTGTCAAGAGCCAGTCGGAGATCCAGAAGCGGGTACGCTGTGGCATCGCCATCCCCGACGACCAGGGTGTCTACGAGGACTCGACCTTCATCGGTCGAGCCCTATGTTATCAGAATCCCTGGATCGACATCAAGAGGTGGGTAGTGCTGCACGCCGAGAAGCAGAGGGCATGCTGGTTCGTGGTGCTGGGTATCCCCGAGGACCAGGTTCCGACCCTGATGAACTCCGAGCGCCGACTCTCCATTGGAGTGGGAGCGGTGTACGTGAAGTTCCAGGGTCCAAACGGCAGGTTCGTCGACGTCCCTCGGGGGTGGGACCCAACTACGAAGCAGATGCTGGACGCAGGGGTGACCATTCCCCCGCTAAACAACCCGGAAGCAACCGCGGCTGATCCTGCTGTAGCAGCAGAGTCGGCAGCCCCTGCCGCCACCGTGGATGCCGTCCTGTCATCGGGGGGGGAGCCGGACGACATAATGTTGTCTCCGGCTTCGGACCCGGGAGGGGACGGTTTCGACGAGGGCGACTTGTTTGCCGGGCTGCGACTGGAAGGAGACGAGGAGGGTCTTGCCTGCGATGGCGTCCCTTTCGTCGGCCTGTAAAGTCGTGCAGGCAAACCTCCACCACAGCCAGACCGCGACGGCTCAACTACGCAAGTGGCTGGAGGTTCAACACACGGCCATTGCCCTGATCCAAGAGCCGTGGATTAGGGGCGGCCACATACGAGGACTCTCCAATCTTGGCGGTAAGCTCCTTGTTACTACAGATCATGATCACCCTAGATCGTGCATCTATGTCACAGGTAACCTTAAAGCACAGCTCTTAAACGACTTCTGTTGCAGAGATATCTCTGCAGCTAAGCTGACTATGCAGCGTGGCGTCAATGTGATGACGATCGTCTTCGCCTCGGTCTACATGCCTGAGGCGGAGGAACCGCCCTCACATGACCTTGTCCGTCTCGTCACCCACTGTGAAAGCAGTGGGGACGAAGTTGTCATCGGGACCGACGCAAATGCACACCACCCGCTGTGGGGAATGGACAAGCAAAACGCAAGGGGTAAGGCATTAGTTGATTTCTTGTTCACAACTAACCTATCCCTACTAAACATAGGCTCAGAACCGACCTTCGTAACCAGACGTAGTCGCACTATCATTGATCTCACTCTGGCAACGGAGGGCGCAGCGGAACTCACAACGGGTTGGCAGGTCTCCGACGAGGCTTCCTGCTCTGACCACAGGTGGATCCGCTTCGACATCCAGGTCTGTATACCACCGAAACAGCCTCGACGTATTCCGCGCAACACGGATATAGAGGCATACAAGCGCAGCCTTGTTTCAAGACTTGAGTCACCAGGCGATTCGAGTCCCCCTGGGGACACGACACAGATCGATGCGCAAGTAACACAGCTCACCGAATCACTTATAAACAGTTACCAGACCGCCTGCCCGGAAACGTTACCGCGTAGCACACCAGGAAAACAACCCTGGTGGGGCGCGGAACTGGAGCGTAAACGCGGTAAGGTAAGGAAGGCGCTTAACAGGGCCATGAATACATGTAGGGATGAGGACTGGGACGCTTATTACGCGGCCAAATCCAGCTACAAGAAATGCATCAGATCCAGAAGTACTACTGGATGGCGAAAATTCTGTGATAACATTGAATCGTGCCAACAAGCAAACAGGGTAAGGAAAATACTGGCGCAACAGAACACACCTGAAGCTGCCACGCTCCGAAAACCCGACAACACGTTGACCACGTCACCTGAAGAAACGAGACGCGTCCTAGTAGAGACTCACTTCCCGGGAAGCGTATTCGCGCAGGTAACAGAATGGCTAGACGTTATCCAAACACCAACAGAAGATGATTGGCTTTATGCAGGAAAAATGATCACGCTGGAAAAAGTCCAGTGGGCCATTAGCAGCTTCCAACCCTTCAAGGCACCAGGTCCTGATGGAGTGTTTCCTGCCTTGCTGCAGTGGGGAGGAACCCCCGTTGCAGTCAGACTGGTGCCATTAATGAGAGCGTGCCTGGCTTTTAGATACGTTCCTAAGGGATGGAGGGAAGTGAAAGTCATATTCATTCCAAAGCCAGGTAAGAGTGACTACACAAACGCCAAATCCTATCGACCCATCAGTCTAACCTCCTTTCTGCTGAAGACAATGGAGAGACTGTGCGAAAGAGAATTACGGGATGGCGCTTTAAAAGCACTACCATTGCATGGTAACCAACATGCATACAGCTCAGGCAAGTCGACAGAGTCTGCTCTTCATCTGGTGGTGAGCCAGATAGAGGAAGCGATTCATCAGAAAGGTTCCTGCCTGGGCACGTTCATAGACATCGAAGGAGCTTTCGACAAAACAAACTTCTCCAGCATAAGCGCCGCCCTCTCCAAGCACGGTGTTAAACAGGTACTTACTGACTGGATTACTAATATGTTAAGCAAACGAGTGGTTAAACTTGAGGAAGAGCAGAAGTTGGCTTTGATAGCCAGAGGCTGCCCGCAAGGAGGAGTGCTCTCCCCACTTCTGTGGAATCTGGTGATAAATGACCTTATCACCAAACTCAACGCACATCGTTACTACACAATAGGTTATGCAGACGACCTCGCAATCCTAGTACCTGGGAAGGTGACTGGAACGATCTGCAACCTCACTCAACAAGCACTACGCATCGTAGAAAGATGGTGCGAAGAATATGATCTGTCGGTAAACCCCACTAAAACTGAATTAGTCATGTTCACACAAAAACGAGCACTAGGCCAATACCGCCTACCTAAGCTTTTCGATACAGAACTCCAGTTATCTAACGAGGTTAAGTACCTGGGGGTCATCCTAGACAGTAAGTTAAACTGGAGTAATCACATAGACTACAAACTAAACAGGGCATGCATCACCTTCTGGCAATGCAGGAAAATGATAGGTAAGAAGTGGGGCCTATCTCCCAAAATAATACTATGGCTGTACAGCGCGGTAATTCGTCCCATGATCACCTACGGGGCCGTGGTGTGGTGGACCCGCACAAAGCTAGTTACAGCCGTAAACAAACTACAACACATGCAAAGGCTGGCCTGCATGGCGACGACGGGCTGCATGAGGACTACTCCGACTGCGGCGCTGGAAGCCATACTAGGACTGCCCCCGCTCCACCTGTTCATACAGCAGGAAGCGACGATGGCAGCAGTCCGCCTTAAAACACTGGATCTCTGGGGTAAGAGAGTAACACAACACACCGCTCTGCTTGAGGAGCTCAACAATGAACTCCCCATGACAAAAGCTCTCAACGACCGGGTACCCAAACAATTTATCTTTGATAAAAAATACAAAATCCAATTGCATGAGGATCACCGCTGCGAAGGGCTATGCCCTACGGAGCTGCGGATTTTCACCGATGGATCAAAAACAGGTACTGGCACAGGTGCGGGAATCTTCTCAGAGGACCTCAACATTCACATAGCCACACCATTGGGGGTCTATAACACAGTGTTTCAAGCCGAGTGCATGGGAATTTCCCTGGCGGCTTTAGCCATCCTAAATAGGGAAGTTAAGGACCACTCAATACGCATACTTTCGGACAGCATGGCCGTCCTGCAAGCTCTAAACAGCCACACAGTTAGCTCCGGGCTGATCTTGGAGTGTCACCAACGACTGAACCAGGTTGGTAGATACAACAAAGTAACCATTCAATGGATCAAAGGACACAGCGAATCCCGAGGCAACGATGCAGCGGACGAACTCGCCAGAAGGGGTTCAAGTATGGCAACGATAGGTCCTGAACCCTTTGTGCCACTTCCCTTCGGTTACCTACGCAACCTGGTAAGGAAACGCACCAGAGACAAACATCACAAACTATGGGCTGCCCATGGTGAGTGTAGGCAGGCCAAAGAGGCACTTCCCTCCATTGATGGCCGTTTTACGAAACAAGCCCTAAGACTGACCAAACAACAGTTGCGTACAGTCACAGCCGTCACAACTGGCCACGGGACTTTTAATAAACACCTCTATGTCATAGGAGTCACTGACAGCCCACTCTGCAGAGCCTGCATGGAGGAGGATGAAACAGCAGCACACCTGCTTCTAAGCTGCCCGGTAGTCGCCGATTACAGGGCTAAGTACTTCGGAAACCCAGGTACCCTTTGTGACATAGTTAGTAACACCAAGGCGTTACTGGCCTTCCTTGGGGAGCTGGGGTGGATCGAATGAAACATTTGTCCCACCTGCACGCAAAATACGCGCTTAGTCGTGGAGTTGCGGAAACCAGCCCGATTTACAATACAATACAATACAAAAATAACTTTAATTTCGGAAGTCGGTGTCAAATAACGAAGAAGCAACCAAAAACACCGACTTCCGAAATTAAAATTATTTTGTACTTTGTAGTGTTTTTTTTGGAAGTCGGTTTTCTTGTGTGATCCTCTGTGGCCGGACCACAGTTTAGTACTCAGATGCTATAGTTCGAAATAATACCTACCTAAAGTCTACTTTCATCGGAATACATATATATTTTATGTTTGTTCGCGCATAACTCCGTCGCTTGCCAACCGATTTGAAAAATTCTTTACCCATACTTCCCAAATGGTCCCATTGAAATTCTATCAAAATCGGTTCAGTAGTTTGGTTTTTAAATCCAAATAGCTGGAAAAAATATGTGGAAAAATCATCCATGTAGGTACACGAAATTGCGTATTTTTGCTTTCCTGTGACTTTCCAGTGGTGTTGTTAGGTGCGGGGAACCACTAAAAAGTGAAGTTTATAAAAAGACAGGTCTTTTTATAAAGTACTTATTATGCAGTTTTAAAATTCTATGTTGGAAAGAGTACAAACATAAAAAAAAATAAAAAAAATACAAACATCCGAATTGAGAACCTCCTCCTTTTTTAGAAGTCGGTTTAAAAATAAGAGTTTATAGATGAAGTCCAGGTCTTTTTATAAAGTACTTATTATGCAGTTTTCGTTGGCATAAAGAAATAAAGCATATTTCGTTATATTTGCTGGAAGTAATACTCCCTAGCCGAGCCACATACTTTAAAGATTAATTAATTAAAATTAATAGTTTCTTGAGAGAAAAAAGTATCAACGAAGAGTAGAGAAAAGGTACTATTATATAAATTGATTTATGGATAGTTAATATTAAATATTGCAAAATTGACTTGCTGCAGAGTATACCTTCCAGCCGGACCACACCCTACGACCAATAACTCCTTAACTAAAGGGGTTTATTGGACCATATTTGTCGTATGTAAGGTACTCTTTAGGTAGTTTTTTTCGGGATATTGATTTATTAAAAGTTCATTATACTCTATTTCATTTGAGGTGGCGCTGCCAGAGAGCACTGCCTGGCGGCCGGACCACATAAATTGTTAATTAAAAAGATATCTCTTGAGGTACTAAAAATATATATGTATTCCGATGAAAGTAGACTTTAGGTAGGTATTATTTCGAACTATAGCATCTGAGTACTAAACTGTGGTCCGGCCACAGAGGATCACACGGTTTTCTTTTTGTGAAAAAGTTTTTTTAAACAAATGCATCATAAAATAACTTTTTTATTTTTACAGCACACTTTTTCTTTTTAATTTTTGGCGCGGGCTCATTGACTTAAGTCAAAGCCAGCTTCTATCTTTGTTTATTTTTTTTTTTACTTTGATGAGCGCGCTGCGCAGTCATACGAATACGCAATGAGAACATCCGCCATATTGGAATAAACTATTTTTCCACTCATTTTATTTCAACTGTAGGTATGAGGGAAGATAAAATAGTGTATGCAACGGTGTATAATTAGGTATTTAAAACACTCGTGTGATGCTGCTATAATCACACTCGGCTACGCCACTCGTGTTTTAATAACCCTTTTTATATGGTCGTTGCATAAACTACTATGATCTGATTGATTTTAATTCATAAAATTTAAAAAAACCTACTTAAATCTCGCGACAAGCTTTTATATCATATAAATTGAGTTGTTTGTCATGATATTATATCATACAAACTTTTCGACACCAACATTTTAGAAATGAATAGACAAATTTTGATTTAACTTGATATACATACACAAGATACATCTTCGAAAACATAAAATTGCTCTTAAACTCTAGAAAAAGTAATTGTGCGTTCTGGTGGCACTGGTCCGTGGAAGCGACGTCATGCGGCAAAAAGCCTCCCTCTTCAATGTCGAGGTACAGCTCCCTAGTACAAGTGTTCTGTGAGGTACAGAAAACTAAACAAGTTGGAACGCGCACCTCGAATGAACGCCTTGAAGTTGACGTTGCGGCGCTATTCCAGCAGTTGCACTCTCGGCTTGTAATTTGTCTTTTGGCGCACGAACTCCACGATGTCCTCTTCCTTATTGTAATGTAGGCGAGCGATGTATACCGGAGTCTTCGGCTTCGCGGCAAGTATATACTCCAGCGGCTCCGTGGGGGCCGTGCCCGACGGCCTCCGACACCTCGACGTCGATGGTGTTGGAAATGCGGGCGATACGCCTCACCAGAGACAGTGTGTAGGTATAGGTAGTTTATTTGTGTTATTATTTGTATGTGTTAGGTAGGTTACGTTTTTGCGACATTCTGATAGTAAGAAACATTTTATAATCAGATACAAATGTGGCCCTGAAAAGGGCCTTTAATATGAACGCAGTCATTTTTATTTTGGTTTGGCCACTTGCAGATCAAGCACGCTAGGGCCATGAACTACTAAACCGGACTATCCTGGGGTGACCTCAAATGAATTTAAGGCCCCCAGCCAGGGCTAAAAAGCTAATTCTTAATTTCTACTGACCTCTCGCTAAGGGCATCCCCTGTGGGATACGGACCTCGGCTTAGCGGCGTCAGCTCGGGGGGGCAACAAGAGACAAGCTGGGTCGTTTCATTATTTATGGGATTTAAGACTAACAGTGGCTCAGCGACGCGGGCTGGTCCGTGAGGCAAAAGACGGGGAGGGTTTTGATTAGATCGTCGCGAGTGGCCTCGACGGCGAGGCCGGAAAACGGAATGCGATCTGTTTTTGTATTTTCTAAGCTTGCTGGTTTCCCTACTGCTTTCTTGGATGACATTAAAGTTGAAAGGACTGGACAGCATAAACACGACCCTGCCTCTGGCATTGGACGAGTGGCTATTCCAGGAGGCGCGTTTGGTATTGAGGTCCACCGCCAGAATGACGGGAGTCGCTCAAACCAAGGAGTGTAAAGGTCATCTTTGACTTCGGAGGTGGTGATTGCCGTGTTACTGGCGCTAGGAGGAGGGATGTATGCTGAGATGACAGTGATGGGCTGATGGCCCGTCATGCCCAGCCGACTGACACTGAGACCTCTACTTGTTTAAGTGTGGGTGGATCTACAGGAATGCAATAGAGGGAATTTTTATAGTAAATGAGGTTACCTCCCTTATGACACCGGTTCCTATCGTTGCGAACTATTCGGTAGTTGGCAATTTTAGGGTCTCGGTGTTGGGGCTCGAGGAAGGTCTCTTGGACCAGAAGGACGTCTAAGTGATGGTCGCGGAGGAAAGTGGCGATCTCATCACGTTGGCTCAAAAGGCCATTGGCATTGAAGAGCCCTATCCGGAGGGCTTTCGGTTTGAGCCTACGGTTAATGGACTTATCCATTAATTAGGGAATGGTAATTATTAATATGGCGATGTACGTCGCCAAACTCTTGGAAGATGGAGGCGGGGTTGCCTCCGTTCTTTAAGGCCTCTGCCATTGACAGGGCCCTAGGGGAGAAGAAGGCTAGAAATGCCTCATAGTTCACCTCATTCGCACCTTCATTTGGGTTTAGCGACGCCCTGGCTTCAACAGCCTTGGTGGGGGGGGGAGGGGGAGGTGCATGCTGCACTGGGGGCTTTGCCTGTGCTGATGCCGCGCAAACAGTTGCTGGCGCGGAGAAGGGGGGGACGGCCACGTCCATTAGGGCCGGGATGGCCTTAGTGGACGGGGTGTTGGGGGCGGTGGACTTCAAAGCCGGGAAGTGGGTTTTGTGGTTGGCCACATTCCAGGGGTCGGAGCGCTGTTGGCTTAATGCCTCAGGGTTACCCGTCGATGTGGGAAGTTCCCTTTGCTGGCGAACGATTGCACGCTTCGCCGGTAATGGAGTGGATGTCTTCGGGGCCTTAGGGCAACCTCGGTAGTTTGCCGGGTGCCCAGTCTCGCCACACAGCACACAGCTGGGTGGCTCGACGCACAGGGAGCGGTCTTTGGGGCGGGGGCAGTCAGCGGTGCCGTGGTCTCCCAGGCACTTGACACAGCGGGGTTCGCCGTGGCAATTCCGATGAGAGTGGCCATATTGTTGGCAGCGACGGCACTGGCTAATTGGGATCTCTACTTTGAGGCCCGAGAGACCACAGATCGTGGCGATCTCGTAAATGGGGTGGTACCCCTCGGTGGGGTCGCAAACGACCAGCACCATGTCATAGGGTGCACCACCGCGACGGTGCATGCGTTTGACTTCAACCACCGGGATCTTCTGCGACTTAAGGTCGTTGAGGATCTCCTGCACGAGTATCTCGTGTGGGAGATTACTAATCACCACGCGGACTTGTTCCGTCTCCTGGGAGGAGTGGAACGGAACGTTCGAATCAGTCGCCGAGGCGACGGAATCCTGCTCTGGAGAGAGCTGGCTGTCGAGAGAATCGCTGAATAGAGCTATGTCGACCTTGGAGGGGGGGGCCTGAGGGGGCACGGGGGTAGGGCCCTGAGGGGGCACGGGGATAGAGCCCTGAGGGGGCACGGGGATAGGGCCCTGAGGGGGCGCGGTTGAAGTGCCCTGAGGAGGCGCGGGTATGGAGCCCTGAGGGGGCGGGTGGGCCTGCAGATCCTCCTGGATCCGATGAAGAATGGCGTCGAATTCAGCCCGCTCTTCAGGATCCAGGGAAACTTCGCGCAGAAGCGTGTCGCATAGCGGCAGAAGCTTGTGGCATAGCGCCAGATGGGAGTCCATGCTGCAAGGGGGGAGGGGGAACTAAGCTCCTATCCCTAAGACAGTTTCCCGAAAAGAGCCCCTCCCTTGAGCGTTTCCTAGTGTTATCGCCGGGGAGAAGAAAGCTCAAACAAACTCTCCGGCAACACAACTGTCTTGGGCCTGAAGGGCCACTATCCTAACTCCCCGGGTGGGAGCTCCCGGGGATGTGTACCTTCTCCCTGACGGGTGTAGTCAGGAAGGTGAGTAGCTACAGTGAGCCCTAAGCTTGAGTACCCGCTGTCAATCTTATTGTGCAACGGGGCCCTATGGGTCTTGCGACCAAGCCGGCGACGAAGGGGTTGAGACACCAAACGGTCACCGGGTGCAGCTGAAAACAAACGGGGTTAGGTACAAAGGCCGCGACTAGGAGATCCCCAAAGCCGCGATCCAAAGCCCTTCCGACTTTGCCAAGCCCTGAAGGGACCTGGCAGGTGTGTCGGGTCAACACCACTTGGCTTCGTTGGCACCGTAAGGTTTCCACCAAGCAACACTAAACTGTGGAATTTACCCAGAAGGGGCCGAAAACGTAAGAGCGTGCGTAGCACCGCTACCAGCGGGGCGGGGCCACCGTCGGGTGGCGGTGACGTGGCGCTGCGCGGTGAGGCGCGGGGGCGTAGCAGATCGGGACACGGGCAGAAAGCACGTGCGGTCCGGTCGGGTGCCAGGCGCTGAGTGATCCTAACGAAAACAAATTCGCTCTTGCCAGTTAATTCGTATCGCTAGTCAATTGTCAAATATTTACCTAATCATAGATAAAAAAATAAAATCTTATTTCATTTATTATTTTAATTTAATTTGTGTTACCAAATTCAATGTAGGTATTTTAAACAATTTAGCTTTTAAATTTTGTTGTTTTTTAAACTGTGTATTACTTGTTTTAAAGTTTAATTATTATGGTATTATCTGCGCATAATGCAGTGCACGCTATGCTTTTCTATAAGTGATGAGGCTGCAGCTGTAATGAAAAAATGACTCAAAAAACCCAACCGCTGAGAACGTCTAAAAAGTTCCAAACAAGTCACTTTTCAAGCAGTCTGATGCAGTTCAATCACAGATCTGAGGTCAACAAACTACATCAGACTGCTTGAAAAGTGACTTGTTTGGAGGTTTTAAGTCGTTTTTAGCAGTTGGGTTTTTTGACATTATTTTTTTTTAATTCCTACATTTCAGTGAGTTACATTTTTGGAATCGTCTGTTCGTGCCCTTTATTTTAATACCCCACTTGATAGGTTTTGAGCAAAAACAATAAACCTATCCCCCCTATTTTTCATTTGCGGGCGCCATTTTGAAAATTTATATAGCCTATGTCACTACCACAATTCTGATGAATTCAACGACACCTCATATGTCAAAATCCGTTCAGCCATTTGGGCTGTAGGATGTGCCAAAGAAATGGACATACATACAAACATACATACAAAACATTACCCTCCTTCTGAGGCATTCGGACAAAAATGATAAAGTAATAGTGTAGTCAGTGTTGAGAAAACTAAATAATAATAAATAAATAAAGTGAGACAGAGAGATTTAGAGTATGTTATGGATTAGCCACCCAGGGTTCAAGTCAACTAGCATTTTTAACTTTGAAGATCAACCCATGTGGCTATTTAATACTTATCACAATTATGTAATGATTAACTGTTCTAATTAAAAAGCTAATGATTAAATTATGGTTACCCTGGGTGTCTTGCTTGAATCAGAATGAGCCACAAAGAGGATCACAAAGAGGAATGTGTGGTGCAAAACAGAGATGAGTCAATCAATCTATCTACACTTTTTCCAACTATTTAGGAACTGTCTTTCACTGTAACTGAATATATGCACATGGATCAACTTATATCTGAGATCATAACTGGGCAGCCCTATTACAACGGGCAAGCAGGCATTGCAGATTTGCATGCAAGACATGTCTGCCACACTATTTCCAGTAGTGCACTTGTGTAATAATAGTATTTAAGGGGGCTCCCATACAACAAATGTGATTTTATTGCTCGTTTTTGCTCGATATTGTTAATGGAAACAGATAGATGATTGAAATATTCACAGAATATTTAGTTATATACTTACTCACTTTAAAAATGAATTATTACATTAAAATAAAAAAAATATTTGAGAATACATGATTTTTGTGCCGTTGTTAATAGATAATGGTACAGAACCCTTCGTGTGCGAGTCCGACTCGCAATTGGCCAGTTTTTTTTAGTTTTTTGCCACTTCGGGAGCAAACTTAATGAAGAGTTCTGTTGCCTACACCCAAAGCTCTTCATCAGATCTTCATCAAATTGAATGAAAGTTGTGCTTCAAGTTATGAGAGGTTTTTATTTAAAGATTTTATTTTGTTGATTTTTTTGTTTGTCGACATGTTTAAGGAATTCAATTTCTTTAAACAAAATATAATAACTGTATTTTAATTCATGGAATAAGGTTTTATTAAACAATTTACTATGTGGGGCATTTTAATGAAATTAAGACTAGATTTAGATAAGTGTGCTATGGACTAAAGCATGCGCTAGTGCTAACCTAATATTATTGAAATACAAGGATCCAACCGTTTAAATTTACGTAAACCTCAGAAAATACAATACTACACTTGACTATTCTATTAACAATAAGTTTTATTATTCCACAAACAACATCTGACTTTCAATTAATTTTAAAATGAATACCAATGAAAAAATATTGTCCATACTTCAAACAGCAATACTTATCTCCTAAGTGATTTTGTGTAGATAGGATCCTTTCCATGTAACTATGTCCAATTTAGGATCACATCTGCCTAGCCTTTTCCCAACTATAATTATTGGGGTCAAACCGGATTCACCTTAATACCAGTATTTTAAGTGGGGCGGCTGCCTACCAGACCTCCACAACCCATTAATTGGGTAACAGGGTACTTCTTGGCAAGACGTGTCAGATTCTCTGGCTTCTGACAATCCGTAACAACTGCCAAAGATCTCTGACAGCCTGGACCAACGGCTTAACGTGCTTTCCAAGGCACGGAGGAGTCTTGGTTTGTTGAGATAGTCACTCATCCACAGACCAACCTCGGCAAGCATTTCTTAACCTTGAAGCGGCCTTTGTGGCTATTACAATTTAGCCACCAGCTCCAATTTAGGATCAAAACATAATATATTAATGGGGCACCAACCTGCACAATAATTTGGAACTCTGGTAAGTGGGTCGTCTTAGAAGCACAGTAGTGGCTGCCCAACCTGCACATCTGAAAATAAAAGGTAAATAATTAAGGAAACTGGTTCAAGAAATGTGTGAGAAACCTTTACTAATGGTATTTACAATAAGGTTGAGGCACTTTTGCATAGAAATAGGTAGGCAGGCTTTCTTAATCTAAAAATTATACATTTTTTTACAACTTTTATGTGTCAGCCCATAAAGACGCAACTTATAAGCCGCTCTATGTCAGAAATTTTATTACTTACTTATTATTTAACATTTAGAATATTGGAAATATTGGCGGTAGGTACAAGTGGCAAAAAGTTTGTCTGCAAACATGCAAATTTCTGCGTGGAAATGAGTTAATCTATATAACCTAAGGCAACTGATTAAATCCCAAGAGTAAATTATTTTCCTTTAAGCTTGTGGCTTCTCCTTCTATCTATCGGGTAGGTATGGTTTCCGCACTTGAGTCCTGCTGTGGACCATTGTACGTGGTGGCTTCTCCTTTCTGTCAATGTTCTACATCAGACCTTGAATATGAACAATCCGCCCATCACATCATATATTATGGGAGTGTATTTTTTGACAAACTGAACGCAATATTATGTTTGATAGTATTCGGGTTACATCTGAAGTCGTTCACTATCAGACCTTGTAGAAACCAGAATATTCCGTGCGTTTTTGCCAGAGGTACCTATTACTGGAATCAATAGTAGCTCACAATATTAAGGATTAGGACCCGTCTATTAGTGTTAATGTATAATATCACCCAGTTGTATTATGTCCCTTGGTGCCTATTTGGCCTAATTTTGTTCTGTATCCTGCTTGATACATAAGGAGGTATTATAATTGTCTAGGTACCGGACCAAACGGAAATTTCGAGAACATAATAATATACAAACCTCTCGAACCCATCGCATCCATTTTCAAATTAAGCACCTACATACAATTTGCTTAATTACATTCAAGTGGTTGTTTTAGTCGTTAAAAAGTAGATTTTCAGCAAAGAGATTTAAAGACACAAAAAATTAATGTCTTTGATTTTCAGTAAGTAAGTTTTCAAACAGGTAAGTAAGTACAAAACACAATTATTCATCGCAGGCATCAGACTAAAAGTGAAAAAGCAAACGAATGATTTTAAAGTACGCATTTTGAAACAAAGTTTACAATGCCAATCAAATTAGCTAAATTATGTTTAATTTTAATCAAACAAAAGGTTCTTACCCAAAAAACGACAAACCAACGGCCAGTTTGCTCAAAAGTTTATGAAGATTGAAGTCATTTGAAGTTGGAATGGAAACAGGGTGGGAAACTGCTGAAAACAAAAATAATTTTAGTCAGTGTTACCAAGTAAGCGGTTAAGTTTGTTTTACCATAGATTATATATCTATGGTTTTACCACAAATTGTGCTTTTTTTCTTATGAGTGACGGATAAATAAATTTTAAACTTAATTATGTAATTTGGGAAAAAAAAAAAGGTTTAGTTTTTATGAATTCCAAGACGTGCACTCATAATGTACAATACGTTGGCCGAGTGCGCTCAACAAGTTTACATTGTGTTGACCGTGAAGATGGACGTGGAGGCATCGCGGCCGCTGCAATTTACTGGTTCAGCGCTTTTAATTTTTAACCTTCTCCAAAAAAGGAGGAGGTTCTCAATTCGACTGTTTTTTTTTCAATGACTGTTCATTTACCGATATTCTCGGTTTTCGGTTTCTATTCGGGCATAACTTTAGTGTTTATATGAACCAATCTTGATGATTCATTTTATGTTGGGTTTAATTATAGCTATATTGAATTTCCTTTGGAAGTTGAACTTCAAAGAAAACCTCCTCAACTTAAAATCAATATAATCTTGTAAAGTGAGCTAAATAAATATTTTTTCAACACATTTGCTCAAAAATGGAATTACGAAGCCTGTATACATTGTTCGAAAGTGAAAATTTACGCACCACACAATGGAATGTGCGGTAAAATAGGTACTCTCACCTAAGTACATAGTTCACCGCACAGTGCTATTGTATAACGCAGTGCGTTAAAATACTTACGTATTCTGTACGGTTTAAACCCCTGTGGGGGCTCCGCAAGAATTTAGAAAACTATCAAAAATACCTCTCTCTAGTCGACCGTTCCACGATACGTACCTAATCTGTGACGATACGTGCACTCGGGCGACTGTTTGACGCGGTGTATCACGAGCATATCACGAGGCGCAGCCGAACTTAGTCGCCACCACAGTACAATAATTGTACTATAACTATACCTATCTATCTATACTAATATTAACCAATTGATGAAAAATAAAAAAACAGTTTCATACCTCCCATTACATTTTTTAAAATAAGTAACTGTTACATTGACCATTGTACTCGTATTATGCTTAGTACCTGGATGACCGAGCTTTGCTCGGTTTTTGTTTTTTGGAAACATGGATAAAACAATAAAAATTAAATCTAGGTGGTAGAGCGATATCGCCTCCGGAACCCCCTGCATACTAAATTTCATGAAAATGGTTGGAGCCGTTTCCGAGATTCAGATTATATAGGTACATATATCTAAGAATTGCTTTTAAAGGTATTAGATAGATTAATAAAGAATGCACATAAAGACATTTTTGTTTTATTATAGGGTTCCGTCAAGTATTTCGCTTTACAAAAGGGTTCCGTCAACAAAAAAGTTTGAGAGCCGCTGGTCTACTCCTACGCGTTGATACTCACTGAACGCTCGGCCAACGTGTGATCGCTGTTTGCAGCTCGTGCCAAATTATTTTGGATATGACCACTTGCAGTTTAACACGCTAGGGTTATGTACTGCTTAACCGGACTAGACCTTTGACTCGAGTACCTACTAATACTCCAGTCGTGCGTCGAAGCTAACAACCCCCTTTTTAAAAAAAAATCTATTTTACGTGAAGACAATTAGTGTCAATGTTGTTTGCGTAAATGATTCGGATCTGTGCCACTAGGTGGCAGAGCCTGCGTCGTGCACGTTTCATCTTAACCCATTAACGCCCGCCGTACTATAAATAGCACACAACTTTAAGTTAAGATAATACTAATCTAATGCGTTTTTACACTACAGCAAATTTTTTTAACGGTTAATTTAAATCTTTAGTAATAAGCAAATAGCTAAAACAAATCGAGATTGTTAAATAATTTGGGGGTAATTCTCATGTTGTGTCAGTGTTTTGTTTCGTATCTGCAGGTGAGTACTTGTTTATTTTATTATACAAGATGTAGCTTTAGAAGGTGTTAAAAAGTTTTATTGTTAACTCTATAACAACATATTCTAATATAAAATATATCAAAAAGTTAAATTTGTGTAAAGATTTTTCTGCTATAACACATAAAGTGCTGCTGTACTAACTTTAGTACACTGGGCGCTTGAGGTAAGACAAGGTAGACATTTTTGTATTTGTGTGTTATGCTTATTAGTCGTGTTTTTTATACGTATTGTTTATTTATTTTTTCTATTAGTGAGGTTTTTTTACTTTGTTTTTAGGTGGCAAGAGATTACCTTTTCAAAATTGTAAAAAATGGCAAACCGACATACTTTTACAGAAGAAAAGAACTATTTCGGTTTACAAGACGCGATACAGGGTATTATTAGCCAAGATAGTGATGATGATGCTACTTATGATGTGTTTATGCTACCACCCGATCCAGACGTTATCACCGATGAAGAGGAAGGTGGAGACGACGACCTGTATGACCATGGATTACCTCAAGATGTTCCCTGCAACATAGAAGTTGTTACTCGCAGACATACCACTGCCGTTGAAGATGAATGGAGCAGCGGTGATATGAGCCCCTTACAACACTTTGTGATGTTTTACAAAAAAAGAATTGACAATTTGGAATGCTACATAGAGACTTATCCATTGACGAATCAATGGTCAAGTACTATGGCCATCATTCAGCCAAACAATTTATAATGGGTAAACCCGTGCGATATGGATATTGTAATTGGGCATTGACCAGTTATGATGGGGTACTGTTATACATTTGATGTATATTGTGGAAAATCCTCTGTGGCTACTACCGATCCACTCGGCTCTCGCGTTGTGAAGAGTTTGCTAAACAAAGCGCCAACAAAACCAGAAGAACATGTAGTCTACTTTGACAACTTCTTTACGAATTACGATCTGCTTGTCGACCTAAAGGACCTTGGATATAGAGCTACTGGAACCTTGCGTGAAAACAGAACCAAACGTTGTCATTTGATGACAGCAAAAGACATGCGCAAAAAGCCTAGGGCTGAATACGACTATAGGTTTGATAAGACAAAAGAAATTCTTATGGTGAGATGGAAGGACAATGACGTCTGCACGATTTGAACCAATTTTGATACAGTAGAGCCGTTAGGGAAAGTTAAGAGATGGTGTATTACGAGGAAACTAAAAGTGGACGTAGATATACCTCACGTATTCCGAAGTTATAGTAAGGGCATGGGAGGGGTGGATCAAATGGACCAGTCTATAGAACTGTACCGAATTGGGGTAAAAGTTAAGAAGTGGTGGTGGGTTTTATTCACATATATGGTGGACTTGACCATTTCAAATGCGTGGAGATTACACTACATTGCAAATCCAGAGGATCGTGTTGATCAGCTAGCTTTTCGCAGACACATAGCACGAACGTATTTGAGCCAAAAAAAGAACAATAAAACAAGACAATCGTCCTCTGGATTGGACGGAGAAGATAGAAAAAATTATGGGCATAACCCAAAAAAATACCAAACCAACTGAGATGTGTTGTGTGTTCCAACCGCGTCAAAACAGCGTGTGAAAAGTGCCTAAAAACGCTATGCCTGGATAGAGGATGCTTTGGCCAATATCGTTCGTAAGCGCCCATTGTACTAAACTTAGTACACCCCTAAAAATACAACTTCCGATTATTTTTTGTTTCTTTTTTCTCTATAGTGTCTCAATAAACGTGTTTTTTAGTAAAGATATTAAAAAAAAATTGTAAAATTTTAATTGGTTTTTATTTGGGCGTTAATGGGTTAAAGTGACCTTAAAGTATCCCCACGACAGTGCTGTAATGTGAAACAAAAGTACAAACGGCATCGAAAAAGTACTAGGTATAGTAGATTCCAGATAAATGTGCAATAACGGTCATTGACCCACATACATTTATTGACTTTCTTAAAATCAAAAACAGAAATAAAGACTTAGAGCAGTCCTGAATTTACTTCTATCGTGATCCTTTATGTTCTCTAGTAATGTAAAATGGTTCATAATGTATTGTTCGGGTATCTACGAAGGGATATTAGGGAAAGGTCAATGTACTTTATTGCAAGTTTATCTGGCACCTACTTTAAGCCAATGCCAAGTGACTTCCCACCGCCACCGGACCAACATTTAGGCGAAAAAAATGTGTCTCAACTAATTTCATTATAAATATTTTGGCATCCCCTAGCCCCCGTGTGACATTCAAAATCGTTCTAAGCGTTACAACTGCATGAAATTCTCTTCTTGTAAGATAGTGTGTGGACCCAACTTAACTCCTCACATTTTTGATGTGCAACAGCAACTCATCTTTCAATGCGATCTGTTTGGTGATTTCGTGAAATGGGACGGAAGTGTAACAGACCAATGAGCGCGCGATGGATAGAAGGCTTTGCTGTCTGTTGGTACAATACTTTCTTTGCTTTTTACCAAGGTGAAATGCCAGCACAGGCTAGGTACTCCTCTTCTCTTGTCTCCCTTCTATGAAATAAACTGGGATTTTATAGGAAAAAAAGTCATTGTAGTCATGTAGTATGTCATATCAAAGTCCTAATAGTCATGTAAGTAGGAACAAATACTTCAGAGAAGCGGGGTTTACAATGAAGTTATGGAATAAAGTTGTATTTTTATCGCATCTAGGGACGAAAGTTTAATGTTAAGTTCAGCTACTACATACTAGATGACGTTATGAAAAACGGAATTGATAAGGTATTGATTTCGGTTCACCCGTCCAGGTCAGTGGGTACCTACCTATAGTGGAACGCATTTTTTTTAGTCTTCCCATGTACCAAATTTCATTAAAATCTGTCGTAAGATATTTCTACCTATAGGTTAGACCTAAAGGTCAGCTCAGTCAAAACGATTACGATTGTTGCTTCTCTCTGAGACCGAGCTAAAATCCACCAAGCAAGCTCAGTGCGGAATGGTGTCTGTCTAGGTGGCCGACCTGTGGGTCCAGTCCCTACTTGGCCACATTTAAATTTGGTCAAACTAGGAAGATTCTCCCCAGGTTGGCCATCTAGAAACGATTATAACTTCTGAACTAGTTACCGACTAATTAGCGACTAACGGCCGCTTTCTATAACATATCTCAATCCCAATCTTGATCCCGATCCTTGTCTGTAACCAATCAACGGCCGAGTTTGTGTCCTTGACCACACAATCCTCACCTTTGATTGGTTACAGACAAGGATCGGGATCAAGATTGGGATTGAGATATGTTATAGAAAGCGGCCGTAAATAGATCGTCGCTAGGTGCCTTAGATTTTGAGATTCAAATTGGGCCAAGCTGGGGAGACTCCAGATCGCCAGCCATGCCAGTGTTAGAGACACTGCAGATTGGTGGATGCCACACGTCTTCCTGATTGTTGTTCCAAATGTCGAAATGATCGTGTGCTACTTATATTCAGGAAATAAAATTAAACAACTGGATATAAATTTGTCATACCTACATACAGCGTGTAACAGAATAAACGCAATACCTCTTGAGGGGTCATTGTATGTACTCATCATTATGAACAACTTTTACTATGGGAACAACAACGAAATCGCGAAAAAAAAGTCAGCTGTTCAGTACATTTTGTCGAGTTATGCGCACAGAAATGTATGGGGCAGTCTATTTTTGTCTCGCGTTTTCAGTATTGGTCTTAAAGTGAAAGTTGTTCATAATGATAAGTACAATGACCCCGCAGGAGGTACTGCGTTTATTCTGTAACGGTTTGTATTATTGAAACTTATCACAATCATTATTAGTCCTCTCATAGACAATTATAGGTACAAGAGAATTGACAAACATTATTATAAAAGAACTTTTATTGTAAAATTATTATAGGTGCTTACATAATTATGTAAGTAATCTTACAGTTACAATTAAAAATAATCAACAAGTCAGTATAAATCAACTTATGAATAGTTCAAATGAGTGTTTTCGCTTAAATTGTAATTTCACTAAGTACCTACCTACTTTTTGTCAACTTTAAAAATCACAAAACGTCCTTATTTTTACGTTATCACGTCATGATATTGTATATGAATAGACAAATTTTGATTTAACTTGATATGCACACACAAGATACCTACATCTTCGAAAACATAGTACCTACTCTAGAAAAAGTCATTGGTCATCTGGTGGCATTTGTCCGTGGAAGCGACGGAACACCACGTCTTGCGGCCAAAAGTCCTCCCTCTTCAATGATGAAGTACAGAAAACCAATCATGTTGGTACGCGCACCACGAACGCCTTGAAGTTGACGTTGTGGCGCGAATCCAGCAGCTGCACTCTCGGATTGTAAAGTTGTAACTTATCTTTTGGCGCACGTATTCCACGATGTCCTCTTCTTTAGTGGTGTAGTGTAGGCGAGCGACCGACCTATACCGGAGTCTTCGGCTTCGCGGCACGTGTAATATTTACTTTAGGCTCCGTGGGAGTTCCTGTTGATTCGCTGACGGCACGGCACCATGTTCGGTCTCCTGTGATACCTTTTCAGGCACGGGCTTCATGGCTATAGCTATTTTAAGTTCTCTCCGAAACTCTAGAAGAACTTCTCAACTAACATCTTTTTCGACCTAGGTATCTTGTGTGTGCGTATAAACATGAGAAAAAGTACAAAAAAATGGCCGTAAATATAAAACCAGTTTATTAATGTCCAAGATTTCGGAATTAAAAGATTTTTTTATGAATTACCGAGCAGCCTAATCATCACATAACATACCTAATAAAAAAGACACTTAGTGTCAAAAGTAAATATTTAGATATCATACAATCACGATAAAAAATATGTAAGTAATAATATTACAGACTTTATCCTACTAGCTTTTGCCTTTTGCAAAAAAAAAGTCGATTTCCCCATACATTTCTGAGCGCATAACTCGTCAAAAGGTACAGTTCTCGTCAAATAACTTTGCCCCTCTGAAGTTAGCCATTTGCAAAGATCGCGCAGGTGCAGTCACGTAGAGGGAGCAAGCGGGACGCAAGCATGCATCGAACGTAAACGAGCGACTGAGACATAAAATCGCGCCCCGCCCCCATGTCTCTTACGCATGCGCAGTTGCAGTGTGTTCGTAATTTTGACTACTACAGTTTTCGTCAAATAACTTTGCCCCTCTGAAGTTGTATCGAGTGGCTGCGTAGTAGTCAAAATTACGAACACACTGCAACTGCGCATGCGTAAGAGTCATGGGGGCGTGGCGCGATTTTATGTTTCAGTCTTACGTTTGCGTCCCGCTTGCTCCCGTGTACGTGACTGCACCTGCGCGATTTTTGCAAATGGCTAACTTCAGAGAGGCAAAGTTATTTGACGAAAACTGTACGCAGCCACTCGACACAACTTCAGAGGGGCAAAGTTATTTGACTAGAACTGTACCGGGCGGAGCCGCGGGCAAAAGCTAGTATTTTATGTTATGAAATACTGAACTAAGGTATTTTAAGGAATGATTAAAATATTTTTTTGTGTACTTATGTAAAAAAATACAATTTCCATATAAAATTACTGAAAACTTTTTGTACCATGTTATGCAAAAAAATATAATTTCCATTTAAAATTATGTTGAAAACCGTTCATAGTACAAAACTTTCACAATGTGAATTTAAATAGAAATTACATTTTATTTCTGTTTTGCAAGCTTATAACAATTTGTTGGTTACAACATTCATTCATTCATTAATGGTTTTAATAGTTTAAATATGTGTTATTATAACAAACTTTAAATGTTGGTTGACCTATTATTGGTGACAGTGTAGGTCTGATGCTTGTGATACCTATTCATAAGAAACACTGTATACATAAGCTGTTGGTTTGCCTTTAATAATACAAATAAACATTAAACTCTCAAATTACAGTAAGTAATACTTTTATTTGGATTCAATTACCATTAATTGAATGTTGTTAAAATCAATTGTTTTTTGTCTACTATAGTTTTCATAAACAATAGACTTTATTAGTCAATGGTTTGCTATCCCCACAAATACCAAAAAAAGTCAATCAACCTATGATGATGCTTTCAGTGGATATTATATAGGTATATTACCTAAGACTTATTCTGGACATAAATAAATTCTCTCAGTTGTTGATGTTTTTACTAAATACTGCTAGGTTGTATATTGAGTTAATATTAAGTTTTATTCAGGCACTTATAACTTAATAGCATGATTTTACTACCTACTCAATAAGTAATTTTCTAATTTAAATAAAAATGAAGTACAAAAATAGTTTTTGATTTAAGAGCGTTTACGCGGTACGGCTTCAAATCATAATTCTTCAAAATGAATGAACCGATTTTAACGAAACTTGGTATGCAAACGCTAGATATCCAGGTCTAAATAGTTATCAGAAAACATTTTTGAAAAAAGTTTCAGAGGGAGAGAGAGAGCGATTTTAAGTTTTCTATAGAAAGTGAAAAATCACTATATCCTTCCCCCTGAACTCTTTTTCAAAAATGTTTTCTGATAACTATTTAGACCTGGATATTTAGCGTATGTATACCAAGTTTCGTTAAAATCGGTTCATTCATTTTGAAGAATAAGGACTTGAAAGTTTGTATGAAATGACATACGGCGTACACGCTCTTAATAGCATGCTTTGAGAGCGACCTTCCTCATTCAGGTAAATAAGACTTCAAAAAATATCTTTAGAGGCTTGTGCCAGTCACTGGCTACAGGCAAAAGCGACACTAGTTACTATAGGTCTAAAAATCAATAATTAACATTCCTTATCTAATTTAATTGGTCAATCATTACTATCAATTTACAGTCTTATTCAAGGAGATTATTAATTATAATTTTCAGTTCAGAAATCTGATAACTATTGCTTATCCAATTCTCTAAACAATCCAGTTATTTATGAATGTGTCAGTTTTAAAGTCAAGTAAATTGAAATCAACTCATTACTAGACTCATTGCAGATGTGCTTGGCTGAGGAACAAGTATTGGTAAGTTATTGTGTCTAGCAAGAATGTAAGTTAAACTAGCGGATGATTTCTTTTAACCGCTCGAGCTCGAGCACACCGGTGTGCCGCGGATTTTCGCGATTGTAATGTTTATGATTATACTATTACGTAAGATACCTATATGATTTATTTTGGAATTTTCACATGTCAGTGCTCGAGCGGTACTGGTCTGGTCTTTGGTATGCATACTGTGGATGAAATTGACTCGGTATGTTTAGATGATGTATCTGCAGTTTCTCTTAACTCAGACATAGATTTTGATGGAAGAGTTTGCTTTATGGCTGACACTGGACCTCAGTGTCCGCCGCTTTGTGTCAGTGACATTGACTGATTTAGTTTCATTTTTGTCCGTCTGTTTTGTGTTTTTAGTTAGAGACTTTTGTACAATTTCTTTAGTTTCTTTGTGTGAAAGGGTTGTTAAACTCTGCTAGAAAGTGAGACATTGGAACCAGATCTTGATACTGGAGTTTTGTCAAGCAATCAACAGAAACTATGATGTGTCTACTAGTGATGGGGAACTTTCATAAATGCTTGGTATTAAGACTGTTTCATCTGAAGAAATGTCAACGAGGGACATCCTTGAACTGGTGTTTTTTACCGCGTCTTTTTTGAAGAGCTGTGCGTTCTATGCTTCTTCTGCTCAGAAGTGCCTTTTGTTGTTTGGACGGACGCGGTGGATGTTGATGATGGAGTAGGAGCTTGATGCATATGCCTATGTGACGCACCTGTAAAACACAAATTTATCTCGATATAATAACTATAGTATATATTATGTATTTTTGGTGATTAAGGGAAGTAACAATACTCCAAACATTGATAAAACACAAATAAGACATTTTTAATCCAAGCTCTGCAACACCTGGCTTCAACTCAACCAATTTAAGAGGGCAAAAGCCATTTAAATTGGTTGGTAGTTGTTCCAGCATGTGTTCTTAGGCCAAAACCACTGCAAACCTCTATCAGAGATATAGAGAAAGAAAGCTATGAAAACATGAACAAGAAATGTACGAGAGTAAACTGCGTTTCAGTATAACTTGAGAAAGGTGACTGTTAGGTGATCTGTAAAGCTTGATAACAAATCTGTTGATTAAAACCTTAAATTTAAACTCTTTCTAATAGTGATACCTGAGAACCATATCAGAACCAGTTGCTTGGTTTACAAGCAGAGAAACGGACAGTGGCACCTTTTTTATACTCTTAATGGATAGGTACAATATTTCGTAACTTCGTATATAATTATGTGGAGCGTAATCTCCAGAATGACTGCACCTATTTGATATACGAAGGTTCATTATCACAGATGGACAAAGATTGATCGCGAGTAGAGAATCTAAGCTCACGGTACCTATTCTGTGGTTATTGTCTGTCGTTCGTCCAAGTGAACATGAAAAATGTTGATCACAATTGATTTTAGAATCCAAATTCCAATGAATGAACGTAACAGTCATATGCAACATTATGAAGGTAGAGGACGGAAAAATTAATTAAGCAAAATAATTAAGAGGGAAGTGTCAAAAATGGCGGGTAGACATGAAAAAAATTTGACATCGCCGATCACAAGTATAACAATACATGGTAAATACTTTACGAATAAAGACAAAAAAATATCCAGCTGTACCTGCTTTACTATCCAATCCCATTTGTTTGTGTTGTTGAATGTTCTTTAGTCTGTCGGTATGAAGTTCTCGTTCCGCCGCTTCCTTGCCAAGTCGCACTTGTGACTTAGTAATCGCTGCAAGGGCTTTCAGCTTCTCCCTTTTCACTCGTACAGTCATCATCATCAATGAGCATTCCAAGTATTCTAACTCAGTTCTGTACACAAAATCATTTAAATTATTGACCTCTTGAGTTAATTGTTTTCTAATGTCGTCTATCTGATCTACTCGTCGTTTATTATAGGAGGTACTACAACTACTACTATTAGAGTCTGACATTTTTCAAAACAAGTTGGGTGCTTGATGTAAATTTAACTGATAGAACGACTAAGAAAATAAAATATTTTATTTTGGCGGCCAAATAATCGCAGTCGGAAAAAAAACAAACAATGACAAATTGGCAATGTTGCCAGATGAGTTGAGCCCTAAGTCGCCGAAAATGTCAACTCTAGTAGCCTAAATAATTCGTTCAATTTCAATGCAAAGTAGCCAAATATTTAAAGCAGATCACATTTAGTTTTGGAAAATTAAGCACAACGATTTTCATTACCTAGCCATATCTGCTTATTCTCTGGTCTCAGGAGGCCCTAGAGAATGTACCATTCAATTAACGAATGCCATGGCATCTTTCAATTCCATACATTTTTGACGTATTGACAATCGCCTTTGCCACACTACCGTTGACAGAATCTCACTTGTCTCGAGCCCAGATTCAGCGAAACTGTTCACCGCAGGGTTGATTATGCAAAAATTGTTACATCTGTCTTAATTATCCCACGCGTTTGTTCATAGCATTCCGACGTAAATTGAAGCAAGCAGTAATGTTTTCCCCTTTGTCATCCCTCCTTCATCTTACTTTGTAGTTTATTTTTGAAAAATACAAACATTTGTTATTCTTTTTTTAATCGAAATTATTTAAATGCCATGTTTCACCGCTCGAGCACTGACATGTGAAAATTTCAAAATAAAAATAAATCTTACGTAATAGTAATAATACCTAAACATTAAATTCGCGAAAATCTCGCGGCACACCGGTGTGCCGGCAGTGCTGAAGCGGTTCAACTTCATCGGATCAAGCATAATATATGATAAGTTAGTTAGTAAAAAAAAAGTAGTTAGTTAACACTCGGGCCCAACATGTGAAAATTCCCTAATATAAAGTAAATCTTATGTATATGTAAATAAACATTAAATTCGCGATTAATTCGCGACACACCGGTGTGTCGCCGGGGCCGGACAGGTTAAATAAAAATAAATAAATAAATAAATATGATTCTCCCCAGTTCGCTGAAGTCGCGACATTTTTCTTACTTAGAGCATGTTTATAACCGTCGTAACTTTAAATCGAAAAGTCCGATTTGAATACCTTAAAGCGTAGTTTACACGGACATAATCTACCTTAATTATCAAACCATTTAAATAGATAAGGATTAATATCATGATACAAAAATCTCCACTTTTCTATTTCACCCGGGATTTGCTTGATATTGCTTTGCTTTGCGCGATACCATATTTGACCGCTTTTTGTTGAAATTCAACAAAAAGCGGTCAAATATGGTATCGCGGATTGTAGATATTGATGAGCTCTATAAAACTGTAGTACTTCACTTTGCTCTATTGTCAATAGTTTCCGCAGCGTAAGCGATATAAGGATTTCTTTCAAATATCAAATGACTCCTCCCGCTCTGGGCGGAGTGGAAGGGAGTGTCAAACTCTTACTTTTGTTTTCCAGGGTCGCGGTAACTCTTTCGAACAAAATCCGCAACATTATTGTATTGTGATTTGTGTGTGGATCATGAATGAAATAATGATGCGAATTGTTGTAGACTAAAGGGGCAGAATGATTGACATATTGAATGACAGCTTACATTGATTTATACCTATGAATCCGTTCAGCGAACCCTCGCTATAATAGTATAATTTTATCCGGCGAAAATTTCGCCATCTAATGCACCCCTCCCGAGT
Organism: Melanchra persicariae; assembly: GCA_947386135.1. Taxonomy (NCBI): domain Eukaryota; kingdom Metazoa; phylum Arthropoda; class Insecta; order Lepidoptera; family Noctuidae; genus Melanchra; species Melanchra persicariae. Next base: position 4,284,638 of record OX376673.1, on the reverse strand, counting down.
AGCCTAAATGGCAAATAGTCGCCTAATCTGACAACACTGCAAATTGGCAATAGAGCTGAAGAAGAATCGATTTTGTGAACCAATTTTTTTTACTCGAAATGCATCTCTGAATGAATTCAGTGAATCTATATTTTACCCTAGAAAAACGACATTCGATTTTTTCTATTTTGATAAAATCTACGAATAAAAAAGTCAAGAAATGAAACTCACGCTTAAAAATGGCACCTTGCATACCTACCTACCGTACCGCGGTACTTTGACTTGATTGAATCGATGTGTTCGAGTAGTTTCAACTGCTAAACTGGACTATCCTGTGGTGACCTCAAATGAGTTTAGATAAGCCCCATCCCGGGCTAAAAAGCTAGCTAAATACCTACTAGAAACTACTGACCGCTCGCTAAGGGCATCCCCTTACATGACTATGTATTTAGATTTTGCCTACAGCTTTTTCCGATCCACTATGAAAAAGTTATGCTAGCAAAACTGGACATTCAATAAACCTTCAAGGCGCACACAGGTGAAATTATTCCAAAAACAATCACTATCTTGATCAAATGTTTAAGTAGGTAATAATAAATAAAAAGTATCAAACGTTTGACTGTTCGGTATCATACGAGTAGGTACCCCTATGTCTAGTTTCCAATTCAGGTTAAGTAGGTACCTACTACTTTTAAATCAGAGTAATTTCAGTTGACGGTTCACGGTAGGTACCTACTATGTTAAGCAAAGAGTAAGTAGGTACATTATTTATACGGACAATAAAAGTGGATGGAAGTTCATCAAATAGGAGTAAAAGCGTTTATAAGAATTGTTTTTGTGTTTATTAATAATTATTATAGTTACTTATGTTCTGATCTCAGTAGGTATGCCTACTGAGATCAGAACATAACTCTAACCATAGACTAGTTATTAAACCCTTATAGGGTAGTAGTAGTAGTAGTAGTAGGTATGTATGCACTTGACATGGTATTAGGGCAACCTGTAAAGATAGTTTTAAGGTGTTCAATAAATAAATAAAGACTCCTGTCGATCAGGGCCCCAAGTCTGCTATTTTCATAAATTCGTCATTCCAACACGATCCCATTGTCATTTTGCTATAAGTTCGTAATCTGCTAAATTCATAATGGTCGATCATGTGTCGGTCAATGGTCTCGTAATAGAATCTTGGTTCTACTTAATAATCAATGTCTTTGAAAAGCAATGACTGCACAATAACGTTCTAATGGTTGGTCACTGATCAAAGGAACTGTCAAAATTTTAGCAGATTACCGCATACGTCTGCCATTCATTTGTCATTATGTACGAGATTACCATTACATACCATTTCTTTCAATGGAGTGTCAGTACTTGACCATTGGAAAGTCATAATGATGCTTCTGTACCAGGAACTTCTACTACAACCTGGAATGTGCACAGGCTGTCGATACGCGGTCCGAGGGAGATAGCTTCGCGAGAGCCCTCTGTCCCTTTCATTAGGGTGACCAACCAATATAATGTAGGTTGAGACTAATATAATAGGATATAATATATTAACCAATAATTTGATTTCATAAGTTAATAATAATTATGCTTTAAGAGCGTGTACGACGTATGGCATTTCATACTAACTTTCAAGTCCTTATTCTTCAAAATGAATGAACCGATTCTAACGAAACTTGGTATGCTTACGCTAGAGATCCAGGTCTAAATAGTTATCAGAAAACATTTTTGAAAAACAGTTCAGGGGGAAGGATATAGTGATTTTTCACTTTCTATAGAAAAATTAAAATCGCTCTCTTTCTCCCTCTGAAATCTTTTTCAAAATTGTTTTCTGATAACTATTTAGACCTGGATATCTAGCGTATGCATACCAAGTTTCGTTTAAATCGGTTCATTCATTTTGAAGAATTATGATTTGAAAGTTTGTATGAAAAGCCGTACCGCGTAAACGCTCTTAAGGATGGATTAAAGTAAAACGCATTAAACTATGTTTTATTATATCCTGGGGCCTGAAATGAAGACTGCAAATAACGAAATAATTTTTGATATTTGAATGACTTGGAATGACATCAAGCCATTTTTTCTCCCTGATTCTTCTCCAGGCAGTCTGAAATTATATTTTTTAAATTTATTTCAAATATACGAAGTGACACACCTAAATCAGCGATTAATATGGGAAGTTGAAACTTTTTTGCCATTTCCCTACAATGTTCCTCGGGAAATGTGAAATTTCATGATCACGTCTTTTAAGTATTCGGTACACCATTCCATATAAAGTTTTATTATGCTTACGTTGAAGACTACCTCCTATTTATATGCTGCATTGTGTAAATAATCTTATAATTTCGTCCATTATGGGCACCCTACTTCAAGAATTGCAATATACTTACTTGAAGAAAGAAACACCGCATCCTGCATAGGATTCGCTTTTGCAACCGAACAGCTTTTGATTCGCACACTTTTTAACCATCTTTATTACATCCGAATAAAGAAATTGATTGTTTTACAACAAATAAATATGGCTGGTGGGTTACCAGTCTAACTTATATAATTATATATTCTACTAATAATCTTTTCTTTTTTAATTACATTTCAATACAGTATCTAAATTATTGCTAAAAAAATGTTCTCAGTCTAACAGATAATTTAAAAATATTAGAAATATATCAGAACGAAAGTTAATGTTTTTTTAATAAGACACGACAATATTATTTTTTCCTACCATTCCTACTAAATTCGGGAATAATCCTCCTGGCAACACTTTAGAAAGGGACACAGGGCTATCTAAGCGCTTTCTCCCTCGGACCGGATTTCTCTTTGACCAAGTGATTGTCTGTAATAGAACTTAACTTCATAAACATAAGGTTTATTTTTATATTGGTGTCAAATTAACAATGCTCATTCCAGGTTGTAGTAGAAGTTCCTTGGCTTTTGTATTAGTAGATTACCAAACTTGTCAAAATCAACAATTTATGAAACCAATGATAGACCATTCTGACACTATTGTATTCAAAATAAATGCCCTTTGCGCTCCAGGGCCGCGATAACTCTTTCGAACAATATAATAGCAAAGAACTATTCATATTATGTAGCTAAGTAGGTAAGTACCTACATATTATGAGCGGAAAACCAATATGCGCCATGATTTTGTCTGTTCTCATTTTCTTGTACCTATTTAATTTGACTTCCGAGTAGAATTATTGGATTAATTTTTAACCGACTTCTAAAAAAGGAGGAGGTTCTCAATTCGGATGTTTGTATTTTTTATATGTTTATTTACCTATTTACTTTAACTTTATGTACAATAGTGATACTTAGGCGGACTTAGGTAATTTAGTGTTTCCGTCTTATCTAAAAAATCCTGTTTACTTTCTATAAGAATTTTTGCAGCGCAACTAATATTGCGATTTTAAAAAGTTTATGCTTCTAGGTATTTATTTTCTAGATATTTTTTTGGAATTTTGCACTCAGCCACTTAAAATTTTTCATGATTTCGGCTAAGCTTGATATTCACCCTTTTTCACCCATGCTCTGCTAATACCTCAGTCAGAGTTCTAGGTTATCTTTGCGGTAGGTATACACTGTAACCTCCTTGGATGCGATTGGAAGCGGTAGAAGAATAGGTATGTTAATATTTAAATTAGGAATCATGGTGAGAACGTGGTTGTTTTAAATTGACGAATGTAATAATATGTCGTTCCTTTCCTTTAAGTTCCTTTTGCGTTTTATTTATAGTTTTTAATACGTAGCCCTCAAACCATAGCCCTGTGGTCTACAGTAGTTACTATAGCTACTTAGGTAGGTACTAACATCATATATTGCTGTTAGGTACCTATGGATCTATCTTTTATCGAAGAGTTCTCGGTCTTGGGTATTTTCTAGATATTTTTTGTAATTTTACTTAGACACTTAATAATTTCATAATTTTAGTTGATCTTCAACCATGTTCTGCTAACAGGGCTGGGCAGTATTTGTATGAGTAAAGTACCTACTTGCAATTAAAATACGTAAATTGAAAAACAAATACGTTTTTGGTATTTGTGTATCAATTAGGTACCTACTTCTTAAAAATGTACCTAACTTGTAATTGGTATTTCAGATACCTGACGGTGAGGTATTTTGTAGGTTAGTATTTCAAATACCTACTTATTTATGGCTCCAAAATACATTTGAACATAAATCAATAATTATCCAACTAAAGGGCATTGCGTGAAGTTATAACAATGATCACAAAATACTGGTAGGTAACTAATCATAATGCTAATATGATAAGGTCTATAAGTAAAATAAAAGAACAATTTATCTAAATTATTAGGTACTTATTTATTTTTTCATTAAAACGTCACAAAAATAAAGTAGGTAGCTAGGTCATATTTAGTATGAATAAAATAGAATACAATTTGTTGTTGTTACCGTTACAATATTATAATAAGCGAACCTGGTTCAGAGTTGTCTGTGTCACATAATATTTTGTATTATAGAATGCAAGAACAGTAGTTTATGCAACGACCATAAAAGGGGTTACGAAAACACGAGTGTGGGTTTATCACACGAGGCGTAGCCGAGTGTGATAATAGCATCACACGAGTGTTTTAATACCTAATTATATGCCGTTGCATAAATTATTTTATCTTCACTCATACAGTTGAAATAAAATAAGTGGAAAAATAGTTTATTCCAATATGGCGGATATTCTCATTGCGTATTCTAATGTCTGCGCAGCGAGCGCATCCATAGACAAAGATAAAAGCTGACTCATTGACTTAAGTCAATGAGTCAGCTTTTATCTTTGTCTAGTCTAGCCCGCGTCAATGAATCACCAGAAAAAGCTAGAAAGCTTTGTTTGGTGATAGTTTAAAAAAAAAAATTAAACCTTTCATTGGATTTATTTCCAAGATTAGCGTCTCGTAATTCGTCTGTTAAAAGAAATGGAGGGCCAACGCCCATGAACTTACCCACAACGTGGAATACGGGGAGTCGAACATCATTGACCTGTCCTTCTCAACGCGGTGGGTAGCCCTTAACGAATGGCGGGTTCATGTGCAGGGGAGCAGCAGTGACCATCAACTCGCATACGAGGACGGGAGCCCACTGCTATATCGGAGCCATCGTTAGCACCCTGTCGCTCTGTAAACCAGCCCCGCGCCAGTTATATTTCTCAGTTAGGGCCCGGTTCGCATTATAAGACTGGCGACCGTTTACAAGCTTAGAGCTCACCAGTAGGTACATACCTTCCAGTCTATACCCGACTGTGAGGGTACCACATCCCCGGGCCCATCTGCCCAGGGAGCTAGATTTGTTAGGGCAAAGGTCTGCCGTGGGAAATAACCCCACCACCTTTCCGCGAAAATAGGCCCCTCCCTTCCGTCACGATGGCGCTATAATAATAGCGTTCGTCCAGGACCCCGACTTCCTCGCCAAGTATGGCAAGATATTTGCTGCCATGCAGCAAGGTCCCGCTCCCAAAACCCCAGCCATAGAGTCAGTCGCTGAATTCAGCGACGCGCTCGAAACCCCATCTCCGCCGCCTGCCAAAAAGCAAGCAGCCAAAACAGGTAGTTAATCTGTGGTGGTGATAAGACATATCCCAAAAGAAGTCAGCAAAGAGATCATCCAGGATGACTTCTTAGCTCAGTCCATCCCCGTTTCCGCCGTACATCGTTTGCACAAAGCGAGAGGAGGCGAATACTACGACATGATCCTTGTCGTATGTGACCCCACCGAGGGACATTACTCGATTTTAATTTTTTTATGTGAAATAGGTATGCTCCCTGACCGACATCAACACTGAGAAGCCAAAACGTTCGACCGTAGTTGGCCAGTGCCAAAAAGAAATCAGCAAAGAGGACATCATCGCTTACTATCAGGTGAGATAGTGGTCAAGCGCGAGGAGGCGAATTCTACGACATGGTCCTTGTCGTATGTGACCCCACCGAGGGTCATCACCCGATTTTGAATATAAAATAGGTTCGCTTCCTGACCGACATCAAAATTGAGAAGACAAACTGCTTTGCGACACCCAGATGCGTCAAGTGTCTGGGTGAGCATAGCACCAGCGCGTTCCCACGGTCCAGGGACCGCTCACAGTGCGCGGACCTCCCAACTGCGTAATGTGGTCACCCGGCTAACTACCGGGGGTGCCCTTAAAATCCCCCAAGCAGCACGAATCTCCTTCTGATAGGATGCCCTCCTCTCCGTGGAACCTGTTGAACCTCAAGAAAGCCTTCCCAGCATAGGTGGCGACCGCTCTCCAACTCATCCCAGCGCTAATGGCTGAGCCCATTTCAACGCCGGTTCCCGCGCCTGCAAGCCAGGTCCCAGCTGCTCCCCAGCTTGCGCCTCAGCGCACTGCTTCTCCCGCGACAGGGCAAACGTGCCCCACTCACCCAACCAACTCGTATATGAACCCTTGCGTAGGGCCTACAATTTTGGAAGCCTATGGCTAGTTCATCACATGTGCTGCAAGGGCAATGTCCGTCGAAATCAATGCGCCCAGAGGCAAAGATGGGCAATTTTATTTATCAACAAAACCTAGGTGCATGAAATTTTCACCACCTACAAGTCCATTACGGACGCGTTAGACGCAATGGATGCGATGGATGTTTAATCAGTAGATCGCGGATCCACCGTTGTGGGCACGATGGGCATGCCCACAACCCTAATTGACTTGTAACGTCCATGTTCCGGCTACTCATTAACGACAGTAAATGAACTGTTAAAAGTGTATACTGACTCTGGATGGCCAAATGGAAAAGAGAATGTGAAAATAATTCCGGCATACCAGAGTCGGTAGCTCATCCCATTGAAGCATGCGACCAAGATTTGGAATAAAACTTCTTACAAATACTGGCAATTCTCCCGGTCAGCGTAGCTACCGCAGAGAGATAGTTTTCTACTCTTCGCGGAGTAAAATCTTGGTTACATGCTTCAATGGCACAGGAAGGATTATCCGGGCTAGCTATCCTAAATTTAATACATACAAACACAAAGATGTGAACCTAGTTATCAATGAAATTATCAAAATAATTTTCGCGAAAAAGAAACGTAATCTGGAATTTGTTATTGAAGTAAGCACCAAACAAAATTATTGAATGTAAAATGTAAGCGTTTAATTTAATATTACTAGTGGGCCACGGCTTTGCCCACATGACACTATACACTGTACAAAAGCTTGGTCAGGAAGTTTTGTGTTTTTCGTTTGTAAACATCTCCTTTGTAGGAATTTAGTTCACTTTATCGATCATGAGCGAGTACATACTCCGACTCGCACTTGGCAGATTTTCGGGTGGCTGTGACCACAATCTTTTTTGAGGGCTGGATCCGCGCCTGTGGCTCTAATAATTAGAATTATAAGAAGAATGGATGCACAATATATTGAACAAACTATTTGATAGGTACCTCTATTGAAATAGTACATTTTGATGCAAGTGATGATTTGACCTTCTGTGATTTCGATACTCTGTGACGGGGCTAGGCATGACGACGACGCGCGGTGGAGGAGCGGGCCGCGGCTCATCGTTCTGCCGGTCGATTCTGTCGACATCTCACGGTGTTCACCTTGGCGGAGTGAACGACAATAGAGCTGTCATTCCATCTTATTTGTATGGTTTGACAACTCACCCGTCGTGCGCCCCACCCGGGTGTTCACTTCGACATGTTTACAGAATCGCACTGCTGTTGCATGCGGGTAGCGGAGTGGCGCGGAGTGGGAGTTAGCTCCGCCCAAATGCGCAAAGTCATTAGCATGAATACAAGCCTTAAAAACAGCAGTCTAGCTACTTGCCGGGCGATGTCGATTCACAAGTAAACTTCACGTGACGTATGATGACTATGACGGTACAGTGCTGCCATCGGTGGGGAACTCAGCTAGCTTCTGAGAGGAGGAGACAGCTGATGGTATCTGCTGGATAGTGAAGATCTTCTGCAGGTATCGACGCTGGAGACAGATGTATGGGTGTTCCTGAAATACAGATTAAACACGATGTTATTATTTCGTCTCGACTAGCTTGTTCAGTTGTTCCCGCGGCCTATCACAAAGGAACGGAGCGTTTTTTTTGGAATTATAAAACAATGATATTCAGCGATGTGTAGCTTTGAAATTATAAGTACTTCCAAAGATTAACCGTAGTGAAGTGACGTCACATGAAGCCCCCACCCGACTCCTGATCTTCGATGCGTTTTATCTTCGTCAACTTTTATTGAAACTGCGCATCTACACTACGTGCATACGTCTGATAATGATTTATGCACGGCACACGCATAAATCCGTGTGCCGCTTTCGCACACGCAAAGCCAAAACAAATCCACAGGATGCAAGTAGTCCAAAACTGATTACTCCGAAAAGCCACGGGCACCCTGTGGTATGTACGGAATGAACGACTCCATGTCGACCTCAAAATCCCGACCATAAAACAGTTTATGAAACGCCTTACAAAGCGTTTCATTGAATCCGCTGAAAAACGCCAAAACCCTTTGGTTTCAAAGGCAACCCAGTACACTCCCTCTCGCATTAGTAAGATTCGCCGTCCTCGGCATACACTCGTCGAGTCCGACGACGAGATCACTAAGATTCAAGAAAGCTGTAGGGAAACCAGCACTCTTAGAAAACACAATAACAGACCGCGTTCCGTATACCGGCCTCGCCGCCGAGGTCCGTCGCGACGACCCATTCAAAACCCTCCCCGACTTTTGCCTAACGAGCCAGCCCCCGTCGCTGAGCCATTAGCTTTAATATCCCCTAATTAATGAAACGACCCAAACTGTTGTCCTTTGCTGTCCCGAACTGACGCCGCTAAGTCGAGGTCGTATGCCACAGGGAATGCCCTTAGCGAGCGGTCAGTAGTTTTTAGCTTGTAGCTAGTTTTGAATAAGAATAAGAAGAATAAGAATAATATTTATTTGCTTAAAAACATGGTATGCCAAGGATGGTGGGCCTTAAACTCATTTCAGCCCACCACAGGTTAGTCCGGTTAAGCAGTTGATATCCCATGTGTGTTAAAAAAAAAATTGATTTGATGAAATATAGGAAAGCATGTACCTATCTATTATTTTCCGATAATCTGACGAACTAAATACAATCTTTTTTTTTTACTCAGGAAATATCCCAATTAAAATAATTTGATTTGGATCCTACATGCCAAATTTTAGCTCTGAAAGACTATTAGTTTAAGTTGTGCGTTGTCAGTCAGTCAGTCAATCACAAGTAACGGATGAGTTTTATAAATTGATTATAGGCTCGTGTCCACACCTCACCGGGCCTCAAGTCTGCTATTACAAGTGTCAGAATGGTCTATCATTGATTTCATAATAATTGTTGATTTTGACAAGTTTGGTAATCTACTAAAAAAAAAGCGTCATTATGACTTACCGATGGTCAACCACTGACACTGCATTCAAAGAAATGGCATAGAATGGTAATCTCGTACATAATGACAAATGGAACTGTTTAAAGAAATTAACATCATGACGGTGCCTTGTCAATATATCTATGAAAATATCATGTACGTTAGAAAGAATCTACATCTTTTTAGTAAACGAGGTGACAGACATAACTATGTCAGTAGAAATAGGAACCAATTAGTTCAACCAGGTTTCAGACTTGCTGAAGTAGCAACATCTTTCATGGGGTACTGTTTAAAATGTTACAATAAAATACCTCCCCATATATTAGAATTTAATGAGACAAAATTTAAATCTTGTATTAAATGCACTCTATGCAGGCGTTAGATATTAAGTATATATGTAGATATATAACTAGGTATATATATCTAATACATCTAGATCTATGTAAATATATGTTAGATATTATGTATATATGTTGATATATAACTAGGTATATATATCTAATACATCTAGACCTATGTAAATATATAATCGTATCAAAGAGAAAATATAAACAATAAGATTCAATTCTTATTAACTTTATATTTATCTTTTAGTATATAACAACTACATAACTATCGTAGTAGTGTGACATAAAAGTCAAAGCCAAAGTCAAAGTCAAAACGTTTATTTCAAGGTGACTCTACTGTCCGTTCGCAAGGGTAGATTCTTATGGAGAAGAACGGACAAGAAACTCCATAGTTACTACATACACAACGTCACGTTATAATATACCAACTATAATGATTAACAAGTTATTATTACCCGTATTTAAAATACACCAATCATCATAATAACATTTCATAACACTACATAACATTGCACAACATTACATAACATTTACATAACCATAACATTACATAATATTAGGTTATTCATAAGTTTTTCATAATTAGAATTATGGTAATACACAATATACAGCATCATCAACAATAAACCAAAAACAATCAGAATAATCATGTACGTCAGAACCGCGGGTGTACTTTTCAGATCTGCCTAAATTTATTGCAGTTATTTGGTACCTTCTGTGTACCTTTACGTACCTCTCTTGAAAATCTGTGTTTATTTTGTCACAAAATTATGGTTACATCATTCATATTGAAATTATTTATTTATTATATACTTTATTGTACACCTCACATCAATCACAAGTATATGTGAGAACGATGTAAAAAACGTGCAGGATAAAAGTGTAGGGTAGATGTAGGTTAGGTACCTATAGGGTAGGCGGGGGGGATAGGTAGGTGGTCAGTGGGTCGTCTTAGGGGCGGATTTAGTCAGCTAGTTAACGGGAGCGAAGCCGCGGGAGGCAGCTAGTTTATAATATTAGTAGGATTGTGAGTGTGATTGTGTGCCCATACCATGTTTTTTAAATAATAACGTCATAGAAAGAAAATTGTTTTTTTACTTTTCGCAGCAACCCGACAGTATTTTGTTTATTTAATACTTGTTTCTGCAGGTACACAGGAGGTACCAAATCTACTTATAGAGTGTACTTAGCTACATATATTGGTTAGCAGTACACCCGCGGTTCTGACATCAGAATGGCGGGTGTACCTAATTTTTAAAATATCATTGTACGGGTGTAGGTACACAGATTTTCAAGAGAGGTACGTAAAGGTACACAGAAGGTACCAAATAACTGCAATAAATTTAGGCAGATCTGAAAAGTACACCCGCGGTTCTGACGTACATGAATAATCTCATACCTTAGATGTTAACGCCTTGAAATTCGAAGAGAAACTGGGCTGCTCCATTTTTTTTTTTTTTTTTTTTTTTTTTTTTTTTTTTTTTTTTTTAGGTATAACCACTAGCAAGTTAACACACTTGGGATATCAACTGCTTAACCGGACTAACATGTGGTGGCCTCAAATTAATTTAAGGTCCCCAGCCAAGGCAACAAAACTAGCTACAAGCTAAAAACTACTGACCGCTCGCTAAGGGCATTCCCTGTGGAATACGACCTCGGCTTAGCGGCGTCAGTTACGGACAGCAAGGGACAATCAGGCTGGGTCGTTTCATTAATTAGGGGTTATTAAAGCTAAAGGCTCAGCGGCGCGGGCTGGCTCGTTTGCAAAAGTCGAGGAGGGTTTTGAGTGGGTCGTCGCGACGAACCTCGGCGGCGAGGTCGGTATACGGAACGCGGTCTGTATCTGTTTATTCTAAGGGTGCTGGTTTCCCTACAGCTTTCCTGAATCTTTGTGATCTCGTCGTCGGATTCAACGAGTGTATGCCGAGGACGGCGAATCTTACTAATGCGAGAGGGAGTGTACTGGGTTGCCTTTGAAATCAAAGGGTTTTGGTGCTTTTCAGCGGATTCGAAGAAGCGCTTTGTAAGGCGTTTCATAAACTGTTTTAGGGTCGGGATTTTAAGGTCGACATGAAGTCGTTCGTTCCGTACATATCACGGGGCGCCCGTGGCTTTTCGGAGAAATCTGTTTTGGATTACTTGCATCCTGTGGATTTGCTTTGGCTTTGTGTGTGCGAATACAGCACACGCATAAGTCATTATCGGTCGTATGCACGTAGTGTAGATGCGCAGTTTACATTTAAGTGATAGCTTGCTGCGTGCATTCAGCATGGAATGGAGTCTACCCAGAGCAAATGCAGCACGCGAACGTACCGCACTTATGTGCTCAGCAAAGATGAGTCTATGGTCTAATATCACACCTAGATATTTGGCTCGCTTTTCCCAAGGGATCTACTTACCAAACATGGTGATCGGACTCGGTGGATTGGGAATGAATTTCGCCCGCGGTTTATAGAACAAAACCGCCTGGCTTTTTTCGGGATTAACCTCAAATCCCCAGAGACGGAACCAAGCGCCTAGGTCGCTGGCCGCCTTTTGAAGATTTTTGGCTGTTGAGTTTTCACTATTGCCTGAGCAATAGATGGCCGTATCATCGGCAAATAGAGCTAGCTGCGTCTTATTATTTTTTGGGATATCGCTAGTGAACAGCGTGAAAAATAAAGGGGAGAGCACGCCGCCTTGAGGGACGCCGGCTCGTATAGGGTGAAGGGAGGAAAGCGCACCTTCGATACGATACCGAAAGGTGCGGTTCGACAAATAGTCTCGTATGATGAGCACGAGACGATCCGGCACGCCAAGTTTATACAGCTTATAAATTAAGCCATTGTGCCAGACTTTGTCGAAAGCTTTCGCTATATCAAAGAACACGGCTCCCGTTTTTAAACCGCGTTGAGTGCGGCCGCTGATATGTTCAACGATACGGTAAACCTGTTGGACACATGAGTGATTAGCTCAAAAGCCAAACTGTTCGTTAGGTAGGAGGCCCTTTGCCTCGGCATAACCTTTGAGTCTCTTATATATAAGTCGCTCATAGATTTTACCTAGGACCTTGAGCAGACTGATGGGACGGTAGCTGGTAGGGGAGGACTTTGGCTTTCCCGGTTTAGGAATACCGATAACGGTAGCCTCTTTCCACGATTGTGGGAACATGTTGTTGGACAGAGCGCCGTTGAAAATGGCAGTCATCAACATGATAAGGGAAGCTGGGAAAAAACGGAACACCTTGTTGGTGATACCGTCTGACCCAGGGGCTTGCCTGGGTTTGAGTTTCCCGATTATATCCTTCACCTCATCTGGAGTGATGGGGGGGAGGGGGTCCTCGGGGTCCTCAACGGGGGGGAGAGAAGTCCTACGCTCGACCTCAGCGTCCACCTTGGCGAGGTGAACCGGGTCAACCGGGTAGGTACTTGGGGAGCATTGAGTCTCTAGGCTGTCGGCCAGGCACTCTGCCTTTTCATCGTCATCGAAGGCGATGGTGTTATCAGGGCGGGTGAGAGGAGGCATGGTTGAAACCTCAGAGGCGCGTAACTTCCTCTGGAGTTCCCAGAAGGCCTGGTGGTTGGGTTCGAGGTCGCCAAGCATCTTATCCCAGCGACTGTTACGCAGTTCAGCGATGGCGCGACTTACTTTACGCTGTAAGTAGCGCATGTGAACTTTGTTACTGTGGCAGGGAAAGGATGAATAGGCACGAACGGCCGCGTTCTTCTCGGTCAGCAGAGCACGCACTTCGTCCGGGAGTTTCCAGCGGTGATCGCTCATCGCTGGAACCTCTTTGGAGCATTCGCTCAGGACGGCTTGGATGTGATCCGTGAACGAGTCAACCGCGGCCGCCGTGTCGGCGGCAGTCTCGATGAGATCTGGAATCTTATCCAAGTGAGGAGACGTGGTGATTTTCAGTTTTTCGCTTACTTTTCTCCAGTCTGTGATCACTCGGGAAGGAGGGGGTTGAGAGGGGTCCATTGGTCCCGATCTGGGAGCTAGTTCCAGAATCACGGGACGGTGGTCCGAGTTAAGCTCGTCCACTGTTTCCATTGAATGTAGCCGAAGGCTGACATTCTTAATGAGAGCGATGTCGAGTACATCGGGGCGACAATTGAGGTCATGGGGGAAGTGGGTAGGATGCATCGGAGCGATGACATCAAAGTTAAAGGGACTGGAGAGTTCAAAGATGACCCTGCCTCTAGGGTTGGTAGTGAGGCTGTTCCATGATGGATGTTTGGCATTGAGGTCCCCCGCCAGTAAGGCGATTAACACACTGCCACTCACCACGCAGCGTAGCGCGTGAATGCGTGGTCTAACGTTGCTTGTAAGTATCTCCGTTTCTATAGAAAACACGCACAGTCCAACACACAGAAAATGCATCCACGCGCGTTCATTGTTGACCGTTGACACGCAACATGCAGCGTGATGCGTGGCAGTGTGATAACCGCCTAAGACGGAGTCGCTCAAGCCAAGAAGTATTGAGAGGTCATCTTTGACTTCGGAGGTGTTGATTGCCGTATTACTGGCGCTAGGACGAGGGATATAAGCTGAGATGACAGTGATGGGCTGATGGCTCGTCATGCCCAGCCGACAGACTGAGACCTCTATTTGCTTGAGTGTGGGTGGATCCACAGGAATGCAATATAGGGAATTTTTATAATATATGAGGGTACCTCCCTTATGACACCGGGTCCTATCGTTGCGCACCATTCGGTAGTTGGCAACTTTAGGGTCTCGGTGTTGGGGCTTGAGAAAGGTCTCTTGGACCAGAAGGACGTCTATGTGATGGTCGCGGAGGAAAGTGGCGATCTCATCACGTTGGCTCAGAAGGCCATTGGCGTTGAAAAGCCCTATCCGGAGGTCTTTCGGTTTGAGCCTACGGTTAATGGACTTATCCACTAATAATTGCGTAGTAAGTTACAATATGGTGCGCTACGTCACCGAACTCTTGAAAAATGGAGTCATGATCTCCGCTATTTCTGAGGGCCTCTTTCATCAAAAGAGCCCTAGGGGAGCGTAAGGCTAGGTACGCTACCCCGAGCGAATCCTCGACTGGTTTTATAGCCACTTTGGCAACAGCCGCCTTGGTCTGGGAGGGAAGATGTTTTTTGCCCTTGGGGTTTGCCTGGGTTAGGGGGGCCTTAGCCTGCGCGAGCGCCGCGCGAGTGGCCGTAGGCGGGGAAAATGGAGGAATTGCTACATCCATGAGAGGGGTGATTGCCCTAGCGGGCGAAGCGTTGGGGGACGCCGGAGGGGCCTGAGAGGCCTGGGAGCCAGTGGTCCTCAGGGCCGGAAAGTGGGCCCTGTGGTTCGCTGCACTCCAGGAGTTGGGGCGTAGCTGGGTCGTCGCGGGGGCGTTGTTGGTGGGGGAGGGACGTTCCCTATTCTGGCGCACGTTCGACCGCTTGGCCAGAAGGGGCGAGGAGGATTTGGGGGCCTTTGGGCAAGCTCGGTAGTTCGCCGGGTGCCCAGTCTCGCCACACAGCACACAGCTGGGTGAGTCGACGCAAAGTGTCCTATCTTTGGGACGTGTGCAGTCTGCAGTGCCATGGTCGCCCAGGCACTTCACACAGCGGGGCTTGCCGTAGCAGTTCCGCTGGGAGTGGCCATATAATTGGCAGCGATGGCACTGCCCTACTGCACCACTCTTATTGGGATTCTCGGTTCGAATCCCAGAAAGTCCACATATGGTGTAGATGTTAAAGATGGGGTTATGCCCCTCGGTGGGGTCGCAAACGACCAACACCGTATCGAACGCAGCGCCTCCGCGGCGGTGCATGCGGTGGACTTCAGCCACCAGGATTTTCTGAGCTTGGAGGTCGCTGAGGACCTCCTGTACCTTAATTTCTTTTGGTACGTTGCGGAGAAACACGTACCTGTTTCTCCTCTTCGAAGGAGAAGGAGTGGAACGGAATGTTCCGCTCCCTGAGGAGTTTGTGCAGGCTACGGAAATCGGTAGCCGTTGGCACAGTAATTTTAACACCCAGGTTGACTGGGTGAGCGCGCGTGTACCGAATTTGGCGTTCGTTACACGCCGCAGACAGCTCCGTCCACTTCGTCTTGTCGTGGACGAAAAGTGGGGGAGGGGGCTTGGTCTTGGGGGGGGAGGGGGCAGCCGGGGTGGCGATCGCCATGGGGCTAGCAGGGCGGCTCGATTGCTGGGAGGTACCAGGGCGAGCGATGGGGGCTGAGGGGGTGGTATGGGGGAACCAGGGCCTGGAGAGGCCCTCTTCGTGACCCTCTTCTTAGGGGCTGCCTGAGCGGCAGACCGCATCCTCTTCTTCTTCCTCTTCCCTTGGACAACAGTGAAGTTGTCAGAGGAGGAGGAGGCCGAGGTGGAGGCGTTGGAGTCCGAGTCGGTATCCGTCTCGGACTCAAAGTCCATGGGGGGGGGGGAAGCCTGCTCGGCGTCGAGTTGGCTGTCCAGACAATCGCTGAAGTTAGCGATGTCAGTGGGCATGGGGGTGAAACCCTGAGTGGGCATAGGGGTGAGGCCCTGAGGGGGCAGGAGGATCCTCAATTGCTCCTGGAAGGAGTTGAGGGACGCGGTGATGACTGGGTCACCTAATTGCGTGGCAATCACCTTAAAGGTGGCCAGCATGGCGGAATAGAGGTCGCCAATTGATAGAGCGGGGGGGGCGGAGGGCAGCGGCCTGCTCCTTAAGGAAGCAGGCTACTAAGGGGGGAGGGGTAGGCATGGCGCTCGAGGCGTCCATCCTGAGAGAAGGGGGGGGGGAGCTAAGCTCCTGTCCCTAAAGACAGTTCCCAAAAGAGCCCTTCCCTTGAGCGTTTCCTAGTGCTCTAGCCGGGGAGAAGAAAGCCCAAACAAACTCTCCGGCAGCACGACTGTCTTCGGCCTGAAGGGCCACTAAGCCTAACTCCCCGGGTGGGAGCTCCCGGGGATGAGTACCCTCCCTGCCGGGTTCGGTCAGGGAAGTGAGTGCCTAAGGTGAGCCCTAAGCTTGAATACCCACAGCCAATCTTAATGTGCAGTCCCCTATGGGTTTTTCGACCAAGCTGGTGACGTAGGGGTAGACACACCCAGCCGTCACCAGGTGCACACTGGAAGAGAGCGGGGTTAGAATTTAGGGCGCGACTAGGAGATCCCCCAAGGCCGCGCTCCTAAACCCTTCCGACTTTACCAAGCCCTGAAGGGGCTTGGTAGGTGTGTCGGGTCAACACCACTTGGCTTAGTTGGCACCGTAAGGTATCCACCAAGTACCACAAACAGTGGATTTTATCTGAAGGGCAAAACTCTATCCGTAGCAAGCGAACAAAGTCACTTGCAACCGAAACGAGTCACTTCGTAGCACGCTAAGAGACTGCGTAGCAAGTCTCGTAGCACTGCTACGGAGTGGGCGGAGCTACGTAGCACGCGTAGGCGAGCTAACGTACCTACGCTGTGTGACGACACGGAGTCTCGCAGCTGGTGCGCGTAGCGGTCGGCGGTGGCGCGTGGCTACGGGGGCGTAGCGCCGGGGGTCGGCTGCTACGGTCGTAGCGGAGAGATGCGTGGAGGTGGGAGGCGTGCGACTCGAACGGGCGCTCGAGGCGGAATCCTTTCACTGGGCTGCTCCAATGTGGCTCCGCTCTTTTATACCCGTTAACAAACAAGTATGACAGTTGAGTCAAATCAGTTTTTGAAATAAGTTTGTTATAAAATCATAATATTTTAAACAGTTAATAATCACATTTATAGGTATATCAAGTACTTATTTTTAAATATTAGACACATAATAATTACATTAATATAACACAGGCAAGCATATTATATTATAAATTAGGGGGGTATATTGAAGATAAAAATGCTTGGCTCAATGCTGGTCCTGCTCCACAACGCCACTAGGTAGCCACTAAGGGCTCCGAGTAATCTGTTAGCATTTCGTAATATTGTTGGACCGGCTGAAGATTGTAAGAATGCAAATCTTTTTCATTGTATAGACTCAACTTATTTAACATTGTATAATTTCATGCACATGTGTGAGTACTGTGTACCTTTAAACTATAATGATCATTTTGGGTAGGTCTTTGACTTGAATGTACCCTGGCGATTGGGGATGTCATGCTCACTCAAAAGTCTGTCTGATGGTGGCGCATGCGTTGGATCATTTGGCTCCTTAAAAATGGTTGAGCCGAATGGTGCTAGCGTATGCGTCATGTTCGTGAACGGGCGCCGTCAGCTGAGACTGGTCATCTCTCGGCCATGGTTTATTTTAATTATTTCTTTGAATTGTTTCTTTTTTACTCCGGACTCTTTTATCCTGCACGTCTTTTACATCGTTCTCACATAATATGTATAATTTCAATATGAATGATGTAACCATAATTTTGTAACAAAATATTATTTTAAAAGAGTGTCCGTGGAGTTTCTTGCACGTTCTTCTCCATAGAGATCTACGCTTTGGAACGTGTAAATAGCTTCATCTTTTTGACCGACCGACCTTGACAATTCAAAAGTGCCTGTAAATGGTCTAATTGAAATAAATGCTTTGACTTTGACTTTGAATGAATGACAGACGTTTGCGGTAATCTGCTAAAATTTTGACAGTTCCTTCGATCAGTGACCTACCATTAGAACGTTATTGTGCAGTCATTGTTTTTCTAAGACATTGAATATTTAAAACCACGATTCTATTACGAGACCATTGACCGACCAATGATCGACCATTATGAATTTGACAGATTACGAACTTATAGCAAAATGACAATGGGATCGTGTTGGAATGACGAATTTATAAGAAATAGCAGACTTGGGGCCCTAATGGCATGTCTTTGCCTGATGGTAAGCGATGCTGTGGTGAACGATGGAGCACGCTTGCCTAGAAGTGCATCGATGTTGCGGCGATTCAGGGGTAGCCCTAACAATATTTTAGCTACACTGGCGGACAAGGTTGACGGACCTTTTATTAGACTCTGGGCTGGCAGACATGTGCGTGCACATGTTCATGTAGCCAATTAATTTAAGTTATTGTTATTAGTTAATTACTAACACAGGATAAGTTCATACTAATATGGATACAGTGGTCTGAAATAATTTTTTTGAATTTGAATTTTACCTTAAGATCCCTAGGTTGTAGCTATCAGCAAACACAAACTCCGACAGGGAATTCCTGTCCTTAGCTGTGCGCACAATGAATGTATTCCTAAAACGCTTTGTGCGTATGTCCATCACAATCAGCATATACAGGGTTATTTGTAAAACACCAGCAACCTTTCAGGGGGTGAAAGTACTCATCATTATAAACAACTTTTACTACGGGACCAACTCTGAAATATCAAAAATTAAATCAGCTGTTTCATACAAAATGCAATAGTCACCCGATGAAAATGTACGAAATAGCAGATATTTTTTTAGATTTTTCAGGGTTGGTCTGATAGCAAAAGTTGTTTATAATGATGAGTACTTTCACCCCCTGAAAGGTTGCTGGTGTTTTACAAATAACCCTGTATACCGATGGCGCATTGCCGAACGTGTTGTACGTGTAGTTCGATGATAAAATAAATTAAAAACTCACCATTGTCCATTTTCAGTTGGAGTGACCAGCTTTCTTTTCAGTCATTTGAGTCGCCTCGAAGTTCAGCTTCCAGCCGTGAGCTACTTGACGTGGTCGTCGAAGCATTGCTGCACAAGCTGCAGACTTCCATGCTTCCATCAGGTATCTGATAAATAATAGGTATTTGTTATTTTTGGTTGACAATAGACGGAAAGAGTGAACGCTTGAGACTGGAGGCTTCATGTTCAGCAGCAGTGTATTATGTCTGAAATGATGTTATTGATAATGATGAAAGATTTAAGTGTAACGGCTGCAGATAATTAGGGAGAGCGAGAAAGTGTGTTTTCGATTCTCAGTGGATGAGCATTTTTAGATATAAGCGAAGCTTTAAGAACACGTGCGTAGTGTAGATAACACCAGGAGAGCTGCCATTTAGAAACCTTAGGCCCATGGGGTTCGAGTGCTCACCGAGTCTTTCGGGACATCAGCAAACAACTTGTCGACTGTTCACGTGACCAGAGGGCTGGGCTTTTCTTTGGCCAACGAATCAGCATTGCCATTCAACGCGGCAATGCTGCCAGTGTTCTGGGCACTTTTGTCATTGGCAGCGATGTGAATGAATTTTTTGATGCCCAATGATTTATTTTGTTTTTATACACGTTTGTACATAATTTGGCAATTTTTAGTCTGGTTTGTATATAGTTAGGTTTAGTAGATATAAATAGTTAAGTTAGTTAAATATAACCATGTAGCGTATGGCTATGTGGAAGAATCAGAAAAGAAAACATGGATAAAGTTTTCTTACCTGCAACAGTTTTCAAGTTGCATTTCTGTCGAGTTTTACAAAGTTGTTTTGAAGACATTTTCCCTTCCTACATTAGGCTGGATATTGAGTTAGCTTCAACCGGAGTGTGATGGTTCATACCCGAAAGAAGTGTGGGACAAAGTGGGCTCGGTAGCATTCGGTAAAGCTCGGCAGTCTGTCTTCCCTGAAAAAAACAAATGAATTTTATTGTTTTTGTTTCACGATTTTAAATCATAAAACAATTACAGCCTCACAAGTCGACTGACAAGGTCGTTCTGTGGATGGGTGACCATCTTAACATACCGAGAATCCTTCGTGCAAGCCGTTGGTTCCGGTTGTCATTTGTAGATCTTTGGCAGTTATTACGGATTGTCTTGCCAAGAAGTACCGTATCACCCAGTTACTGGGTGGTGGTGCGCACAGAGGCAATCACTCCATTTAATATACGAGACTCCAGCTGCATCTGGTTTGACTGGAAGCCGAACCCAACATGGCGGTGAGGAGGCTGCCAGAATGATTGATCAAAACGGTTAAGGAACATACCGCGAGGAAACTAGAACATCCTGGTTTTTCTAAATCTGAAAGAAAGGAAAAGAATTTTAGTTTTCTGTCACTGAAAGAAGTTTTTTTTCAAATCAGACATTTCAGAGATATGTACCTTGTTTATTATATGTATGGTAGGTACCCATTGATAAAAACACAGGTAAACGGACAAATATGCAATTCTACATATTTATTATTATCATCTATTAACGCCATCTATAGGCGAGGAGCCGACAACGCGTGGCACCCTCTAGCGTCGAATAGGAAAATTACAGCGCGTGGCACCCTCCAGCGTCGTTTAGACGGCGGCTCGACGGAAGGTGAGGGAGGAAGAAACCAACATACACTTACGCCTGCGAGGGAGCGAGGGCGGCGCAAAAGG
The DNA here is from genome assembly GCA_947386135.1 of Melanchra persicariae. Lineage (NCBI taxonomy): Eukaryota > Metazoa > Arthropoda > Insecta > Lepidoptera > Noctuidae > Melanchra > Melanchra persicariae. The sequence continues at coordinate 4,263,762 of OX376673.1, read as the reverse complement.
GAGCGCTGATTGGTCGTCGCGAGGAAAACCCTAGAACAGGGATGGCAAACCAACGGCACGCGTATCAGTGATGGCTCGCAACAAAATAATTCAGGCAACCAAAATAATGATCGATTGACAGATAACTCCAGTTCAGCTTTCATTCTGCTTAAATTACGAAAAAATAGATATTTAATTTAGCATTTTCGAATTATTATTGGAACATTTCGTGGGTTCGATTCCCACGGGAAGCATACTTTGTAAAGTTGTTTCCAGTTTGGCTAGTAAGAACATTGCAGGTTTGAATCAGGTGATTGTCTGATAAAAAGATGATTCCGTGCTTAGGAAGGTACAAAGACTACAATAGTATACCATGGCTATAGACAGGCAACTCTACCATTTTTTTTAATATTAGGAAGTGGTCGAACTCAGCGCCATCTAGTTTTTAAGTTAAGGGAAGTAATTTATATAAATAAATGTATAGGTTGGCAGATGTACAGCTGCTGTCTGATCCCTTATGATATTAGGTAGAGAGATGAGTGTATCCGCTATATACTACAAACATACGTACTACATAAAGGAAAAAAAACCACATAATTGAATATTAAACCATTTTATTTAGAAAAACATCACACATTTACAATAAAATTTTATGTTCGCCTTTTTCGTCCCTTATGATTAGGGTAGTGCCGATTAGCCTTTTCTTTCATTGAATCGTTAATATCCCAAAAGGTTATTTTGCCAGTGAGAACATTATTGATATCTTTGCACCAGTTGTTTACAACAACAACACACACAACACAACACAACACGAACGTACGAACGAATTGTAACGCGGCTCAACAACATGGAGAAACGAAAGCTCAACTCAACCTGCAGGTGCACTAGCGAAACAACAAAAACTCTATTGCAAAAGGAAAATAAATGCGCACGAGTAGTTACACTCTCACGCAGCCATTTGCAATTAAAGTGTGGCCATTCAAAAACAAACTTTTGCACGTTTAAATACCAAAATATAACTTCTTCACTATTAAAGCTCATAATAAAAACCTAATTATGTACTAATTCATATATTCTATCATTTTTATATAAGAAGATCATGAAATTATATTATTTTTCTTGATTAATGTTATAAAGTAACTCCCAGAAAAAAAATAACTGTAGCAACACCGCAATTTGTTTCCCTTAACTAAAAACTAGATGGCGCTGTTTTCAATAAAAAAATGGAATTTTAATTTTGTTCTAAGTGGCCATAGCAATTGTGGTATGTATAAGCCGGTGGTCCCGGCCGCCAAATGGCGGTCGTCAAATAAACCATGTCAGAGGTCCTTGAGGCGGTTTAAAAACTCTGACACTAGGGTGTGTGGGGTCGTTAGACCTTACTGCCCAAACTATAAGAAGAAGAATTATTAATTTTCCCATGTTTTACTTTTTGTCCATATTATCACTAGGGCAAGATTCGATATTGGCACGCCACGCGCCATGGCCAAATCATAATTATTTTTTACAAATAATGGCACGTTCACCTATAAAGGTTTGCCATCCCTGCCCTAGAACATTCGATCCACGGATCGACCGGATTCGTCGAGTCAGTTAACGACACTTCAACATGAAAATGATGGTAGTAGGTTCACCATCGTCACACGTATTTTCTAATTTAAAAAACCTATGTAAAATCTATACAAATAAATGCCTAAAACCTTACAAAATAAAGGATTCGTTCATTGAAAAGCCATCGACCTAAAATCCCACAAAATCATCATATATTCAGCCGAAAGACGTCAACTGTTGGACATAGGCCTCCCTCAAGAGTCGCCACATCTTGCGGTCCTGTGCGTCTCGCATTCAGTGGATTCCCATACCCTTCTCCAGGTCATCAGACCACCTTGTAGGAGGCCTTCTAACGCTTCATCTTCCGGTACGCGGTCGTCACCCCTGAACTTTGCGGCAATGTGCCCACTGCCACTTAAGTTTGGCCAATTAGAATAACGCACAAAACATCATATGCGTCGCGTTTCACAGCACAGTCCTTTGTTAAGTTTGAAAATAGAACACCATTGTAAAATGGCGTCATCATAGAGCGCGTTTCATATTTTATTCTACAAAAATCGTAACTTACGACAGTATTACAGATTTGCATTAGTAACTTACCCTTAATACGAGTATCTTCCATATTTCTTAGTTTTAACACTATTACCAATAATTCAACTGAAATATACTATTAAACGAAATTAAGTTTCTGCAAGCAACGCCTGCCGTGGCGCTAAAATGGCAGAGTGGCAACATGGCTTTCAGAAGTATAAAATTGTTTGTAAAACTACCCACAAACATAAGAAAAAAACGCAATGCCGGTACTAGACGTTTGCATTTCGGAGGACACGGTGGAGCATACGATGAAAGACTGCCCTGCTTGGGCGGATCACCGCGGTGTCTTCGTCGAGGCGATCGGCGGCAGTAACCTCTCGCATTCGGTCCTGGTTCAATCCATGGTCCGGAGCGATGAGGCATGGGAAGCCGCCAGCTTCTTTTACAAAGCAGTAATGCTAGTGAAGGAGGAGGCGGGCCGCGTGAGTGAGAGGCAACCCTCACCGCAAAATAAGGAGACGCCCGGGCGTCGGGACTGGAAACTGGAAGATTATATCCTTGATAAAAAGCTTGGCTAGATGCCGGTCCTGCTCCACAGTCTCAGACGCTTGGTTCCTCTAGTTAGGTTTGTTATAAATATTTAAATTATGCCTTTATTTGTTTATGTTTGTTGAGTAATTACAATAATTTAGAAGAAATAACGTATCAAAAGTAGTTGTATTGACTTCATGTGATTGGTCGAGACTTTGCGACAGTCTCGACCAATCACAAGCAAGTAAAATGGCGGGAGGTATAAAAAAATAGTCGGCAGGCATTTTAATGATATGCCCGCCATACCCGGCCATTCGTGTTTGGACATCGGTGCTAGTCACTTGCAAATCATTATATATTACTGTATTGCTGTAATTATAGTAATAAAGCTGATCTTCAAAGTTTATAAAGTGTTTCTTTATGTTTAAAATCCTTGCCTCTGATTCTTGAACCAGGTCGGTTCACATCTCAGGCGTGGGATTGGCAACCTAGTGCCCACAAAAGGATCGGAGATACGCTTAAAGTATTTGGCGTACGTAGAAAACGTAAGTATCCTTTGTTCATTTTATTTTTAATTGTACTACCTACCCTCGATCATCATATTATTGCAATTTGTAAAACCAAAGTAAAGAAAGTAGGCTATATAATGTATTCCTGTAACGTATTTTTTCTCTTTTCTTCCTTCATGATTGTGTGCCTCCTTAACAGACTATTAAATAAGTCGATAATCTTACTTTTAATGACCTTACGAACTGAACTATATTTACCGTTACGGAGACATTCCGGAGGTTTATATGGTTAGTCATGCATGTTAATCTTGCCAGGGTACTCCCTGGAGATGAACATGTTTGATAGTTTGTTTTGTAATTTGAAGAACTGAACTGTATTTACCGTTACGGAGACATTCCGGAGGTTTATATGGTTAGTCATGCATGTTAATCTTGCCAGGGTACTCCCTGGAGATTAACATGTTTGATAGTTCGTTTTGTATTTTGAAGAACTGAACTGTATTTACCGTAACGGAGATATTCCGGAGGTTTATACGGTTAGTCATGCATGTTTATCTTGCCAGGGTACTCCCTGGAGATGGACATGTTTGATAGTTTATAATAAAGTAGGTATGTGCAGGTCAATAAAAATCTTGTTTATAAGTTTAGTGTAGCACGGTTTTTTTTTTAAACTCGGGTGTTTTCTTTTTTTTTTTTTATATGTTGAGGCCGCGAGAACATGGATGAACGTAGGTCTAGTTCTCGAAGAGAATGTGATGGACCTAGGCGGACCCCTCGCGAGGCGCTGACGCCGCCACTAAGATGTCGTGATGCAACTCGAAGCCGCAGCCGGGGTCGAGGACAAACTCCTTCACCTGTAGAAAATTGTGGCAGCCGAAACCGTCTGTCGCGGTCCAGGCGGTCGAAAAGAAGACGATCGCGACTGACGATTAGTCGGTCTCCTTCCCGGCCACACTATTCAAGAAGGGCAAGGCATCGTGCTGGACGCTCCAAGACACGGTCGCGCTCTCCAGGGCAGCACGAGACGCGCGACGCGGAATCCAAGCATTCACCTAGAAGCAGATCTTCTCGCCTTCGTACACCGTCCCGTGAAGAAATACACAGTGAGCGTGAGTCAAATAATAATCAGTTAATTGAGAACTTTATTAATGCGCTTAAGGGTATGAATAATACAAGCGATCGCGATAGGTTTCCTGTTTTAAATAACGTAATTCCTGATTTTGACCCGTTATGTAAGGAACAAACTGTTGATACGTGGCTTCATAAGGTTGATGAATGTGCACAGATCTATGGTTGGAACAATAAACAAGTAGTCCACTATGCCCTACCGAAATTAACAGGGGTAGCTAAAACCTGGTATCAAGGCCTACCCTCACTACTATTTTCTTGGCCAGAGTGGAAGTTAAAGCTCAAGGAATCCTTTCCGACTAGGGATAATTATGCAGATTTACTAACTGAAATGCTAAATAAAAAAGTACGCTATGGGGAATCATTAGAGATATATTATTATGCTAAATTGAATCTTCTAAATCGTTGCGAAATATCAGGAAAACGCGCAGTTGACTGTGTCATAGCAGGTATAGAAGATCGTGGTGTTAGGTTGGGAGCACAAGGAGCAGAATTTACGGAACCAGAATTGCTACTTAAATTTTTGAAGACTGTAAAAGTAGGTCAAGATAGGTCCACAAACGAGCAGCAGAAGGTTAAGGATAGAGATAGGCGATCACAGAATAACACGTTTACCGGTACTAAAGTAGGTCACAGTTCCCAGAAGTCAACCGGATCCAGCATGGTCTGCTACAATTGTAAAGAAACCGGTCACCCGTTCTTTCGATGCACAAAACCGAAGATTCAATGCTCAAAATGTAATTTATTAGGACATAAGGACACTGAGTGCCCTGGGACAAAGCAAAATACCAATGATAAACCAAAAGCAATATTGAAAGTAGAAAACACAGGCGATTCAAGTGCCAAGTATAAAATGCCTATTAAAATAAATGGGTTTTTTTCAGAATGTCTCGTTGATTTGGGAAGCGAGGGTACTTTGGTCCGTCTTAGTGAAGCTCAGCGCTTAGGATTAGATTATTATTTTAATGATCAGTCACTCGTAGATGAATCACCAATCAGCTGCGGAGAAAATTTAACAAAAAGTCAAAAAGAGTCATTAAAGGTCTTGTTGGATAAATACAAATATTGTTTTTCCAGTGGTCTAAAAGATCTTGGGTTTACAATGGAAACTGAAATGGTGATTCAACTGGATGACCCCGATCCTGTCGTTTACCGCCCATACCGGTTGTCCTTTACCGAACGCCAACTAGTTCAAGATATGATCAAGGAAATGTTAGAAAGCGGCATTATAAGGGAGTCTAACAGTCCGTACGCGAGCCCTATAGTGCTAGTTAACAAAAAGTCTGGGGAAAAGAGGTTATGTGTGGACTACCGTGCTCTAAATAGTAAAACAAAGAAAGAGCACTACCCTCTCCCTCGTATCGAGGACCAGTTAGACTTATTATCAGGTAGTTCACTATTTGTTACCCTCGACTTAGCGTCTGGGTACTATCAGATCCCAATAGCTGAAGGTTCTCGAGAGAAGACTGCGTTTGTGACCCCTCAGGGCCAATACGAGTACAACAGAATGCCCTTTGGGTTAGTAAACGCACCATCAGTCTTCCAGCGTACGATGAATAAGATCATCCACAATTCACCTGCTTCATCGTATGCCTTGGTCTACATGGATGATATTCTGATTCCAGCCAAGTCATTCGATGAGGGGATGGTACGTTTGGAGGAGATGTTGCGGTTACTGGCAAAAAGTGGTCTAACACTCAAAATGAGTAAATGTAATTTCTTTTATGACAAAATAGACTACCTGGGGTACGAAGTCAGTTCAGAGGGTGTTAGACCAGGGTCGTTCAAAACAGACGCTATATCTAAATTCCCTTTACCAACGAATGTTCATGAAGTTAGGAGGTTTTTAGGCCTTGCTAGCTTCTTTAGGAGGTTTGTCGCGGGATTCGCCTTAATAGCACGTCCCCTGACTAGTCTGTTGAAGAAGGACTCTTCCTGGAGTTGGGGTAGTGAAGAACTGGAATCATTTGAGAAATTAAAACAGATTTTAATACAAAGACCGGTTCTGGGACTTTACGATCCTAGTGCACTAACCCAACTCCACACCGACGCTAGCAAGTATGGGGTAGCCGGCATTTTAATGCAACAGGAAAAGTCCGGGGTGTTCAAACCTATTGCTTATTATAGCAGGCAAACCAGTTCTGATGAACAAAAACTACATTCCTTCGAGTTAGAGACCCTCGCTATTATTGCTTCATTAAATAGGTTCAGGCATTACTTACTTGGTATTAGATTCACGATAGTTACAGACTGCAACGCTTTGCGTACTACTTTGAGTAAACGTGACTTGGTCCCACGCATTGCTCGCTGGTGGCTGCAGTTCTTAGAATATGACTGCTCAATAGAATACCGCCCTGGTGACAAAATGGCACACGTAGATGCCCTTAGTAGGGGTGCTATAGACGGTAATTCAGACGCTGATCACGTATTAGATGTACTTTCAGTAGGTACTGACGATTGGCTTGCAACGGTACAACAGACTGACGAAGACATTAAAAGTATCGCGAATATTTTAGGCGATTCCAAATGTAAAGATGCCGTTGACATATTCAAAAATTACAAACTTGTTAATGGGCGAGTTTATCGTATAATTGACGAAAATACTATCCGTTGGGTTGTTCCAAGTGGCACCAGATGGCAACTACTGAAAGCCAATCATGATGATGTGGGACACTTTGGACTTGACAAAACTTTAGCCCGCTTACAAGCTACTTATTGGTTTCCAAAGATGAGACGGTTTGTAAAAAAATATGTCTCTGCTTGCCTTCAGTGCGCACATCACAAGCTGCCAAGTGGTGCCAAACCCGGGGAGCTACACCCCATCCCTAAAGCTATTATACCATTCCATACCATACACGCGGATCATCTAGGTCCTTTTATCCGCACCAAGCGTGGCAACACATTCATCCTTGTTATCATAGACGCGTTCACTAAATTTGTTGATATCACCGCGGTGCGAAATACTAAATCGGCCACAAGCATTAGGGTATTCAGAGAGCATTTTAGTCACTTCGGCGTGCCAACACGTTTGATTACGGACCAAGGGACAAGCTTCACTAGTGGGCAGTTTAAAACATTTATTCAATCATGTGGTATAAAGCACGTGCTCAATGCTGTCGCAACACCCCGAGCGAATGGCCAAGTGGAACGGTACAACCGCACCATTTTGGCAGCGCTCGGGGCAATGAACCACGACAAACCAAATGGTTTATGGGATGAACATTTACCAGACATACAGTTGGGTATCAATACCACTGTACACGCCACCACCAAGAAGACTCCAGCGGAGCTTCTTTTCGGGCGAAATCTAACTAACCCATCCGAAGGTTTGTTAAATGACGTAATAAACGAAGTTACGTCTGAGGTCGGGGAGAATCTGGACGATGTTAGGGCTACGGCTGGTGAGCTTATTAAGACACAACAGGACAAAGACAAGGAACGGTATGATAGGTTCAGGAAAATAGGAATGCGTTTTAAAGAAGGTGATTTGGTTAGGGTAGTAAGAGCCGTGACAGGAATAGAGGGACAGTCTAAGAAGCTCGAACTTAAATGTAAAGGTCCTTACAGAATTAAGAAGGTGCTCCCCAACGATAGGTTCGTGGTCGAGGATACGCCCCTCACAAAGACTAGTAAGAGGTACGAGGCTGTGGTAGCCATTGATAAAATATTCCCATGGATCTGCTTTAACGAACCCGTATCAACCGATTGTGATTCCGAACGCAATGATTGTGAATCTGAATGTGAAGAGTTGTAAATAGATGTCATAATGTATTTTTAAGATTTGATGATTAATGTAATGTATCATCTAAGTTATTACATGTACTAATGGCTGAAATATTTGCTGGTCAACGTCATGGACTAGTAAATACCGATTCATTAGTAAGGGTCACGTACTAATGAGTTGGTGAGGGATATCAGGTAACGGATGCCTCTCATTTTAGCAAATGGTGAATCAGTAATGTACTGGTCAAGGTCATGGACCAATACATATATAAGATATAAGTAGATTAAGTTAGGAGTGTCAGGTAACAGACACCCTCATAAGTTAAAAGCATTTTGTTAATCAAGGTCATGGATTAATGAATAAATTTAGGAGTAAATCTATTGTAAAGATACTGTTTTGAGCTTTATGTTGATTAAATATAAAATATGTAATGTACTACTATAATGACTTATAGTTAATCCGATAACAAACTAAGTACTTTGAGGTAACCGATATCCTCAAAGGTTGTAAACATCTTTTTCTTAGGACATGTAAGTAATGTAATTGAATTTCAAATTTATTTAAATGTGCTATTATCATTACTTATTTATAGTCAAGATGATTGATTTATTAAGGACTAATAAAATAATTCATGTTTACAATGTTACATTTATAATTTATATGATGAAATATAGAGTAATGTTTTTTTTGTAATCATAACGAGGGACTCGTTAGAAGCCGGATGGCCGAGCTGTTATAAATATTTAAATTATGCCTTTATTTGTTTATGTTTGTTGAGTAATTACAATAATTTAGAAGAAATAACGTATCAAAAGTAGTTGTATTGACTTCATGTGATTGGTCGAGACTTTGCGACAGTCTCGACCAATCACAAGCAAGTAAAATGGCGGGAGGTATAAAAAAATAGTCGGCAGGCATTTTAATGATATGCCCGCCATACCCGGCCATTCGTGTTTGGACATCGGTGCTAGTCACTTGCAAATCATTATATATTACTGTATTGCTGTAATTATAGTAATAAAGCTGATCTTCAAAGTTTATAAAGTGTTTCTTTATGTTTAAAATCCTTGCCTCTGATTCTTGAACCAGGTCGGTTCACAGGTTTTTATATTTGGAAGAGATACTCACCCTTTTTTGTGTCTAATAATAATTTTCTATATTTCTTGTATTATGTTTTGAATACTACTTTTTTTTCTGTTTTTGAAAATTTATATTCATAGTTTTATATAAAGTAGAAGTATTTTTTATTTTAAAATACTGTAAATGTGAGGACCATGGAGCCTAATATGTTAATAAATGGTTTCTTTATTTGACATGAAAGAGCAGGGGCAGTTGATGGTGTGTCATACTTGCTCGCTCGAATGTCTCGCTGATGGTGGCGCGTGTATCGGATCATTGGGTTCCCTTCAAAATGGTTGAGCTGAATGGTGCTGATGCACGCGTCATGTTCGTGAACGGGCGCCATCAGTGGAGACTGGTCATCTCTTAGCTGTCACTGGCTTATTTCAATATTTAATACTTATTTGATACTTAGAATTCTTTTTTTCTTTCTTTTCATTGTTCTCACCTACAGAAGCAACAAGTAATAATGTAACCAGGATTTTTGTAAAACATGAAATGGTTTAAAAGAGTTTCCGTGAAGTTTCTTGCACGTTCTTGTCCATAGAGACCTACGCTTTGGAATGGAACTTTGACAATTCAAAAGTACCTGTGAATGGTTCATTTGAAATAAATGCTTTGACTTTGAGTCGCAGGGCGATTCCCGGCTACCGTAGGTGGGGTGGGAGGCGGACGGCGAGCGTTGGGTGGCTCGCCGCCGCGCCGTCCGATCAAAGGCAGGCCCGGGTCGACGGCGCGTTTTGTTCCACATGCGCCTCAAAGATATGTCAGCATAGTAGACGGGGCCTGTTATTGCCAGAGCCTGCCAGGGTTGCGGATTTTGTTCGAAAGAGTCACCGGGCCCTGGAACGTAAAGGGCACTAGGAGGAGTCTCTCTCCAGACACTCACTCACTCCCTCCTCCGCCCAGAGCGGAAGGATGATTCCCCATCCTTAGTTTCTACGGTGATCTGTCAACAGAATAGTTACTCTTGATTCTTTATTTGACAGAAAGACAATATCATTTCATTCTGTATTTAGATGAAGCACATTATCAGCATTTTAAATTATTTTGTGTTTATCCAAAAAATATCTTTTTCCTAACGTTAAGTTCGCAGTAGGTACTGTATTATAAATTATTGTATTGAACTCGTCTAATGATGTCGCCGAAGTCAGGTAAAAATTTTATAAAAACTAATATGTCTGGTACCACCATTATAATCTAAACAGACGTTTCGGAAGTGCATGCGACGTTGTCAGATTTATAAGGATTTCTATGAACATTCTTATTAGAATATTCTAGAACAATAAACAGGAAGTTGCAAAACATTCATCATTAAAGAGACGACGTAACAAGTGTGAGCGAGAACGTAGCAGATTAAAAAGTTGCAACAACGAAAAATATTTGAGAGTATTGGCAAAGGTACTTATCGCTGTTCAGCCTAGTGGCGTTTTTTTTTCTCCCTAATGGAGTGTGCCCAGTATACTTTAGTAGTTCATTCTGATGTTGATTATTCAGAAAACTGCCTGATAATGGTCCATTTTGTTCCTTGCTTTTGAACAGATTTCCACGTTCGAAGTTGTACCTCAAGACTTGGCCCAAAACCTATAAAAATGCTTGAAACAACTTTGCTGTCGGAACTAAACGCTGGTTCGTTAGAACCAGCGTTTAGTTCCGACAGCAAAACATAGATGGCTGGTTCTACATTTAAATAAGTTCTAAAATTCGCACATAGTAGCGTAACCAAATAACTTCTTATTTAAATATTTATAAAAAGAAGAACAATTAAAATGTAATCTTGATTTTTATCCAGCAAAAAAAAAGTTTAGTTTTAAAATTATTTTAGTATCTACCTCCAATTTTTTTATAATCATTCTGAAGGTAGCATGCGATTTTAGTCTCATTTTTGTTTCATTACGGAAATTAACATTGAAATAGGTACTCAAAAATTAGCTTTTTCACTATAAAATATTATATAAAAACTGTTTTCTTCGTACCTAAACATTATTTTTAGTTTAAAACTTTAGTTAGTCAAGTGTAAGAAAACTTTAAAACGTAAGTACGTACCAATACAATAAGACGATAAATAATATTTAGGGAATTGGAACGCACGTGGTATAGAGGCTATCACTGAAGCGAGGCAGACCGATTACCTGGTGAACGTCAGGGGACCCCGGATGGGAGAAGGAGAAGCACAGGACGGGTCTATATGGCGACGCTTGGGGAAGGTCCATGTCCAGCAGTGGACGATTTCTTTAGTCACGAGTATGAAGTAGTATGCCTAGTGGGAAGATTTAATGTGTGGTTATTATACATTACAGAATCAGCTACTCCAAGGACAGAAGTAGAACCATCTTTGAGTGCAAACTGTGAATCAGCACATGCAGCGTGAGACGTCCCTGGCGCAAGGAGCGCCTACCTGGTGAAGGCCGCTGGAACTTACTGGATGTAGAAGGATCGGGTGTTGCAAATGCAATGAACATGGTACATAGTTTAAGTTACAGTTAAGGCCTGTTGGGGTGGACTTGTTATTTAGTGGAGCCACGGTCTTCGCAGCGAACCAAACGCAGCTGAATACTGTTCGTAGTGCCCAACACAAAGCGACAGCCTGTTTGGTCTCCAATAGCACACATTCATCTGCGTAGCCTTTTCTCAACTACATTACATGTATTGGCGTCGGCTTCCAGTCAAACCGGATTCAGCTAATACATGTATTGTACGTGGAGCGGCTGCCTACCAGACCTCCCCTGGGTAACACGGTAGTTCTTGGCAAGACTGGACTCAGATTTACTAGCTTCTGACAATCCGTAACGACTGCCAATCTGATCTAGATGACAGCCTATTATATCTATGGCCGGGACCAACGGCTTAACGTGCGTGTCCGAGGCACGGTGGAATCTCGATACCTATGTTAAGATGGTCACCCACCAACAGAGCAACCATGGCAAGCGTTGCTTAACCTTGAAGATCGACCCGTGCGGCTGTAATTCTTAAGCCACGAGCTCATCACATTGTAATTTACACGTTTTTTTTTCCACAGTTGCTAAGAGAACTGTGCGACAAGATATACTAGCACTGTGAGAAGAAACAAGACACAGAATGATGAAGATGGACATCGCCGGAGGAATGTTCGACGCAGCTGTCACAACCTACAGGTACTTAGAAAATTATACACACAAAGGAGCTTCTGGCTAAATAATAACCGCCAAAAAGGTTGATGTCGACGGTGAAACAACGCGTACCGAGGTCAGCCAGCGGTTGGGTAATCATTCTTGTCATTTGTTTCTGGTTGACATGAGCTCCCGAGTCCCGCCCCCAAAATGCGAACCTATAATGTCGCTTACGGCTGACTAACGAGAGCCCGAGATGGCCCGAGATAATGTGAAAGCAAGTATTTATTTATTTGGATCTCCTACGAGGAATACACACTTACAACAGAAGTCACAGTGAAAAAGTGGTTCATTTAGGAGTGTTTCTCCAGATATAGGAGACTACACCACAGCATGCACATGTACGTAACAAGGAGTCTATACAACGTGTAACAAAATAAATGCAATACCTCTTAAGGGGTCATTGTACTCATCATTATGAACAACTTTCACTATGGGACCAGAAATCGCAAAAAAATCGACTGCCCCATACATTTATGTGCGCATAACTCTATAAAATGTACTGAACAACTGGTTTTTCTCATAGTATTTAAGTCGCAGCCAACTAGCTTATTCATTAAAAGCCTAGCTTTTTCATTGAAATGCGCCGTTTAATCAGCGACTTAAGTGACATGGGCAAACAAAAGATGTCACTTAGATCGCTGAAAAATCTGCGCATTTAAATGAAAAGGCTAGGCTATCAATTAAACGGCTGATTAAGCTAATTGACTGCGACATAGGGTTGGTCCCATAGTAAAAGTTGTTCGTATGATGTGTACAATGACCCCTACAATAATAAAAATATTGTGACATCCTGCATGCTTAATTTGCATGTATATACGCATGTTTTGACAAATAAATTTATCTTTATCTTTATCTTTACGGCATTTCACACAAATTTTCAAGTCCTCATTTTTAGAAATGAATGAACCGATTTTAATTTTATTAAACTTGGTAAGCATACGCTAGATATCCAGGTCTAAATAATTAGTACTTACTTAGAGAAAATTTTCGAAAATTCAGGCGAAAAGATAGTGATTTTTCACTTTCTATAGAAAACTTAAAATCGTTCTCTCTCACCCTCTAACTCTTTTTCGAAAATGTATATATCTAGCGTATGCATACCAAATTTAATTAAAATCGGTACATTCATTTAAAAAAATAAGGACTTGAAAGTTTGTATGAAATGCTAGGGCGAAAACGCTCATAAGAGGTACTTATTGCGTTTATTTTGTTACACGTTATAAACATGTTTCAACGTGAGATGCGATTTAGAAAAATATTAATAAAATGGCGGCTGATGGCTACGCCAGCTCCTATTCAAAAATGTTCAAACCCTTTTTAATTGATTCTAGCCAGATTGGCACCCACAAATTTTTGTAACTTCGAACCATCATCTCATCTGGTTAACATTCTTATTTCTGCATTTCAGATAGCACCACCTCGAGCATTCTTCGTCGAATAGTGACGTCATTCTGCTGCCAGTAGAACCAGTGTTAACTGCAACGGCAGACGACCATTATAAGTGCCGAACGGATCCGATGGGACCGTGCTGAGCCGAGAGGAGCCGAAAACACCCGACGGGAGCCGAAGACGAAATAAATGAAGAATACTGAAAAGTAACGCGTTTGCGATGTTTTGGTATAAAATTATTAGTTTTTGTATTCATGTTAAATGATATGAGGTTTAAATCGATCCATAAGTATGCAGTACGTGTCATAGTCGTCAACTGTACCGCTGTCCCATGTTGCTTGAACTACGTATTCCACCCTACCGTTCTGTGCGGGCAGTCCCGGTAACCGGGACTACTTGCCCCCACACTGGACCAGCGAAGCGTTGACTTATTTATCCAAATAAGTTAACCCTCTGTCACTCATGAACTCGATATATATTTGTTTTTATTCTACACTACAACAAAAAAATAAATTACGCATGACAACGCTATTATCGCTGTATCTAATATTTTGTGTCTATGACACAAAAAAACTAAACAAAATCGGTTCATTTGTTTGGGAGCTACAATACCACAGACAGACACGAGGTTTTTACGATTCCGCGCCCGTCGCTCGCCCGTGACGGTCGTGCCGCTCACGCTGCCCGCCCGCTACCTGCTGTGTGTCTGAGTCATGGTTCCGTCGCGCCCTCGCCGTGACGTCATCTGTGGTCGCCGACTACAATACCGATCCGAAGCCGCCTTTTTCAAGGCAGCGGAGGATTATCTATTTCCCATTTCGGAAATAGTCAAATAACGTTGTGACCCTTCAGGTAAATCCTGAGTTTCGTGGTACTTGGTGGAAACCAAACGGTGCCAACAAAACCAAGTGGCGTTGACCCGACACGTCTACCCCCGTCGTCCCGTCGTCATTGTCGTCCCTTAAGAGCGTTTACGCGGTACGGCTTTTCATACAAACTTTCAAATCCTTATTTTTCGAAATTAATGAACCGATTTTAATGAAACTTGGTATGCATACGCTAGATATCTAGGTTTAAATAGTTATCAGAAAACATTTTCGAAAAAGAGTTCAGGGGGAAGGTTTTCTGATAACTATTTAGACCTGGATGTCTAGCGTATGCATATTAAGTTTCGTTAAAATCGGTTCATTCATTTTGAAGAATAAGGACTTGAAAGTTTGTATGAAATGACATACGGCGTACACGCTCTTAAGGGCTTGGTAAAGTCGGAAGGGAGAGGATCACGCGGCCTTGGGGGAGCCCTAGTCGCGCCCTACTCTTAACCCCGTTCTCTTTCAGCTACACACCTGGTGTCGGTTGGGTGTGTCTGTGTTCGCACAATAAGACTGGCGTATCCACCCGGGGAGTTAGGTATAGTTAGGCTTATTAGGCAACGGCCCAACTGGCCAATGACAGTCATGCCGCTAGGGAGTTAGTTTGAGCTTTCTTCTCCCTACCCATAGCACTAGGAAACGCTCAAAGGGAAGGGCTTTTTTTGGGGAACTGTCTTAAGGACCCCCCCCCCTCCCCTTATCATCATGGATGCCTCAGGCTCCATGCCCTCTCCACCTGTAGAACAGGTCCCAGCTTCCACTCCCTCTCTCTCGGAAAAATCAATTCTAGAGGTCGGTAGCGACCTTATGAGATTATGCCAGGCACTCGCAGCCAAAATCAACGACCCTGTCGTTGATGGCGCCTTGTCCGCCTACCAGGCCAAGGTAGTCTCTTTCCCGCCCCCAACCCTCTACCTTCAAACCCGATCAGGGCACTGTAACTCCCACTGCTACTCCCGTTGCAATGCCCGCAACTGCCCCGTCATCAGTCGACATCGCTACCTTTAGCGATGTACTCGACACCCAGCCTGACACCGATCAGGCCCCCTCTCACTCTTCTCACTCTGTCCCTATGGATTCTGAACATTAATCAGAGTCAGGCTCTGACTCAAACGCTTCCTCCTCCTCGGACAATTTTACACTTGTCCAGGGGAAGAGAAAGAAAAAGATGGGCTCAGCCCCACAGACAGCCCCAAAAAAGAGGGTTACAACCCAGGCGTCAGGCCCTGACTCCCCTCTTCCCCCCCTCAGCTCCTAAAACCCACTCTGCTGGTACCTCCCAGCAGAAAAGCCGTCCATCCAGCCCCATGGACACTGCCACTCCAGCTGCCCAGGTTGCCGCCCCCTCTCTACCCAAGACCAAGCCTCCACTCTCCTTGTTCGTCCACGACAAGGCAAAACGGACTGAAATTGCTGCGGCCTGCAATGCGCGCCACGTCAAATTCACCCGTGCCCAGTCAGTCCAGCTGGGCATTAAAGTCACTGTCCCCTCTGCAAATGACTGCAGAGGGCTTCACAACCTCCTACGTGAGAGGAAAATCCCATTCCACTAATACACGTTTGAGGAGGAAAAACAAGTCCGCGTAGTCATACGCAATGTCCCTAGAGAAATCCCCGTGCAGGAGGTTCTTACTGACCTCCACGCACAACAAATCCCAGTGGCTGAGGTCCACCGCATGCACCGCCGAGGTGGTGCATCTTTCGACATGGTACTGGTCGTTTGTGACCCTACCGAGGGGCATCACCCCTTTAACGTCACTAAAATCTGCGGGCTCTCCGGTATCCGTACCGAGAACCCAAACAGGTCAGGAATAGTCGGGCAGTGCCATCGCTGCCAGCTGTATGGCCATTCCCAAAAAAAACTGTCACGGCAAGCCTCGCTGTGAGTGACGTTACGGGTGTCAATCAGCCATAAGCTCTGTGTACTTCTCTCGAATAAATAAAAAGTAACTGACAGTTTTGTGTAAATTTATTGAGGAAATTGTTATAAATGTGCAACAAACAAGTCACAGTGTTATTCAATGTGTGTGCTGTAAAAATATAATAAAACTCTAAAAACAATATCTCGATTCCCAGTTAATGTTCGGATACCCGAAACCGTAACGAAAATTAACAGTATTTTCATTGGGAAACCCATAAACTGTGCCGTTTGGGCACAGTTTATGGGTTTCCAGTGTGTGCGCGCCGTAAGACTGATACAGTGACTGAACCCAAGTGTCTATCCGTACTATACACACCATAAAAACTGCCATAAACGCGTTTCTTAATATAACGCCATCTGTTGCTTGCCCTGAGAACTTATTGAACGGATCAATTGCTCTGTTTGCAATGGCTAAGTGCGGTGGCTGTGGCAAATTCTTGAAATCGACAGAGGCCGCAAATTGTAGCAAGTGTAGGTGTTGGTACCATCGTGCATGCGTGGGAATACCGAATGCCGGCCCAATAGCTAGGTACCCCCTGGCACTGCCCTAAGTGCAATAAAAACGTTATTAGGGACAACCGGGCCGACACGCCGGTCAGGGGGCGAGCGGCTGCACATGAAGAAAGCCTCGTTACCCAAATGGATACCACTGCCCTAGATGCTACACTGGAGCTCAATCTCGACATCCTAAGAGCAGAGCTAAGTTCATTTAAAGAGGATTTTGTAAAGATTGTCAGAAGTGAATTCCAGCTTTTACGAGATAATCTGTCAGACCTAAGATCATGTTTGAATGGTACGAATGACAGAATGAGTAATTTGGAGGAAAGGGTGGCTCTAATGGAGGCAAAACTGGCTCAACCTCAACCATCGCTATCGTCGGAGGTGGATCAGCTTATAAATCAAATAAGAAGCGATATAAATGATCGAGACCAGTAGCTGCTCAGCAATGATCTCCAAACTAACGTACCGGAGGTCAGTGGCGAACATCCCACTCACACAGTCATGTTGGTGGCTGCTAAGATCGGCGTCAACATCGAGGCGCGTGACATAGTGAGCGCCGAGCGTGTTGGAGGTAGACGCATAAACGAGACGCAGGCGACTGCGCCGGTGCAGACCCGCCCGCGCTTTCTCGTCGTGCGTCTCGCGCGCCGCGATCTACGAGACGAGCTGCTGGAGGGAGCGCGAGTTCGACGCGGCATGACTACTGCCGACCTCGGTTTGCCTGGCCCTGCGAAGCGCTTTTACATCAACGAGCGCCTCACGAAAACAAACCGTGAGTTGTTTCGGAGCGCCCGCGAGGCCGGCAGTCGCTTTGGTTGGCAATTTGTGTGGTCTAAGCGCGGCCGTATTCTTGCCCGGTACTAGCCCGGGGATGCCACTAACCACATCCGCTGTGAGTCTGACCTACAGCGCATCTTCCAAACGATACCAACTAACGATGGAAATATCATTAATTAGTATTGTTACTGTTTGGTTTCTGTTTATTTATTTTTTGTTATTGCTACTTATACTTTTGTTAGTTTAATACTTTCTGAGGCTGTCAAACGGACTGTTAATGGTCAGTCTGTTGTACCATGTGCATGCTGCTACCTACTTTATTTCTTATCAGTAAGTGTGTCTCGCGGCGCGCCTCATTGGGGTACAATGAAACCAGTTGTATAACACTACACAATATAATTGTATCCACACCTATCTATTACACAACCACAAATTAATTTTATGAACTTATTTAATAATCTATTATTTACAATTATGTTTCGTTCTATTCCTTACACCATTTACGTGATATTACAATTGATTTTAATTACAATTTCAAAAATACTTTTACTACTTTATTATTATGAAATTAGAATTGCAATAAGACTATTACTACGAGTACTATGCTACTATGAAATTAAAATTGAAATGATTGAATCGGCAGTGTTAGCGACGATACTGTTAATAAGTTAAAATAACAATTAGTGACATTATGTGATGTGTTAAGTGATTATTAGTTCTCTTTGTAAGAATCAATAAGTGATTAAGTTAAGGCTGATTATCTGGTAAGTGCATTCTTGTATGACTTGTTAGGAATAATATGAACAAAGTTTTGTAATATTTATTTGATAGTAAAAGTGATTTATTAAGATTGTTGATTTGTTTAAAGATAGCGTAAGATTTTAGATAGGAAAAATAAGAAATTGTTGCATAAAAGCCACACTTGGTGGCGCCACTTGTACCATGTTGTAGCAAAAGCTAAGGCTATTAAGATACTTTATCGTAATGAGAGCTAAATTCTGTTTTTTGTCAATTTTAAGGTGTTAATTAAGGTTTTTTGGTATAAATTTATGTAAATTATGTAAAGAGAATCTAGCCCGACATTCTGGTAGTAAAGAAAACATTGTAAGGAAACCCTATACCAAGAAAAAATGCCTCAATAAGATTCCCATATAAATTCACATTGGTGCCGTGTGCAGACTTGGAGTGTTCCTATTGGAGGAGAGAAATCTGATTAGTGCCGTGTGCAAATTCCAAGTATTGTGATTGGTTCGAATATTCTATAAAAGAATTGAGATCAGATATTTTCACGGTCGAGTGAAACAAAAGACTCTGCGCCCGACGCTCGCCCGTGACGGTCGTGCCGCTCTCGCTGCCCGCCCGCTACCTGCTGTGTTCAGTGCCATTGTTTCGTCGCGCCCCCGCCGTGACGTCATCCGTAGTCGCCGACTATAAACATTTGATCCGAAGCCGCCTTTCTCAAGGCAGCGGAGGACTTTCTGGTTCCCTTTGGGGAATTGTCTAAAACGTAGTGACCCCTCTGGTAAATCCACGGTTTCGTGGTACTTGGTGGAAACCTTACGGTACCAACAAAGCCAAGTGACGTTGACCCGACACGTCTACCGAGTCCCTTAAGGACTTGGTAAAGTCGGAAGGGAGAGGATCACGCGGCCTTGGGGGATCTCCTAGTCGCGCCCTACTCTTAACCCCGTTCTCTTACAGCCACACACCTGATGTTGGTTGGGTGTATCAACCCCTTCACACCAGACCCAATAGGGCCCGGTTCGCACAATAAGACTGGCGACCGGTTTACTAGCTTAGAGCTCACCAATAGGTACACACCTCCCAGTCTGACCCGACTGGGAGGGTTACACATCCCCGGGCCTATCCACCCGGGGAGTTAGGCATAGTTAGGCCTCTTAGGCGACAGGCCCTTCAGGCCATGACAGCTGTGCTACTAGGGAGTTTGTTTTGAGTTTTCTTCTCCCTAGTATAAGCATAGGAAAGCTCAAGGGGAAGGGCGTTTTGGGGAACTGTCATAGGGACCCCCCCACCCCCATCATCATGGATGCCTCAGGCTTCATGCATCCTCCGCCTGGAGAACAGGCCCCAACCTCCGTTCCCTCTCTCGCTGAAAAGTCACTTTTAGAGGTCTGTAGCGACCTAATGCGACTTTGCAAGGCTCTCGCAGCCAAGTTCGACGACCCTGAGGTAGAGGGTGCCTTGACCGCCTACCAGGCCAAGGTTGAGTCCCTCTCCCGCCCCCATCCCTCTCAGCCCTCTGCTACTCCCGTAGCAGCAGAACCGCCCGCAACCGCCCAGCCAGCTGCAGTCGACATCGCTACTTTTAGCGATATACTGGACACTCAGCTGACCCAGCCTCAAACCCAGCCTGACATGCAGGCCCCCTCTCACTCTCCTGTTCCCATGGATTCTGAGGAAACCGAATCAGACTCTGACTCGAATGCTTCCTCCTTCTCGGACAATTTCACAATTGTCCAGGGGAAGAGGAAGAAGAAGATGGGCTCAGCCCCTCAAACTGCCCCTAAAAAGAGGGTCCAGGCGTCAGGCCCTGGCTCTCCTCGCCCCCCTCAGCTAAAATCCACTCTGCTGGTACCTCCCAGCAGAAAAGCCGTCCATCTAGCCCGATGGACACCGCCACCCCAGCTGCCCAAGCTGCTGCCCCCTCCTTCAAGACCAAGCCTCCACCCCCCTTGTTTGTCCATGACAAGGCCAAGTGGACTGAGATTGCTGCGGCGTGCAATGCGCGCCACATCAAATTCACTCGCGTCCAGTCTGTCCAGCTGGGCATTAAAATCACCGTCCCCTCTGCGAATGACTACAGAGGGCTGCATAACCTCCTGTGTGAGCGGAAAATCCCTTTCCACTCATACACCTTTGAGGAGGAGAAACAAGTCCGTGTAGTCATACGCAATGTCCCCAGGGAAATCCCTGTCCAGGAGGTCCTTGCCGACCTCCAAGCTCAGCTAATCCCAGTAGCTGAGGTTCACCGTATGCACCGCCGAGGCGGTGCATCATTCGATATGGTACTGGTCGTTTGCGACCCTACCGAGGGACTTCACCCCATTTTCAATGTTAACAAAATCTGCGGGCTCTCTGGTATCCGTACCGAGAACCCTAACAGATCAGGGATAGTCGGGCAGTGCCACCGCTGCCAGCTGTACGGCCATTCACAGAAGAACTGCCACGGCAAGCCTCGCTGTGTCAAGTGCCTGGGCGACCACGGCACCTCTGATTGCACAAGGCCTAAAGACCGTGCTCAGTGCGTCGAGCCACCCAGCTGCGTGCTGTGTGGCGAGACAGGCCACCCGGCCAACAACCGGGGCTGCCCAAAAGCCCCCAAGACCTCCGCCCCAAAGCTGGCTAAGCGAGCAATCGCCCGCCAGAATAGGGAACGCCCCCAACTGGCGATCAACGCCCCACAAACCAGCAGCCAACCACGCTCTAACCCGTGAAATGCTGAAAACCACAAGGCCCATTTCCCGGCCCTGAGGACCTCTGCCTCCCGCGCCCCTCAGGCCTCACCGGCCGCCCCTACCACCCCACCCACAAAGGTCGCCACACCTTTAATGGATGTGGCCATTCCTCCATTTTCCCCGCCAACAACCACCCGCGCCTCACTTACCCAGGCGAATCCCCCGCAAGTACGACTTGCACCTCCCCTCCCTCCCCCTCCCAAGGCCGTCGTAGCCAAAGAGGTTTCAAACCCGATAGAGGGTTTGAATGGGGCTGCTTACCATGCCTTTTTCTCCCCCAGGGCCCTGGCAATGACAGAGGCCATAAAGAACAACAGGGGTAACCTCGCCTCTGTTTTCCAAGAGTTCGGTGACGTAGCTCACCATATCCAGAGATACTATGCCATTATCGATGGATAAGTCCCACACCCCTAGATTCAAACCGAAAGCCCTCCGGATAGGGTTTTTTAATGCAAATGGTCTTTTGAGTCAACGTGACGAGGTCGCCACTTTCCTCCGCGACCACCAACTAGATGTCCTCCTGGTGCAAGAGACCTTCCTCAAGCCCCAGCACCGAGACCCTAAAATTGCCAACTACCGTGTAGTTCGCAATGACAAGACTCGGTGTCACAGAGGAGGTATTCTCATTTATTATAAAAACTCTCTCTACTGCATCCCTGTGGATTCACCCACTCTTGCCCAAGTAGAGGTCTCTGTCTGTCGGCTAGGCATGACAGGTCATCAGGCCATTACGGTCATTTCCACATATATCCCTCCTCCCAGCCCGGGTTACACGGTGGCTGACGCCTCCGAAGTGAAAGAGGACATCTCCAAACTCCTTAGTATGAGTGACTCCGTCATTCTGGCGGGGGACCTCAATGCTAAACATCCCTCTTGGAATAGCACCACCGCCAATCCTAGAGGCAGAGCCATTTTTGAACTCTCCAGCCCTCTGAACTTCGATGTCATCGCGCCAATGCACCCCACCCACTATCCCCATGACCACAACCATCGTCCCGACGTGCTCGACATTGCTCTACTAAAGAATGTCAGCCTACGGCTACATTCAGTGGAGACAGTGAACGAGCTTAACTCGTACCACCGGCCCGTTATTCTGGAGCTTGCTCCCAGATCGGGACCCATGAACCCCTCTCCACCCCCTCCCTCCCGAGTGATCACTGACTGGAGAAAAGTAAGCGAGAAGCTGAAAGTCACCACGTCACCTCACTTGGACAAGATTCCTGATTTAATCGAGTCTGCCGCCGACACGGCGGCCGCGGTCGACTCTCTCACGGATCACGTGCAATCCGTCCTGAGCGAATGCTCAAAGGAGGTCCCGGCGATGAGTGATCAACGCTGGAAACTCCCGGACGAGGTACACACGTGCTCTCCTGACTGAGAAGAATGCGGCCGTCCGTGCCTATTCGTCTTTTCCCTGCCATAGTAACAAAGTTCACATGCGCTACTTACAGCGTAAAGTAAGTCGCACCATTGCTGAACTGCGTAACAGTCAATTGGATAAGATGCTAGGCGACCTCACTCTCAACCACCTTTTTTTTTTTTTTTCGTTTGCGCTGGGAAAAAATGCATTACGCATACCCTCCCATTGGGGGAATGAGGGGCTATGTGGGACTCCCCGGGCTGACCCGGTATACCCACTAAAACAACCCAGCGGCATTCCCGCATCGTCTAAGTGGAGGGGGACTGGGAGATCGGCGCAGCCTTTGCGTCCAGTCCCTCTCCGACGTCCGTCCGCCTACATGGCGGGCCCTTCACGCCCTCCCTGTGAGGGGCGAGGGCCGGGAATGACCGGCGGAGGTGGTGTAGAGTGCAATGCGGGCGGAGGCGCCCCCGCGCCTGTCGCCCGCCTATAACCATCATGAGGAGGGAGTAGACGGCGTCTTCTCCGACCTCTTCTCCGCCTTCGGAGCGGCGCAGCGAGAGGGTCGTCCTCCCGCGCGCGCTCCGCCGCCTCCTTTTGCGGGATGACGTCCTCGCAAAAGAAGGCGACCGCTGCCCAGGACCCCTCACTCTCCAGCATGGAGTTGACCACGCCGGGAAGTGAGAGGTCCTGTCCGATCTCCGCAGTCAGACTGCGGCGCGGCTTAGATCAAGCCGGACACACCTCGAGCGTGTGCTGTGCCGTGTCCTCCGCCGCACCGCAGTCGTGGCACGCCGGAGTCTCTTCCCTCCCGATCCGGTGCAGGTGCGTACCGAAACAGCCGTGGCCTGACAGCACCTGCACCAGACGGAATGAGAGGAAACCGTGTGGGCGCTCGAGCCAGTCCCGCAGGACTGGATCGAGCGCGTCCAGGGTTCGGCAGTCAAAGGTGGCGGAGGCGAGGTCCTGCGTCCAATGGACGATGATGGCGTCCCTCGCATCCCATCGCACGGCCTCCTGCTCTACCGCAACGGGGCGCTCCCCGAGGGCTTTTAGCCGCGCCGTCCACTCGTACACTCTGGCGAGCACCCACGCCTCCAACTCCCAAGGAAGGGTGCCGGCCAGAACGCACGCCGCCGAAAAGCCCACCGAGCGGTAGGCCCTCGCCACCCGCAGTGCAATGGCCCTTTGGGGCCGTCGCATTCTCTCTCCTGTGGAGGGAGTCTGCCCAGATGGGGGCCCCGCACAGGGCCATGCTCCGCAGGATGCTGGCATATAGGCGCCGTCATCGCGCACTAGGCCCTCCCAGGTTCGGGAGGAGCCAGGAGAGGGCGTCCGCAGCTCTCAGCAGGCGCGTCGACAGCGCCACCTGCTGTCCAGCACTAGACCCAGATATTTCAACTGGGCAGTCGCTAGGTTCTGGACGGCGTGGACGTTGTCCTGAAAGTTGCCACAAAATCGGGCAGCTTGAAGGGCGGGCACATTCACGCGCCCACTTGAAGAGGCGGCTGAGGGCATCAAGTAGGCGGTTGAGGTCCTCCTTGACTGAACAAGCTCGGCGAAGCTGTGGGAGGAGAACGGCCGTCTCCGAGCTGAGCTGGAGAACCTCAAACGGGAGGTTGCCGCACAGAGGGCAAACGGGCAGCAGAAGAATGCTGCTCCATCTGAGCGCTATTGCTTACATTTTCAGTTTTTATATTTATTTTAATTCATTCATTTACTTACGAAGTTTTTTATTACTTATTTAGGCTAGTTCAGTTATTTTTGTTTGGGTATTTTCACTTCTTTAATTGTTTTTATTATTTGTAAGTTAGGATATAATTTTTCGCGAGAGGAGGCGAACTATACGACATGATTATTGTCGTATGCGACCCCATGAGGGTCACCACCGGATCTATAAGGTCAAATCGGTATGTTCTCTGCCTGTTATCGGTGGGCGGAAAGGCGAGAAACCTTTTCGCCCGACCGTGTTTTCCTATCGTTGTACTGTTGTTGTGACTGTAGTTGGCTAGTGACACCGCTTTCAAATTTACAGACACTTATAACGCACTGCTTTGCGACGCCCAGATGCTTCAAGTGTTTGGGT
Source organism: Melanchra persicariae (assembly GCA_947386135.1). Classification (NCBI taxonomy): domain Eukaryota; kingdom Metazoa; phylum Arthropoda; class Insecta; order Lepidoptera; family Noctuidae; genus Melanchra; species Melanchra persicariae. The sequence continues at coordinate 4,239,153 of OX376673.1, read as the reverse complement.
GAGCATGCCGCCAGCGAGTGCCCCCTTCTCACACAGTACACAGAACCACTAACCTCTCACCCCTGCTATCTACCACCCTTGCAGTCCTCCCGCTTCCATTCCCAACGGAAGCAAAAGCCCAGTACCCTTGCACATCCAAGATCAGGGAGAATGACCGGAGCCTGTCAGCATTCGTGTACAGGTCCCGACGGCGAAGTCAACCGATAGCGACTACTGGACCTTACCTGCAGTACCATTCTGTGCACCGTGTAAACTTGGGTGACGTGAACATGAAATAAGCTGCCAATCCATACAAACAAGATGGGATGACAGCTCACGTCATGTTCACTTCAGCTAAGCTCACACAGTGAGATGTCACAATACGCCGGCTGTTGCCTTCGTATAAGGGGAATCTCCTTTCACACGGGTGTAGTAACTGCTTGAGTATACGACTACCGGATCAATGACTGCATACTTTTGGATCCCTTTAGAATGAACCCAACATAATGTTTGGACTTTAAAAGCTACTGACCTCTGGTATAATATATATTATTGTTCTTATCTTCAAATCCTTATCTTAGTTACTATTTAATTGTTGTCTTTGTTTATAAATTACTTTCTTATTTTTAGTAAATGAATATTCTTCGGAAGATGTTGTGTTTGCATTTTGTGTTATCCTTCCTACCCACCTATACGACATATTTATAAAGGAAACCGTGAATTATATTAATATAGAGTAATGAGGTGAAGATATTTTAAATCTGAATACAAACTAATGTAATCAAGAGGTCAAATTGTTTTATTTTATAAAAGGTACCTAATTTCTGGAAAAAAATTGAAATATAAAGCAGGAGCACGTGGGTAAATAATAAGGTATCTCCTGGGTACGCTTGCTCTATCATGGACCTCAGCCATCGCTTTCCATCAGGCGTCTTCGATCGAGGTCAAGAGCTAGCACATACCTCAATAAAAAAAAAAACAGCCGCACGGGTTTATCTTCTGCTAGGGTTGTGGTATTAGTTCGAATGAGTCACCGTGAACCTGGAACGCAAAGGGCATTTGGAGGACACGGATGGGTTTTAGTCAGTAAGAGCCTGACACTCCATTTCGCTAAAAAAACGGGTGTTTTTCAAGGTCAACTCTTTCCAAGGTCGGTCTGTGTATGTGTGACCACAGATTGACCATCTTTGTAACATATCGAGATTCCTTCGTGCTTCGGAAAGCACGTTAAGCCGTTGATCCCGGCTATCAGCAGTGCGATTCGGTTAACATGTCGAAGTGAACACTTGGGCGGGGCACACGACGGGTGAGGCATAGGCAGGGACCGGACGCTCGGTGTCACCACTGCGTCGACTGTCGGGAGGACACGGCGCGGCATATGCTGTCAGAGTGTGCCGCTTGGGAGGAGCCGCGCCGTGCCCTCGTCTCTGTGGTCGGCAGTGACCTCTCGCTGCCGGCTGTAGTACGTTCTATGGTCGGGTGAGGAGTCCTGGGACGCGGTGGTCTCCTTCTGCGAAACTGTCATCGCGCAGAAGGAGGCTGCGGAAAGGGAGAGGGAGATGTCGAGTGCTCTCCCGGCCCGCAGCAAGCGCACCGGGCGTCGGAGGAGGGCATACGCTGCCCTCCTTCTGCCCCCCTAACTGGGTCCAGGGGCGGCGGACTTGGGGATGTCCGTTGCCCCCCATTCATCCGGACCCGAGGTGGCGGCGCGTGGTGTTCCCGTGCGCCCCTCTGACGTCGCGGGGGGAGTTAAACACCTCACTCCCCCCGCGTACGAGATGTGGCCCGCAGAGGCGGGCCGGCACCAGCCGGGGATTACGGAAGTCGCATATGTTCCCGCGATCCCCGGCGTAGGTGGAAGATGGAACACCGGGGTGGTTTTAGTCAGTAAGAGTCTGACAGACCCCTCCGCCCGCCCCAGGGCGGAGGACATCTATGAGGATTTTCCCCCGTAAAAAAAAAAAAAAAAAGGTGAACACCGTTAGATGTCGACAGAATCGACCGGCAGTGATATATCTTTGGCAGCTGTTATGGATTGTCAGTAGCCAGAAAATCAGACATCAGCCTTACCAAGGAGTATCATATCACCCAGTAACTGGGTTCATTTGGGAGGTCAAATAGAAGTCGCTAAACGTAAAATACTGGTTTTCAACAGAATCCAGTTTTACTGGAAGCCGACCGACCCCATTATAGTCGGGAAAAGGCCACGCAGATGATGATGATGAAACGTACTTTTCACACCACCTGATCGAAAACGTCAAATTATATGTCATGTCAACCTAACCTAAAGTGAGTCATTTTTTGCCGGTGGCACTGCCGGGCAATAATATTGTACTGGATTTCATTATAACCCGCTGGTCAATAATGTGATTCAAATTTGGAACCTCATCTGTCTGCTCAATTGGCGGTATATTAGGTACTTACAACGCCTTCTGTCTCTGTCTCTCTCTTTCTGTTCCAGAAAGAAGAAAGATATTCTCGATACTCTTACTACTTAGGGATGATATTCTCGAATTTCTACAAAATCATAAGGATTGACCAGGATCCAGGATTGAAGACAATATTATAAGAATAATTGGTTATGTGCGGATTATTGTATAAAAGGATAAGAATAACACTTAAAACCCATCTATATTCGATTTATTAATTAAAAACTATTTTCTCGAGCATCTCCTATGACGTTCTAAATTCAAATTGCATACAGCCAAGCGTCCGAACCCATTCTACCAGCTGATATAAAGCTCTGTATAAAGCTTTGTGTACACATAAATTGTATTAGGTTGCTAACATTAGGCCTGCACATATTTACTTACCCACAAAGAAGAAAAAAAAAACGAAAATCGAGTTGGTCGTGGCCGTTATGTGGTAGATATACCGAATGGAACGCAAAAAAGGCGCGGATATTGCAAATCCGTATGGTATTAAACTAACTTTTTTTAAGTAGATATACAGTATAGTTCTAAATACATATCTCTACTTAGTGTTTGTAAATTTAAAATATTTTGTTTTTCGTATTATGCCTTCATATTTTCTCACAGGAGGTGTGAAAAGTAGAATATCCTCCTCGGGGATAAAGGTGTCTTTGCCTTGGGCTAGCTTGAATCCCTCGCTGCATTCAGGATTCTTGTATTAACTCCCTCGCTTCGCTCGTGAGTTAAACTCTAAACTCCCTCGCTGTGCTCGGGAGTTAACTCCCGAATCCTTCATTGCGTTCGAGATTCAATATGACGCCCGTGACACAAGACACTGCTTTATCCCCTGGGTGCATAATCTACTATATAGTGCTATTTCTTAAAATGTTTATTTATCAGTATAAATAAACATTTTAAGAAATAACACTATAAGTACGTTTTCTGAATCATTATTTATTACTTACATAATAATATTCAAGTACTTATTGTCTATTTTAACCGACTTCAAAAGGGGGATGTTATCAATTCGGTTTTTTTTTGTATGTAGGTAAAATGTATGGGATTGACAGATGCTATCGAAATGTCACGTGATCAAATACCTACATTTTGGCATTTCGACAGTCGCATTCGCTAATTGAATGGCACATTGCCTAGGGCCTCAGGTGATATAGTCACAAATCGAAATTTTATAAGTGTTTTAGGTTCATAAAGGTATATTCTATAGTTCTTGATACATTTCCGAAAAAGTAGGTAGGTACTATCAATATAGAATCAAAAAAATATAAAAACAAATTAAACCGATTTTTTTTGTAAAACTGGCGGTAATTACGAAATACGAACCAAGATATTCATTACCTATTCTCTCCAATATCAGTAGCCAGGAACTCAAATAAACAGAAAAAAATATAATACAATAACAAATACTTAACTTTTAAAAATAAAAAAATAACTCAGAACTCAGACTCAAGTTTTAGCAGAGCATGTTTGAAGATCAAGATTAGCCGAAATCATTAATGTTCCGGCGCAGCGCCTCACAGTTATATAATACTTCTTTCGCACGTCAATAAATGTACGCCCTACGGCTTTAGTAGGCGTTTGCTAAGTGGTTTTATTCGTTAAACATAATTGATATGTCATATCAGTCTACAGACCACATTCTTACGTAGGTACGCACGATACTCTTAATAAATGAAACCTTTTTTACCTGTAATTGAACTTTAATTAGCCCCAGTGTATTGTCAAATACAGTGCCCATTTTTAACGACTGAGTACAAAATTAAAAAAAAAGTATCTAGAAAATAGCCTAGACCTATAATCGCACTATACGTTGCTCTGCAAAGATTCTTTCAGAAAGTAAACAGGATTTTTTTTTATTGAGTAATGGGCTTGCTCTTGACCTCGATCACGCCTGATGGAAAGCGATAGATGAGGTCTATGATAGAGCGAGCGTGCCCAGAAGATGCCTGTTCACTCTTGCTTTGAAGGCGGACGGGTTATATGTGGAAGGGAACACAAACGCTGACAGAGAGTTCCACACCTTGTCTGTGCGCATAATAAATGTGGAGAAGCGCTGATTACGACTAGTCGAGATATGGACCAAGTGCGGATGGTACCCAGCAGTACGTCTGGTATACCGGTGGTAAAAGGGTGATGGTGGGATCAGGTCGTGGAGTTCCTGCGCACACTCTCCGAAGTACAGTATCCCAATGTTTTTAAATAAGACGGAAACACTAGCACTACTCTAATAATTCAACTTGGAAGTTAATTTATTTACAATATAATACTAATCCTGTCCGGCCCCGGCGACACACCGGTGTGTCGCGAATTAATCGCGAATTTAATGTTTATTTACCTATTACATAAGATTTATTTTATTTTAGGTAATTTTCACATGTTGGGCCTGAGCGGTTAACTACCACTTAAAATAAAATACAAAAGGAAAACTCCTAACTAAAAGGCGTCAAAAAATTCATCCGCATCGCTGTCGACTGGAAGTGAGCCCAAAAGACAGGCGGCATTGCCACGTTGTATGGCAATGCTTATCCTCTGTCCGAAGTAAAAGCCAGCCCTTGGGTCACTTGGAAGTTAAACAAACAAAATCATGGCAAATAATGGTTTTGCGCCCTCATTATGTACCTACATAATGAAGAGTTTTTGCTATTTTATTCCATGTTGTGTTGTTGTTGAAAGAGTTAGGTATGGCGGCCCTGGAGCGCAAAGGGCATTTGAAGGAAGGTTCTAGTCTGTAAAAGTCTGACACTCCGCTCCGCCCAGAGCGAGAGGAGTCATTTGATTAGCTCCCATTCACCTAAAACAGTCAGTACCGAAGACGTCGCCGCGTCGCACAACAGTGAAATCTTTGTTTTTGATGGCCAAAAGTCGAAAAATGAAGTTACTCAACCTGAAGTGGAAACTAGACATAGGTAGGTACCTACTCGTATGATGCCGAACAGTCAAACGTTTGATACTTTTTATTTATTATTACCTACTTAAACATTTGATCAAGATAGTGATTGTTTTTGGAATAATTTCACCTGTGTGCGTATGTCCAATGTTATTGGCTTATCTAATGTTTTCATTGTGTAGGTACCTATCGGACAAAGCGTTTTTGTCAAAATCAAAATAGTCGCGTAAATAAACCATTACTTAAATAACGTAAACGATAAAATATTGCCTGTGAGTTAATTTGGAGATTGACCCATGCTATTTACAGACATTCAAAGGCAAAGCAAAAGTCAAAGTCAAAGCATTTATTTCAATTAGACCATTTACAGGTACTTTTGAATTGTCAAGGTCGGTCGGTCAAAAAGATGCAGCTATTTGCACGTTCCAAAACGTAGATCTCTATGAACAAAAACGAGCAAGAAACTCCACGGACACTTTTAAAAATAATATTTTGTTACAAAATAATGGTAACATCATTCATATTGAAAATATACCTACGGGCTTCCTATATAGCGTCTTCCACTGCCAAATATTATTTTAGTTTACAAGATAGTCAATAGATGGCGTTGCGCTGATGACGCGTTTTACTGAATCGCGGTGTTAAGATTTTCCGTCAGAGTATGACTCTCGTTCACGCGAATTGTCGTCTAAGCAAAATCTGCGAGTGACTTATTTATAAGTGACTCAAAGGTTTAGTTTCTGTTGCTGCATTTGCTCTGGGTAGACTCCATGCAATGCTGAATGCACGCAGCAAGCTATCCCTTAATGTAAACTGCGCATCTACACTACGTGCATACGACCGATAATGACTTATGCGTGTGCTGTATACGCAGACGCACACACAAAGCCAAAGGAAATCCACAGGATGCAAGTAATCCAAAACAGATTTCTCCGAAAAGCCAAGGGCGCCCCGTGGTATGTACGGAACGAACGACTTCATGTCGACCTTAAAATCCCGACCCTAAAACAGTTTATGAAGCGCCTTACAAAGCGTTTCTTCGAATCCGCTGAAAAGCACCAAAACCCTTTGATTTCAAAGGCAACCCAGTACACTCCCTCTCGCATTAGTAAGATTCGCCGTCCTCGGCATACACTCGTCGAGTCCGACGACGAGATCACTAAGATTCAGGAAAGCTGTAGGGAAACCAGCACCCTTGGATGGATGGATGGATGATTTTTTTATTCACTTAAGAAATCTTAAAACTAAGTACATTGCCCCACACGCAGTTAAACTGTGAGATCGCTGAGTCTCTTTTACAATAAACTAAATATCTATAACCTATACACATATTCTTAACACCTACACTTACATATTATTTAACAAATATTTTTTTAGTATGCGTGCGAATTTTACTTTATTCTCTTCTTGTCTGATGTCAGCAGGCAGAGTGTTCAATAAATAGGGAACGCGTTTTTTTTAAGTTCTGTCGCCATAGTAATTACTGACTCTGGGTACATCGTATTTACCTCCTGTCATCGACCTGGTATTATACTTATTAGAAACTAGTAAGTTACTATCCCGACTGCCATGGTTGTTAACTAATAATAGATATTTATGTTTAAGGCTAACTGGTAAAATTTTACATATTTTAAATAACCTACTATAGTCTCCTTTGCAACTGTTTTTAGTTTTCTTGTTTACTAATAATTTTAAAAATCTAATTTGAATCGATTCTAGTTTCTGTAAATTACTTTTAAAGGTCAAGCCATAACAATCAAGAGAATAACTCAGTATTGAGTCAACTAAGGACACATATAAACATTTCAAGGTGCTGCCTGGAGGGAACTTTAAAGCTTAAGTGATAGAATTTACTTAGCAATATTCTAAGCTTACTACAAATGTAATCAATATGCGAAGACCATGAAAAATTTTCATCAACTTTCATTCCAAGATAGGTGACACTTTCTACTTGTTCTATTGGTTTACATTTACAGTTTAAATTATTATTATGCATACAGTCATAGCTATGGGTAATAATGGAAGGGCACGTTTTAGCCATATGTATATAAGGGGAATGTATCAACAGCTTAGTTTTGTCACCATTAAGAACGATACCGTTGTCGTGAGACCACTTTACCACTGCATCTACGTCCTGTTGCACGAGCCGACAGGTGTCAACGAGGTTGGTGCCGGCACAATATAAATATGGACAGTAGGGAAACTGCCTACAAACGCTCGAAACGGCACACTCACACAAACATGCACACCGACGAGACTCCTAAGGTAACTTCGCGGGACTCGCTCTCGCAGTAGCAAGTGCCGCGTCAAGACGAGTGGTCACGTTTAACTTTTTATTTTTGAAAATGCCAGGAAAGTATTGCGTATACTGCTGTTTGAACTCGGCTTCATCAAAACCGGAGCTATTGTATTTAAACTTCCTGCTGATATTGAAAGGTAAGAATGATTTCTAGTTATTGTTATTTAATCGTTATCGAATTACGTACCTATAAGTCTGTGTGATCGATCATAATGAATTCGTGAACTTACTTCTAAATCATGAATGCGGCGGTTTTGAGAGTATTTAAATCAATAGTGATAGTGGTAACAAAAAGTACATCCAAGATGGCGACTGCAATAGGTATCATATATCAATATTTTCGTCTTGGGTGTCGTTTTCATGGTTTTCGAGGGTCTTGAAGCCGATAGTAATGTCAAAATGTGAATCCAAGATGGCGGCTGCAATTGGTATCAATTTTTTCGTCATGGGTGTCGTTTTCATGGTTTTCGAGGGTGTTGAAGCCGATAGTGCTGTCAAAATGTGAATCCAAGATGGCGGCTGCAATTGGTATCAATTTTTTCGTCATGGGTGTCGTTTTCATGGTTTTCGAGGGTCTTGAAGCCGATAGTAATGTCAAAATGTGAATCCAAGACGGCGGCTGCAATTGGTATCAATTTTTTCGTCATGGGTGTCGTTTTCATGGTTTTCGAGGGTGTTGAAGCCGATAGTGCTGTCAAAATGTGAATCCAAGATGGCGGCTGCAATTGGTATCAATTTTTTCGTCATGGGTGTCGTTTTCATGGTTTTCGAGGGTGTTGAAGCCGATAGTGCTGTCAAAATGTGAATCCAAGATGGCGGATACAATAGGTATCAATTATTTCGTCATGGGTGTCATTTTCATGGTTTTCGAGGGTGTTGAATCCGATAGTGCTGTCAAAATGTGAATCCAAGATGGCGGCTACAATTGGTATCAATTTTTTCGTCATGGGTGTCGTTTTCATGGTTTTCGAGGGTGTTGAAGCCGATAGTGCTGTCAAAACGTGAATCCAAGATGGCGGCTGCAAAAGGTACCTACCTATCAATTTTTTCGTCATGGGTGTGTGTATTTTTTTATGTTATGGGTTTTTTAATTACTAGATATCACACGCATTTTCGGATTGAAACGCGGTACGGTTCGTAGCCGCTCATGAGCCCAGCCCGTGCGCCCACTGCGACGAGCGCCCGAAACCTTTTCGTCCAACCGCGGCTCGCGTACGCTCCCGCTAAAACTTGTAAAAGGTTCCGCCGTAATGACAAAGTTAAAGATCTTTAGTTCTACAAGTTGTTGTGTGTTAATATTAAATTGATTTCCGTGTTTAAACTATCGTCTTTTGCTGAGGTTAACCGACGCCATGAGATCACCTATTTAAATTCTGTTTGTAAGCTATTTATTCGAATTCGATTGATTGATCACTACAGAACAAAAATGTAAAAAAAAAATATATCAAAAACATTAAAAGTGACAACCCTATTGCTTCAATGGAGCGTAGGTAATTATGTTGTCTACTAATAGGCTTAGTTTCCCTACTGTCCATATTTATACTGTGGTGCCGGCGCGCAGCGCACACAGGTCGTCCGCGAACATGTGCGCCGAGCAGTGGCGCAGTACGCCGCACAAGCTGTTCACGTGCAATAAGTAGCACACTGGCCCGTATCCGGACCCCTGCGGCACCCCGCACCCCACCTTCCTCTCGTCGCTGTACTCATTATCTACCTTTACTCGGTAGGAGCGTGATGTGAGATAATTGCGGAACCATTTGTTCAGCGGCTCTCTCACTCCACACTCCCCCATGGCGTTCAGCCGGTCGATTCTGTCGACATCTCACGGTGTTCACCTTGGCGGAGTGAACGACAATAGAGCTGTCATTCCATCTTATTTGTATGGTTTGACAACTCACCTGTCGTGCGCCGCGCCCGGGTGTTCACTTCGACATGTTTACAGAATCACACTGCAGTAAGGTCTCAGTTTCAAGGGTATTGAAGGCTTTTTTATAGTCAAAAAATACCACGACTATAAACTTTTTCTCACTTCAATATGTATTAATTTCGTCAGTATATCGTGTAAGCAGAGTAATTGTACTTTTACCATTTTGGAAACCATGTTGACATTCATTTATTACATTATTTTTCTGCAGATAATTATTCAAACGGTTAATGATACATTTCTCAATAATCTTGTCTACACTGGATAAAATTGATTTAGGCCTATAATTACTATAATTTTTATGTTCGCCCTTTTTATATATTGGTCGTACTATGGCTTCTTTTAACATACTAGGAAACATACCCTTTTGCACACACAAGTTGACTAGATTAGAGATCACAGGGCTAACTATATCTACCAGACTATATCTTAGAACTATATCTTAACCAGACTATATCTTAGAACTATATCTTAGAATAAACAGATACAGACCGCGTTCCGTATACCGACCTCGCCGCCGAGGTCCGTCGCGACGCGCGACGCCCCACTCAAAACTCTCCCCGACTTTTGCAAACGAGCCAGCCCGCGCCGCTGAGCCTTTAGCTTTAATAACCCCTAATTAATGAAACGACCCAGCCTGATTGTCCCTTGCTGTCCCAAACTGACGCCGCTAAGCCGAGGTCGTATTCCACAGGGAATGCCCTTAGCGAGCGGTCAGTAGTTTTTAGCTTGTAGCTAGTTTTGTTGCCTTGGCTGGGGGCCTTAAATTCATTTGAGGCCACCACAGGTTAGTCCGGTTAAGCTGTTGATATCCCAAGTGTGTTAACTTGCTAGTGGTCATACCTAAAAAAAAAAAAAAAATATTTTCTAGTCTATAACTACCTTTTTGCCTTGGCTTGGGCGGGGGGGGGGCAGTGCCATAAATTCATTTGAGGCCCCCACAGGGACTACCCTGTGGGGGCCTCAAATGTCAAGCTGCTGTCAAGGATGAACTATAATATATTCGCGGGCTCGAACTCACTGGTAGGCATGGCCAAAATGCACGCTGTCTCACCGGGCATCATGCCCGACACGACACGACAGGGACGTTATTCAATACTAGCTTTAGCCCGCGACTTCGCCTGCGTATTTTTCCTCAGAATTGGGTAGTGTTTTTTTTAAAGTGAAAACTTCTTTAGCGGTGTTCTGCACTTTTTGGGATGGGTAAAAAATGTTAAACTCGCGTCAGGACACGTGTCCTCGTGATTGAAAATTCGTAAGACGGATAATGTAATATGACGTAATATAAATTGTCATGTTTGTGTACGATAGCGCAATAAATGAATATTGTATTTAACCACATTAAATGACAGTACTTTTATACGGATAAATAAAGCAATTCGTGCGAAATTATTCCCTAACCAACCATTTCAAAGTATTCAAAAATGCACAACGTTAATGTTTAAGTTTTCACTTTTGCCGGCACTCCCGGAGTGCAACCCGTTGTTTTTTTTTTATTTATTAACGGCTCCACCCAGAAAATTTCTTCTCCATTATTCCAATCTCCTGGTGGTTTGTGAGTCTTTACTACTCATGATGATTCCATTTTTTTTTTTTTTTTTTTTTCGGTATGACCACTAGCAAGTTAACACGCAGGGGCTATCAACTGCTCAACCGGACTAACCTGTGGTGGCCTCAAATGAATTTAAGGCCCCCAGCCAAGGCAACAAAGCTAGCTACAAGCTAAAACTACTGACCGCTCGCTAAGGGCATTCCCTGTGGAATACGACCTCGGCTTAGCGGCGTCAGTTTGGGACAGCAAGGGACAATCAGGCTGGGTCGTTTTATTATTTAGGGGTTATTAAAGCTAAAGGCTCAGCGGCGCGGGCTGGCTCGTTGGCAAAAGTCGGGGAGGGTTTTGAATGGGGCGTCGCGACGGACCTCGGCGGCGAGGTCGGTATACGGAACGCGGTCTGTGTTTGTTTTTTCTAAGAGAATCCTGAATCTTTGTGATCTCGTCATCTGACTCGACGAGTGTATGCCGAGGACGGCGAATCTTACTAATACGAGAGGGAGTGTATTGTGAGGCCTTTGCAATCAAAGGGTTGCTGTGTTTCTCAGCTGATTCAATAAAACGCTTTGTAAGACGTTTCATGAATTGTTTTACTGTCGGGATTTTAAGGTCGACATGAAGTCGTTCATTCCTAATAAACCACGGGGCGCCCGTGGCTTTTCGGTTTTGGACTACTTGCATCCTGTGGATTTGCTTTGACTTTGTGTGTGCGAATGTGGCACACGCATAAGTCATTATCGGGCGAATGCACGTTGTGTAAATGCGCAGTTTACATTTAAGGGACAGTTTGCTGCGTGCATTCAGCATGGAGTGGAGTCTACCCAGATGATGATTCCAGTCCCGGAAATACTTCTTCAAGATTCTGGTCTCCTGGTACATTGTGAATCATTCCCGCTCTGGAAATACTTCTTCAAGATTCAGGTCTCCTGGTAGTTTGTGGGTTTCTATTGCTCTAGATTTCAGCACGTCTCCGAACTTCTGCTATCATCACGGAACGGAACATGAAATTTTACAAAGGTGACACAGGTTGCGTCCACACCAGAGGTACACTTACCTACTTACTTACCTCTTTCTCGTTTCAATGATATGGTGGTCCAGAACGAGGAGGCATGGGAAGCCGTCACCTCCTTCTGCGAAGCAGTAAAGCTAGTGAAGGAGGAGGCTGGCCGCGTGGGGAGAGGCAAAACTCACGCCTCTGCCGCCGCAACAGAAGAAGTCGCCCCGGGCGTCGGTAGTCGCAGGGCGATTCCCGCTCACAGTGGACACGGGCCGACGGACGGCGCGGCGAGCGTTGGGTGGTTCGCTGTCCAATCACAACCAGGCCCGGGTCGACAGAGCATTGTGTTCCACGCGCGCCTCGTAGAGATGTCAGCAAAGTAGACGGGGCCCGTTAGGGTCAGAGCCTGCTAGGGTTGCGGTATTTGTTCGAAAGAGTCACCGCGGTCCTGGAACGCAAAGGGAATAAGGAGGAACACGGATGGGTTTAAAATAAAATAGGACTACAGTTGAAAACCAAAAGGCTGCTTTGCAGGTTCTCTGCAGTCTATCTGCAGTACCTAAAAACCCATCATCGTGTTACAGATTAGCACATTCTTTAGACAATATCTTTAGGATACACCTAAAGATATTGTCTAAAGAATATATTTATTGTAAGACCATTATTATATAGTAAATACCAAAATCAATTGATTTAGCGAACCAGTTTTGCTTCGCTTTGCCTCCGGTGACTCGTATAAGGAAATTTGAACAAAATTAATTGATAAAGTTTACCTCAGTTGAGTAGCGTCCTTCCTACAGATATCTGGGACACACGTGACTCCGCAATAATACTGTGTAAAGATCTATTATGTAAAGTCCACAGCTCAACTCACTCAAGTGAGCGCACACAATTCGAAAACGAATTTTGTTTTTAAATTAAATCTTCGTCCACACGACACCGACTTTTGTCTGCGCACACTTTGATTCTAAATACAAAATGGCGGTGATTGGTGGTAATTTCAGTGACAAATGTCGGTGTGATAGATATTTTGTTTTCAGTATTCAAAGTCTGCACAGACCAGACATAAGTTTGGTCGTGTGCGTGTGGACACATTATTACGAAGTGAAGCTTAGAGAAAAATACGGTTTTTGTTTTTTCTAAAAGTGGTGCAGTGTTTTTTTAGATGAAGATGTGTTATAAAACCAGTATGCAAATACAACTTGCGTTATTTTTGTTATTTGGTAAGTTTTATTTTATTTATTTGGGAAAACAAACAATTGTACAATATGTATTACAATAGAGTATGGTATAACATATGGGTAAATGTACAATCCACAACGTTTCCACAGATTACTTGTGTACATTATTGATTACGTAGGTAAGTACAATTACACTTTAATAATAATAATAATAGGTACTATCTTAAACATTTAGAACATTGAACACAAACATTGAACAGTTAAAAGCAAAACAAAATCTGATCAGTACCTAAACGTCGCTCAAAACATCAATAATTTTTTTCTTGAAATTGTTTTGAGACAGAAAGAAGATATATCCAAATGATAAAAGTGGTTATTATAAATTTTTACTAGTCGACGGAGTGGAGCTCGCTCACCAGCATTGGTTCGGCTAATAGTCGATAAGTGTTAAATAAAGTTTTCTTTTGTACACGAAGTTACAGTAGAACACTTATATACTACCTACATACTACCGACTACCGTACCGAGAGCATTACTGTCTAAGTGCGCAACTAAATAAAATCGTAAAAGTGTAATATTGTGACCCCTCAGTGATTTTTACCGGCAAACCCAATACATCATCGTCTTGTGAACATAGTGAGACTTGTGGTAGTGACCAGTGTTGCGAACTTTTTAAAATATTAGTCAATAAATCAGAACCTAGTATTCGAATCACCGTCAATAAAGTAACATTTGAAAGTGTCTCGGCGAAACGCGTAAGCGCCTGCGTATACACGGCGCTTACGACCTTCTTCTCGCCAATAGTCGCTGTGCTTGACGCATCACCAGCGACATACTCCCCGCCTTCGCACACTGTGCTACACAGTGTTTGATAGCTGGAAAGGATCGGGATCTGTGCCGTAGCGTGTTGTCACGCCCGCCTGTTTGTTTGCTGCTTGCCACAATATTGAGTATTTAGCGCTCTTATTTAAATCACAGGATGCCAAACGTCAAACGCACGCCCCCGTCGTCTCAGAAAGTTATTAAAATGCAACGCACTCCATCAAAAAGTTTAACTCACGGACAATCACTTTCGGAATCAGATCTGATGTCTGTCGCAAGTGAAAAAACTGACGGTATAAATGTGACTGTACGTAGCAAGCGTCTTCGTGTGGATGATTCACCGAACAAGCAGCTGGATTCTGAATCCTATTCAACATCTAGTGCTTTCCAATCAGAGCTACGCGAGATGCTGTCAAAATGGAAAGCCGATCAAGAGCAGCTGATTACGAAAGAGTCACTACGAAATATTATACAACAGGAACTAGGAAAAACTATCAAGGATACCATTAAAGAATCAGTGACGGACCAGCTATCCAGCATAAATGAGCGTCTGAGTGCCTTTCACGACTCGCTCACTTTTTTTAACCAAACATTTGAGGAGTTTAAAGTTCGTCTGGAACAAAAGGAATCCGTCATTACGACTCTGCAAGCCGATAATTACCGTTTGAAAATAAATGTCAATGAGTTGACAACACGTTTAAATGTAGTTGAGCAGCATATGCGTGAGAACAATGTAGAAATCAACGGTATTCCTGAACACAATAACGAAGACCTGGCAAACACATTAATCAACCTATCTAAAACAATCGGGAGTTCTTTGAATGACAGCGACATATTGCAGATCACTCGAATCGCTAAACTAAATAAGGATAATGATCGCCCCCGTTCGGTCATCGCAAAGTTACAGTCTCCTCGGCAGCGCGACACTATCCTGGCAGCAGTTAGCAAATACAATAAGAAACACCCTGAAGATAAACTGAGCTCTCACCATTTGGGTATAGCCGGCAAACGAGCTCCTGTATTTGTGACTGAACACCTGAGCCCAGCCAATAAACAGTTACATGCAGCAACAAGGAAACTAGCCAAGGAAACCTCATATAAGTTTGTCTGGATTCGTAATGGCAGAATCTTTGTTCGTAAGGATGTTAATCATGATTCTATATATATTCGTAACTTGGATACTTTAAACAGATTGAAAATTGAGTAAATTCCTTGAAATATAATTTAAAATGAATAATTTACAGTTTAACATAACAAAAATGCTTAACATATACTACCAAAATGTTAGAGGAATGAGAACCAAAACTAATGATATTTACCACAATATTTTGTTAAACAACTATGACTTAATTGCTTTTACGGAAACATGGTTAAACTCAAATATATGTACTAGTGAATTTATCGATGATAGATATATTACTTTTCGCAAAGATCGATTGTTTACTGGGACTTCCAAAAAAGATGGAGGCGGAGTGTTACTTGCTGTCTCAAAACACATAAAATCAACAAGAGTTCAGAGCTGGGAGACCAGTTCCGAAGATTTATGGATAATTTTAGAAATCAAAGCTCAACATTCTATAAGAAAAATTGCAATATGTATAGCTTACCTTCCGCCTCCGGTCAAAATAGAAAATTTATCCTCATTTCTAAATAACGCTGATAATATAGTGGCTAAAGTGGACGATGTCCTGATTCTTGGAGACTTTAATTTGGGTTTTATAAAGTGGAACCAAGTGAATGGAGGTTTTCAGCGCACACTCCCCGAAAATTATAAAAATACACTGGGTTATTCTTTAACCGATTTTATATCATTAAATAATCTTTATCAGTTCAATAACGTAAGAAACATCAATGATCGAATATTGGATTTGGTGATAAGCAATCTGAAGAACATTACAGTTACTCCTTCCATTGATCTACTTAGTAGGCTCGATTCACTGCACCCTGGTTTACTCGTAAATATATCCGATACAACTCCCGAGACACTAAAATGTAATCATAAGTCTGGATACAATTTCTTTAAGGCAGATTACGCTAAAATAGTAGCTAAATTGAAAGAAATTGATTGGACTGCCTTATTTTCTAAATGCGGTGACGTAAATGATATGGTCTCTCAATTTCACACTTCTCTCCAGAATGTAATTGCTATGTTGGTACCGAAATATAACCGCAAGAAGCAGAAATATCCAACCTGGTTCTCATATCGGTTAATAAGACTGCTTCATCATAAACAAAAAGTGAGACTAAAATGTCGCAAATATGAAAATCCACGTGATATTGCGGAGTTTGAGTGGTTGCGTGACCAATGCCATAAACTTATAAGATCGTGTTACAATTCATATAAACAAAGAATAGAATCCGACATAGTACAGAACCCTAAGGCTTTTTGGCGTTATATAAAAGACAAACGCCAAGGGCAATCTAGGTTTCCATCCAGTATGCAACTGGATGGGTCGGTTGCTGATACAGGACCCGAAATTTCGAACTTGTTTGCCCAACAATTTTCTTCAGTGTATAGCGTGAATAACGTAGGGACAACAGATGTGTCCCATACTGTTCAAAAAGTACTCCATAAAATAAGCCTCACAGAGAGAGAAGTTCACAACAAATTAAAGAAATTAGACTCTCTAAAGGGCCCCGGTCCTGATTCTATCCCACCTGTCTTTATAAAGCGCTGCTGTAATGCACTGGCATTTCCGTTATGCACTATTTTTAATCGTTCATTGGCCGAGGGAGTTTTTCCTGATGTGTGGAAACAAGCAAAAGTTGTACCTATATATAAAAAGGAGGATCCCGTGGATATTAAAAACTATCGTCCGATTTCAATATTATCATGTTTCCCGAAAATATTTGAGTCCCTTATTTGTCCAATAATCACGCAACACCTTAATTCTAATGTTTCATCTGGTCAGCATGGTTTCCTGGCGGGTCGTTCAGTGGAAAGTAACCTGATCCAGTTTGTGTCCGACATATCCGATTCTCTAGACCAAAGACTGGAGGTGGATGCGGTGTACACGGACTTCAGCAGTGCTTTTGATAAAGTTAGTCACTCACTACTTTTGTCGAAATTAGCAGCTAATGGAGTACATGGATCACTGCTGGGGTGGTTTGCATCGTATCTAGAACAGAGGACTCAGAACGTTGTCTTGAATGGTTACGTGTCAAAGCCATATGTATCCATCTCGGGCGTTCCGCAAGGATCCCATTTAGCACCAGTCTTATTTTTACTTTTCATAAATGACTTGGGGCAGGTTATCAAAACCTGCAAATTCTTAATGTTTGCCGATGACCTTAAGATCTACATGCCAATCATGTCACCAAACGACTCTGTGGCGATGCAACATGACTTAGATCAAATAGTAGATTGGTGTAATAAAAATGGCATGACCTTGAACGCTAAAAAATGCTTTCATATAAAATTTTCAAGAAAGAAAAAAGCTAGCGTAACATCTTACAAAATTAATAACGTAACACTTACCAGGGTCAGTGAAATTCGGGATCTCGGAGTGATAATGGATGAGGGATTAACCTTTAGGCAACATATAGACAGTTGTGTTAAAAAGTCTGCCCAGCTACTAGGTTTTCTGAAAAGGAATACTCGAGGATTTAGATCTGTAAAATCTAAAATCGTTCTGTATAATGCGTTAGTGCGCAGCAAGTTGGAATACGCCAGCGTTGTTTGGAATCCGTTTTATGCTACACATTCCCAGCGTCTAGAGAGCATACAGCGGGCTTTCACCAAACACCTTGCTTTTATGGCCCCCGGCATATCTCATAGGTGCCCATACCAACAACGTCTGACATTCTTCAATATAACTTCACTATATCAACGAAGAGTTATGCATAGCCTTCTGTTCCTATACAAGTTAGTCAACGGCCATATTGATTGTAGTGAACTACTATCGCGCATTTATTTGAGTGTTCCGCACAACATTCCACGGTATCCCCTTACCAGATTGTTCCATCGCCCATCTACCCGTACCAACATAGGTCGCAACTCCCCACTAGCGAAGATGTGTGACAACCTCAATTCACTTATTAAGTCCATTCCTGAGACAGATATATTTGGTGACTCTGAGGCGAAATTTAAATCGAGAATCCTGGCTTCTCTACGGGCTATCCAGTCTCCTGATCAAGTCAGTTGTCCAAATAGTTAACTTCGTTTGTGTCTGTTTTCCCTGGCCTACTACTGTTATGTTTTCCGTTTATTGTATGTATTGGATGTATTGCATGTTATTGTTTTCATATCGTGTCTCTTTGTAATAGTGTATAAATATAAATAATCTGGCGTGTTTTTGTCAATGTTGTGTTTGCCCGTAATTGGCATATATATTAGAATATTACCATAAAACTCAATGTATCTATATCCATATATGTGCTGTGGGTGAACCTTAAATAAATAAATAAATAAATAAATAAATAAACACTTCATCCTCCCAGGGTCCTTGTTTTGGAGGAAGGGTTTTGTGCAGCCTTTTCTCAAAAACATCGCTTCAGTGTTCTAGCATAGGAAAGTCTAGAAGGATCTTGACTCTACAAGTTCTGCTACTCGATACTAGATGGCGCCAGTAGTAACTAATTAATATCGCTATGTACCTACCCAACATTAATTCTGACGCGTAACATAACAGTATACCTTTAGGTCACCGAAAAATTGCACACTCCGTAAGATTGTAATAAATCTCTATTTCTCGATATATTATGGAAAAATCGTTTTATAACATAAACCTCATCCAAATGTAGGTAATAGTTTCATCCGTGTCATAATTAGAAAAAATTGTTTACAATTTCACGCGATATTTTACAATCTTACGGCGTTTGCCATTTTCTGGTGACGCTTAAACAAAGGGCTATTTTGTACCAATAAACTTATTTTATTAATTTATTATTTATATTTCAGTCGCAACCTCTGCCTACCAAACACATGGAATTGAAAAAAGGTAAGCTCTTGTTTTTACCCGCGACGGCCGCAGAAGGAGTGTTTTCAAGAGTATTTATTTTATTTTACAATTTATAATGTACACACAGAGAAACAATACAAATAAAACATTACAATGTATGTATACTATGCCTATTTCTTTGACCGCAAGAGAACCAAAGTTACCGACATAGCCCGAAGGATCGCCAAACTGAAGTGGCAGTGGGCAGGGCACATTGCTCGCAGAACAGATGGTCGATTGGGCCGAATAGTTCTGGAGCGGACCGATGACCCGGTGAGGGTCGCGGGTAACCGATGGATGCGACGCACAGGTCCGGTTGTTGTGGCGACACTTGGGGGAGGCCTATGCCCAGCAGTGGACGTCTTTCGGCTGATATGATGATGATTTCTTTACGGAGGCGATTGTCAATACGTCAAAAATGTATGGGACTAACAGATCTGATGTTATCGAAATCCCACGTGAAAAAATACCTACACTTTGGCATTTCGACTGTCGCATTCGCTAATTGATTTGCACATTGTCTAGGGCCTCTTGACAATTCAAAAGTGCCTGTAACTGGTCTGTTTTTAACCGACTTCCCAAAAAGGAGGAGGTTATCATTTCATCATTCGACTGTATTTTTTTTTTTTTTTTTTTTTTTTTTTTTTACCTCATATCTCGGTCATTTATGAACCGATTTGAGAAATTCTTGTATTATGTGAAAGGATATACTTCTCGATTGGTCCCATTTCAATTATATCAAAATCGGTTAAGCAGTTTGGTTTTTAAATTCAAATAGCTGGAAAAAATATGTGGAAAAATCATCGATGTTTACGAAATTGCGTATCTTTGCTTTCCTGTGACTTTCCAGTGGTGTTGTTAGGTGTGGGGTACCACTAAAAAGTGAAAAATAAAAAACCGAAAAACTTTTTCACAAAAAAAACCGACTTCCAAAAAAAACACTACAAAGTACAAAATAACTTTAATTTCGGAAGTCGGTGTCAAATAACTAAGAAGCAACCAAACACCGACTACCGAAATTGAAGTTATTTTGTACTTTGTAGTGTTTTTTTTGGAAGTCGGTTTTTTTTTGTGAAAAAGTTTTTTATAAATAAGGAATTTGTATTTGTATTCACACATCTTGAGGAAATCGGCATATTTTTGAACCAAAAAACAGTAGGTACCAACTGGGCAACAATACACAGACAGGAGGCCCCTGTCCTTATTACTAACCTCTTGTTTAAAAACGCAAAGGGATTTGAAGAACGTAAACAGAGTGTCAATTCTACTAATTTACAGTCAATCGCGAACTGTCAATAAAGTCTTAATTTCCCTACATTTCTGACAGATTGCGACTGAGAAAATCTGTGAACGTGTCGCTTAATAATTAGTAGAATTGGCCCCCAGGTATGCATCCTGGCTGTTGAGTGTACCTACAGCTTGTCTTTTACCCGATTGCGAAAATGGAATGGTTATGATTTCAGTGCTGCTTGGTTATTTGCCGCATAGCCTGGCAATTGTCCGTGCAGCCTGAGCCAGCCTGACTATTGATTGTGCTGCCTTGCTATTTATAGTCTGGAAACAAACTAAGTTATGTGGAATCAACTGCCTAGCCTTTTCCCAAATGCATTGTGCTCGGTTTCCGGTCAAACCGGATTCAGCTGAATACCTCTACCCTCCACAACTCAGTAACTGGTTAACAAAGTACCCCGTGGCAAGACAGTGGACAGATTTACTGGCTGACAATCCGTAACGACTGCCGAAGATCAACAAATAACAGCCGGGACCAACGGCTTAACGAGCTTTCCTGGGCACAGAAAATTCTCGGTACCTATGTTAAAACGGTCACCCATCCGCAGTCTACCATCAGCAAGCGTTATTATTGAGCCAAGAGCTCCTAAGATATGTGAAATATTAGAAATGATATAATGTTTGTTCGGTACTTACCTCTCAGGTCTTCGAAGTGCATCCTCCCTCCATATCCCGACAATGGGCGTTACGAAGTAGCTGGTGACCCCGGAGCGAAGCCAGGAGACGACCCTGAATACGTTTACCTCAACGTGAGCTGCAACCATGGATACGGGATCATCGGCAACAATGTGGCGCTGTGTGTGCAGGGCGAGTGGTCCACGGCTGTGCCGCAGTGTGTCCGTGAGTTATTTGTTTTTGAATTAAATCACCTGGGATTTACTCCTCAAGAGCGTTTCTGTCTTTAGCCAAAGGGGTTCGAACATTTTTGTTTTGGGAGCTAGCATAACCGCCACCCGCCATTTCTTTGTTTTTTTCAAAAACGCGGTTGGCGATAAAGTTTGTATTTATAGGTAGAGGACACACTAAAGTAAACAAAAATATTTAAGTAATTGAGGAAAAGTCGCCATGTGAGAACATTGAAAATCATCAAAAATTAACTAATCACGTGCGGTTGTCGGCGCATTCATTTAATTGAAAATGTATGCTCTTTTTTTCAACGACAATACCACTGTATTAATTCATGCTGGATGAGGAGCTCGTGGCTAAATTATAACAGCCGCACGGATCAATCTTCAAGGTTAAGCAACGCTTGCCGAGGTTGGTCTGTGGATGGGTGACCATATTAACATACCGAGACTCCTCCGTGCCTCGGAAAGCACGTTAGGCCGTTGGTCCCGGCTGTAATTTGTAGATCTTTGGCAGTCGTTACGGAGTGTCAGAAGCCAAAAAATCTGATACCAGTCTTGCCAAGGAGTATCGTGTTACCCAGTTAATGGGTTGTGGAGGTCTGGTAGGCAGCCGCTCCACGTAAAATACTGGTATTCAGCTGAATCCGGTTTGTCTGGGAACCGACCCCAATATAGTTGGGATAAGGCTAGGCAGATGATGAATTTATACTGTGGCATTGTTGTTGAAAAAAAGAGCATTGATATTTATGCCCTGACAATACTGCCTGTCCTTTGGGTAAATATGTCACAGCCAACTAGCTTAATCAGCCGTTTAATTGGTGGCCTAGCCTTTTCATTTAAATGCGCTGATTTTTCAGAGACCAAAGTGCCATCTTTTTTTCAATATCATTTAATGACTTGCCCGTGTTACTTAGGTCGCTGATTAAACGGGGCACTTCAATTAAAAGGCTGGGCGGATAAATTTACGGATGACAGTGATAGGGAGGAGTTGACGCCTAAGTGTACTTTGGTGTTGTATATTATGCAAGTTTTTTTTTTTTTTTTTAAATAATATCTGATATTCATATTCAAATTAAATAAATTTAAAAACTTAAATAATTTATTATAAAAATCAAAATGGTAAACTTATATTTTATCTTTTTTGTACCGATATTTACTTTCTTAATTATGCTATATTATTTTATTTATTATTATGCACGTGGTACCCATTGTTTCTTTGGGTATTCTCTACTCTCATAGCCAACTCATTCTGTAACTATTTCTCACAACAAATAATTCCTCATCATGACTAATTTGACTAAGTCATACTTATTTATTTATTCTGTTTTTCAGGCGTCTGCTACCTTCAAGAAAATCCAAGCGTGACGCACTTTTGCAAAAGACCAGGTGCCCAAGTGTTCGGACCATGCGGCGAGTATGAGCCTCTGGGGACATCTGCCAGGCCGGAATGCCTTTCTGGATACTATAGCCCGATGGCCATGCCTCAGATGCAATGCGTCGATGGGGCTTGGACAAATGTGGCCCAGTGTACTCCAGGTACATATATCCGGTTCAACTGGAAGACGACCCCAATAAAGTGGGGAAAAGGCTAGGCAGATGGACTAGCTGCTGCCAGCGGATTCACGCGCGTATATCGAAATTATTCCAAGTGACATACTCCCGGGATAAAAAAATAGCTTATGTACTATTCCAGACTATAATCTATCTCTGTGCTAAATTTCATCCCGATCCGTTCAGCCGGTCTGGCGTGATTGAGTGACATACATACATTCACGCATCTATTCGAACCTTCGCATTTAATATAGTAGTATGAAGTAAAATATCATAACCTGCCAAGCCTTTTCCTTTGTACCTATATTGTTGGCTAGGAAACATACCTCCCACACAAAATAGATGAAGCCTCATCTATTCTAAAATTACCAATAAATATTGACGTGTGTTATGTTTAACATATTTACTGTATAAATATCATTCGTCATGAACTACGTTTAGGTCTAACTTACTTTTAGTCCTATACAATACAACGTGTAACAAAATAAACGCAATACCTGAAATGGGGTCATTGTAAGTACCTACTTATCACTCTGAACAACTATTACCATGGGACCAATTCTGAGATCACGAAAACCAAACCAGTCAAGTGCGAGTCGGACTCGCGCACTGACGGTTCCATATAATTATCTATAAAAACCGGCAAAACAAAAAAATCACGTCTGTTGTGTAGTCCAAAACCGGTTTCTCCGAAAGGCACGGGCGCTCCGTGGTTTATTAGGAACGAACGACTTCATGTCGACCTCAAAATCCCGACACTAAAACAATTCATGAAACGTCTTACAAAGCGTTTTATTGAATCAGCTGAGAAACACAGCAATCTTTTGATTTCAAAGGCCTCCCAATACACTCCCTCTCGTATTAGTAAGATTCGCCGTCTCGGCATACACTCGTTGAGTCCGATGACGAGATCACAAAGATTCAGGAAAGCTGTAGGGAAACCAGCACCCTTAGAAAAAACAAAAACAGACCGCGTTCCGGATACCAACCTCGCCGCCGAGGTCCGCGAGGGTTTTGAATGGGTCCGCGACGACCCATTCAAAACCCTCCCCGACTTTTGCCTAACGAGCCAGCCCGCGCCGCTGAGCCTTTAGCTTTAATAACCCCTAATTAATAAAACGACCCAGCCTGTTGTCCCTTGCTGTCCCAAACTGACGCCGCTAAGCCGAGGTCGTATTCCACAGGGAATGCCCTTAGCGAGCGGTCAGTAGTTTTAGCTTGTAGCTAGCTTTGTTGCCTTGGCTGGAGGCCTTAAATTCATTTGAGGCCACCACAGGATAGTCCGGTTAAGCAGTTGATAGCCCTTGCGTGTTAACTTGCTAGTGGTCATATCAAAAAAAAAAACACGTCTGTTGTATGGGAGCCCCACTTAAATATTTATTTTTTTCTGTTTTTAGTATTTGTTGTTATAGCGGTAACAGACATATACATCATCTGTGAAAATTTCAACTGTCTAGCTATCACGGTTCATGAAATACAACCTGGTGACAGACGGACGGACGGACAGACGGACAGCGGAGTCTTAGTAACAGGGTTCCGTTTTACCCTTTGGGTATGGAACCCTAAAAATCAGCTGTTCAGTGCCTTTTTTCGAGTTATACGCACAAAAATGTATGGGGCAGTCAATTTTTTGTCGCGATTGTTTATAATGATGATTACAAAGACCACTTTTAAGGTAAGTATTGCGTTTATTCTGTTGTATACACGTTGTATTTCAGCTTCATGCATACCAAAGCACTATTTAGGTACCAGTTTTGTATAACAATCGTGGCTTTTTCCGTAGCCCAGTTTTTATTTTATAACTGAATCCTGCTTTAACTTGCTTTCCCACAGAATGTGGCCTACTATCGGACAATGAATCCACTTTGCCGTGGTCAGTCTTTATCTACAGAGAGAAGCAGGACCATGATCAAGAATACCAACAGATCTGTATTGGGAGTATCATAAGTCCCAATATTGTTCTTTCAGGTAAACTTTTTATTATTGAGGATAAGTTTGTTCCGCATCGGGATACGCTACAAACTCTGGAACTGCCAGTCGGATTTGGAAAATTATTTTGTACTAGCACTTCGCCCGCGACTTCGTCCGCGTGGGGATAGTAGGTACTCCACAAACTGCAACGCCCCTATACATATCCCCTTATAAAGGTTAGTTTTGGAAAATGAAGCACAACGATTCTCATTATTGGTTCAGCGCAACTGTTCACCCCGTTCAGCCCGTCAGAGGTTGATTATGCAAAAATTGTTAGGTACATGATCTGTTGCAATTATCCCACTTTAAGTTTATTCATAGAATTCCGACGTAAATTGAAGCAAGCTATAATTTCCTCCCCTAAAAACTTATTCACCCCTGCTTCACCCCTTATTATGTATGTACCTAGTTGATTTTCGAAAAATCCAAACATTTGATATTCTTATTGTTTTATCGAAAACATTTAAATGCCGTGGTGTTTCAACGTCATCGGACCAAGCATTGATACGATTCTCCCCAGTTCGCTCAAGCCGCGACATTTTTCTTACTCCGAGCATGTTTATTACCGTCGTAACTTTTGAAGGAAATGTCCGATTTGAATGATTTAAAGTGTAATTTACACGGACATAATCAACCTTAATTATCAAACCATTTAAATGGATAAGGATTAATATCATGGTACTATAATCACCATTTTTTATTTCACCATGAGATTTGCTTGACTAATATTAACAAAAAGCGGTCATGGTGACTTATCCATATGGTATCGCGGACTTTTTTGTAGATATTGATGACCTCTATAAAACTGTAGTACATCACTTTGCTCTATTGTCAATAGATTCCGCAGCGTACGCGATATAAGGATTTTTTCTCACACCTTGGGTCACATTATCGAAGTTTTCATACGGATCCCTAACTTTTTTGAAAATATTCTATAGCCTATGTCCATCTCTGATAATGTAGGATTCTACTGGTGAAAGAATTTTTCAAATCGGTCCAGTAGTTTCGGAGCCTATTCATTTCAAACAAACAAACAAACAAACAAACAAACAAACAAACAAACAAACAAACAAATCTTTCCTCTTTATAATATTAGTGTAGATATGATATAGCCACATTCATCAGGAAGGCTATACGGGAATAAACGGGATCTGCGCGTACGAAGTCGCGGGCAAAACTTAATTATAAACTCACCACACTTCAACAAATTGTCTTTTGCATACGTCTTGTCTATGTTACGGCTAATAGCCGAAGTGCGGCTACACCTAGTTTTAGCCGGCTACAACTAGGTGCAACCCGGCTACAACTAGTTCTAACCTAACCTCAAAACACTTTAAAGTTCCTATTCCTGTGTGGTTTAAAAAAAAATAACCACGAAGGGGATGGCGGGGTCTGTGTTCGCTCGCTTCGCTCGCTCACTAGACCCCGCCATCCCCTTCTAACCTAACCTGTCCGAGTCGGGGTGCCCAATGACCCGGCTAAAACTAGGTGTAGCCGCACTTCGGCTATTAGCCGTAACATCTATATTTATTTTGAACTTCAATATTACTAGATTTTAAAAGTCGCTGTTTTCAATAAGTATACGTATGTACTTGTATTTTTTTTTATGGGTGGGGTATCATCAAATGACTTCTTCCGCTCTGGGTGGAGCGGAAGGGAGTGTCACTCTTACTGACTAAAACCCATCCGTGTTTCTCTTTAATATTTTAGATATATACTTACAAGATTCATTTTGAATAGACAGCAATTTTATTTCAATAAATTGGTAACAATCAAATACCTACACGATTTATGCAAAAATACACTCCCAAAACAAAACAAAACAGTTGTTCAAATATTAATGTTCCCTGAATTTTGACGCGTTATGCGAGCAAAAATGACCTAAGGAATGGCTGTTTATATTTTTATTTCGATTGAAAATTAGCCGGAATGATAGAAACTAAGAAGAGATAAGATTATTACTTACATGGGGCAACCGTGTTTACTATTTCAGCTGCCCACTGTTTCTGGGACCATAATACCAAGCTCCGCACCACAGGATACATGGTTGTAGTCGGCATGAACAAATTTAAGGACACACAGGACAATGAAAAGATTCTTGTAAGTACCTAGAACTAAAATATAAATTTAGTGCCTAAGAACAGTTTGGCAAAAGAGTATGATGTGGTGACAAGTGGAACTAAATATTTTACTAAATGGAAACCTATTATTTCGACACTATTTGGCCGACAAGTGTTAGATTTTGAGTAACGTTTATTGTTCCACATTTATTTTTAACGATTTAATTAAAAGTCTCTTACTGAATTCCCATAGTATGGTGCGTTAAGTGAGAAAGTGGCGCCCTCATTTTTTCCAAACTCTTTTTTGCCAAGCTGTAAATTCACACGCTGATACTCGAAGGTATGTACCTAGTATGATTTAAAAAAATTAAAAACACAAATAGGCAGTGCGATTCTGTAAACATGTCGAAGTGAACACCCGGGCGGGGCGCACGACAGGTGAGTTGTCAAACCATACAAATAAGATGGGATGACAGCTTTATTGTCGTTCACTCCGCCTAGGTGAACACCGTGAGATGTCGACAGAATCGACCGGAAGATATTGCAGTTTTAGGCAGCAAACATAAATCTGAAGAAAAACATAAATAACAAAGCCCGAATAACATAAATTATGGAAAAATATCTTAAAATTTTCTTAATTTGAATTTGTATGACGGATGACCCACGCCCGTGGTACTACTTAACATTTTAACAAATAAAACACCACAAAGGACGTACACAAAGCGAGTTTGGCCGCGAGCCCGCGGCGCTTAGTAGCTTAATCAGCTGCTTAATTGGTTGCCTAGCCTTTTCATTTAAATGTGCCGTTTTTTTAGCGACCTAAGTGACATCTTTTGTTCAATACCGTTTAATGACTTGCCTATGTCACTTACGTCGCTGATTAAACGGCACAGTTCAATAAAAAGACTAGACTTTTAATGAAATGGCGGATTCAGCTAGTTGGCTGCGACATAGGTATATTATTTCGTTCCTTCGATGCCATACATTTTATCTTCTCTGCGCGCCCAGTCCGCTTTGTTTATCAAGTCGCTTAATGATTAATCCATATCTTTTTCTTATTTATATAGGTCATCTGGCTTAGAAGATATGAGTGACGTATAAAAACAACACATATTTTTACATTCATAATTCAAAAAGCATTTATATTTCTGCTAGACGCTTCCAAAGTTAAAACGACTTACTTGTCTGCCAGTGACCTGCAGCCAAGGAGTTCACAATACAACAACACACTTACGCGATTTTTAGGGTTCCGTAGCCAATTGGCAAAAAACGGAACCCTTATAGATTCGTCCTGCCTGTCTGTCTGTCTGTCCGTCCGTATGTTAAAAGAACTATAAGAACTATACTGTTGATACTTGGTAGTAGTATTCTGTGAACCGCATTAAGATTTTCACACAAAAATAGAAAAAAAGCAATACATTTTGGGGGTACCCCATACTTAGAACTGAAACTCAATTTTTTTTTTCATCAAACCCACATGTGTGGGGATCTATGGACAGGTCTTCAAAATGATATTGAGGTTTCTAATATTTTTTTTTCTAAACTGAGTAGTTTGCGCGAGAGACACTTCCGAAGTGGTAAAATGTGTGCCCCCCCCCCTGTAACTTCTAAAATAAGAGAAAGATAATTCTAAAAAAAATATATGATGTACATAACCATGTAAACTTCCACCGAAAATTGGTTTGAACGAGATCTAGTAAGTAGTTTTTTTTTAATACGTCATAAATCGTAAACCGCAATGTAAAGTGACGACCGCGTACTGGAAGACGCAGCGTTGGAAGGCCTCCCACTAGGTGGACTGATAACCTGGTGAGGGTCGGGTAGCCGAGATGCAGAGAACCCGTTATTGTGGCGACACTTGGGGGAGGCCTAGGTCCAGCAGTGGACGTCTTTCCGCTGATATGATGATGACTTAAGCTTGAAAAAAATTTATTCGCAGGTAAAAGACATCAAGATTACCGATCGCTTCCAAGGACCAGCAACTAACCTGCAGGATGACATAGCCCTGGTTATATTGAGCCGAGCTTTCATATACTCTAAGAAGGTCCTGCCTGTCTGTCTCGACTTCGACTACGATTTCAAAAAGAAACAATTGCAGGAGGGAAACTTGGGAACGGTAGGAGCATAATTTTGTGTCATATAATTTATCACACTTGAAAGGTTGATTTTAACTTCGGTTTTTAGACATTTTACTTTCTGACTTTGACTTTCCGACTTTGATTTTCTGACGTTGACTTTCTGACTTTGACTTTTTACTTTGAGTTTCTGACTCTGGCTTTGTTTTTGACATTCTGATTCTGATTTTGACTTTCTGATTCTGACTATGATTTTGACTTTCTGATTCTGACTATGATTTTGACTTTCTGATTCTGACTATGATTTTGACTTTCTGGCGTTGGCTTTTACTTCCGGTCCGGAGATTATGTTTAGTAAATAAGTAGGTACATGATACCTCTTCATTGTTATTTTCGTAGTAATATAGTAGTATTTTAAATAATTTCTGGTCGTCAGGTGGCGGTGTTATCTTTCTCTCTTGCGGAGCCAAAGGAGTCCAAAATTCAAAAGATCCCCTACATACCAATTCGGAAGTGCATCGAGAAGTCCCCTCCTGCCTTCAGAGAGTACGTCACTGGAGACAAGTTCTGCGCTGGTCGCGACAATGGTAAGAGGATTTCAATTATGTTGATTGTGTCGAGTCTTTTCCTAACTACTAGTAAAAGGTATGCCATATGTTGCGGAATTGTTCGAAAGATGAAAGAACGCAAAGGGCATTTGGAGGAACACGGGTAGGGTTTCAGTCAGTAAAAAAAAAACATGTAGGATGTACCTATTAATGATAACATCTTTTAATCGCGCCTAGAGGTATCTTATGTCGGATACATTGAGTGGAGCACCTTTGTAAAATGTCACAGAGCATATAGTTATGTACCTACATCCTACAAACGGGGTGAATAGGAATGCAGGGGCGAATTGGCACAAAACTTTGAAGGGGATGATTTTTATATTATTTAAATCTTGTTTGTATGTTTTGCGGTCTCCAATTTAATTGAATTGATTGATCATTATAAAGTTGCTTTTTTAGACAGCCAAAATTATAATATAAAAGTGAAAACCCTATCAGTTTTGTTTCTATTCACCCCTTCATTCCTAATTCCTAATGTCGTACTCGTAGATGAAGTTTTCCTAATCTTTTTCCTCAGGTACCCTAATCTATCGTGGCAACAGCGGCACGGGTCTGGCCTTCCCTGAAACTCGTCGAGGCGTTGTCCGATACTTCTTACAAGGCCTGGCGTCTACGGTACCCCGGACGGAGATAGAAGGGGCTCCCACAGACTTTGCATTGTTCACTGAGTTATATAACCATAAGGATTTCATTCAAGATTATCTGGCGACATCGTTACCACCTCAACGTGGCTCGTTGGAATCTGAACCGTTGTAAGGCGTTGCTTGCTCTGGCCTGACCAAATGTGACGGACTGACAGACATACAGATAGATGCACAGACAAATTGACAAACAGATTGAAAGGAAGTC
Organism: Melanchra persicariae; assembly: GCA_947386135.1. Taxonomy (NCBI): domain Eukaryota; kingdom Metazoa; phylum Arthropoda; class Insecta; order Lepidoptera; family Noctuidae; genus Melanchra; species Melanchra persicariae. The sequence goes on along the minus strand of OX376673.1, from coordinate 4,208,891 downwards.
GAATTGGTAGACTGACAGTCGACTGAAAGTTTAGCAGTTTATGTTTTTGACACAGACGTGTTTCAATGTTCGTATTATGAGTTTATAGTGTATGTTCTCTTTTTTAAACATGTGTTTGTTACTGTTGTGTTGTGTCTGTGGCGAATTAATGATTTCATGTTATAATGTTGTGTCAATAATGTTGTGCAATGCAATGTGTAGCCCGCGAAATTCAAATTATCTTACGTTTTTTGCAATTTGCAGGTCAGTGTCAGGTTGTTACTTGGTCAAAATATGATTCGCGGTCGTAGCAAGTATGTATTTATAGAATTATTTATAAGCATTAAAATCATAACATTTGGCATCAATTCTAACTGAATATGTATATATTCAGTTAGAATTGATGCCAAATGTTATGATTTCATGAAATACTACATTTGGCATCATTTCTAACTGAGAGAGTTGTATAGATTGACGAGAGTTTGAGGGCTACCCTGGCGCTTCCACCTTAAATTAAAAAATTGTTTTTTTTACTAGTAGGTACCAACTCAAGTACCAAGTTTATTTTTCTTAACACGTGGATGTCAAAATCGGCCACTTATCTGGAGATCGAATAAACTGAGCAGCACGTATCTCAGTCCTATGAAAGAACAGAGTAATGCACTGTTTCTGATTACTGTAATCTGACCGCCAAAACCCAGTAACTGGGTAACGTGACGTCAAATCTACAAATAACAGTCTAACGGCTTAATGTTAACTTTCCCAGGACACGGTAGTCTCTGTGTGTAATGGATGCTCACCCATCCATAAACGGTCCTTGGCAAGAGTGGTTTTACTTTGAAGATCGAACCGTGCGGCTGATATTTAGCCATGAACTCCTCGTAGGGTATCTATAAGTATTGAACAAAATAAAAGAAAAAAATAATTTACCACAATGTTTTTTTTAAGAATAAGAATAAGAATAAGAATATTTTATTTGCATAAAACATGGTACATTTAGGTCTTATTTTAGAATTGTGTTCTTACATGTTTCGCCATTTACTGGCATACAAATATTTGAACAATGTTTAAGGATACAAATTTTAAAGCTAGATAAGTCTACCTAATAGAAAAGTATTAAAACATCTATTAATATTTGGTAAGACTCTCAGGTATACTAAAGTGCTTACATTAAAAGTAAGTATAGCATAGTACTTACTTAGTTGAAATCTTAATAGATTATGATAAACTAATTGGTAGGAATAATTAAAGTAATCGGTAACCATATTTGTCCGTTACTTTTTTATCCGTAAATTCTTTAACACTATAAAAACAATTACCAATCAGCCATTTATGTAATTTGGATTTAAAATGTTTCAAAGGGAGTTCCCTAATTTCTTTTGGTATATTGTTGTAAATTTTTATTGACGTTATGAAGCTATTTTTATGGCATAATGTGCTTTTATGTGTGGGCATTCTTAGTAGTGTAGGGTCTCGACGGGTATATTTTGAGTGTAATTCACAGGCTGTGAAAAATTTTGAAATTTTATTAAAATATCAAAAACAAGGCAGTTGTTACAACAACAAAGTAATATATTTGTTGTTGTAACAACTGCCTTGTTTTTGATCTATTACAAATAAAATATAATAATTTTAGTTTGTCGTAAGTTTTGTGTTACATTTCTTAATTTAAGTTATTATAATAAATACCCATGAAAACATCAACAAATAGAATACAAACCCAGGTTGAAAAACTTTTTCAAAAACATTAATAAGAATTCTACAATACAAACGATGTTTCGTATTTTATTAATATTAGAATAGCTGAAAGTACAGAAACAAAAATAAATATGTGTGTCTGTGACACTAATCGTTGCCTTCTTGGTTCGTTCCTGGAAGGCGCGGCGGCGCGGCGTCAGCGGACGCGGGCTCGACGTAGACGGCGGCTGGGGCGGCGTGTGCGGCAGCGGGACGCGGGGGCCGCTCTCTCTGCGGCCGGTCCGCGTCTGTAGGGTGACTTCGGTCAACGTTTTGAAGCAACTCGTCCACCCTACCTTCACTCATGCGCACTGAGCCCTCTTCCCGGGCCTCTGCCCCTGCCTCAATCGTCGACATTTCATATTCAAGTCGCTTGTGACGAGCGCCTTTTCCAGTTCCAATTGTTCATTTCTGATTGCAGCGATTCTCTTCTGTGCTTCATATTCTGCCTTTTTCACTCTGGCCACATCAGTACTGTACGACCTAACGGAACATATCGTACTTGCTGTGTCCCTCACGTAAGTATCGCGTGCAGCTCTCAAGTTCGTAGTGCGGAGAGCGTCGACGGGTAACGTGGTGCGGATGGCGTGGCGAGCGTCGATTCACTATCGTCGTGCGCGGTCGCGGTAGCTCTACTTGCCAGTACGTGGCGAGGAGCTGGCGCGGCGGCTGCGCCATCGGACGTCGCCGGCGCAACTTTCTCCGCCGCGGCGGTGGCGGAGGGTGCGATCGCGAGCGCGGGGGCGGCGGGCTCGGCCCTAGCCGCGGGCGCACCATACGGGCTACGTGGGAACGCGGACGCGATTGTCGACGGCGAGTCTTCAAATGTGCGGGGACGTTGACTTGCCTGATTCCGACACGTTCTCCTTGGCCGTAACGCTTCTGGTATTCATACTTAATTAATCTTGACGTAGTCTTGAAGCAATCTTCAATAATCTTGTAATAATTCAATAATCTGGTAATCTTCAAGTTCTTCTTCGGTTCGCAGGACCAAGGTGGACTGTATTTCTTGAATTAAAACTTGGACTTGCTTTTCTTGATTTATTCTTGTTACTTCCCAGGATGGCTTGCCGCTTACGTTTGAGTGATGAATGACAAAAAATGCGTTTTTTTTTGTAGGAATGACCACTATTAAGTTAACACGCATGGGATCAACTGCCCGACTAACCTGTGGTAGCTTCAAATGAATTTAAGGCCCCCAGCCAAGGCAACAAAACTAGCTACAAGCTAAAAACTACTGACCGCTCGCTAAGGGCATTCCCTGTGGAATACGACCTCGGCTTAGCGGCGTTAGTCCGGAATATGGAACGCGTCTGTTTCTGTTTATTTTAAGAGTGCTGGTTTCCCTACAGCTTTCTTGAATCTTTGTGAACTCGTCGTCGGACTCGACGAGTGTATGCCGAGGACGGCAAATTATGACTACTAATTTTTTTTTTTTTTTTTTTTCGGTATGACCACTAGCAAGTTAACACGCAGGGGCTATCAACTGCTCAACCGGACTAACCTGTGGTGGCCTCAAATGAATTTAAGGCCCCCAGCCAAGGCAACAAAGCTAGCTACAAGCTAAAACTACTGACCGCTCGCTAAGGGCATTCCCTGTGGAATACGACCTCGGCTTAGCGGCGTCAGTTTGGGACAGCAAGGGACAATCAGGCTGGGTCGTTTTATTATTTAGGGGTTATTAAAGCTAAAGGCTCAGCGGCGCGGGCTGGCTCGTTGGCAAAAGTCGGGGAGGGTTTTGAATGGGGCGTCGCGACGGACCTCGGCGGCGAGGTCGGTATACGGAACGCGGTCTGTGTTTGTTTTTTCTAAGAGTGCTGGTTTACCCTACAGCTTTCCTGAATCGTTGTGATCTCGTCATCTGACTCGACGAGTGTATGCCGAGGACGGCGAATCTTACTAATACGAGAGGGAGTGTATTGTGAGGCCTTTGAAATCAAAGGGTTGCTGTGTTTCTCAACTGATTCAATAAAACGCTTTGTAAGACGTTTCATGAACTGTATTATTGTCGGGATTTTAAGGTCGACATGAAGTCGTTCATTCCTAATAAACCACGGGGCGCCCGTGGCTTTTCAGAGAAACCGGTTTTGGACTACTTGCATCCTGTGGATTTGCTTTGACTTTGTGTGTGCGAATGTGGCACACGCATAAGTCATTATCGGGCGAATGCACGTTGTGTAAATGCGCAGTTTGCATTTAAGGGACAGTTTGCTGCGTGCATTCAGCATGGAATGGAGTCTACCCAGAGCAAAAGCGGCGCGCGAACGTACCGTTTTTATGTGCTCAGCAAAAGTGAGTCTGTGGTCTAGTATCACACCTAGATATTAGGCTTGCTTTTCCCACGGGATCTGCTTACCAAACATGGTGATCGGACTCGGTGGTTTGGGAACGAGTCTAGCCCGCTGCTTGTAAAACAAGACCGCCTGGCTTTTCTCGGGATTAACTTCAAATCTCCAGAATTTAAACCAATCGCCTAGGTCGATGGCCACCTTCTGGAGTTTTTTGGCTATTGACTTTTCACTACTGCCTGAGCAATAGATGGCCGTGTCATCGGCAAAAAGAGCTAACTGCGTCTTGTCATTTCTGGGAATGTCGCTTGTGAACAGCGTGAAAAATAAGGGTGAGAGCACACCGCCTTGAGGGACGCCGGCTCGGATAGGGTGGGGGGAGGAAAGCGCACCTTCGATACGATACCGAAAGGTGCGATTCGACAAATAGTCTCGTATGATGAGCACGAGACGGTCAGGCACGCCGAGTTTGTATAGCTTATAAATTAAGCCATTGTGCCAGACTTTGTCGAAAGCTTTCGCTATGTCAAAGAACACGGCTCCCGTCACTAAGCCGCGTTGAGTGCGGTCGCTGATATGTTCAACGATACGGTAAACCTGTTGGACACATGAGTGATTAGCTCGAAAGCCAAACTGTTCGTTTGGGAGGAGGCCCTTGGCTTCGGCATAGTCCCTGAGTCGCTTATAAATAAGACGCTCATAGATTTTACCTAAGACCTTGAGCCGACTGATGGGGCGATAGCTATTAGGGGAGGACTTTGGCTTTCCCGGTTTTGGAATACCGATAACGGTCGCCTCTTTCCACGATTGTGGGAACATGTTGTTGGACAGAGCGCCGTTGAAAATGGCAGTCATCAACATGATAAGGGAAGCTGGGAAAAAACGGAACACCTTGTTGGTGATACCATCTGACCCAGGGGCTTTCCTGGGTTTGAGTTTCCCGATTATATCCTTCACCTCATCTGGAGTGATGGGGGGGAGGGGGTCTTCGGGGTCCTCAACGGGGGGGAGAGAAGTCCTACGCTCGACCTCAGCGTCCACCTTGGCGAGGTGAACTGGGTCAACCGGGTAGGAGCTGGGAGAGCACTGGGACTCTAGGCTGTCGGCCAGGCATTCTGCTTTCTCATCGTCTTCAAATGCGATGGTATTGTCAGGGCGAGTGAGGGGAGGCATAGTTGTAACCTCAGAGGCGCGTAACTTCCTCTGGAGTTCCCAGAAGGCCTGGTGATTGGGTTCGAGGTCGCCAAGCATCTTATCCCAGCGACTGTTACGCAGTTCAGCGATGGCGCGACTTACTTTACGCTGTAAGTAGCGCATGTGAACTTTGTTACTGTGGCAGGGAAAGGATGAGTAGGCACGGACCGCCGCGTTCTTCTCTGTCAGCAGAGCACGCACCTCGTCCGGGAGTTTCCAGCGATGATCGCTCATCGCCGGGACCTCCTTTGAGCATTCGCTCAGGACGGATTGCACATGTTCTGTGAAGGAGTCGACCGCAGCCGTCGTGTCGGCGGCAGACTCGATGAGATCTGGGATCTTATCCAAGTGAGGTGACGTGGTGATTTTCAGCTTTTCGCTTACTTTTCTCCAGTCAGTGATCACTCGGGAAGGAGGGGGTTGAGTGGGGTCCATGGATCCCGATCTGGGGGCAAGCTCCAGAATAACGGGCCTGTGATCCGAGTTTAACTCGTCAATTGTCTCCACAGAATGCAGCCTTAGGCTAACATTCTTTAAGAGGGCAATGTCGAGCACATCAGGACGAAAGTTGGGGTCATGAGGGTAGTGAGTGGGATGCATCGGAGCGATGACATCAAAGTTGAGGGGGCCGGAGAGTTCGAAAACAACTCTCCCCCTGGGGTTGGCCGTGAGGCTATTCCACGAGGGGTGTTTGGCATTGAGGTCACCCGCCAGAATGACGGAATCACTCAAACCGAGAAGTTTAATGAGGTCATCTTTTATCTCCGAGGTGTTAGCCGCCGTGTTGCTGGCGCTAGGAGGAGGGATGTAAGAGGAGATGACCGTGATGGGCTGATGGCCTGTCATACCTAGCCGACAGACAGAGACCTCTACTTGTGCAAGAGTGGGAGGATCCACAGGGATGCAGTAGAGTGAATTTTTGTAATAGATAAGGGTACCTCCCTTGTGACATCGGGTCCTATCGTTGCGAACTATTCGGTAGTTTGCAATTTTAGGGTCTCGATGTTGGGGCTTGAGAAAGGTCTCTTGGACCAGAAGTACATCAATTTGATGATCGCGGAGGAATGTGGCGATTTCGTCACGCTGGTTCAAAAGGCCATTGGCATTGAAGAGCCCTATCCGGAGGGCCTTCGGTTTGAGCCTACGGTTAATGGACTTATCCATTAACTATGGAGTTGAATTTTGAAACATAGTGAGTTACATCACTGAAGTCCTTGTAAATTGAGGCATGGTTGCCTCCGCCAGATTTGAGTGCCGCGGTTAAGGCGAGGGCCCTTTCTGAGTAGAAGGCCAAGAAGGTAATGAGAGACAGATTCTCATCAACAGTTTCGACTGACTCGACTTTGGTGGGGGAGGGGAGGGTGGTGCTAGGCGTGCGGGGGGCCTCGCCTTTGCGAGAGCCGCGCGAGAAGCCGTTGGCGGGGAGAATGGGGGGATGGCTACATCCATGAGGGCGGGGATGGCCTTAGAAGGTGAGACGTTAGGGGAGGCCTGAGGGGCCTGTGTAGCCTGAGGGGTAGTGGTCCTCAAGGCCGGGAAGTGGGCCTTGTGATTAGCTGCCCTCCAGGGATTAGGGCGCTGATGGCTTTGAGCCATTGGGGTGTTGGTGGCTTGGGTGGGGCGTTCCCTAAACTGGCGGACGTTACCGCGCTTTGCCAGTGAGGGAGAAGAAGACTTAGGTGCCCTGGGGCAGCCCCGGTAATTTGCCGGGTGCCCGGTCTCACCACACAGCACACAGCTGGGAGGCTCGACACATTGGGATCGGTCTTTTGGCCGTGTGCAATCAGCGGTGCCGTGGTCACCCAGGCACTTGACGCATCTTGGCTTAGCGTAGCAATTACGCTGAGTGTGGCCGTAGAGTTGGCAGCGATGACACTGCCCAACTGTGCCACTCCTATTTGGGTTCTCGGTTTTAATGCCCGAGAGCCTACAGACTTGGCTGAGTTTGAAGATGGGGTGATACCCCTCAACTGGGTCGCAAACGACCAGAATCATGTCGTAGGGTTTACCCCCACGACGGTGCATTCGGTGGACCTCAGCCACCGGGATTTTTTGCGACTTAAGGTCGCTAAGAATATCCTGGACGGATATTTCGTGTGGGACGTTACGTACGACCACACGTATTTGTTTTTCCTCCTCGAAAGAGTAGGAATGGAACTGAATGTTCCTTTCCCGGAGGAGTTTGTGAAGGCCTCTGTAATCAGTGGCCGTGGGGACTGTTACTTTAATGCCCAGATTAACAGTCTGGGCACGTGTGAATTTGATGTGGCGCGCATCGCACGCCGCAGAGATTTCGGTCCACTTGGTTTTTTCGTGGACGAAGAATGGGGGTGGGGATTTGATCTTTGGGGGGGCGATGGGTGCCGGGGTGGCAATGGCCATGGGGCTGTGGGAGCGGCTTCGTTGCTGGGAGGTACCAGCGCGTGAAGCGGGGCGAGAGGGGGCTGGGGAGGGGAGAGGGGAAGTTTGGCCTGAGGGGGCCTTTTGGGTCGGCTTCTTCGCCTTGGGTGCTGACTGGGCAGCATTTGATCTTTTCTTCCTCTTGCCCTGGACAACTATGAAGCTGTCCGAGGAGCTCGAGGAGCGGTGCCCATCAGAGTCTGACTCGGAGCCAGACTCATACTCCATTGTGTTGGAGGGGACGGGGGCGGGGGCGGGGGCGCTCAGCTCGAGAATGAGCTGGCTGTCCAAGGCATCGCTGAATTGGGCGATGTCAGACATTGATGGGGCAGAGGTGGGGGGGGGGAGGGGGGCACCGAACGGGTGCGGGGCAAGAACTACGACAAGGCGTCGTGGGGCACATTTGTGGTGGCGGGGGGGGGAATGGCTTTGAAGGTGCCAACACTATAGATGGGGGGGGGTAGACACCCTAGGTGGAGATGACGGGACGGTGGTCACCTCACCCTGGATACGCTCGAGTATTGCGTTGAATAACGCAACATCAGGGTCATCTTTGTATTTCGTACATGACTACTAATTTTTGTTTTTTTTTTTTTTTTTTCGGTATGACCACTAGCAAGTTAACACGCAAGGGCTAGCAACTGCTTAACCGGACTAACCTGTGGTGGCCTCAAAAGAATTTAGGTCATCAAATTAATATATACTTTCGCGCGTAACGAAACCATAGCGACTTCTAATTCGACGCCAACGCCATCTAGGGAGCCATGGTTAAACTTTTCCGCGCGTGTTTCCGAATATCAGCTCAGATTTTTTGAACGATACTAAGGATTTTGATTCAGTTGGATTTTTGTACTTATAAGTCACTTAATTTCCATGATTTTAATTTGTAGCCACCACTCATCACAGCACGTTTTATGACTATCGTCAAGAAACCAAGAAACAAACAGTTCTCAAAAGAACTCTTTTTCACAGTTCTCAAAAGAACTAGACTTCTGTTAAAGGAATAGGAAACGCTGAAGACACGCCGCCGTCGTATTCTTCGGTCTTCGTTCGCCGCGCACGCGAACAACAGCAGACGTCTTCTCTCTTTTTTTTTTTTTTTTTTTTTTGACTATGACCACTTGCAGTTCAACACGCTAGGGTTGTGTACTGCTTAGCCGGACTAGCCTGTGGTGGCCTTAAATGAATTTAAAGCCCCCAGTCAAGGCATCAAAAGCTAGCTACAGCTAGAAACGACTGGCCGCTCGCTAAGGGCATCCCCTGCGGGATACGGGCCTCGGCTTAGCGGCGGCGTCAGTTCAGGGACAGCAAGGGACATAGGCTGGGTCGGTTCATTATTTAGGGAGTTTAAAGCTAATGGCTCAGCGTCGCGGGCTGGCTCGTTAGGCAAAAGACGGGGAGGGTTTTGGATGGGTCGGCGCGATGGGCCTCGACGGCGGGGCCGGAATACGGATCGCGGTCTGTATTTGTATTTTCGGACTGTACTGGTTTCCCTACTGCTCTCTTGGGTCTTTGTGATCTCATCGTCAGATTCGACGAGTGTATGCCGAGGACGGCGAACTTTACTGATACGGGAGGGAATGTACTGTGGGGCTTTTGAGATCAGGGGGTTTTGGTGCTTTTCAGCAGTTTCAATGAATCGCTTGGTAAGGCGTTTCATGAACTGTTTTAAAGTCGGGATTTTGAGATCGACATGTAGTCGTTCATTCCTTACAAACCACTGGGCGCCAGTGGCTTTTCGGAGAAATCTGTTTTGGATTACCTGCATCCTGTGGATTAGTTTTGGCTTAGTGTGTGCGAATGTTGCACACGCATAAGTCATTATAGGACGTATGCACGTAGTGTAAATGCGCAGTTTGCATTTCAGGGACAGCTTGCTGCGTGCATTCAGCATGTAGTGGAGCCTACCGAGAGCGAATGCGGCACGCGAGCGTACCGCACTAATGTGCTCAGCGAACGTAAGATTACGATCGAGAATCACACCTAGGTACTTGGCACGCTTCTCCCAAGGGATTGGCTTGCCAAACATGGTGATCGGGTTGGGGGGTTCAGGGAAGATTCTGACCCGGGGCTTGTAAAACAAGACCGCCTGGCTCTTCTCGGGATTGACTTCGAATCTCCAAAGACGGAAATAATCACCTAAGGTGTTGACCGCCTTTTGGAGGTTTCGAGCAATTGCCTTTTCACTCACACCGGAGTAAAAGATAGCCGTGTCGTCGGCAAATAGAGCTAACTGCGTCTTATCATTTCTCGGAATGTCGCTGGTGAACAGCGTGAAAAATAGAGGGGAGAGCACGCCGCCTTGAGGGACGCCGGCTCGAATAGGGTGGGGGGAGGAAAGCGCTCCTTCGATACGGTACCGAAAGGTGCGGTTCGACAAATAGTCTCGTATGATGAGCACGAGACGGTCTGGCACGCCGAGTTGGTATAGCTTATAAATTAAGCCATTGTGCCAGACTTTGTCGAAGGCTTTCGCGATATCGAAAAACACTGCTCCCGTCACGAAGCCGCGTTGAGCGCGGTCGCTGATTTGCTCAACAATACGGTAAACTTGTTGAACATAGGAGTGATTAGCTCGAAAGCCAAACTGTTCGTTGGGGAGGAGGCCCTTCGCTTCGACGTAGTCTTTGAGTCGCTTATAAATAAGTCTCTCGTAGATTTTGCCGAGAACGCTGAGCAGGCTGATGGGGCGGTAACTGGAGGGGGAGGACTTTGGCTTTCCCGGTTTAGGAATACCGATAACGGTAGCCTCTTTCCACGATTGTGGGAACATGTTGTTGGTCAGAGCGCCGTTGAAAATGGCGGTCATCAACATGATAAGGGAAGCTGGAAAGAAACGGAACACCTTATTGGTGATACCGTCAGACCCAGGGGCTTTCCTGGGTTTGAGTTTTCCGATTACCTCCTTCACCTCGTCTGGAGTGACGGGGGGGAGGGGGTCCTCGGGGTCCTCGACGGGAGGGAGGGAGGCCCTACGTTCGACCTCGGCGTCCACCTTTGCGAGGTGGGCTGGGTCAACCGGGTAGGTGCTGGGAGAGCATTGGGACTCTAGACTGTCGGCCAGGCATTCGGCTTTTTCATCGTCCTCGAAGGCGATGGTATTATCGGGGCGGGTGAGGGGAGGCAAAGTTGTAACTTCAGGGGCGCGTAACTTCCTCTGAAGCTCCCAGAATGCCAGGTGATTAGGAGTGAGGTCGCCTAGCATCTTGTCCCATTGACTGTTACGCAGTTCAGCAATGGTGCGACTTACTTTACGCTGTAAGTAGCGCATGTGAACTTTGTTACTGTGGCAGGGAAAAGACGAATAGGCACGGACGGCCGCATTCTTCTCAGTCAGGAGAGCACGTACCTCGTCCGGGAGTTTCCAGCGTTGATCACTCATCGCTGGGACCTCCTTTGAGCATTCGCTCAGGACGGATTGCACGTGATCCGTGAGAGAGTCGACCGCGGCCGCCGTGTCAGCGGCAGACTCGATTAGGTCAGGGATCTTGTCCAAGTGAGGTGACGTGGTGACTTTCAGCTTTTCGCTTACTTTTCTCCAGTCAGTGATCACTCGGGAGGGAGGGGGTTGAGAGGGGTCCATGGGTCCCGTTCTGGGAGCAAACTCCAGAATAACGGGCCGGTGGTCCGAGTTAAGCTCGTTCACTGTCTCCACTGAATGTAGCCGTAGGCTGACATTCTTTAGTAGAGCAATGTCGAGCACGTCGGGACGATGGTTGTGGTCATGGGGATAGTGGGTGGGATGCATTGGCGCGATGACATCGAAGTTCAGAGGGCTGGAGAGTTCGAAAATGGCTCTGCCTCTAGGATTGGCGGTGGTGCTATTCCAAGAGGGATGTTTAGCATTGAGGTCCCCCGCCAGAATGACGGAGTCACTCATGCTAAGGAGTTTGGAGATGTCCTCTTTCACTTCGGAGGCGTCAGCCACCGTGTAACCCGGGCTGGGAGGAGGGATATAAGTGGAAATGACCGTAATGGCCTGATGACCTGTCATGCCTAGCCGACAGACAGAGACCTCTACTTGGGCAAGAGTGGGTGGATCCACAGGGATGCAGTAAAGAGAGTTTTTATAATATATGAGAGTACCTCCTCTGTGACACCGAGTCCTGTCATTGCGAACTACACGGTAGTTGGCAATTTTAGGGTCTCGGTGCTGGGGCTTGAGGAAGGTCTCTTGCACCAGGAGGACATCTAATTGGTGGTCGCGGAGGAAAGTGGCGACCTCGTCACGTTGACTCAGGAGGCCATTTGCATTAAAAAACCCTATCCGGAGGGCTTTCGGTTTGAATCTAGAGGTGTGGGACTTATCCATCGATAATGGCATAATATCTCTGGATATGGTGAGCTACGTCACCGAACTCTTGGAAAACAGAGGCGAGGTTACCCCTGTTGTTCTTTATGGCCTCTGTCATTGCCAGGGCCCTGGGGGAGAAGAAGGCTTGGTAAGCAGCCCCATTCAAACCCTCAATCGGGTTTGAAACCTCTTTGGCTACGACGGCCTTGGGAGGGGGAGGGAGGGGAGGTATAAGTCGTACTTGCGGGGGATTCGCCTGGGTAAGTGAGGCGCGGGTGGTTGTTGGCGGGGAAAAAGGAGGAATGGCCACATCCATTAAGGGTGTGGCGACCTTTGTGGGTGGGGTGGTAGGGGCGGCCGGTGAGGCCTGAGGGGCGCGGGAGGCAGAGGTCCTCAGGGCTGGGAAGTGGGCCTTGTGATTGGCGGCATTCCACGGGTTGGAGCGTGGTTGGCTGCTGGTATGTGGGGCGTTGTTCGCCGGTTGGGGGCGTTCCCTAATCTGGCGGGCGATTGCTCGCTTAGCCAGCTTTGGGGCGGAGGTCTTGGGGGCTTTTGGGCAGCCCCGGTAGTTGGCCGGGTGGCCTGTTTCGCCACACAGCACGCAGCTGGGTGGCTCGACGCACTGTGCACGGTCTTTGGGCCTTGTGCACTCAGAGGTGCCGTGGTCGCCCAGGCACTTGACACAGCGAGGCTTGCCGTGGCAGTTCTTTTGTGAATGGCCGTACAACTGGCAGCGGTGGCACTGCCCGACTATTCCTGATCTGTTAGGGTTCTCGGTACGGATACCTGAGAGCCCGCAGATCTTGCTCACATTGAAAATGGGGTGATGCCCCTCGGTAGGGTCGCAAACGACCAGTACCATATCGAAAGAAGCACCGCCTCGGCGGTGCATACGGTGAACCTCAGCTACAGGGATTAGCTGAGCTTGGAGGTCGGCAAGGACCTCCTGGACAGGGATTTCCCTGGGGACATTGCGTATGACTACGCGGACTTGTTTCTCCTCCTCGAAAGTGAATGAGTGGAAAGGAATTTTCCGCTCACAGAGGAGGTTATGTAGTCCTCTGTAATCATTCGCAGAGGGGACGGTTATTTTGATGCCCAGCTGGACTGACTGGGCGCGAGTGAACTTGATGTGGCGCGCATTGCACGCCGCAGCAATTTCGGTCCACTTGGCCTTGTCGTGGACAAACAAGGGGGGTGGAGGCTTGGTCTTAAAGGGAGGGGCTGCAGCTTGGGCAGCTGGGGTGGCGGTGTCCATCGGGCTGGATGGACGGCTTTTCTGCTGGGAGGTACCAGCAGAGTGGATTTTAGCTGAGGAGGAGGGGCGAGGGGAAGCAGGGCCTGACGCCTGTACCCTCTTTTTAGGGGCAGTTTTAGGGGCTGAGCCCATCTTCTTCTTCCTCTTTCCCTGGACAATTGTGAAATTGTCCGAGGAGGAGGAAGCGTCAGAGTCGGATTCCTCAGAATCCAGAGGAGAGTGAGCGGGGGCCTGTATGTCAGGCTGGGATTGAGGCTGAGTCAGCTGGGTGTCCAGTACATCGCTAAAATTAGCGATGTCGACTAATGCTGGCTGGGCGGTTGCGGGCTTTTCTGCTGCTACGGGAGTAGCAGACGGCTGAGAGGGATGGGGACGGGAGAGGGAATCAACCTTGGCCTGGTAGGCGGTCAAGGCACCCTCAACTTCAGGGTCGTCAAACTTGGCTGCGAGAGCCTTACACAGACGCATTAAGTCGCTACAGACTTCTAGTAGCGACTTCTCTGCGAGAGAGGGAGCGGGAGTTGTTGCCTGTTCTCCAGGCGGAGGATTTATGGAGCCAGAGGCATCCATGATGATGGGGGTGGGGGGGGTCCCTATGACAGTTCCCCAAAAACGCCCTTCCCCTTGAGTTTTCCTAAGCTTATACTAGGGAGAAGAAAACTCAAAACAAACTCCCTAGTAGCATGACTGTCGTGGCCTGAAGGGCCAGTCGCCTAAGAGGCCTAACTATGCCTAACTCCCCGGGTGGATAGGCCCGGGGATGTGTAACCCTCCCAGTCGGGTCAGACTGGGAGGTGTGTACCTATTGGTGAGCCCTAAGCTAGTAAACCGGTCGCCAGTCTTATTGTGCGAACCGGGCCATATTGGGTCTGGTGCGAAGGGGTTGACACACCCAACCAACACCAGGTGTGTGGCTGAAAAAGAACGGGGTTAAGAGTAGGGCGCGACTAGGAGATCCCCCAAGGCCGCGTGATCCTCTCCCTTCCGATTTTTACCAAGTCCTTAAGGGACTCGGTAGACGTGTCGGGTCAACGTCACTTGGCTTTGTTGACACCGTAAGGTTTCCACCAAGTACCACGAAACTGTGGATTTACCTGAAGGGTCACTACGTTTTAGACAATTCCCCAAAGGGAAACAGAAAATCCTCCGCTGCCTTGAGAAAGGCGGCTTCGGATCAAATGTTTGTAGTCGGCGACTACGGATGACGTCACGGCGGGGGCGCGACGAAACAATGGCACTGAACACAGCAGGTAGCGGGCGGGCAGCGAGAGCGGCACGACCGTCACGGGCGAGCGTCGAGCGCAGAGGTTTTTTTTTCACGTCTTCTCTCTTCAAATGCCGCGCAGAAAAGGATCGCGAACTACGCGGAACCCTTATTTATACACACCTGCGGCGCGCGTGCATTCCGCGCACCGCGGTCCGTGACACGAGCGTCTGTAGCGACACCACACGGATTAAATAGGCAACAAGTGCTGTGACGTGATTGGTTGGGAGTTCTTTGTTATTTAGTTAGTAATTTCTTATTGGTTAAGCTCATAATTGTTAATATTCCTAAACTGTATATAAGTGACACATTTTTAATCAATAAATATTCTTTTTACAACCTTCGTGAAACCTACAACTAGGAGTTTTATTAGTAATCTACCGTAACCCAAACATTACTAAAAATTTTTTTTTCGCAATTTCAGTTGTGCTATCATAGTTTGATGTTAGAGCTCTTACACACGAGCGGCATGTTGCCAACGGCAAAAGTAACTGCTGCCGTCGATACGTGTCGGCGGCAGCCGTCGACTTATAGCGACACTTGCAGTTGTAGCGTGCCGCGGCCGAAGTTTGAAGTTGTCATTTCGACGCCAGCAGTTACTTCTGCCGTTGGCAACATGCCGCTCGTGTGTAAGAGCTCTTAGCGTTCCGTTGCCGTGATATTTGGAGGTAAAGTCGCCATGTAAGAACAATGAAAATCATTAAAAACTGTCCAATTGCGAGCCGGACTGGCGTCCAAAGATATTTTTTTGTAATTTTTCACTGAGAGAATAAATATTTTCATGATTTCGGCTAATCTAGGTCTTCAGCCATGCTCTGCTATTACTTGAGTCTGAGTTCTGGGTTATTTTGCATTACAACGTATAGTCCTAATAAAGATCTATATTTAAATGACGAGTTCTTCGTGTTTGGTAAGGTAATTTTTTCAATTATTTTTTATATTTAAATACTGAACATTTTCAAGTTTTCGGCTAATCTCGGTCTTCAAACATGCTCTGTTGGTGCTTGAGAGTTATTTGTTATTTTATTATATTTTTTTCTGTTTATTTGAGTTCCTGGCTAGTGATATCGCAGAGAATAATTTATATTTTGGTTCGTATTTTGTAATTACCGCCAGTTTTACAAAAAAATATCGGTTTATTTCTTGTGTCAGTTTAATATGTTTATTAAATATATTTTTTAGATTCTATACTGTTATGTAGTAAGTACTTTTTTGGAAATGTATCAGGAAGTATATAATATACTTTAATGGACCTAAAACACTTATATTTTGATTTGTGACCATATCACCTGATCATATTTTCACGTCAACAGATCATATTTTCAATTGCCGTTTTTTCGGGAAAATTGTCAAAACTATTGCCAAAACTATTTCCGAGAAGTATCAGGAACTCTAGAACTATGCTGCTTGCGAATAGAACTCACATTTGTTTATGCTCTGCCGGAATATGATATGTTAGGTTCACCGGCATCCCTCCGTGATGCTAGCGCAGCCAACATCAAGGTGCCACTTGCATGAGGCACACTGAACACTATCGTTCAAGTCAGAATTGCAGCTGGCGCACTTCATCATATTGACAATGAAGTTGGTGAGGGAAATGTCTAGAACCACTGATCAAACGGACTAGTCGTGCGAGGCGCTTAGGTGTTTGCGTAGCGATCGCGCGTAGTGCGTAATAGCGGACGAGCGAAATGCGCGCTTGCTTACTTGCTTAGAGGGTGATCGCGAGTGACTGATATAAGATATAATTACGGAGTCGGAGTTATGCTGAACATACTTACAAACAAAATAAAAACATCCGAATTGATAACATCCTCTTTTTGAAGTCGGTTAAAATAAACATATTTAAACTTGAATATTATTATGTAGGTGTCGCAGCTAATTATCTTAATCAGCCGTTTAATTGGTGGCCTAGCCTTTTCATTAAAATGCGACTCACAGACCGACCTCCGAAAGAGTTGACCATGGAAAAAACCCGTTTTTTTAGCGGAAGGGAGTGCCAGACTCTTACTGACTAAAACCCATCAGTGTCCTCCAAATGCCCTTTGCGTTCGCGTTCCAGGGCCGCGGTGACTCTTTCGAACAAATTCCGCAACCCTGGCAGAAGATGTACCCGTGCAGCTGTTTTTTTATTTTTATTGAGGAATGTGCTAGCTCTTGACCTCGATCACACCTGATGGAAAGCGATGGATGAGGTCTATGATGGAGCGAGCGTGCCCAGAAGCTGCCTTAAGGCTTTATTAAAAGTATTTCCAAAAATTACCATTTATAAAACAAAACAATTCGACCTCTTGATTACATTAGGATTCAGATTTACAGTAATCTTCACCTCATTACTCTATATTAATATAATTCACGGTTTCCTTTACGAATGTGTCGTAAGGTGGGTGGAAGGATAACACAAAACGCAAACAACATTTCTTCCGAAGAATATTCATTTAATAAAAATAAGAAAGTAATTTAGAAACAAAGAAAACAATGAAATAGTAATTATGTACCTAATATGGATTGTAAATACAGAAAGATAATTTTAAAAACAAAGACAAGAACAATGAAATACACACCAGAGAGGGCCGTCGCTTTTAAAGTCCAAACATTATGTTGGGTTCATTCTAAAGGGATCCAAAAGTATGCAGTCATTGATCCGGTGGTCGTATACTCAAGCAGTTACTACACCCGTGTGAAAGGAGATTCCCCATATTCGAAGGCAACAGCCGGCCTATTGTGACAACCTCTCACTGTGTGAGCTTAGCTGAAGTGAACATGACGTGAGCTGTCATCCCATCTTGTTTGTTATGGATTGGCAGCTTATTTCATGTTCACATCACCCAAGCTTACAGGGTGCACAGAATGGTACTGCAGGTAAGGTCCAGTAGTCACTATCGATTGACTTCGCCGTCGGGACCTGTACACGAATGCTGACAGGCTCCGGTCATTCTCCCTGATCTTGGCTGTGCAAGGGTACTGGGCTTTTGATTCCGTTGGGGATGGAAGCGGAAGGACTGGGAGGACAAACCGGCGATTTTGAGATAGCAGGGGTGAGAGGTTAGTGGTTCTGTGCACTGTGTGCGGTCTTTGAGAATGGGGTAGTCGCTGGTGGCATGCTCACCCAGACGCTTGAAGTGCTGCTTCAAGTGTCTGGGTAAGCATTTCAGTGCCTATAAAGAGTGCCTGTAAAGTTGGAAGCGGTGGCACTGGCCAACTCGGTCGGTATTACCTATCGAAATGCCAAACAGAGAACATACCGATATGGGGTCGCATACAACAATAATCATGTCGTATAGTTCGCCTCCTCCCGCGAAAAATTATATCCTAACTTACAAATAATAAAAACAATTAAAAAATATAAAAATACCCACACAAAAAAAACACGAAACTAGCCTAAATAAATAATAAAAAACTACGTGCATGCATTAAAATAATTTAAAAGAAGTGAAAATATGAACTATAGCGCTGAGATGGGTCGGGGAGGGGAAGCCACCAAAGCTGGTAAAGCTTGTTGGTGGTTCAATAAGTTCAATGGGGAGGGCCTCTGTGGAGCCGCCGTATCTAAGAGGAGGGGATCCATCAGATGGAGACCACGCTGCTAACCCCAACGCCTACGCCCCCCGCGTTGGCACGCTTAGCCAATTTGGGGGCTAGTATTGGGGCTTTCGGCCAACCCTGGATAATTAGCCGGGTGATCGGACTGGCCGCATAATACGCAGCTCTGCGCACTGTAAGAGGTCTAGCCGCAGACGGCGCGCGGCTACCCTCTGACTCCGAGGCGTCGGAGTGGCCCTGAGAAGGGCCTTTGGGTTGGCCCTGAGAAGGGCCTTTGGGTTGGCCCTGAGAAGGGCCTTTGGGTTTTAAAAAACGCCCGAAGGCGTCCCGGGGGGTTTTGGCATAGCCACCGCAAGATCGTAGTTAAAACGCAAGATAAAATAAAAACTGCGAAGGCACAGAGCACTTTGGCCGATCCCAGTCTGCCACTCCGTTACGGTGACAGAAGAGAACTGGGTCGTTTCCAGGGGACGCGACGTAGACGCAAGCTCTGTGGGGGGTCCCCCAGTTGGGCTAGCCCTGCTGCTGCTGACTAGGCGCAGCACTGGTGTGTTGCGTTTGAGCGATCTCCGCCACTGGGACGGCGCTCTTTGCCTCTGTGCGCTGCGCCATCTTCACGAATTTTCCAGTCTATTTGGTGTCAGCAGCAACATCGACTGTGTGTAACTGCGGGGGATCAGCGGGTGTATTGTGTTAACACCCCCTAGGTTCCGTTGGCACCGTAAGGTTTCCCACCAAGGACCACGAAACTGTAGGTTTTCCCTGAAGGGAAAAATTCTTCGAGCTGCCTGTAGAAGAAGACGAGGAGAAAAAAATTCTTACCATTCTGCTGCGATTTCGAAAAATAATAAATAAGAGGTAGCTATTTGCTATACGAAATCAAAGAATTGCTTCAGTAGCTGTCAAGTTTCATATCATGAGCTGCAGTACTAAAATTTGGATCCCTTACCTCAGTTTTGCCCATGACAACGCATAAGGAGCGTTGGTCAGTTTCTTATTACACGCGTAATTTATTTTTTTGTTGTAGTGTATTTCTTTTTATTTATTTTTTTGTGTGTGTCCTCTCGCAGGTCAACATTGGAGGTTGTCGACTGCTTAACCGGACTTGCCTGTGGCGGCCTTAATAATATTATTATTAAAGCCTCCAGCCAGGGCTTATTGAACTTACAAACTAATCGACTACGCTAAGAGCACCCCCTGTGGGGTACGGACCTCGGCTTAGGGCGTCGCTGGGGGAGGACAGCTAGGGACGGGCTGGATCAAATTAGGATTATTATTATTAGGGGGCGAGTGCGTTTAAAACCACAGGCTCAGCGGCGCGGGCTGGCTCGAGCAAGGGTCGGGGCGGACATTGACGGGACGGTCGCGACAGGCCTCGGCGGCGAGGGCGGAAGGACGGTGATCGCGGTTTGCGTAGTGTGCTTATTTCTCTACGGCTTTCTTGAAGGAGGGTGGTGGAGTCATCAGGGGTGATAAGAGTGTGCCTCGGACGGCGAATCTTGGAGATGAGGGAGGCTTCGTATCGGGCGGCCGATACGATGAGGGGGTTGCGATGTTTGGCAGCAGTGTCGATGAAACGCTTGGTAATGCGTTTCATGAACTGCTGTATGGTGGGCACTCTGAGATCTATGTGTAACGTCTCATTACGGACGTAGTAGGGGGCTCCCGTGATCCTACGGAGGAACCGGTTTTGGAGTGTCTGCATCATGTGGAGGTGATGAGGCTTTGCGTGTGCGAAGACAGCGCAAGCGTATGTCATCATGGGGCGAATGACCGCGGTGAACAATTGCAATTTGCACTTGAGTGACAATTTGCTTCTGGCGATCGTGATAAAATGCAGCCTTCCCAGAGCGAAGGCGGCGCGCGAGCGGGCCAGCCTTGTGTGCTCAGCGAAGGTGAGGTGGTTGTCCAGGGTGACCGCCAAGTATTTAGCTTGCTTCTCCCAGGGGATCGGCTTGCCATACATGGTGATCGGACGGTGGAGTGGGGGTTTTTTCCGCGGTTTTGAAAAGAGAATGGCCTGGCTCTTTTCGGGGTTAACCTCGATTCCTCATTTCCTGAACCATCTGTCCAAGATGTTTACAGTAGTTTGGAGAGTGCGAGCGATAGGAGCCGGGTCACGACCTGTATAGTAGACTTTGTCGAATGCTTTCGCTATATCGAAGAACAAGGCGCCCGTCATCTTGCCACGCTGGAAACCAGCGCTTATGTGCTCTACGATGCGGTGGACCTGCTGGATGCACGAGTGTTCGGTTCGAAAACCAAACTGCTCGTCGGGGATGAGACTCTTTGCCTCGGCATAATCCTTGAGCCGCTTGTAAATAAGCCTCTCGTAGATTATACCGAGAACGTTGAGTAAACTGATGGGACGGTAACTGGCGGGGTCAGACTTGGGCTTGCCTGGCTTGGGAATACCGATTACGGTGGCCTGTTTTCATGCCTGGGGGAATATGTTATTGCTTAATGCGCCATTGAAGTTGGCAGTCATTAGCACTATGAGCTGGGCTGGGAAGAGCTTGAATTCTCTGTTGGTGAGGCCGTCGGAGCCAGAGGCTTTCCTAGGCTGAAGCCTTTTGAAAATGTCCTGTACCTCGTCAGGAGTGACGGGGGGCAGAGGATCATCAGGATCTTCGATTGGTGGTAGGGAAGCTCTACGTTCGACTTCAGCGTCCACCATATCTAGGTGGGCTTGGTCCACTAGTTGTGAGCTGAGAGAGCATTGGGACTCTAGACTGTCGGCCAGACATTCTGCCTTGTCAGAGTTGTCGAAGGCGACACTCTTGTCGGGGCGAATGAGAGGGGGCATTGTAGCCTCTTCTGCGGATCGTAGCTTCCTCTGAAGTTGCCAAAAGGCTAGGTGGGTGGGCTCGAGTTCGCTAAGCGTCTTGTCCCAGCGCGCTGAACGCAACTCGTCAGTGCGCTTCTTTACAGCACGCTGCAAGTTACGCATGTGAGCTTTGTTTGCGTCACAAGGAAAAGCGCTATACGCACGGATGGCTGCGTTCTTCTCGGAGTAGTGGGATGCAGTACAGCTCCTTTTTGTAGTAAATCAGAGTGCCACCGCCATGACAACGCGTCCTATCATTGCGAACTATCCGGTAGTTGGCAATTTTAGGGTCGTTCCGGTGGGGTTTTAAAAAGGTTTCCTGGATGAGGAGGGCATCTAGTTGGTGATCGCGGAGGAATTTGGCGATCTCGTCTCGTTGGTTACTAATGCCGTTGGCATTAAAGAAACCTAGTTTTAGGGATCTGGGCCTGATGGTGGATGTGCTTGACTTATCCATCGATTAGTCAATTGCGTCCATCTCGTCTAACTTGTCCGTAATGGACTTGTAGGCGGTGAATATTTCCAGCGCCTTTTCATTTGACATACTTATGCAACTGGCCATCTGTTCCTCTGAACTTGTTGAGTTCAGCCTACATGGACCTAGCCGCACGGGTCATGAAGATGCCATAGGCTTGGAGTATAGTTTCACTAACTCCAAAGCTCATGGCCTTGTTGGTCGGGGAGACGGGGCGCGAGCTCACTGCTGCAGGTGCAGGAGTGAGCTGAGGCGCAGGTTTGGTGGGCGCTGGGGCCGCTGAGGCCAAAGGCGCGGGTGTCGGCGCTGGGATGGTTTTACCCATCAGTGCCGGGAGAGTAGGAGGAGTGGGAGGGGTTTGCTTGGCCAACAAAGCACGGAACGCTTTTTGATGGTTAAGCTGGTTCCAAGGCGAGGGTCTCTGGGGAGCCAGCCTATCGGGCATCTGGGAGGAGGGTATCCTCTCCGATGGGGACTCTCGCTGCTGGCGGGCGTTGAAACGCTTCGCCAGCTCGGGGGCGATTTTAGGTGCCTTAGGGCACCCCCGGTAGTTAGCCGGGTGGCCTGTTTGGCCGCAGAGAACGCAACTGGGCGGTTCTGCGCACTGTGACCTGTCCTTTGGCCTGGGACAGTCGGCGGTGCTGTGCCCACCCAGACACTTAACGCATCTGGGTGATGTGTAGCAATTTCGTTGGGCATGCCCGTAAAGTTGGCAGTTGTGGCACTGACCAACTAAAGTGGGGCGGAACGGCTTCTCAATTGAGATGCCGGAGAGGGAGCATACTGTCTTAATCTTGAAAATGGGGTGGTGACCCTCTGTGGGGTAACCTACCACTAAAACCATGTCGTAGAGGTCTCCACCTCTCGCCTTGTGAAGGCGGTGCACGGCGGAGACCGGGACATTCTGGAATATGAGGTCATCTTTGATGTCCTCTGACGAAATTTCCTTTGAAACACGTCTTATCACCACACGGGTGGGTGTGTCCTCCGGGAGAGAGTAAGTGTGGAAGGAGATTTTCCTTCCACGCAGGGAACGGACTAGGTCCCGATAGTCACCGGCCGTCGGGACCGTAATCTTTATGCCTTGTTGGCATGACTTGGCAGATGTGTAGTTGATCCCCTTGGCTTGTAAGTACAAGGGCGGGATGGGGCGAGACTTTTTCTGCTGGGAAGCAGAGACTGGCGGTTTGGGGCTCTTGGGGCGGCTAGCCTAGTGAGGCTGGGGCCGCGGAGGTAGAGGGCGTGGGAGTGGGGGAGGGAGGGGACTGGACCGTCTTTTTGGCCTTGCTGGCCTGGACTTTGGCGGTCTTCTTCCTTTTTCCCCCGGTGAAGACTTGGAAGTCGTCCTCGGAGGATGAGGCGTCGGAGGACGAATAATTGTCCTCTGATGGAGGGTTGGAGATTGGCACCGTGGTGTCCATCTCGATCGGTTGCTCCTCTATTGTCTGAGGGACAATAGAGGTAGAGGGGGTGGGCACTCACTCAGTGGCGGAGGGCACTGGGGGGGTCTTGACGGGCGGGAGGACTTCTACTTTGCCTTCATAGGCGGCCAGAAGCGCGTCCACATTCGGGTCGCCGACTTTTCGGGCTAACGCCTTACATAGTCGGTACAGATCCGATATTAATTTCTTGTCGGAGGGAGGGAGGGCCTGCTTCTGAGGGACGCTGGCTACCTCAGGGGCGGGGGAGGGCATGGAGCCGGAGACTTCCATCCTAACAGGAGCTAAGCTCCTGTTTTCCTATTTTAGTCGCAGTGTATTAGAATAAAAACAAATATTATAGTTCATGAGTAACAGAGGGTAAAATTATTTGGATAAAAAGTCAACGCTTCGCTGGTCCAGTGTGGGGGCAAGTAGTCCCGCAGTTCAAGCAACATAGGACAGCGGTACAGTTGACGACTATGGCACGTACTGCATACTTATGGATCGATTTAAACCTCAAATCATTTAACATGAATACAAAAACTAATATTTTTATACTAAAACATCGCAAACGCGTTACTTTTCAGTATTCTTCATTTATTTCGTCTTCGGCTCCCGTCGGGTATTTTCGGCTTCTCTCGGCTCAGCACGGTCCCATCGGATCTGTTCGGTCACTTATGGGTAGTTCTTCAGAGATAAAATTTTCGATGTCTGTGGGTATATTTCTGTAACCAACTAACAAAACGGCATGTTATATTTTTTTTTAAAGAAATTAGCTTTAGTTCTAACTGGGACAAATTATATTTTTATAATAATTGCTGTCTAGATACAAAATTAAAATATTTGAAGTTTGTTCTCCTGATTCATATAGGGCGTCCGTTTGCCATTTTCCGGAACAAAATGGTCGATGTCGCATTTTCCCTTTGATTCATCAATATAAATTAAAGTTATATCGAAAGGCAATGAATTGACCTCTTACAAAAAAAATATGTATTAGTTATAACCACGTTAGTGTGTTTACAATTAAGTGAAAAAGAAGTGTCCGTCGTATAATACTGATTAATGTGGAGTAAGCTGCGCTTGACCGTAATTGGTCGAGTAATAACAATGAGAGTCTGGGATCCCGTGCGGGGGGAAGCCAGTCGTGCAATCGACAAGCTGGAAGGCGGACGTGCGGCTGGTTGGCTTAGATCCCGGTGTAACGAAGGTAAATACCTGATTCATCTGTGCTTGGTTCAGGTAGCTTCCTGATTACAATGCCTACATTATAAAATTTATTTTGTTGTTTTAAAACTTCAATCTGAGTTTTGTGTGATGCTTTTGGGTTATAGATTCGTGTAGAAAAATGACATTACTGATGTCTATATGTGTGATGAGTTATGCATGATTTTAGGCAAAATCATGATTCATCTGTGCCTGATTGATATGTTCAAAACCCCTTATGAATCAGAAAATAAATTAGTTTTTCCCTTTTCCAGCAAGAAAAGAAAAGAAAATTACGCAACAAAAGTGCTCCTTCACTTTTGTTGCGTAATTTTCCTTATCCATGTCAGTAGAGTGTATGTCAGTGCTTTTAACTGAGCACAAGTCAGTAGTTCTAGTCTTATTTGTTATATATTTACTTAGCAATGTAAATAACCATTTAAATAACTCAAAAATCACAGGAGTTTACTTGTTCTACATAATATTTTTGATATTTCTTAATTACAATCATTAACTAACAGTGTATTTATTACTAACAATAAAGTAAGTAATAAAATTGATCCAGTACTAAATAAATAGCAATTTTGATATTGCAGGTAACACAATATGCCACTATCAACAGAAGAAAAAGAGACTCACAGAACGAAGAAGGATGGAAAACTATTAATACACTAACGTGGTTAATAATTCCAATTAACTAATAATTAAGACTGCTTAACTAAGACTGATGTTAAAAGTGCCATTATTATTATCACTTCTGTGATTTTAATAAGTAGGTTATAGTAAGGCAATAAGTATAATAAATAGGATCAGTGAGTTGTACACACGGCTACACGTCAAGCTATACAAAACCAGTTTGTCTTGGCCTCACTTTGTATGATATTTTCTCACAATGAACGGTCAGCCAATACTGGTTTGGCATAGCTTGATTTGTAGCCGTGTGTACACAAAAGTAAACAGAGAGAATATTATAATATTATGATTATTTTGTTAATACAAAGCCCATTTACATTCAAAGTTTTTCATTTTTATGTCTGTTTCTGATTCATCTGGACACAAAATATTTAAATGTCGACATCTTGAAAACTACTTTTTAAAAACGAGTCCCTCATCCAAATATATGTTATTTGGCATACCTATTTTCATATGAACATGTGTTACTGAGCTGAAAGTGAAATTAAATTTTGGCCATATGAATCAGTCAAAGAATCAAATTTCGAAGAACTACCCTTATAATGGTCGTCTGCCGTTGCAGTTAACACTGGATCTACTGGCAGCAGAATAACGTCACTATGCGACGAAGAATGCTCGAGGTGGCGCTGTCTGGAATGCAGAAATAAGAATGTTAACCAGATGAGATGATGGTTCGAAGTTGCAACAATTTGTGGGTGTCAATCTGGCTAGAATCAATTGGAAAGTGCTCGAACATTTTTGTATGAGAGCTGGCGTAGCCACCAGCCGCCATTTTGGTTTTTTTTTTCAAAAACAGAATAAACTCAATAGGTAGGTACCTCTTAAGGGATCATTGTACCTACTCATCATTATTAAGAACTTTCACTATGCGACTAAGGGCCATTTTCACTTTCACCCGACAATGCCACATTTTCTTCTTTAGACACCAGAAAATATCCTAATTGCTAGTATAAATTTAATGTTTTTGATCCTAATACTTATAAAATTAAATGTAATTATTTATGTTTTCTTTTCAGATTAGCAAGATTACATTGTAACAAATCATAAACTGGAATGGATTGACATGAAAAGGATTTTGATCAGATAATAACAATAGGAGGGATTTGTCAACTAGTTGTAACAAATCGGTAATCAATTATTGGTACCCATAATGGAAGCCATAATGTTTATAAAAGTGATCTGTGTGTTGGAAACTTTGTACCTACCTTTTTTTAAATTAATGACGTTAAAGGCAAGTATGTGAAAACCATAATAAAACTATACTTAAACATAAATAATTAATAAGCATTTATTTTGAGAGTTATTTTTTCTCCTAAGTACCTATACCTATCTATAACTATGAGGTCGGTGTTTCCTAGCCGGCTGTATATTTCGAGATGAAACACCGACAAGCTATAGGCTCAACAATTATAAACAATTATATTGAAATGTCTAGATCTTATGAGTAGGGACAATGTCAGAATTGGAATCTTTAGGATAGCACCACATAGATACTTGTGAACCTGGACAGGTCCACTATATTGTGTGCACAATCTGTCTAGATAGTGCACACAACGACCCGATGATCAATAGGTACCAAAAGTAAGGCTACCTGGTTGAAGTAATCAAACTTCCAGATAAATCTGAAATCTCTACATACATATTATTACAATATGGGTGCACAGTATCACATTCGTGACAATAATGACTGTAACAATCATGGATAATACTTAACAACAGAACACAAGAGTACCTACATAACAAAGTCGAAATCATATAAAAGTTTTGGTAACCGGCTACGTTTAGTGATATCAATTGTAACTTTTTGGTTTTATAATCGCAGTAGGTCGCTACCGCATGATGTCAATTCTAAACGCATTGCGTTTTATGAGATAATATTTACATTCTATGCCAAAGAGACTAGGCTCTCGTGAACGCAATCAAAATGTGGCTGGTGAAATCCGTTAGACGAAAATCGAGATCAATGTTGATGTTCAAGCAGAAGTAAGTTTTCTTACACGCGATTTGCTTTAGAAATGGTGAAATCCGCCCTAACACAGAAATCGCGAAATAAATATCGACTGCCCCATATATACTCGACAAAATGTACTGAACAGCTGGTTTTTTCCATAGATACATATATGCACATTGTGCATGCTGAGGTCTTCATCAGCTTAACATGCTTTCCGAGGAACAATGAAGTTTCAGTATTACTTACATGAATGTTTACCCATCCGCGGACTGACCTCGGCACCCTCCCCGACTTTTGCCAACGAGCCAGCCCGCGCCGCTGAGCCTTTAGCTTTAATAACCCCTAAGTAATAAAACGACCCAGCCTGTTGTCCCTTGCTGTCCCAAACTGACGCCGCTAAGCCGAGGTCGTATTCCACAGGGAATGCCCTTAGCGAGCGGTCAGTAGTTTTAGCTTGTAGCTAGCTTTGTTGCCTTGGCTGGGGGCCTTAAATTCATTTGAGGCCACCACAGGTTAGTCCGGTTGAGCAGTTGATAGCCCCTGCGTGTTAACTTGCTAGTGGTCATACCGAAAAAAAAAAAAAAAAAAAAATGACCTCGGCTCGCGACATCGACCTGTTTGGCGGTTATTATTTATCCAGAAGCTCCTATGTACAGGTCTTCCAAAGTGATAATGCGCATAGAAATCTTCGTCACTGTTCGGCAGCGGTCGTATTCCCCGAGCGACGGAAGACGATATGTAATAGAGTGGTCAAGTGCATTTTCGTCATGCATAATTTAGTAGAATATTATGTGTTTTGTGCTAAAAGTTTCCGGGAATACGACAATTAGCGAAAATCTGCATGCGCATTATTAATTTAGGAATACTGTAAGTATGTATAATTTTTTAAGTACCTGTAGGATGTGACAGCTGTGGCGTCGAACATTCCTCCGGCGATGTCCGTCTTCATCATTCTGTGTCTTGTTTCTTCACACAGTGCAAGTATATTTTGTCACAGTATCTCTTAGCAACTGCGGGGAAAAAAAAACGTGTAAATTACAATGTGATGAGCTCGTTAAGCAACGCTTGCCAAGGTTGCTCTGTAGATGGGTCACCATCTTAACATATCGAGATTTCTCCGTGTCTCGGAAAGCACGTTAAGCCATTGGTCCCGGCTGTCATTTGTAGATCTTTGGCAGCCGTTACGGATTATCAGAATCCAGTAAATCTGACTCCAGTCTTGCCAAGAACTACCGTGTTACCCAGTTAATGGGTTGTGAAGGTCTGGTAGGTAGCTGCTCCGCGTAAAATACTGGCATTCAGCTTAATCCAATTTGACTGGAAGCCGATCCTAATACTGTTTGGAAAAGGCTACGCAGATGAATGTGTGCTATTGGAGACCAAACCGGCAGTCGCTCTGTGTTGGGCACTACGAACAGTATTCAGCTGCGTTTGGTTCGCTGCGAATACCGTGGCTCCACTTAGCCCGAGGGCGTTCTACCTTGCTTTTACCGATTCGCGGTCTCCACTAAAGAACAAGTCCACCCCGATAGGCCCCAAGGGCTTAACTGTAACTTTAACTATGTACCATGTTCTAAGCATTTGCAACACCGGGTCCTTCTGCATCCAGTTTGTTCCAGCGGCCTTCACCAGGTCGTCGCTCCATCTCGCCAGGGACGTCCCACGCTGCGTTAGCTGACTCGCAGTCTACCTCAAGGATTGTTCTACTTCTGTCCTTGGAGTAGCTGATTCTGTAATGTAGGTGTGATCACACATTAAATCTTCTCACTATGCTACTTCATAATCGTGACTAAAGAAAGACGTCCACTGCTGGACATGGGCCTTCCCCAAGCGTCGCCATATAGACCAGTCCTGTGTTTCTCCTTCTTCCATTGGATTCCCCTGACGTTCACCAGGTAATCGGTCTGCCTCGCTTCAGCGTTAGCCTCTATACCACGTGCGTTCCAATTCCCTAAATATTATTTATCGTCTTATTTTATAGGTACGTACTTATACTTACGTTTTAAAAGTTTTCTTACACCTGACTAATTAAAGTTTTACACTTAAAGTAATGAAGAATTATTTAATAGTGAAAAAGCACAATCTTTGAGTATTTCAATGTACAAGCTTAATTTGCCAAATGAGACTAAAATCGCATGTATCACCATCAGAAATATTATTATAAAAATTGGAAGGTAGTTACTAAAATAATTTTAAAACTAAACTTTTTTTTTCTTTGCTTGTTTAAAAATCAAGATTATATTAAATTGTTCTTCGTATTATAAATAAATAAGAAGTTATTTTGTCTCGCTATTATGTACTTAATATGAATTTTAAAACTTATTTATATGTAGAACCTGTATCTATGTTTTGCTGTCGGAACTAAACGCTGGTTCGTTAAATTGTTTCAAGTATTTTTAAAGCTTTTGGGCAAAGTCTTGAGGTACAACTTCGAACGTGGAAATCTGTTCAAAAGCACGGAACAGAATGGACCATTATCAGGCAGTTTTCTGAATAATCAAAATCAGAATGAACTATAAAAGTATACAGGGCACACTCCAATAAGGAAAAAAAAAATGCCACTAGGCTGAATAGCGATACCTACCTTTGCTAATACTCTCTAATATTTTTCGCTGTTGCAACTTTTTAATCTGCTACGTTCTCGCTCACACTTGTAACGTCGTCTCTTTAATGATGAATGTTTTACAACTTCCTGTTGACTGTTCTAGAAAATTCTTGAATGAATCTCTTATAGATCTGACAACGTCGCATGCACTTCCGGGAACGTCTGTTTAGATTATAATGTTGTTACCACACTTAGGGCTGATTTTCTAACAGTCAGAATTGTTTGATCTGGGGAGTTAAATTGGCTGTTTGACAGTTTTTGTATAGTTAAATGTGTCAAACCGCCTTATTTATTCTACAAATAAAATTTATCTGAGTATTGAAAAACTAGCTCTTATTAAGATTTTTACACACACTTCGGCGACTTCAATTAGACGAGTACTTACAATTATTATGTGCTGTGAACTTCACGTTAGGAAGTAGATCATTTTTTGGATAAACACAAAATCATTTTGAATGCTGATAATGTGCTTCATCTAAATACAGAATGAAATTATGTTGTCTTTCTGTAAAATAAAGAATCAAGAGTGACTGCCGTCTATTCTGTTGACAGATCACCGTGAAAACTTTCGTCACTCCATTAAGCTTGAAGTCAACTGTAATCTTATCTTGAACATGAACTAGTCTAGGTATACCTACACTTATGTAGGTACTTCATGTTTGCCAGGATTGTGTAATTTGTTCGAAAGAATCATTTGGAGAAACACTGATGGGTTTTAGTCAGTAAGAATCTGACACTCCCGTTCGCTCCGCCCAGAGCGCGAGCGTAAGGAGTTATATGAAGATTTCCCTTACATAAAAAAAGATAGGTTACTTCATGTTCATTTCACCGATGTTTTCATGAAACGAGTTTTACTTACAGAATAATAATTCAGTATTACGTGTCAGTCGATAAGGTTTTCAGAGCATTGTTCTATAGTTACCTAAGCAAAATGTGTCCGCAATTTTAATTTACTTGAGTTGGAAAAGTTATTTCTATACAAATGAACAAATCTCTTTCAAAACGATGATTTCTAACTGAATTCGCATGGCAAAAGATTTTTTACATACACTTTTATATACTTACCAGATTTAAGTACCTACGTAAGTAGTAATAAATATTTTCACTAGCCCGAGTATTTCGCCCCAAATATTTTGTAATTCTTCCAACAATATAATTTATCAATTCGGTTAATAAATGCACGCAAACGTCTGGTACCGGCGTTACATTTTTTTCTTGTCTTTGAGGGTAGTTTTACAAAACAATTTTATACTTCTGAAGGTAGCTGAAATAAAGAAGTAAGTATTTTTCCAAAAGCCATGTTGCCACTCTTCCATTCTAGCGCCATCAGTACAGCAGGCATTGTTTGCAGAAACCCAATTTCGTTAAAATAGTATATTTCAGGTGAATTATTGGTAAATAGTGTTATAACTAAGAAATATGGAAGTAATTAAGAGTAAGTTACTAATGCAAACCTGTAAAACTATCGTAAATTAAGATTTTTGTATAATATATGAAACGCGTTCTATGGTGACGCCATTTTTCAATAGTGTTCCATGTTCAAAAACAAAGGACTGTGCTGTGAAACGCGACGCATAATGATGTTTTGTGCGTTATTCTTAATCTCAACTAATAAAATAAATTGCCAAACTTAAGTGGCAGTTACATTGCTGCCGAAAAGTTCTGAAGTGGCGACCGCGTAGCGGAAGACGCAGCGTTAGAAGGCCGCCCACAAGGTGGACCGATGACCTGGTGAGGGTCGCGGGTAGCCGATGGATGCGAGACGCACAGGACCGGTTGTTTTGGCGACTCGCGCGGGGAGCCCTATGTCCAGCAGTGGACGTCCTTCGGCTGATATGATGATGATGAAAAATACACTATCTTTTCTTTCAGATTTAGGAAAACCAGGATGTTCCAGTTTAATCGCGGTGTGTTCCTTTACCGTTTTGAGAAAATCAAATCAATGTGGCAGCCTTCTCACCACTATGTTGGGCTCGGCTTCCAGTCTAACCAGATGCAGCTGGAGCCTCGTATATTAAATGGAGTGATTGCCTCTTTGCGCACCACCACCCAGTAACTGGGTGATACGGTACTTCTTGGCAAGACAATCCGTAACGACTGCCAAAGATCTACAAATGGCAACCAGGACTAGCAGCTTAAGGCTCGAAGGATTCTCGGTATGTTAAGATGGTCACCCATCCACAGAACGAACTTGTCAGTCGGCTTGTGCGGCTGTAATTATTTTATGATTTAAAATCATAAAACAAAAATATAATAAAACATTTTTTTTCAGCGAATACAGAAGACACTGCCGAGCTTTACCGAATGCTACCGAGCCCACTTTGTCCCACACTTCTTTCGGGTATGAACCATCACACTCCGGTTGAAGCTAACTCCATATCCAGTCTGTCTTAGTAAGAGAATATGTCTTCAAAACAACTTTGGAAAACTCGTCACATATGCAACTTGAAAACTGTCGCAGGTAAGAAAACTTTATCCATGTTTTCCTTTCAAATACTTCCACATCCACATGGCCATTCTAAATGGCAGCTCTTCTGGTGCCCACGGATATAATTATCTACACTACGCACGTGTTCTTAAAGCTTCGCTTTATTTGAAAATGTGCTAATTCACTGACTGACACTGAGAGTTGGAAACACACTTTCTCGCTAATTATCTGCAGCCGTTATACCTAAATCTTTTGTCATTATCATTAACATCTTTTCAGACATAATGCACTGCTGCTGAACATGAAGCCTCCAGCCCCAAGCGTTCACTCTTTCCTCTATTGTCAACAAAAATATAACAAAAACCTATTAATTTTCAGATTCCTGATGGAAGAATGGAAGTCTGCAGCTCCTGCAGACGGATGACAAGAGAGATTGTCACTCCAGCTCAAACGGAAGATTCGGTGAGTTTTTAATTTATTTTATCATCGAACTACACGTACAACAGGTTCGGCGATGTGCTGGACATACGCACACAGCGTTTTGGGAATATAATCATTATGCGCACAGCTAAGGAGAGAAATTCCCTGTTGGAGTGCGTGTTTCCTGATAGCTACAACCTCAGGGTCTTTAGGTAAAGAGTGAATGGGTTACTTCTAGGCAAGCGTGCTCCATAGTCCACCACAGTATCGCTTACCATCAGGTGAGGTGTGGTATAACGCGAGCCTATAATTATTTATTTTAATTTATGAGTGATTGACTGACAGACAACGCACAACCGAAACTACTGGTCGTTGAGAGCTGAAATTTGGCATCTAGGATCCTTGGAGAGGGTAGGAGAGCACTAAGAAATTCTTACGTGAAAGGTAAAAAACGGGACATCCGCGTACGAAGTCGCGGGCAAAAGATAGTCAATAATAAGAGAGTATCTTCCCCACAGTCATAGCCTCTGCCAGATACGGCATCGTGAAAACAAATCAATAAAAATTGACGAAGATAAAACGCATCAAAGATCAGGAGTTCGGGCTTGTGACGTCCTTCACAAGGGGTAACCTTTGGAAGTACTTATGAGTTAAAAGCTACACATCGCTAAATGTTATTGGTTTATATTACGACATAAACGCTCCCTTCCTTTGTGATAGGGGATCAACTGAACAAGCTAGTCGAGACGAAATAATAACATAGTGTTTAATCTGTATTTCAGGAACACCCATGCATCTGTCTGCAGCGTCGATACCTGCTGTAGATCTTCACTATTCAGCAGATACCATCAGCTGTCTCCTCCTCTTAGAAGCTGGCTGAGTTCCCCACAGATGGCAGCACTGTCCCGTCATACGTCAAGTGAAGTTTACTTGTGGATCGACGACGACCGGCAAGTAGCTAAACTGCTGCAATAGAACAAAGTTACGAGTGTGCTGACTTGTCAAGACGTTTGCTACATATTATTATTATGAGTGTGTTATGGTTAAGCTTAAAAGCTGACTTTGACAGTGTTATGGCAAGAAAAATATTTTTCAATACGCTTACTCGAAATCTAGCTCATACCACACTGATTTTGGGCAATTTTTTTTTTATTATTATTCTCAGACAGTTACAGTATTATCTTTACAATTTTACTCGTCAAACTTATTAGTTTGATGGCGAGAAGCGCCTGTTAATATAAACAAATAGGTACCCTTATGAAAAACCAACCTTAAAACTACCAACTATGCATTTACTCTCAAGGATCAGTCACACCGGCACGAGCAGATCTAGATCTATCTATCTATTTGATCATAATGAAGTGTATTTCGCACTAGTGGGGAACAGTCGGTGTTCAGCCCCCCCGCCAATTCAATTCTTCAATTGATTGTATTTATCACACCAGGTAGGTCGACGAGCTGTCCTTACTGGGAAATCAGCCCTCAAGTATTACCCTCATTTTTCACAACAATTTGCTGCCAAATATTATTTTTATAATGATGGAATTTTTATTTATTTTTTCGAATAAGAGTGTTGAAAAACGTCGTTTTATGCACGTGGGCATTTGTCATTGCAGTTTTTCGGTTCCAAAACGGCCTCGCTTGCGGTTCCGGGGCCTATTCCACCTCGGCTACAATGACAAACTTTTCCCACTTGCATCAAAATTTTGTTTGCCAGTCTATGTACCTACCAGATAATTTGTTCAATTGTACATCCATTGTTCTTATAATACGCAGTCTTATAATAAGCACTGTTTGGATATTTTTATAGCGTTGTACTGTAATGTGAACTGGTCAAGTGCGAGGCGTACTCGTGCACCTTGGGTTACGTACCACCCGTGACATAAGGAACTACTTTTATTTATGTTTTAGTTCTTACATACAAACATACACAAACTCACGCCTTTTTCCTATGGGAGTAGGCAGAAACTACAGATTCTAATATCCTACTACAGTTCTAACATATTTATTAGATTTTTATGCGTGCAGTCAATTTTTTCGCGATTTCGTTGTTGGTTCCATTGTAAAAGTTGTTCATGAATAATGATGAATACAATGATCTCTAAGAGGTAATGCGATTATTCTGTTACACGTTGTAAAATAGTGCAACCACAACGCGGCCTATCGTAGTGAACTATACTATAGTAGTAGTAGGGGGACTGAGCCGCGTGTCGGTGTCTGCAGCAGTAGGGGGACTGAGCCGCGTGTCGGTGTCTGCAGCAGTAGGGGGACTGAGCCGCGTGTCGGTGTCTGCAGCGCGTTTTTCTAAGTCAAGGTCCAGCGACTGTTGCGCTACTGTCCCGCACTTCGCGGTGTTTAGTGCTTGCGCCTTGCGCTGGGCAGGGGCGGCCTGAGGGATCTCCTTTTCCTTGGTCGCGGGGGACCCGTCATCCTCTTCTTTTTTCCTCTTCCCCCTTCGTTTCCTGTTCCTCCGCCCCCCGGAGGTAGCAGCGTCTTTGTTGATGGCGGCAGCAACTGGGCCCCATTTGCTGCCGCCATTAATGAAGCGCTGGGTGCTTCGTTCTCATTTGCAGGCGCCACCGGCTCGCAGCGGGGCGCCGGCTCTGATGCCGCGTGATGGCGGCGCTCTTTTGGTCTTCACCTGTCTGATGAAGACCGGGCATTTAGTGTTACACGCCGGGTGTTCACCTGCGCAATTGGCGCAGGTGGCCGGATGCGTCGGCACGCGCAAACATACGCATTCCCAAGGCGCCGTACACACTCATCCAGGCTCTCAATCCCGAGTTCCCGCTGGATGACGTCGTTCCTCACCATGCTAGGGGCAGCAACGATGGTCCGTAGCGCAAGGTGATACTGCGAGTGGAGCTTCTTCAGGTTCATCTCGCATGGGAGAACAAACCAGGTGGGGGCGGCGTACGTCAGAATCGGGCGTATATAAGTTTCATACACGCCCAACTTGACGCGCACCTGGAGGCAGGACGAGAGCACTGGTTTGAGTCGCAAGCGGGCGACCCTCGCCTGCGCAGCGACCTGGTGGACGTGCGGCCCCATCGTGAGTCGGCGGTCGATGGTCACACCCAGGTACTTGGCCCGGGGCGACCACGCGACGTCGACTCCTTGGAACTTCAGAGGGGGTGAGAGTGGGGCGCGACCGGTAACGGTCACCTGCGTCTTACCCACGTCAACAGACAGTCTCCACTTGGCGAGACAGTCGGCGAGCGCGCGCCGCAGCGCTCCGTCGACCACCACTCTGAAGCTCCTAGCCCAGTTGGGCAACTTGTCCACTATTAATGGTGGAAAGCGGGGCCGTTTGTTCTTGGGCGGAGGCCCGGGCGCCGTCACATTTGCGGCGGCGCGGTAGCCTCCTACTCAGGGGCGTCAGTTGTGGTGTGAGTAGAAGTAACTTGTGCAGTACTCACACGATGTTCTGTTGGTGTCGCCGGTCTTGCTGGCGATGCTGGCGGCGAGCTGCGTGCGGCCTCAGCAAAGGTGGGCGAGCGGGTGGCGCTACGCAGCTCGTGGTCGGGCTGCCGACGGGGCAGCTCGAGGCATTACTTCTTCCCTCCTCTTCGTCGCCCGTGCTTCTTCTTCTCCTCTGGGTTCCAGCGGGGGGCCGAAGTCAAACCCCGTCGACGTGGATGGTACAGGGGAGGTGGATAAGCGCGCCTCGCGGTCAGGGGACTCGAATGACATGCTCGAGCCGGCCCGCGACGAGCCGTCCGACAGAATTGCCAGTGAGTCGCATGCGGAGACGCGAGGTGGCGTAATACAAAAAAAACTGACTGTAGGACTATTATCGCTTACTTGAGAAGGTCTCCTGCAGGACTACATTGATCATGGCTCTTATTAACAGCTGCTGTCGGTGTTGTCGGGTAAAAGAAGATCCGACAGTGGCTAGCTTCCGAGCTGTCACTGGGTTCTGCAGAGCTGCGGCCCGGAATGTGGTGAACGCTTGGCTGGAATTAGAGATTAAGTTAGTAACAAAACCAATCGAAATTGAAAAGAATCTACGAATATTCGAAATCAACAAAGCAATATTGTAGTTTAAGCCAAGAAAAGTTTTAATTTTTGAAGAAATTACTGACTTATGTGGCTGACTGGTTGACTCGCAAAAAATGCCTTGTTGCATTGAGTCCGCCCATGTACCACTATTGTACATAAAGTTTAAATAAATAAATAATACTTACTGCAGGCGCGTTTCATTAGGGCACATGGAAAACACGATGGTTTAAAGTGTCGCAGTTTTTTGTGGATGCAGTCTTTACTCGGGGAAAACTGCTCCAGCTAAAAATGAAAAAAAAACAAACTGTAGCACCTTTCATAGTAAGTCTTTGGCAGTCGTTGTCAGTCTGAATGGAAGCAGACCCTAGAGCGCGTCTGAGAGCGAAATCTTGTAAATCAGACCGGCGTGCCAAACACGATCAAATGCTTTCTCCATGTCGAGGAGTGCTGCAACTGCGTGCTCCTTTTTATTTAGCGACGTAGTAAGCAGGTGCAGTACCCCCGACAGCTGGAGCGTCGTGCTGTGTTCCGAGCGGAACCCGAACTGCTCCGGTCGAGGTGTAATGTGCGGAGTATCCTTTCTGCGAATAAGGTCCAGTTAATGGATCGACGTGGCGCTGGCGGCTTCATACGGGTCGGCATACCCGATAGGACGACCAGCACAGGCTGATGGTCTGACTGTAGCTCGTCGTCAATCACCTGTTGTGTGATCTGGCAGTTCAGCCCCCGGTGGACAACCATGTCCAGCACGTCGGGCATG
The DNA here is from genome assembly GCA_947386135.1 of Melanchra persicariae. NCBI lineage: Eukaryota > Metazoa > Arthropoda > Insecta > Lepidoptera > Noctuidae > Melanchra > Melanchra persicariae. The sequence continues at coordinate 4,172,149 of OX376673.1, read as the reverse complement.
TGTTGATGGTTGTCTGGGTAATGAGTCGGCGTCTCTGGGCCGGACACCGTGTACCCGAAGGCCGTCTCCCCTCGGTGTTCGTAATGGCGGCGTTCCACGCCGGGTTCTTGGAATTTAAGTCGCCGGCGAGGATGGTTGCGTTGGAAGAGGCGAACAGTACCGCTCGCAACTCTCTATAGTCGAGTTGTGTTGCGGGCGCCTTGTATGCAGCGTAGATGTTAATGTCCTCGCCGGCCAAATGTAGCTGTACGCCCAGCGCGTACATGCTTTGGAGTGACTGCGAGGGGAGTTCCTGGTGGACGACTCTTCTTTTCACCAAAACTACCAGACCACGGTATCGGTAATTTTGTGCCAACCTTTCGTCCTTTCGATAAACGAGATAACCCAGGAACCTATCCCTATCTTCGGGTCCCAGGTGTGTCTCGTTTATTAGCGCCACGTCGATGTCTTGATCCCGTAGGAGGAGGCGGAGGGGTGCGACTTTGGCCTTTAGGCCGCGGGCATTCCAGTGTAACATCCTCAGCGGCCTAGCCATTGTAAAGAGTTAACAAAGCGGCCAGGCCGTCGAGCATGACCTGCTCCGCATCTTGCCCCTGCCGGATGGCCCTGATTAGGTCCATCAAAAGATTGATGGCGCAGGCTGTGAAGTCTTTATTCAGCTTCTTAGCGCCGGCGGCGCTACTAGAATCTTTTTGATTTACGGCGCCTCTCGGTAGCGCTGGCGCTACAGTAGTGCTCTTCTTATTTTCAGTGGCAGCCTGTGCCTTTGACGGGGCAGGGGCGGCCTCTGTGGTTTGTGGAGGGTTTCTCCTTCCTCTTCTTCTTACCCCCCCCCCCCTCTTACGCTTCCTCCGCCCTGAGGAGGTAGCTCTGCGGGACGTGGGCCCGTTGGCTGCCGCCATCAACGACTCGCCCTGGGTACGCTCCTGCGTCTGCTTACCCTCCCTGGTTTGCGAGCGCGATGTTTGAGCCGTGTTGGCGACAGTCGCCGCTCGCTTGTGTTTCATTTCCCGTTGAAATATGGGGCACTGCACGCTGCACGCAGGGTGATCTCCGCCACAGTTTGCACAGATGGCGGGCTCGTCGCGTGGGCGTGGGCAGTCCTTAACGAAGTGCCCCTCTCCGCATCGAACACAAGCGAGCGGACGGTGGCACTGGTGAGATGAATGCCTGAATTGCTGGCATCTGTGGCATTGTACGGGCCCACGTTTGCTCCGCCATGCCTCTATCTTGACACCTCTCATGCACATAAACACAGAGGTGTCAAAGATGTTGCGCGCGTCTGCCGTACGTTCAAGTACGGCGTGGAACACGCAGCCGGGTCGTCCCTGGCGTGCCTTGATGTGGCGCACGTACTCCGGCAGGTACCCCAGGGTACGGAGCTCCTCCGCGATGTCCGCAGGACTGGTGTCAGCAGGCAGCCCCCGGATGGACACCTTTATCTTCTTGTCAGCTGGCAGCGAATACGCAAACCAGCTGACGCCTTCTTCTGACTCCAGTCCGTCAGGTACCATTTCCTCTTCAATTTCCTCCGGTAGGGTCTCTGCGGGCAGCTCGCGTATGGCGACCTTAACGCTGCACTCCGCTGGCAGTCCGTCGGTGAGATACCGCTGGACCACCCTATACTCAGTCGGTGGTGCCGCCTGGCGAGCGGCCGTGGAACTCGATGGCACTAGTGCAGCCGCCTGGCGGGCGGCCACGGAACTGTTTGTCGAGGTAGGTGGCGCCGACTGGCGGGCGGCCGGGGTACTACCGACCGACGGTACAGGTGGCGCCGTCTGGTGGACCGGGGCGGAAGCGCTCGTTCCCGGCGCTGCGAAGCGCACAGCGTGGATGCGGCTTGTAATGGCTGGCCCTGGGGCCTGGATAGGCACGGGACGAAACGCCGGAGGGCGAACCGGGACGGCCAGTTGCCGGCTCGACGACGGCATCGGCGAAACGCCGACTTTCGCCCAAACAGCTCCTGCCGCGAGTCGGCGTTCGTCGCAGCTTGGGCAGTCCTTTGCGAAGTGCCCCCCCCCCCCCCCGCTTCTGACGGAAGCGAGCGGGCGGTGGTACTGGTGCGACGCTGTTGGCACCTGTGACACCGTCAATCTTGACACCACGCATATACATGAATACGGTGGTGTCGAATATCGTGCGTGCATCCGCTGTGCGTTGAAGCACGGCGTGAAACACACAGCCGGGTCGTCCTTGGCGCGCCTTTATATGGCGCACGTTCTCCGGCTGGTACCCCATGTTGCGGAGCTCCTCCTCGACTTCTGCGGGATCGGTGTCTGGTCAATGGCAATCCACGGATGGCCACCTTCATCTTTTTTCTGCAGCTGACTCCCTCCTCTGCTTCTAGGGCCGTCAAGTAGCGTTGGACCACCCTGTATTCGTCCTCCGACTCCGGAGAGAAACGTACTCCGGAACCGTAAGGACGCGCGTTGGACAGTAGGCCAAGCTTGGCGGCCAAGGCCCTAAAATGGGTAGCCCAGTTGGGCAACTTCTCCACTGATAATGGTGGAAAGCGGGGCCGTTTGTTCTTGGGCGGAGGCCCGGGCGCCGTCACATTTGCGGCGGCGGTAGCCTCCGACTCAGAGGCGTCAGTTGTGGTGTGAGTAGTAGTAACTTGTGCAGTACTCACACGATGTTCTGTTGGTGTCGCCAGTCTTGCTGGCGATGCTGGCGGCGAGCTGCGTGCGGCCTCAGCAAAGGTGGGCGAGCGGGTGGCGCTACGCAGCTCGTGGTCGGGCTGCCCGCGGGGCAGCTGGAGGCAATACATTTTCCCTCCTCTTCGTCGTCCGTGCTTCTCCTTCTCCTCTGGGGTCTGGGTTCCAGCGGGGGGCCGAAGTCAAACCCCGTCGATGTGGATGGGTACAGGGGAGGTGGGCGAGCGCGCCTTTCGGTCAGGGGACTGGAATGACATGCTCGAGCCGGCTCGCGACGAGCCGGCCGACAGCATTGCCGGTGAGTCGCATGCGGAGACGCGAAGTGGCATAATACAAAAAAAAAAAACTGACTGTAAGACTATTATCGCTTACAAGAGAAGGTCTCCTGCAGGACTACATTGATCATGGCTCTTATTAACAGCTGCTGTCGGGTAAAAGAAGCTCCGACAGTGGCTAGCTTCCGAGCTGTCACTGGGTTCTGCAGAGCTGCGGCTCGGAATGTGGTGAACGCTTGGCTGGAATTAGAGATTAAGTTAGTAACAAAACCAATCGAAATTGAAAAGAATCTACGAATATTCGAAATCAACAAAGCAATATTGCAGTTTAAGCCAAGAAAAGTTTTAATTTTTGAAGAAATTACTGACTTATGTGGCTGACTGGTTGACTCGCAAAAAATGCCTTGTTGCATTGAGTCCGCCCATGTACCACTATTGTACATAAAGTTTAAATAAATAAATAATACTTACTGCAGGCGCGTTTCATTAGGGCACATGGAAAACACGATGGTTTAAAGTGTCGCAGTTTTTTGTGGAACAGTATGCAGTCTTTACTCGGGGAAAACTGCTCCAGCTAAAAATGAAAAAAAAAACAAACTGTAGCACCTTTCATAGTAAATCTTTGGCAGTCGTTGTCAGTCTGAATGGAAGCAGACCCTAGAGCGCGTCTGACAGCGAAATCTTGTAAATCAGACCGGCGTGCCAAACACGATCAAATGCTTTCTCCATGTCGAGGAGTGCTGCAACTGCGTGCTCCTTTTTATTTAGCGACGTAATAAGCAGGTGCAGTACCGTCGACAGCTGGAGCGTCGTGCTGTGTTCCGAGCGGAACCCGAACTGCTCCGGTCGAGGTGTAATGTGCGGAGTATAGGCCTACAGCCTCGGCCGTCGAGAATCATCAGCTCCGCGTCCTGTCCCTGTCTGATGGCCTTGATCACGTCCATCAGCAGTTGTATTGCGCAGGCGGTAAATTCTTTCTTGCGCTCCTCTTGATTAGGAGCGCGTAACGTATGGGCGCGCTATTATTGTTGCGCGCCCTGTTGCTGCTGCTGCTGATTAGGCGCAGCGATGGCGTGTTGTTTATTGCCTGCCACTGGGGCGGTGCTCTTGGATGATGGTGGTGGTAGTGTTCGCTGCGCATTAGCGACTCTACCCGTCGCTTGTGGTTCAGCAGTAGCAACAATCGATTGCGTTCGTCGTTCCTATAAGCGAGGTAGCAAGGAAACCTCACCCTGTCTTCAGGTCCCAGGAGGTTCTGGTCGTGGGGTGATGTGCGGGTTGAGATGTCGCAGCAGTAAAGACTCGAATACCTTGGAGATGGTGGGCAGCAGCGTGATAGGCCGATAGCTCTCCGGCTTCAAAGTGTTTTTCCCCGCCTTGGGCAGCAAAATGACGCGTCCCGCCTTCCAGGCGGCTGGGAACACCCCCGTGCGCAGTATTCCCGTGAACAGGCGCGCCGAGGCCGCGACCATTTTGTGCGGCAGGTGGCGCAGCGCTGTGTTGGAGATACCGTCGGCACCGAAGACTCTTAATGCATTGGACTTGAAGGATCTTAGACCTATTAGTATACTGCCAGTACTTTCTAAAGTTTTAGAGAAAGTAGTATGCGCGCAATTGGTTAATTTTTTAGAGACTAATAAAATCCTCCCAGATGTTCAGTCAGGGTTTAGGAAGGGGCGTAGTACGGCCACGGCTTTGTTGGACGTTACTGACAATATCTTGTCAGCTCAAGATAGTGGGATGTGCACTCTTTTGGTTCTGCTTGATTTTTCACGCGCGTTTGACTGTACTAACGTTCCTTTATTATTGTCGAAGATGGTTTTCTATGGGTTTGACGAGGATACAGTGAAATGGTTTGATAGCTATCTTAGCGATCGTACGCAATTCGTTGAAATACGCCGGGCAGATGGATCAACGGTGGTTTCTAGGCGATGCACAATTGGAAGGGGGGTTCCGCAGGGCTCGATCCTTGGGCCAGTATTGTTTATTTTGTATTGTGCAGATTTGATTAAAAATATTAAAAAGTGTAAATACCATATTTATGCCGATGATACACAAGTCTATATATCATTTAAGCCGGAAGACTACGAGCAAGCATTAATTGATCTTAATGCAGATCTTGAAAGCATAGTAGAGTGGTCTAATGCCAATACGCTTGCGTCGAATCCTATGAAAACAAAATATATGTTGTTTGGTACCGTAAACCAGCTAAGTAAAATTAAACCCTGTGCCGGCTGTGTGACAGTTATGGGTCAATCTATCGAACGGGTCTACGAAGCACGAAATCTGGGTCTTATAATGGACACGGAACTTCGTTTTCACAAACACGTGACAGAGTGTATCCGTAATTGCTATTATAGACTTAAGATTTTATACAAAGCTCGTCCGTATCTTAGCGAAGAATTGCGAGTCTTGCTCGTGGAGTCTTTGGTCTTATCAAAGTTAAATTATGCGGACACAGTGTATGGTCAGCGACTTCTGTCAAAAACCGAAAGAATGATCCAAAGACTTCAAAATGCCTGTGCACGCTTCTGTTTTAAAGTTCCCTTTAGGGGACATGTTACACCTTTCTTAAATGAGCACAACATTCTAAAAATGAAAGCTAGACGTAAATTGCACTTGGCGACCTTACTTTTTGGAGTTATTAGGTCTCACTCCCCTTCTTACTTATATGATAGGCTTTCATGGACTAGTAGACATAGAATCGGTGAGGGAAGAAAATGTTCCCAACAGCTTTCTGTTCCCCAGCATAAGTCGGCGGCTTTCAGGGGCAGTTTTCGTTACGCAGCTACCAAATGCTGGAACAATATCCCGCCTCCTATAAAGTATAGTAAAAGTTGCTCGACGTTCAAATTAAAATTAAAGTTGTTTTTATTGAATCATCAAAATGAATTTCAGGATGTTCGTGCTGACATGTCAGCCATTTGAATATATTGAGTGTATGATTCTTACCTACAGCCTTGTGCATATTTGGCATTTTTTTGATTTTGCACATATTTAAACTTTCTAAATTTTTAAATTTTGGCATTGTTATCGATTTTATACATTTTTAAATTTTGGCATTGGCATTGTTATCGATTTTATACATTATTAATTTTTGGCATTGTTATCAAATTTATTGTTTTTATTTATTTTTATTTTTTTTTACTTTGTTTTCTATTTTATACATTTTTAAAGTTTTATAATTTTTGTACTTACTCAATTTTATCAAAGTTGGTTTTTGTACAAAATATTTGAGAATATTTTAATAATTGTGTGTATGTTTTCGAGCGTATGGCACTCGTGGGTTGCAGCTGAAAATCAGCGTCAGGTGGTATACCTTGTGTTGCCATCTGGCATAATGCTGAGCTGAGGCCCTTTTGGCATTATTAGTTTTGTAATTTTGTTTAATTTTAAGGTCTTGCGTGTTTTAATGCCAATAAACTCAATTTTCTTTCTTTCTTTCACCGGGGGCTTTGCGTGGTTACGTGCGTTGGATGGCGCGTCTGACTGCGCCCGGCGAGAAATAAATGGCGTCCTCCTCGGGAGCTATCGGCGTGGCGAAGTAGTCCCCAAGGTGTTGCTCGACCGCTGCGGCATGGGCGTGCTCGGTGGTCGGGTTCGGTCGGAACTGACGCTTCAGGTGCTCGGCGAAGACCTCCGCGCGGTCCTCTGCTGCATACTTCAGCGCCCCGTTGCTGTCCTGTATTGGGCGCACCGGAGCTGGGGTGTTTGACAGCTGGCGGCAGAGTTTGTGCGCAGATGTCCAGTCTCCCACTGCGTCATCTATGCGTTCCTCCCAGCTCGCGGCGGCCAAGTCCCTCAACTCGGTCCCACAACCCTCTCCGCGAGACGGTTTAGTTGACGCTTTAGCGTCGGGCAGCGTAATTGCTGCCACTGCTTGCGTAGGCGCCTCTTCTCGGCAACCATCGCGCGTATCCGTGGCGGCAGGGGCGGCTGAAGCACTCTCCCCTCCGTTGGTAAGTTTGTGGTGGCCTCGTTCAAGGCGCTTTGCACGCAAGCAGTGACGTCAGTTGCCAAGAGTTCAACGTCCCCGGCGGTTTTAATTGGCCGAGTCGGTGTTGTGGCGTCAATCTTTTCTGTGAACTGCGTCCAATCCAGTTTGCAACGTGGCGCTGATGGCTTTAGTCGGGTCGGCATCCCCGATAGGACGACGAGTACAGGCTGATGGTCAGACTGTAGCTCGTCGTCGATCACTTGCTGCGTGATCTGGCAGTTTAGCCCTCGGTGTACCACGATGTCCAGCACGTCGGGTAGGAAATTGTGGTTCTCTGGGTAGTGGGTAGGCACGTCTCAGGGCCAGACACCGAGTAGCCGAAGGCCTCCTCGTCCGCGAAGAGCCATGTCTCCCCGGGGTTTGGGCGCTGCGAGTTCCACGCCTGGTGTTTGCAGTTAAGGTCACCGGCGAGTATGGTTGCCTTTTCTGTTCTTGTTAGTAGCGCCCGCACCTCTGACGCATCGAAATTCGGTGCGGGCGGCCTATACACGGCATATAGTTCCACATCCTCGCCGGCTACGTGCAGCTGCACGCCCAGGGCGTATATTTGCTGTAGTGTCGTCGGCGGGGGGAGTTCTTGATGGACGACTCTTCGTTTCACTAGTACCGCCAGACCACGGTATCTATAGTTTTGTGCAGACCGTTCGTCCTTCCTATATACGAGGTATCCTGGGAACCTTACCCTATTTTATTTGTTTGTTGTTGTTTTGGCGCGGCTTCTCTGGTTGCGCGATTGTTGCGTGACTGTTGCGCTGTGCCGGCGCCAGCGGTCGCGCACTTCTCGACGTTTTGTGCCTGCGCCTTGCTCTGGGCAGGGGCGGCCTGGGGAATTTCTTCTCCCTTGGTCGCAGGGGGGGCTCCCGTCATCCTCTTCTTTTTGCCCCCCCCTCTTCCTCTTCCTCCGCTTTGTGGAGGAGGTTGCTCCACCGCGTGTGGTGGGCCCGTTGGCTGCCGCCATCAAGGTTGCGCCGCCCATGGCCTCTTCCTGTGGCCTCACACCGTCTTGGTTTTGGTTTGCTGGGCGGCGCGAGGAGTTTGTCGTGATGACGACAGTCAGCGAAGTGCAGATGTACGCGGCGTCGTCAGCGTACAGCGCGAGCGTACATTCCTGCGTCGTGGGGATATCGTCGGTGAAACATGAGTAGCAGAGCGGCGAGACGCAGCTGCCCTGCGGCACGCCTGCTGCTACCGGTCGGGCGCTCGACACAGCACCATCGACCACCACCTTGAAGGTCCTATCTGTGAGGAAGGAGGAGACCACCTTGATGACGCGACAGGGCGCGCCGGTGAATAACAGTTTGTAGACCAGACCGGCGTGCCAGACCCGGTCAAAAGCTTTTTCCATGTCGAGAAGTACTGCAACTGCGTGCTCCTTCTTGTTAAGAGCTGTTGTTAGAAGGTGCAGTACTCGACAGCTGGAGCGTCGTACTATGTTCCGAGCGGAACCCAAACTGCTCCGGTCGAGGTGTCACGTGGGGAGATAGGTGTCGCAGCAGGAGTAGCTCAAACAGAGCTGGGTCGGTGGAATCGCTCGTGGTAGGGGGGCGGGTGGGCTTCTTCCCCTTCTTCCCCTTCCCCTCTCGCTTCCTCTTCCTCCGCCCCCCGGAGGTGGCAGCATCTCTTTCTATGGGCCCGTTTGCTGCCGCCATCAATGAGGTGCTAGGCGCCTCGTTTTCGTCGGCGGCCGCTGGCCTCTCGGCGGCAGGGCGCCGGTTCTGTTGCCGTGTGATGGCGGCAGTGCCCGCTCTCCTGTTCTTCATCTCGCGTACGAAGACGGGGTATTTACTGTTGCACGCCGGATGGTCGCCCGCGCAGTTAGCGCAGGTGGCCGGTTCCGTGCGTGGGCGCGGACAGTCTCGCGCGGCGTGGTTTTCCCCGCATCGTACGCTTTTGAGCGGGCGGTGGCACTGGTGCGAGCTGTGGCGGAATTGCTGGCACCGGTGGCACTGGGCAGGCCCTCGCTTGCCCCTCCACGCCTCTATCCTGACACCACGCATGAACAGGAATGTCGTGGTGTCATAGATGCGTCTGAAGTCAGGCGTCCTCTTTAAGACTGCATGGAAAATGCAGCCGGGTCTTCCCTCACGTGCGTTGATATTACGCACGTACTCCAGCTCAAATCCATGCAGTCGGAGCTCCTCCTCTATATCTTCGGGCGTCGTCTCAGCTGGCAACCCGCGTATGGCTACCTTTACGCTGCGCTCCGCTGGCAGCGAGTAGGCAAACCAAGACAGACCACTCGACCTCTCCAAGTCGGAGAGGTACCGCTGGACCACCCTATACTCGCCCTCAGACTCGGGCAAGAACTGAATGCCGCCCTGGTATGGGCGGGCATTCGGCGGGTGTCCCAGCTTGGCACTCACCGCTCTAAAGTTAGTGGTCCAGTCCGGCAGCTTCTCCACTATCAGCGGAGGATAGCGGAGCTTCTTCTTCTTGGCGTCCTTGTCGGAAGGCGCCGCGGGTGCCGCTGCTTGCGACGCCTCCGGGGTCTCGTCCGGGATGGGCGAGCGGCTGACAGCCCCGCCCCGCCTGTGCCGCGCGGAGGGCGCTGCGGCTTTGGCGGTTCGGGACAGTACCGCTTGGCCTCCTCGTCGTCCTCCTCGTCCGAGCTTCTTGGGCGACGTTGGGGCCTGGCCTCGAGAGCGAACTCGTAGCCGAAGCCCAGCGTGTCCATCGGTGTGGGGGGGCGGTCGGCGTCCATCGCGTCGGCTCGTACGGACGTGTCCTCGGACACGTTTCGCGAACTGGCGTAGGAGCCCCCAGATGACGCCGACATGTCTGACCCTTGGCGGGAGGAACATGCCGACATCATGGCCGGAGAATCCTGGGCGGAGCCCCTCGGTGGTGGTGGTGAAAAGTTTTGACAGTCCGGTACTAACCTCACCGGAGTGGGTGTGGTGGTCGCTCCCGCTAGCAAACGGCGGGGAGCGGGCGACGTTGTGCGCCGAGCTGTGGCAGCGTATGTTGCGGCTTCTTCACGCGACGCCCTGCTCTGCGCAGGCGGGGCGGCAGCGTGCTGTCCTGTTGCGGGCAGTGCAGGTCTTGAGCGGGTGGGTTGCACTGTAGCGCGCGCAGAGGGCGCAGCAGCAGTGGGTGCGGGGGTCGCAGCGGCGAAGGTGGCTTGTGCGGCTGGCCCCGGGGCCTGGATCGGCACGGGGCGAAACGCCGGAGGGCGTACCGGGACGGCCGGTGGCCGGCTCGACGACGGCGTCGGCGAAACGCGCGCAGTCGACGGCGGCGTCGTTGGGCCGGTGGTGGTCGTCCTTGTTGGGGCTGGAGCGGCTGGTGGAGCACCGGGCGTCGGGTCCCCGATGTGCGGGAGCGACGTCGTCCGTACCCCCATCGGACGGTCGGGAGATGTGCCGGCGTCGTGCCCCAGAGAGCTCCGACTGCATCTTCTTAGGCGGCATGTTGGATTCGGATTAAAATTAAAATTAAAATTTGTCGCGGAGCCCCCGTGACCGCGACGGTGTGTTGCCACACCGGGCAGACGACGGCGCGGCCTCCTCTGTGTGCTGCCCCAGGTGAAGTCGGTCTTCACTCACGACAACACACAGAACATACCGAGGTTGGCAGGTCCGAACGGGTAAAATCGCGCACTCACTCGCGGGCGCAGACGAGCGCACTGGATCGGCTCCGGGCTAATCCTGTGCGCACAGAACAGACTGGTCGCGGCGGCATAGGCAGTCCCTTTTATCACGCGGCGTCGGGTCGTGCGTGTCCGTGACGACGGACACGTCATGTGGGCTGCCTACATGGGCAAAAGCCTCCTGGCAGGCGCGATGAGGTCGCTACCTGCCTAGTGTGTATGTCATAGTGTGCGGCAGGAGCGCCCACGGCACCGCCTCGCAGTGCCGTAATTTCACGACCCTACGGCGGTCTGTCCCCGCCAGGTGAGACCTCCGGTTGCCCGGAGGAGGCCCGGCGGGGGACGACCAGCGACGTAGGGGTTGACTTTGGGGGGCGCTCTCTGCCGGGAAGTGCCTTCCAGATCGGGCCGGTCACGCTCCAGACTAAGGGGCCGTTATGAGTGTGTGAGCGGCATTGTGTTGTGTAACACCGCTCATGTAAGCGAGTGAAACGTGCGTCCGCGCCTTATATTGCGCACGTACTCCGGCTCATATCCATGCAGGCGGAGTTCCTCTTCTATCTCTTCCGGTAAGGTCTCTGCAGGCAACCCGCGAATGGCGACCTTTACGCTGCGCTCCGCTGGCAGCGAGTAGGCGAACCAGGATAGTCCGTTGTCACGCGTCGCCCCACTCTGCGCAGACGGGGCGGTGTAATATGATGCCGGCAAAGTTTGTGTAGTGCCGGCCAGTCACCCTCCGTCGACTCTATGAACACTTCCCAGCTCTCTGCGTTGTGCTCCTGGAGCTTGGCCCTCGTCTTTTCCGCAAGACGGTTTAACTCAGCTTTAGCGCGTGGGCACTTCGTGTTAAGCCACTGCTTGCGAAGGCGCCTAGTCATGGCGACCATGTCGCGTAGGTGGCGAGGCAGGGGCCTGCGTAGTAGGCCCTGCGAATGTGGTCTCGATCCTTTCTGAAAATAGGGTCCAGTCAATGGATCGACGTGGCGCTGGCGGCTTCATCCTGGTCGGCATTCCCGATAAGACGACGAGCACAGGAAGATGGTCCGACTGTAACTCGTCGTCGATCACTTGCTGTGCGATCTGGTAGTTCAGCCCTCGGTGAACAACGGTGTCCAGCACGTCGGGCATGTGTTGTAGGTTGTCCGGGTAGTGAGTCGGCGTTTCTGGGCCGGACACCGAGTACCCGAAGGCATCCGCGTCTGCGAAGAGCCGTCTCCCCTCGGTATTCGAGCTGGCTGAGTTCCACGCCGGATTCTTGTAGTTTAAGTCGCCGGCGAGGATGGTAGGGTTGCTGGACTGGAACAATACCGCCCTTAACTCATTATAGTCTAATTTTGTTAAGGGCGGCTTATATACGGCGTAAATGTTTATGTCCTCGCCGGCCACGTGCAGTTGTACGCCCAGCGCGTACATGCTGTTGAGCGGCTGCGAGGGGAGTTCCTGGTGGACGACTCTTCGTTTCACCAAAACTACCAGACCACGGTAACGGTAATTTAATGCCGACCTTTCGTCCCTGCGATAAACGTGGAAACCTGGGAACCTAACCCTATCTTCGGGTCCCAGGTGCGTCTCGTTTATTAGCGCCACGTCGATATTTTGATCCCGCAGGAGGTGGCGGAGGGGGGCGACTTTATCCTTAAGGCCGCGGGCATTCCAGTGTAATAACCTCAACGGCCTAGCCATTGTAGAGTGTTAACAAAGCGGCCAGGCCGTCGAGGATGACCTGCTCCGCGTCTTGCCCCTGTCGGATGGCCCTGATCAGGTCCATCAACAGCTGGATGGCGCAGGCCGTAAAATCTTTATTTAGTTTCTTAGCGCCGGCATCAGCGGCGCTAGTAGACCTTTGAGTTATAATAGCGCGTCTCGGTCGCGCTATGCCGCCGGCGCTTGAGTTTGCGCTCTTCTTGTTTATTTTTTCATCTTCTTCTTCCTCGGCGGCGGCCTGCGCCTTTGTTGGGACAGGGGCGGCCTCTGTGCCCCGTGGGGGCTCTTCTGTGGTCGCTGGGGGAGTAGGTTCTCCAACCTTCTTCTTCTTCCTTCCCCCCCCCCCCTTTTGTGTTTCCTCCGCCCTGAGGAGGTAGCTCCGCGTGACGTGGGCCCGTTCGCTGCCGCCATCAGCGACGCGCTCTGTGTGCGTTCTTGCGACAGCTGTCCTCCTTCCGTGGGTTGCGAGCGCGATGTTCCTGTCGTGATGGCGACAGTGCCCGCTCGCTTATGCCGAATTTCTTTTTGAAGAACGGGGCATCTTATGCTGCATGCCGGGTGTTCGCCGCCGCAGTTGATGCAGGTGGCGGGTTCTTCACGCGGGCGCGGGCAGTCCTTGGCATAGTGCCCCTCTCCGCATGTTACACAAGCGAGCGGACGGTGGCACTGGTGCGAAGAGTGCCGGAATTTCTGGCACCTGTGGCACTGGGCGGGCCCACGCTTGCCTCGCCATGCCTCGATCTTGACACCCCGCATGTACATAAACACGGTGGTGTCGAAGATGTTGCGTGCGTCTGCCGTGCGTTGCAATACGGCGTGAAACACGCAGCCGGGTCGTCCCTGGCGCGCCCTGATATGGCGCACGTACTCCGGTTGGTATCCCATGGTACGGAGCTCCTTCTCTATATCTGCGGGATCAGTGTCGGCTGGTAGCCCCCGGATGGCCACCTTCATCTTCTTGTCAGCTGGCAGCGAATATGCGAACCAGCTGACGCCCTCTTCTGACTCGAGAGTCGTTAGGTACCGTTGTACCGCCCTGTACTCTTCCTCTGACTCCGGCGAGAAACGAACGCCAGCGCCATAGGGGCGAGCGTTGGGCGGTCGGCCCAGTTTTGCGGCCAAAGCTTTGAAATGGGTGGCCCTGTTTGGTAGTCGCTCCACCACCAGTGGCGGGAAGCGGGGCCGCTTTGCTTTGGTCGGCGGCTTCGGTTGTGCCGCGTTTGCGGCAGTAGCGGCCTCCGATTCGGGGGTGGCTTGTTGGGAGTGAGCGTTATTAAAATAAGAGTCACTCACTTGCTCTCTTTCCGGTGTCGCCGGCCTTGCTGGCGATGCTGGCGGCGTGCTGCGAGCTGCCTCAGCAAAGGTCGGCGAATGCACGTCGTCCCGTTGATCTCGGTCGTAGTGTTGGCGGGGCGGCTCGAGGCAGTACCGCTTCGCCTCTTCCTCCTCGTCGTCGGTACTCTTCCTCCGGCGCTGGGGTCTGGGCTCCGATTGGGGTCCGAACTCGAATTCATGCTCCATCGATGGAGTTGGGGAAGCTGGCGAGAGCGCCTCGCGCTCCCTTGATGCCAGCGACATACTCGAGCCCGCCCGCGACGAGCAGGCCGACATCATCGCCGGCGAGTCGTAAGCGGAGGCGCGAGGTGGCGCTGGTGAGTCGGGTGTAGGTGGCGCCACCGCAGCGGCGGCTCGGTTCAACCGCGGATCGCGCGATGTCGCTCGGTCGGCAGCAGGAGCCGAACCCGCCAGCGAGAGGCGGGGAGCGGATGACGCGACGCGGTATTGCGCGTGCGCAGCCCAGGGGGCGCGCGCGACGGCGCGGCGGCGCGAGGTGCAGCTTGCGCGGTCGCGGACGCGTGCGCATAGGTGTGCGCGGGAGGGTTGAGGGGTGCGGGGGGGCCGGTACGCGCTGGTGGCGCTGCGGAGCGTGCCGGCGGCGCTGCGGAGCGCGCAGGCGCGGCTACTCGGCCCGACGGCGCAACTGTGCGCACGGATGTTACTGCAGGCAGGGCGGGTGGTCGCGCGGGTGGCGCGCGGCCTGGGTACGCGGCGGCAGGCCCCGGGGCCTGGATTGGCACCGGGCGGAACGACGCGGGGCGTACGGGCGCGGCTTGTTGCTGCCGGCTCGACGTCGACATTGGCGCAACGCGCGCAGGCGCTGATGGCGACGGCGTGCTGGATGCTGATGCCGCGCTCGTCTTGATGGTGGTGGTGGTGGTGGAGCTCGAGCTCCTCGGCGTCGGAGTCTTCTTCCCGGAGGACGTCGACGGAGCAGCTGGGGCTTCACCTTTTCTTCTTGTTGACCCGACCGGCGGCAAACCGGACGACGCGTCCCCGATATTCGGGAGCGACATCGCCCGGTCTAACGTTGAGCGGGTGTCTTCTCCTGCTTCTTCTTCTTGCTGACGCTGCAGGCGCTGGGCGTCTTCACGGCCCAGCGAACTGCGAGCGCCAGGCTTCGGCATCTCGGCGGTTAAAAGTGGCCAACCACGACCGCGACGGCGTTTGCACACCGGGCGGCTGCGGAGGCTGCTCCCTCTGTGCTTGCACAAGTGTGTTTGTACGCAGTCGCAGTCTGGCGACACGGAGCGCACCTGGGACACGGCGGTCGCGGTGGCGCGCACGCTTCCGGTATTGGGCGCGGGGCGTGTGTGTTGCGCGGCCTGCGCCGCTGGGCGCGTACCTTGCACAGGAGAGCGCGAGGGCTGCGCCCCGGGGCGCGCAGTTGCGACGTTGGACACGTCCGCCGATGGTACGGGTGGTGCCGTCTGGCGAGCGGTCGCGGCGTTTGATGGTACCAGTGCAGCCGCCTGGCGGGCGACCGAGGTACTGCTCGATGCTGTAGGTGGCACCGCCTGGCGGGCGGCTGTGGAACCACCGGTCGATGATACCGGTGGTGCCACCTGACGGACAATCGCGGAAGCACTAGTTCCCGGCGCTGCGGAGCGCACGGCGGGAGCGGCGGCACGCGTGGTATGTGCGCGGCTAATTATGGCGGGCCCCGGGGCCTGTATGGGCACCGGGCGAAACGCCGGAGGGCGAACCGGGACGGCCGGTTGCCGGCTCGACGACGGCGTCGGCGAAACGTGCGCAGTCGACGGCGGCGTCGTTGGGCCGGTGGTGGTCGTCCTTGTTGGGGCTTGAGCGGCAGGTGGAGCACCGGGCGTCGGGTCCCCGATGTGCGGGAGCGACGTCGTCCGGTCCCCCATCGGACGGTCAGGAGCAGTGCCGGCGTCGTGCCCCAAAGAGCTACGACTCGGCGTCTTCTTGGGCGGCATGTGGGCAGTTGAAAATTTTTATTTTGTTTTTGTCGCGGAGCCCCCGTGACCGCGACGGTGTGTTGCCACACCGGGCAGACGACGGGGCGGCCTCCTCTGTGTGCTGCCCCAGGTGAAGTAGGTCCTCACTCACGACAACACACAGAACAAACCGAGGTAGGCAGGTCCGAACAGGTAAAAAGTACACTCGCGAGCGCAGACGAGCGCACTGGATTGGCTCCGGGCGAATCCGACCTGTGCGCACAGAACAGAGTAGTCGCGGCGCCCCCGCAAGGGGGCGCGGCGGCGGGCATAGGCAATGCCTTTTATCCCGCGGCGTCGGGTCGTGCGTGTCCGTAACGACGGACACGTCGTGTGGGCTGCCTACATGGGCAAAAGCCTCCTGGCAGGCGCGATGAAGTCGCTACCTGCCTAGTGTGCATGTCATAGTGTGCGGCAGGAGCGCCCACGGCACCGCCTCGCAGTGCCGTAATTTCACGACCCTACGGCGGTCTGTCCCCGCCAGGTGAGACCTCCGGTTGCCCGGAGGAGGCCCGGCGGGGGACGACCAGCGACGTAGGGGTCGACTTTGGGGGGCGCTCTCTGCCGGGAAGTGTAGGCCCCCGTCTGTTACGCTTCCAGATCGGGCCGGTCACGCTCCAGACTAGGGGCCGTTATGAGTGTGTGAGCGGTATTGTGTTGTGTAACACCGCTCATGTAAGCGAGTGAAACGTGCGTCCGCGCCGCACGTTCATCGCGTGAGGTAATGTATGTAGAGTCATGTTTGTGTGGGGTACGGCGCACGCAATGCCTATATTAACTTAGCACACCGCGCGCGCCGGGCGTATGTAGTGTTGTAGAGTCTTTGTGTGGGACTGGGCCGCGTGTCGGTGTCTGCAGCTCAGTCGGAGTCAAGTCCGGGAGTTAGGTGGGGTCGTCAGCGTCCGGCAACAGGTCGCGTGGTAGGCGCCTCGCGTCAGGAGGCCGCGCGTGCCAGGGCGCTATCTGCTTGACGTGGGGCCAAGCAGAAGCGTCGGCACGCGCGAACATATTGCACGCGAGGCGGGCGCAAAAGTCGTCCAGGCTCTCGATATGGAGGTCCCGCTGGATGACACTATTCCTCACGAGGCGAGGGGCGTTCACAATCCTGCGCAGCGCCAGGTTTTGCTGCGCGCGCAGGATCTTCTTGTTGGTCTCGCTCGTGAGGGCGAGCCAAGCTGGGGCGGCATACGTGATGAGCGGGCGGATGTACGTTTTGTACACGCCCAGCTTGACACGCAGCGGGAGGCGGGACGAGAGCACTGGACGGAGCAGCGCGCGGGCCGTTCTGCCCTTAGCGGCGACCTGGCGGACGTGACTACCCATGGACAGTCGACGATCGATGGTTATCCCTAGGTACTTGACCTGGGACGACCAATCGATGTCGACTCCGTGCAGTCGGAGGGGTGGTGGGAGGTGCGCACTGCCGGCAAGCAGCGCCTGCGTCTTGCCCACGTTCACCGACAACCGCCATTTCGACAGCCATTCGGGAAGCAGATCCAGCACGCGCTGCATTTTGACGGCCGCGTGCCTCGCATTCAGCGAGGAGCAAATGTACGCGGCGTCGTCAGCGTACAGCGCGAGTGTGCATTCCTGCGTCGTGGGGATGTCGTCGGTGTAGCGTGTGTAGCAGACAGGCGAGACACAGCTGCCTTGCGGCACGCCCGCCGCTATCGGTCGGGCGCTTGATAGGGCACCTTCGACCACCACCTTAAACGTCCTGTCCGAGAGGAAGGAGGAGACCACCTTGATGACGCGACGGGGCGCGTCTGTCAGCGACATTTTGTATTTCAGACCGGCGTGCCAAACACGGTCGAATGCTTTTTCCATGTCGAGAAGTACTGCAACTACTAAATAAGTAGTAGTACTACTAAATAAGTACATGCTCTCTCTTGTTCAGAGTCGACGCAAGCAGGTGCAGTACTCTCGACAGCTGGAGCGTCGTGCTATGTTCCGAGCGGAACCCGAACTGTTCCGCACGAGGCGTCATGTGCGGTGTTAGGTGTCGCAACAGGAGTTGTTCAAACACCTTCGAGATGGTGGAGAGCAGCGTAATGGGCCGATAGCTCTCCGGCTTCAGTACGTTCTTGTTCGCCTTGGGCAGCATTATGACGCGCCCTTCCTTCCAGCGCTTGGGAAAGGCCCCCGTGCCCAGTATCGCCGTATACAGGCGCGCCAAGGCTGCTACCATACGGAACGGCAGGTGGCGCAGCGCTGCATTGGTGATACCGTCCGCCCCAGGGGCCTTTTTCAGCTTGGTCCTAAGGATGGCGCGTCTAACTGCGCCAGGCGACAAGAAGATTGGGTCTTCATCGGAGGCTATCGGCATTTCGAAGTAGTCTCGAAGGTGCCTCTCGACTGATGCGACATGGTCGTGCTCGTCAGTCGGGTTCGGCTGGAACTGACGCTCCAGGTGCTCGGCAAAGATTTCCGCACGGTCTGATGCGGCGTATCTCGGCGCCCCGTCGCTATGGAGCAGCGGGCGCGCCGGAGCTGGGGTCGATGTGACCTGCCGGCAAAGCCTGTGGATTGCCGGCCAGTCGCCCTCGGTCGACTCTATGTAGGACTCCCAGCTCTCGGCATTATGCTGCTGAAGCTTGGCCCTTGCCTTTTCCGCAAGACGGTTTAATTGTGTCTTCATAGTTGGGCATTTGGTGATGAGCCACTGTTTGCGTAGGCGCCTAGTTTGGGCGACCATTTCGCGAATGTGGCGTGGCAGGGGCCTACGTAGCAGCCCCTGCGAATGCGTTAATGTTGTTGTCGCCTGCTCGTAGGCGCGTTGGACGCAAACAGTGACCTCACCCGCCATCCTGTCCACGTCTGCGGCGGTGGCAATGGGCCAAGTTGGTGTGGTGGTCTCCAGCGCTTCCTGGAAGAGATTCCAGTCCGTCTTGCGACGTGGCGCTGGGGGCGGAAGTCGAGCTGGCATAGCTGACAGGACGACGAGAACAGGCTGATGATCTGACAGCATCTCGTCGTCCAGTACTTGCTGGGCGATCTGGCAATTTAGGCCCTTGTGCACCATGATGTCCAGCACGTCCGGTGCAAACATGTGGGCATCTGGATAGTGCGTCGGTGTTTCCGGGCCGGACACCACGTAATTGTGGGCCTCCGCGTCCGCGAAGAGTCGTCTACCCCTGGTGGTTGTGGTCCGGGAGTTCCACGCTGGGTGCTTGCAGTTCAGGTCGCCTGCAAGGACAGTTGGGTGTTGCGACCGATACATCAGGGCCCTCAGCTCTACCACGTCAAAGGGAGCCGAGGGCGGGACGTACACCGCGTAGACGTCAATGTCCTCGCCGGCGACGTGCAGTTGCACACCCAGCGCGTAAAAGGTCTTGGGCTGCGTCGGAGGTAATGGTTGGTGGACGACTCTTCGCTTGACCAGTATCGCCAGACCGCGATAAATAATGCCAGCGTTCGACTTTTCGTCCTGGCGATAAGTGAAATACCCCGGGAACCTAACCTTATCGGCGGGTCCCAGGAGCGTCTCACTTATGAGCGCCACGTCGATCTCCTGCTCCTTAAGGAGGAGGCGGAATGGGGCGACCTTGCTCCTCAGGCCGCGGGCGTTCCAGTGGATGATCCTCAACGACTTAGCCATGGTAGAGCGTAAGTAGTTCGGCCAAGCCGTCGAGGATTACCAGCTCCGCGTCCTGTCCCTCTCTAATGGCCTTGATGAGGTCCATTAGTAATTTGATGGCGCAGGCTGTAAATTCCTTTTTACGCTCGCGCTCCTCTTGAGTTGGAGCGCGAGGTGGTTTCTGTTGTTGTTGTTGCTGACTATGCGCAGCGGAAGCATTAGGTGTGGGCTTTTGGTTGGCCGCCACAGGGGCGGCGCCTTTGGGATGTGCGCGCTGTGCCTTCGTAGCGACTTGTGCTGCCGTCTGCTGAGATTCAGCAACAACAACAACCGGTCGCGATGTGGCCTGCGCCTGGGATGGAGCTGGGTCGGGGCCGGAAACGCTCGTGGCAGGGGGGGGGGTGGACTTCTTCCCTTTCTTCCCCTTCCCCCCTCGTTTCCTCCTTCTCCGCCCCCCGGAGGTGGCAGCGTCTTGGTTGGCGGGCCCATTAGCTGCCGCCATCAATGAGGCGCTGGGTGCCTCATGTTAGTTAGCGGGCGCCGCCGGGCCCGCTGCTGCGGGTCGCCGGCTCTGCTGCCGCGTGATGGCGGCAGTGCCCGCTCTTTTGGCCTTCATCTCCCTGATGAAGACCGGGCATTTCGAGTTGCACGCCGGGTGGGGACCCGCGCAATTGGCGCAGGTGGCCGGATCCGAGCGTGGGCGTGGGCAGTCTCTTGCGGCGTGGTTATCGCCGCACCTCACGCATTTGAGCGGGCGGTGGCACTGGTGCGAGCTATGCCTAAATTGCTGGCACCGGTGGCACTGGGCGGGCCCTTGCTTGCCCCTCCACGCCTCTATCTTGACACCACGCATATATAAAAAGGTCGTGGTGTCGTATATTTTACGGAAGTCAGGCGTCCTTTTGAGCACTGCATGAAATATGCAGCCGGGTCTATCTTCGCGCGCACTTATATTGCGCACGTACTCCGGCTCATATCCATGCAGGCGGAGTTCCTCTTCAATCTCTTCTGGTAGGGTCTCTGCGGGCAGCCCGCGAATGGCGACCTTTACGCTACGCTCCGCTGGCAGCGAGTAGGCGAACCAGGATAGTCCGCTCGACCTCTCCAAGTCGGTGAGGTACCGCTGGACCACCCTATACTCACCCTCCGATTCGGGTAAGAACCGAATGCCGCCCTGGTATGGGCGGGCATTCGGAGGGTGCCCCAGCTTGGCACTCACCGCTCTGAAGTGAGCGGTCCAGTCTGGCAGTCTCTCCACTATCAGCGGAGGGTAGCGCTGCGTCTTCTTCTTCTTATTGGTCGCGTCCTCTTTGGGAGGCGCCGCGGGTGCTGCAGGTGGAGTCAATTCCTGTGTGGGCGAGGGGCACGCCGAAACGGCGGTAGTAGGCTGCCCCGCTCCGCCAGAACCACGCGGAGGGCGCTGCGGTAGTGGCGGTTCGAGGCAGTACCTCTTGGCCTCCTCGTCCTCCTCGTCATCGTCCGGGCTTCTCGGGCGGCGCTGGGGCCTGGGCTCGAGCGAGAACTCGTACCCGAACCCCAGCGTGTCCATGGGGCTAGTGGGGCAGTCGACGTCCGGTGAGCCGGGTCGGTCGGGCGTATCCGCGGACACGTCGCGACGACCGGCAAGTGAACCCCCGGATGAGACCGACATGTCCGACCCTTGACGGGAGGAGCATGCCGAGCGCATAGCGGGGGAGTCCTGGGCGGAGCCCCTCGGTGGTGGAGGGGAGCAGAAAGAAAATTCACTTACTGCTTTGGGTGTGGTGGCAGCTGCGGTCGAGCTCGCAAGCGGCGGGCAGCGGGCGACGCTGTGCGGCGAGCCGTGGCCGCGTACGATGCCGCAGGCTTGCTGTTGTCACGCGTCGCCTCACTCTGCGCAGGCGGGGCGGTGGCGTGACGGCCGGCGACCGATGCCGTTAACGGTGCGGGGTGCACCGCAGCGCGCGCAGAAGGCGCAGCGGCGGCGGGTGCACTGTGCACGACAGCATGGGGCGTCGGCGCGGGTGTCGGTTGTGCGGGCTGGGCGGGCGCTGCAGGGCGCGCCGGGGGTGCGGCGGAGGGGCGTGCACTCGCGGTTCTC
The DNA here is from genome assembly GCA_947386135.1 of Melanchra persicariae. NCBI lineage: Eukaryota > Metazoa > Arthropoda > Insecta > Lepidoptera > Noctuidae > Melanchra > Melanchra persicariae. Next base: position 4,150,974 of record OX376673.1, on the reverse strand, counting down.
CCAGCCTGTTTAGGTGCAGACTGGGAATCGGACGCGGGCAGCGCCGCGGGGCGCGCATGTTGCGTAGCGGAGCGCGGGGACTGCGCCCCGGGGCGCGCAGTTGTGGCGGCGGGCACACTCGTCGATGGCACTAGTGGTGCCGCCTGGCGAGCGGTCGCGGTATCGGTCGGTACTAGTGCAGCCGCCTGGCGGGCGGCCGCGGAACTACCCGACGGTTGCATTGGTGCACGTGGTGCCGCCTGGCGGGCGGCCGAGGTAGCACCAACCGGAGGTACCGGTGGCGCTGCCTGGCGGACGGGCGCGGAAGCGCTCGTCCCCGGCGCAGCGGAGCGCACGGCGGGAGCGGCGGCGCGCACAGAGTGTGCGCGGCTGGTTACGGCGGGCCCCGGGGCCTGGATCGGCACGGGGCGAAACGCCGGAGGGCGTACCGTGACGGCCGGTTGCCGGCTCGACGACGGCGTCGGCGAAACGCGCGCAGTCGACGGCGGCGTCGTTGGGCCGGTGGTGGTCGTCCTTATTTGGGCTGGAGCGGCTGGTGGAGCACCGGGCGTCGGGTCCCCGATGTGCGGGAGCGACGTCGTCCGGTCCCCCATCGGACGGTCAGGAGCAGTGCCGGCGTCGTGCCCCAAGGAGCTACGACTCGGCATCTTCTTGGGCGGCATGTGGGTAGTTGAATATTTTTTTTAATTTGTTTTTGTCGCGGAGCCCCCGTGACCGCGACGGTGTGTCGCCACACCGGGCAGACGACGGGGCGGCCTCCTCTGTGTGCTGCCCCAGGTGAAGTAGGTCCTCACTCACGACAACACACAGAACAAACCGAGGTAGGCAGGTCCGAACGGGTTAAAAGTACACTCGCGAGCGCAGACGAGCGCACTGGATTGGCTCCGGGCGAATCCCCTGTGCGCACAACGTGGTGGAAGTCGCTACGCCCCCGCAAGGGGGCGTGGCGAGCGGTCACGGGACTTTCATCCCCTGTCCGCGGGAGCACTCCGGGGTCCGTAAATACGGGCCCGTCGTTGTGTTGCCAGCTGTTGGCGACAGATGGTGGCGTGCGCCTGCCAAATAAAAATAGCAACGCACGCCTATGTGTAACTGAGTGTTGTATGTACTGCAGGCGCGCCGCGGCACTGTTTACGTACGGTGCCGCTTCTTCACGACACCCCGGCGGTCAGTCCCCGCCGAGTGAGACCCCCAGTGACCTGGGAGAGGCCCAGCGAGAACGACCAGCGACGAGGATGACGACTTCAGCCAAATCGGTTCAGCCGTTCTTGAGTTATAAAAAGTGTAACTAACACGACTTTCTTTTATATAGATAAATATACTTATAGATACCATGTATACGAAGGGCTCATGATTATAACAGCTGCACGCTTCGATCTTCGAGGAAAAGCAACAGACCAACGCAACTCTCGCCGAGGTCGGTCTGTGGATGCCTGACCAGCGACCATCCCTTGCATAGCGAAACTGCTGTGCTTCCGAAAGCACGTCACATTATGTAAACATGGTCAGTCGTTACAGTTTATGGGCGAATTTCAACAAGTGCCATTTTTTTATCATATCGGTGAACTTTTTCATTTATATTTTTTTTGTATATTTTTCAGGTTGTATCTCAGACCAACAAAAAAAGGTAGACGGCGCACTGCGAACATCAAAGATGAAGCCATCTTTTTATCTATGTGTGTCTCGAAGGGTTGCCATTTTTTATTTTTTTTCCCTATAACTTGGGAAATAATATTTGATGGGTAAGCTAATGTTGTGCAAGTCAGCACAAGTAAGACATTGTTGAGTATGGTATTGTAACTTAATTTTTTAGAAAGATCTATACATAAAAAACAATTTTTTACATCACATGCCTACATTCAATTATGTAAGATAAGTTATAAAAGGTTGTCGAAGCGTAACAAGCGTAAGTCATTATGTAAATTGTTTTAAAATAAAATAGGTAATCATATTTTTAACCAACTTTAATAAATTAAAAAAGACCACCATAACAAAATCACTGACTAAAGAAAAAGTAGGTAATATCAAGATAAAACATAACAACAGAACAATGACGTGTAAATGTTATGTTTAACATGCTTACAAAATAAATATTATTTATCATGAACAAATAAAGTCTTTTTCAACACATTTGCTCAAAAAAATGCATTTACGAAGACTGTATACATTATTCGAAAGTTAAATATAACGCACCACACAATGGAACGTGCGGTAAAATAGGTACTCTCACCTAAGTACATATTTTACCGCATACTCCGTTGAATAGCGCGCGCCGTACGTATCCTTTACAGTTTTTTTTTAATTTACTTATAGGAGTATAAATAAGTACGAGAATAAAATATAAGCTGAATGATTGAACCTACTTGGAAGCGCTTTTGCACAATACTTTCGTCTCAATTTAATGAGTGGAAAAGAGACGAAAGATGTAGTTCTATTTGCAAATTCGCGCTATTTTCATACTACAAACGTCAAAGATTGTTGCGACTTTCCGACTATTTAAAAACAAAAAGTTTTTTTCATTACCTATTGTACTGTTTTCTCGCAAATGTGTTGAAAAACTTCAAATCTAAAATATTGTATACATTAAAAAAAAAGAAAATAATAATATAACTCGAAGAAAGAAATCATATATATTTGTTTAATCGAATGGGGAAATATTAAATCGTATTATGGCAACCCTCACACTTAATGTCACTGCTTTCGTTTGTTGACGTTTTTGTTCCAAGTAACCTAAAATTCATAGTTAATTTATAATAAAAGCTATGTTATTTCAAGTACTCACAAGTGAAAAGTGATTCTGTGAGACTTTTTATGTAATTTGCTATTGTTTTTACAAATTTTTACTACACAGGAAGGCATAATTATATTTTTCTATTAATATTTTCTAGACGACGGCTCGTGACGTACTAAGAGCGATGAGCATGGTTTTAGTGTAGGTGTGTGGGTGAGCTTGTGTATTTACTTGAAGGAGCACGGTTTTGTGGCTTCACTCTTGATGTTCGCGGTGCGCTGTCTACCTTTTTTTGTTGGTCTGAGGGTTGTATGTAATCTTTGGGATATTAAATATCCCCAAATCACAGACCAACAAAAAAGGTAGACAGCGCACCGCGAACATCAAAAGTGAAGCCACTAAACAGTGCTCCTTCAAGTAAATACACAAGCTCACCCACACACCTACACTAAAACCATGCTTATCGCTCTTAGTACTTCACGAGCCGTCGTCTAGAAAACATTAATAGAAAAATATAATTATGCCTTCCTGTGTAGTAAAAATTTGTAAAAACAATAGCAAATCACATAAAAAGTCTCACGGAATCACTTTTCACTTGAAATAACATCGTTTTTATTATAAATTAACTATGAATTTTAGGTTACTTGGAACAAAAACGTCAACAAACGAAAGCAGTGACATTAAGTGTGAGGGTTGCCATAATACGATTTAATATTTCCCCATTCGATTAAACAAATATATATGATTTCTTTCTTCGAGTTATATTCCTATTTTCTTTTTTTAATATATAAAATACTAGCTTCTACCAGCGGCTTCGCCCGCGTGAATATCGGAAATAGGAAGGTTTCCTGATTTGTATCGTACATTTTTTACTCAGGAAACACCTACCCTACCCTACACTACCCTACCCTACCATACCCTACACTACCCTACCTTACAGCTACCCTACACCTACCCTAACACTTACCCTACACCTACCCCACACCTACCCTACACCTACCCTGCACCTACCCTACACCTACCCTACACTTTCCCTACACCTACCTACCGTACACCTACCCTATACCTACCCTATACCTACCCTACACCTACCCTAACCAGCCCAAAAGATACTATGTCATGTTTCTGGTCTCCTGGTACTTGATGTTTCTGGTCTCCTGGTACTTGTGAATCTGAAGTACTAAGGCAGCAGCGGCTCTGAGTTTCCACTTCCTCCTCAGTCTCCATTAATCCATGCCACTTACCGGGATAAAAAGTAGCCTATTTTTTATTCCAGGATATGAACTACATGTGTGCCAAATTTCATCCAAATCCCTTCAGCCGTTTTTGCCTGATTGTTACACAAACATACAAACATACAAACATACAAACATACAAACATACAAACATACAAACATACAAACATACAAACATACAAACATACAAACATACAAACATACAAACATACAAACATACAAACATACAAACATACAAACATACAAACTTACAAACATACAAACATACAAACATACAAACTTTCACCTTTATAATATTAGTAGGATTTTAGATTTGAAGTTTTTCAACACATTTGCGAGAAAACAGTACAATCCTACTAATATTATAAATGTGAATGTTTGTATGTTTGTATGTTTGTATGTTTGTATGTTTGTATGTTTGTGTTTCAATCAGGCAAAAACGGCTGAAGGGATTTGGATGAAATTTGGCACACATGTAGTTCATATCCTGGAATGAGACATATGCTACTTTTTATCCCGGTAAGTGCCATGGATCAATGAAGACTGAGGAGGAAGTGGAAATTCAGAGCTGCTGCTTCCTTAGTACTACAGATTTACAAGTACCAGAAGACCAAAAACATCAAGTACCAGGAAACCAGAAACATGTCATAGTATTTTTTGGACTGGTTAGGGTAGGTGTAGGGTAGGTGTAGGGTAGGTGTAGGGTAGGTGCAGGGTAGGTGTAGGGTAGGTGCAGGGTAGGTGTAGGGTAGGTGTAGTGTAGGTGTAGCGTAGTTGTAGGGTAGGTGTAGGGTAGGTGTAGAGTAGGTGTAGTTACAATACAAATCAAGAAACCTCCCTATTTCCGATTTTCACGCGGGCGAAGCCGCTGGTAGAAGCTAGTAGGTAATGAAAAAAACTTTTAGTTTTTAGATAGTCAGAAAGTCGCAACAATCTTTGACGTTTGTAGTATGAAAATAGCGCGAATTTGCGAATGGAACTACATCTTTCGTCTCATTTTCTCTTTAGTATTAAATTGAGACAAACGTATTGTGCAAAAGCGCTTCCAAGTAGGTTCAATCATTCAGCTTAATATTTTATTCTCGTACTTATTTATACTCCTATAAGAAAATTAAAAAAAAAAACTGTAAAGGATACGTACGGCGCTATTCAACGGAGTATGCGGTAAAATATGTACTTAGGTGAGAGTACCTATTTTACCGCACATTCCATTGTGTGGTGCGTCATATTTAACTTTTTTTTGAGCAAATGTGTTGAAAAAGACTATTTGTTCATGATAAATAATATTTATTTTGTAAGCATGTTAAACATAACATTTACACGTTATTGTTTCGTTTGTTATGTTTTATCTTGATATTACCTACTTTTTCTTTAGTCAGTGATTTTGTGATGGTGGTCTTTTTCAATTTATTAAAGTTGATTAAAAATGTAATTACCTATTTTATTTTAAAACAATTTACATAATGACTTACGCTTGTTACGCTTCGACAACCTTTTAAAACTTAACTAGTTTACATAATTGAATGTAGGTATGTGTGATGTAAAAATTTGTTTTTTAAGTATAGATCTTTCTAAAAAACTAAGTTACAATACCATACTCAACAATATCTTACTTGTGCTGACTTGCACAATATTAGCTTACCCATAAAATATTATTTCCCAAGTTATAGGGAAAAAAAAATAAAAAATGGCAACCCTTCGAGACACACATAGATAAAAAGACGGCTTCATCTTTGATATTCGCAGTTTTAGTCCGGTTAAGCAGTTAATATCCCACGTGTGTTAACTTGCTAGTGGTCATACCTAAAAAAAAAAAAAAAAATGATATTCGCAGTGCGCCGTCTACCTTTTTTTGTTGGTCTGAGCCCCAAATTTAATATCATCAACGTATCATTTAAGACTAAGGAGAAAATTCAGTTCGAATTCTGGTTTCCACCGATGTGACAAACCGGCACCGATTATTTTTTCTGTACACCGATATGATAAGTTTATCCACCGAAAAGATGTACATGTCCAGCGATATGATAATCTATCCACCTTTGAACATCAAAAAGGAAATAGTTAGTAGGTACCTATATATTTTTACAAGGGTGACTTAGAACTGAAGACCTGAACTGAGGGTTTTTTTTTTATTTATGAATGAGCTAACTCTTGACCTCGATCATGCCTGATGGAAAGCGATAGATGAGGTCCATGATGAAGCGAGCGGGCCCAGAAGATGCCTTGAGGCACTGGTACTCCCACGCGTCGACGAAACACAGCAGACTGCTTGACGCCGAACTCCGGTGGGAGGGTTGGTCGCGAACCAGGCGGGCGTTAGCCCTACCACCGCAAGGGAAGGATTGGCCAGTCTTATAAGGTGTTAGGTGAGACTGTCCAGGATGCGCCGAGCGCTCGGTTCAGTTGAGTGTCAGATGGAACAAATTGCGCTACACGAGGAGGCTCCTTCACATCCAAAGAGAACTGAGTTCTTAGAAATCCAATTAAAATATTTTTTCGAAATTATTTACCTATTTTATTTACTTTCTTCTTTTCTTTTTTTATTATAATTACTATAGGTACTTAGAATTAAAAAAAAATAATTTTAACTTTTTTTTACATATTTTTTCCGTATGTCTGTATACGAAATTGCGGCCCTAAGATGACCCACTGACCCGTATTTTTTCTTTCCTGTGACTTTCCAGTGGTGTTGTTAGGTATACGTATAGTTAGACTGGAAGCCGACCCCAATGTACTTAGTTGAGATAAGGCTAGGAACATACTTTCTTTATTACCCGACTGCGCAACGCAAAGGAGAGCAATGTGTTTATCAGCCAATTTACGTATGTGTGTATGTTACTTCCTTTTTGACATTTGAAGCGATGTCCGTGACTACCGCAGGACCACGAACCCCAATCTCTTCCATATTTGGTAAAATATGAAAACGAAATTAGCTTTGATTCCTTTTCCATACTAAATCTCCGAGTAGGTATAACCCGACTAAGTAACAGAGTTTATATAAAATTATAGATACTGAACTGTAAAGGTCTCTGCACACAGCGGGCGCGGCGCTTTATTAAAATTAAATTACTATTCCGACATCAATAAATTTATGTGTACAAGTGTACATCTCCTAAAAAGCTCTTGACTACTTAATTTGGTTGGGTTATAAGCGGAGACTTAGTATGGAAAAGTAATGAAAGCCGATTTCTCTTAAAATACAACACTTAGGAATATAATTTTTTGGTCACTACTATGACTTCTTTAGGAGTACGAATTTTTGTATTTAATTTAATTTTAAGTTTAACACCGTGACTACCGCCACCCCACCAATGGCATGGTATATCTCGTAAACTACTGGAGCACTAATTGTTCACGCGCAGGAGTGCGGGGCGCGGGACGCTCGGCCGCCATCTCCCTACTCCCTACAATTGTGCCTATAAAGGTGCGGTACCGCGGTGAAAACGGGGTCTACGTCTGCTATCCCTTGCATTGTATAGTTGCCTCGTATTTTTAATCCATAATATTGTAAAAGTGAAAAGCAAGTACGTACAATAAACGTCTAAAATCGTCTCCGAGTATCTATTTCAGCTCCTATCAACACAGACCCAATATAAGCCTAAACATTTTTTGGTGCCGTGACCAGGATATTCAGGAATAAAAAGGCATTAATGAAGGACAAAGTCAAGGAATCCAAGGATAAAGGGAAGAGAGAGTTATATCAAGGAATTTCCAAACGCCACGAGGCGAGGTGAGCCCGTTCCATTTTTTCCTTCCTACCTACCTACCTACTTATTCCAATCGTGTGCAGTAAAACATATTTGGAAAGTATTGTTTAAGTTCCTGATATCCTTTTGCAATTAATTCAATTAACACAACGTAGGATTGATTGGTCGTATTAGAAACAATGTCTCAAGCTTCCAGGAAACTTGCAGATCCTATAAAAAAGAGAAGTTATATAAAGGGTAGATTGACAATTTTTAAAGGTTACATAGAGGACATTGCAAATTTAGAGAAATTAACGGATCAGCAAATTTCCGAGTTAAGGTTAAGATTGTCCAAACTAGAAGCATGTTTTTCCACTTTCGATGACTTACAATCTGAAATTGAAATAGAATCGGAAAATCCAGAGGAACAAATGAAGATTCGTTCCGAGATTGAAGGGCAATTTTATTTATTAATTTCTCAAGGTCAGTGTATTTTAGAGAAAATAGAAGAATATAACCTTAGAAGGAAAAGTCTGGCCCATCCAACGGTAAAGCAAAGCGGTAGTTTCGAAAGTGCGAATTCATTTTCTAGTTCAATAAAATTACCCACGATTAAATTACCAACATTCGATGGTAATTATAGTCAATGGTTAGAGTACAGAGATACATTCGAGGCATTAATTCATAAAAATGATTGTATTGAAACAATAAATAAGTTCCATTACTTGCGATCGTCATTAGAGGGTAGCTCAGCTTTGATAATTAAATCCTTAACATTTAGTTCTGATAACTATCGTGTAGCGTGGGACTTGTTATGTGAAAGATATAATAATAAACGCCTTCTTATAAGTAATCACATGAAGTCATTATTTAATATGGAAAACATAAATAAGGAGTCTGATAAATCACTGCGTCATATAATTGATAATGTAACTAGAAATTTAAGAGGTTTAAAGACGTTAGACCAACCTGTAGATCATTGGGATACCATTATCATCCATTTAACAGTGAATAAACTGGATAATTCAACGAGTAGAAGGTGGGAGGAACATAAAAGTTCATTAGGAGAGGTTCCTACCCTCGATGAGTTTTTTAAGTTTTTACGCGATCGAGCGGATGTACTAGAAGCGGCGAGGCCAAGTAAATTGAATATTAAAGGTGAGAAGGCAGCTAGTTTTGTCGCATCCTCGCAAGCAAACAGTAACCGTAATTTTAATAATAACTGTGTCATTTGTAATCAAGATCATCGCCTATTTGAATGTACGAAGTTTATTTCTATGAGTTTGGATGAAAGAAACAATGTTGTTTCTAAGAATAAATTATGTATTAACTGTTTTAAACCGGGTCACCGGGCTTATAACTGCAAATCATTCGGTTGTAAAATTTGCAAATATAAACATAACGCATTATTGCATAGAAATAGACCTCAATCCGAAGACACTAGTAAAAAGGTGAGTTCGACCCAAGACGTCACTACGGTTACGTCACATTCGACGTCGTCCGTCGGAGTTGTGGCTGGATGCGACCCGCCACCTACTCAGCTGCCGGCCGCCGCCGCCGCGGGCTGCGATGTGACCACGCGGTATGGGCCGCCAGGCGCGGAACCGGTTTCGTTATCAACGCTTGCTACTCAATACGTTCTTTTATCGACCGCGCTTGTCAAAGTTTTTAGCGAAACGAAAAATAAGTATTATGTAGCACGCGTATTGTTGGATTCGGGTAGTCAAATATCATTAGTAACGGAAAGTTTTTGTAAGAAACTGGGATTACCTTGCAAACGGATAGATCATAACTTTAATATTAATGGTATAGGAAATACTAAATTAAAATTAGTAGAAAGTAGTAACTTTGTGATAAACTCATTGCATAATAATTTTTCCGTAGAAGTTAATTGTATGATTCTACCTAGAATTACTAATATGTTGCCAAGTGTAAAGGTAAATGCAAATAAATTGAATATTCCGGGTGACATATTAGTGGATTTAGCAGATAGCAGATTTCATGAGCCCTCTGAGGTAGATATATTGATAGGAGCCGATTTGTTTTGGGAACTTGTAACCGGTCAACAAGTAAAATTAGGTAAAGGTCTTCCCACACTGCAGAGTTCTAAGTTAGGTTGGCTTGTTACGGGTCCCGTGGATATATGTATACCTAAATATGAAGCAAAATGTAATTTAGCTCGAAATATTAGTGAACAGTTGGAGAAATTTTGGAAGGTTGAGGAAGTTAGTATAGATCAAATACCGATGAGTACCGAAGAAGAATTTTGTGAAAAACACTTTGTAAAAAATATGTATAGAACTGAAAATGGTAGATTTTGTGTAAAAATGCCTTTCCACACTTCTCCTTCTGTATTGGGAGACTCCTATGTAAAGGCAAAATCTCGTTTAATGAATTTGGAGAAAAGGTTTAAAAAACAGCCTAACGTAAAATGTAGTTATGTAGATTTTATAAATGAATACGAACAATTGAATCACTTATCGGTGAGTTGCAGACCCCCGTTTGCATGTTATTTACCGCATCACCCTATTATTAGGGAAAGGAGTGAGACAACTAAACTTCGGGTTGTATTTAATGCCTCCGAGAAAACTAGTACCGGGTATTCGTTGAATGACATACAAATGGTGGGACCGGTGATTCAGGACGACTTATTTAGTATATTGCTCAGATTTAGACAACATAATTATGTTTTGACCTCAGACATTGAAAAAATGTATAGACAAATATTAGTTTCTGAGAGTCAAAGGCATTTGCAAATGATATTATGGAGGGAGAACGAGCATGAACCAGAAAAACATTTAAAATTAAATACTATTACTTACGGAACCGCTTCGGCGCCGTACTTAAGTACTCGTTGTCTGTTACAACTAGCGCATGAGTGTGAGAATCCAGAGGTTAAGGAGATAATTAAGCACGATTTTTTCATGGACGATTTATTAACGGGTCATCAGACGGAGGAAGGGTTAAATCGTATTTGCAGATTAATTACTAAATCGTTAAGTTCAGCCTGTTTTAATTTGCGAAAATTCCGATCGAATGCAAATCAATTGTTTGTAGAGAATAAATTAAATGAAGTACAAGAACTTACCGAATTTAAAACAGATACCAGTACTTTAGGGTTAGCATGGTCACCTCAATCTGATTTGTTTAAATTTTCAGTACAAGTAGATATGCATGAACAAATCACAAAACGAAATATATTATCTTCTATTGCAAAAATATTTGACTTATTAGGTCTTTTAAGTATATTTATTGTTAAGGCTAAGTTAATCTTACAAAGGCTATGGTTATGCAAATTAGAATGGGATGACCCAGTAGATGAAGAAATAAAAAAAATGTGGTATAATTTCATAAAAAATGTAAATTCCCTTAGTTGTATAGAGGTACCTAGACATGTGATATGTAAAAATGCATTGAATATTGAAGTTCATATTTTTTCTGATGCGTCGGCATGTGCATATGGGTCATGTGTTTATGTGCGTTCTCTGAATCAGAGCGGAGAAATTCATGTACAGTTACTTTGTTCTAAATCAAGGATCGCCCCATTAAAAGGTTTAACAATTCCTAAACTCGAGTTATGCGGCGCGCTGTTGTCCGCCGAGTTAGGGAATAAGGTGACTCACTCCTTACGATGTGCTATTTCTCGTTGTGTGTACTGGACAGACTCGATGATAGTGCTTGGTTGGTTGCGTACATCGCGCGCTACTCCAAAGCAATTAAAAGTATTTGTTGCAAATCGCGTAAACAAAATTAATTGTTTAACTAAGAATTGTGAATGGCGATACGTACCAACCAACCACAATCCAGCTGATAATATTTCTCGCGGAGTAGATCAGATGAATAATAAAGTACAAACCTTGTGGTGGAGTGGTCCTCAATTTTTATCCTTAGCTGAATCAAATTGGCCTAATGTGGGTAACCATAAGTTAAATAGTATAACGTTACCAGAAATGAAGCAGGTAGGCTCATTAGTAAATTATGTAAACGTAAACAACGCGTTAATCGAATTTGAGCGTTATTCTAAACTGTATAAGGTACAACGTACAATGGCCTACGTACTTAGATTTGTTAAGAATTGTAGAATTAAGGTAATACAAAATAGACTTACTTGCAGTTATTTAACGGCTGATGAATTAAATTATAGCTTAATGTATTTGGTTAAGTTTGCGCAGTTAGATGCATTTAGTGATGAATATAATAGATTATTGAATAATAAGCCGTTACATAACAAGAGTAAAATTTTATCGCTTAGCCCCTTCTTGGATTTACAATTTAATGTAATACGTGTAGGAGGTCGCCTTAGGAACTCGCCTCTTTTGTATGAAAGAAAGCATCCTTTAGTTTTAGATTATAAACATAAATTAACGAGGCTTATCTTTGAAAATGAACATAAAAGGTTGTTTCATGCTGGCCCTCAGTTAGTATTATCAGCAGTAAGGGAAAACTATTGGGTTGTAAATGCAAGAAAGGTGGCTAGGAGTGTAGTTAAGAATTGTATAGTATGTAAGCGATTTAAATTTACGCCTATAGTCCCAATTATGGGCAACTTACCCAAACAGCGATTGAATCCAGGGACGCCTTTCGAAACCACGGGAGTTGATTTGGCGGGTCCCTATTTCATAACCGATAGGAAAGGTCGCGGTTGTAAAATAAGTAAATGTTATATGGGTTTATTTGTTTGTTTTACTACGAAGGCACTACACTTAGAAGTTGTGAGCGACCTAAGTACCGAAGCATTTCTGTTGTCTCTCAGGAGATTCATTTCACGGCGCTCGAAACCTTGTTTAATATGTTGTGATAATGCGACCAATTTCCTAGGTGCCAGTAATGAACTGAATAAATTTTTATTAGTAAATAAGGATAAATTAACTGAATTTTGTTCTAATGAAGGCATGAAGTTTGCATTTATTCCCCCCTATGCTCCGAATTTTGGAGGGTTATGGGAGGCCGGGGTAAAATCAGCCAAGTTCCATTTAAAAAGGATATTGGGGAACAGGCACTTAACATATGAGGAACTCTCAACTTTATTTTGCCAAGTAGAAGCTGTATTAAATTCCCGACCTTTATGTCCCATGTCATCCGACCCCAATGATTTCCATCCCCTGACTCCCGGGCACTTTCTCGTCGGCAAGCCGCTGGTAGCTCTTCCCTCTCCAGTGTTGACAGACGTTAACTGTAACCGACTCCACAGATATGAGCTATTGGAACAGATGAGGCAGCATTTCTGGATGAGATGGCAACGCGAATACACAAGTGAGCTTCAGCACCGTACCAAATGGCGCAACCCTGATGTCACATTACGTATTGGAGATATGGTCATAATCAAGGAAAATAACCTGCCGCCCTTAAAATGGAAAATCGGACGTATACAAGCCCTACACATGGGTAACGATGGTGTATCCAGAGTAGCTGATGTGAGGACGGCTAGTGGCACGGTGCGGCGAGCTATCAATCGCCTGTGCCCGTTGTTGAGCCTGAAGGACTGAGGACGGACAGTTGAAGGTGCGACCTTCAACGGGGGGAGTATGTTCACGCGCAGGAGTTCGGGGCGCGGGACGCTCGGCCGCCATCTCCCTACTCCCTACAATTGTGCCTATAAAGGTGCGGTACCGCGGTGAAAACGGGGTCTACGTCTGCTATCCCTTGCATTGTATAGTTGCCTCGTATTTTTAATCCATAATATTGTAAAAGTGAAAAGCAAGTACGTACAATAAACGTCTAAAATCGTCTCCGAGTATCTATTTCAGCTCCTATCAACACAGACCCAATATAAGCCTAAACACTAATTTTAAATTTTGGGTACTAATTCTATCTTGAAGGGTACTAATTTTCTATGTAGGTTCGAGAAAAACGGCAAGCTCTTGAAACATGTAATCGACATTCATTCTGCTGAACGACCGCACGAAAGTTTTCATCTTTGATTTCTTGGTATTTACAAATGTTTCAGTTCTGTTTTTTTTTAAAAATGAACCACATTTAAGGGTATTAATTATTTGTAAACTTAGAATAGCTGTAGCAGGCCCCCTTTTTCTGCGCTCATGGTGGTCCTGCTGAAAGAAGCGTGACTATCGCTGGACAACCTTCAAAGTCGTTTTTTCGAAAATTGAGGTATCAATTTTGTTGTTCGAGTATCAATTGAGTTCTAATTATTTACCAAATATGGCAGCGATTGGCGTTCGTGGTCCTGCGGTAGTCACGGACATCTTTAAGCGACTAGTCTGATATCAAACATCGATAATCGCCAATCATGAGACCGTACCCTTTTTGTAAACAAAATAGAAAAATGTTAACTCTAACGAACACCTCCACAATAAATACAAAATGAAAATGACTTACCAGAAACTCCTTTCACGGATGGTTGGCGCTCGAAGGCTGACTCCCGGCACCGTCACTCGAAACTCCCGGCATTTTTCCGATTGCCTTCAGCAGCGAGGCGCCCCTCGCCCACGTCGCCACGTGTCCAGACTGGTTTTCATTTTTCGGGTTGATGAGGGTAGCCGGAGAAAACTCGACGAATAGGAATTTGACCTTGGAATGTTCCTTATTGGTCCCATGTTGAACCCAGATAGGTTATCAACGACAGGCATATAGGCCCATAGCTTTTCAGCATCTTATTTATGCTCAAAAATAAGCTGCACTGCACAACACTGCATCCTCGACACCATATGACGGTGGCACACCGGCACACGCACCACGTTACCGCACTATGATCAGATCGAATGCGACTGCATAAGCGCACGCGTTTCGAACCGCAACTTTCACTATCACTGTCACCACGTCTTTTGCATTTAAAAACGTAACAGCCATGTATTTCATTACCACGTCATTTTCACGAAACTTCATTTGAGTTACACAACACTTTGATATAAGATCAGGAGTCCCCATTTTATTGGGATAAACAACAGTGTAAATCAATAACAGGGTCTTATTATACACTAAAAACACACACACAATTTATACGATAAGTAACAGAAATACAGTCACTCGAACAGAACTTTAAGGTCACAGTTCGAACAGAGGCTTAAGCCACCCAAATAGAAAGTGTATCAGCAAGCCAATACAGCTATGTGAATATATAGCAGTGCTGTACCAGGTAAACCGACAGTGTTGTCGGGAGCAGGAGCTCTTTATTGAGTCGAATCCGAAGATAAAACCAACCGACTCACGGAGTGCACGCTCTTTTATAATACGATGTTTTCACTCCACGAGAACTCTGTCCAATGGCGCACGGAAGTGCGTCACGTGTTTACCATACGAACCACTAAAATTAGATAAATCTAAGGTACATTGCTAAATTAATCAAATTGTACAAGAATCATAAATTATCATAAATATAAACAGTAGTGGTTTAACAAAGTAAATCGTTTTAACATCTAAATAACATTCCATCATTTGTATTGATGAAGACAAACAATTACTATTATTTTAATAAGTTTCCAAAAATCAATTCGCTTGTACACCGAATACTCAATAAATTATGTTTTGATTTATTAGGCAATAATTGATAGTAAAATCACTTAATATAACAATAAGACAAACAAAACAATTCCATCTACACACTATAACCTATTTTGACAACTACCCACACAGTTGTATAATTATATTAACCAACTCCGACATAAAATATAAATCGTGTAACAGAATAAACGCAATACCTCTTAAAAGGTCATTGTATTCATAATTGTGAACAACTTTTACAAGGGGGCCAACGCCGAAATCGCGATAAAAAAATCAGCTGTTAGTACATTTTGTCGAGTTATGCGCACAAAAATGTATGGGGTATTCGATTTTTTTTCGCGATTGCAGTGTTGGTCCCATAGTGAAAGATGTTCATAATGATGAGTAAGTACAATGACCCCATATAAGGTATTGCGTTTATTCTGTTACACGTTGTATAGATATAAATGAAACTCATATTATGCTACTCTGACAAAAACATAGCAGGCAAGATTGGACGACAAACTTAACTTTGTTGTTGAAAAAAATGTTCTCCCATTCATCAATGTCGATTCGAAACGGTCAATTCTTCAACCGAAAGTAGCCTATTAGTTTGTTATCGCGAAAAATTATGTTTTTTATGATAAAGCTACAAATTCCTATTTTTTAAACTTTTACCTGTACTTGCACTGTAAGGTCTATATTCTTGCCTAGTTAGTCAAGTATTTATTAAAACAACTGTCATATCTTTTCACTACAAGCCAATGAAGACTTTATTTCATTATCTTCAAGAATAATTTTTAGTTCTGCATAAAACATTTTTCGACACTGTTGAACGCATTTTCACAATGGGCCTCATCAGAATTCAGAAGGCTTAAAAGGCAATGCTCGGAGTTTCCTTGCGTGATCGAATCAGGAATGACGATATCCGCAAGAGAATCAAGGTTACCGACATAGCCCGAAGGATCGCCAAACTGAAGTGGCAGGGGGCAGGGCACATTGCTCGCAGAACAGATGGTCGATGGGGCTGAAAAGTTCTGGAGTGTCAACCCGGTACCGGAAGACGCAGCGTTGGAAGGCCTCCCACAAGATGGACCGATGACCTGGTGAGGGTCGCTGGTAGCCGATGGACGCAAGACGCACAGGACAGGTATTTGTTACGACACTTAGGGGTAGCCTATGTCCAGCAGTGGACGTCCTTCGGCTGATATAATGATGATGATGATGATGGTGATGATGAACGCATTTTAATTAACGGTACGAATCATGTTCGTCGTTCATTATTATAATCGTCGCTCAAGTCGCCCAATTTTTATTCTGATTTAGCCTAAATGGTGAAGATTCGCCTAATCTGGCAACACTGTTGATGCATGCACCGTTTCAACGTATGAACGTTCACGTGTTCACCTCACCTCTCCTTAAAGTCAGCGGAATACGATGAAGGGAACACTTCACTCGTTTCAAAAAAAGAATTAGTTAACTTACGAAAAATCTTGAGGAGTAAACGATCTTAAATATTGATGTTTTTACTCGTAAGGGTAAATAACACTTTTTAATCAATATAGTACATAGTTTACTGCACGGTGCTATTGTATAGCGCCGCACGGTAAAATATGTACAGTTCTCGTCAAATAACTTTGCCCCTCTGAAGTTGTGTCGAGTGGATGCGTAGTAGTCAAAATTACAAACACACTGCAACTGCGCATGCGTAAGAGACATGGGGGCGGGGCGCGATTTTATGCTTGCGTCCCGCTTGCTCCCGTGTACGTGACTGCACCTGCGCGATCTTTGCAAATGGCTAACTTCAGAGGGGCAAAGTTATTTGACGAGAACTGTACTTAGGTATTCTTTACGGTTTTTTTTTAATTTCCATAATAAAATAAATAAGAATATCACCAAGGAGTTTCAAAATCCTAGAATAAATAAGCTAAATGATCGAACCTCTTTGGAAGCGCTTTGACTCAATATTTTTGTAAAGAGAAAATGAGAGAAGAACAATAAAAATAAATTATTGTAGTTCTAATTTTCACCACTATTACGATACGATACGATATTTAAAAACAAAAAGTTTGTTTCATTACCTAATGTACCTACTGTTTTCTCGCAAATATATTGAAAAACGTTCTATGACATACGTGCAAAAATTATTTTTTACAAACTCGTGAGTATGGTGAGCCCTTGACTTCGTCTTGGGCTTACATTCGTCTACTCGTTTGTAAAAAACAACTTACCGCACTAATATTATAAGTAACTATTGAAAAACTGGCGGTAATTAAAAAATACGAACCAAGATATTCATTATTCTCTCCAATATCAGTAGCCAGGAACTCAAATAAATAGTAAAAATATTATAATATCAAATAACTCTCAAGCACCAGAGCGTGGTTGAAGACCTAGATTAGCCGAAAACTTGAAAATTTTCAGTATCTGAGTAAAAAATCCAACAGAAAATAATTGAAAATACCTACCAAGCACGAAGAACTCGTCATTTAAATATAGATTTGTAATAGGACTATAAGCTGTCATGAAAAAAACTAGAATTAAGACCCAAGTAGTACCTAGTAGACAAAGCTGGGCAAAATACATGCTTCGCTTTAATTAAAATATAAATTATAAAATACTATCTTGCATGTATTTAAAATACGAAATGCAAAATACTTGGTCGTGTATTTGAAATATAAAATACAAAATACAGTAAGTATTTTAAATATTTTTATTTAAAATACAAAATACAATCAGGTGTTAGATTAGGTTAGCCTTTTTGCTTACGACGGCTATCGAGCTCTGTTTTCTGCAGAACGCACCCATTTATAAGTTTTATTTAAGTTTGCTAAATGTATTTATGTTCAAATGTATTTTAACCGCTCGAGCACTGACATGTGAAAATTCTATTGCCATTAGTACTTATTTGAAATACTAACCACAAAATATCTCAGCGTCAGGTATTTAAAGTACGAATTACAAGTTACATTTTTAAAAAGTTATTGAATTACAAATACTAAATACGTATTTGTATTTCAATTACGTATTTTAATTACAAGTACCTAATTCAAATACTACCCAGCCCTGTTAGCAGAGCATGGTTAAAGATCAGCTAAAATCATGAAATTTTTAACATTCTGAATAAAAATTACAAAAAAAAATCTAGTAAATACCCAGGATCGAGAACTCTTCGATAAAATATAGATCCATAACAGCACGATGTGATAAGTACCTACTGCAAAGATAACCTAGAACTCACACTGAGGTACCTATTACCAGAGTATGGGTAAATAAATGTTAAGCTTAGCCGAAATCATGATAATTTAAAGTGGCTGAGTGCAAAATTCCAAAAAATATCTAGAGAATACCTAGAACCAGAAAGATTTAGAAAGTAAACAGGATTTTTTTAAATAAGACGGAAACACTAACTTTAATTACCAGTATTGTAAAAATATTAAGTGTTATCCCAAGTAACATTTAGTGTTTATTTCATCAAAATCGACCCACAATATCAAAAAATAATTTGTAATTTTAGTAAGAAACTTCAAGAGCTTGTAGCGGCATTCATGCCGCATTGCCGCCACAAAAATCAAAGTAGCAGAATCAACATCACAACAAATGAGACTCGCGGCGCCATCTATCTCGACAGCTGCGAACTAACTACAAAAATCCTAAATCGCGATATCAAAGTTTACCGTGCGATTAGAACACATGCAAAGCCCGAATATCAACTCTCGGGCAGTTGCCCACCAGACAAACAACCGTCTGGTCGGAGGATCCTCCCTTTTCAATGGAGGTTTGCGGGACTTTACTCTCTGTTCCGCTACCTCTAAAAACAATGCACTGACTGACTCCTGAGCGCCATCCATTGAGAAAAAATAAAATGCACGTAAGCATTAAAAGAACATCAAAACGAATTGTTGAGTTATATGTGAAACCTTTAATACGTAGCAAAATAAAAGTGAACATTTTAATGCTTTAACGATACTTATTGTTACATAAGGGCTTCTTATTGAGCGTCTATTTTGCACAAACATTTTGTCAGTTTACTACATGGTCAATAGATGGCGTTGCACTGATGACGCGTCTTTCTGAATCGCGGTGTTAAGATTTTTCGTCAGAGTATGACTCTCACACGATTTTTACAACCAGCTTTCATTCCACTTTGGCCTAACGAGCCAGCCTGTGTTGCTGAGTCGCCATTAGTCTAAAATCCCCTAAATAATGAAACGACCCAGCCTGTTCCTTGCTGCCTCCCCGAACTGACGCCGCTAAGCCGAGGTCCGTATCCTACAGGGGATGCCCTTAGCGAGCGGTCAGTAGCCTCTTAGTATTTAGCTAGTTTTTTAGACCTGTCTGGGGGCCTTAAATTCATTTGAGGTCACCATCCGATAGCCTAGGTAGTGCTAAATAGATCTGCAGTGCAATTCTGTAAACATGTCCTAATGAACATTTAGGTGCAGTGAGCTGTCAATGATGCTATTTAGTGATGGAGAAATCTATTAGAGAATCCTATTGATAATCGAGTTTACCGAATTTTAATGCTTAAGCAAATAAATAAAAAAAATAAAATAAGACATTATTCACATTTCTACCTAAATACTAAGTAAGCACGAAAAAAAGAACAATTCCAACCGAACATTTTATGAAACTAATATTACTGATTGTATTAGGTACAATCAGTAAGTCGGTAAGATTTACGTCAAACATAATATTTATTGTTGCAATCATGTTTCATTTTTACTTATTGTTCCTGAGTTACTAACCTAACTTTTGCCAATAATAAATTTATAGAGAGTATTCATCCTCACCTTATCACATTTTTCTGTTGGGACGTGCACAATGCCGCATAAACGCATATCAAACCTCACTTTGCATTGCGTTTGCGTGGAGTGGTAGCTAAATGACAATTCAAACGAGCGAAGTGTTCCCTTCACCCTATTCTGCTGACTAAAAGGCAAGGTCCCTCTAGTCATAGTTAGGTATATTCGTCGCTTACCATCAGGTGAGATAATGGTCAAGCGCGTGCCTATAAATAATAATAAAAACAAAAAAGATAAAGCTAATCGATCAGCTGCGATTTCGAAAAATAGTAACATTATGGCGATACCCACCACCGCAGACGAAGCGGGTGCCTTTTTTTAAAATTATTATTGATAGGCACGTACTTGACCACTATCTCACGTAACTTATTCACTCTTGACTTTAAGACTCCCAGGTTGTAGCTATCAGGAAACACAGACTCTGGCAGGGAATTCCACTCCTTAGCTGTACCTACGCACAATGAATGTGTCTCCAAAATGTTCTGTGCGTGTGGGTGGGAATGTCCACCATGTACCGGTGTGGCGCATCGCCGTACGTCTTGTGGTCCGATGATGGAACAGGTTTGGCGGTACATAAACTATGCAATTCCGTTGCACACTCCCCAAAATGCAACCGATAGAAAACCGACAGGCTAGCAATTCGGCGTCGATGGTCAAGACTTTGGAGCTACGACTCGACGAGCCTGTCATTACCGATGATCCTCTTTGGCTTGTTTCTCAATTGACTCAAGATTTGGTTTTTAATGGCTATTAAATATTTTCTTTCATCTAGCTATTTAAGTCGGAGTTTAAACGTTTTGTGCATCCTGCCATTAGTTTTTAGAAAATATTACCTGTAACCTCAAATATGTATTATTATTTATTATATACTTTATTGTACACCTCACATCAATCACAAGTAAAAATTTTATAAAAACAAGTATATTACAACACAACACAACAACAACAACAAGTACATTGCATTACAAGTATATTGTGGTTGACAAGGATTCAAAATTAAAGAAAATAATTGCAATTGGAAATAGTATATTGTACTTTTCACACCACCTGATCGAAAACGTCAAATTATATGTCATGCTAACTTAACCTAAAGTGAGTCATTTTTGGCCGGTGGCACTGCCGGGCAATAATATTGTACTGGATTTCATTATAACCCGCTGGTCAATAATGTGATTTAAATTTGGAACCTCATCTGTCTGCTCAATTGGCGGTATTAGGTACTCACAACGCCTTCTGTCTCTGTCTCTCTCTTTCTGTTCCAGAAAGAAGAAAGATATTCTCGATACTCTTACTACTTAGGGATGATATTCTCGAATTTCTACAAAATCATAAGGATTGACCAGGGTCCAGGATTGAAGACAATATTATAAGAATAATTGGTTATGTACGGATTATTGTATAAAAGGATAAGAATTACACTTAAAACCCATTTATAGTCGATTTATAAATTTAAAAACTATTTTCTCGAGCATCTCCTATGACGTTCTAAATTCAAATTGCATACAGCCAAGCGTCCGAACCCATTCTACCAGCTGATATAAAGCTCTGTATAAAGCTTTGTGTACACATAAATTGTATTAGGTTGCTAACATTAGGCCTGCACATATTTACTTACCCACAGAGAAGTAAAAAAAAAAAAAAAAATCGAGTTGGTCGTGGCCGCTATGTGGTAGGCATTCCGAGTGGAACGCAAAAAAGGCGCGGATATTGCAAATCCGTATGGTATTAAAACTAACTTTTTTTAAGTAGGTACCTATACAGTATAGTTCTAAATACATATCTCTACTTAGTGTTTGTAAATTTAAAATATTTCGTTTTTCGTATCATGGCTTCTTATTTTCTCACAGGAGGTGAGAAAAGTAGAGTATCCTCCTCGGGGATAAAGGTGTCTTTGCCTTGGGCTAGCTTGAATCCCTCGCTGCATTCAGGATTCTTGTATTAACTCCCTCGCTTCGCTCGTGAGTTAAACTCTAAACTCCCTCGCTACGCTCGGGAGTTAACTCCCGAATCCTTCATTGCGTTCGAGATTCAATATGACGCCCGTGACACAAGACACTGCTTTATCCCCTGGGTGCATAATCTACTATTAATTACATTTTGTATCGGTTTCTTTCTTAAGGCATAAAATAGCAAACTTGAATTGTTGTAGTTTGAATTGACTATTATTTTATAAAGAGATTTCTCGACTTTTATTATCTTTGTGCGCGGCAGTCCAGCACATGACACGCTAATGCCTGTGTACTTAGAAGCGGGTAAATGACTGGTTAGGAGAAATAAACACAACATCTTGCGAACAATATCCATGTAATAATAAGAATCAGTAAGTAAGTTAATCAACAAATAATAAAATTAACTAGGTAATAATGTCTTATAAACACAGCAAGGTAATGCTCCACGGACACTCTTTTAAAAATAATATTTTGTTACAAAATTATGGTTACTTCATTCATATTGAAATTATACATATATCTGAGAACGATGTGAAAGACGTGCAGGATAAAAGAGTCCGGAGTAAAAAAGCAACAATTAAAATAAACTATGGCAGCCGAGAGATGACCAGTCTCAGCTGACGGCGCCCGTTCACGAACATGACGCATACGCTAGCACCATTCGGCTCAACCATTTTTAAGGGAGCCAAATGATCCAACGCATGCGCCACCATCAGCCAGACTTTTGAGTGAGCATGACATCCCCAATCGCCAGGGTACATTCCAAGTCAAAGACCTGCCCAAAATGATCATTATAGTTCAAAGGTACACAGTACTCACACATGTGCATGAAATTATACAACACTAAATAAGTTGAGTCTATACAATGAAAATATAGCATTCTTACAATCTTCAGCCGGTCCAACAATATTACCAAATGCTAACAGATTACTTTGAGCCCCCTAGTGGCTGCCTAGTGGCGTTGTGGAGCAGGACCAGCATTAAGCCAAGCATTTTTATCTTTAATATACTCCCCTAACTTATAATATATGCTTGCCTGCATGGTGTGCGTTTAACACAAGATTTAAATTTTGTCTCATTTAATTCTAACATACGGGGAGGTATTTTATTATAACATTTAAAAAATATAAATAAGGAGGATATAAATCAGGTTGTTCTTAACTAATTTACCTAAACCTGTTCCTGTACTATCTGAGAACGTAACTGATTTATAACCACTATACAAAAATGAAAACATTAAACTATTTATTTTGTTAATTCCAGTTAAAAGAACATTTTCTTCTCGTTTCTTTCTATTCAACAATTTACTAACGTATAATTGAACTATAATTTGCCTTACCATTAGTATAAAAATTTAAATATATACATGTTTGAGAGATTTTTAAAAAATATATACAGTGCTTAATAACTATCATTTCGTTACAAAAAACTATTGAAAGTAAACGTAACTCACATTTAAAACAAAAATATAATAAATGTAACAATCTCGCCTTTCTTATCCAATTTCTTTTTTAATTTGTCATAGTACAAAAATAAATAAACAAAAAAAAAACTAGCCTGTCCCTCAACGGGTGAAGATAAATAAATTTTACTCCACAGCAGCAAACTTGTCGCCATACTTGGCAAGAAAGTCAGGGTCCTTGACGAAGACCCCCTTGACAGACGCTATTGTAATAGCGTTTATAATTTATGCTTTCGTCCGTCATGGTGAGAAAGAGGTAACTTACGTAATAGTAGATTATGCACCCAGGGGATAAAGCAGTGTCTTGTGTCACGGGCGTCATATTGAATCTCGAACGCAATGAAGGATTCGGGAGTTAACTCCCGAGCGTAGTGAGGGAGTTTAGAGTTTAACTCACGAGCGAAGCGAGGGAGTTAATACAAGAATCCTGAATGCAGCGAGGGATTCAAGCTAGCCCAAGGCAAAGACACCTTTATCCCCGAGGAGGATACTCTACTTTTCACACCTCCTGTGAGAAAATAAGAAGCCATAATACGCAAAACGAAATATTTTAAATTTACAAACACTAAGTAGAGATATGTATTTAGAACTATACTGTATACCTACTTAAAAAAAGTTAGTTTTAATACCATACGGATTTGCAATATCCGCGCCTTTTTTGCGTTCCACTCGGTATGCCTACCACATAGCGGCCACGACCAACTCGATTTTCGTTTTTTTTTTTTACTTCTCTGTGGGTATGTAAATATGTGCAGGCCTAATGTTAGCAACCTAATACAATTTATGTGTACACAAAGCTTTATACAGAGCTATCAGCTGGTAGAATGGGTTCGGACGCTTGGCTGTATGCTATTTGAATTTAGAACGTCATAGGAGATGCTCGAGAAAATAGTTTTTAAATTAATAAATCGACTATAAATGGGTTTTAAGTGTTATTCTTATCCTTTTATACAATAATCCGTACATAACCAATTATTCTTATAATATTGTCTTCAATCCTGGACCCTGGTCAATCCTTATGATTTTGTAGAAATTCGAGAATATCATCCCTAAGTAGTAAGAGTATCGAGAATATCTTTCTTCTTTCTGGAACAGAAAGAGAGAGACAGAGACAGAAGGCGTTGTGAGTACCTAATACCGCCAATTGAGCAGACAGATGAGGTTCCAAATTTAAATCACATTATTGACCAGCGGGTTATAATGAAATCCAGTACAATATTATTGCCCGGCAGTGCCACCGGCCAAAAATGACTCACTTTAGGTTAAGTTAGCATGACATATAATTTGACGTTTTCGATCAGGTGGTGTGAAAATAAAATTATAACGAGCAAAAGAAATGTAGAATACAAACACAGAATGAACGACATTAGTAGAAAAAACCAAGGTACTTACAGGGAAAGGTACTTATATCTGATACAAAATCCAAAAAAAAGAAGATATTTTAATAGTAGTAAGTATACAAAAAACTAATTAAACATGTTTTATAATACTTTTTAAGCTTAGGGCTTCTCCTGGCGACTCGAAGATTCATTTTATTACATCTGCGACAATACGAGATCCGCTAACACGAATTAGCCATTAAAAAAAAACTAGTGTAGCCTATCTTAACATAAAAATAATAAAAAACTAATCGAAAAACACAAATAAACTTCAAAAGACTAGACTAAAAAAAAAGAACCTATCTAATACAAAAAAATACGCGAACACATTGAAATAAGTAGAAAAATATGTGAAATAATCAATGCCATTACCATTGTTGAAGAAGAAGAAGGCAAAGACTGGGACGTTTTGGGAGATGACGTAAAATTTCCCCAGATTGTTGAGTGAGCCCAGTCGTCTCCAAATCACCGCTGTGCGAACGGTAGACACAGGTAGATAATTTCATCCAGGTGCGTATCCACTAGAACCCAAAGCGTTGAGAACCTGGAGTCCTCAAGTATACGGAGACGCCGAAATCAGACATCGTCCCGAGCGTATGCGTGCGGGTACCTGCGCGTTGTTTAAAATGGTGCTCCAGGGTAAACCCTGGGTAAGTCAGGTTCTTACATACGACACGTTTCTCGGACATCCGGTCTGCGTCTCGGAAAGGAACAGGAGCGCTGGTTTCTCAGTCTCCAGGTGGTGATGGACTGCGGCATGATTTGAGTGCAGACCTCGTTTGTTACATAGGTGCACTTTGTGAGAGAGGGAGCGCTGCCGCTGTATAGCTTTTCTCATTTTGTTGGAAATGAAATGTGGTTCCATGCTGTTAACCTTCAGGCACGCTCTGAAAGGTCGGCACCATTGGGGGACTAATCTGGAGGGAGACTACGGGGACACCCGAGCCCTCCGGGAATGTCCATCGGGCCCACTCGTCTGGTCGCCAACCAGCACAATGGTGTATTCCGACATTTTTGACAGTTGGCGAGGAAGCCTTTCATGCACATTACTTAGGCCCCAAACTACCCCCGTTCGGCCTGCGGCGTACCGTACCTAGGATCCCGATAGCCTCCACGACTAGTCTCCCGATACGCCCATATCAGCGCGAGCCTGGTTGGTCTGCCTGCAATGGAACAACTATTTTCAAAAAAGTTCCGTATTTCATCCCAATGCCACATTCACTTCACTTCACGCTGTTGGGTACCATCGCTGGACTATGCCAGTCGAGTCCACGAAGAAATTAAGCTGCGCTGTTGTCTTCTGGTGACCGCTATGTGATCACCGATGTGGAGAGATTTCTCCCACGCCAGTGTCCACAAGGAGCCATATGGCAGAAAAACCCGATTTCTCATAGCAACGGTCAACGGAGACGACGACAACAAATGTTATCGCGGACGTACACACAGTCCCCAGCTTGCTTCTTGAACTAGTGTTCAAGTGAGTAAACCGGGTAGTTGAGGTACGCCACGTCCAACGGGATTGTTGTCTTCGTCTCCGTTAGGAAAAACAGGTGCGGCATCTCGGTCTCTAGGTGATGATGGCCCGAATCGAGATTGGAGTACAACCCCCTGATGGTACTGAGGTGCACTTTTAGTGGGAGGCAGCCATCGTTTTACTTTATTTTTCTTTGCTATGTAAACCAAACTCTAGATGTGTAGCTGTGAACGTAACCCAGAGAAAAGATTTCACTACGAGAACCCAGAGAAAAGATTTCACTACGAGAACCCTGAGGGCCTGGCCACACGGGCGGCGCGGCTGCGGCGCAGCTGCGGTTTTCTACATACAAAAATGCATTGTAGCCACATGGCGCCGTGCGATGTGCTCCGGCGCCGCGCGCGCATCGGAATCGAGACGAGGCGGGGAGGGGTGTAAGCCGGAGCGACGTCGCTCGCAGTTGTTTGTTTGCGCAGCATAGGGAAGGACGCATGCTGGATTAAGTACGATCAGGGCAAACCCTCATTTTGCCGCCGCTGCGGCGCCGCCGCGGCTCCGTAGAACGTTGCGACGCCGCTCTGCCCATGTGGTCGCCAGCGCGGCGAAATGGCTTGCGGTGCGGCGCCTCACCACCCGTGTGGTTTGCCTCTAAGGCCGAGCTTCTAGCATCGGGCTCCAATTGACTGCCTCACCCTGAAGGAGATCGGCGGGTGTGATGTTGTGTGTCGTTTGTCCACTCGCGTTTCGGGACATCGGCTACCCCAAAATGCCACCCTCTCCCCTCATCATATCAGTAAAAGTAAAAAAAAAAAAGTAAAAAGATTTATTTTGGAACATAGACAGTTCGACTCAAATACAAAGAAAACGATGATAGCTGCAAAAGTTTATAACTGTGTCGCAGCTATCAACGCCCATCTAGACAAGAAATAAATTTGTTCCAGACTTATACTAAACATACATTGTTGGAGTAAACTTGGGTGTGTGGGGGTGTGTGTGTGGAAGGGAGTGGGATGGGTGTGCTTTTTGTAGAGTGTGAGGGGTGTGTGCGTGTATGTGAGTGAAAGTTTGGGTGTGTGTCAGTGTTTGTGTTAGCTAAGTTTCCACAATTCTCTCAGTTGCGTCATATGACATTGCTTTCAACCACTCAGTCAACTTCTTCCTCAAGAGACTACGGGGTAATCGGTAGATATCTAAGGTCTTATTTATGCTGTTATAGAGCTTGGAGCTGATATACCTGAAATGTCTTCTCGCTACTGCTGTCCCACAGGGAACATTTTTGCAAACTCTGTCAGAAAGGCGTTTAGCAGTACTATAAGTTGGGTCGTAGTGTATCAGTTTGTGTTTTCGGAGTACAGTCTGTAATACGAAGAGCTGCCTAACTGTGAGGACCTTGCAATGTAAATAGAGGTCAGATGTCGGATAGCGGATTGGTTTCTTTGATAAAACCTTTAGTACGGCCCTCTGCGCCCTTTCCAGACGTAGCATGGTGGTTTTGTGCGCTCCTCCCCACGAGGTCACGCAATACCCAAGGACTGATTGAGCGAGAGCTAGGTAGACAGTTATCAGACATTTGAAGTCAGCAACCCCCCTAAGTTTTTTAAATATATAAATTAACCTTCGCACCCGTTTGACTGCAGAGTCGATCTGTTTTTTCCATTTTAGGAGATTGTCGATAATTACTCCAAGATATTTAATGTGGTCAGTTCGTTCGATAGTCGTACAGTTGCAATCAGGAAAATCAGAAAGTGTGCAAACGTGAGCTCTGATGTTGAAGGAACGGGGGGGCTGGCTTAAAATGCCTGGGGTAAAGGGTATGAATTTGGTTTTATTGACATTTAGTGTAAGGAGATTTGTGTTTAACCAGTACATGACCTCACTGAGCGCCAACTCCGCTTTATTGAAGGTATCAGACCAATCCTTGCCGTGAATTATAAGCACTGTGTCATCGGCATATGTGATGATTTTAGAGTTTAAAAGAGATAGTTGGCAGAGCTCATTCACGTAAATGAGGAAGAGAGTAGGTCCTAGGACACTACCTTGCGGCACACCAAAGGTAACTAGCTCCTCTCTGCTAGTATATGTTTCAATTTTTACTACCTGCCGGCGGTCAGTCAGGTAGCTGCGGAAGATTTCATGAGCAATACCGCGAATTCCAATGCCATCCAGCTTGGAAAGTAATAAGGGGACAGAAACGGTGTCAAATGCCTTGGATAAATCCAGGAATATGCCAAGAGTTTTTTGTTTGTTATTTAGATGGCCAATAATTGTATCTGTGAGCTCCAAAACTGCATCATCCGTAGATTTCCCAGCTCTGAAACCAAACTGGTTGGAAGCCAAAGTATTATTTTTTGTAAGAAAATTCACAAGTCTAGTGTTATCAGCCGAAAGACGTTCACTGCTGGACATAGGCCTCCCCTAAGTATCGCCACAACAACCTGCGTCTCGCATCTATCGGCTACCCGCGACCCTCACCGGGTCATCGGTCCACCTTGTGGGAGGCTTTCCAACGCTGTGCCTTCCGGTACGCGGTTGCCACTCCACAATTTTTCGGCCCCATCGACCATCTGTTCTACGAGCGATGTGCCCTGCCCACTGCCACTTCAGTTTGGCGATCCTTCGGGCTATGTCGGTAAACTTGGTCCTCTTGCAATATCATCACGTATGTTTAACCACTTCGCGTTTAATTTATTGCCCAATAGGTTAATTTAGTATAAAAATCTTAAAATAAAAACACAATTTTAAATTTAAAAAACCCTCTTTGCAAAAATACTTCAGGTACTTTCAGAAACAACCCATAAAAAGTAAAAATAATTATATAAAAAATAATTAAAGTCGCGGCGGGGTATCGCTATGCCTATGTAACAAACTTGAAATATCGATTCTGAACTAGCGATACCCAGTCGCGAATTTATTTATTTTTTACTTCTTATGGGTTGCTTCTTATGGGCTACTTAAAGTATTTTTCACGAAGGGGGTTTTTTAAATTTTAAATTTTTTGTTGTGCTTGTCATTTAGAGGGGGTTTGTCATAATCGCCACACTTGGCAAGGGACCTGCTGGGTATCCTCCTAGGATAATTCTCAGTCTAGTAAAAGTTTTCTCTGGGAGGCAGTACGTGTGGTGTGGACAAAGGAAGTTTTCCTTTCACGTAGGCAACGGGTGAGGTCCCTGCATTCGTTTAGCGTGGAATCCTGGACTTAAATGTAGAACATAGCCTAGCCTATCTTAACATAATAAAAAAGTTATAGAAGTACACAAATAAACTACAATAAAACGTGCAAAAACCTAGACTTAGAACAAATAAAAAAAAACTAACCTAAATAATACAAAACACTACTTAAAAAATAAATTGAATATACTAAAAAATATGAAAATATCAATCGGTCGGCCTGGATGAGCTGGTACGCTGTCGATACATAATCAATCAATCACATCCATCTCGTCCAGGGCGTTCGTAATGGACTTGTAGGCGGTGAAGATCTCCAGCGCCTTTTCAGTTGACATATGCAACTGGCCATCTGTTCCTCTGAACTTGTGCAGTTCAGCGGACATGGACCTAGCTGCACGGGTCATGAAAATAGCATAAGCTTGGAGTATGGTTTCGCTCACTCCGAAGTTCATGGCCTTGTTGGTCGGGGGGACGGGGCGCGAGCTCATTGCTGCAGGTGCAGGAGTGAGCTGAGGCGCAGGTTGGGGGGGCGCTGGGGTCGCTGGGGTTACCGGCGCGGGTGTCGACGCTGGGATGGCTTTATCCATCAGTGCCGGGAGAGTGAGAGGAGTGGGAGGTGTTTTCTTAGCCACCAAAGCAGGCTGTAAGCTTTCTGATGGTTAAGTTGGTTCCACGGAGATGGCCTTTGTGGAGCCAGCCTATCGGGCATCTGGGAGGAGGGTATCCTCTCTGATGGGGATTCGCGCTGCTGGCGGGCGTTGACACGCTTTACTAGCTTAGGGGCGATTTTCGCTCGTGCAACGCCGCGACACACTGCTTCGCATGTGCGGCAGCTGGTAAGCCGGCCGATCACTGTGCTGGGGGCAAAGCCTGCGGGTTTCCTGCGGGTTTCCTCTTTATGCCAAGGCCGAGGTAAAGAGGAAACCCTCCTCCACCGCCACCGCAGCCACCGTCGCTTCCGCCGCAGCCGGAGCAAGTAGAGGCACTAGGAGGAGTATGGGTGGGTTTTAGTCAGTAAAAGCCTGACACTCCCTGCCGCTCCACCCAGAGCGGAAGGGGGGGTCATTTGATGATTTCCCATCCTAAAAAAAAATAAAAAAGGGGCGATTTTCGGTGCTTCGGGCACCCCCGGTATTTAGCCGGGTGGCCCGTTTGGCCGCAGAGTACGCAGCTGGGTGGCTCTGCGCACTGCGATCTGTCCTTTGGTCTGGGACAGTCTCTAGTGCTATGCCCACCCAGACACTTTACGCATCTGGGTGATGCGTAGCAGTTGCGCTGGGCATGCCCGTATAGTTGGCAGTTGTGACACTGTCCAACTAAGTTTGGGCGGAATGGCGAAATGTCTGATTTTGAATATGGGGTGGTGACCCTCGGTGGGATCACAGATCACCAGGACCATGTCGTATAATTCTCCTCCTCTCAACTTGTGGAGGCGGTGAACGGCGGAGACGGGGACGGATTGCGCTAAGAGGTCCTCCTAGATGTCCTCTGTGCTGATTTCCTTTGGAACACGTCTTATCACCACTCGGGTGGGCGTGTCCTCCGGGAGGGAATACGTGTGAAAGGAGATTTTCCTTTCTCTTAGGGAACGGACAAGGTCTCTGTAGTCCCCGGCCGTAGGGACTGAGATCTTTATACCTTGCTGGCAAGATGGTGGGAGATGAGGGGGTGGTGGGGGAGGGGGGAGTGAACCGTCTTTTTGGCCTGGCTGGTCTGGGCCTTAGAGGTCTTCCCCTTCTTCCTCTTCCATCCGGTGACGACCTGAAAGTCGTCCTTGGAGGACGAGGCGTCAGAGGAAGAGTAGTTGTCCTCCGATGGAGGGTTGTAGAGTGGCACCGTGGTGTCCATCTCAATCGGTGGCTCTTACTCTATTGTCTGAGGGACAATAGAGGTAAAGGGGGTGGGCTGCTCAGTGCCGGATGGCACTGAGGGGGTCTGGGAGGGCGGGAGCGCTTCCAAGTTGCCTTCGTAGGAGGCCAGAAGCGCGTCCACTTGCGGAGAGCCGACTTTCCTGGCTAACGCCTTGCATAGCCGGAATAAATCAAAGATTAACTTCTTGTCGGAGGGAGGGAGAGCCTGCTTCTGAGGGAAGCTGGCTACCTCAGGGGCGGGGGAGGGCATGGAGCCGGAGGCATCCATCCTATAAGGAGCTTAGCTCCTGGTTACCTACGGACGGACTAGGTCCCGATAGTCACCGGCCGTCGGGACCGTAATCTTTATGCCTTGTTGGCATGACTTGGCAGACGTGTAGTTGATCCTAAGATCACACTGCACATCTTGGAAACGTCCGTCCACTTGGCCTTGTCTTGCAAGTACAAGGGTGGGATGGGGCGGGACTTTTTCTGCTGGGAAGCAGAGACGGGCGGTTTGGGGCTCGTAGGGCGGCTAGCCTGTGAGGCTGGGGCCGCGGAGGTAGAGGGCGTGGGGGTGGGGGAAGGAGGAGACTGGACCGTCTTTTTGGCCTTGCTGGCCTGGACCTTAGAGGTCTTCTTCCTTTTTCCTCCGGTGACGACTTGGAAGTCGTCCTCGGAGGATGAGGCGTCGGAGGACGAATAGTCGTCCTCTGAAGGAGGGTTGGAGATGGGCACCGTGGTGTCCATCTCAATCGGTTTCTCGGGAGTTGGCGACTCAGTGCCGGAGGGCACCGAGGGGGAGGGGGACTTGGCGGGCGGGAGGACATCTACCTTGCCCTCGTAGGCGGCCAAAAGCGCGTCTACATTGGGGTCGCCGACTTTGCAGGCGAGCGCCTTGCAGAGGCGGTACAGATCAGATATGATCTTTTTATCTGAAGTCGGGGGGGGCTGCTTCTGAGGGAAGCTGGCCTTTGGGGTGGGGGAGGAAATGGAGCCGGAGGCATCCATTTTAGCAGGAGCTAAGCTCCTGTTTACCTATTTTCCCTAATCCTAACTCCCCGAGTGGATAGGCCCGGGGATGTAACCCTCCCAGTCGGGTTAAGACTGGGAGGTGAGTACCTACGGGTGAGCCCTAAGCTTGTAAACCGGTCGCCAGTCTTATTGTGCGAACCGGGCCCTATTGGGTCTGGTGCGAAGGGGTAGACACACCCAACCAACACTAGGTGTAGCTGAAAGAGAACGGGGTTAAGAGCAGGGCGCGACTAGGAGATCCCCCAAGGCCGCGTGATCCTCTCCCTTCCGACTTTACCAAGCCCTTAAGTAAACGTGTCGGGTCAACGGGCACCATTTGGTTACTACCAAGTACCACAAAACTGGATTTACCTGAAGGGTCACTACGTTTTATAACTATTTCCGAAAGGGAAACAGATAATCGTCCGCTGCCTTGAAAAAGGCGGCTCTGGATCGAATGTTGTCCGCTAAGCCTATCTATTCGTTTAACGCGGGATTCTGGACTTAAATAAAGAACATAGCCTAGCCTATCTTAACGTATGCAAATAATAAACTTATCGAACTACACAATTAAACTACAATAAAACGTGCAAAAACCTAGACTTAAAGCAAATAAAAAAGAAACTAGCCTAAATAATACAAAACCCTTCTTAAAAATAAATTTAATGAACTACAAAAATATAAAAATATCAATCGGTCGGCCTGGATGAGCTGGTGCGTTGTCGATACATTGAATCAATCAATCACATCCATCTCGTCCAGGGCGTCCGTAATGGACTTGCAGGCTTGAACATTACATGCGCCTTTTTTGTGAGAAATGGCCATCGTTGCCTCTGGCCGCATTGATTTCGTTGGACATGACCTTGCGGAACGTGTCATGAACATTCCGTAGGCTTCCAGAATTGTGGAGGCTACGAGGGGCTGTGGGGCGAGCGAGAGCAGCAGTGCGCTGAGACGCGGGCTGGGGAGCATCCTGGGACCACTGGGCCCGTAGGTGCGGGGGATATTGTGACTAATCTTTCGATCACCACATATTTCGGTCCATCGGTCCATTTACCCTTGTGCTGAATGTACAAGTGAGGTGGGAGGCACTGCTTCCTCTGTGAAAAGCATGGTCACTTCCTTGTGGTGGCTTTTGTGGTTCGGAAGCGAGGTTACTCGGAGATACCGTACCGGATAGATCCTGGAAGCGTCTCCACGGCCCAGAAATGGATGCGAGCCTGGCTTCGGCTGGACGTAGCCCCCTCGTCCGCGTCGGTGAACAATACACCAGGCTCCAGGCACCAGGGTAAGCTCCCCATACCTCGTGCCCTAGCGATAGACCGCAGAAGTAGGGACATTTTGGGATAGGAGGACATTTAAGTTACCCTGCGAGAAGCAATTCCTTTGCGAGTGACCATACAATTGGCAGCTTTGGCACTGGCCAACAACTGTGTTATGAAAGGCTTCTCAATTTATGTACCAAAGAGCCAGCACACTGGTTTAATCTAGAAAACCGGATAATGGCCTTATAAGCACCGGTTTTTCCATCTCGCATCCTTGTAAAAGAAAATTGATATAATCCCATTTAAAATAAGAGCCGGCGTCAACGCGACCCAGAAAGACGCTTACAAGCATCTTATCTGGAGGTGGCATCCACGGCCTCGTCAGTAAATGAAACACCAGGCAGCTGAGCCGGCTCCCTCTGTGCTTGTACAGGTGCCTACGATCCGCGCGGACGAAGTCGCGGGTGAAGTGCTAGTTTTTATAAAGAGACTTTAACGAATATTCCAGAGTTCGTATTTCGGTCTGTAAGCGCTGAGTGTCAATTTGATAAATATTTTTTGAATACTGTCTTCTAATTTAATTTGATAATTAATTGATTAATTAGAGTAACGCGTTCTTTTCTCAATTGAATATTTTTGGAATAGTGTTTTTAATGTTTTTTTTTTTTGAGGATATCCTCCTAACAGGATATTTCTCAGTCTAGTGAACGTTTCCTTTACGCAGGTAACGGATGAGGTCCCTGCATTCGTTTAACGTGGGAGTCTGGACTTAAATATAAGACATAGCCTAACCTATATTAACATAAAATAATTAACTTATCGAACTACAAAAATGAATAAAAAAAAATGAAACTAGCTTAAATAATACAAAAAAGTACAAAAAAGAAATAAAGTGAATAAATCGCATCCACATGCGGGTCGCCTTGCATAGCCGGAATACATCGGAGATTAACTTCTTTTCGGAGGGCGGAGGGGGGCTGTAGCCGGCTTCTGAGGGAAGCTGGCTACCTCAGGGGCGGGGGAAGACATGGAGCCGGAGGCATCCATCTTATCCCGATAGGATGGATGCCTCCGGCTCCATGTCCTCCCCTGAGCTAAGCTCCTGGTTACCTGAATTCCCTAATCCTAACTCCCCGGGTGGATAGGCCCG
This sequence comes from Melanchra persicariae, assembly GCA_947386135.1. NCBI lineage: Eukaryota > Metazoa > Arthropoda > Insecta > Lepidoptera > Noctuidae > Melanchra > Melanchra persicariae. The sequence continues at coordinate 4,116,369 of OX376673.1, read as the reverse complement.
GGGATGTGTAACCCTCCCAGTGGGGTCAAGACTAGGAGGTAAGTACCTAAGGGTGAGCCCTAAGCTTGTAAACTGTCTCATGTAAGGGCTTCTCAATTTATGTACCAAAGACCTAGCACACCGGTTTAATCTAGAAAACCGGATGATGGCCATAAGCACCGGATTTTCCATCTCGCATCTTTATAAAAGATGTAGTTAAAGAATGTACCGAATTGATATAATCTTATTTAAGATAAAGCCGGCGTCACCGCGACCCAGAAAGACGCTTACAAGCATCTTATCTGGAGGTGGCCTCCACGGCCTCGTCAGTAAATGAAACACCAGGCAGCTGAGCCGGCTCCCTCTGTGCTTGTACAGGTGCCTACGATCCGCGCGGACGAAGTCGCGGGCGAAGTGCTACTTTTTAAAGAGACTTTAACGAATATTCCAGAGTTTGTATTTCGGACTGTAAGCGCTGAGTGTCAATTTCATAAATATTTATTAAATACTGTCTTCTAATTAATTTGATTATTATTTATTTAATTGATTAATTAGAGTAACGCGTTCTTTTCTCAATTGAATGGTTTTGTGATAGTGTTTTTGTTGTTTCTTAAAAAAAATTGAGGGTATCCTCCTAATAGGATATTTCTCAGTCTAGTGAACGGTTCCTTTACGCAGGCAACGGATGAGGTCCCTGCATTCATTTAACGTGGGATTCTGGACTTAAACATAAGACATAGCCTAACATATATTAACATATAATAATACAAAAAGTACAAAAAATAAATTGAATAAACTAAAAAATAAGAAAATATCAATCGGTCGGCCTGGATGAGCTGGTGCGCTGTCGATACATTGAATCAATCAATCAATCAAATCCATCTCGTCCGGGGCGTCCGTAATGGACTTGTAGGCTTGAACATTTCTGATCACCACTCTGGTGGGCGTATCCTCCGCGAGGGAATATCATCATCATCATCATCATCATATCAGCCGAAAGACGTCCACTGCTGGACATAGGCCTCCCCCAAGTGTCGCCACAACAACCGGTCCTGTGCGTCTCGCATCCATCGGTTACCCGCGACCCTCACCAGGTCATCGGTCCACCTTGTGGGAGGCCTTCCAACGCTGCGGCTTCCGGTACGCGGTCGCCACTCCAAAACTTTTCGGCCCCATCGACCATCTGTTCTGCGAGCAATGTGCCTTGTTGTTTTTAAGCTGCTTCAGAGCCATCCTAATCTCATACAGGCTGACGTCCGGGATGTCTTCGGTATAATGCCGGGTCAATCTAGCTCTTGGGTCGTTCGCTAGATTTGCTGCGGGTTTGGTCATTGACGTGTATAACTGTCCATAGAATGTCTCGATCTCCCTCAGAAGCTCCGATATGGCGGATATGGTTCTGCCATCGTCGGTCTTCAGTTTTGTGAGCTGGCTCTGCCCAATAGACAAATCTCTTGCAAAGACCTTAGAGCCCTTATTCCGCTCTATCGCGTCTTTAATCTTTTCAGTATTAAAGCGGCGGAGGTCGCTTTTCAAGGACTTGGAGATCCGTCTATTGAGCTGCCGGTATTTGCACGCATCGTCTGAAGACTGCAGAATCATCTCCCGCCTCTCCTTCATGAGCTTGAGAGTCGGATCAGAGAGCCTCTTGGTCTTATCTGTACGGTGAGTCTTGAAGAACTTAGACCCGACCATATGAACAGTTTCCACGAACCCATCGTTGTATTCGTCCACGGAGCTCCCTAGGCACTCGAAACGATTTTGAAGTTCGAGCTGAAAGCTTTCGGAGTTTTGGATCTGGATCTGTGCTGGACGGAGCGTAGACTTCATCAGTTGAGACCTTTCCAGCTTGATATTTAGATTCAATGTGCCTCTTACCATGCGGTGATCACTTCCGGTTTTCACCGCGTTGATCACAGAGACATAATTGAATATCTGCTTCTTCGTCGACATGATGAAGTCAATCTCATTTTTAGTTGCACCGTCGGGGCTCTGCCAGGTCCACTTCCTGTGCTCACGTTTTCTGAAGAAGGAGTTCGTCATATAGAGGCCCTCCTTCTCCATAAAACTGGCCAGTAGGTGTCCCCGGTGGTTCCGACGTCCATATCCAAATTGCCCCACTTGCACCTCGTCACCGTCACGATTGCCCAGTTTCGCGTTGAAGTCCCCCATGACCACGGTGAAATGAGTTTTATGACCATGTATGGCTCTGGATATATCCTCATACATGGTCTCTATTTCGACGTCGGGGTGTGTTGAGGTTGGGGCGTAAACCTGTACGCCCTTCAACGAATATCTTGACGATATTCTGAGGATAAGGTACGCCACCCTGGCCGACACACTCTCGATCCTCACCACATTGGACACGAGGATCTGTGGACGAAAAACCCGACACCACCCTGGGACTTCTGGTCACCCGGGAGGGAATATGTGTGAAAGGAAATATTCACGCAGGGCGCGAGAGAGATCCCGGTAATCACCGGCTGTCGGGACGTGCCTTGCTGACAAGACTGGGCGTTTGTGTAGTTGATCGTTCTATGGAACCTGAGGCATCCATGATAAGATGAGAGCAGGTAACTGTTATCTCAACGTAACCTATGATAGGCCGCGCAGAGGTACCTACACCCTTTATAAATGAGTTTGAAAGTGGTATAATGTTTAATTGTAGTTTCTTACAACAGGCGAAAGTAATTATAAGCATAGATATAAGCGATTTGGTGTAAACTGTTAGCTTATATTTGATGAATAAATGAATATGAATTATGTTGTTTTGTGAGGCGTGGACGGCCGCTAAGCCTATCTATTCGTTTAACGTGGAATTCTAGACTTAAATAAAGAACATAGCCTAGCCTATTTTAACGTAAACAAATAATAAACTTATCGAACTACACAAATAAACTACAATAAAACGTGCAAAAACCTAGACTTAAAACAAATAAAAAAGAAACTAGCCTAAATAATTAAAAAAACTACTTAAAAATTTAATTAACTACAAAAATGTGAAAATATCAATCGGTCGGCCTGGATAAGCTGGTGCGTTGTCGATACATTGAATCAATCAATCACATACATCTCGTCCAGGGCGTCCGTAATGGACTTGTAGGCTTCAACATTACATGCGCCTTTTTTGTGAGAATTGGCCATCGTTGCCTCTGGCCGCATTGATTTCGACGGACATGACCCTTGCGGAACGTGTCATGAATATTCCGTAGGCTTCCAGAATTGTGGAGGCTACGAGGGGCTGTGGGGCGAGCGAGAGCAGCAGTGCGCTGAGACGCGGGCTGGGGAGCATCCTGGGACCACTGGGACCGGAAGCGGGGTTATTCGGACCAATACCGGATAGATCCTGGGAGCGTCACCACGGCCCAGAAATGGATGCGAGCCTGGCTTCGGCTGGACGTAGCCCCCTCGTCCGCGTCGGTGAACAATACACCAGGCTCCAGGCACCAGGGTAAGCTCCCCATACCTCGTGCCCCAGCGATAGACCGCAGAAGTAGGGACATTTTGGGATAGGAGGACATTTAAGTTACCCTGCGAGAAGCAATTCCTTTGCGAGTGACCATACAATTGACAGCGTTGATACTGACCAACAACTGCGTTAGGAAAGGGCTTCTCAATTTATGTAACAAAGAGCTAGCACACCGGTTTACTCCAGAAATCCGGATGATGGCCATAAGCACCGGATTTTCCATCTCGCATCTTTGTAAAAGATATAGTTAAACAATGTAGCGAATTAATATAATCTCATTTAAGATAAGAGTCAGTGTCACCGCGACCCAGAAAGGCGATTGCAAGCATCTTATCTGGAGGTGGCCTCCACGGCCTCGTCAGTAAATGAAACACCAGGCAGCTGAACCGGCTCCCTCTGTGCTTGTACAGGTGCCTACAAGAAGGTCCCCCACACCTTGTGCCCAAGCGATGGACCGCAGAAACTGGCACATTTTGCGAAAGGGGACATTCAGGTCATCCTTCAAGAATATTCTTTGGAGATACGCCTTATAGGTGAACCTTTGACGGAGAAGTCGGTCGAGCTTCCTCTAGTCGTAAATAGATAGAGCAATTTAAGATAAAACTAATCGATTTACGATTTCGAAAAATAGGAAATACGAGGTAAGTATCTACACGAAATCCAAGACATCCTTCAGAAACATTTAAGTTTCATGACATGGGCTGCAGTTTTGAAAGACCCTAACCTCACTTTTGCCTTTCAACATTTTTGTCTGTAGTTTTTAGTTGTCAGACCTTAGAAATAAAATTAAAAAACTTTTCAACTTATATAGTAAATAAAAGACAACGTCATTTTTTGCCAGTTTGGGGGCTTTGGGGCGACCGCAGAATTTAGCCGGATACTTGGACTGTTTGCACAGACAATAACAAGGGTGTTCAGTGGATTGGGAGCGGTCCTTGTGAAGGGGGCAATCTGCAGTGGAACAACGACAAGATGATATTATGCCACTGCATACTTATGGATCGAACCTCGTACCTATCATTTAACGTGAACACAAAAACTCAAAAGCTGTAATATAATATCTAATAATAACGTACCTACATAAATAAAATATAGTTACTTTACACAGTTCTACTTAACATAAGTCTTCAAGTATTATTCGTTTTCATTCATCTTCCGCTCTCGTCGGATGTACTCGGCTTCTGTCGGCACATCTCGGGCCTCGTCGGATCCTTTCAGCTAATGCCTTTGCCATTGCAGTTGACACTGGTTCTACAGGTACGATGAAGAACGATCGAGAAGTCGCTATCTGGAAGGCAGAATTAGGAATGTTAATCAGATGAGATGATGATTCGCAGAAAAAGAACGATATACCTACTTACTAAATAAGAATAAATATACAAAAGAACGTTAGAGAAAGTGGTTGATATAACATTATGTTGTTATACATACTGAACGTAATATTAAATGAAAATTATGTAGATAGAGTAGTTGTTATATGAAGTAAATGGTATCTCAATTGAGCGTTATAGTTTTTGCAAATATAGCAAATATTCTAATTCTGTACGGCACCCAAAATTTTGATGTTCAAAAAAACTTTTTCACAAAAAAGTCGGTGTTATTGGTTGCTTCTTCGTTACTTGACACCGACTTCCGAAATTAAAGTTATTTTGAACTTTGTAGTGTTTTTGGAAGTTGGTTTCGTTTTTTTGTGAAAAAGTTTTATATTTTTCACTTTTTAGTGGTACCTCACACCACTGGAAAGTCACAGGAAAGTCACACAAAAATACGCAATTTCGTATACATGGATGATTTTTCCACTTATTTTTGTCCAGCTATTTGGATTTAAAAACCAAACTACTAAACCGATTTTGATACAATTTCAATGGGACCATTTGGGAAGTATACCCTTTCCAACAAAAAAAGAATTTTTCTTCAAATCGGTTGGCAAGCGACGGAGTTATGCGCGAACAAACATAAAAAAAAATAAAAATACAAACATCCGAATTGAGAACCTCCTCCTTTTTTAGAACTCGGTTAAAAAGGGCTGAATCTAAGGGACTTGATTTACAAAGCGGACAGGGCACGCGGCCAGGGTGCTGACAAAGTAAAATTTATTTATGGCGTCAAAGGAACGAAATATACTAAGTCCCGTGCGCGCGGCCATTTTCGTCACAGCGCCCGAATCCGAACTAAGAACAACTGTCAAATCGTGATGTCATTAATTCTTGGTTCGGGCTCGGCACTAATCGTAAGTCCGTAGGTTATACGGAGTAGAAAACGCCCGACACTAAATCCGAAACTACGGACTTCGGGCTTTGGGAGTAGACCACCTGGTTCGAATCACGTTTTGACGTTTTAATTTGAACCATTTGATTTCGATGAAAATAATAAATTGCAACGGCAACAGTGATGCTAGTGTTTATATTGTTTTCACCGAAATCGAATTGATAAATTTAAATTAAAACCTCAAAAGGTAATTCGAAATGTGTCGAGTCAGGTGCCAAGTTAACGCGTACGGGTAGCACGTGCATTCCGAGGCACAGAGGAGTCTCGGTATGACTTGGATTGTTACCTATTCACAGACTGACATCGGCAAGCTTGCTTAACCTTGATGATCGACCTGATCGGCTGTTATTACTTAGTCTCAAGCAATGTATGTATTACTATGTAATTTCTAAGTACCTGTAGGTTGTGACGTCGAACGTTCCTCCGGCGATGTCCATCTTCGTCATTCTTCGTCTTGTTCCTTCACATAGTGCAAGTATATCTTGTCGTACAGCTCAGCATTTCTTGGCACCTGCGTGAAAAAATGTTTGTACTTAAATGAATATTGGTATTGCTATGTGTGCATGGAAGGCACATGTTCTATAACTGAAAAATAAGAAAGTGCATTGTATGTATGTCACGTTTTCCTGTCCTAACCACTGGACAAATTTTATTGAAACTTGACACATGGATAAACTATGGATGGAAGAAGCATCCGATCCGAGCAAAACCAGCTACGCTGTCTAACGGCACAAAACGCTACGATCTGTGAGGGCAGGGCAACAAAAAAAGTAACAGTGCGTATATTTTACATATAATACGAACTCGTTCACATACGACCGTGTAGTGTCCGGGACGTGTCAGCAACTCAGCAGTGCGATTCTGTAAACATGTCGAAGTGAACACTTGGGCGGGGCGCACGACGGGTGAGTTGTCAAACCATACAAATAATATGGAATGACAGCTCTATTGTCGTTCACTCCGCCTAGGTGAACACCGTGAGATGTCGACAGAATCGACCGGCTGACCACGTTGTGGCGAGTCGTATCAGCATTCAATTTAGCATGTTAGCACAACATTATTATGAATGGAGCATGGATTTTTGCAGCCAAAACGAGCTAGCTTCACGTAAAGTTTCACATATCTGCTAATTAAATTACGTACGTACCATGGTCCATAGTCATGACAATTGCAACAGGTTCTCAGTCCTCTGCATCCAGCCGGTCCTTGTCTTCACCAGGTCGTTGCTCCGTCTCGCCAGGGACGTCCCACGCTACGTTTGCTGACTCGCAGTCTGCACTCAAGGGTTGCTCTCTGTTCTACCTCTTGGGGTAGCTGATTCTGTAATTTTTAATCACACATTTTTATCTTCATTTTATGCTACTTTCTACACGTGACTAAAGAAAGACGTCCACTGCTGGGTTTAACGTTTAACCCTCCCCATGCGTCGCCATAAACAGCCGGTCGATTCTGTCGACATCTCACGGTGTTCACCTAGGCGGAGTGAACGCCAAGTGACCTGTCATTCCATCTTATTTGTATGGTTTGACAACTCACCCGTCGTGCGCCCCGCCCAAGTGTTCACTTCGACATGTTTACAGAATTGCACTGCAGATCCTGCACTTCTCACATCTGCGTTGGCAGCGTTCTTCACCAGGTGCTCAGTCCACAATATTTTAGCAACGAGTTTGGTCAGTGAGTCGTCTTAGGGGCGACGAGTTTCTCCAAATGGCACGTGGAATAGAAATCCCTAGAAATTATTATCTCTTTGCTTTAAAAATACTTACGTTTAAGTTTAGTGTTTTCTTACTTCTGGCTGAAGTTTCAATGAACTTACGATATTAAAAATATAAGAACTTAATTCTAAAAAGAAAAAGCTAATTTTTAAGCATTTCACTGTAGAAATACTTTGTGAGATGAAACACAAATGAGACTAAAACCGTACCTTCAGAAATATTATAAAATTGGAAGGTAGGTGCTAAAATTATTTTGAAACTAAAATGTTGTCTATTTATTCACTTTGCTTCAGGGCTTGTTAACGTTACCAAATAACAAAATAATAACCGTTACATAACGTTAATTTCAATTGTGATACCATGGTAACGTTACAAAATTTACCGGTATTTGATAACATTACCAGTAATATAACGTTAAGTAACATTTAACATAAAATACGAGAAATATCGTTTTAACGGTAAAATAATTAGTGTTATTATAGCCCGCGAACTTTCTTGTATTTTTTGCTATTTGAAGGTCAGTGTCTGGTTGTAATTTAATCAAAATGTGATGCGCAACAATAACAAATATGTATTTACATAGATGTAACCATAAGAATCATTTACTCATCATCATGAACTTAGATTTGATGTGTATAATAACTAGATTTCCGAAATCTAGCTAAGAGAAAAAAAAAATAATTATGGTTATAATCATGTACATACTTACATATTTTTTACTGTCGTGAATCATATTTTGATCAAGATAAAATCTGACATTGCACCACCTCACAGAGATAACCGTTTAAAAATAACGATAAAATTAACGTTAAACTACAAATAACGTTATTAAAGAATAACGTTAAAATGGTGCATAAATAACGTTAAACCTATTACCGTTATTTTAATATAACGTTAACTCCTGTCAATGCAAGGTAACGTTATAAATTTTTACCGGTATTTAAAGCCCTGCTTTGCTTGGTAAAAATCAAAATTATACTATTTTTTCTTAATGTGTAAGTAAGTATGTTTAAATTATTACCTACAACTTTTCAATAAAACGTACTTACTTATTTAGAATTTAAAAACAAAATGTGCGCATCTAGCGGCGAAATTTAGAAGTAGCCTAAGAACGACACTTACAGCGTTACCAACACCAATTTATGTAATTTCCCGAAAATCTAAGTCAAATTCTTAAATTTGGGGGCCAAACCCACATCTCAACCCAATCTACAACTTCCCCACAAAATCCCCTCAATTTTTTTTTAGGAAATGAAACAAATTTCAACTCCAACGTTATCTTTTACTTAGATTTTTTGTATTTTTACAATTTAAAAAATTTTTGTTCACACTTTTCCATATTTTGTGACAAACCTTTTTCTCGATGGAGTAAACTTGACATTTCCGCCCAATTTTAACCGACTTCAAAAAGGAGGAGGTAATCAATTCGGATGTTTAAATATTTTTAACCGCTTTCAAAAAGGAACAGGTTATCAATTTGTTGTGTATGACGTTATCAAGTTGTCTGTTTTTGATGGCTTAATGTAGTGTGCAAGCTAATAAGTGTCAATTTATTTAATTTAATTTGATAAATTGGATATATTAGGTACTTTCTGTGTCATGTATTGTTAACTCCTTTGCATACTACTCTATAAATTCAGGTTTTTTAAACTTAACAGACAGATGTATTGCTGGGGAGTTTGTTGCGCCACTTCTTCTTCTTCAATTCGAGAGAAGTTTATTTCAAAATGGTCTCATTTAAATTATGTAAAGATCTGATGAAGAACTTCAAAGATAGACAGATAAACAAGTAAGGACTGGTTAGAATTTTTGGGGACACTAAAAAGTGAAAAATAATCAATTTTATAATTTGTAGCGTTTTTATTTGGAGGTTGGTCGTATTTTTCAATAACTTCCCTTGTTGCCATTAACAAACACTGCAGTGTTTGTATTTATATGATTGCGGTTCTTTGCTTTAAATTTTTTAAGGACATAACCTTTTCGCTCGATATTTCGAACGCTCAAGAACCACCGAATGGCAGACCAAGACGAAAATGGCGGGATGAGCTCGATACCTACCGAAAGGACTGACCCGAAAGAGCAAATGACAAATGACAGATTTGTGTGGCAAGATAGAAGGAGGCCTTTGCCCAGCAGTGGGACTAAATAGGCTAGATAGATTTCGAACGCATTGTTCGAGCGACATAAATTGAATTAGGAAAAGGGAGTCTTTCGATATCCACGAGTAACCTAACAAAAATATTAAGATAAGTATTTTGAGTTCTTGAAAAGTGTGGCCCGGACTATCGATATTAAAAATCTCCACATTTTCCCCGCAAAATGCCAATCCCCAATCAAGTTGAGATTACCCGCAGTTTGGGGAATTTCCCACACGTTGGCAACGCTATACGGAAAAAGCTTCATAATTTGACACTAGAGGCACTAGTTAGAATCTTTGCATAGCCATTATACCTTTGCCACTTCTCTCGAATATTTTTCGCCGCTGCAACTTTTTACCCAGCTACTTTCTCGCTCACACATATAACGTCGTCTCTTTCAAATCGAATGTTTCGCAACTTCCTGTTGATCGTTCTAGAATATTCGAATGCTAGAATGTTCTAATAAACCTGGCAACGTCGCATGCGTTTCCGGGTTCGTTTGTTTAGATTATAATGGGTGTACTAGACATTAGGGTTTACACTTTGTAACCAACTTCAAAATAGGAGGGGGATATTAATTTAGTAGGCGAGTTTTGAGTTTTACAGAATATTTTACAAGTTAGAATCAATTAAAGCTATATCATGTAAACAAATCGTTTAGGTTTTCAGAGCATTGTTCTGTAGTTAATCAGGATGCGTCCACCTTTTTGATTTGCTTGAGTTAGAAACGTAAGATATATCTACAAATAAACATATCTCATAGGTATAAGTACCTATACGATATTTTCTAACTTTATCCGCCTAGTATTAGCAAAAGATTATCCTTACTAATATTATAAACGCGAAAGTTTTTATGGATGGATGTATGCAAAAACTACTGAATAGATCTTGATGAAATTTGGCACAGAGGTAGATTATAGTTTGGAATAACACATAGGATATTTTTTATCCTGGGAGTATGTTCCTTTAGGATATTTTTCGACATTCACGCGGGCGGCAGCTAGTTCCAAATAAAAAACACACTTTACAAGTTTATAAACAAAATGATCGTGAGTCGTTGTGATTGTAACAGAATACTTCATTCTAGTACCTACCTACGTAGAAATATTGATAGGCCGAATGTTTAAGAAGAGCGTATACGCCGTACGGCATTTCATACAAACTTTCAAGTCCTTATATGTTTAGTTAGTTGGGATTTTAAACTTTGATCTTCTGAACTGTTGACTTACTAAGCTGTTGAGATTCTGAAGTGTTGAGATTTTGAATCGTTGGTCTTACGGTGTTGATGTTTTAACTGTTGATATTATGACTGTTGATCTTGCGTATGTATCCCATCGAGAAGTATATCCTTTCACATAAAACAAGATTTTTTTAAATCGGTCCATATATGACGGAGGTAACAAACATAAAAAAATACAAACAAATGAAAACCTCCTCCTTTTTTTGACGTCGGTTAAAAAGTAAAATATGAACATCTGGCACCGGCATTACATTTTTTCCTTTTGTTCGAGGGTAGTTTTAACTAATTACAATTTTGTTTCGGAAGGTAGGTAGTCGTCAAAAAGTGTTCTCTTTTTCCAGCGCGTGTTGCCACTCTTCCATTTCCGCGACAAAAGCACAGCGGGCATTGCTTGCGGAAATTTTATTTCATTAACACAAGATCTGGTGAAGGACTGGTAGTTGGTGTTAAAACTAAGAAATATGGAAGATATTATGGGTAAGTTACTAATTACTAATTATTAAAATCTGTAAAAAAAATCGTGTTTTATGGTGACGCCATTTTCCCATCGTGGTCTTTGTTCAAACTTAACAAAGCTGTGCTGTGCTGTGAAACGTGACTTCAAAAATATTTTTTGTGCGTTTACAAAATTTGTTAACGCACAAAATATTATTGAAGAATACCCATTTAATGGGTATCATTACTTTTTTACATAAGGGTATGTTTATTAATAGAAATGCTTTCCATTCTTAAAATGTTTTTCCAGGTTTTTCCCAAGAATTCTTGATAGATGTGCATGGTACGATTCTGAAGTATAAATACAGTTTCTCAATAAATGTATCGAAGTGAAAATTTTTACTTCGGTACCATTATTGATAAAATGTACCTATCTAAAATTATATTTATAGTTCGTAGTTCGTAGTATATTTGTAGTTTACAATTCGGGCAAAAAACATTTTAAAAACACAAAGCATTTTATTTAATAAACATTCTTTTGTGTCAAAAAGTAATGATTTGTCTACCCATTTGTAACAGCGTCCTTTATATTAATGTACCTACCTACTAAGTACCTATATCACGGCAGTGAGCACATTACTCACAGAACACAGAGTCGATGCGGTCGACAGGTTCTGGAGTGGTGACCGCGTACCAGGACATGAAGCGTTGGAAGTCTCCCACAAGGTGAACTAATGATCTGGTGAACGCCGCAGAAATCCGGAGACCGGTCGATGTGGGCTGTGGCGAGTTTTGGGGGAGGGTATGTCAAGCAGTGTACGTCTGGTTGAAATGATGATGATTATACACTAATAGTACTTCGCCCGCGACTTCGTTCGCGTGGTTTTAGTAGGTACTCCAGATACTTCATAGAAACGTTAACCGATTGACTTTAGTTTTTGAACGCAAACATGAAATTCTTATTTTTATCAAAATAATTAATGCGGTCTTTCAACTTCATCGGACCAAGCATTTAAGATCCTTCCATACAAACTTTAACACCACCTAAACCCCCACTAGGGGGTAGTTTTGAAAAACTAAGTTTTTTATTTAGTTCTGTATTTGTACCAAGTTTCAAGTTTATAAACCCAAAAAAATAAGATTCTTCCATACAAACTTTAAAAACAAATGAACATGTAAAATTGAAATTTTACATGTTCATAATCAACCTTAATATCAAACCATTTAATTGGATGAAGATTAATATCATGATACCAAAATCACCACCATTCCATTCAATCCGGGTTTTGATTTAACAATTTGAACAAAAAGCGGTTAGACATAGGTACCCTCGCGGATTTTTTTATAAGTTATAATGAGTATTTTAAACATGTAGGTAGTACCATCTATATTTTTATGTATCATCAATAATTTTATCTCTGGAGGCAGATTTCAGTTATGAAGAAATGCAGAGATGTTTTAAGAAAAAAGACACCGCCCCTGGTGAAGATCTTATAACTTACTCAATGTTGTATAACTTACCAACAATTGTTAAGTTTTACTTATTGGATACTTATAACCTAATTTTTTCATACGGTTACATCCCCTTACAATGGAGACAGATAAAAATTATTCCTATTCCTAAGGTTAGTAATGAAAATGTAGCTACTAAGATAAGACCAATTGCTCTCATGTCCTGTGTTTGCAAAATTCTCCACACAATGATTAATAAGCGTTTAGAGTGGTTCGTTGAGAAAGAAAAAATGTTATCCTCCGAAACTACAGGTTTTAGACGGGCTCATTCAAGTTTAGATGCGTTAGTAAGGTTAATTTGTCATATACAAATAAGTTTTTCTAAAAACATCTCGACCTTGGCATGTTTCCTCGACTTAGATAATGCTTATAATAATGTCATAGTTAGTAAAATTATTAACACTTTGGAAGATATTAACGCGGGCTCTAAAATATCTAAATATGTATGGATGTTTCTTAGTGATAGGCGTCTTATAATAATAGGGGACAATACCCACGACATTGTTTGTCGATGGACGCATAGAGGTATAGCTCAAGGGGACCCGTTGTCCCCTCTACTGTTTAATATTGTTACCTCTAAGATTACCCACAACATCAATAACGTATTAATATCTCAGTATGCAGATGACTTTGTTTTTTTTACTAGTCAATCTCAAGTAAACGATTGCATTATCAACATGCAAAGGGCGCTAAACACCATGGTAGGGTTGTTACAAGAAATCGGCCTGCAGTTATCTACTTCTAAGTCAAAGTACTGTTTATTTAGCAGGGGATTTAGAACACAATCAATTAATTTATTTATTGGTGGTCTACCTCTTACTTTTACTGAAAATATCAAATATTTAGGCATGTGGCTTGACAGGCAATTACGATGGGGAAGACATATAAAGGAAACTTGTCAAAAAACACAAAAGTATCTAAATTTATTAAAAGTATTGTCTGGACCATCATGGGGAATTCATCCGAAACATATTAGACGATTGTATATTGCGTTAATTAGGAGCAGGATAGATTACGGTAGTTTTTTATATGACAATAGCGCCAATTCGCACACTTACAGGTTAGATAAAGTCCAAAATCAGAGTTTAAGAATTGTTGGTGGGTTTATTAGAAGTACACCCATTCACACAATGGAGTGTGAGTTATGTATCCCTCCTCTATTTATTAGGAGAGAGTTTTTAGCTATTAAGTACACCTTAAAAATACAATCGTGGTCAAATAATACTACTACTAGTCTTTTAAAAGAACTTAGCGCTCTTCGTACCAAAAGATTTTGGCAAAAAAAGAAAATTCCTCTATTAGTTTCAACATTAGAAAAAACTCAAGAAGAAGATATATCATCCAGTTATCCACTTGAAATGTTTACATTGAATACTTGGGTTACTAACATCCATATAAATAATGTTATCAAGTGTGATCTAGAATCGATTAAAGGTAGTAAACATAATTACAATTATAATATTCTGAAAAATGAAATTTTATGTGAATTACGCAATAAATATGATAATTGGCATAGAATATATACTGACGGTTCAAAGAGTGCTGGTGGGCTAGGGGCAGCCTTCTATTACCCCGGAGATAAAATTAGAGGTTGTTTTAAGGTTAATAATAGGAATATAACTATAATGACAGTGGAACTTACTGCAATTTCAGAAGCTCTGATATACGCTAAGAACAAAGTTTTAGATAAGGTAGTTATACTCACAGACAGCAAGAGTGCCTTGCAGCATATTGCTCGATGCGCCTCTGGTGGCAGAGGTGTTTCGAAAGCTTATGCCATTCTTAGTCAAATTCATGAGTTCAATTGCAGCAATAGAGATCTGAGATTGCAGTGGGTTCCATCTCATGTTGGCTTACCGGGAAACGAGGAGGTTGATTTACTCGCGAAAAAATCAGCTTTAGAAGGAATACCTATTGATGTTAAATGCCACTATTCTGAATTATTAAGTAAATATAAACTAAATTGTTATAACATTTGGAAAGAATACTTTGATAAAAAATCTCTCGAAAAAGGTGTTTGGTATAAAACAGTGCAATGCGAACCTCTACGTATTCCCTGGTTTGCCGATATGAAAATCAGTCGCAAATATATTGTAATAGCACATAGGTTAAGGACCGGACACATGCCACTCAACAAGTTTGGCTTCCTAATGAAAAAAGTGAGTAGTCCAAATTGTCAATACTGCGAGTCTGTGGAGGATGTCCATCACTTGTTGGTGGAATGTGTCCGTAATCGCAGAGAAAGAGATACCTTATTGGCAGAGTTAAAAATAAATAAGTTAGATTTAGGTGCTGTTCAATGTTTTTTGTCTAAGCCCTCTAGTGCAGAAGCAAAGAAAATTTATAATTTTGTATGCAACTATTTAGCTAATAGAGTGTCTCTTGTCTCTTAGTTCGTTAAAATATATTTAAGTAATGTTATGAGTTATGATGGGGCTGACATGGTTATGTGAAATAACCAAAAGCCTCTAAATAAATAAAGATAAAAAAAAAAAAAAAAAAAAAATCAATAATTTTCGAAAATAAAATGTAGCCTTTGTTTTAAGTTGAGCCAAATCGTAACAAACAAATAAATAAATACTTCTTATAATTATTATATTATACTAGCTGTCCCCTGCGTCTTCGCTCCCGTCAACTGGCTACCTACCTACCTACCCTACACCTACCCTACACATAGTTTACGTCCTATTCTCAGACCTACTGAATATACACACAAAATTCCATAAGAATCGGTCAAGCCGTTTCGGAGGAGTATGGCAACTAACAGTGCGACACGAGAATTTTATCAAATTAGATATTTACAAAGTTTAGTATACTACACTAATGAAAAGCTACGCTCTCGCGAAATGTCAAAGACTACTTGGATAACTCTAAAAGGCCGCGGAAATAGTTATTTATGATATTAGTGCGGTAAGTTGGTTTTTACAAACGAGTAGACGAGTGTAAGCACGAGACGAAGTCGAGGGCTTACCATATTCACGAGTTTGTAAAAACCAAATCCGCACGTGTGTCATACAACGTTTTTCGACACATTTGAAAATAGAAAATATTACAATAAGTACCTAATGAAACAAACTTTTTGTCTTTAGAAATCAGTCGGAATGTCGCAACAATCTTTGACGTTTCTAATATGAAAATAGCGCGAATTTGCAAAGGGAGCCACATGCGCGTGGTGAAAATTAGAACCACATATTTTTTTTTTTTTTTTTGTCGTCTCTCATTTTCTCTATATATTAAAATGAGACAAACGTATACAGCAAAAGCGCTTCCAAGGAGGTTCGATTATTCAGCTTATTTATTCTCGTGATGTGAAACTCCTTGGTGGAATTCTTATTAATTTTTATGGATATTAAAAAAAAAACCGTAAAGAATACGCACGGCGCTACACAACGGAGTTTTGCGGTAAAATATGTACTTAGGTGAGAGTACCTATTTTGCCGCACGTTCCATTGTGTGGTGCATAATTTTTAACTTTCGAACAATGCATACAGGCTTCGTAAATGCATTTTTTGAGCAAATGTGTTGAAATAGTTATTTATGATATTAGTGCGGTAAGTTGGTTTTTACAAACGAGTAGACGAATGTAAGCACGAGACGAAGTCGAGGGCTTACCATAGTCACGAGTTTGTAAAAATCAAATCCGCACGTGTGTCATACAACGTTTTTCGACACATTTGCGAGAAAACATTACAAT
The DNA here is from genome assembly GCA_947386135.1 of Melanchra persicariae. NCBI lineage: Eukaryota > Metazoa > Arthropoda > Insecta > Lepidoptera > Noctuidae > Melanchra > Melanchra persicariae. The sequence goes on along the minus strand of OX376673.1, from coordinate 4,099,919 downwards.
AAGTAATGAAACAAACTTTTTGTCTCTAGAAATCAGTCGGAAAGTCGCAACAATCTTTGACGTTTCTAATATGAAAATGGCGCGAATTTGCAAAGGGCGCCACATGCGCGTGGTGAAAATTAGAACCACATACTTTATTTTTTTTATTTATCTTCTGTCATTTTCTCTATAATATTAAAATGAGACAAACGTATACAGCAAAAGCGCTTCCAAGGAGGTTCGATCATTCAGCTTATTTATTCTCGTGATGTGAAACTCCTTGGTGGAATTCTTATTAATTTTTATGGAAATTAAAAAAAAACCGTAAAGAATACGCACGGCGCTATACAACGGAGTTTGCGGTAAAATATGTACTTAGGTGAGAGTACCTACTTTGCCGAAACACATTTGCTCAAAAAATGCATTTACGAAGCCTGTATGCATTGTTCGAAAGTTAAAAATTATGCACCACACAATGGAACGTGCGGCAAAATAGGTACTCTCACCTAAGTACATATTTTACCGCAAACTCCGTTGTATAGCGCCGTGCGTATTCTTTACGGTTTTTTTTTAATTTCCATAAAAATTAATAAGAATTCCACCAAGGAGTTTCACATCACGAGAATAATATAAGCTGAATGATCGAACCGATTCGAACCTCCTTGGAAGTGCTTTTGCTGTATACGTTTGTCTCGTTTTAATATTAAAGAGAAAATGAGAGAAGATAAATAAAAATAAATGAAAGACTTGGTTCTAATTTTCACCACGCGCATGTGGCGCCCTTTGCAAATTCGCGCCATTTTCATATTAGAAACGTCAAAGATTGTTGCGACTTTCCTACTGATTTCTAAAGACAATTTTTTTTATTTCATTACTTATTGTACTGTGTTCTCGCAAATGTGTCGAAAAACGTTGTATGACACACGTGCGGATTTGGTTTTTACAAACTCGTAACTATGGTAAGCCCTCGACTTCGTCTCGTGCTTACATTCGTCTACTCGTTTGTAAAAACCAACTTACCGCACTAATATCATAAATAACTATTTTATCATAAGTTGAGGATTACCTATTATGTATATTAATATTTTATTTCTTCAATATTTTCTTTTTGAGCATTTTTCCTTGTTTTTATTTATTCTGCTATTCAAGACGGAGACAAATCTAACAAATCAAAAACCATAAAAATCGGTCCAGCCGTTCTCGAGTTATGTGTTCGAACAAACCCGACTTTGTTTTAAATATTAAGATTCATATTTATTTTTCAGCGCGTGACGTTTTACGAAGACAGCCGAGCTTTACCGAGTCCACATCTCAAACACATAATTCGGGTATGAACCATCATACTCCGGTTGAAGCTATCTCCATATTCAGCCCGTCATAGGAAGAGAAGATGTCTTCAAAACAACTTTGGAAAACACGACAGGAATGCAACTTGGAAACTGTTGTAGGTGAAAAAAATTTATCCATATTTTATATTCTGATCCTTCCACATCCACATGACCATTCTTAGAGGCGGCTCTCCTGCTGCCCGCGGTGTTGTTCTTAGAGCTTCACTTTATCTGAAAATGTACTCGCTCACTAAGAGTCGGAGATCCACTCTCTCATTGGACAAAATTTCTATGATATTAAAGATTTCTTTGACATTTTTTAGTATTGTACCCATCTCATAATTTGAATGATTTAATTAATACATATTACTGTTGTTTTGAAATACTAATTATTTTGCATGCAATTGATCTTCTGTATAGCTAAACATAACGTGGACATTGTATGAGAAGGTAACACCATTATCTCACCCTTCCTGGGGCTCGAGTCTGCTATTGCAATCGTGTCTCAATGACCGGTCAGTGATCGAATATTTGACAACTTTGACAGTTTTTGATGTGTCATAAGTTTGACGTTATACGTCAAAAAACGATCATTGACCGGTCATTGAGACACGATTGCAATAGCAGACTCGACCCCCTGCTTATCTGCAGCTGTGTCTTGCTTTACACTCAAATCTGTGGTCATCATCATCAACATCAGTTCAGGTATAATAACATTATGCCTCCTCCTCAAGCGTTCACTATTTCCCTCTACTTACCAAGACGTACCGTGTTACCCAGTTAATGGGTTGTGGAGGTCTGGTAGGCAGCCGCTCCACGTAAAATACTGGTATTCAGCTGAATCCGGTTTGACTGGGAGCCGACCCCAATTTAGTTGGAAAAAGGCTAGGCAGATGATGATGATATATTTTTCAGGTTCCTAATGTAAACATGGAAGAATGCCACTTTTATTGCCACTCACGGCTATAAGCTGAACTTCGAGGCGACACAAATGACTGACTGAGATGGACACTCCAGCTGACAACGGCCGATTCGGTGAGTTTTTATGAATTTATTTTATCGTACAGACTACAAGACGTACGGCGATTCCCCACCGGTGCATGGTGGACAGCCAGTCTATAGACATGTCTATACGCACAAAACGTTTTGTATGATACGGCCATCTATTGCTCCGGCAATAGTGAAAACGCAATAGCCAAAAATCTTCAAAAGGCGGCCAGCGACCTAGGCGCTTGGTTCCGTCTCTGGGGATTTGAGGTTAATCCCGAAAAAAGCCAGGCGGTTTTGTTCTATAAACCGCGGGCGAAATACATTCCCAATCCACCGAGTCCGATCACCATGTTTGGTAAGCAGATCCCTTGGGAAAAGCGAGCCAAATATCTAGGTGTGATATTAGACCATAGACTCACCTTTGCTGAGCACATAAGTGCGGTACGTTCGCGTGCTGCATTTGCTCTGGGTAGACTCCACTCCATGCTGAATGCACGCAGCAAGCTATCCCTTAAATGTAAACTGCGCATCTACACTACGTGCATACGACCGATAATGACTTATGCGTGTGCTGTATTCGCACACACAAAGCCAAAGCAAATCCACAGGATGCAAGTAATCCAAAACAGATTTCTCCGAAAAGCCACGGGCGCCCCGTGGTATGTACGGAACGAACGACTTCATGTCGACCTTAAAATCCCGACCTTAAGACAGTTTATGAAGCGCCTAACAAAGCGTTTCTTCGAATCCGCTGAAAAGCACCAAAACCCTTTGATTTCAAAGGCAACCCAGTACACTCCCTCTCGCATTAGTAAGATTCGCCGTCCTCGGCATACACTCGTCGAGTCCGACGACGAGATCACAAAGATTCAGGAAAGCTGTAGGGAAACCAGCACCCTTAGAATAAACAGATACAGACCACGTTCTGTATACCGACCTCGCCGCCGAGGTCCGTCGCGACGACCTACTCAAATGTCATATCTGACATTGACTAGAGTCAAGAGCAAACCCATGACTAATAAAAAAAACCCTCCCCGACTTTTGCAAACGAGCCAGCCCGCGCCGCTGAGCCTTTAGCTTTAATAACCCCTAATTAATGAAACGACCCAGCCTGATTGTCCCTTGCTGTCCCTAACTGACGCCGCTAAACCGAGGTCGTATTCCACAGGGAATGCCCTTAGCGAGCGGTCAGTAGTTTTTAGCTTGTAGCTAGTTTTGTTGCCTTGGCTGGGGGCCTTAAATTCATTTGAGGCCACCACAGGTTAGTCCGGTTAAGCAGTTGATATCCCAAGTGTGTTAACTTGCTAGTGGTCATACCTAAAAAAAAAAAAACAAAAAAAAAAAAACAAAAAAAAAAAAAAACAAAACGTTTTGTGAATACTTTCATGGAAACAAGACAGTGTGTGCCAGTTGAACAGTTTTCGACCCTTTTGGCATTCATGGAAAGGTAAGGAATTGTGCGTAATTAGGAACAGCACAATGAAACATAGTCCAGTCAAATTAGCTTTGAACCTTGCAAAAATTCCTAACTCTGATTTTTTTCTTGAATCGTGTATTTGACCTTAGCTCTTCTAATAGTAACAAAAATTAAACATTTTCCAGAACCGGATCACGGTAAAAAAAACAAAAACGCGTTTATTTTAATAAAAACTCGGAAAAAAATATTAACTCGAAAATGTTAGTTACAATATGTCGAGAATAGGTAAAACAAATTATTTTCTTCAAAATTAAACATTTTCACCCTCGGGATTTTTGAAAAAATAAAAAAATCTAAATTTTTGAATTGTACTTCAAGCAAAAATATTAAATCCGATTTTTTTTCATAAAATTATTTAATTGAATACCTTAGTACTCTAGGCAACAAAATTAAACAATTTCTGTTAACGGAAGATATTAATACCTGTTTTTTTGAAATAGCGGCTCAGGCAAAAATGTAACTCAAATAAATTTAGGTTAACTTTAATTTATGGACCATGTCTTACTTAATTACAAGAAAATTAAACACATCCAAGCAAATCGTTAAGATTTTTTAAACAATTAAAGATTGATATTATCTTCCTAATGCGGCCCTGTTGTTTCAAACCCATTTGTCAGATTGGACCGCATTGAGCACATTTTATCACAATATATGTTCAGTCAGAATTTAAATAACTCTATAAAAAATCATCTTGTACTACCTACCTACCTATTGTGTTTTGTTTAGAGTCATAAGTTTATGGATTGCAGACGAGTCTTTCCAGGTGACATCTAATGTCAGATATGAGTGTTTTGTTTAACATGATCAACTTCTATGAACAAGACTTCTAAATTAACTGCAGTCATACGTATAAACAGATATTTTGTTGACCGTCTTCCGTCTTTCTGTATTATTAGGAAACGCAGCCTTATCCTGAGCTGCTATTAGGATTAATGCATTAAAATTGCATTTTGTTGCTAATGCACAAAAAACGGTCAACTTGGAATAATGACCATATTTGGAATGAGTTATATGAAAACATACCTTTAATCCCGTTGTCCCCATATGCCATATCCCCGTCACGGGGACAGCGGGACGTGATTAAATTTATTTCCCGTTGTACCATTGTGTTTGTGTGTATAACGTACATTCGGCTAACGGGGAAAACGGGAAGTAAATTATATTTCTGGGTGGTTTAAAAAAAATAACCACGAAGGTGATGGCGGAGTCTGTTCGCTCGCTTCGCTTGCTCACTTGACCTCACCATCCTCTTCTAACCTAACCTATCCGAGTTGGGGTGCCCCAAATCCCGAGCTCGCTTCGCTCGCTCTTGCACCAACATAGTTTGCAAAGTATATTTAATCATTATAATAAATTCACGGGAACAACGGGAATTAATTTTAATTATTTTATTAAATTCTCTTTGCACCCTTTAACGGAGATATGGCCTACGGGGACAACGGGAATATACTAAAACATATATTCCCGTTGAATATACTAAAACATGTATTATATGAAAAAAAATCATAGACTTACTAGACGATCTGATGAATATGTAGCGGCATTCATGCCGCCACAAAAATCAACGTAGCTGAATCAACATCACAACAAATGAGACTCGCAGCGCCATGTATCTCGACAGCTGCGAACTAACTGCAAAATCCTAAATCGCGATATCAAAGTTTACCGTGCGAATAGAACACATGCAAAGCCCGAATATCAACTCTCGGGCAGTTGCCCACCAGACACAAACAACCGTCTGGTCGGAGGATCCTCCCTTTTCAAATCCTCCACCTCTAAAAATACATACTTGTCAAGGTGGCGGATATTATAAAAACAAACAGTTTAATATCGCTCAAGCACTGTCAGAACACCGGTGTACCGCGAGATTTTCGCGATTTTAATGTTTATTATTACTATTACGTAAGATTTATTACATAATTTGGAATTTTCTCATGTCAGTGCTTAAACGGTTAAGCGTCATATAGTATCGGCAGTAGATTTTTTTTTAAGGATTGGTAATCATCAAATGACTTCTTCCGCTCTGGATGGAGCGGAAGGGAGTGTCAGACTCTTACTGGTTAAAACCCATTCGTATTCCTTCTACTGCCCTTTGCGTTCCAGGGCCGCTGTAATTCTTTCGAACAAATTCCGCTACCCTGGCAGGCTCTGGCCCTAGCGAGCCCCGTCGTCTTTGCTGACAGCTCTTTCCGGCGCGCGTGGAACACAACGCGCAGTCGACTCAGGCCTGTTCTGATCGTATGGTGAGCTACCCATTGCTCGCCTGCTATTGATGCCTGCGGACGGCGGTCCGCAGGCTTCCTACGTGGTTGCACACTTGGCAGAGGAAGCACCTCAGAGGTCTGGGTTCCAGCAGTTTGACCTGCGCAGAAACCCAACCCACCAGGAGCCTTCGGCCCTCCGATATTATCTTAGCCACCGACACAGGGCAGCTTACCACAACGGTTCGCATGCCCGTGTGGTCAGGACGTATAGTGCTTGCCTACACCTCCTCAGAGAAACCCCCCGTCCTGACGACGGCGGCCACCACCTTCTCCTCCATGACAGAGTCATCCAGGCTCAGAATGCGCAAGTCCATGCACTTTGCGGGCCTTGACACTCGGCCATCGTCCGCAAATGCGTGCAAATGCAAATGCAAATGTATTTTTTTTTATTATTTCATCACTATTGTGATGAAATAATAAAAAAAAATACATTTTGAAATTATTATGAATTCTTATACAATTATAAACCTCGTTTGACCCTCGTTTGTACTCTCGTTCTAGTTTTTTTAATAATTTCAGGTAGGTTTGTAACAGTTTCATAAACTACTAATAAAACATCAATGCAGCTCTTTCGTCTTTGCTGAAATAAGACGATTTTGTGAAAAATACCAATTTACTGCAATCATTTCAAGATATATAAAAAAATGGGTTAGTTGCACCATTTCTAACTCAAGAATGATCTTTTTTTATTTTCCTTTACCCTGAATAGCAGAATAAATATTTTAAAAAATTGGAAGAATTCAGAAATCCAAGTTACGAGCAAAATTCATTTTCTCATGCATTTTGTACTCTGACTGATTCTGACAGTCATGAAAGAAACAAAACACGGATGAGCCAATTCTAATAGTTGAACTTAACTGAGTGCGGCAAAATAATGTCACTTTATTAACAATTAAAGAGATAGGTAATAAATAACGTCCGATTTGTTTAATTTTGATAAATTATGGGTTGTGTTTGTACGTTTTCCATTATTAAACAACTTTCAGGAGAGTTACATTTTTGCCTGAAAACTTATATGACAATTTCTTACATCTCGGAACCCCGAGGTAGTATTGTTTTAATTTTCGTAATATAAATAAACATGTTAATTAAAATCCATTTAGCATTCTTTTCGTCAAGTTAATATTTTTGCTTGAAGTACAAAGTCAAAAAATAACATTCTTTAAAAAAAAGTATAGTTCCGTGGATGAAAAACGTTTAATTTTCTTACCTACTTGTACAGCTCAAACAGTTCTACAAATGTCCCAAACTAACATGCCAGTTAATATTTTTTCCAACGAGTTATTATGAAATTAAATGTTTTGCTAAAAAAAACGAACATCCGGGGGTTAACTTTATACCTTACCTTATACAGAACGATTTTTTTCATAATTTATTTCAAGAAATTAATCTAATACAGATTTAATACAATCTTACGGAGTCTATTTTCCGATGACAGCTATGGGTGTCTCAAATCAAATCAAATCATTTATTTGTAAAACATAGGTACAATATATTATGGTGTAATTTCAATGTCAGGATCGCTATGTTTAACCTATAAGGTATACAAATTTTGGATACATTTTATCTAAGTCATTTCATAATCTATACATATAATAAAATCGTAGATTTGCCGTGTCTGTACATTGAATATTTTCGCATAAAAATAACTGAGAAATGTTAGGAAAAAGGAATAAAACGCAAAAATGATATTTTTGAAATTTTTGTCTGTTTGTCTGTTTGTCCCGATGTTTGTGTCAGCATCACGCAAAAACCACTGATTGGATTCGAAAGCTAACTTCTTCAAAATATTAAGTGTTAACCCGAGTAGCATTTAGCGTTTATTTCATCAAAATCGACCCACAAAATCAAAAGATATTGAATTTTAAATTTTAGAAAGGAACTTCATACAGCGCTAAGCGTTGCGGTGACCGACTCTTAGGCGCCATCTATCGAGAAAGATAAAATACAGGTAAGCATGAAAATAACATCAAAACAAATTGTTGAGTTATTTGTGAAACATTTTTTAAGTAGTAAAGTAAAAGTGAACATTTTAGTACCATTACGTTACTGACTGTTACATATGGGCTCCTTATTTAACGTTTTCCTATGCTAATTTATATTTTGTCAGTTTACCAAATGGTCGATAGATGGCGTTGCACCGATGACGCGTTTTTCTCAATCGCGGTGTTAAGATTTTCCGTCAGATTATGACTCTCACACGATTTTTAGCAACATTGTTGTTCGCTAGAATATAAACGATCGGTCTCATAAAAACTCTGATAGGGTCTCGAGCGAGTTCAAATTCGTAAACTAAAAAAAAGTACCTATTCTTATAAGACGAGTACAGTGTACTACGTTATCTAAGTTCATTCAATTTCGCTCATTCCTACATCAATCAACTATTTAACTTTTCTTTGGCTTAGGTAATGTGACTGAATCCTTCAACTGTGCACGATTATTTAACATCATCATGTGCCTAGCCTTTTCCCAAGTATATTGGGGTCGGCTCTTAGTCAAACCGAATTCAGCTGAATAACAGTATTTTACGTGGAGCGGCTGCCTACCAAACCTCCACAACCCATTAACTGTGTAACACGGTACTTCTTGGCAAGACTGGTGCCAGATTTTCTAGCTTCTGACAATCCATAACGACCGCCAAAGATTTCCAAATAACAGCCGGAACCTACCTTTCCGAGGCACGGAGGAGTCTCGGTATGTTAAGATGGTCACCCATCCACAGACCTTCACCTCGGCACGATTATTTAGCAAAACTTAAAAAATATAATAAAACTTTGTTTTCATTTCCTATAACCACAACTTTTGCGAGTTATTGAGTACTTAATTATGTGTTAAATTGTATTTAAATCTTATAATGGTTTTGGGCACATATTACGTTTTTTTAGTGATCGAAATAAAAAAATACATATAACGATTTACTGGGTCGATTCATTCAGTATGTACTAAAAATATCATCGCCTGCCTAGCCTTTCACCAACTATGCTGGGGTCGGTTTCCAGTCAAACTGGATTCAGCTGAATACCATTGTTTTAAGTACCTACGTAAAGCGCTGCCTGAGTTGCGGATTATGTTCGAAAGAGTTACCGCGGCCATGGCACGCAAAAGGCTCGAGGGAGGAGCACGGATGGGTTTTAGTCAGTAAGAGGAGCGGGAGAAGTCATTTGATGATTTCCCATCAATATAAAAAAAGGTACGTAAAGCGACTGCCAATTTGACCTTCACAACCCTATAACTGGGAAACACTGTAGGTAGATACCTCTTGGCAAGACTGGTGTTAGATTTTCTAGCTTCTGGCAATCCGTAACGTCTGCCAAAGACCTACAAATGGCCGGACAAACGACTTAACATGTTATCCGAGGCACGAAGGAATCTCGGTATGTCAAAATGGTCAGCCATCTACAGGCCGACTTCGGCAAGCATTGCTTAACCTTAAGGCACTGTGAGCATTAAAAACTGAAATATTGCTGGTTTGCTAACATAACTTTAGCCAAATCTGTTTAGTTTCAAGTTGCAGAAAAAATTTGTTAATTTTAACTATATTTCAAAGAACACTGTTGTTTCCGAACATGTTTAAAAATAAAATCCTCGATAGAAATGATCGTCAAAGTTACCTCTAACTTTGACCGAAATATACTTAAAATTAACATATATTTTTTCTGCAGCTTGAAACTAAACAGATTTGGCTAAAATTATGTTAGCAAACCAGCAATTTTTCAGTTTTTAATGCTCACAGCGCCAAGTCATGAGCAACCAGTCTCCTCATTCCTCTGTACGTACAATTTTTTCCGACATCTATGCGAACGAAGTCGCGGGCACAGCTAGTAGGTATATATTTTTCATGCATTTAATTGTAAAAAATATCATTAAAGTTAAATTATTTATTATTAATACCATATTGAGATTAAATAAATCGGACATTTGACTCGCACAACGACATCATCTCATATCATACTAAAATTTGTTCATAATGATATGTACCCAGGGCTCGGCAGCATTTGAATTACTTGTCATTTAAATACGTAATTGAAATACCCTTGCTGTCCCGAACTGACGCCGCTAAGCCGAAGCTTAAGCAGTTGATATCCCATGTGTGTTAACCTGCTAGTGGCCATACCTAAAAAAAAAAAAATAAGTATTTGATATTTGTATTTAAATTATTTCTTAAAAATGTTCATTTTAATCGGTACCTATTTAAAATACCTGACACAGGTATTTTTACCTGACGGTGCAACGCAAGGGAGGGGTAATGTGTTCAGCCTATGTATGTCCTTTTTGTAGGTTTTGTAACGTGCTTTCCGAGGCACGGAGGAGTCTCGGTATGTTATGATAGTCACCCATCCACAGACCAACCTCGGCAAGCGTTGCTTAACCTTGAAGATCGGCCCGTGCGGCTGTTATTATTTAGCCACGGGTAATCCTCAAAAAAAACTAGTAAAAGATAAAATAAAAACATCGTGTTTAATTTGAATTTCAGGAACACCCATACATCTGTCTCCAGCGTCGATAGCTGCCGAAGATCTTCACCATCAAGCAGATCATCAGCTGTCTTCGAAGCTGGCTGATTTCCCCACAGATGGCAGCACTGTCCTGTCATACTTCAAGTGAAATTTACTTGTGGAGCGACTGGCAAGTAAAAATGCTGCCTTTTAGCGAAGTTGCGAGTGTGTTGAGATGTCAACTTTTACATCATTCTTATAAGTGTGTCATACGTGAAAACCGTAAAAAGCTGACATTCTGAATGTCAGCTTTTATGTTGTGAAAATGTATTGCGACTGAAAATGTTTTTCAACACGCTTACTCAAAAACTGGCTCCTACCCGCCACTGCTTTTAAGCACGAAATAAAGTTAGTGTATTTCGCACTAGTGAGGAAAAGTTTCTGGTCTAGGATCATCCCCAGGATGGTTGCTGGGCATCCCCCACTTGTCGCCCGTCAACCCTCACGAAAATCGACTACAGCGAACGAACAAAAAATCCACGAGCTATTTTTCATAATATTTTTTTTACTAAACACTTTATATACAATTTTATTAATAACTCTACGAGTAATTGTGTTGAAAAACATCGTTTGATGCACTTTGTCAATTTTGTCATTGCATTTTCTCGACTCCATAACGATCTCGCCTTCAGTTCGGGCGTGTACCCAAACAATTTGAACAAACTATTGGTTTGTTTGGGTATTTTTATAGAGTTGTACTGCAATGTGAATCGGTCAAGAGCGATTCGGACTCGTGCAGCCTAGGTTACGTACCACCCAGTGAAGTAACTGGTTTTATTTTTGTTTTTTTTTTTTACTTATTAATTTATTTACTTAGTGTCTTGATATACACAGCGGACATGGCGCTGACAAGATAAAATGCACTGCGTCAAAGGAACGAAATATAACTAACGTGGCGGGCGCTGCCGGACGCCATATACCTAGGTATTTTTTTCAAGTAAACATACAAAAACCTATATCAAGTAAACATACAAAAACTCAGGCCTTTTTCCCGTGGTATTCCATGCCAGACCTTTTTCCATGACTGGCCTGAGTTTTTGATTTGAATCTGTACAGTTCCATCTAACATGCATATTTATTCGATTTTTATGCACATGTGTAAGACCGCTACGGTCGCCGGCGCGGGGATCTGCGCTAGAATGGACTTATCCATTAGCGCTGGGATAGGACGGGGAGTTTTATTTGCCACCAAAGCTGGAAAGGATTTCTGGTGGTTAAGCTGGTTCCACGGAGATGGCCGCTGTGGAGCCAGCCGATCGGATATCTGGAAGGAGGGTATTCTCTCGGATGGGGAGATTTGCGTTGCTGACGGGCGTTGGAACGCTTGGCCAATTTGGATGATTTTTGCACCCCCGGTAGTTAGCCCGGTGACCGGAATGCCCGCATGATACGCAGCTGAGAGGCTCTACGCATTGTGAGTGGTCCATGGGACGGGGGTATTCGCTGGTGCTATGTTCACCAAGATACTTAACGCATCTGGGCGTCGCAAAGCAAGTGCGTTGGGAGTGCCCGTATAGTTGGCAGCGGTGACACTGACCAACTAAAGTTGGGCGGAAGGGCTTCTCGATTCAGATGACAGATGACAGGGAACACACCGATTTAATCTTGAAGATAGGATGGTATCCTACTAACTATATAGGCTAACTAACTGCGTCTTGTCATTTTTCGGAATGCCGCTGGTGAACAGCGTTAAGAATAGAGGGCGAGGGAGCACGCCGCTCCAGTCAGTGATCACCTGAGACGGGGGAGGTTGGACTGGATCGAGCTGGCCTGAGCGGGAGCTTAGGTGCATGATCACTGGGCGATGGTCGGAGTTGAGTTCGTGTAGCGTTTCTATAGATTGCAAACGGAGGTTTACATTCTTTAGCAACGCCACATCGAGAACATCCGGGTTACGGCTGGGATCGTGAGGGAAGTGGGTGTGAGTCATCGGAGCGATGACGTCAAAGTTAAGTGTTGTGCCTAAGCCGAACACTGCTCTGCCTCTGGGATTGGTCGTGTTGCAGTTCCACGCGGGGTGCTTGGCGTTGAGATCGCCCGCTAAGATAACGGAGTCACTCAGGCCGAAGAGCGTGGTAAAGTCACTTGCGAGGGCGACGGGGTCGTCTGGCGTGGAGGAGGGTGGGCAGTAGGCTGAGATGATGGTAATTGGCTGATGGCCGGTATGCCTAGCCGACAGGCTGAGTACTCTAGCTGAGAGCGGGGAGCGGGAGGGAGTAGTGGGATGCAGTACAACTCCTTTTTATAGTAAATGAGAGTGCCACCACCATGACAACGCGTCCTATCATTGCGAACTATCCGGTAGTTGGCAAATTTAGGGTCGTTCCGGTGGGGTTTTAAGAAGGTTTCCTGGATGAGGAGGACGTCTAGATGGTGATCGCGGAGGAATTTGGCGATCTCGTCTCTTTGGTTACTAATGCCATTGGCATTAAAGAAACCTAGTTTAAGGGATCTAGGCCTGATGGAGAATGTGCTTGACTTATCCATTGATTAGTCAATCGCGTCCATCTCGTCTAGCTTGTCCGTAATGGACTTGTAGGCGGTGAATATTTCCAGCGCCTTCTCAGTTGACATGTGCAACTGGCCGTCTGTTCCTCTGAACTTGTTGAGTTCAGCGGACATGGACCTAGCCGCACGTGTCATAAAAATGCCGTAGGCTTGGAGTATAGTTTCACTAACTCCAAAGCTTGTGGCCTTGTTGGTCGGGGGGACTTGGCGCAAGCTCACTGCTGCAGGTGCAGGAGTGAGCTGGGGCGCAGGTTGGGGGTGTGCTGGGGCCGCTGGGGCCACCGCCGCGGGAGTCGGCGCTGGGATGGTTTTACCCAACAGTGCCGGGAGAGTAGGAGTGGGAGGGGTCTGCTTTGACACCAGAGCGGGGAACGCTTTCTGGTGATTGAGCTGATTCCAGGGGGAGGGTCTTTGGGGAGCCAGCCTATCGGGCATCTGGGAGGAGGGTATCCTCTCCGATGGGGACTCTCGCTGCTGGCGGGCGTTGTGACGCTTTGCCAGCTTGGGGGCGATTTTAGGTGCCTTAGGGCACCTCCGGTAGTTAGCCGGGTGGCCTGTTTGTCCGCAGAGCACGCAACTGGGCGGCTCTGTGCACTGTGACCTGTCCTTTGGCCTGGGACAGTCGGCGGTGCTGTGCCCACCCAGACACTTAACGCATCTGGGTGAAGCGTAGCAATTACGTTGGGCATGCCCGTAGAGTTGGCAGTTGTGGCACTGACCAACTAAAGTGGGGCGGAACGGCTTCTCAATTGAGATGCCGGAGAGGGAGCACACGGTCTTAATCTTGAAAATAGGGTGGTGACCCTCTGTGGGGTCACATACCACAAAAACCATGTCGTAGAGGTCTCCACCTCTCGCCTTGTGAAAGCGGTGCACGGCGGAGACCGGGACATTTTGGGATAAGAGGTCATCTTTGATCTCCACTGACGAAATTTCTTTCGGAACACGTCTTATCATCGTGTCCTCCGGGAGGGAGTAAGTGTGGAAGGAGATTTTCCTTCCACGCAGGGAACGGACTAGGTCCCGATAGTCACCGGCCGTCGGGACCGTAATCTTTATGCCTTGTTGGTCCACTTGGCCTTGTCTTGCAAGTACAAGGGCGGGATGGGGCGAGCCTTTTTCTGCTGGGAAGCAGAGACGGGCGGTTTGGGGCTCGTAGGGCGGCTAGCCTGTGAGGCTGGGGCCGCGGAGGTAGGGGCCGGAATTCGGATCGCGGTCTGTATTTGTATTTTCGGACTGTACTGGTTTCCCTACTGCTCTCTTGGGTCTTTGTGATCTCGTCGTCAGACTCGACGAGTGTATGCCGAGGACGGCGAACTTTACTGATACGGGAGGGAATGTACTGTGGGGCTTTTGAGATCAGGGGATTTTGGTGCTTTTCAGCAGTTTCAATGAATCGCTTGGTAAGGCGTTTCATGAACTGTTTTAAAGTCGGGATTTTGAGATCGACATGTAGTCGTTCATTCCTTACAAACCACTGGGCGTCAGTGGCTTTTCGGAGAAATCTGTTTTGGATTACCTGCATCCTGTGGATTAGTTTTGGCTTAGTGTGTGCGAATGTTGCACACGCATAAGTCATTATAGGACGTATGCACATAGTGTAAATGCGCAGTTTGCATTTCAGGGACAGCTTGCTGCGTGCATTCAGCATGTAGTGGAGCCTACCGAGAGCGAATGCGGCACGCGAGCGTACCGCACTAATGTGCTCAGCGAACGTAAGATTACGATCGAGAATCACACCTAGGTACTTGGCACGCTTCTCCCAAGGGATTGGCTTGCCAAACATGGTGATCGGGTTGGGGGGTTCAGGGAAGATTTTGACCCGGGGCTTGTAAAACAAGACCGCCTGGCTCTTCTCGGGATTGACTTCGAATCTCCAAAGACGGAAATAATCACCTAAGGTGTTGACCGCCTTTTGGAGGTTTCGAGCAATTGCCTTTTCACTCACACCGGAGTAAAAGATGGCCGTGTCGTCGGCAAATAGAGCTAACTGCGTCTTATCATTTCTCGGAATGTCGCTGGTGAACAGCGTGAAAAATAGAGGGGAGAGCACGCCGCCTTGAGGGACGCCGGCTCGAATAGGGTGGGGGGAGGAAAGCGCTCCTTCGATACGGTACCGAAAGGTGCGGTTCGACAAATAGTCTCGTATGATGAGCACGAGACGGTCTGGCACGCCGAGTTGGTATAGCTTATAAATTAAGCCATTGTGCCAGACTTTGTCGAAGGCTTTCGCGATATCGAAAAACACTGCTCCCGTCACGAAGCCGCGTTGAGCGCGGTCGCTGATTTGTTCAACAATACGGTAAACTTGTTGAACACAGGAGTGATTAGCTCGAAAGCCAAACTGTTCGTTGGGGAGGAGGCC
Source organism: Melanchra persicariae (assembly GCA_947386135.1). Taxonomy (NCBI): domain Eukaryota; kingdom Metazoa; phylum Arthropoda; class Insecta; order Lepidoptera; family Noctuidae; genus Melanchra; species Melanchra persicariae. Next base: position 4,084,512 of record OX376673.1, on the reverse strand, counting down.
CTTCGCTTCGACGTAATCCTTGAGTCGCTTATAAATAAGTCTCTCGTAGATTTTGCCGAGAACGCTGAGCAGGCTGATGGGGCGGTAACTGGAGGGGGAGGACTTTGGCTTTCCCGGTTTAGAAATACCGATAACGGTAGCCTCTTTCCACGATTGTGGGAACATGTTGTTGGTCAGAGCGCCGTTGAAAATGGCGGTCATCAACATGATAAGGGAAGCTGGGAAGAAACGGAACACCTTATTGGTGATACCGTCAGACCCAGGGGCTTTCCTGGGTTTGAGTTTTCCGATTACCTCCTTCACCTCGTCTGGAGTGACGGGGGGGAGGGGGTCCTCGGGGTCCTCGACGGGAGGGAGGGAGGCCCTACGTTCGACCTCGGCGTCCACCTTTGCGAGGTGGGCTGGGTCAACCGGGTAGGTGCTGGTAGAGCATTGGGACTCTAGACTGTCGGCCAGGCATTCGGCTTTTTCATCGTCCTCGAAGGCGATGGTATTATCGGGGCGGGTGAGGGGAGGCAAAGTTGTAACTTCAGGGGCGCGTAACTTCCTCTGAAGTTCCCAGAATGCCAGGTGATTAGGAGTGAGGTCGCCTAGCATCTTGTCCCATTGACTGTTACGCAGTTCAGCAATGGTGCGACTTACTTTACGCTGTAAGTAGCGCATGTGAACTTTGTTACTGTGGCAGGGAAAAGACGAATAGGCACGGACGGCCGCATTCTTCTCAGTCAGGAGAGCACGTACCTCGTCCGGGAGTTTCCAGCGTTGATCACTCATCGCTGGGACCTCCTTTGAGCATTCGCTCAGGACGGATTGCACGTGATCCGTGAGAGAGTCGACCGCGGCCGCCGTGTCGGCGGCAGACTCGATTAAGTCAGGGATCTTGTCCAAGTGAGGTGACGTGGTGACTTTCAGCTTTTCGCTTACTTTTCTCCAGTCAGTGATCACTCGGGAGGGAGGGGGTTGAGAGGGGTCCATGGGTTCCGTTCTGGGAGCAAGCTCCAGAATAACGGGCCGGTGGTCCGAGTTAAGCTCGTTCACTGTCTCCACTGAATGTAGCCGTAGGCTGACATTCTTTAGTAGAGCAATGTCGAGCACGTCGGGACGATGGTTGTGGTCATGGGGATAGTGGGTGGGATGCATTGGCGCGATGACATCGAAGTTCAGAGGGCTGGAGAGTTCGAAAATGGCTCTGCCTCTAGGATTGGCGGTGGTGCTATTCCAAGAGGGATGTTTAGCATTGAGGTCCCCCGCCAGAATGACGGAGTCACTCATGCTAAGGAGTTTGGAGATGTCCTCTTTCACTTCGGAGGCGTCAGCCACCGTGCAACCCGGGCTGGGAGGAGGGATATAAGTGGAAATGACCGTAATGGCCTGATGACCTGTCATGCCTAGCCGACAGACAGAGACCTCTACTTGGGCAAGAGTGGGTGAATCCACAGGGATGCAGTAAAGAGAGTTTTTATAATATATGAGAGTACCTCCTCTGTGACACCGAGTCCTGTCATTGCGAACTACACGGTAGTTGGCAATTTTAGGGTCTCGGTGCTGGGGCTTGAGGCCAGTTGCATTAAAAAACCCTATCCGGAGGGCTTTCGGTTTGAATCTAGAGGTGTGGGACTTATCCATCGATAATGGCATAATATCTCTGGATATGGTGAGCTACGTCACCGAACTCTTGGAAAACAGAGGCGAGGTTACCCCTGTTGTTCTTTATGGCCTCTGTCATTGCCAGGGCCCTGGGGGAGAAGAAGGCTTGGTAAGCAGCCCCATTCAAACCCTCAATCGGGTTTGAAACCTCTTTGGCTACGACGGCCTTGGGAGGGGGAGGGAGGGGAGGTGCAAGTCGTACTTGCGGGGGATTCGCCTGGGTAAGTGAGGCGCGGGTGGTTGTTGGCGGGGAAAAAGGAGGAATGGCCACATCCATTAAGGGTGTGGCGACCTTTGTGGGTGGGGTGGTAGGGGCGGCCGGTGAGGCCTGAGGGGTGCGGGAGGCAGAAGTCCTCAGGGCCGGGAAGCGGGCCTTGTGATTAGCAGCATTCCACGGGTTGGAGCGTGGTTGGCTGCTGGTATGTGGGGCGTTGTTCGCCGGTTGGGGGCGTTCCCTAATCTGGCGGGCCATTGCTCGCTTAGCCAGCTTTGGGGCGGAGGTTTTGGGGGCTTTTGGGCAGCCCCGGTAGTTGGCCGGGTGGCCTGTCTCGCCACACAGCACGCAGCTGGGTGGCTCGACGCACTGAGCACGGTCTTTGGGCCTTGTGCACTCAGAGGTGCCGTGGTCGCCCAGGCACTTGACACAGCGAGGCTTGCCGTGGCAGTTCTTTTGGGAATGGCCGTACAACTGGCAGCGGTGGCACTGCCCGACTATTCCTGATCTGTTAGGGTTCTCGGTACGGATACCTGAGAGCCCGCAGATCTTGCTCACATTGAAAATGGGGTGATGCCCCTCGGTAGGGTCGCAAACGACCAGTACCATATCGAAAGAAGCACCGCCTCGGCGGTGCATACGGTGAACCTCAGCTACAGGGATTAGCTGAGCTTGGAGGTCGGCAAGGACCTCCTGGACAGGGATTTCCCTGGGGACATTGCGTATGACTATGCGGACTTGTTTCTCCTCCTCGAAGGTGAATGAGTGGAAAGGAATTTTCCGCTCACAGAGGAGGTTATGCAGTCCTCTGTAATCATTCGCAGAGGGGACGGTTATTTTGATGCCCAGCTGGACTGACTGGGCGCGAGTGAACTTGATGTGGCGCGCATTGCACGCCGCAGTAATTTCGGTCCACTTGGCCTTGTCGTGGACAAACAAGGGGGATGGAGGCTTGGTCTTAAAGGGGGGGGCTGCAGCTTGGGCAGCTGGGGTGGCGGTGTCCATCGGGCTGGATGGACGGCTTTTCTGCTGGGAGGTACCAGCAGAGTGGATTTTAGCTGAGGAGGAGGGGCGAGGGGAACCAGGGCCTGACGCCTGGACCCTCTTTTTAGGGGCAGTTTTAGGGGCTGAACCCATCTTCTTCTTCCTCTTTCCCTGGACAATTGTGAAATTGTCCGAGGAGGAGGAAGCGTCAGAGTCGGATTCCTCAGAATCCAGAGGAGAGTGAGAGGGGGCCTGTATGTCAGGCTGGGATTGAGGCTGAGTCAGCTGGGTGTCCAGTACATCGCTAAAATTAGCGATGTCGACTGATGCTGGCTGGGCGGTTGCGGGCTTTTCTGCTGCTACGGGAGTAGCAGAGGGCTGAGAGGGATGGGGGCGGGAGAGGGAATCAACCTTGGCCTGGTAGGCGGTCAAGGCACCCTCAACTTCAGGGTCGTCAAACTTGGCTGCGAGAGCCTTACATAGACGCATTAGGTCGCTACAGACTTCTAGTAGCGACTTCTCTGCGAGAGAGGGAGCGGAAGTTGGGGCCTGTTCTCCAGGCGGAGGATTTATGGAGCCAGAGGCATCCATGATGATGGGGGTGGGGGGGTCCCTATGACAGTTCCCCAAAAACGCCCTTCCCCTTGAGCTTTCCTAAGCTTATACTAGGGAGAAGAAAACTCAAAACAAACTCCCTAGTAGCATGACTGTCGTGGCCTGAAGGGCCAGTCGCCTAAGAGGCCTAACTATGCCTAACTCCCCGGGTGGATAGGCCCGGGGATGTGTAACCCTCCCAGTCGGGTCAGACTGGGAGGTGTGTACCTATTGGTGAGCCCTAAGCTAGTAAACCGGTTGCCAGTCTTATTGTGCGAACCGGGCCCTATTGGGTCTGGTGTGAAGGGGTTGACACAACCAACCAACACCAGGTGTGTAGCTGAAAAAGAGCGGGGTTAAGAGCAGGGCGCGACTAGGAGATCCCCCAAGGCCGCGTGATCCTCTCCCTTCCGATTTTTACCAAGTCCTTAAGGGACTCGGTAGACGTGTCGGGTCAACGTCACTTGGCTTTGTTGTCACCGTAAGGTTTCCACCAAGTACCACGAAACTGTGGATTTACCTGAAGGGTCACTACGTTTTAGACAATTCCCCAAAGGGAAACAGAAAATCCTCCGCTGCCTTGAGAAAGGCGGCTTCGGATCAAATGTTTGTAGTCGGCGACTACGGGTGACGTCACGGCTGGAGCGGGACGTAGAATGGCACGAACACAACACAACACACACACGACAGCGGGCAGCGAGAGCGGCACGTCCGTCACGGGCGAGCGTCGGGCGCGGAATGTGATGCGGAATCCTTTTTTTTTTTTTTTTTAATGAGTGGCCTCTCGCAGGTCAACCTAGGAGGTTGTCGGCTGCTTAACCGGACTTGCCTGTGGCGGCCTTAATAATATTATTATTAAAGCCTCCAGCCAGGGCTTATTAAACTTAAAAACTAAGCGACTACGCTAAGGGCACCCCCTGTGGGGTACGGACCTCGACTTAGGGCGTCGCTGGGGGAGGACAGCTAGGGACGGGCTGGATCTAATAAAGATTTTTATTATTAGGGGGCGAGTGTTGTTAATACTACAGGCTCAGCGGCGCGGGCTGGCACGAGCAAGGGACGGGGCGGACATTGACGGGACGGTCGCGACGGGCCTCGGCGGCGAGGGCGGAAGGACGGTGGTCGCGGTTTGCGAATTGTGCTTGTACTACTACTACTCTCTTGGAGGAGGGTGGTGGGGTCATCGGGGGTGATTAGCGTGTGCCTCGGACGGCGAATTTTTGAGATGTGGGAGGGTTGGTATCGGGCGGCCGATACGATGAGGGGGTTGCGGTGTTTGACAGCAGTGTCGATGAAACGCTTGGTAATGCGTTTCATGAACTGCTGTATGGTGGGCACTCTGAGATCTAGATGTAAAGTCTCATTACGGACATAGTATGGGGCTCCCGTGATTCTACGGAGGAATCGGTTTTGGAGTGTCTGCATCCTGTGAAGGTGACGAGGCTTTGCGTGTGCGAAGACAGCGCAAGCGTATGTCATCATGGGGCGAATGACCGCGGTGAACAGTCGCAATTTGCACTTGAGTGACAATTTGCTTCTGGCGACCGTGATAAAGTGTAACCTCCCCAGAGCGAAGGCGGCGCGCGAGCGGGCCAGCCTTGTGTGCTCAGCGAAGGTGAGGTGGTTGTCCAGGGTGACTCCCAGGTACTTAGCTTGCTTCTCCCAGGGGATCGGCTTGCCATACATGGTGATCGGACGGGGGAGTGGGGGATTTTTCCACTGTTTGGAAAATAGAATGGCCTGGCTCTTATCGGGGTTAACCTCGATTCCCCATTTCCTGAACCATCTGCCCAAGATGTTTACAGTAGTTTGGAGCGTGCGAGCGATAGGAGCCGGGTCGCGACCTGTATAGTAAATGGCCGTGTCGTCAGCGAATAGTGCCAACTGGGCCAGTTTACTTTTCGGAATGTCGCTGGTGAACAGCGTGAAAATGAGGGGAGATAGCGGTGAGCCCTGGGGGACTCCTGCTCGGATGGGGTGAGGGGACGAGAGTGCACCCTCGATGCGGTAGCGAAAGGTGCGGTTCGACAAAAAGTCTCTCAAGATGAGAACGAGACGGTCTGGCACGCCGAGTTGGTAAAGCTTATAAATTAAGCCATTGTGCCAGACTTTGTCGAATGCTTTCGCTATGTCGAAGAACAAGGCGCCCGTCATCTTGCCACGCTGTAAACCAGCGCTTATGTGCTCTACGATGCGGTGGACTTGCTGGATGCACGAGTGTTCGGTTCGAAAACCAAACTGCTCGTCGGGGATGAGACTCTTTGCCTCGGCGTAATCCTTGAGCCGCTTATAAATAAGCCTCTCGTAGATTTTACCGAGAACGTTGAGTAAACTGATGGGACGGTAACTGGCGGGGTCAGACTTGGGCTTGCCTGGCTTGGGAATACCGATTACGGTGGCCTGTTTCCATGCCTGGGGGAATATGTTATTGCTTAATGCGCCATTGAAGATGGCAGTCATTAGCATTATGAGCTGGGCTGGGAAGAGCTTGAAAACTCTGTTGGTGAGGCCGTCGGAGCCAGGGGCTTTCCTAGGCTGAAGCCTTTTGATAATGTCCTGTACCTCGTCAGGAGTGACGGGGGGTAGAGGATCATCAGGATCTTCGATTGGTGGTAGGGAAGCTCTACGTTCGACTTCAGCGTCCACCATATCTAGGTGGGCTTGGTCTACTAGTTGTGAGCTGGGAGAGCATTGGGACTCTAGACTGTCGGCCAGGCATTCTGCCTTGTCAGAGTTGTCGAAGGCGACACTCTTATCGGGGCGAATGAGAGGGGGCATAGTGGCCTCTTCAGTGGATCGTAGTTTCCTCTGAAGTTGCCAGAAGGCTAGGTGGGTGGGCTCGAGTTCGCTAAGCGTCTTGTCCCAGCGCGCTGAACGCAGCTCACCAGTGCGCTTCTTTACAGCACGCTGCAAGTTACGCATGTGAGCTTTGTTTGCGTCACAGGGAAAAGCGCTATACGCACGGATGGCTGCGTTCTTCTCGGTTATCAGATTCCGTACATCGTCCGGGAGTTTCCAGCGGTGGTCCTCCGCCACTGGAATCTCTCTTGAACAGTCGTTCAGGACAGATTGTACGTGATCCGTAAGCGAGTCGATCGCCGCCGTCGTGTCAGCGACTGAGTCGATCAGGTCGGGGATGGTGTCTAGGTGAGGTGACGTGGTAGATTTCAGCTTTTCGCCTACTTTCCTCCAGTCAGTGATCACCTGAGACGGGGGAGGTTGGACTGGGTCGAGCTGGCCTGAGCGGGAGCTTAGGTGCATGATCACTGGGCGATGGTCGGAGTTGAGTTCGTGTAGCGTTTCTATAGATTGCAAACGGAGGTTAACATTCTTTAGCAACGCCACATCGAGAACATCCGAGTTACGGTTGGGATCGTGAGGGAAGTGGGTGTGAGTCATCGGAGCGATGACGTCAAAGTTGAGTGTTGTGCCTAGGCCGAACACTGCTCTGCCTCTGGGATTGGTCGTGTTGCAGTTCCACGCGGGGTGCTTGGCATTGAGATCGCCCGCTAAGATAACGGAGTCACTCAGGCCGAAGAGGTTGGTAAAGTCACTTGCGAGGGCGACGGGGTCGTCTGGCGTGGAGGAGGGTGGGCAGTAGGCTGAGATGATGGTAATTGGCTGATGGCCGGTCATGCCTAGCCGACAGGCTGAGTACTCTAGCTGAGAGCGGGGAGCGGGAGGGAGTAGTGGGATGCAGTACAACTCCTTTTTATAGTAAATGAGAGTGCCACCACCATGACAACGCGTCCTATCGTTGCGAACTATCCGGTAGTTGGCAATTTTAGGGTCGTTCCGGTGGGGTTTTAAGAAGGTTTCCTGGATGAGGAGGACGTCTAGATGGTGATCGCGGAGGAATTTGGCGATCTCGTCTCTTTGGTTAGTAATGCCGTTGGCATTAAAGAAACCTAATTTAAGGGATCTAGGCCTGATGGAGGATGTGCTTGACTTATCCATTGATTAGTCAATCGCGTCCATCTCATCTAACTTGTCCGTAATGGACTTGTAGGCGGTGAAAATCTCCAGCGCCTTCTCAGTTGACATGTGCAACTGACCGTCCGTTCCTCTGAACTTGTTGAGTTCAGCGGACATGGATCTAGCCGCACGTGTCATAAAAATGCCGTAGGCTTGGAGTATAGTTTCACTAACTCCAAAGCTTGTGGCCTTGTTGGACGGGGGGACTTGGCGCGAGCTCACTGCTGCAGGTGCAGGAGTGAGCTGGGGCGCAGGTTGGGGCGGTGCTGGGGCCGCTGGGGCCACCGGCGCGGGAGTCGGCGCTGGGATGGTTTTACCCATCAGTGCCGGGAGAGTAGGAGTGGGAGGGGTCTGCTTTGACACCAGAGCGGGGAACGCTTTCTGGTGATTGAGCTGATTCCAGGGGGAGGGTCTTTGGGGAGCCAGCCTATCGGGCATCTGGGAGGAGGGTATCCTCTCCGATGGGGACTCTCGCTGCTGGCGGGCGTTGTGACGCTTTGCCAGCTTGGGGGCGATTTTAGGTGCCTTGGGGCACCCCCGGTAGTTAGCCGGGTGGCCTATTTGACCGCAGAGCACGCAACTGGGCGGCTCCGTGCACTGTGATTTGTCCTTTGGCCTGGGACAGTCGGCGGTGCTGTGCCCACCCAGACACTTAACGCATCTGGGTGAAGCGTAGCAATTACGCTGGGCGTGCCCGTAGAGTTGGCAGTTATGGCACTGACCAACTAAAGTGGGGCGGAACGGCTTCTCTATTGAGATGCCGGAGAGGGAGCACACTGTTTTGACCTTGAAAATGGGGTGGTGACCCTCTGTGGGGTCACATACCACCAAGACCATGTCATAAAGGTCTCCACCTCTCGCCTTGTGAAGGCGGTGCACGGCAGAGACCGGGATGTTTTGGGCAAGGAGGTCATCTTTTATGTCCTCCGACGTTAATTCCTTCGGAACACGTCTTATCACCACACGGGTGGGCGTGTCCTCCGGGAGGGAGTAGGTGTGGAAGGATATTTTCCTTCCACGCAGGGAACGGACTAGGTCCCGATAGTCATTGGCCGTCGGGACCGTGATCTTAATGCCTTGTTGGCATGATTTGGCAGACGTGTAGATGATCCGAAGATCACTGCACATCTTGGACACGTCCGTCCACTTGGCCTTGTCTTGCAAGTACAAGGGCGGGATGGGGCGGGACTTCTTCTGCTGGGAAGCAGAGACTGGCGGTTTGGGGCTCATAGGGCGGCTAGCCTGTGAGGCTGGGGCCGCGGAGGTAGAGGGCGTGGGGGTGGGGGAAGGAGGGGATTTGACCGTCTTTTTGGCCTTGCTGGCCTGGCTGGCTGCCTTAGAGGTCTTTTTCCTTTTTCCTCCGGTGACGACTTGGAAGTCGTCCTCGGAGGATGAGGCGTCGGAGGACGAATATTCGTCCTCCGAAGGAGGGTTGGAGATGGGCACCGTGGTGTCCATTTCGATCGGATTCTCCGGAGTTGGAGACTCAGTGCCGGAGGGTACCGAGGGGGAGGGGGAATTGGCGGGCAGGAGGACATTTACTTTGCCCTCGTAGGTGGCCAACAGCGCATCTACGCTAGGGTCGCCGACCTTACGGGCGAGCGCCTTGCATAGGCGGAACAGATCGGAGATTACTTTTTTGTCTGAGGGCTGCTTCTGAGGGAAGCTGGCCTCTGGGGCGGGGGAGGAAGTGGAGCCGGAGGCATCCATTTTAGCAGGAGCTAAGCTCCTGTTTTCCTAAATTCCCTAAACCTATCTCCCCGGGTGGATAGGCCCGGGGATGTGTAACCCTCCCAGTCGGGTCAGACTGGGAGGTGTGTACCTATTGGTGAGCCCTAAGCTAGTAAACCGGTCGCCAGTCTTATTGTGCGAACCGGGCCCTATTGGGTCTGGTGTGAAGGGGTTGACACACCCAACCAACACCAGGTGTGTAGCTGAAAAAGAGCGGGGTTAAGAGCAGGGCGCGACTAGGAGATCCCCCAAGGCCGCGTGATCCTCTCCCTTCCGATTTTTACCAAGTCCTTAAGGGACTCGGTAGACGTGTCGGGTCAACGTCACTTGGCTTTGTTATCACCGTAAGGTTTCCACCAAGTACCACGAAACTGTGGATTTACCTGAAGGGTCACTTCGTTTTAGACAATTCCCCAAAGGGAAAAAGAAAATCCTCCGCTGCCTTGAGAAAGGCGGCTTCGGATCAAATGTTTGTAGTCGGCGACTACGGGTGACGTCACGGCTGGAGCGGGACGTAGAATGGCACGAACACAACACAACACACACACGACAGCGGGCAGCGAGAGCGGCACGTCCGTCACGGGCGAGCGTCGGGCGCGGAATGTGATGCGGAATAACGTGGTGGAAGTCGCTACGCCCCCGCAAGGGGGCGTGGCGAGCGGTCACGGGACTTTCATCCCCTGTACGCGGGAGCACTCCGGGGTCCGTAAATAAGGGCCCGTCGTTGTGTTGCCAGCTGTTGGCGACAGATGGTGGCGTGCGCCTGCCAAATAAAAATAGCAACGCACGCCTATGTGTAACTGAGTGTTGTATGTACTGCAGGCGCGCCGCGGCACTGTTTACGTACGGTGCCGCTTCTTCACGACACCCCGGCGGTCAGTCCCCGCCGAGTGAGACCCCCAGTGACCTGGGGGAGGCCCAGCGAGAACGACCAGCGACGAGGGTGCCGACTTGGGACGAACCTGCAGTAAGTAGGTATGGCTCACGTCCGCCCCGCTTCCAGAGCTAGCCGGTCACGGCACGGACCGCAGAGCCGTCTTATGTGTGTGTGAGCGGTCATGTAGTGTGTGTACTACCGCCCAGTGCGTCTGCACCGAATAGCGAGCCCGCGCTGCATTGTTCGGTGCGTGAGTTGAGCGCCTGTAGAGAAATGTATGTGTGTGCGGGCGCGGCTTGCCTATATTAACTTAGCACAAGTCGCGCGCCGCGGTGCGAGTGGGGTGGGCAGTGTTGTTGTTTGAGTAAGCCGCGTGTAACCTGGGGCGACTTACTCAGGCGTCAAGTCCGGTGCGATGGGTCGTCGACGTCCGCTAGTAGGTCGCGGGGCAGCCGCCTCGCGTCAGGTGGGCGCGCGTGCCAGGGCGCTAGGTGCTTGACGTGCGGCCAAGCAGATGCGTCGGCACGCGCGAACATTACCTTCGCGAGGCGCTGCACGAACTCGTCCAGGCTCTCAATCCCGAGATCGCGCTGGATAACGCTATTCCTCACACAGTAAGGGGCATCCACAATAGTCCGCAGCGCAAGATGTTGCTGCGCGCGGAGAGACTTCCGGTTCCCCTCACTGGTGAGGGCGTACCAGGCGGGGGCGGCGTACGTCAAGACCGGGCGTATGTACGCTTTGTACACGCCCAACTTGACGCGCGCCGGGAGTCGGGACGAGAGCACTGGCTTGAGCAGGTTGCGGGCTACCCTGCCCTGTGCGGCGACCTTGCGAACGTGCGTCCTCATCGTGAGCCGACGGTCGATAGTCACACCCAGGTACTTGGCCCGGGGCGACCACTCGACGTCGGCTCCTTGGAGCCTCAGGCGGGGTGGGCGGGGCGACGATCCGGTGATGATCGCCTGCGTCTTACCCACGTTAACCGACAGTCGCCACTTGGCGAGCCAATCGGGGAGGAGGTCGAGCGCGCGCTGCATCTTGACGGCCGCGTACTTCGCATTCAGCGAGATGGTAATGTACGCGGCGTCGTCGGCGTACAGCGCGAGCGTCGCATCTGGCGTTGTTGGAATGTCGTCGGTGTAACGTGAGTAACACGCCGGCGACAAGCAGCTGCCCTGCGGCACGCCCGCCCGGATGGGGCGGGGGGCGGACAGCGCTCCGTCGACCACCACTCTGAAGCTCCTGTGGGACAGAAAGGATGAGACCACTCTAACTACGCGACGGGGCGTGTCGGACGTGGCCAACTTGTATAAGAGGCCGTCGTGCCACACGCGGTCGAAGGCCTTCTCCATGTCGAGGAATACTGCAACTGCGTACTCCTTTTTGTTCATAGCTGCCGACAGCAGGTGCAGTACCCTCGACAGCTGGAGCGTCGTGCTGTGTTCCGCCCGAAACCCGAATTGTTCAGGCCTGGGGGTGATGTGCGGCGTCAGGTGTCGCAGCAGGAGCGACTCGAACACCTTGGAGATGGTTGGCAGCAGAGTTATTGGCCGATAGCTCTCCGGCTTCAGGATGTTTTTCCCCGCCTTGGGCAGCATAATAACGCGCCCTTCGTTCCAGGCTGAGGGGAAAGCCCCCGTGCGCGATATCCCAGTAAACAGGCGCGCCAAGGCCGCGACCATTCGGTGCGGCAGGTGGCGGAGCACTGCGTTTGAGATACCGTCAGCACCGGGGGCCTTCTTAGGCTTCGTTCTCAGGATGGCGCGTCTAACTGCGCCCGGCGGGAAAAATATTGGATCTTCTTCGGGAGCTATCGGCGTAGCGAAGTAGTCTCCAAGGTGTTGCTCGACTGCCGCGACATGTTCGTGTTCGTCGGTCGGGTTCGGGCAAAACTGACGCTCCAGGTGCTCGGCGAAGACCTCCGCGCGGTCCTCTGCTGTGTACTTGAGAGCCCCGTCGCTGTTCTGTAGAGGGCGCACCGGAGCTGGGGTACTCGAAAGAGTCCGGCATAATTTGTGGAGGGAGGGCCAGTCGTCCCCCGCGTCAGCGATTCGCTCTTCCCAGCTCACGGTGGCCAGGGCCTTTAGCTCGGCCTTTACCTTGTCCGCGAGACGGTTAAGCCGGTTTTTCAAGGTGGGGCAGCGTACTTGCTGCCACTGCTTGCGTAGGCGCCTCTTCTCGACGACCATGGCACGTATCCTAGGCGGTAGGGGCGGCTGCAGCACTCTCCCCTCCGTTGGTGGTGTGGTCGTTGCCTCTTCTAGGGCGCGCTTCACGCAAGCAGTGATCTCATCGGCCAGTTGGTCAACGTCCGCGGAGTTGGCAATGGGCCGAGTTGGCGTCGTGGTCTCGATCCTTTCTGCGAATAGCGTCCAGTTAATAGATCGACGTGGCGCTGGCGGCTTCATACGGGTCGGCATGCCCGATAGGACGACGAGCACAGGCTGGTGGTCTGACTGTAGCTCGTCGTCTATCACCTGTTGCGTGATCTGGTGATTCAGCCCCCGGTGGACAACGATGTCCAGCACGTCAGGCATGTAGAGATGGTTATCGGGATAGTGTGTCGGCGTCTCTGGGCCAGACACCGTGTACCCGAAGGCTTCCGCGTCTGCGAAGAGCCGTCTCCCCTCGGTGTTTGTACTGGAAGCGTTCCACGCCGGGTTTTTAGAATTTAAGTCGCCGGCGAGGATGGTAGGGTTTGTGGAGGCGAACAGTATGGCCCGCAGCTCTCTGTAATCGAGGTGTGTTGCGGGCGCCTTATACGTTGCGTAAATGTTGATATCCTCGCCGGCCACATGCAGCTGTACGCCCAGCGCGTACATACTGCGGAGCGACTGCGAGGGGAGTTCCTGGTGGACGACTCTTCGCTTCACCAAAACCACCAGACCACGGTATCGGTGATTTAGTGCCGACCTTTCGTCCTTTCGATAAACGAGATAACCTGGGAACCTAACCCTATCTTCGGGTCCCAGGTGTGTCTCGTTTATTAGCGCCACGTCGATGTCTTGGTCCCGTAGGAGGAGGCGGAGGGGGGCGACTTTGGCCTTTAGGCCGCGGGCGTTCCAATGTAACATCCTCAACGGCCTAGCCATTGTAAAGGGTTAACAAAGCGGCCAGGCCGTCGAGGATGACCTGCTCCGCATCTTGCCCCTGCCGGATGGCCTTGATTAGGTCCATCAGGAGGTTTATGGCGCAGGCTGTGAAGTCTTTGTTCAACTTCTTTCTGGCGCCGGCGGCGGCGCCGCTGGATTCTGGTTGGTTGACGGCGCTTCTCGGTAGCGCTATGCCGGCGCCAGAGTTGGCGCTCTTCTTTGGTTCAGTGGCAGCCTGCGCCTTTGGTGGGGCAGGGGCGGCCTCTGTGGTTTGTGGAGCTTCTTCCACAGTCGCATGCGCTGGTGGGGGGGTCTCTCCTTCCTCTTCTTCTTACCCCCCCCCCCCTATTGCGCCTCCTCCGCCCCGAGGAGGTAGCTCCGCGTGACGTGGGCCCGTTGGCTGCCGCCATCAACGACTCGCCCTGGGTGCGCTCCTGTATCTGCTTACCCTCTCTTTCTTGCGGGCGTGATGGTTGGGCCGTGATGGCGACAGTCCCCGCCCGCTTGTGCTTCACTTCTCGTTGAAAAACGGGGCACTGCACGCTGCACGCGGGGTGATCACCGCCACAGTTTGCACAGGTGGCGGGCTCGTCGCGTGGGCGTGGGCAGTCCTTGGCAAAGTGCCCCTCTCCGCATCGAACACAAGCGAGCGGACGGTGGCACTGACGGGATGAGTGCCTGAACTGTTGGCATCTGTGGCATTGTGCGGGCCCACGTTTGCTCCGCCATGCCTCTATTTTGACACCTCTCATGCACATAAACACGGAGGTGTCGAAGATGCTGCGCGCGTCCGCCGTACGTTCGAGTACGGCGTGAAATACGCAGCCGGGTCGTCCCTGGCGCGCCTTTATGTGACGCACGTACTCCGGCTGGTACCCCAGGGTACGGAGCTCCTCCTCTATGTCCGCGGGACTGGTGTCAGCAGGCAGCCCCCGGATGGCCACCTTCATCTTTTTGTCAGCTGGCAGCGAATACGCAAACCAGCTGACGCCTTCCTCTGTCTCTAATGCCGTCAGGTACCTCTGCACCGCCCTGTATTCCTCCTCCGACTCTGGCGAAAATCGGACGCCAGAGCCGTAGGGACGAGCGTTGGGCGGACGGCCAAGCTTGGCGGCCAGGGCCCTGAAGTGGGTGGCCCAATTCGGAAGCCGCTCCACGACCAGCGGCGGGAAACGGGGCCGCTTCGGTTTAGTCGGCGGCTTTTGTTGCGCCGCGTTTGCGGCGGTGGCGGCTTGCGGGCCGGGGGGGGCTGCGTGTTGTGAGTTAGTATTAATTGGATAATCCTTACTTGGCTGCTTTTCCGGGGTAGCCGGTCTTGCTGGCGATGCTGGCGGCGGCGGCGGCGAGCTGCGCGCGGCCTCAGCGAACGTAGGCGAGAGCGCGGCGTTGGCTTGTCGGTGTAGTTGTTGTTGTTGGCGGGGCGGCTCGAGACAGTACCGCTTCGCCTCTTCCTCCTCGTCGTCGGTACTCCTCCTCCGTCTCTGGGGTCTCGGCTCCGCCTGCAGGTCAAATTCATAACCGAATGAAGGCGTGGGAGAGGTTGGTGAGAGCGCCTCGCGCTCTAGCGAGACTAGCGACATGCTAGAGCCGGCCCGTGATGAGCAGGCCGACATCATCGCCGGTGAGTCGCAGGCATAGGCGCGAGGTGGCGCTGGCGAGTCCGGGGTAGGTGGCGCCACTGCTGCGGCGGCACGATTTAGTCGCGGGTCACGTGGGGTCGCTCGGTCGGCTGTGGGAGCCGAGCCCGCCATCGAGAGGCGGGGAGCGGGCGACGCGGTGCGGTGCTTCGCGTGCGCTGCCACAGAGGGCGCGGGCGTCGGCGCGGCGGCGCGCGGCGCAGGTTGTGCGGTCGCGGACGAGTGCGCATACGAGTGCGCCGGTGGGGCGGGGGGTGAGGGGAGGCCGGTACGCGTTGGCGGCGCAGCGGAGCGCGCTGGCGCGGGTACTCGTACCGACGGCGCGACATTTCGTGCGGGTGCTGAGCTTGGGGCTCGCGCTGCTGGTGCGCGGCCTGGGTACGCGGCGGCAGGCCCCGGGGCCTGTATTGGTACCGGGCGGAACGACGCGGGGCGTATGGGCACGGAGTGCCGGCTCGACGTCGGCACTGGCGCAACGCGCGCAGGCGCCGATGGCGACGGCGTGCCGGGTGCAGCTGCCGTGCTCGTCTTGATTGATGTTGATGCAGTGGTTGAACAACTCGGGTTCCTCGGCGTCGGCGTCTTCGTCCTGGATGACGTCGACGGAGCAGCTCGGGTTCCTCCTCTTCTTTCTGGCCCGGCCGGCGGCAGACCGGACGACACCGCGTCACCGATATTCGGGAGGGATGTCGCCCGGTCCAACGTCGAGCGGGCATCTTCTTCTTCCTCTCGCTGTCGCTGGGCATCTTCGCGGCCCAGAGAGCCGCGAGTGCCGGGCTTCGGCATCTTGATTTAAAAATGTGGCCACCCACGACCGCAACGGTGTTTACACACCGGGCGGCGGCGGAGGCGGCTCCCTCTGTGATTGTCCAAGTGAAGTATGAGTTCACTCGACCAACCACAGAGAGAAAGGCGAAATTGCGGTCCGAGTGGTAGTCCAGATGGCAGCACTTACGTAGATGTCTTCTGGCTTGTGGTCACAGGCGAAATGATGCGGAATCCGGAGGAGGGCCTATCTTTATACAGATTTCTTAAAAACTATTGCCGCCCCTTTGTTTCTGGTGGGGTTAAGAATGTAAGGCCGCTCATTGGCCGACCAATCACAGGCGTTCCTTAATTACCAATTAGAACAAAGGGGCGGGGCTTACTAATTTCGGCGCCCACGCTAAGATATGTCGTAACATTACCGTAACGAGAGCGTTGCATTCGTAGCACAGGCCGAGGCAGGTCACAAGTTTGACTTAACGGGAGCGCCGCATTATTTTAGGTGATTTTATCCTAACTAACTTTACACAAATTAGATAGGTATTTCCTTTACCCACGTGCTTATTTCTTACCTAGGAAATGTAAAAGTGTATAGTTAACCTAAAACAATCTTGTCATACATACCCCTATCCTACTTTAAAACACGAGACTCTTTATTTACCTACAACATACTACGAGATAATTTATTGACATGACTTAACGTAAACATAAGTCTTATAATACTAGCACGCTCGGCGTCCATCACAAGTAGTTTGTGTAAAATATCATAAAAAAACAAACTTTATGCTCCAACTTAGAAATTTAATTTCAACCTCTGAATAAATAAATTGCATGTCTCTTGTGACACTATGGTTACACATTCCACATGTGTTTATAGTAGGAACTATGTTAGTTTCATCCCTTTGATTTTCAGCCCTGATTAAACATAATCCTAAGGGTACTGTGTATAAAATTTTAATTCAATTATTTTTATATCATTTAACCTATGTCTGAACATTTAAAAAAAGCACAAACTTGTTAGTCGCAAACAAATTAAAAATTGCATGTTTCACTTATTCATCTAAAAAGTGAATATTGAAATAGTGAATTAATTATTTTACTATAATTTTAACACCTTAAGACGCTGACAACAGCAAAAGCTCGGTCACTCTCGGACTGTATAGAAAAGAAAGAGAAGCGCGACGACTAAATGCTTGCAATTTATTGCCAAATATATATATTTTATCGATTTCCTCAAAACTAAGTTAATCTATTAAAAATCTAAAACAACAAAGTTTTGCATTAAGATTCGATTCATTATTTGGTATAATTTTTATTGGCATAAGTAGGCTAGTAATATGGGATTTTTTTTTTAAGGTCAAAGTTAGAGGTAACTTTGACGATCATTACTATCGAGGATTTTATTTATAAACATGTTTCAGAAACAACAGTGTTCTTTGAAATATAGTTAAAATTAACATAATTTTTTTCTGCAACTTGGAACTAAACAGATTTGGCTAAAATGTCGTTAGGAAACCAGCAATTTTTCAGTTTTTGCTGTTGTCAGCGCCTTAACCATATCTGCATGCTGGCATCTTAGAGTGAAACACAAGGTAACAGTCAAATGGTAATAAGACGCCGGTTGTGTTGTCGAACAACTTCTACAAAAGCTTTGGTCCTTTTCCGTCCGGTCACCCGGCTAGTTAGCCCGGTGACCGGACTGGTCGCATGATACGCAGCTGGCAGGCTCTAAGCGTTGTTAGCGGTCCTTGGGACGGGGGTATTCGCTGGTGCCAAGTTCACCAAGATACTTAACGCATTTGGGCGTTGCAAAGCAACTCCTTTGCGAGTGCCCGTATAGTTGACAGCGGTGACAACGACCAGTCGGCGTTCAAATGCAGAATTTATTCTGCTTTTGATACGTTTAAGCACATTGCCGGAACATTGCTACGTTAATGTTTTCATACTTAGATATTAAATAATTTGCTCAGATTAAAAATACATCCGTCATTCTGATATATATCAGGCTGGCGGCTCACTTACTTTTTTAAATAACTCTAGTTTTATAAAAGCACATTGCTTTAAACTTTACGCACGTTCCTCACATTGCTAGAACATTGCTTACATGTGTATTAAATCACTGTTTTTGACGTACACTCGTCATCATGATGTTCACGTAAAGGTGAATAGAGCTGCCCGCCTCTCGCTTTGTGCAAGCGATCGACTGGGCAAGGAGGTCATTCTTTATGTCCTCTGAGCTTTTCTCCTTCGGGATACGTCTGATCACCACCCTGGTGGGCCTATCCTCCGCGAGTATGATAGGAATTTTCCTTTCAGGCAGGGATCGTGTAAGGTCGCGATAGTCGTTTGACGTCGGGACCATGACCTTAATGCCTAGTTGGCAGGATTTCGCGTTAGAGTAGTTGATCTTTCGATCAACACACAATTTTGACACGTTGGTCCATTTCGCCTTGTCTTGGATGTGCGCTGGACCGCGCAGACCGCTAGCGTGCTGAGCTGGAGCAACAGAAGTAGAGTGATTGGACTCGGCCTTGCTGGCCGAGGAGGTTTAACCCTTCTTCCTCTTTCCGTGTGACGACCTGGAAGTCGTCTTCAGAGGAAGAGACGTCGGAAGATGAATCCTCTGAATCCGATGACGGATAAGAGCATGGCATCGAAGTCTCCATGGCAGAGCGTCGCTGAAATTTGCGACGCTCGACTTTGCGGAGGGGGCGGGACCTTTTTGCTGCATGGCAGCGAGTTTGTTGCCACATCTGGCAGCAAAGTCTGGGTCCTTTAAGAGGACCTGTTTTACGAACGCTATTATAATAGCGACCGTCATAATGAAGGGGGGGACTACTTGGACGGAATTTTCGATGCCGTTGACCTAATCCTAGCTCGCCGGATGGATTGACCCGGGTATGTGTGATCCTCCCAGTTGGGTTAAGACTGGGAGGTAAGTACCTAATGGTGAGCCCTAATCTTGAAACCGGTTGCCAGTCTTACTGTGCGAACCGGGCCCTATTTGGGTCTAATGCGAAGGGGTAGACACCCAACCTACACCAGGTGTCTGAGTGTAGTCGAACTCAAAGACTAGGTTTGACTAGGAGATCCCCCAAGGCCAAAACCTAGCTCCCGACACCAATTGACTGCTTCACCCTGAAGGGGATCAGTGAGTGTGTTGGGTCAGCACCCCCTTGACTTCGTTGGCACCGTAAGGTTTCCTACCAAGGACCACGAAACTGGTTTTTTCTCAATTTTCTGATTTTCGCAGATATGGTGTCAAAAGTTGCGCCGGTTTGCTTCCTCAAAAGTTCTGTGCCGGAAAAATAGTAGAACAGTATGACACACCGGAGTTAAACAGCTCCGAAGTTTTCTGTACTGCAAAGTTCTTAAGTTTTCCCGGGTTAACTTTTCAGTGAGAGTTTTCCGGAGGAAACTGTTTTCACTGGTAGTTGCACAGTTCGAAAACACAAATTTCGAGGTATCTAAGAGTGCCACCGCCGTGACAACAGGACCTATCATCGGTGCGAACATAATACAATACTTGCCAATCTTATGGTCGTTACGGCGAGGTTTTAAAAAAATGGTTTCCTGTATGTAGAAATGCTGCATTTATTTCTTGCGCAATTGCCTTGGCAGCAGTATTGTGAGGCCTACGAGAGGTTCCATGTTCGTGGCAGTTGGGGGAGCGGGGTCGCCCTCGCATGAATCGGCGCTGGAATGGGCTTATCCATTAGCGTTGGGATGGGTCGGGGATTGCTAGCCACTAAAGCTGGAAAAGCATTCAGGTGGTTTAGCAGGTTCCACGGAAAGGGCCTCTGCGGAGCTAGCCATTCGGATATTTGGGAGGAGGGTATCCTCTCAGATAGGAATTCGCGTTGATGAAGTAGTATCTGCATACTGGAATCTTAGAGTGAAACACAAGATAATATGTCAAATGGTATTATGACAACCGGCCATCCGCACGCCACGCTGGTTGTGTTGTCGAACAACTTCTACAGCTTGAGCTTTGGTCCGTTTCCGACCAGACTGGCCGCATGATACGCAGCTGGGAGGATCAACGCATTGTGAGTTTATGAGCGGTCCTTGGGACGGGGGTATTCGCTGGTGCTATGTTCACCAAGATACTTAACGCATTTCGGCGTTGCAAAGCAATTTCTTTGCGAGTGCCCGTATAACTAGTTGACAGCGGTTACAACGACCGATTAAAGTCGGGTGGAAGAGCTTCTCAATTGAGATGCGGGGTAAGGAACACACCGATTTCATTTTAAATATCAGGTGATGACCCTCTGTGGGGTCACATACGACAAGAACCATGTCGTAGAGTTCGCCGCCTCTTGCTTTGTGCAAGCGATGCACTGCGGAAACGGGGATGGGCTGGGCGTTGTTGGCGGGGGTTTGCACGTTTGACCAGTTTGGGGGCGATTTTGAGGGCTTTGGGGCACCCCCGGTAGTTAGCCGGGTGATCGGAATGCCCGCATGATACGCAGCTAGGAGGCTCTACGCATTGTGAGCGGTCCATGGAACGGGGGTATTCGCTGGTGCTATGTTCACCAAGATACTTAACGCATTTCGGCGTTGCAAAGCAATTTCTTTGCGAGTGCCCGTATAACTAGTTGACAGCGGTTACAACGACCGATTAAAGTCGGGTGGAAGAGCTTCTCAATTGAGATGCGGGGTAAGGAACACACCGATTTCATTTTAAATATCAGGTGATGACCCTCTGTGGGGTCACATACGACAAGAACCATGTCGTAGAGTTCGCCGCCTCTTGCTTTGTGCAAGCGATGCATTGCGGAAACGGGGATGGGCTGGGCGTTGTTGGCGGGCGTTGGCACGTTTGACCAGTTTGGGGGCGATTTTGAGGGCTTTGGGGCACCCCCGGTAGTTAGCCGGGTGATCTGAATGCCCGCATGATACGCAGCTGGGAGGCTCTACGCATTGTGAGCGGTCCATGGGACGGGGGTATTCGCTGGTGCTATGTTCACCAAGATACTTAACGCATTTCGGCGTTGCAAAGCAAATTCTTTGCGAGTGCCCGTAAAGTTGACAGCGGGTACATCGACCGATTAAAGTCGGGCGGAGGAGCTTCTCAATTGAGATGCGGGATAAGGAACACACCGATTTCATTTCAAATATCAGGTGATGACCCTCTGTGGGGTCACATACGACAAGAACCATGTCGTAGAGTTGGCCGCCTCTTGCTTTGTGCAAGCGATGCACTACGGAAACGGAGACGGACTGGGCAAGGAGGTCATCCTTGATTTATTTATTTTCATCCCCTTACTACTATCATTACAGGCCTTAACCTAATGCGACAGTGTATTTATACTTAGCTGTTATCAATAAAATTTATTGATGTCCTCTGTGCTCATCTCCTTCGGTATACGTCTGATACTGGATACCACTCTGGTGGGCGTATTCTCCGGGATAGTACGAGTGAAAGGAAATATTCCTTTCACAAAGGGCGCGGGTGAGGTCCCGATAGTCAGTGGCTGTCGGAACGTAACACGTAGGTCCATTTTGCCTTGTCCTGGATTTGTATGGGCGACATGCGGCGTTGCTTTCTGTAGTAAATAAGAGTGCCACCGCCGTGATGACGCGACCTATCATTGAGAACTATACGGTAGATGGCAATTTTAGGGTCGTTACGGTGGGGATTTAAAAAAGTCTCCTGTATGAGGATGACATCTAGCTGCGGAGGAATTTTGCGATCTCATCGCGTTGGTTACCAATTGACCGCATGATACGCAGCTGGAAGGCTCTACGCATTGTGAGCGGACCTTGGGACGGGGGTATTCGCTGGTGCTAAGTTCACCAAGATACTTAACGCATTTGGGCGTTGCAAAGCAATTCCATTGCGAGTGCCCGTATAGTTGACAGCGGTGACAACGACCAGTCGGCGTTTAAATGTAGAATTTATTTTCAAAATTAATTTGAAACCTTTGGCTACATCTGATTCTGCTTTTGGTACGTTTAAGCACATTGCCGGAACATTGCTATCCTAATGTTTTCATACTTAGATAGTAAGTAATTTGCTCAGATTAAAAATACACCCGTCATTCTGATATATATCAGGCTGGCGGCTCACTAACTTTTTTAAATAACTCTATTTTTATAAAAGCACATTGCCTTAAACTTTACGCACGATCCTCACATTGCTAGAATATTGCTTACATGTGTATTAAATCACTGTTTTTTGACGTACACTCGTCATCATGATGTTCACGTAGAGGTGACTAGAGCTAGTTGCCTCTCGCTTTGTGCAAGCGATCGACTGGGCAAGGAGGTCATTCTTTATGTCCTCTGAGCTTTTCTCCTTCGGGATACGTCAGCAGTGCGATTCTGTAAGCATGTCGAAGTGGACACTTGGGCGGGGTGCACGTACGGGTGAGTTGTCAAACCATACAAATAAGATGGAATGACAGCTCAATTGTCGTTCACTCCGCCAAGATCTCATATCAACATCTCACGGTGTACCGTGAGATGTCGACAGAATCGACCGGCTGATCACCACCCTGGTGGGTTTTCCTTTCAGGCAGGGATCGTGTAAGGTCGCGATAGTCGTTTGACGTCGGGACCATGACCTTAATGCCTAGTTGGCAGGATTTCGCGTTAGAGTAGTTGATCTTTCGATCAACACACAATTTTGACACGTCTGTCCATTTCGCCTTGTCTTGGATGTGCGCTGGGACTGCGTAGACCGCCAGCGTGCTGAGCTGGAGCAACAGAAGTAGAGGGGACCGGAAAGGGGGTAGGGGAAGACATAACTGTCTTCTTGGCCTTGCTGGCCGAGGAGGTTTAACCCGTCTTCCTCATGCATGGCATCGAAGTGCCCATGGCAGAGCGTCGCTGAAATTTGTGACGCTCGACTTTACGGAGGGGGCGGGACCTTTTTGCTGCATGGCAGCGAGTTTGTTGCCATATCTGGCAGCAAAGTCTGGGTAATTTAAGAGGACCTGTTTGACGAACGCTATTATAATAGCGACCGTCATAATGAAGGGAGTGACTACTTGGACGGAACTTTTGATTCCGTTGACCTAATCCTAGCTCGCCGGATGGATTGACCCGGGGATGTGTGATGCTCCCAGCCGGGCTAAGACTGGGAGGTAAGTACCTAATGGTGAGCCCTAATCTTGAAACCGGTTGCCAGTCTTACTGTGCGAACCGGGCCCTATTTGGGTCTAATGCGAAGGGGTAGACACCCAACCGACACCAGGTGTCTGAGTGTAGTCGAACTCGAAGACTAGGTTTGACTTGGAGATCCCCCAAGGCCAAAACCTAGCTCCCGACGCCAATTGACTGCTTCACCCTGAAGGGGATCAGTGAGTGTGTTGGGTCAGCACCCCCTTGACTTCGTTGGCACCGTAAGGTTTCCTACCAAGGACCACGAAACTGGTTTTTTCTCAATTTTCTCCAAGGTTCGTAGGTGGATTTTCCCAGATATGGTGTCAAAAGATGCGCCGGTTTGCTTCCTCAAAAGTTCTGTGCCGGAAAAATAGTGAAACAGTATGACACACCGGAGTTAAACAGCTCCGAAGTTTTCTGTACTGCAAAGTTCTTCGGTTTTCCCGGGTTAACTTTTGAGTGAGAGTTTTCCGGAGGAAACTGTTTTCACTGGTAGTTGCACAGTTCGAAAACACAAATTTCGAGGTATCTTATAAGAGTGCCACCGCCGTGACAACAGGACCTATCATCGGTGCGAACATAATACAATACTTGCCAATCTTAGGGTCGTTACGGCGTGGTTTTAAAAAAATAGTTTCCTGTATGGAGAAATGCTGCATTTATTTCCTGCGCCATTGCCTTGGCAGCAGTATTGTGAGGCCTACGAGAGGTTCCATGTTCGTGGCAGTTGGGGGAGCGGGGTCGCCCTCGCATGAATCGGCGCTGGAATGGGCACTAAAGCTGGAAAAGCATTCAGGTGGTTTAGCAGGTTCCACGGAAAGGGCCTCTGCGGAGCTAGCCATTCGGATATTTGGGAGGAGGGTATCCTCTCAGATTGAAATTCGCGTTGATGAAGTAGTATCTGCATACTGGAATCTTAGAGTGAAACACAAGATAACATGTCAAATGGTATTATGACAACCGGCCATCCGCACGCCACGCTGGTTGTGTTGTCGAACAACTTCTACAGCTTGAGCTTTGGTCCGTTTCCGACCAGACTGGCCGCATGATACGCAGCTGGGAGGCTCTACGCATTGTGAGCGGTCCTTGGGACGGGGGTATTCACTGGTGCTATGTTCACCAAGATACTTAACGCATTTCGGCGTTGCAAAGCAAATTCTTTGCGAGTGCCCGTAAAGTTGACAGCGGGTACATCGACCGATTAAAGTCGGGGGGAGGAGCTTCTCAATTGAGATGCGGGATAAGGAACACACCGATTTCATTTCAAATATCAGGTGATGACCCTCTGTGGGGTCACATACGACAAGAACCATGTCGTAGAGTTGGCCGCCTCTTGCTTTGTGCAAGCGATGCACTACGGAAACGGAGACGGACTGGGCAAGGAGGTCATCCTTGATTTATTTATTTATTTTCATCTCCTTACTACTATCATTACAGGCCTTAACCTAATGCGACAGTGTATTTATACTTAGCTGTAATCAATAAAATTTATTGATGTCCTCTGTGCTCAACTCCTTCGGTATACGTCTGATACCACTCTGGTGCGCGTATTCTCCGGGATAGTACGAGTGAAAGGAAATATTCCTTTCACAAAGGGCGCGGGTGAGGTCCTGATAGTCAGTGGCTGTCGGAACGGTAACCTTGATGCCTGGTGGCCTTGGCGTTTGTGTAGTTGATCTTTCGAGCGACACACATCTTGGACACGTAGGTCCATTTTGCCTTGTCCTGGATTTGTATGGGCGACATGCGGCGTTGCTTTCTGTAGTAAATAAGAGTGCCACCGCCGTGATGACGCGACCTATTATTGAGAACTGTACGGTAGATGGCAATTTTAGGGTCGTTACGGTGGGGATTTAAAAAAGTCTCCTGTATGAGGATGACATCTAGCTGCGGAGGAATTTTGCGATCTCATCGCGTTGGTTACCAATTGACCGCATGATACGCAGCTGGAAGGCTCTACGCATTGTGAGCGGACCTGGGGAGGGGGGTATTCGCTGGTGCTAAGTTCACCAAGATACTTAACGCATTTGGACGTTGCAAAGCAATTCCTTTGCGAGTGCCCGTATAATTGACAGCGGTTACAACGACCAATCGGGCAGTTAGGCTTCTCAATTGAGATAGAGAGCACACCGTTTTGATTTTAATAATCGGGCGATGACCCTCTGTGGGTTCACATACGATAAGTACCACGTCGTAGCTGGCCGCTTCTCGCTTTGCGTAAACGGTGTTCGGCTCAGCCGTACGTCCTTGATGTCCTTTGAACTTGTCTCCTTCGGGACACGTCTTATCAGTACTCTGGTCAGTATCCTCCGGGAGGAGGGAGTACGTGTGAATGGAAATGTTCCTATAACGAAGGGATCGGGTAAGATCTTGATAGTCAGTTGCTGTCGGGACAGTGACTTTTATGCAAGGCAAGACTTGGCATTGGTATAGTTGATCTTTCGATCAACACAGATCTTGGACACGTCGGTCCATTTTGCCTTATCCTGAATGTACAAGAGTGTTGGGGGGCGTTCTTAAGGGAAGCAGTTACGGGTGCGGTGGAACTGCGCGAACGGTTAGCCTGCGGGGCTGGGGCAGCGGAAGCAGAGGGGGTAGGAATGGAGGAAGGGGACACAACTTTCTTATTGGCCTTGCTGGCCAGTGAGGTTTTACCATTCTTTATCTTTCCCCCGGTGACGACCTGGAAGTCATCTTCTTAGGAAGAGGCATCGGACGGGATAAATGGCGTTGTGGTTAATTTTGTTGCGATGTAGATTTTTGCTACGATGATGTTTGTGGCGGCGAAATCACCGCCATCCGGACGTCTCTGGTTTGACGCTGCCTTAGTTTTAGTTGAATAATGGTGGACTGTATACTTACAGAATATCACACGAAAGTAACTGTATGTTTGTTTCTTTCGTGTTCACGCTTAAACCGCTGAACCATTGTAGCGGTATTAATGCCGCCACAAAAAATCAACGTAGCCGAATCAACATCACAACAAATGAGACTTGCAGCGCCATCTATCTCGACAGCCGCGAAAGTGCGAACTAACTTTACAAATTCCTAAATCGCGATTCAGAGTTTGTGGTGCGATTTGAACATATACCTACAAAGCCCGATTATCAACTATCGGGCAGTTGCCCACCAGACAAAACATCCGTCTGGTCGGAGGATCCTCCCTTTTCAACGGAGGTATGCGGGACTTTACTCTCTGTTCCGCTACCTCCAAACCATTTCTTATGGTTTTTTTAAGAGGGCGCCGTGCAAACGCCGAGCGCGCAGTGGCGCCCTCATCGTTTGTTTGGTTATTTCTTTTATTTTAGAATGAAAATGCAGAAAATAAGCACGTAAAGTTGTGCTCCACAAGATTATACGTTAATATTATCATAAAAGGTAGTTTTAAATTGTTTAGTTTTATTATAATCACTAAAACGGATAAAAGCGGCCACTATTTTCCGTTTTAGTGATTATTTTGTGGAGCACAACTTAACGTGCTTATTTTCTGCAAATTTCATTCTAAAATAAAAGAAATAACCAAACAAACGATGAGGGCGCCACTGCGCGGCCGGCGTTTGCACGGCGCCCTCTTAAGATATATTGAACCTTGCAGAATTCCATAATATTCAATTTTATCTCGGTAGTACCTTCGTTCACTTGGAATAACTTGCGACGTAGGGTGAAGCCAGAAACTAGGCTTTTATATTTACCGCATAGAAGCTACTAACTGCACATACCAGAAAAGAAAATTACCCCGAAATAAATGTATTGTTTTACGTTTTTGCTTCTTTATAATACCTGCCTATGTATAGCTTTGATGGAAAGGAACCCTTGCAGCGAGAGTCCGACTCGATCTTTAAGTCATTAAGTAAACGAAGGAGTTATATATATAATAAGTTTATTTGTACACAGAAACACATACGTAAGTACACAAAGATTTGCGAAATATAGTACAATGGAGTCACATGAGTAGGCGAACTTATGCCTCCTAAACTAGGCCAAAAGCCTGTGTTTTAGGAGCCAGAGTTCCTCCAGATATAATGGCTTACAACTGGCGTTAATTGTCGTGCAAGTACTTGTTGATAACAATGACAATTATGTTTATATGTCCGCAAAAAATGTCCTGAAAACCGCCATTCTTGTCCCTCAGATAGAATGTCAAATACATTATCTGCCGATTCACCAGCTATGTAACTTCTATCTGAGGGACAAGAAGGCCTAACTGTTTTATGGAAAATGTGTGAAACAGCCATACATCATTTTATTATAAAAAATAGACCCTAAGTTAAAAGTTTAAAAGTTTTTTATTTGATAAACTTTTTCTTGGACGCAACACCTTTTGGTCTCACTCAAAATTGTTTTTTGTTTGTAAGTTAATGTTGCTTGTAATGTGTAAATTTATTTTGTACGAGTCAATACTCATATTTATTTTTGTTTCTGTACTTTCAGCTATTCTAATATTAATAAAATACGAAACATGGTTTGTCTTGTAAAATTCTTACTAAGTCTATTGTATTTTATTTATAATAAATGTAATATATTTTTTGTTGTAACAACTACATTGTTTTTGTTGTTTTAATTTAAAAAATAAATAATCATTGTGGTAAATTATTTTTTTCTTTTATTTTGTTCAATACTTATAGATACCCTACGAGGAGTTCATGGCTAAACATCAGCCGCACGGTTCGATCTTCAAAGTAAAACCACTCTTGCCAAGGACCGTTTATGGATGGGTGAGCATCCATTACACAGAGACTACCGTGTCCATGAATTCTGGCTGTTATTTGTAGATCTGACGTCACGTTACCCAGTTACTGGGTTTTGGCGGTCAGATTACAGTAATCAGCAACACAGTGCATTAGGTACTCTGTTCTTATTTTGATCTCCTGATAAGTGGTCGATTTTGACATGTATAAAGAAAAATAAACTTGGTAGGTACTTGAGTAGGTACCTACTGTTAAAAATACATTTTTTTAATTTAAGTCTTTATTATGCACATTGCATTGCACAACATTACAGATTTAAGAAACAGAGCACACGTTGCAGTTTACAAACTTATTAGTGATAACAATATTTAATTAATGTAAACAGTAACATTAATTCTCACTTAATACTTATACAAATTATTAGCGATTGATTTTTTTTTACAAAAATATAAAAAATTGCTACCTACTAATTTACTAGCGATTTTTCATATTTTGTAAAAAAAAAAACAAGTGAAACATCAAAATAGAATAGAATAAAAATCATCAATTCGCCACAGACACAACACAACACAACACAACAGCAACAAACACATGTTAAACAAAAGAGAACAAAGAGAACATACACAATAAACTCATAATACGAAGGAAATTTATTCATGTCAGTGTCAAAAACATAAACTGCTAAACTTTCAGTCAGACCGTCAGTCTGCCAATCTGACTTCCTTTCAATCTGTTTGTAATTTGTCTGTGCATCTGTCTGTATGTCTGTCAGTCCTTCACATTTGGTCAGGCCAGAGCAAGCAACGCCTTACAACGGTTCAGATTCCAACGAGCCTCGTTGAGGTGGTAACGATGTCGCCAGATAATCTTGAATGAAATCCTTATGGTTATATAACTCAGTGAACAATGCAAAGTCTGTGGGAGCCCCTTCTATCTCTGTCCGGGGTGCCGTAGACGCCAGGTTTTGTAAGAAGTATCGGACAACGCCTCGAAGAATTTTAGGGAAGGCCAGACCTGTGCCGCTGTTGCCACGATAGATTAGGGTACCTGAGGAAAAAGATTAGGAAAAGTTCATCTACGAGTCCGTCACACGAGGTAATTAGGAATGAAGGGGTGAATAGAAACCAAACTGATAGGGTTTTCACTATTTTGGTTTTCTTAGAAAGCAACTTTATTATAATGATCAATCAATTCAATAAAATTGGAGACCGCAAAATATGCTGCAAACAAGATTTAAATAATGTAAAAATCCCCTTCCAAGTTTTGTGCCAATTCACCCCTGCATTCCTTTTCACCCCATTTGTAGGTACATAACTATATGCTCTGTGACATTTTACAAAGGTGCGCCACTCAATGTATCCGACATAAGATTTCTCTAGGCGCGATTAAAAGATCCGACATGTGAAAATTCCCAAAAAAAAATTAAACCTTATGTAATTGGTAATAAACATTAAATTCATTTGAATGGGTAATCTTCCAATGACTTCTCCCGTTCTGGGCGGAGCGGGAGGAAGTGTCGAGACTCTTACTGACTAAAACCCTACCCGTGTTCCTCCAAATGCCATTTGCGTTCTTTCATCTTTCGAACAATTCTGCAACATATGGCATACCTTTTACTCGTAGGAAAAGACTCGACACAATCAACATAATTGAAATCCTCTTACCATTGTCGCGACCAGCGCAGAACTTGTCTCCAGTGACGTACACTCTGAAGGCAGGAGGGAACTTCTCGATGCACTTCCGAATTGGTATGTAGGGGATCCTTTGAAATTTGGACTCCTTTGGCTCCTCAAGAGAGAAAGATAGCACCGCCACCTGACGACCAGAAATAATTTAAAATACTTCTGGTATAGTTGGCGCCAAATAAGCTGGCAATAGCGGCCATTGACCTTTCCCTTATATCTCTTCATAGGTACCCGAAAAATAACTTGTGAATGGTTTTTCATTACTAGAAAATGTAAAGGATCTCGATAGATGTAGATTATTAACAAACACAGACCGCGTTCCGTATACCGACCTCGCCGCCGAGGTCCGTCGCGACGCCCCATTCTAAACCCTCCCCGACTTTTGCCTAACGAGCCAGCCCGCGCCGCTGAGCCTTTAACTTTAATAACCCCTAAATACTGAAACGACCCAGCCTGTTGTCCCTTGCTGTCCCAAACTGACGCCGCTAAGCCGAGGTTGTATTCCACAGGGAATGCCCTTAGCGAGCGGTCAGTAGTTTTAGCTTGTAGCTAAGCGGTTAAGCAGTTAGCCAGTAGATAGCCCTTGCGTGTTAACTTGCTAGTGGTCATACCGAAAAAAAAAAAAAAAATAGATGTAGATTCAGAACAGCTTTACCTATGTCTTTTTTTCTGATTTTGAAATTAAGAATGTCAAAAAATGTAGGTGGGTCAATGGCCGCTGTTGCCAGCTTATTTGGCGCCAACTATTATTATTTTGTCGAGTGATGAAACCATTAATGTATGGAATGGTTAGTTTTTTGTCTGTTACTTATTTAAAATTGCCAACCGCTTCAGGAACAGGCTCTAACTGGCAGCATGACATAGCCCTGGTAATATTGAACCGAACTTTCACACACTCTGAAGCTTCACCCGATCTGTCGAATCTAGACTTCAACTACAGCTTCAAGAAACAATTGGACAAGAGGGTAGAAACTTTTGTGTCACTTATAAGTCACAATGGTTTGACTTTGATTTGGCTTTTTGACTCTGACTTTCTGGCTTTGACTTTGACAGCTAGTTTTTCGTAGACCGCGTTATACCTTACCTACCATTAATATGTGGGAAGTTATTCAATGATTTCTTCCGCTCTGAGTGGAGTGGAAAGGGTCACTGGATACTGACTAAACATATCCGTGTTCCTCCGCCCTTTGCGTTCCAATGCCGCGGTGAATTATTCGAACAAATTCCGCAACCCTGGCAGACTCTGACCCTAACGGGCCCCGTCTACTTTACTGACATCTCTTTGAGTCGCGCGTGGAACACAACGCGCAGTCGACCCGGGCCTGTGTCCCGTACTAACCCAACAAGTAACCAACTGTATTGTTTGAAGAATTTAATTAGTTTCTGCAGGAATCTTCGCTCCCTCTATTCATTAGTAAAACAATGCACACTTGCTTCTCCAATCTACTTTGGACATTGGCAGAATAGTCGACATCGGCTTTGTTTGCCATATATAAAAATAGAATAGAATAGTCCCGGGCCTGGTTGTGATCGGACAGCGACCCACGCAACGCTCGCCGTCCACAGGCCCGTGCCTACAGTGGTCGGGAATCGTCCTACGCCTCCCGACACCCAGGGCGTCTTCTTCTGTTACGGCGGCGGGCGTGTACCCATACCATTAAACTGTATCATTCTTGGCGACACTGTTTACACTGGGGTTTTCCACACCACAGGAGTCGACCAAATATCCAGGATAAAATGTAACCAATAGTTAAAAGTTTTCCTGATCGGAACAGTAAGTAGGTACCTACTTTCAGAAATTAGGTACCGGAAACAAATACAATGTGTAACAGAATAACCGCAATACCTCTTTAGAGGTCATTGTATGTACTTTCGGACCAACTAACAAAAAAAATCCTGTTTCTGTGCGAATAGTAAAAAATCCTACAAGATTCTAAAAATGATGAGCTCGCTTCGCTCGCTTTATATTTCTACGTGTAAATTGTTAAGCCTAATTAAGCATTAATTTCCCCTCTCCTCTCTTCACTGAGTCAAATATTTGCCCATTTTTCCTGAGCGTAATTCTGGATCCGCACCTGCTCGTGACCACCTTAGGTGCGCCGATGAGGTGGTTGCCTAGGGCGCTGATAACATTTAATCCGCCTCTGGAGCTGTGTGTTTAAAGAATCACTTATTGGGAGTTTGCAATGTAAACATATATTTTGCAATTTATTATGCGTACATACCCATAGATGTAAATAGAATAATATTTAAAAGATATGAATAATTCTGTAATTTTCTCCTGTATACATTCATATAGCAACGTGTCGCCCCCTGTAAAGTACAAGATATTCACAAGGCGTTTTAACCGACGTCAAAAATGTAGGTTTTCATTAGAGTATCCTACTGAAAAAATGTGATTAGTCCGTCAGATAGATTTCCAAAAAATATTGGACTTTTAAATATTTTTAGTCTTGTGTTATTGTTCCGAAATAAACTTTTGATTATTAATTTATTTTATTACATTTTCTTTTTTCACGTACTTAAACAAAAAAGTGTTTATAATTGGTATCAACATGACCCTTAGATATGACCTCGCACTTCTGGAAACACACCGGTATAAGGTAGTCAAACCAATGAACAAGGTATTAACTTATACACCGTCAACAACTGATCACACTAGAAATCAAAATAAAACTCAATTTTACGTAATCTTGGTAACCCAGACCGAAAACGTAACCCTAGAGATCTCTTTAGACAGCAGACTCTATCTAAGTCAAACCGGACTTAAAGACTGAATTTACTATGCATAAGGAAAATGATTAAAAAAGCCTTATATATGTTGTATTCATGACGTAGTTTCCAACCGAGTGAGTCGCTTTTATTGAATCATTATTGTAAACAGGTCGATCGAGGTGTGTCGCTCGAAATAATGCCAAGAAGTTCATTGTTTAAATATGGTGAAATGAGTGCCTACTAGTGAAATAAATAACTGATGAGTGTATTTAAAATGTTTGTACGTATTCTTGTTTTAATTTGTTTTGGTAAGTTTATACATTATTTATTAAATATCAAATAAGTAATACAAAACATTTTCTGACATTTGTTTGCTGCTATTCCTACCTCCATAAAGCTCCATAAAATACGATACTGGACCCTTTCAGCATCGTATTTTTAAGGTGCGTTCGCATTTCCATCTCAGCCGGAAACTATAAACAAAAATATTGACTTTTATTAAAAAATCCGACCGCAACCAGATTGCTTGAAAAGTGACTTGTTTTTCCTTCTGGTTGAATACGAGCAACTTAGTTTGCAAAAGGTTCATTAATAAACCTAAAGGGTACTTTAAAAAAGATTCTCTCAACTAGGGTTGCCAACCGTACTCTAAAATAGAGTACTTATATTGTACTCTATTTTGAATAGATGTACTTTATAATCTAGAAAAGTAACAGAGTACGCTTAAATACTCTTTGACTGGCTTTTAATAGTTTTAATTAAACTTACTGAAATTCTCCCGTTTCAGTATTCCATTGAAGGAGTTATTGAAATCATTGGAATTCCCTAGTAGTCGTGCAATTAATTAAAAACAACAAAATGTTGGTTTCGCAATTAGTAATACTAGCTAATGCTTGCGGCTCCACCCGCGTGGATGTCGGTTATCGCCTAAAAATTAGCCTATGTCCTTCAGCCTTCTCCATATCCCAGGCTTACACGAAGCGTTACAGACAGACAGACAGAGTTACTTTCGTATTTATAATATTAGTAGACGAGTAGGCATGGTAGGTAGGGATTATGAAAGGTTCTCCATTTTCTAAGACTGCACTCTTCATTTACCCTTTCTAAAATCAGTACCTAATACTCTACTTTTTCTAAAAAAAAGTTGGCAACTCTACTCTAAACATAGGATTTTTAAAATAATTCGTCAAAAATAAAAATACTACTTTTATTTTGATAATATTATATATACTAATTCGTCTGGACCGGTTTCAATGAGACATCGCAATGGTATCGAGCGGGTTCTCAGCTGACCGACTGGTTCGATTAGATTAATTTTCCTTGTCTATACTAATAAATATTATAAAGAGGTAAAGTTTGTGAGGTTGTAGGGGGTAATCTCTACGCCCTGGGCGTCGGGAGTCGCAGGGCGATTCCCGGCCACCGTAGGCGCGGGTCTGCGGACGGCGAGTGTTGGGTGGCTCGCCATCCGATCAAAGCCAGGCCCGGGTCGACGGCGCGTTGTGTTCCACGCGCGCCTCAAAGAGATGTCAGCATAGCAGTAGGGGCCCGTTAGGGCCAGAGCCTGCCAGAGTTGCGGACTATGTTCGAAAGAGTTACCGCGGCCCTAGAAAGCAAGGGCACTAGGAGGAGCACGGATGGGTTTTAGTCAGTAAGAGTCTGACACTCCCTTCCGCTCTGCCCAGAGCGGGAGAAGTCATTTGATGATTTCCCATCCATAAAAAATAAAAATAAAAATAAGGGGGTAATCTCTGGATCTACTTAACCGATTAAGAAAATTATTTTTGTCTATCATAGCCACATTCATGAGGAAGGCCAACGGGAACGGGAAACAACGGTATATACGCATACAAAGTCGCCGGTAAAAGCTAGTATTTTAAACACGGGACAAACATAACTGGCTGGCGAAATACTGATACCTACACCCCGCACTCACTATTCCCAACGATGTTCGGATCGGCTTCCAGCTTCGATCAAGAATTCAAACAAAATTACGTCGGGAAAGTGTCTACGTTTGCACACATATATGTACCTACATCTTTATTTGACACCATGAAATATACAAAACAGGAAAAACATCAACTACCTTTTATTAAAAAAAGATAAAACATCAACTACATTTTATTAAAAAAGATAAAAACATCAACTACATTTTATCAAAAAAGATAAAAACATCAACTACGTTTGTATTAAAAAAGATAAAAACATCAACTACCTTTTATTAAAAAAGATAAAAACATCAACCACCTATTTTAT
This sequence comes from Melanchra persicariae, assembly GCA_947386135.1. Classification (NCBI taxonomy): domain Eukaryota; kingdom Metazoa; phylum Arthropoda; class Insecta; order Lepidoptera; family Noctuidae; genus Melanchra; species Melanchra persicariae. The sequence continues at coordinate 4,050,539 of OX376673.1, read as the reverse complement.
TTGTGGCCGTTTTTCAAGTGCTAATCGGACATATATTTTATCGTCTGAGGGTTTTATACAAAATGCGGCCTCATTTGTCAGTAAAGCTACGGGAACAGCTAGTGGAAACCCTGGTTCTCTCTAGGTTGAATTACGCAGACACGGTGTACGGCCCACGCCTATTAGCTCGTACAGATCGGCTCATCCAAAGGGTACAGAATGCTTGTGCTCGGTTTTGTTACAATATTCCTCGCAGAAGCCATGTAACACCTTTTTTAAACAAGCACTATACTCTCAAAATGAAGTCCAGACGCAAACTACACCTAGCCTGCCTACTTTTTGGTGTAGTCAAGTATCAGAAACCCGACTACCTATTCGACAAGCTGAGTTGGATTACAAGTAGACGAGAATGCGGTAGAAGACAATGCTCACAACAGCTTTCAACTCAGCCTCACTGTACAGCTGCTTTTAGAGGCAGCTTTCGTTACGCAGCTTCCAAGGTGTGGAATAACCTACCACCTCCTATTAGAGCAATCAACACGATAGGTACATTCAGAAGACGCTTACGGCAGTACCTGGTTGACACACAACGGAAGCTGGATATGATAGCACTAAATGTCTCAATTATATGACAACTTAGAGTGTACTGCAGTTGTACAGTTGATAGGAATTGCTCACCCATTCGGCTTGCACAGGTTGATTTCCATAAATTATACACTTTCTTTATTATTTATTGTTTTTTTTTTTCTTTTTTTGTCACGCTTTTTAGAAATTATAGGTACCTACACATTATTTATTATCACACTCTACAATGACACCTTTTTAAAGTTTTTAATTTTTATTTAAGTATACAACACTATCTCAAGACACTAAAACTGTTTTACATCCGTGACACCTCAGGTTCAGTTGAAAACCAGCGTCAGGCACCTCACGGCTGCGCCAAATAGGTCCAGTTCAGCATAAAATGCCAGGCAACTATGGCATTTTATGCTGAACTGGACCTATTTGGCGCAGCCGTGAGGCGCACACTTAATGTTTGACTTCTGTTCTCAAAGCCACTGTTTTATTTTTATTTGTTTTTTTTTTTTTTTTTCTTCTATTTTGTTTTTTTCGCTGTTTTTGTTGTGTGCCTCTTACTGTGGCCAATAAATGTATTTTCTTTCTTCTTTCTTTCTTCTTTCATCTATTGTATTCTTGATCGAAGGCCTCCAACCGCATGGATATGAGTAGGTACCCAAGAAACTGGCTAACATGACACCCCTGGCAAGACTGGTGTCAGCTATCGTAGCTTTTGTATGTACGACTCACATTGTGAACAACTTTCACTACGGGTCCAAAATTGACTGCCCCATACATTTTTGTACGCGCAATTCGACAAAATGTACTGAACATCTGATTTTTTTTTTTTCGATTTCGGGGTTGGTCCCATACCTAGTAAAAGTTGTTCATAGTGATCGAACCTCTTAAGAGGTAAAATGCGTTTATTCTGTTACACGTTGTATAAGTACTTTTCATTCTAATTGTTTCAGCCATTTCTCCAGCTGTGGGATCAACCTTAGGGAAACTGTCTTCGATTTCAAGTTGCAGGTAAAGACAAGCAAAATTGATGATGAGGTAGATTGGAGGTCATTTATCAATACTTCTCTATATTAATATAATTTAACCCATTAGTATTAGTGTTAGTAGTATAAGTATTAGTGGTGCTTGGCAGTTGGGCTTAACCCAGTTGTATACGTCCCTTGGTGCCTATTTGGCCTAGCTCTGTTCTGCCTCCTGCTTGATAAGGATAAGTGGAAATAATTTTTTCCTACTCCTCCACTGTTATTTTCTGACTCGTCGAGCTTCATTGACTCGGCGTTTTTCTGGTGGTCGCCGCTTCCAGGAAATGTAGTGGTTTGGAAATGTGTGGCCCCTTGTTCCAATATTAAAAAGAATACTAATAATAATATAATAAAGCTGAACAGTTCGTTTGTTTGAACATACAATACTCGTATATAAAAATATCTGGAACTACTAGTCGGATTTGGAAAATTATTTTTCTATATGATAGCCCCATTATAAGGAAGGCTATGGGCTATACGAAAAAACGGGATATGCGCATACGTAGTCTCAGGCAAAAACTAGTTTAGTATAAAACACATGTGTTCTTTCTCGCCGGTAGTTGTCGACTCAACAGGATTTGCTGGGGCCATTCAAGAAATTAAAACGTCTAGACGTGGCGACAATAGTTAAACATTTTCATTTACCTATTTAATATTTCATACTAAGTACTGGGTCCGCGTTATTTTCGTAAGGGTAGGTACAAAGTTTCTGCTTCGCGTATTATTATATTATATAGAAAATTATATTATATTATGCTTTTTCCAGAAACCTAACTGAAAATGCAGTTTCTCATGGACGATTTAAAAGACAAACTCAATGTGGGTAAGTACTTATACTGCTCTAATATTTAAGGATCAGTGATATTTAACTAATACCTAATAATACGTATCACTTTACGAATGTCAGAGTGATTGAGTGAATCCGATCCCGCCGATCCGTGCCAAGTGAATGAAATCCCAGATTACGTACATCTAGTACATACCTAATCTGTAGGATTATGTGAATCTTCTATACTAATATTATAAAGAGGAAAGATTTGTTTGTTTGTTTGTTTGTTTGTTTGAAATGAATAGGCTCCGTACGTATAGGGGGCGTTGAAGTTTGTGGAGTACCTACTAAATCCACGCGGACGAAGTCGCGGGCGAAGTGCTAGTATTAAATATTAGCATATGCCCGTTCGTCAGATTACAAATACGCGAAGACGTGTAGTTAAGAGATTAGTGATATTATATGGATATAAAATATCACTAATCTCTAAACTAATACCAATATATATTCACACTCCTGGCCGGCGCGTTTATATGTAACACGGTGTGTTATACGATATGGCTGCGACATATCCACATCCATACTCAAAAGTTTCCTCATGACATTTTCCTCATTCCTCCTCATACACCCATTTTAAAAAAAGGATGCTAAATCATCAAATGACTACTTCCGCTCTGGGAGAAGCGGAAAGGAATGTCAGACTCTTACTAACTGAAAAACCCATCCGTGTTCCTCCAAATACCTACCGTTTGCGTTCCAGGGCCGCGGTGACTCTTTCGAAAAAAATCCGCTACACTGGTACCTACCTTGACAATAGTAGTGCGAGTCTGTAAACCCTTTTTTTCAACTTTTCAAAATATTTTAAAGCTAAGCTCTTTTCAAATACTTCCCTCATCTAAACATAAGTCATTACTTTTTGAACCGACTTCCCAAAAAGGAGGAGGTTCTCAATTCGACTGTAATTTTTTTTTTTTTTGTGTTTGTTACCTCATATCTCCGTCATTTATGAACCGATTTGAAAAATTCTTGTTTTATGTGAAAGGATATACTTCTCGATTGGTCCCATTTAAATTTTTTTTATCCAAATCAGTTCAGCAGTTTGGTTTTTAAATCCAAATAGCGGGAAAAAACATGCGCAAAAATCATACGAAATTGCATATTTTTGTTTTCCTGTGACTTTCCAGTGGTGTTTTTAGGTGTGGGGTACCACTAAAAAGTGAAAAATAAAAAACTTTTTCACAAAAAAAAACCGACTTCCAAAAAAAACACTACAAAGTACAAAATAACTTTAATTTCGGAAGTCGGTGTCAAATAACGAAGAAGCAACCAAAAACACCGACTTCCGAAATTAAAGTTATTTTGTACTTTGTAGTGTTTTTTTTGGAAGTCGGTTTTTGTACATCACATTTGAATAAATAATAATTGTACAGAACTTACTCTACCTACTTGAACTTATTATAATGATCCAATTCAAATTGAAATAGATCAATTTTTTAGCCAGATTCACAAGACCTTACCTAATGAGATTTAGGTTTTACGAGTTCATCGACATAAGTCTGCCAGAGTCTGTTTCCTTCGGCCCTACCATGACGTGTTAAAGCGTGAGTAGTTCGAGCGAGAAGGAGGGATGGAGTTATATAGGGTGTATAGCTCCATCCCTCCTTCTCGCTCGAACTACTCACGCTTTAACACGTCATGGTAGGGCCGCTGATAGCTACAACCTGGGAGTCTTTAAGTCAAGAGTGAATAGGTTACTTCTAGGCAAGCGTGCTCCATCTTCGACCACATCGTCGCTTACCATCAGGTGAGATAGTGGTCAAGCACGTGCCTATCAATAATAAAAAAAAATTAAGTCTTCTTTAATTTTTTCAGATTATACCAGTGGCAGTGCGCAGATGGTACTTGCATACCCATTGACGGTGAATGTGACGGCAAGATAAACTGCCCCGACAAGAGCGATGAAACACATGCCCGATGTAGAAACAGAAAGTAAGTGATTAACGACCTTATTCAATTATAATAACGCCTAAATAGGTGTGTTTCCAGAGTTAAGTTAAGTCCTTCAGTTAGATTATCGAAAAATATTGGATACTTACGTATTTTTTGTTTTATCAAATCAATAAAAACTGACAATAAAAAGATAAAACGCATCAAAAATTAGAGGTCCGTTTGTGACGTCACTTTCCGGTAAGAAGTGATTTTTTCAGGAAACATTCCTATTCCTGAGACTCGTAGCTAAGTTATTTTAACCCCACTGGTCGATCGAAGGTTAAGCTACGTTTTCGAGGGAGGTTCGTGCAAAATCAATCTGCCGACCTTGAACCTTGTACCATATGTAGGGGTCAAATTCCCGTCTAACCAGATGCACATCCACCGACCGACCTACCTAAGACTTCAATGAAAGGAGGAGGATCTCAATTCAATTAGATGTTTCTTTCAAAAAAAGGAGGTTCATATACACGTCACAGGCTCTTCAGGTCTTTATCTTCGCCAATAGGCAACCGATTTTGATGATTTTTTTTATAATTGGAAGAATATTTTCCCGGAGTGGCGTTTCAATCGATTTCACATCTTCGCCAGATGTCAACGCAACTGGTTCAGATGCACGTACGGCGCGTGCGTGGACGGGACAGCTCCTTGCAACAACGTCGTGGAGTGCGCTGACCAGTCTGACGAACTGCTGCCGCGGTGCCGCAATGACACGAGGCTGGACAAGTAAGATATTTTAAAAGACTAGGTACACGCTGAGGGCACCGCCTGTGGGGTACGGACCTCGATTTACGGCACGCTGGATCGAGCATTGATTAGTTGGGGACGACTTGAAAACTACAGAGTCAGCACTGCCGAAACGCGTAACAATAAATAGGTACTGTCATTGACTTAATAGTAAGGACAGGGCGGACCTTCTTTTTCAACCTTTATAGGACCATTCGTGTGTCTGTCTGTTAGTCAACACCAATTTGCTGTGAATCTACTGGACCGCATAGGTTGAAATCTATTAGATACTAGTATATATAGCTGAAGAGTTTGTTTGTTTCAACGCGCTAATCTCTGGATTTACCAGGCGGATTTGGTAAATTCTTTTTGTATAATATGACAATTACATTCATGAGGAGGAGAAAGGCTGTAGGCTGTACGGGAACGGGAAATGCCTAGGGAACGGTAAAAACGGGATATGCGCGTACGAAGTCGCGGGCAAAATCTTGTTTATTATAACGTAATTATACAAATAAATGGAAAAAAAAAACATCCATACGCAGTCATCTCCATATAAAAGGCAGCGTACCTACCTAATACTCATTTTCATCCGGTTAGAATGCGAGACATCCTAACAAAGGGAATAGGCTTTTCTGGTTTTGTCTTGTACAATACGTGTTCCTTTTTTGCTCATTCGAACTGCATCGATTTTTCCAGAGAAAAGTTCCGATGTCTGGACGGCAACAGTATCCCCGCTACGGACTACTGCGACGGAGTCCCAAACTGTCCGGACGGGTCCGACGAGACGGTACAGGCTTGCGCTGGTCAAACCTGTGCCGCGCATCTGTTCCAATGCGCATACGGCGCGTGTGTGGACCAAGGAGCAAATTGTAACGGGGTTGGTAGTGTAAATTTGTAACTAAATATCAGTTAATCTGCCTATACTTCTCCCATCTATGCTGGAGTCAGCTTCCAGTCTAAGCGGATGCATCAACGACACGCTATGAAGAATTCATATCAATTTGTTAATGCAATCATCTGCCTAGCCTTTTTCCCAACTTTATTGGGGTCGGCTCCCAGTCAAACCGGATTCATCTGAATGCCAGTGTTTTGCGTAGAGCGGCTGCCTACTAGAATTCCACAACCCATTGATTGGGTAAGACGGTACTTCTTGGCAAGACTGGTGTTAGATTTTCTGGCTTCTGACAATCCGTAACGACTGCCAAAGATCTACAAGCAGCTGGGACCAATGGCTTAACGTGCTTTTCGAGGCACGGAGGAATCTCGATATGTAAAGATGGTCACCCATCCAAAGACCGACCTCAGCAAGTGTTGCTTAACTTTGAAGATCAACCCGTGCGGCTGTTATTATTTAGCCATGATCCTCCGCCACGATTTTTTCTTAATGTAATAAAATTTTATAACCAAGCCAGAAAAATCATTGCTCTGTAGGTACCTATTGGTAAAAAGCTCCACTATCCCAAAGTCCGGTGGGACCGGAAAAAGTTGCGAAGCCTTGAAAAAAAACTATAAATATCTATCTAGCCTTCTTTGTCCCACTGCTGGGAAAAAGCCTCCTCTTCTTTTTCCACACAACTCTGTCATTTGCAGTGATCGGAGTAGGTAGATTGATTTTACGTACTTGCATCATGAATAGTCATGGAAATCATAACATGGATAAGCCTTTTTTCCGGGATTTCATTTTGGTACTTACGGGATTGAATCAAATATTGTGAATGTAAAGATTTTTTAACTACTACATTTGAATTTTATGGAATGCGATAGTTAAACGTTTAAAATTGTTTTTTTCTTATTTATCAAGTAAGTACTAAAGTGAATCTTACTATTGTGCGTCCATTCGAAACTTACATATGACTAATTTAGTAGTTATTTCTTCTTTTAACTATTATTAGTAGAGTCTTGCTTTACGTTTGCTACGTTTTTACTCAAGTTTAGCCATGCCATATTCTTTTTTTAATTATAGAAGGCCGATCACATATTCTATTAAAAAAAACAGCAAAAGGGTTAAACATTTCTTACATACACATTACAATATTTGAAATTCCTAAAAAATCTTAATTATTACAAAATCCCGGAATCCCGGAGACATATCCATATTAATATATACGTGCCAGTGCATCGACCCCAAATCAATCTACCTACTCCGATCACTGGTCATTTGCTATGTCGGGCCAGTCCTTTCGGCAGGAGACGAGCTCGTCCCGTCATCTTCGTCTTGGTCTGACGCGATGTCTTTTGGCAAAAAACTAGTCCATTTAAAACTCGACGTATACTGAGGCCCATATTCCAATATGTAAACTCCAACTCAACTCGAACTCCATCATGAGCACGAGAATGTCAATGAAAGCTTGTCTAATTGACTTTGTCGTACTCGAGATATGAGCAATCAAATGCACAACTTATAATTTATGACAAGCTCCAACGGAGTTAAGGTTACGTTTTGGAATATGGGCCATAATTTGGTTGAGTAAGATTGAAATTGACGATTTTTTCTGTTTTCAGCGTAAGGATTGCGTGGACGGATCAGACGAGTCAGCGGAACTGTGCAAAAGTGTGACGACAGTAGAAAACAGGTGATGTTATACTGTTCTGTCTATAGACCAACGTGGACTGGTTGAAAATGCCGGCATTATCCGCCTACAGTCCACCTATATACAGAGCTTTTAACTAGCGCATAAAGTTTTAGTAGTGCAAAATTCATCATCAGCCTAATAGCCTTTTCCATACTATTTATGGACGATAATGCTGATTCCTTCCCGTGACTGCTAAGTCCTGGGTTCAAATCCCAGGTCGGGCAGTCTTTTAGGATTTTTGCAATAGAAATTTCACAGTGGACCAGAATTTGGCAGTTGCTGGTTCGACACCCCGTGTCTCAGACATCAGTTGGTCTTTCGCAAAACGCAGTCAGATCATCTCTTCTTCTTCATTCGGTTCCTCATTACTGAGGAGCGTGGTCACTGGACTACTTTACAGCGGATAATCGGTCTACATCAGATCATACAGGTCATTTAAATGATCCGTTCCATCATCGGACTACAAGACTTACGGCGATGCGCCAGCGGTGCATAGAGGATATCCCACCTAAACGCAAAAATCCTGGAAATACTCCCTACTGTGTATACAGCTAAGGAGTGGAATTGCCTGCCGGAGTCTGTTTCCTGATATCTACATCTCTCATCATCTGGGGGTCTTGAAATCAGGAATGAATAGTTACTTATTTTTTTTTATGGATGGGAAATCATCAAATGACTCCTGTCGCTCTGGGTGGAGCGGGAGGGAGTGTCAGACTCTTACTGACTAAAACCCATCCGTGCTCCTCGTAGTGCCTTTTGCTTTCCAGAGCCGCGGTAACTCTTTCGAACAAAATCCACAACCCATGAATATGAAACTTCAAGGTAAGCGTGCTCCACCGTCAACCATATCATTGCTTCCCATCAGGTGAGATTGTGATCAAACGCGAGCTATCATCATCTGCCTAGCCTGTTTCCAACTATATTGGGGTCGGCTTTCAGTCGAACCGGATTCAGCTGAATACCAGTATTTTACATGAAGCGACCTCCACAACCCAGTAAATGGGAACACGGTACTTCTTGGCAAGACTGGAGTCAGATTTCCTACTGACAATCCGTAACAACTGCGAAAGATCTACAAATGACAGCCGGGACCAATGGCTTAACGTTATTGTCCAGATAGATAGAGTTAGATATGTTAAGTTACTCATTCACAGACCTACTTCGACAAACGTTGCTCACGTGAGCCTAGCTATTACTTATAAAAAACTTTTTCTGACTTGCGGCTTCCTCTTCCAGCAGACCAGTTCTATCAGGGCAGTGTGTGCTACCTCCCTACCCCGAACATGGTACCTACACGGTATCAAACGCTCCGTATGCAACCCCAGGTCAGGGTCTGCCCTATGCTCAGCTGAACATCTCCTGTGAGCAGGGATATGGCGTCGTTGGCGAGAATGTGGTGTTCTGCCAGGATGGGACCTGGTCCACGTCTGCTCCGTCGATACCTAAGTGTGTTCGTGAGTATTGTGTTTTAACCGACGACCTGGCAAAGCCGAGGAGTACCTATTTTGTTTTTGATTTGTCAGTTTCCTTGTTCCCTCGCTAACTCCTTAACGGATAAACCGATTTCGATAATTTGACCGTCAATAAAGTGTTAGGTATTGGAGTTTTCGTTCTCCATGAACGAGATCAGGCGCGTATAAAGTGACTCTTATCAAATTGGTTTAAGGTGCACAATCAATTACTAGTTTCTATTGTAGTTCAGTGGGCACAATGCCATTCAGTGCTAATCCGCGAGCTATATTTAATGTTTCTGATGTTGTTTTTTATTCTTTTTCCATCGCCCATGTTGCTCTTGACTCTAGTCAATGTCAGAGATGACAGAGACAAAGTCTACGATGGAGCGATACTACTACTACTATACTACTACTATACTATTTAACCTATACTACCTAATATATTTTTTTTTCAGCATTCTGCAAGCTAGTCCCCCATATCTCCGTCCACTATTACTGCAAGCTGTCCGGCCTCCTCGAAGGTCGTCGCCTCTGCAAATCTTACGAGCCTGTTGGGACCGTCGTCCAACCTGAGTGTAACACTCCTAATTACTTCTCTAGTGAAGATCTCCGCTATATGCGGTGTGAAAGCGATGGACAATGGAGCCGTATCGTTAAATGCAGACCAGGTATGGGCTATTTTCTGCCAGAGTTGCGGAATTTGTTCGAAAGAGTCACCGCTGGAACGCAAAGGGCATTTGAAGGAGTATGGATGGGTTTTAGTCATATGAGTCTGACACTCCCTCCCGCTCTGCCCACAGCGGAAGGAGTCGTTTGATGATTACCATCCTTAAAAAAAAGGGGTACCTATTTTCATATTTGTTGTGATTTCAGTGGTGTACGATAAGATATTTTCCTGAAAAAACCTATGGAGCCGACATTTATATTGGCCAAACAATTCGGACCCGTATTTTTCTCATCAATCAATCAACTTTCCCCAACATTTTGGGGTCGGCTTCCAGTCTAACTGGATGCACCTGACTATCAGTATTTAACATGGAGCGACTGCCTATCTGACCTCTACAACCCAGTAACTGGGTAATCTGATGTCCCTTAGCATGACTGGTGTCGATACAATGCGTTGAAATTTCACGTGACTTTACGTATTGGTGCAATTTTATGAACAACTGACATCACCAAGCGGGGACCTGGTCTTTTAAAGGGTATGCCGGAACAGAGAGTAAATTCCCACTTGCCTCCATAGAAAAGGGAGGATCCTCCGACCGGGCGGTTGTTGTGCCCGGTGGGCAACTGCCGATAGTTGATATTCTTGTGGTTTATATTGATGCCGCTCAATCCTTAAATTTATGTCCTTTAACTTTATCAATTAGGGCCGGGGCCTCTGCTAGTTGGCCCCACGTGAGCGTTCGGTATTGTCACATTGACTGGTTCTAAATGCCCATTGCTTCTTCAGAGTGCGGCCGAGTTACTCCGGATGGAGTGGGCCTGGTGATCGGAGGGAAACCAGCGATGCGAGGTGAACTGCCATGGCATGTCGCCATCTACAAGAAGCCTACCCGGCTCGGCAACTTGCACAAGCTTATTTGCGGTGGGACCCTTGTATCTAACTCAGTTGTGATATCCGGTAAGTTTCTTTATTTATTTATCTTAATCTTTGTTGTTTGGACTTGATAGTGTGACACCCGTGCATCGGAAAGCACGTAAAACAGTTGGCAGGACCATCTGGACCAGGGCCAGATCTCTCTCCGGTGCAATAAAATCCAATACGACACACGCTCCGTTTAGATAAACGCGCACGAAGGAGACTGTGCCATCTAGCGTTACAATTGCGAAACTTATAAGCAAAATTATATACTTGACAATGACACTTCTGTGCTGCCACCTATAGTTTCTGCACGTTCGATATAGGTAGTCTCCACACAGCGAGTGACTGAGGATGGACGGCGCCGCTGAAGCCGGCCTAGCAAAAGGAGGCGAGATTATATTATACCTAGAGGCCTGCAGCAAGGGCTGGTTCGAGGTGGTTCGGGAAAAGAATATGTGAAGTGAATTAGAGGAGCCTTTGCCTAGAAGTGGAATAGTATAGGCTGAATAAATCATCATCTGCCTAGTCTGTTTCCCAACAATGTGATTGGCTTCCAATCAAACCTGATTCAGTTGAATACCAGTATTTTACGTGAAGCGACTGCCCATCTCATCCCATCACTTCCCGTGGGTGTCGTAAGAGGCGACTAAGGGACTCACCAGAGAATGGGCAGCAGCATTCTCTGTAGGAACATTGCTACAGCTACACTGCGATCACCAACCCGCCTGCCAAGCGTGGCGGTTATGGCAAGCCCCCCAATCTGGGGGAGGCCCATGTCCAGCAGTGGACGTCTTTAGGCTTATATGATGATGATGATGACTGCCTATCTTACCTCCACAACCCAGTAACTGGGTAACGCGGTACTTGTTGGCAAGACTGCAATGGTGTCAAATTTTCTGTCTTCTGACTTCTGCAGATGTAGACTTTATCATGTAACCAATATTTCCAACATTTCCAGCGGGCCACTGCTTCTGGGAACTTGGAATGCCGCAAATCGCCTCTAAGTACATAGTGGCCACAGCCAAGCTATTCAGTGAATGGAACAATACAGACGACAAAGACGCACAGATATCTGAGGTAACAGTACCTATGGTAGGCGCCAGATAATTTTGCACCAAAGTACATTGACCTTTCCCTAATATCCCTTCGTAGATACCCGAACAATTAATTATGAACCGTTTCTCGTTACTAGAGAACGTAAAGGATCACGATAGAAGTCGATTCAGGACAGCTTTAAGTCTATATTCTGTTTTTGGTATTATGAAAGACAATAAATGTATTTATTTGGGTCAATTTAAAGCATTATCTTCCTTAATACTGGGCCGAGAATTGAGCCACAGGGAACCTATTCTTACGAAGCAGGTACATATTTGGGAGAACTATTATCGATCTCAATCCCGTTAGATATGTGTACATAAGTATAGATTGATTCAAACTTAATTACGTCTCCCTCTCTACTTACTGCCCGCTCAGCGACTCACGGTGTGTTGCGACCCACCATTAAGTTTAATTCTACCTGTATATCGATCATTTTCCTGCCCTTATTTATCCCATGTTACTTGGGGTCGGCGCAACACGTTTTTTCTTCCATTCTGTCCTGTCAGCCGTCACGCTATCACTAACTTCCTTTTCTTTCAAATCACTCCTCACACAATCCATCCATCTTTTCTTCAGCCTCTCTCTCCAACTCCATCCATCCACATTTATATTCATAACTCTTTTAGTTACATGCCTTTCATCTCTCCTCTTCGCATGACCATACCAAGACAAGCGGTTCGCTTTCAACTTTTCCGTCACTGGCGCCACTTTTAAACTCATTTCTCACTTTATTAATTTTAGTTAATCCACACATCCATCTCAACATTCTTATCTCTGCTACATGTAATCTTTTTTCTTCAGTCTTTTTCACAGCCCAATATTCTGATCCATACAATACAACAGATCTTATCACGGACTTATAGATTTTCCCCATTAACTTGAGGGGCATCCGTGGGTCGCATGTTGTTCCAGTGCCCTGTCGCTATTTCATCCAACCTTAGTTGATCCAGCGCGTTACATCTCGGTCTATATATCGCCATCCCCTGGTCCTGGACAAGCGACCCGAGGTACCGCAAGTCGGATCAGATCGGTATAGGCGTTCCGGTGAGAGCTGTAAGCATAGGACTGGAGAGACTGCCGAAATCCCAGAACAGGTATATTCTGTTTTGGTTCTGCTCAATTTCAGGCCAACACTCTCCAGTCTTTGCCACCACGTCTCCAATCTGCTCTAGATCGCTTTCGGCAACAAGCACAATGTCGTTAGCAAACAGCATACACCGGGGACCCTCTTTCTGGATGTCCGACGTCAGAGCGTCCATTATCATCAGGAAGAGGTAAGGGCTGAGGACCGACCCTTGGTGCAAACCGACTGCCACACTGAAGCTGATTGATTTGCTTTTTCATTCTACCTGTACCTACTCGTATATTAAATGGTAACTCAACCGCGGAACGAGCTCGTAGCTTAACCGTGAACCAGTGCGTTACCCAGCCAAGAGCCATGGGACTTTAAACGTTTCGTTAACAATAATAACATTAGGTTTACTTCAACAGCTAAAATCCATTGAGCTGCCGGAGCACTTCAAAGGTTCCTCCGCCAACTTTCAAGATGACTTAGCTGTTCTGATCCTGGAGACGCCGTTCGTGTATTTCACATACGTCAGGCCAGTGTGCCTGAGCTTCCGAAAGGACTTGAATGATCGACAGCTGCAGAAAGGCAACCTCGGTAAGGTAAGAAATCGAAGAATACCACCAATATGCATCTGCATCTACGGGTGTAATATTTTTTTTATTGATGTAAGTATTCACGTAAGTAAGTATACAGTAAGTTTACTATGTACAGCTTGGCAAAAAAGAGTATGATGTGTTGACAAGTGGAACTAAATATTTTACTAAATGGAAACCTATGATGTCGACACTACTTGGCCGACAAGTGTTAGATTTTGAGTAAAGTTTATTGTACCACATTTATTTGTAACGATTTGATTAAATTCTCTTACTGATTTCGCATATTATGGTGCGTTAAATGAGATAGTGGCGCCCTCATTTTTTCCAAACTCTTTTTTGCCAAGCTGTATGTAGGTACAGCCCATCTATTCCATCGACATCTTACCGTGTACACTTAGGTTGTACAATGTTTACAGCAGTGCGATTCTCTAAACGTGTCGAACTTAGGCGAAGTGAACGACAAGTGAGCAAAGTCAAAGTCACAAGTCATTCTAATCAGGCTGAGTGCCAGCACTTTTTGGACGTCAAAGTTCTACAAAAGACAGTCCCTCAAAAACGCCCGCCCGTCACCACCTAGTGTTTTAGCTTGAATTTATAAAGTAGTATGCAAAGCAGTTTACAATAATTAATGACACAGAAATATAATATAACTGTCAATGTAGTAGGTAATAGAGCTGTCAAACCATACAGCCGCCATGTTGATTTTTTCAAAATCGCGGCGCGACGATCGTGTTCGACAATAGAACGACTAATGACACTTTGGGTTTGGCCCATATTCAAAAATATAAACTCTAACTCAAGTCGAACTACAACTCCATCGGAGCTTGTCATAAATTGAAGTTTATGCATTTGTTTGCTCATCTCTTGAGCGTAGACGAAAACGTAAATTAGATAAGCTTTCATTGACATTTTCGTGCTAATGTTGGAATTTGAGTTCGAGTTGAGTTGGAGTTTACGTTTTGGAATATGGGCCTAGGTCTAGACAAAGTGCCATTCTAGCCTCTTAAAACTACACTTTCAGGTAGCAGGCTTCGGTTTGACAGGAGAAAGCGGCTCGGTATCACCGATCCTGAAAGTGGTGGACATGCCGTTTGTGCCCGTTCAGGAATGCTATAGAATCACACCGCTGACTTTCACAGAGAATATCACCGGAGACAAGATATGTGCCGGTTATAATAATGGTAAGTATTAGGTACTAAAGCTGTAATAAAGTAGCTTTCTGGTGTTTTTTGGGTTCCGTACCCAAAGGGTAAAAACGGGACCCTATTACTAAGACTCCGCGGTCCGTCTATCTGTCTGTCCTAGGGCATGCAAAAACCGGGTTGATTATGAAAACCGACTTTTTCGGGTTTTCTTGTTTACAAAACCGGTGAAACCGGTTAAATCGGTTTTTTCGGTTTTTATTAAATTTTTACTAAGGGAATGAGAAATATGTGTGTAAAAAAGTGAAAATGTTGAAGTCTAATCAAAATATGTATTTTTTACATTAATCTGACTTATTTTTTAAATAATGTACCAGTTTACCACTTACACTAAAATATTTTTTGACATAGATTAAAGCTTATTACTAGGAAAATAATAAATATACCTAATAATAAAAATAGGAACATTTGGTAGGTATACAAAGATCTAAAATCACAGAATATTACAATGAACAATTTAACGGTCATAAAATACTAACAGGCAAAATCAACAGGACGTATAATGAGATCAAAATAATTATAAAAATATTGCTTAGAATCCTCTTATTCCTAATTTACAAAATAAATCAGTCATTCTTAATTTTATAGATATGAATAAAAAACGTCCACTCAAGACAAATCTCACTCCATCGGACTTCAATTCCTCTAATTCTTTTATAATTGAATTCCTTAACTCATTATTTGCTTTTATGACCATATTTTTTATACTATTTGGTGAGCTTGGAAAGTATCCACTTTTGTTAAAAAGTTTTCTAAGCTAAGAAGAAGAACAAAATGTTTTGAAGGGCAGGCCATCCAAAGCAGCCATTTTTGAT
Organism: Melanchra persicariae; assembly: GCA_947386135.1. Taxonomy (NCBI): domain Eukaryota; kingdom Metazoa; phylum Arthropoda; class Insecta; order Lepidoptera; family Noctuidae; genus Melanchra; species Melanchra persicariae. Next base: position 4,035,080 of record OX376673.1, on the reverse strand, counting down.
ACGACATATTCAACAGAATGTAATTTTCTTTAAAAATGTGTAATTTTCTGTTTTTTTGATTTTGAAGGGTCCATTTGTGTATCTTGAGTCTTGACTATCTTTGAAAACATATGGGTCGAATTACTGCACTTGTGCTTGGTGTTGGTTTTGCTGTAGGTTTGGCATTTTCTTATAAGTCTATTGAGTGTTTACTGCCCAAGTGGTTTCGTAAGCTTGATGTAGAACTGCCTGCCGCTTTTAATATTCTATTGCATTCTTTGCATTTTGCAGTGCTTCCGTCCGTGGCACGTAAATAATAAAACCATACCGATGATTTATCACCAGCAGTTTTTTTTATTTTCCTCGTATTTTGTCTTCGCTGTATCGGCATCATCTACATCGCCATAAACACCTGCCTAAACAATACCTGAATAAACTTACTAACTACTACTAAACAAAAAAAAGTTTGAAAGTAGCAATGTGCTTATTGATCAGTTCAAACTACTACAAACAAAAATAGGCTCTTGTTTATAGGCACATTACATATTTACAAAAATAAAAACGTGCCGGCTGGCATAACCTAATTAATGAAAGCTATTAAACATGCCAACTATCTCCGCTGACACAACAATTATCAGTATTTGGTCATCACCTCATGAAATATTAGCAATGCAAAATATATGACAAAGATTGTGATTAAACTTACTTTGATAAAAATAATATCTGCAATGAAACCACCGTTTAACTCAACACGTGCACTCGTGTCACTAGTCACTACTCACTATGCACCACAGAGTACTTTTATATATATTGCACATTCACTCACTAGCCACAGACTAATCGAAAAATAAAATTTTATTTTATTTTATTACTATGCCAATAGTAGTGCGACAAGTATAAAAATTAACGTGGCAAATAGGAACTAACGCCGCCTCGCCGTCCAGTTCACGTTTGTCAGTGATAAAATTTAATATTTTTTTGTATTATTAATCAAATAGGAGTAAAACCGAAATAACCGAAAAAACCGGTTTTGATATCCAAAAAAACCGGAGTTTCAAATTAGTCGGTTATCCGGTTTTTTCGGTTATCCGGGTATCCGGTTTGCATGCCCTAGTCTGTCCGTCTGTCCGTGTGTCACCAGGCTGTATCTCATGAACCGTGATAGCTAGACAGTTGAAATTTTTCCAGATGATGTATTTCTGTTGCCGCTATACAACAAATACTAAAAACAGAATAAAATAAGTATTCAAGTGGGGCTCCCATACAACAAACGTGATATTTTTGCCGTTTTTCATAGATAATGGCACGGAACCCTTCGTGCGCGAGTCCGGCTCGCACTTGAACGGTTTTGTTTTTGTTATTCTGGTGGGTCAAGGCAAGTCAGGCTTTGAATTGGGTAAGGCCAACCGGTCTTCGTATTCACATTCGTTCATTTCCATTCCGCACTCCAAAGAATCTGCAAATCCATAGAGCTAATTTCTCTCATAGGTATATTTGTTACAAAATATATGTTGATTTGTCACAACCCAGTTACTGGGTAACACGGTACTCCTGGGCAAGACTGGTGTCAGATATATTCTGTTTTCTGACAATCCGTACTGACTACCAAAAATCTTCAAATAGCAGCCGGGATGAAGCGACGGACGAAATAGCACCGACTTTCCGAGGGAGTCTCGGTATGTTGAGACAGTCACCCATCCATAGACCAATCTCGGCACGCGTTGCTTAACCTTGAAGATCCAATTGTATCAAGAGTTAAAGAGGTATTTTATTTCTTCCCAGGTTCGGCTGCGCTTTGCATGGGTGACAGCGGCGGCGGGCTGTCTTTCCCCGAGACAGAACGGCGCACGACACGCTTCTATCTCCGAGGAGTCGTGTCAACCGCGCCGAAAGGCCCAGACACGTGCAATCCTTTCACTGTTATCACATTCACGCAGATTAGAAAACATGAAGATTTTATCAATCAGTTTCTCTAGATACCTAAGGCCTGAATTATACAGAAAGTGCGTGGTGAAAATGCGGCGAAAACGCGGCGCAGGCGAGGCGTAAGGCACGATGACGCTTCAAAAAGATTTAATACAAAATGTAGGTATGCGACACGTCGTGAATTATACACAAACGGCGCGGCGCCGGCGCAGGCACGCCGCTCGCCTGCGCCGCGTCTTCACCACGCCTTTTCTGTATAATTTAGGCCTAAGGAACGCGCACGGTGGACTACCAGCGCCACGGTCAGATACCTATAGCCGACAAATGAAAACTTGGCCACTTAAAATCACAAATGTGGTCAACTGTGGAGATTCTCCCAGGTCGGCCACCTAGAAACGCTTATTACTTTTGAACCAATGACCGACCAGGTCATCGGTACACCTTGTGGGAGGCCTTCCAACGCTGCGTCTTCCGGTACGCGGTCGCCACTCCAAAACTTTTCGGCCCCATCGACCATCTGTTCTGCGAGCAATGTGCCCTGCCCACTGCCACTTCAATTTGGCGATCCTTCGGGCTATGTCGGTAACCTGGTGAGGGTCGCGGGTAACCGATGGATGCGAGACGCACAGGACCGGTTGTTGTGGCGACACTTGGGGGAGGCCTATGTCCAGCAGTGGACGTCTTTCGGCTGATATGATGATGATGAATGACCGACAGATTCTGATATTTGGCGACTGATTCAGACTAATTAGCGACTAAATTTTGAAGAAAACAGATCTTCACTAGGTACCTTAAAAATTTTAAAGTGTCCGAGGACTTCCTTGCACGTTCATCTCCACAGAGATCTACGCTTTGGAACGTGCAAATTGCTTCACCTCTTTTACTGACCCGACCTTGACAATAGGGATGATTCCTGGTTAAAAATATATAATATGATAATATTTAGTCCGTCAGTTAGATTATCGAAAAATATTGGACACGTATGTTTTGCTTTATCAAAGCAATAAGAAATGAGGAAGATAAAACGCATCAAAGTTCAGGAGTGGGAGCTTGTGACGCCACGTGTAAGTAAAAAGTGTACTTACAAGTTTTTTTTTTTTTTTTTTTTTTATGACCACTAGCAAGTTAACACGCAGGGGCTATCAACTGCTCAACCGGACTAACCTGTGGTGGCCTCAAATGAATTTAAGGCCCCCAGCCAAGGCAACAAAGCTAGCTACAAGCTAAGTACTTACAAGTGACGTCACACGAGTTTTTAACGCACTGTATCTTCTTCATGTTTTGTTTACATAAAAAAAGAAAAAATACGTGAGTCATGTTTTGGAAAATCCATCTGACGGACTATTTAGTTTTTTTTAGACATCTGCCCTATTCAAAATTGCTTTGCTCTAACTTTTGAAATTGGAATTGGGCCAAAAGCTGGAGAGACTCTCCAGACCGGCCACCTGTAAACCCTTATAACTTTTGAACCAGTGACCTATGAATTCTGATACTAGGCGAGAAATTTCAACTTTTTTGTGTTATCAAAATAAAAATTCCTGATGATGGCCATGCCAGTATCAGGAACACTGTGGTTCATGAAATATTATAAACGTCATAATTGGCGGGACCAACTTGCTATTGAAAGTGTTGCTAACTCCTTGGTTGCAATACTTTTTAGAAGATTTTATATTTTATTTGACTGTCACTTTTTTATTTGTTCTTCTGTTTTCTTGTTTTGTTGTTGTCAGAAGGTTTTGTTAGATTTTCCAATTGAATGTAAAAAATTTTCATCAATATTCCCACTAAATTCGTTTTATTTCATTCCCACCAACCACTAAAACATACAGTCCACTACTATCTTTTTAATTTTGGTCCTTCGACGGTAAGTAAATTCGGTCCCCTATGTTGTTTCGAACGCCGTTGTTGCGACACACGCTGTTGCGAATTATTTTTCACTGCCTCACAGGTTCGAAAACTCATGGACTCGAATGAAGTAGTCGCGAACACATCATTTAATATTTCAAAATGTGAGGGTAGGTGGCCACCACAAAGTATATGGTTTTCTAAATACAATTTTAGATGTACCCACAGATCAGTCTTAGATTTTGTGTTAAGTACTCGATAGAAAAAAATGTACAGTAGAGGTACTAATATTTTTGATTGTTACTTTTAATATTAAATGATGATGTTGACACCGAATTTGTTGATTTTATTTATTACTGTTTAAATATTTTTCTGTACACTTTATGACTAAATAAATCGAAATCACAAGCATTCGAGAGTATGAGGCAGTGAAAATGTTTTTCGAAACAGCCTCTTTCGCGACTACTTCATTCGAGTCCATGAGTTTTCGAACCTGTGAGGCAGTGAAAAATAATTCGCAACAGCGTGTGTCGCAACAACGGCGTTCGAAACAACATAGGGGACCCAGTAAATTCATTCATTTTCACGTACCTAGTGTTTTCATTTTTGTGACCGCAATTCTCTTTATCGCAATGAAGACACGTAGTAAAACTAAAGCCACCGTCATGTCATCTCATACTTCACCGCCTCATTCTCCACCACCGTCGTCATCGTCATTAATCAGAAAGGAGCCTGTAGTTTCGTCAACTAAAATTATGGCGCGAGCAGTATGCGCTCTGCACAAACGAACTCAAGTGCGTCTTCCGTGAAAGCGCGCAGAGCCACTGCGGAAGCCGTCTACAAGCGGCTTCAATATGAAAACATGAAGGCGCTCGCAGAGGCGAAGCAGCAGGCCGACGAAGCCAAGTATCGAGCCGAGTTAGAGCAGATCAATGCGGAGGCGGAGATTGAAGGTAGTAGGCGAAGTAACCAAAGCGTTACGAGCCAAAACAGGATTAAAAAATGGGTAAAAATATTTCTTTTATTAAGGCATGTAATTAAATCGATATCTGTATTTTCCCTTTTTTCGAACAAAATATTTCAAAGTTAAATCAAAAATACTGACTTGCACACAAATTATGCACACTAAATAAATCATATTAGATATACTGTTTAATGGTATTTGCAGAACTGTTTTACTGAACGAATATTTGGCTAATGATATTTCTGGGTGGTTTAAAAAAAAATAACCACGAAGGGGATGGGGAGCCCTTCTAACCTAACCTGTCCGAGTCGGAGTGCCCAATGACCGGCTACTATTGTAACCATGATAACCACCTGCTATTTCAGGGAAGTGCAATTTAGAGTGCAAGTTAGTATTTTTGATAAACAATTCGTATTGGTGGTGGTGTGAATTCGATAAAAAGGTCATCTCGTTTTGGATGGTTTTTTTAGTTTTTTTTGTAAGACATGTTTTCTAATCAATTGGGATTTTTTGCACAGCATTATTTTTTCTGGTATGCATTAAAATTATACAGATGTGCATTTAAAAATATCCCTTTTATTAATGAAAACAACACACGAGGTCTCACAGCCTGCTCTTTTAACGGGCACTCAGGCCGCTGCTCCATTAGCAGCACACCTCAAATATCAGGCCGGTTTCATTCCCCAAGCGTCCGGATTTGCCGCCACAGAGCCACAACCCTCTATCCAGGACCTCGAGATCATGAATCAGGCGCATTAAGGTGTTGTCCACGCCACAATGCGCCTGATTAATGTCAGGTTCTCGTAGCATGCGCCTCTCCAGACTCAAGAAACGTGAGAGAGCTTGCGGGTAGCTGTCGGGAACACATTCAATGTTGTCACGCCACAGAAGCCCTACTTGATACCTACCAGTTGGTAAACGTGAAGTGGTAGAGTCTTGAATCTCAATAGCACGCAAGTCTTGTTTACTGTGAGTAGTCTCACGCTTAGAAATACCTAGTGAATCAAGTTTATATTGTTCTTTTATGAGATTTTCCAAACGTTCATGTTCAGATAGCTTGGCGTGGTCTAACTGGTAATGGTTAACAAATTCGACTGGTTTAGTTTTACTAGAACCAACCCCATACAATGTCCAGCCTAACAAAATGAGACAAGCTACAGGTTCATTACGGCGGCCGGTGCGGGCCTCGTGAGTTATCGATAGATGCCAGTGCTCGGCGCCAATAAGCACAGTCGGTTTAGCGTCAGTATGGATCAGAAAACTAGCTAAGTCATGTAAGTGGTTGTATGAGTCAACCGTTTGTTTTGACAGTGTCTGTGTACAGAAGGCATGGCCCTAGCACGTTTGATAAAATATTTATTGGTTTCGTATTTTCCCTGTATGTGAAAATCAACATAAGAAATATTCGCTCTTTTCTGCAAACCACCGCTACCGTTGGCCGCTATAAGGTCTTGTGGTCCTGACAAACCTATGCGTGCAGCCACGTCTGAGTCAATTAACGTCGCTGTGCTTCCGTCAGAGCAGAGCGGACGTTTCAAAGTCGCCCGCTGGGCCAGAAACTATAACTGGAACCAATTTTAGAAATGTGTTTGTTACTGAAGGTTTGCGCTGTACCCGTGTTTGAGACTGTTACCCTTTCTTCCAGTGATATGTGTAGACCGGCTGTGGATGATGATGTAAAGGGAGCGACACTTTCAGACGCAGCTGCACACAGCGTTATTGCACGACCGTGTAACGGGTTCATGTGATGTCGCTAACACCAAACCCTGGCTACCATGTAAAAGAGGATGATGGCAGTAGGAACAACCATTGACGCCACAAGATTTCCATTGGTGCGAAGTACCCCACTAACTACATTAATAACAAACTTTGTTCTCACGTAACCAACGCCATCTTTCGTCAACTGACAAAAACTTTTATTTCGTCACAATTTTTGACCTTGTGGCTCTTTTTACAAAAAACACATTCCGACTTTTTACCTTTATCGTGCGACATAGAGTGAATATTTTCACGTTTCAAAGGTGCGACCGGTACTTACTCCTGAATCAGGTGAGATGGCGGTGTGGTGGATCTGCTTACCAAACATGGTGATCGGACTCGGTGGTTTGGGAATGAGTCTAGCCCGCGGCTTGTAAAACAAGAACCAGAATTTGCACCAATCGGCTAGGTCGATGCCCGCCTTCTGGGGTTTTTTGTCTATCGACTTTTCACTATTGCCGGAGCAATAGATGGCCGTGTCATCGGCAAAAATAGCTAACTGCGTCTTGTCATTTTTGGGAATGTTGCTTGTAAACAGCGTGAAAAATAGAGGTGAGAGCACGCCGCCTTGCGGGACGCCGCCGGCTCGGATTGGGTGGGGGAGGAAAGCGCACCTTCGATACGATACCGAAAGGTGCGATTCGACAAATAATCTCGTATGATGAGCACGAGACGGTCAGGCACGCCGAGTTTGTATAGCTTATAAATTAAGCCATTGTGCCAGACTTTGTCAAAAGCTTTCGCTACGTCAAAGAACACGGCTCCTCCTCGACCTCAGCGTCCACCTTTGCGACCTGGGTCAACCGGGTAGGTCCTAGGGGAGCATTGGGACTCTAGGCTGTCGGCCAGGCATTCTGCTTTCTCATCGTGTTAAAATGCGATGGTGTTATCAGGGCGTTGTGGTTGGTCTCTTGGACCAGAAGTACATCAATCTGATGATCGCGCAGGAATGTGGCGATCTCGTCACGCTGGCTCAGAAGGCCATTGGCGTTGAAAAGCCCTATCCGGAGGGCTTTCGGTTTGAGTCTACGGTTGATGGACTTATCCATCAATTAGGGAGTAATATCTTTCAATATGGCGAGCAATGTCGCCGAACTCTTTGAAAACGAAGGCGTGGTCGCCTCCGTTATTGATGGCCTCGATCATTGCCAAGGCTCTTGGAGAGTAAAAAGTTAGATAGGCAATTCCCGTCTAGCAGTTGTGAACGGCTCCGGTCGCCTTAGCTGCGGCAGCCATGGGGGGAGCAGGGGTGGAAGGTGCTTGTTGCACTAGGGGCTTGGCCTGAGCTGAAGTGGCCTTTGCCTTCGCTAATGCCGCGCGAGTGGCCGTTGGCGGGGAGAAGCGAGGGATGGCTACGTCCATGAGGGCGGGGATGGCCTTGGTTGGTGAGGCGCTAGGGGGTGCCCGAGGGGCTTGGGAGGTCTGGGGGGTAGCGGTCCTCAGGGCCGGGAATTGGGCCCTGTGGTTAGCCGCCCTCCAGGGATTAGGGCGCTGTTGGCTTTGAGCCACGGAGGCGTTGTTAGCTGGAGAGGCAGTTTAGGTCGTACCCTAAACTGGCGAACATTGGATCGTTTTTCCAGTGCGGGAGAAAAAGATTTCGGTGCCCTTGGGCAACCCCATTGTATGTTTCTTAAAAGATCGAAAGTCTCTTTCTTTCGTGCAGCCATACGAATAACGTAGGTACATGATGTGAAGCTCCGAGAAATCGGCTACCTATCTGAAGGTTTTGCCATTCTATAGTTGGTTTAAGCTTATCTAAACGATGATCAGAAAGACCGCAACCCTCAGGATTCTCAGCTTCAAGCTCAGTGATGATCAGTCTTGCGCAGTTTTTAGTCAGTTTGGTTAAGACATCCAATTTACACTAGTTTACACCTAGTAAGTGTGGCACATTTAAAGAAAGAAAGAAAGAAAAACTGTTTATTTACGTGAAAGTGATTTCGCACGTTCCTCAGTGAACGCAAATAAAACATGTTTATAAATGAATAAAAATAATATGAATTATCATTATCTTTATCTACACTCACAACGTAATGTTCCAAATATGAGTTCAAAAACGAATGCATAAATACATACTTTTTTTTCGCGGATAGGTAAAATTAAAAAAAAAATCCATTACAGTTCAACATTTTCCTTCGATTTTTAAACAACTGCATCATAAAATAACTTTTTAATTTTTATAGCACACTTTTTCTTTTTAATTTTTGGCGCGGGCTCATTGACTTAAGTCAATGAGCCAGCTTTTATCTTTGTCTATGTTTGAGCGCGCTGCGCAGTCATTCGAATACGCATTGAGAATATCCGCCATATTGGAATTAACTATTTTTCCACTTATTTTATTTCAACTGTATGAGTGAAGATAAAATAGTGTATGCAACGGCATATAATTAGGTATTAAAACACTCGTGTGATGCTATTATCACACTCGGCTACGCCTCGTGTGATAAACCCACACTCGTGTTTTAATAACCCTTTTTATATGGTCGTTGCGTAAACTACTATTACTTCGTAGCTTTAAAAATCCGGAAAACTAAACTATTCAGCCAAACTATTGCGAACCCTATTGGAAATAATACCCAGCTCTTTGAGATCGGCACTTAACCGCGGCAACTGTTTTAATACCATACCTCTCCAAAGAAAATCATCTCAGGGCACGCAAAGCTACGCTCGAGGGCGCGCATGATGTCGTCAGGGCCCTCGGCAGAGATGAGCAGCGACGCGACAGCTTCGCGTGCAGGGCCGCGGAGCGCGCTCTGTAAGCGCGCAACATTCTCTGCGAGGGTAAATGAAGGTTTTGTGTTATGAAAAAGCTTCTTGAATTGAAGCCACTCTGACGCATTGCCAGAAAATGCAAAGAGCTCTATTTTAGGTTTTTGTTGTGTAGCCGCTAATGATTTGGCTGCAGCGGCAGTATCTGCAATTGGATCCGTTGGGGTTACTTGGACCAAAAGTTGTAAAAGGTCGCATCCTACTCCCAAGAGGCCTGGAGATCAAATATTGACTGGGACACACCATTTCCACCCTCAGAGGTTTTGAGGTGAGTTGAATGGTTTAAAAGACTTTCTGATATTTCTAATCTTAGAATCCTTCGTTGGTACGCCAACGTAAATGGCGAACCATTACACAGGGAACTCCATGTTTTTGCAGATGCGAGCGAGCTTGCCTTTTTTTTTTTTTTTATAGGATGGGAAATCATCAAATGACCCCTCCCGCTCTGGGTGGAGCGCCAGGGAGTGTCAGACTTTTACTGACTAAAACCCACCCTTTAGTCCTCCTAGTGCCTTTCTTCCCAGGGCCGCGGTAACTCTTTCGAACATATTCCGCAACCCTGGCAGGCTCTGGCCCTGGCGGGCCCCGTCTCCGTTGCTGACTGCTCTTTCCGGCGCGTTCGGAGTGAAACGCGCCGTCGACTCTGGAGCTTGCCTACGCTTGTGTTGCCTTTTGGCGTTTCATTTATTCAAATGGTACTATCAAGCTCGCCCTCATTGCTAGTAAAGCGAGAGTGGCACCATTGAAACCGACATCAATTCCGCTTCTAGAATTAAAAGCTGCTTTAATTGCCTCTCGCCTTGCTATCACTATCAAGGAATTTCATAGAAAAAAGTAAATCCACACATTTTTTTGGACAGATTCAAAAACAGTCCTTGGTTGGCTCAGGAATGATGCGCGTACGTTCAAGCATTTCGTGGCTCATCGAATTGAAGAAATAACGGAAAATTCACATTTCTCCTTAACAATCCGAAGGATTGACCTGTAGAACCAGCCTGGCCAGCCTATGGTGCAGGCGATCTCCCAAACTTGTGGTTGCTCATCTGGTTATCACAGCAGATTTCAATCGCTTTAGTGACTGACTACGTTTACTCCGCGCTACTGCTCGCGTTTTGCAGGCTGCGGCCAAATTTCGCTCACTTTTGGACCGTACTAGACTCACTGTCTCTAACACCGCTGTTAGAGGTCGCCATTGTGCGACTGGTCCATCACTCTATTGCCTTTAACAGCTAAATTCATGAAAGCCGCAGAAAGGCATATTTTACAACGCTTGCAGTCATAAACGCTTTCGGTTGATATTCAAGACGTTCCGTTGCCCAAGTCTAGTTCGTTATTGAAACTTTCACCCATGATAGGAGAAGACGGTTTGTTACGCTTAGATGGAAGAATTAGAGCAGTTGAAAGCGTCAGCGCCGATGTGAAACGCCCCATTCTATTAGATGGCCGCCACCACGTCGTTCGTTTGCCGATACAATATTTTCACCGCAGAGCAGGTCATGCCAACAACGAAACTCTAATTAATGAATTGAGACAGAAATTCTGGATCTTACGCATGCGCAGCACTGTCCAAAGTGTGACTCACCAATGTTTGTTCTGCAAAATCAAGAAGGCAAAACCAATTAGTCCTAAGATAGGGGATCTTCCGGCACAGCGGCTTGCTCACTATCGCCGTCCATTTACTACTGGCGTAGATTATTTTGGCCCCATCCTCACCTTCATTGGCAGGAGAGAAAAACCTTATGTTGCCCTTTTTACCTACATGACGTCCAGAGCCGTTCATTTAGAAATGATGCATTCTCTAACAGCGGATTCTGCCATGAGCCTACGTTTTATTGCTAGAAGAGGCATCCCTGACACAATCTATTCACACAACGGCACATGTTTTGTTGGTGCAAACCGCATACCTACTACGCGAATTTTACCACCCTGAAGTTGTAAATTTCGCCGCAAATAGAGGTGTCAAATGGAGCTTCATCCCTGCCGCAGCTCCGTTCTTTGGTGATTTTGGGAAAGGCTGGTCCGCAGCGTAAAGGTAACATTCAATGCCACCCTGCATGAAAAAGCACCGAAAGAAGTGCTTGTAACCCTCTTGTTAGAAGCCGAAGCTATTGTCAACTCTCGACTCCTTACGTTTCAGTTTGTCACGAAGCCCAAGAGACGCTCAATCCTTTTCATTTTCGGCTCGGCTCATCGTCTAACCAAATTCTTCCATCGACATTGGATGACCGGGACTTATTAAGACGATCTGATTGGCGGAAAGCACTACGACTGACTGGCCCATTTTTGGCACCGATGGACAAGAGAAAATTTTACCCACAATGCAGCCGCGACAGATTGGGGACAGCAGAGAGCAAGCTCTTAAAATTGGGGACATTGTCGTTCTAGTTGATGAAAATTAACCCCGTGGAACTTGGTCACGTGGTCGCGTTGCTGCAATCTTTCCTGGCAAGGATGGTAGGTATAGTAAGGGTGGTGGACGTAGCCACTTCGGGTGGCTTGCTTCGTCGGCCAACCAAGAAGCTTGTCAAGCTTTCCACATAAAACCAACTAGTAATTTGTGTACTTTCGTGCACAAGGTGGTGGAATGTTGCCAACTCCTTGGTTGCAATACTTTTTAGAACATTTTATATTTTATTTGACTGTAGTTTTTTGCTTTGTTCTTGTTTTTTACTTGTTTTGTAGTTGTCAAAAGGTTTTGTTAGATTTTCCAATTGAATGTAATATTTTTTCATCAATATTCCCACTAAATTCCTTTCATCCTAATTCGCTTGTTTTATTTCATTCCCACCAACCACTAAAACATACAGTCCACTTCTATCGCTTTCAGAAAGATTCTACCACGTATGTACCGTATATTTAGTATCAGTACTATTTTGTACCCGACTGAATTTTTTGTACCTCACACGGCATAAACGGAATTTCTTTGCCAGGTGAATTAGGTAGAATGTTACCCCGTAAATACGAGATCATCAGTGGATCGATAGGTATCTGACAAAATGTCGGCAAATAAGCGTGAGCTAAGCCGCGGGTAGAAGCTAGTGAGTCATTACTAATGATGTCCAAACAATGAGCATCCAAGATACATTTTCATTAAAACAAAACATGTATCTATAACTTTATTCATTACTACCGTCATACATACAACAAATAAATAACAGCAGGCGTCTCGATATGTACATAAAAGAAAGAAAAATAAACAAAAAAATTTAAAATAAAAATATTCTTTTTATTTCCAAAAAAATAATTTAATTAAAATGATTACTTATATAATATACTGTAACTTGGTTATAATCACAATGTACTACATATACTGTGTGGCGATTGGAAAGTGTCTAACGTCGCGCGCGGCCATAGGACCCATTACAAACCCATATGGCCTTAGTTAGACGATAATATCATGTCACAATATCATTTAAAAATTATCCATACATAGTGAAAGTTCTGGGATTGCTGGCAACATCATATTTTGTACTATCTTTCAATTATTTGTTCCCAATTCCTTTTCTTTTTTTTTCTGTCCCACATTTTTGGTCACCGCAGACTAGGTACAATACCAAAGGCAAACTAGTTTTCCTTTCTGCTGAAATATCTCAGATACATTGTCTCAACTTCCATCATCCCATTTCCCATCAGTATTTATCTCTGCTTACCTTAAGGTAAAAACAGGCGTATTCATTCCCCAACTTGGTATCACCAGCAATCCAAACCTAAGTAAAACGCGCGACGCATAATAATCTACCTATTAATGTACTAAGTTCACTTGTTCTTCGCTTCTTCGGCTTCGAGCCTCTTGCGCATGGACTCGGGCATCTCCGCGGGTGGTGGGCGGGGCATGCGCAGCCACACCTGCAACATAGACGCAACATTGTGAGTTTGAGGGTGGTAGAAAGTATGGAGAAGAATTTGAGGGAGTGTTCTCATTGTGGGTGTATCTACAGGGTTCTGTCAGTAGGAACAATTGGTAATAGTTTTATAATCATTGAGGATTTTTGTTGTTATCGAGTTCCGACGATATTTTGTGGATTTTAAAATTATCTTTGATAATAATTTGCAATTCTTCAGTGATATTTGAACTTGATGTATTCAGCAACATTAGGCAAACAAGATGATTGAATGCTTAAATATTAAACTCTCGGCCCAGTGCCAAGAGTTGAAAATTTAATGAGGCAAGAATATTTATGTTTGTGAAAACGTGCAGTACTGTCGTATTGATGGGCAGAGGTCGCCCTTTTTGTAACAGCCTTGTTTTATTAAAAGATGACACTGGCCAAGGACTGAACTCGTTAACTGTCTATTGTAATCCTCTTTTACACGGAATAATTAAAAATAGCTTCTGAAATTTTGTTACAAATAAGTGCACTTTGAAAAATAATTCTTAATACCGATTTTTTGAAAAACCAGTTATTCTGAAAAATACTTATTTTACAGTACAATAAAGTCGTGTTTACCTTGACGGCATCATAGATGAACCATTGCAGGGCGGTGAGGGTACCGATCATGATGATCCTGGGGCCGAGACCCTTCCATACTCCGGCCATACCAAGCTTGCCGATGATGCTGCCTACTGTGGCGGTCTTGTCCTGAAAAATTATGAAGATATCGTCAATACAATGCCGTATAAAAGAACTCTTAACAGAGTTTGGTCTGGGGCCACCTCAACTGAGATTTATCAAGTATGAATGAGATATAGAGCCAATGTGGGTGCAACTGTTAGCACAAGTGCACTTTGTTCGTTTACTCTCGTCGGAACGGCAATTCTGCGCGTGATCTCGGGCTTAACGTGCGCAGCGAGGTATGGGGATGTCACACCATCGACTCCCAAACACTGGGCAGCATGAAGAGTCGGGGACGCGTTTTGAATTACTTATTTCACAAATACACCGCGGTATCTAATTTCACCGCGAGATTTGAACTTATGCATCATCCCGACAGGCCGACACCAACCATCGGGGAGTTGCCCATCAGGCACAAAGCCCGCCCGGTCGGAGAATTCTTCCTTTGCAATGGAGGTTGTGGGACTTTACAACCTTTTGCGCATCATCATCTACCTAGCCTTTACCGACGACATTGGGGTTGGCTTCCAGTCAAACCGGATTCAGCTGAATACCAGTATTTTACATGGAGCGGCTGCCTATGACACAACAACGTGCTTTCCGAGGCACGGAGGAAACTCGGGATATTAAGATGGTCATCCATCCACAGACCAACGGCGTTAAAGTGTTGCTTAACCTTGAAGATCGATCCGTGCGGCTGTTATATTTAGCCATACCTCATACCTCTACAACACTTCTCTCATTTGATGGCCCAGTGTACATACCTGGTTGAGCTTGGAGACCACGGTGTCGGCGGGGTGGGACACGATGGCGCAGAACACGCCGGCGATGTACCCGGCCGCGAACGTCACGATCAGCTGCTCGCCCTTCGAGCACTGCTCGCGGGGCTTGGGGACCACGAACTGTCACGAAATAAGGTTTTAGTATCGTGTAAGGAACATTATGTGACTTAGAAAGGGCTAGTAATACTTTGGGCGCTTATTTACACCCGATATAGTACGCCATTTTAAGTTAAAATGTGCAGATGGCTGTAACGAAATACGGTCGAATTTCGAGCACTAGTTTACATAATTCACCTATGTGTGGATCTGCCTAAGAATTCCTCCAGTGCAGCAAAAGAAAGCCTAAGAACACCATGAGGACAATCAATCAATCAATCAATCAGTTTATTTGTGAAACATAGGTAGGTGTCTACATAGGTGTTTACATAAATATGGGTGCGCTATGTTTTGTCATATTTAAGACTAGACTAGTTCGACTAGTTTAGTAAGACTGCCTGATTTAGGATAGACTTTTTTTTTAATGTTGCCCCACACTAGGAATTTCTCCTGTATCGTGGGTGCGTTTACAAACATACAAACTCACATACACAAAGAGCCAGACCCGGAACAACTGTCTGTAGGCCATACAAATATTTGTTCCGTGCGGGAATCGAACCCGCGACACGCAGCGCAGCAGCCAATCGCTCAACCGCTGCGCCAACTGTGTCGTCAAATTACCTTTTTAAAATTATATTTTTAATGGATGGTACCTTACTTGATATCTTTAGTAAAAATCGGGAACTTACCTTGTACAACAATTCAACGGTCTTCTCGAAGCAGGCGAACTTCATCATGGTGTAGGGGATCTGCCTACCCCATAGGGGCGCGAGTCCCTTGTACAGGGTGCCGTAACCCTCATTCTGGACCATCTTGGGCCATGCCTCACGCAGGGTGCTGGCGAAACCAGGCATGGTCTGGATTCTGACCTGGGAAGGTAGTTTTGAGGAGTTAGTATAGATTCTTTTACACCAATATTAAATTGGTACTTCTATTATACAGGAGATAATTAGGGTTCGATTTTTCAATAGTCTGACAACTTTTAGAGGTATGATAATTACATATTATTATATTATTATTATTCTTCAGGTTAAAGTTATCAGACTATTTTTCAAATAAAATGATATAGTTAAACTTCTTGGGTAATTCTGAGCAGATATTGCTGAGCCCTCAGATCTCATAATCTCATGGTCACCGGGCACCTCCACCGCGCAGCCGACCACACGGCGCGGACGCTGGGTGACGACTGATGACGTCACTGACACGGCCGCGCGGTAGCATCCCTCGAGCGCAGTTTTTTCGTCATTGGGCATTTAGAAGACTAACAAGTTGCAAAATATTTTGAGTGAACGCCATTTTGGCCTTAATTACCACAATCGAATATACGCGCTCAGATAATTTAACACTTTACAAAACATTGCAAAATCCGATCCCTACCAGTCCAAGTTGACATGACAACGTTTTTATTAATATACCAGTGTTAACATGGACTTAGGGACCTGCAGTTGATTGAGTATGTAATCATAAATCACAGAATAAGAAACTGTCTTTCGAATTCATCTGCAGTGAAACTCTCTAAGCCCGAAGTCCGTAGTTTCGGTCTTAGTGTCGGGCGTTTTCTAATCCGTATCACCTACGGACTTACGATTAGTCCCGAACCCGAACTAAGAATGAATGATAACACGATTTGACAGCTGTTCTTAGTTCGGGTTCCAGACTAATCGTGTCTGTAGGTGATACGGATTAGAAAACGCCCGACACTAAGGCCAAAACTACGGACTTCGGGCTTAGAAAGTAGACCCCCTGGCCTTTATAGGATCAAACTAAATCCACTAGCGAAACTTATGTCCAACTCGACTCCACCTCAAATCATCAAATGAATCAAGGGGTTTTCACATTTTCATGGCAGCTCAGTCGAGTGGCGGTCCTTTGCATGAGCGTTAGTCAAAACCGTCAGCACTTCACAAGACAATTTAAGTCCCAGTAAATTCTCAAATTCTTACCTTAGCGGCTTCTAGGGGAGACAGAGCGATATCAGCGAAGAATTCAGCAGTAGCTGACGCAGCCAGGTACACTCCGGTACGGTAGGTGTAGGCTGTCTCCTCGTCCAAGAGACCATTGTACGTCACTTTGAATACCTCGTATAGACCGAACTTGCAGAGACCCTGAGAGAGATGGAAATAGCGTTAGTTGTGGATGGGAGAGAGACGGAAGATGCTTGTAGGGAGGTGTAGTCTCATAGTATTTTTGTCTTCAGTTTTATTCAGTAGGAACAATTGGCATTTTTTATAATCATTAGTAATGTAAATGGCGATATTCTGGTACACTAAATACTCTTGTAATGATATTTTGTAAATAAAATAAGAAAGCCTCAGGCCTGTTAGTAAGAAATTCCAGATGTAAAAACCCAATACCGTTTCGCAAGACCTGGGAATCTAACCCAAGACCTCCAAGAGTTCAACAGAAGCACTAGCAAACACTAGCAAGTAAGTATATTTTTATTTGTGTTGATGGCAATTTTCTCTTTAATTGAGTTTTGTGGAGGGATGGACAAAAGAGGGGTTCAAACCTTGCTCTTCTCTAGGTGCTGTGAATCTATGGTTTTCTTACCACCAAATGTGTCAAAGTTTTATTAGTTGTAACATTCCTTATGTACAATAAACCCTTGTATTCTTAGGCGTTGTGTTTACGTATGTATATCTAATCAGTGGGTACCATACCTGTAGCGAGTATCCAATGAAGGTGGGTGCCCATCCCTTGGCAAGACCCCGCATGCCCTCCTCGGCCACTGACACTCTGAAGCCGTTGACGACATTCTTGTACTTGTCAGGGTCCACCTGGAGACGGCACTTGACCAGATCCAGGGGTACTACGGCTGTGTGGGTGATACCTGCAGGACGAAGACAAGAAATTAGTTTGGGGTTTATAGGAACTTATAAATTCTATTCTGTCTATCTAATTCGGTCTTTGATATGATAGAAAACTACTAAGTATGTGTAGTTTTTTCGTTTTTTCACATACACTAGCAATTTCTACTTGTATATTAGACGAAAGGAGAGTAATATTGTTCTTTTGTGTACAGTGTGGTGCAACTATTAACTGTCACTTTGACTAGTCCACCAGTGCGATGTTGGTTTTTAGGTCCATTCAGGGTCAAAATGTCCTATGGTGTCAAAATGTTCAATTCCCAAAATGTCCAATCTTCGAACCAAACCTCAAAACACTTTAAAGTGTTAGATTCAAAGATTGAACCATTTTGGGAATTGGACATTTTGGGAGTTACAACATTTTGGGAGTTAGACATTTTGGGAATTACACATTTTGGGAATTGGACATTTTCGGAGTTAGACATTTTGGGAGTTAGACATTATGGGAGTTAGAAATTTTGGGAATTAGACATTTTGGGAATTGGACATTTCCTGTCGGTCGTGTCCTAAGCTATATCGAGGTCGGGCATTGTTATTTAGGAGACATTTTAAGTAGCAGCCCAAAGACTGGACTTCGACACCTCTGCCCAATTTGGGATAAATAGGCGATATGTTATGGTATCCAGGTTTTAGGCTAGGTAAGGCACTTGTCAAAAGTTTATCAAGCCATTAGGTTGGTAGTACTGAAAACACTTTACTTTAACCAATCACCATTAGTTCACGTGACTGCAATCACTCATTTCGATATCAAATAAAGATTATGCAGTTACATAATACTCACATTAAAAATAAGTCACTAAGTATATATTTTATCGGGTTTTATCTTAGCTGTTAATTACGGCTAGTAGGTAATTAATACTGGGGTATCGAATTAAAGCTATACTGGATAACTTTTTTTCCAGTGTGCAAACTTTGAGAACCACTTCTCCCCATGTAAATGAACAACTTTCCCCAAGAAAGCCATAGTCAATTCCTAAAAAAAAATATGAACTTCCCGTACAAAATTGTCATCAACTGACCACAATTTGTATGGGAGACTCAATTTTTTTTTAGGAATTGACTATGGCTTTCTTGGGGAAAGTTGTTCATTTACATGGGCAGAAGTGGTTCTTAAAGTTTGCGCACTGGAAAAAAAATTACCCAGTATACTTATTAAAAATCTTAAAATCTCTGACAGGTCAATTCAATAGGTACATAGCGCAAAAACATGATTTTACGAGTTCCTTATTGAGAAAGAATTTTCCAAAATGCAACACCTAGTGGGATTTAGTGGGGGATGAAAGTTCGTCAGATGTCAACCCTGCTACGATTTTGCTGATCCTTTTTTTAACAAATATGAAACCACAAATGCAGACAGTCATGCTGTAAATCGCTGCTCCATTGTTCGATTGGTACGGTACCAAAGTTTGGCCAACATTGGCCCAAGTCTCGCGATCAATACAAGCTCGTGAATTTATTGGCATTGAGCCAAAACTGTTGACGTAACATGTCGTAGACGGAACCAACTTCTGGCGGTCAAAATACTGGTCGAATCTCGATTCAACTTACCAGCATTTGTATTATCAATTGAAACCAATTTATCGTTGACTTTACTACCTGACTCATCATTCATCATCTGCCTAGACTTTTCTTAATGTTGGTGTCGAGTTCCAGTCTAACCGGATAGAGCTGAACACACCAGTACCATGGAGCGACTTAATAAGCCTCCAGACATAAAGGGCGTGCCCGCTCGAGTGTTACGCCTTACACGATATCTATTGGTAGCACAGGTTGACAGAATTTCTGGCTTCTAGCCACCCGATAAGATTGTCAAAAATCTACGAATTGACAGCCTAGAGCGGGCCACCGTAGGCGCGGGCCTCCGCGAACTTTGGGTGGCTCGCCGTCCGAACAGTCAGGCCCGGGTCGACGGCGCGTTGTTCCACGCGCGCCTCAAAGAGATGTCAGCATAGTAGATGGTCCCCTTGGGGCCAGAGCCTGCCAGAGTTGCGGATTTTGTGTTCAAAGGAGTTACCGCGGCCCTGGAAAAGGGCAGCGGCTTTGTTTTTTTTTTAGTTATGGCCACTGGCAGATCGAGCACACTAGGACTACCAAGTGCTTAACCGGACTATCCTGTGGTGACCTCAAATGAAAAGCCACCTAATTCTAAATTAAACTACTGCTCATCGACCCGTGTGGCTGTCACTTAACCACGAGAACCTCGGCCGAGACGATGGGTAAGACTTTAAAATTTAAATGTAAGTCAGTGATAAAGACGGATCTTAGACTGAGACCCCACGTGTGAGATACGACCTTTCACCTTACAAAGATAAGTGCACGAGAATTCGTATCAGTCTAGTGAAGGGATGGGCAAGCTTCATGCTACAATCAATTCTGGAAATAACAGTGCTCATGGATTTTGTTTGATTAACTTTTCAATAATCCTGATCCCTAGGTACTTCCTACTAATATTATAAACGCGAAAGTTTGTGAGGATGGATGTATGGATGTTTGTTACTCCTTCACGCAAAAACTACTGAATGAATCTTGATGAAATTTGGCACAGAGGTAGATTGTAGTCTGGAATAACACATAGGATACTTTTTATTCCGGGAGTATGTCCCCTTGGGATAATTTTCGCCACACACGCGGGCGGAGCCGCGGGCGGCAGCTAGTTCATACATAATGCACTAGTTGCCGCCCGCGTGGAATTAGTACTTCCCTTCGTTATAAATATTAGCCTGTTTTATTCTGATTATTTCTGATGTTACTGTTGTACCTCCCATAATAATTTAGATCAGCTGATGATAACTTTGTATGGAAAATATTACTATGAGTTATGAGTTCCTTAAAGTAAATTGTTAATATACAGGGTTATTTGTAAAACACCAACAACCTTTCAGGGGGTGAAAGTACTCATCATTATAAACAACTTTTGTTATGAGACCAACTGTAAAAAATCGAAAAAAAAACTACTGTTTTCATGCATTTTCATCGGGTGAATATTGCATTTTGTATGAAACAACCGATTTATTTTTTGATATTTCAGAGTTGGTCCCATAGTAAAAGTTGTTTTACAAATGACCCTGTATATGGATGGGTAGAAGCAGTTTTTAAAATATGACTAATATTAGAACAAGTTTCATTTCTATTATTTTTTTTAACTTTCCCAAACATCTCGAATAAGTTAAGATAACAATTTATAATTTTAGATAAACACAAATTATCTAAAGCTAGCCTTAACCGTGATTGAGGACATTTTGGCGCGAACGGATAACGTCAAGCACAGATTATTAATAATATGTCGTTATCGCTGCTCTACAGTATCTATGGGTTGGGCAAGGAGGATATAAATAATTTAGGTGAATGTTAAAAGATAGGGCTGTACTTGTTTATCTTTTTCTTTACAATATTTTTCAGGCAATGTGGTTTCATGACATCTGGTCACCAGATGTATTGCAGATGCGTTGCTATTCCAGAAACAAAGCGTAAACGTCATAAGTGCATGTCATTATTACCATTTAAACCCGAACTCAGCCAAGCTTTTATTTGTTGGCAGAAATAGGTATGACGGAATTTATAAGGACGAGTTCCTCCACACAAGGAAAATTTTATTTAGGACCAGTCGATGTAGCGTTGCTTGGAGAGGCCAAATGGCGTAAATAGAAAGCCAACGTCAGGCGGATGTAACGCAATCGTCGCGTTCATTAGTTCGACAAAACCGTAAGGCTCCCTGTGTCGGCGTGAAAACGTTCGTCTAACGCGTAAAGATGGGTTAATACCGATATTTTTCAGTATTAGCTACAACGAATTTATTAGTCTAACAATATTATAATATCTTAACTAATATTTGAGGATCAGTGATTTTTAACTCAAGACTTATTATTACGTATCACTTCCATATTACTGTTCATATCATATCGACAGTTCGTCGGATTACTAATATGTGAATCCATCCATCAATCATCATCCATCTCTTAACTAATAGTAATATATTCGTCACACTCCTAGTAACGCACCTTCAACAGTGGAAGTCTTTCGCCTGATGATGAATGATAATGAATATTTAGCCCCAGTTTTCCTACGCATAAGTCCATATGGTTCAATGTACACACTACATTTGTTAAATACTGACCCTTGGCTCCCTGCCACATACAATAGCCATCACAGATGTTCTCTATTTAAAGATACAAACAATAAATAAAACAAATCTTTTTTTATTACATGGAATTTCGAATTTTAATAAAATCAATGACAGTTACGAAGCACGTCTACTGACACACTTTTCTATGCGTGTCAATGTGGCGCCACTTTCTTTGTGGACCTGTCAAAAATCTGTCAGTTCCAGTACATTTTATTTTAGTTCAATGTTTCGCCACATGGACAAAAATGTTTAAGATATTTACAATAATTTGTGTATGTACATGTAGATGTATCTAAAGAGCTGTTAGTTAATTATAGTGTAGCTAATGACACCGTGACACGATTCAAGGCGAGGCCGGTACCTGACATTGTATCGATTCTACCTGAAGAAAAGATAGGGTGTGGCCTTTATGAAGAATTGGGTAACGGTTTTTCCCTTCTTACAGTCCAAACTGCAAAGGCCATGATGTGGATTACGGCACGCTCCCTCCCATAAAGGAGCAGTATGTCCCAACGGTGGGGGCGTTCGTATTATGCTGATTTTGCTATGCTTATATCACTTCGAAATTCGAACAGTGGCTCGTTACGAATTCCGCGATTATTTACGTAAAAAACAAACGTGTGCGCTCACTAATATAAAGTGAAGACCCAAATTCGAAACGTAGTGTAACCAACTTACTGGCTGGTACTTTTCACGGAAACCTGTGCTGTGACATTTCGTTGCTTCCGTGAAAACCGTTTTACGTGAATTTAGTCTATGGATTTTAAGCAGGTAATCCTAATACTGTGGATCAAATTAAATTAATAGGATTGACCTTGTCGCGACTGGACGAACTGCGTCTAGATTGCCTTAGGAAACGGTGAAGGAAAATGTCGCCTTGACTTCCACTAACCGGGCCCTAACCACGATATAACCATCAGGATTTAGATTATGGCCCTGGAATATTTATTTAGATTTTATTTTTAACGATCATCAAATGACTCCTTCCACTCTAGGTGGAGCGGGAGAGTGTCCGACTCTTATTGACTAAAACCTATCCGTGTTCCTCCTAATGCCCTTTGCGTTCCAGGGCCGCAGTGACCCCTTCTTAAAAATTCCACAACTGAAATAGTACTTGGGATACTTTTTATACCATGGTACGTTCCAGTAGTAAAATTTTCACGATCACGCGAGCGAGTCCGCTGGCAAAAGCTAGTTACTTCTTAAAGCGGTGACGGAGAAAAAATCGTGACGTTCACCAACATGCACTGTAACAACAAGTTGATTTACAGCCCACCCTGCCACATAAAAGAGACCCCGAGGCCCAGCTATGAGAAGTTTAAAGATTGCTCTACACATATCAGCGCCGTTCCCTGGACGTGGTCGGTCCGTGGTGAGTCAACGTGATCTGACAAGCTCCGGACACGGACCAACCTATAAGCTGTTAGGCCCGTATTATTAGTGTTAGTAGAGTACTTACCGCAAGACAGGACACCACCAAGACCGCACAGGGCGAAGTACTTGGGGGAGGCGAACTCGCAGGAGTCGCCTTGCACCACAGCCGCGGCCGCCATACCGCTGCTCTGTTTGGGAACAAGGAGATAAGGACTATTACTAAAAATTAAGTAAGGAACACACATAACCCTCTGGAGAAGTTGGTTTAACATGACTCTGACATACAGGCAATACAAGCTGTCTACAGTATGGTTAAATTCACTTCAGCCACTGCCTTCATGACCCCATTGTGAAAAAGGGATTGTGCTGATCGATATATACTTCCTCTCTCTCTCTGAGCGGAATCATTTAGCTTTAGCACGCCATAAGTAGGTATTGTTGTCTTTGGGAAAATCTTTTCTTAGTGCACCCCTATCATTGGTTGGTCCTTTCGAGCCAGGATGTATGTCTATTGTTCGATCTCTTGGGAGTTGGCAGGTCTCGCAAGGTGCCATTTCTGTAAGTTATTCAAATATGTATTTGTTTCATACATGAACTGGCGACCTGCACGTGTGGAGCAGAAGCTAAAGTTCAATGGTCTACCCACCAACTGCAGATAATATCCGTTTTTCAATTACATTTAGAAATAAGCCATAAGCCGCCTTTTGGAGGCGGATTCAATGATAAAAAGTTACTATAGGTAGTACAGTAACGTTAAAAAAATTATTCCAATAACACACGAACCTTGGAAAGATTTTTTATACTCAACTTCGATTGTTTTCGTATAGATGACGTAATCATGAGTCCGTGATAAGAAAACTACTTACGAGTAAACTAATAAATTATTGTACAGACGCACATCAAGCTAAAACAATCTGTCAAATTTCTTTAATTTATTTTCAACGTTATTGCTTACATATTAGGTTCAAAGTTGATTGGGAAAATTTGACAGTTTCAGGGAGGTTGATGGGCTGGCGTCTGTACTAGTATAAAATTGACTTTGACAAGGGACACTTCATTCATAGTGTCATCCTGGAGGCTTGTTTTGGGCCAGGCAGGTCACAGGGTTTGGGATGACTCCCGAGATCATGTAACTAGGGTCAGGTATTGCGATTTCCTGATTTTTGGTATTTTTTGGACCTTGAGCTCCCTCAAAATTATAGACTGAGACATGTTGATCCTGCAATTTAAGGTAGAGCAAAATGCCGCTATTCCATCAAAAATCATGGGGGCGAATATTTCGTGTTTCCTAGAATTTACCGTTCTACTATACTATCACCAACCGAAAGCGCAGTGTGGTGATTGTGGCAATAACCTCGTCAAGGTCAGCCGCAAATTAATTCTTAAGTAAAGGCCAAGTTCAATAAGAATTTAAAATTATTTTTTATGACTGCTAATGAAGAAATACTAGGAAGTTTAATTTTCCTCTAGGATCAAGGCATACTAAGAAAAGATTTTTCGAATTTCGAACCAGTATTTTAGAAGCTGAAGTCAAATGTATAAGTCCTGGCTGAAAATGCTGTACATTCTCTTTGGTTATGCCCTCAGCTCTCATAATCTATGGTCACAGGGCAACTGCAGCCGCATCGCGAGCGCCGGCCACGTTGTCAGTGTTGCCACGACAAGACGACGCGAGGGCGACGTCGACGCGACGCACGCGACACGACTACCCCCCTCCGGCATGAGTTCTCATCATTGGGCAGGAAGACTTCTGTCTACGACTTCAATAGTGGACACTGGACAGTATTATTAGATTTAATGTCACATGAACGTTACAGTGTCCATTCATGTCCACTGTTAAACTGTGAAAGATAAGGATATTGTCTGATATGTCTTAAAATGTGATTTTCATATTAATTTGTCAACTGTTTATTTTATGATGATTCATGTGATACTTAAACCCATTGCAAAACAAATCACTACGTACATTCAATGCTAAACAAATACAAATCATTTCCATCCAATCTTTAACAACAGCATGTTTACAACTATTTGCAAGTCTCTTAGATTTATTTATGGTCAGCTACCGGATCTTCATTAAAATTATTTCAAGATATTATTGAGATAGCTTTCAACATTCACCTTATGAAAAGGCTATAGTCAGCAACCTATAGTACTGTTACCATACCTGTTCGATGGCAGGTGTGAGTTCTGTAGCCTGGCACTGGGCAGGTGTCAGGGGGCTGCGAAATGGCGAGTTCCGCGCCAGATCTGCTAAGGACGAGAACATTATTCTGAAACAAAAGATCAATAATTGTTATCAATTAATCCATTTTGCCATACTGCAGCTCAAGCCACTTCCCCAATACCGTGTGTGCTAACAATGCTCAATGCATTCGTGGAGACATACCCTGATTGGACTTGTTTGCTGATGAATGGAAGACGATATTGTTAGAATGTTTGCGGTTCAGTGAGAAGACAAAGTGAAAGGTTTTAATTGATTAAGCATAAATAACTTATTTGCTGTAATAAATAAATATAATAATAAATAAACCAGCTCTTTCTCGTGTGTCCTCGGAACTCTTGCTAAGAGCAGCATCCTACTGATCCATTTGAGTGTCAAGCCTAACATGCCAAGGAGCAATGACAAGCAATGGTTACGAACCAATGAGTTTTCTGATGCAGCACAGACTTGTAGCTATTTATCCAATAAATGTAAATCTTTAAATTACTATTTTGCCATGAAACAATGTTGAACTCTGAACAGCATCGAGGTAGGAGCTTTAATAAAACCTTCATTGTAACTTAGTCTAACATCTATTGAAGTACCTGGCTTCTCATAAACTGGGTCAATCAATATCTCCCATAGAGTAAAGAGTATTGACCCCGAGTCAATAGTTTTTGCTGACCCCAATCAATTGTTTATTTATTTCTTTCTGATCATATAGGAATTTATTTACTTATTTGATGAATTAAACTTAGTTGATGAATTGAGCATGATAAAATCACAAACTGTGAATAACAATTTTCTTTTTTATTAAAGATAAATTAATTTTATCATGATTATTTAATATTAGTTAAGGTTTAAATGACTAATTAATACCTATAGTGTAAAAAATAAAAAAGTTGAAAATTTTGTATCCTAAGATACCCACTGACCAGATTTACTTATAAAAAAGTATACATATTTCATTTTGTTTTTTTTAAATGTAAATATGGGAATTTTATCTACTTATAGCTATGCAGGAAGGCACACATGGTAATTCCTCGAGACGTACAATAAGGCTGGTTCGGGTTCAAAGGAATTTCTTCAGGTACGGCCCAGAAATACGTCACATTTTAAGAATTACGAAACCGAAAATCAATGCCAGTGTCATTCATGACAGTTTGAGTTAACAGATGAAGGTTAGGTAACGAAAAATTTAGATTTTCAAATGTTTTACAATGAGATCTCCAGAAAATATCGTTGAAACAAAAATAACTTTATCTGAATAATAAATATTAAATATTTCATAAGACT
Organism: Melanchra persicariae; assembly: GCA_947386135.1. NCBI lineage: Eukaryota > Metazoa > Arthropoda > Insecta > Lepidoptera > Noctuidae > Melanchra > Melanchra persicariae. The sequence continues at coordinate 4,008,545 of OX376673.1, read as the reverse complement.
AAGTAAGCATAGACTGCCCGACTTTTTTTATAATCAATACCTATCGCTTAAACCGGGCTATTGACAGCTTCAGCCTACTTGATTGATATAATAGCACTATTACTAAAGCTACATGATATCAATGCAGTTATTTTTTCCACAAATTCTAAATGAAACCAAGAATATCAAAATAAGATATGGAGCAAGGTCACGTGCAAACATAATTTCATTATCGTTACGTAAGGGAAACACCACAGAAATATTTTCCAGTGCGCAACCCTAAAAGACTAATTCATTAGAAATTATGAAATAGAATGTCTTGCTAGACGACAGGAGAATAATAAAATAATAGTTTCCTTGACTTACATGTTTTAAATCCGATCGAAACTACTCAACACACCGTGAACACACCGCACCGCGCCTGACGCACAGTGCTAAAGGAAACAGTAGTGACAATGCCAGCACCGTAGCGGATGTTACATAATCACGTGTACATTTTTATAATAGCAACACCGTTTAATTCATGTCAAAATTATGGTAAACGTGTTGTAAAGAGGACCCAAGACAATCAATCTAGTTTAAGATGGCATTAAAAATGGCATTAGTTTATGATGGCATAAAAATAAAAAAAATTGTGAGCGCCAAAGATGTACAAGGCAGGTACCAGGAGACTAGAAACATGTCGAAGTATTGCTGGGGCTAGAATTATTAGTGACAAAGGTTCACACACCACCACAAACAAGTGTATTTCTAAGGCTGGAAATGCGAGCAGTAAAGTCTCACAAATTACCAGGATACCAGTATCATAAAGATGTATTTACCGAGGATGAAAATATGACATAAGCGGTAAAGACTTAACAACTACCGGGGTACCAGATTCATAAAAATGTTTTTCCAGGGCTGTAAGTACGAATGCTAAAGACTCACAAACTACCAGGATACCAGAATCATGAAGATGTATTTCCGGTTCTATGACAAGTATATAACATCACATTATGACCCTTATTAGACAAGTAAAAAAAAGTCAGAAAGAAAGCTACTATGCCAATACCAAGAAGTAGTGCGCCAACTGCAAGGTCAACGCAAACGAAGTCGCGGGCAGAAGCTAGTAGTTTCCATAAATAAATGGTGATAGTCACTGATAGTCGGGAAGATTTCCCGGTGGACTATAAAATACACGATTTGTTTCTAGCGTCTAAAATCTTTAGTGTAAAAACTAGCTACTAGCATAAAAACATGACGACAACCAACTTTTAAAAAAAAATGATTAAATTGCTTTAATATCCAATCCAGTAATAACATTTATGCACCTCGCGCACTAGACGGCCACGACCAGGACCAGTCGTGGTCGCAACCTTGGTCGCAGAAGCTACGGTTGGGCTGCGAGCAAGTTTGCGGCCACGACCACAACTGGTCGTAAAGCGGCCATTTGTCGAGCTGCTACAGTTCTCAATCGAACAGTATGGACATAGAAATTGTGTGCCTGTACTTGATGTGAAAAAGACGTAATATGAAAAGACATTATTGGATACATCCTGTGTTGGAAAGGACGCCGCGAATGGCTGGCCGCAGCCGGGCCGCATTCGCGGTCGCAGGTCTAGTGCGCGAGCGCTCATAGCAAACTTTATGGTTTCTTTAGTTAATCTGGTCGTTGCGGTCACTGATAGTGCGTCTAGTGCGCGAGGTGCCTTAATGTGTTAGTGAATTTATTATAAAACTTATTAGATAAAATATACAAGCTAGTATAAAATATGTGTAAATGTACAAGCAGAGTAAAAAGAGGGGAGGGGAAGAACTCACAGGGCATATTATTAAATTGTGATAAAAAGTCCCATTCGTGGTCGCCCAGTATTTGCGGCCCAGAAATAAATTCTCATTCACACACAGTTTCCAATGAAGTTTCCAATAGAATATTCAACCTTCATGGTTTTACTTTTATACGTTCATAATATTACTCTGTATATGGTTCCGTCAAGACACTTTTGACACATATAAAATCTCTACAAATACAAACCACAATACAAGCCGATAGTAAGCTTTTACATAAAAAAGTCCCAAAATGGTTAAGCAAAATCCAAAGTGTACCAAATAATTAAAGAACGAAAACAAAAATGTCCACTACGATGTAATTGTGTAATGCTATCCATAAAACTCACATGCCCTGTAAGAAAAAGCAACAACTACCGACAAAATGTACGCCAACGTCAAGGCGGATGTTAGAGAGCCTTACTCTAAAAGATTTAGCCGAAGCCGTAGCGGAATATCTGCCATGTTCGCAGTCACCGCACCCAATCCCAAAATCTGGCCAGTACGCAAACGACCGAGATGATGGCAGTCCAGGTGTATCTTGCACTAAATGCAGATCACGTCAACAAGAAAGTAGTGAAACGCTGCAAATTAATGAATCAGAATCCTGTGTATCAACATGCAGAGAAGTATCAGCTATGTATGATGAAATCAAACAATGCCGACATACGATAGGGGCACTTGCTAAAGAAGCACAAGAATTAATCACTACAGCATCGGGGATGCTAGACGGTTGCGGGTGTGACAAACCAGGAACAAAACAGGCTAAAATAGGAAGTATAAGTGAGGCAAAAAGACCAGCAATAAACAGCTACGGTCAGAGAATGTTCAGGGAAAAAAGTAGTGAAAAACTCATCCCTTGTGACTCTTGTGAGAATGCTGCTAAGAAAAGGCGAAATCAATTACAGCAGGGATACACAGCAGTGGGTAAACAATCGATTCCAAATGTATATGCTAAAAGAAGATACAGGGAAAAAAGGAAAGAAGCCTTTCCTTCTGATGCGAAAATAAAACGGCAAATTAGAGCAAATCCTAGTAAAGAGAAACAGACAGACATCAAGAATTGCTGTCAGAAAATATGTGGCGAAGATTGCGCCTGTAACGAAGCCGAAACAAAACAGCAATCTGAAGTGACGACAACAGATATTGACAAAGGCAGGATAAAGAAGAATGGAAACGCAGACAGTAAAACCAGCCAACAGAAAACAATCGGGAATAAAGCTAGTGACGGGGGCACCTGTTGTGATTGTGCTGCACGAAAGGATGTTGACGATTCCCCCAGTGATAAAGGCATGAAAAAGCAAAATAAAGTGTTAAAAAAGCCAAATAGTAAAATCAGCCGTCTGGATAAAATCGGGAAAAGAACTAATGGCAAAGACAAAGGGGTTTGCGCAAAACGTAATAAGTGCTGCCAGAAAATATGTGGAGAAAAAGAAGAAATGTTGAATGATGTTGACGATTGTGCCTGTGATAGAATAATGAAAAAGCGAAAGAAAAAGTTAAGCCGTTTTGAAAGAATCTGGCAAATAGTTATTGAGAGGGACAACAAATGTGATTGTGGACCAAAAAAAGTTGACGAATGTGGCTGTTACGATGAAGATGGTTTTTTAAAAAAGATTGGAAGTAAAAGCAGCTGTAAAAAAATCAAGACTAAAATTTCCAGTCCACCAACGACCGTTGATGAGTGTGAATGTGACGAATACATGGAAAACCAAGACAGTTGTTTTAAAAGGATAGTAAGTGACAACGGCTCTCTTGAGAAAATCAAGAAAAAAGTTTGTGGGAAAAACGTCACTTGTCACTGTCCATCAAAGAGCGTTGACGATTGCGAATGTGACGAAGACATGGAAAACCAAGACAGTTTTTTTAAAAGGACAATAAGAAATACACGTTCTCTTGAAAACATCAGGAAAAAAGTTTGGGACAAAGGTACTAGTTGTGAATGTGGACCAAAGAACGTTGACGATTGTGGAAGTAATGAAGATATGGAAGAACAAAATAAATATTTAAAAATGTTAAGCTGCAAAAACAACGTCCTTAAAAAAACCTGGAAAAAAGTTTGTGGCAAAGTCAGTTGTGAATGTGTAGAAGATGTTAAAAAAGGCATTCAAGAAAAAATCGAGAAAAGAACTAGTGACAAGAATACCAGTAGCGTTAGTGTAGCACCCAGGCTTGTAACCAATTTCGTCTTTAATGGAGCAAAAACGAAAAACAAGAGCGCTAAAAAAGATAAATCGGACTCTGAGGCGGAGTCAAGTGACATGCCTTCATCTTCCCCGAAAGCTTGTAAATGTTGCTACCCGCCGGCGTATAGTCAATATTTTGAATGCACCGGCCAAATAAGTGGCAACTGCCATTGTGATACAAATGACTAGATTAAAATATGTTATGTAAAATGTCGCATTCAATGTTTTATACATTTTATTTTAAATAAAAAACTTAAAATATGATGTACATAATGTTAAAAACTGTATTTTATTTAGAACTTAGCGTCGGCCAAGTTCGGCCCGAGACGTGTCTGCCTTCGTGGCGGTTAGAAAACTTTACAAACACTGGATCTAAATATTTATTTTCTCCACCAGGGTAGGCGATTGACTAACGTCATAACCTCGGTTAAATGCTTTAAGCCGATGGTTGTAATCGGGACCCTCCGTAGATGCAATAACGCACGGATAACTCCGCTTCCCCTATATTGTACTAGTTTTCCCCCGCGACTCCGCTCCCGTCAACTGGCTACCTACCCTACCTATCTTACCCATCCCATCCCATCCACCCATTTTTTTTTCTTTCCTAAGAACCTTCTCCTCACAATAACAAACACAACAAAAAAAGAACTAGCGAAATTGGTCCAGAAACGGTAATGTGAAAATAAACAGTTTGGAATAAAAGTAGAAACATTTTTGTCTCCTAGTAACATCGCATACGCTGACAAACATAGCGCGCGCGCGAAAGCGGTGCGAATCTATGATCTGAGTCACTCGACAAGTTTTAATGAGTTTAGAAGTAGAATCATTTTGAAGGCCTTCAATTATGATAATAATATGGGTTTGAAAGCTAACGAAAAACAAATAAGTTTCCTTTTATACCTTTTAGCTAAATCTTAGGTCCTTGGGTTTTTTTTAGTTTGAATGTGGTCGGAATCAGAAAGTTTTTTCTGAAATAGTCAAACTCTGTGCTTAGATCTGCCATGCGTCACACACTTCCACACTTCACTCGCAATTTCCTAAAAGTACTCTGTGCTCGCAATTAAGCTTGTCACCCATCAGAAGTACTGTCAAATAAAAACTGGAGATTTTAGGTAAACAAACAAACACAACTCTCAAGTAAAATGCTTCAAAATACCATATCAAAAGTGTGCAAAATTATAGGTGGGAGTCAAATCTATTAGTAATGTTTTAGTTTTGTAATATTATCAATATTACTCCCATGCCCTGCAAGAAAAATCAACAACCCCCGTCAATATGTACGCCATCGTCACGGCGGCTTTTGGAGACCTTGGCAATCAGGGATTTACCACAAACCGGAATCGTTTGCATGCCGAGTCTGAATCAGAGCAGCGGGCCGAGTCCTTCCGAATGTGGCCTGTGCGCTTGCGACGAAGATGACTGCGCTCCAGGCACCTGCTGCGCTTTGAATCGTGAATGCGAACCAAGGTCGCCTCCAGGAAAAGATTTTGCCATGGAAACCTGTTTACCAAACTGCAAATCAATAGAAGTAGAAGCTATGATTGATGAAATGAAAAGCTGCCAAGAAATTATACGGACACTAGCTCTAGAAGCAATGGAAATCCTCCATTCGGAGCATGAGTGTCCGATGTGTAAGCAGGTCTCGCAAGCACAGAATGGGCCCCAAGCACAGAAAGGGCCACAAGCAATTGGGAAAGGGCCTCGTTGCGAGCACTGCAATGACACAAAAGTAATCGAACCAACCGCCCAACAATATCAAGGTACAGAGGGTCAGTCCAGGACCAAATGTTTTGCAGCTCCTACTCCACTAAAGTCACATTCAAGAACCTCTTCCGTCCCTATAGCCCAAACAGCTTTTCAAATAAAAGAAGGAAGATTGCCTAAAGCTGATGACATTGAAGATACATTTAAAAAGAAAAGCAAAGTAGAAATCAAAGAGAGTTTAAAAAAAGATAAATTAGACATCGAAGAGAGTTTAGAAAAGAAAAGTAAAACAGATAACGACATCGACCAGCGTTACAAGGAGCCATATCAAGAGGAGAGCAAGAGAAAAAATCTTGACATTAACTGCGCTTGTAGAGAAAAGAACGACTGCCGCTGTGGAAGCAAAAGCTGCTTTCAGAGATTATTTGGCAAGAAACCTAGTATTTGTAGCTGCAAAGAAGACCCAACAATGCAAAATGAAGAAAACGAAGGAAAGAAAATATTCAAGAAGAAAAATGATTGCGTCTGTCCCGAGGATAAGGATAAAATGAAACAACAAAATAAAGCAAAAGGTGAAATCGAAAAACGCAAATCTGGTATACAGGCGTCACTTGGCTTGCCTAAATGTAACAAAGACATTTGCCAGTGCCACTTTCCACCTTCGTATGACCAGTACTTTACTTGCACTGGCCAAGTGACTGGCAACTGCAGTTGTAAAAAACATGTCTAGCTCATGGTATACAGACGTATTACAATGTATTTATATTATTACGTTGCGTGTTTTATTTGGGACCACCAAAGCAATTTGCATCCCAGTGCTTAACAATGCTCAGCCTGTAACGTCCCCTCTGCTGAGACACAGGCCTTCGCCATGGAGTAGGGTGTATTGTTCCACGCGGGCGCAGTGCGGATTGGTATAATGTCACATGTCGTAGAGTTCTAGGACATGCCGGTTTCGTCATGGTGTTTTGTTTCACCGTTTGGAGAGTAATGGTTATGAAATAAATTACACAAAGTACTGTGCTTTTTTATTGTTTGCTTTTAGATTTATACTAGCTTCAGCCCGCGGCCAAAGCTCAACTTTAGATTTTGAAACAACACAAAAGTCCTTTTCCTGCATGCTTACAAACTGCCTTTTCTTGCAGAACATAGCATTTTTTTTATTTTATCTAATTAATGGCGGGAAAAAACTGTCAAGCTCACTTTTCTCTACTCTTAACTTTATAATATTTCGTAACATTTTCGTTTTCCTTTCTGCTACTTATTTAAAATTTTGCTGTGACCGACAGGGTTCGTAACCCTATTTATCAATATTTACCACCTGTATGTGTACATTATGGATTGCAATAAATATTTTGAGATTTGAATATAAATTAAACAACCATTGAAGCCATGTTACGTTTATTTTCTTGATTGATTTTAAGATTTCATAATTTTATAATCCACCTCTTACCTTGCAGTCACATTTTTCTTGCTTTTGTCTCTCTTGGTGACGCTAATGTACCCTTCGTCCCTGTAACCTGTTTAGAAGTTACTCGGCTCGTAGATGGACTCGGGTCACTTTGTATTCTCACCTTACGAACACAGGCACGAGTCGAGCGTGTCCCAGGATTACTAAGAGCTGTGAAAAAAAAACATTCAGATCTTTGCTGTCCTGTCCTATTCAGTAAAAATGACCCTAACCTAATCCACGTCGGGGTGCACTAACGATTTTTTTGTAACCAACTAACTATGTATACCGCTACAGATAGTTTTAAAAAACACCAGAAATTCATTAAGTAAAAAAGGCAATTAAATTAAAAATCATTAGATCAAAAAGTGTTTACTTTTTTAGGAGTGTAGTTACTCTGAATAAGACAGTTATGGTCTATATTAATCTGTAATTAATATACAGTTAGTTTACCGTTTATCATTCAATTATGGTCACCCTCGTGCAGGCAGAAGAGTCAATGTCAAGTATTTTTTTCGTAAAAGTTTCGAATTTGCAACGCGAGATGGCATAGTCTACGTCTTCGCCGCTAAAGATACCCACTGACCCGCGTTCCCTTATGGCATTATGAGCAAACGCTGAAATATGAAAATGACGTACGGCGTAAACACGCCGTATGTCATTTTCATTTCACACAAACTTTCAAGTCCTTATTTTTCGAAATGAATTGTTGTCAGAGAACATTTTAAAAAAATAGTGTTACAGCTAAATTCGACCGAATTTTCCATAGAAACAGAGATTTCCAAAAGACATTTCGAATTGTTCTCTGACAACTTTTTAGACCTATGTATCCTGCTTATACGTAGGAAGTTTTATTAAAATCGGTTTATTAATTTCGAAAAATAAGGACTTAAAAGTTTGTACGAAATGACGTTCGGCGTAAACGCTCTTAACAAATCTTCAGGCGTTATACATAACGAAGATAGAATGCAATCGGATGACGAATTATACAAAATGCCTGCGACATACGCATATACGTAATAATATACATATCTTCGACAAAGAACTGCAATCAAGGATCAACAGAAACAGTAAAATAATAATTTATACATCCGCACCAGACTTCGGATGGCTGAGATGATGAGCTTGAGAAGAAGATGTCTTTTTTTCTGCAGAGCCACACAGTAGTGCAGGGTTAACCACCGCACGAGACTTCGTAGGTGAAGGGGTAGACGAAGGACAACGTTGTTTTACTGAAAAGTTGAAATTTTGGCTTTATGTAAATCAGCGTTGTTGTGAACAACCGTCACGTTGAAGTCCTCCACTTCGATAGCAGCAAATGTAGGTGACGTTACCAGTAACATAATGCTCCCTCAAGGTAGAGTGCTAGGTCCGGGCCTTTTTAATCCTACTAATATTATAAAGGTGAAAGTTTGTATGTTTGTATGTTTGAATGTTTGTGTAACAATCAGGCAAAAACGGCTGAAGGAATTTGGATGAAATTTGGCACACATGTAGTTCATATCCCGGAATAAAAATTAGGCTACTTTTTATCCCGGTAAGTGGACTGGATTAATGGAGGCTGGGGAGGAAGTGGAAACTCAGAGCCGCTGCTGCCTTAGTAATTCAGATTCACAAGTACCAGGAGACCAGAAACATCAAGTACCAGAAACCAAGACCAGAAACATGTCATAGTATTTTTGGGCTGTTAAAATTATGTAGGTAGGGTAGGTGCAGGGTGGATGTTTCCTGAGTAAAAAATGTACAATACAAATCAGGAAACCTTGCTATTTCCGATATTCACGCGGGCGAAGACGCAGCTGGTAGAAGCTAGTATTCACATAAATGTCAGGTCTTGGCGCTCCAAAACGCTTATAATATACTGACAGCTTTGTTGTACATCAACGAAGAGGTTGAAGAAAAATATATCATTTTACATAACATGATTTGATTTCCGGACAGGTTAAGATGACCGAATGACCTTTTATTTACTTATACATATTCCTTCAACAAAGTATCGCTTTCCAGAATCAACAAAAATATTGAAATAATAATATTTTTTAACCTGATTTTGAAGTACTAGACGGTTTATGTTTTCTAGGGCTGCCAACTTCACGAGCATTTGTTCGAGACTGCGTAGGCTGAGAAGTCAAAGGACGGTGTTTTAAAACCACGGGTTTTACTGAAAGATATAAAGAATAATGAAAATATTTCCTATTCTTAATTATAATTTCCTATTCTTCTTAAAAGCGCCAGGGTAGCCCGCGAAATTCAAAATGTCTTACGTTTTTTTGCACATTTGCAGGTCAGTGTCAGTTTGTATCTTGGTCAATATATGATTCGCGGCCGTAGCAAGAATGTATTTATAGAATTATAATCATCAATACCGTTAGAATTCATCAATTCTAACTGTATTGATGATTTTAATTATTATTTATACAAATGTATTATTTCATGAAATCATAACATTTGGCATTAATTCTAACTGAGAAAGTTGAATTGATGATTTTAATTATTACAGTTCTGTTAATACGTATTTGCCACGGCCGCGAATCATATTTTGACCAACATACAACCTGATAATGCCCTGCAAATTGCAGAAAACGTAAGAAAATTTGAATTTCGCGGGCTACCCTGGCGCTTTAACGTTTGTACATTCTTTTGAACAACCAAAACTCACCACGGATCTTTTCCAACTGTGCTCTCAGTGGTTTTATAACATAATTCACAGGATTTACTTTGCTATCAGTTATGAACCCATACTGGGTCATATCTATTGAAGCAGTTTTTCTGTAGCAAATCTTCTGAATGAAGTCTTTTGTGTCTGAGGACATAAGGTTGTTTTTAGCGTTATGCCGCTCTTTTCCTTTCACAGAGTTGGTACGACTGCGCAAGCTGGTGGCCTCCACACCTTCGGAAAACGATTTCATTTTCTTATTTTTTATCATTTCTTATAGGGCCCCCCATACCCCCCACGAGATCGTTCTAGCCCAGTGAAGGTTAAGGGAATCCGCTGATTGTGAAGCACAGGACCGGTCAATATGGCCACGCTTTCGGGAGGCCTTATCCAACAGTGGACGTATTACTGCTGAAATTGATGTTTATTTTGATCTAATACAATTGAAAACATTCCAACATGGCATTTTGTGTCATTCTGAAGTTCTGAAACTAGAAAGATAACCAAGAAGTAAGAACAGATGATCTAACCACAGAGCATCATAAATGATAAATGATAAATGATATTTATTTTGTAAGTAGGTTAAACATAACACTTTTACACGTCAATATTTTTTGGTCATTTTAAGCTAGATGAGGCCGGTGTTTCCTAGCTGACTACCCTGAGAAGAAACACCGAAACAAACTCAGAGGTCACAGTCTCTTTTGAAGTCCATACAAATTGTACTGGTCAAATCATACGAGAACCATGTAGGTTAATGTCTGAGGTGGCCTTTTGAGGAAAGTGCCACACAGATTTGAGTGGACCTGTCCAGACAGAGCAAGCATTTGTCAGTTATTATGGAGCTCAAACTTAGAACTTTAAGGAGCTCAACGATTTGACGAACAATACCAAAGTAAGGACATTTGGGTATGCCGCATAAAAAAAATCTCAAACTGCCAGACATTGTTGACTAACATGAAATGAACCCCTATCATAGCGATCTGCATGGTCCCCACATTCACAATACGATATGAGGATCATGCAGATCAGTGTCTGAAATGGTCTTTTGAGGAAAGAACCACACAGATTTGAGTGGACCCGTCCAGTCAGTGCAAGCTTTGGTCAGTAGTCGCGTAGCTCAACTTAGAACCATAAAGGAGCTCAACGAACCGACGAACATGCCAAAGAAAGGACATTTGTGTAGGCCGCATTTAAGTACTCAAACTGCCAGACCTCGTTAAAAATACTTCAAAGAAGAAGTATTTCAAAGAAGAGAAAAATAAGAAGAAAATAACCCACATGGTCCCCATATTCACAAAATGAGTTAAATAATAATAATAATAATAAAAAATAATACTTTACAAAGTAAGTATTCATGTCAAACATAATAAATTGAAAAAAATAAAAATGACGATGATGATGGTTGACTGGTAGAAAATGCCTAAGGCATTAAGTCCGCCTCTGTACATTTGTGTGCATGAAGTTTAAATAAATAAATAAATAAATAAATAAAATATATTACTTTACAAAGTAAATATTCTTTGTAACTTCAAAGGTATATAACATTAGGCCATGTACATCATTGAAGCAGCTCAATCCCAAGCCTTTTTGTCTTCAAGATAGTCTTTAATTGTGTAAAAAGCTTTCTGGCATAGCTTACGTTTTATAAATAATTTGAACTTATTCATACTAAGGTCTTGAATATGGCTAGGGAGTTTATTATAAAAACGTATACATTGGCATCTAAATGAACCACCTATTTTTTTGAGCCTGGTTTTAGGAATGACAAAATTGTGTTTGTTCCTAGTATTTACGTTATGGATATCACTGTATCTTTTAAATAGATTAATATTTTTATGTGCATACAAAAGATTCTCATAAATATACTGAGAGGGCACAGTCATTATATTAATCTCTTTAAATTTGTCTCTGAGGGAGTGTTTAGGACTTAATTTATAAATTGCACGAACAGCCCTTTTTTGTAATACAAATACTGTCTGAATATCGGCGGCATTTCCCCACAACAGAATGCCGTATGACATCACACTATGAAAGTAATAATCTAGTCATAATCTTAATATTCATAATGAACAAGTTTTACTAAGGGACCAACCCAGAATTTACGAAAAAAAATCAACTGTTCAGTATATTTTGTCGATTTATGCGCACATAATATGTATGGGGCAGTCGATTTTGTTTTCTCGATTTCGGGTTTGGTCCCATAGTAAAAGTTGTTCCTAAAGATGAGTATAATGGCCCCTTAGGAGGTATTGCGTTTTTTCTGTTTCTTTTGATCGTTTATTATGATCTTTCAACACTTTCAAGCTAGATCCATTCTCTGTCTACGCTAGCCCGACTTTCATTCGAATTTCGATACATCCGTAAATAAAAAAAACATTCACCTCTAGCAACCCTGTCACATGACTGACATCCGAAATTTTGACATTGACATTATTGTCTCTTCTGAGAACTGGGAACGAGTTTGGCGATTTAATTTGAAAAAAAATCGCGAAATAAGTTGAAAGAATAATCATGTCTACTTTACACGAAGCTTTGGTCCCTATTTCTTGGTTGGCAGGACGCTGGGCTACCGAGGAGGGTAGGGGTACGTACCCTAACATTCCCGATTTCCATTATCATGAAGAATTGGAATTTTCTTGCATCGGTGAGTTTATAGCGGAATCTAATAGAACTTTCTACCTCCTTTTTAATTTCACTAAGGATATTTAAACGAGACACTTAGATGGTGTTAGTAATAATTAGTATTTACAAGGGAATATTTTTTGTAGAAAAAACGGTTATGTAAACTAAACTTCGCAATTTATGTTTGCACAGATGCTGCACATTATTTTATGAGTAATGAAACATTTAGATCCATGAATATTAATTTGAGAAAGAATGTACCTACCTACCTGTTTCAATAGGTAGGTCAAGTTTAAATAAAATATACTTAAGTACCTACTACTTACATCAAGAAAGGCAATTTTAATTCTTTACACTCAAACAGACATAAAAACTTTATTGACTAATTTTTAGGTAGTTTAGTTCATTATTTAATTTATTATCTGTCTAAACATTGCATGCTACAAGTATCCTAGGAAAATTAGTTTTTCCTTTCTTTCTTTCTTTTCATTTCACAGCCAAACAATTTTTTTACTATCCTAGACTTTGCCACTGCAGGGGACAACTCTTCTCATTAAGTATGCAATTTATTTTTGTTATTCCAGGTCAGCCAATGTTTAACTACATATCAACATCAAAGCATCCTGAGAAACAGACACCGATGCACCAAGAACGTGGCTTCTTACGTATTCAGCCCGGCACTGAAAACCTGGCATTCACGGTCAGCCACAACTTTGGCCTCACATCCCTCGAAGAAGGCACATTTGACCTTGAAAACAAACAACTAACACTAGAAACTAAAAGCTTAGCTAGGATTTCATTTGCAAAGCCTCCATTTGTGACTAAAATTAAAAGGAATATCAAGTTGTTGGCACCCGATACATTAGAAGTTGTCCTGTATATGGAAACTTCTAATACTCCGTTGACTGAGCATTTGAAAGCTGTTTATAAGAAAGTTGATGGCTAACTAATATAAAATTATTAGTGGTTGATCTACACTTCGCTATGGGGGTCAATTTTCTATTCTCTTGGCATTTATCTAACTACATATTTTCTCCTGCCTAGCCTTTGTCCAGTTATGCTAAGGGCTTTATACATCAAAGTAGCCGACCCGCGGGCACAACCTGCCAATGCAGGCGCCGCGGCCTAATGTAAAAAAGAATCATGTCGGCGTCACTCAACACATGCGCTCAGTAGCCTAAAAACACTCAAGAAGCTATAGTCCTAACTGCTAAAAAAGTTGCACATTCAGTCAACAAAGTTTAACAAACTCCGCAACCCTGGCAGAAAGATTTAACCTCCTAGCATCAGAACATCGAATACCAAGTATTTTTGTGTGCTATTTTATTATTTAATAAGTGTAGCTGTGCGTGTAACGTACTGAGATTCTTTTTAATACTGATTTCTTAGTTTTATCTATTGTTGTTTAGTTCCTATTTAGTTATCGATTTATGAGCCTAAAAGACATCATGTACAGTCAGCAGCAAAAATGTAGCAGGTTGTTACGTTTTCAATTTTTTTTTTAAACTGCCCCACACTTCCTCCTGTATCGTGGGTGCGTTTGCAAACATACAAACTCACATGCACAAATAGCCAGAAACTTCAAAGGCAAATACTTCTAGACTGCTTAAAAAATTCATAACATCTACTTGTGAATGATGTTATTGGTTTCCATTAGTGGCATTCAAATATTGTTTGCATAATAAACATCGATATCTTCTCAACACTTATCAAATATTTCTAAACAACCATTGACAAACAGCTTGTTTATAATAATATACCAACTGACTGCAGTTGCGCCCTCTCGTGAAATATCCCAATGGAATTTGTGTGAGCCAATTTGAGTATCTAGGTATATCCTAATCCTGGTGATAAATCCTATCCGTGTGGCAAGTTTCCTGAAAATTTGTTGATTAGTTTAGAAGTGAAAACGTAACTGCAGACAACTAATTTATTATTTTAGTGTGAATTAAAAGTTTTATGTCTTGATTTCTGTTTTTGATATGAAAATTCAATCAATGTTGGGGTCAATGACTGTTATTGCACATTTATTTGGTGTCTACCATAGGATGTGAAGCCCTATCCTCCCCTCCGTAATTTTCGCATTAAAGATTGTTTGCCAACCCTTTTTGGACACCTGCCAATTTTTAATGCTGACTGTACCAAATTTATATTTGTATACTGTAAAATCAAGACTGAATAAAGTTTTATTATTTTAAAAGATAACAAGAATTTGTTTTGGCCTATCATCTGGTTATGTCCTGTCTTCAAAGAATGGAGATGGTTTTTTTTTGCTAATACAATTTTGTTATAACTTTATTATAACATATCTTTGTAAATGCATTTGTAACTTTTACTTCTTTTGTCTTAATAAATTATTTCTTCTGAATTTCAGCATTTTATTTAAGTACAGTTCTCGTCAAATAACTGTGCCCCTCTGAAGTTGGCTACGTGGCTGCGTAGTAGTCAAAATTACGACATGGCGGCGCGATTTTATGTCTCAGTCGCTCGTTTACGTTCGATGCATGCTTGCGTCCCACTTGCTCCCGTCTGACTGCACCACCTGCGCGATCTTTGCAAAGGGCTAACTTCAGAGGGGCACAGTTATTTGACGCGAACTGTACCGGCCATCGCCGTACGCCTTGCTATCCGATGATGGAATTAAATTGTGTAATTCCGACGCAAACTCCCGAAGTGTTACCGACATGCTGGCGACTCGGCGTTGATGTTTAAGGCTTTGGAGCTTCGACTCGATTAGTGCTCCTAGCCTTTTCTACCATTTATAAGCTTTTTCAACCTGCCAGCCGGTATAAGATTGTGTGCCATTATGATCAAAATCCTAAAATATATACTTACTTAGTAATTCAATCAAAGAGAGCTCGTGGCTAAACAACAGCCGTACGGGTCTATCTTCAAGGTTAAGCAACGCTTGAAGAGGTCGGTCTGTGGATGGGTGACCACCTTAACATGCAGTGACTCCTCCGTTCCTCGGAAAGCATGTAAAGCCGTTGGTCCCGTGTGACTGACACTGGCATGGCCACCATCAGGAATTTTAATTTTGATAGCAAAAAGTTAGTCGCCAAATATCAGAATTAGTACCTATGTCACTGGTTCTAAAGTTATAAAAATAAGAAAAAAAAAATTGTTTATGGGGTTCATACCTACTAGGTGCCCGCCGATCTGGAGTCTCCCCAGCTTGGCCCAATTTGAATCTCAAAAGCTAGGGCACCTAGCGATGATCTATTTTTTCCCAAATTTATTCGCCAATTAGTCGGAATCAGTCACAAAATATCAGAATCTGTGGGTCACTGCCTCAAAAGTTAGAAGCGTTTGTATAAGTTGGATTCCAATTTTGTAAAAGTGTAGGTACCTTCTGTAGACCACAGGGCTATGGCCTGGGGTCTACTTAGCAATTATTAATTTATCTACACTAATATTATAAAGAGGAAAAATTTGTTTGTTTGTTTGAAATGAATAGGCTCCGAAACTACTGGACCGATTTGAAAAATTCTTTCACCAGTAGAATCCTACATTATCAGAGATGGACATAGGCTATAGAATATTATCAAAAAGTTAGGGATCCGTATGAAAACTTCGATAATGTGACCCAAGGTGTGAGAAAAAATCCTTATATCGCGTACGCTGCGGAATCTATTGACAATAGAGCAAAGTGATGTACTACAGTTTTATAGAGGCCATCAATATCTACAAAAAAGTCCGCGATACCATATGTCTAACTATTATGGATAAGTCACCATGACCGCTTTTTGTTAATATTAGTCAAGCAAATCCCATGGTGAAATAAAAAATGGTGATTATAGTACCATGATATTAATCCTTATCCATTTAAATGGTTTGATAATTAAGGTTGATTATGTCCGTGTAAATTACACTTTAAATCATTCAAATCGGACCTTTCGTTCAAAAGTTACGACGGTAATAAACATGCTCGGAGTAAGAAAAATGTCGCAGCTTGAGCGAACTGGGGAGAATCGTATCAATGCTTGGTCCGATGAAGTTGAAACACCACGGCATTTAAATGTTTTCGATAAAACAATAAGAATATCAAATGTTTGGATTTTTCGAAAATCAACTAGGTACATACATAATAAGGGGTGAAGCAGGAGTGAATAAGTTTTTAGGGGAGGAAATTATAGCTTGCTTCAATTTACGTCAGAATTCTATGAATAAACTAAAAGTGGGATAATTGAAACAGATCATGTACCTAACAATTTTTGCATAATCAACCCCTGACGGGCTGAACGGGGTGAACAGTTGCGCTGAACCAATAATGAGAATCGTTGTGCTTAATTTTCCAAAACTAACCTTTATAAGGGGATATGTAGGGCGTTGCAGTTTGTGGAGTACCTACTTTCCCCACGCGGACGAAGTCGCGGGCGAAGTGCTATTATAAATAAAACTCGTGTTTTATCTATATATCAGTATATTGGATAAAAGTACTCTGTGCATGGCTCGGAGATTCGAATAATATCTGACTCTACTTAAAACAAAAACCGTTCTATCAATATTTCCGAATTCAAATATTCTTATTCTTACCAGCCACTTCCAAAGTAGATATGAAAAGCCTACTTAGGTTACAATGTTATGGGCAGGAGTCTGGCCCGCAATCTTCTATTACTATGTGAGAAAGTAGTCATCATCATCATATCAGCCGAAAGACGTCCACTGCTGGACATAGGCCTCCCCCAAATGGGGGGTGTTTGCCATAATCGCCACGCTTGGCAGGCGAGTTGGCGATCGCAGTGTAGCTGTAGCAATGTACCTACAGAGAATGCTGCTGCCCATTCTCTGGTGAGAGTATTAAGTCTAAGTTATAAAATGGGTAAATCCTAATATTTACAGGCGTAAGAAAGGTTCTCAGGGGTGAATTTATGGGCTATTGAATGAGTTCGGCACGTTATCAGGAGGTAAAAATATGTAATAGATTTAAAAGTAAAAAGGCACAAACAGGGTTAAAATTAAAACAATTTGACAAAAACACAACGTCTCGCGGAAAAGTAGTTTGCTTTTCGCGGTCACGAGCCCACTAAAGTTGGCGGGGCGTAGGTATATTCTCGCCATGGCCGCGCATAGGGCAAGATCGAGTACGGAGCTAATAACGCCATGCTACATCCTCCCCCTCTAACCCAGTCATGCGCCCACGCGTATGGAAGACCCTAGCGCTTTCTGAACTAACCCAGTTCAGAAAGCGCTAGGGTCTTCCATGGCTACGCTTTTGATAGTCTAGGTCTGGCGGTACGTCACCTACGCTTGTGGTCAACTCAGGGACGTGGTATATGTCCCTAATGTGTCGTTCCTGCCTACCTCCTTAACCGAAAGCGTGGTGTGGCTCGCGGCTCCTTTGATACGTCCGCGGCCGTACCAACCCCTCCCCCTAAACGGTTCGTCAGTTGAGTCTAATTCCCGACGAACTTGCGCAAGTTGTCGAGTTGGTCCTCACAAACATTCTTCGGGGGCCCCTCCCCCTGCATTGGCTCTGCTCCGACGCAACAACGAGCAGAGCGGTGTTTAGGTCTTTTCACCAGTAAAGCGTTCAGTTCGGCCCCTTGAACTGTTCTTACCTTGGTGCCTTTATCATTGCTCAACACAATACTAGATGTCCCTACCTTCATCAGCCCCATCTGCGCCGGTAGATAAGTCAAAGTCGTTAAAACGCCAGCTACTCTGTGGTAAGTCCAACAGAATAGCCGCCTTGATGATAAAATCTCTACCTAATATGGTCCGTGTTTGCGCGTCCGGTAATACTAGAAACGTGGTAGGTACAACGCGGTCTTTCAATTTTACTTTAACATTACACTCGAGCGTAATACGTACCTACTTGCTGCGAGCCGTCAAGCAAGCCCAATGGTACGCGAACATTTTCTAAAAACTACGCCAGTTTTGCGAAGTAAATCGTACAGCAAGATGCAATGCGTTCGCCCCCGTATCGAATATGGCTACTCCCTTGCGGTTAACGACCTGAATCTCTACTAGCGGCTGCGGGTCGTCAATATTGCCTATCTGGGCGCTACAAAACTCTGATTTATTTGTAGTCGACGCGGCTTTGCAAATATCACATTTTGAACGTACCACACCCAGCTGACCACATCGAAACGTCCGGGTGGTTTCACTGTGAGGATCGCCCGGTGGAGGTCTGGCCTGCTTGAGCACCGCCGTGTCCTCGTCGAGGCGATCGGTGGCGGCGACCTCTCGCGTCCGGCCCTGGTTCAATCCATGGACCGGAGCGAGGAGGCATGGGAAGCCGTCACCTTCTTCTGCGAAGCAGTAATGCTAGTGCAGGAGGCGGGCCACGTTAGGGAGAGACAACTCTCACGCCCCAGCCGCCGCAACACAGAGAGACGCCGGCCACCGCCACTGTAGGTGCGGGTCTGCGGACGGCGAGCTCAATCGAGACGAGATCAAAGCCAGGCCCGGGTCGACGGCACGTTATGTTCCACGCACGCCTCAAAGAGATGTCAGCATAGGAGTAGGGGTCCGTTAGTGCCAGAGCCTGCCAGGGTTGCGGATTTTGTTCGAAAGATGATGATGATGAAGATTTTATAGATGGGTTTTAGTCAATAAGAGTCTGACACTCCCTCCCGCTCCACCCAGAGCGGCAGGAGTCATTTGATGATTTACCATCCGTAAAGGGTTGGTTTCCAGTCTAATCAGATGCAGCTGAGCACCAATATTTTACATGGATCGAATGCCTTTCTTACCTTCACACACAACGTGGTTACCTCTGTATTCTAAACTACTAACTTAGAAAAAATACAAATAATTGTGTTTAATGAATTTTTATTTTCTAATCCCCTTAGCACTAATGATTTTCCTATAACGTGATAACGAAGAAATCGACACAATTGTGTTGACCACAAATACAAAACAACAAAATTAAACTTAAAAATATAGTAAATATTTTAATACAAGGCTTCAAAGATCCTTTGGCGCCAAAATTACATTTTCTAAAGTTGGTAAACATTTTTGATCTTATCTATGGAAATTGTATAAGAAAAACAAGATGGTGGACTTCGATTTTGGCGCGCTAAAAGATCCTTGTATCTACAGCGATAGTTTCGACTACTTCATTTTAATAGTCATGTCGCCTATGCAATGCATAGATTCTCTCTCATAATTTTACTACTAGTAAATACAACTAAAACAGTTTTTCTTTTTTACATTTAGCCAAAAACTAAACTGGATTGTCAAAACCACACACTAGAAGACAACTTACAATGTTTTTTTTTTGTTTTTTTTTTTTTAATTTTTGTGATACATACGAGGTTTCTCTCGTTAATTAGGGATTCCTCGATTAATTTCGGGCTCAAATGGAGAGCAGTTTCACTTACACCTCGTGATCAATAAAAGTTTTGTTCATGGCGCAAGCTCCGTTTAAGTCCGAATCTTTTCGATCCCGTAGTACGAACGTGAGAAAATCTAAGTACTTAGTCTAGTACAATACGTAGGTACAATTTTTAGAACATTTTTAATAATGAGATTAACAATTTAACATGTCCTAATTAGTTTTATATTATTAAATATTATTGCTTCACACTTGGCTTTTTGCAAAATAACGGAGTTTACAAATTAAATAAATATTGGGGTTACAGTAATTGCCAAAATTAATGGCGGCTGTGAATTGAGCTATTCACTGTGCAGTGACTTGCTGTGTTCTGAGCCGCCATTAAGATTGAATCGTATTAAACAAGCTTGCGCTTTTGAGGCTAAAATTATTAAAATGTAAGTACACAATAATGCATATTGACACATGTTCACGTATAATAATTATCATCCATACAAAAGTTTCTACTTATCAATATTTAATTTCTATCGAAAATCTTGTGTGCATGAAATTTTTATGATTTAATGAGAAGATGAATTTATAAATCGATTCTAGTTCCCTTTATTGCTTTTTATTAACATATTATATGGAAGACCTGTCATTCATATCAAGCCAAATCAACACCAGTATATTTGCAAACCTTTTTTTATCTTTCACACAACCACACATGTAAGTATATTAGGACATACACAATTACACATACAGTTCCCGTCAAATAACTTTGCCCTTCTGAAGTTGGCTACGAGTGGCTGCGTAGTACCTAGTCAAAATTACGAACGAACTGCAACTGCGCATGCGCAAGACATGGGGGCGGGTATAATGGCAGTCGCTCGTTTACGTTCAATGCATGGTTGCGTCCCGCTTGCTCCCGTCTACGTGACTGCACCTGCGCGATCTTTGCAAATGGCTAACTTCAGAGGGGCAAAGTTATTTGACGAGAACTGTACCTATTTAGATTCTACATGACCTAGTAAATTAGACAACTGAATTATGTCATCACCCGCAAGTTAATATAACCTTTGTTTGCTATGGTACAAGACTCAAAATGGTGAAGTAAACCAGCATGACTTAGAACCAGTTTTTTTTTAATTACCGCTACTGGCTCGTGTTTGACCACCATCTCACCTGATGGAAAGCGATTGTCTATGGTAATAGTTATTGAAGACTTGGACCATAATGTTGCAACATTGAAAAAAGAGTTTGTTCCTCTTAGGCAACTGAACCAATGTCGATTATTCAGCCAGCATCATTGAGTGAAAGTAGCGCGGTTGAAATATTTGCAGATGATACCAAGATCAAATATTTGGTATACAGTACGGTAAGGCCCGGAGACGCGGCACGACAAGGGATTTTTGCAATACATATGATTTCGAATCTTATTTAACACTGTTAACACTCATATTTCATTGATACGTCACAGCCTGCTTCGGCATACTTCGGCATCCTTCGGCATGTGCTGGCATACCGAAATTTGAATGCTAAGCATGATAAAATAAGATCTCACGTCATTTGCGCTTTCTAAAATCTCTTTCCGAGCCGCGACGCCAGTGGGCGCCGGGCCTAAGCGTCCGTGTAGGAACCATTTAACTGAAAAAAAAGCTCTTACTGCCACATATAATATAATTATATTTTTGTATATGTCGCAGCCAACTAGCTCAATCCGCCGTTTCATTAAAAGCCTAGCCTTTTCATTGAACTGCGCCGTTTAATCAGCGACATAAGTGACATGGGTAAATCATTAAACGATATTGAAAAACAGATGTCATTTAGGTTGCTGAAAAATCGGCGCATTTAAATAAAAAGACTAGGCCACCGATTAAAAGGCTGATTAAGCTAATTGGCTGCTACATAATTATACATAATATAGATGGACCAGTCGAACGTGGCGCTTGAAAGGCATTAGGGCCACATCCAATAGTCCTTTTCTTTCTTTCTATACAGTTGTCTAATTTATCTTGGTAAGGTAGAAAGTACTATTTTAAACTTTGCAGTTACAATAAAGACGGAAACATACTTGACACACTCAACCGCTAACTAATGTGAGCGAAATTCGTGGCGTTGGGTGTCACAAGTTCGCTAATCTAAGTTACAGTATAAAATACATAATTATAAAAATACGTGTTAATAATAATGCAAGTTTAGATAATATTCGTAATTTACTAACTAATACCGCAGTATGTATATATATCTATTTAGTCAAATAACTACTACTGATTAATGGGCACTGTTTAGTTTTTTCTATAAAGGCAATGGTGTCATATATACTCATGTTATACAGGGTGTATAAAATAAGCCAGCGAAACTCCAAAATAAACTCATAATTTCACACGAACTGCGGTTGACCTCGGAGTCAACTGCAGTTCACTTGAAATCATTCCTATAAAGTGTTCCGTAACCATCAGAATAAATATTACTAAGCCTCTGCTGTTCGTCCGTCTGTCTGTCAACGGGCTGTATCTCATGAACCGTAATAGATAGACCGTTGAAATTTTCAGAGTTTTTCTTTTACCGCTATAACAACAAATTATTAAATTCAATTTACTTTTTTAAAAGAATAACTCTTTGTGAAAATTTCATTTAAGTACATATTCATGAATCATTATCTTTTTCGGTTAAAGGTACGGAACCCTTCAGTTATGAGCTCGTTTGGCTGGTTCTTTATCGACAACAAATATCTAGGTATGTCTATCTATATCTATGATCGACACTCATCGTGTATACGGAGTTTCGCTAGCCAATTTACTTTGGCCCTGTATTTGGGTGCAATATTAATTTAAAAAGGCATATTCTATTTTTCATTAGCCATATTCAACTTGTTTAAATAACAAGCAAAAATATTAAATTCTACAATAGTTTGGTGTTATCGGTTAAAAGTTATCAAAATGGTTGCTACACGAAAATACGGACTAACTATTTTCATTAATTTTTATTTTGCGAACCACACCGACGCTCAAAGAAACTGCATCAAAGGACAGGGTTCAGCAGGCTTCGTTTCGTTTTTACCCATGAGTCCAATACGTGTTTTTTTTGCTATTGATAGGCACGCGTTTGACCACTCTCTCACCTGATGGTAAGCGATGATGTGGTCGAAGATGGAGCACGCTTGCCTAGAAGTAACCTATTCACTCTTGACTTAAAGACTTCCAGGTTGTAGCTATCAGGAAACACAAGACTCTGGCAGGGAATTCCACTACTTAGCCGTACGCACAATGAATGTGTTCCCATTGTGCGTGTGGGTGGGATGTCCACCATGTACCGGTGGCGCATCGCCGTACATCTTGTGGTCCGATGATGGAACGGACAGCACAGTCCCCACGTCGACAATAGATATAGTGACCATCTGCTTAATATATAAATATGTCCCACACTTATCAACGAACAATACGGAAGACGGTTCGAAAGGGACTCTATGCTTTGATGCACCTGCCAGAGTTGCGGAATTTATTCGAAGGAGTCACCGCAGCCCTGGAACGCACGGATGGGTTTTAGTCAGTATGAGTCTGACACTCCCTTCCGCTCCGCCCAGAGCGGGAGGAGTCATTTGATGATTTCCCATCCATTAAAAAAAACTTTGATGCAGTTCGTTTGAACGCCAGTGTATAAGTCAAAGTACATTGAGTGTAATTGTTAAGCTGTCAAGGGAGGAACTTTCGTTAGTCGCTATCAAGCGTTTTAAAGCGATTTTTGCTGCATGAGTACTCCGCAAGCGTTTCTTGCATATTATTCACACAGCGTAAAGCGCTTTACTCACAAGAATACCCTTTTAACATGCTATTAACTATGCCTACACTGTCACCCTATTGTTAAAAAGCTGAACATAGAGCAGAGATTCGCCTGCATCTATAAAAGACGTCATATTGTTATATTTGACGTTTATTTTTTTTAGCTTTTAAAAACCGGGAGTCAATGTACTTTAACGTTCAAAGTACCCTCAACTATAATAAATTACTTAAATATGTGTAAGTCGCCGGATTATTGCAAACAATATTTATTTATAAAACATTTTGGTAGAAGATTTTGTAAACATTTCTTCTGAAAATAATATAGAAAATCAAATAGTTGTGGAACTGTGAATTAGAAAACTCATGTTCGTTCACAAAAAGAAAAATTATAAGTACTGGTATTCAGCTGAATCCGGTTTGATTGGGGGCCGCCCCAATATATTTGGGAAAAGGCTAGGCAGATGATTTTCGTTCACAACTTCTTGGAACTACGCGAATAAATTATAAACCATCTAATTTTCATGACTATTATGTTCCGTTCACAATTTATCGAGTTTATAATATTCTGAGATATTTTATAAACTTACGGTGGTCGCAATAACCCGGTGACCTACACAGTATAGAAACGTCTCGCTAATCGTACGTTAGTCTAAAATAGAGAATATAGGTACATAAGGCATATAATATTTCACTAACAGCAGTAGGTACTGTTTTTTTTTTCAAAAATTTAGAAATTTAAAAGTTTTATTTATGGAAAGATAAAGACTAATATTAGGTACAAGTTTTGGTTAGTTATTATATAGAGTAGTAGAAGAATAATAGTGAAAGATATCATGCCTCTATGGTTCCGACAGAAATGTTACCAAAGCGTTTATGAACGCAACTTTTGCCGCGGATGACGCCGCGGGCCCCACGTGCATCTCAAGCAAACGTGTAAAATCTCTTCTAACAAATGCGCCAAGCGGCCAGTGTGGCTGGTAGCAAACATTTTAGGACGTTTTTTTCACTTCCCAAGTAACTCGAGAATCGAGAACTCTAGCTATCTGTCAGTGCGTTTAAGTAGGTACCTACGCGTTTACAAATGGGTAGTCAAATCATTACTTTTTTACACAAAAGTACGTTTATTAAATAAAATGGTTTGCATTCTTAAAATGTTTTTTCTAAGAATTGTTGATAGATGTGCATGGTACGATTCTGAACTACAGTTTCTCAATAAATGTACCGAAGTGATTTTTTTTAATTCGGTACATTTATTGAGAAAATGTCTAAAATTAATCTAAAATTATATTTATAGTTCAGAATCGTACCATGCACATCTATCAACAATTCTTGGGAAAAACATTTAAAGAATGCAAAGCATTTTATGTAATAAACATACTTTTGTGTAAAAATGTAATGATTTGACTACCCGTAAACGCGTCCTTAAGGCTTAAAGAATAGAAGTTAAGACTCAAGGATTGCTGCATTTTTCGTTACAAAATGATTCAATAAATTTCAGGAAGTTTCAGTTACTTTACTCTCACCTTTGTTAACATTACATCATAAGATAAACTTGTATTAGGTATTGCTTCGTTTTGTGTTGAAGAGCTACGCAACATTTTCACTCGGTTTCTGGAAAGAAAATTTTCGAAGCGTCATGATTTAATTGCCAGTCAAGTGATTCCTAGCCACATCCATTTTGCGTTAATTTTCGTTCCGGAAACGAGGCTTTACTGTCTGAGCGACGCCTCTCAGGGACCTTCGAGAATGCAGTCACTTTCAATGGCGTGCACTAGAGAATCGAACTACAATATTTTTCTTTATTCGCCCTCAGGGACCATTGCATCAAAAATGCAGTAGCTATAATAGGCAGTGTTACAGGCAACTGACGTCATTTGTCAAAACCACGATAGTTTATGACGTCATCGATAGGGAACATCCATCACGCGACAACGCGACCGTTTCGTTTATTTGTTCGGCAAAAGCGCCATCTATCGGCGAACGAAGCGAACGGTTACGCACGAGGATCACTAACTAGGACGATTTTCTAGTACAAATGACAGTTTCGCTAAACACGGAATAAAGTGCACACACCCAAAAACTTCTAAGCGTATAAGCTTACATTATTCAATATAGCCAGATTCCCTAATATATAAAATAATAAGTAGTCCGTCAGACAGATTTCCAAAAAATAATAGACACGTACTTTTTCTTTTTTCATGTAAACAAAAAATTAAAACGATACAGTGCATTGAAAACTCCTGTGACGTCACTTGTGAGTACACTTTTTACATACACATGACGTCACAAAACCCCCACTCCTGATCCTTGATGCATTTTATCTTCGTCAATTTTTATTGATTTGATAAAACAAAAAATACGTGTCCAATATTTTTCGATAATCTAACTGACGGACTAAATAGAATCATATATTTTTTAACCAGGAATCATCCCAATTATAAAATGTATTGACATTTTAATGATGTCCCAGGATGTTTCACAAATACAACAAAGTAGCGGTAAAAAGTTTCAAAAATATTTCCAACAGTATTTAAATGTTTCAAAGTGTTTCAAAAATGCTCTACAATACCTAATTTACATTTTGCTTATAATTGCTTGACCTTACAAAGCACAAGTACACTGAGATCACAGATTACTGAAACGCCGTGGCGGAAGCGTAATATAGACATACCACGAGAGCTAAGCGACGCAAGTGGCGATGGAATGACCACACGCTCCGTAGCTATCTCGACCACATATCCATGCAAGCGTGGATGGGAATCCGCAAGGGATAGGAAAGCGTAGCCGTCCCCATCAAATCTGACGCATGTCGAGGTGCAATTACAACACACTATGGATCCCAAACGCAAGGAAACAACAACGGGGCAGGCCCAGAAAGAGATGGCGGGATGAGCTGGACTCCTTCTCAAAGGACTGGCCTGGACTGGACTTAGCAGAAGACCGGGAAAGTGGCCTGATACAGAAGGCGGTACTCCTCGATATGGCTCGAATTGTGCGAAGGTTCCTTTCTCTGGAGCCCTTACCACCGGTAGCTTGAACCCTTCTCTCGACACCAGCGGACTACTACTTTTATATTTTTAAATGTTTATTTAAGAATGTAAATTAGCATGTGAGGCAAAATGAATAAATAGAATTATAATAATGGTATATGATAACGAGCACCAGTTTCGGCTGTCATAGACTCTATTCTATTCTATTTTATTTTTGTTTATGGCAATGATGCCAATATATATTGGCGACTTTAATACATGTCTCTTTAAAAATGACTCCCGCTCTACTTCTCTTCGTCATATTATTGAATCCACAAATCTCTCTATTCTTGACCTTGGTGCCACTCATCATTTTCCTAACTCGGTTCCTTCACTTCTTGATCTTATTTTCGTCTCATCTCTCGATCACGTCGCTAAACATGGTCAATGTTCAGCTGACGCCTTTTCCTATCATGACCTAATTTTCACTTCTTATAAAATTCGACCACCTAAGCATAAGTCCAAAACTCTTCTGCTTCGCAATTTTGATGGAATGAACATTGATCGTCTTCGTGAAGATGCCGGCAACATTGACTGGACTCCTCTGGTTACTTCCTCATCCGTCGACGAACAAGTTGAATTTTTAACTTCTTCTTTAATTCATCTTTATGACATACATGCACCTATTCGAGCTGTGAGAGTTAAACATCTCCCAGCGCCTTGGCTGACTGATGAAATTAAAATTTTACTACATAAGAAAGCAGCTGCGAAGTTTAAGTTTAAAATTCGGCCGAATGATATTAACAGGGAAAAATACGTCTCAATTAGAAATCACTGCAGCAAGGTGTGTAGGAACGCAAACCGCCAACATATCCACAGTTCAGTTCAAAATTGTGATCCAGCTAAGGTCTGGAATTTTCTCAAATCACTAGGTATCGGAAAAAAATCTCATGATATGATTCCTAAAGACTTAGACTTCAACTTATTAAATACTCATTTTTCTACTTCGCCCGTATTGGATAGGGCCACCAAAGCTGCTACACTAAGTCATCTTTCAAACCTTCCGATACCTGATTATCTCCCATTTGTCATAAGTCAATTCACTGCTTGTGATGTTAAAAAGAGTATTGTATCGATTACATCCAACGCCGTTGGTAGCGACTGTGTCAGCCGTAAGATGATCATTCCCATCCTTGATAATATTCTTCCTGTTATCCTTTACATCCTTAACTTCTCTGTTTCCAATAGTGTCTTCCCGCAAGCCTGGAAAGACGCCCAAGTTATCCCTTTACCTAAAAAATCTCATCCTGCATCTTTCTCCGATTATCGTCCTATTTCTATTCTCCCATTCCTATCCAAAGTCCTTGAAAAACTGGTTCACCAACAACTCAGCACATTCCTTTCCAAGCACAACCTGCTGAATCCCTTCCAATCTGGTTTTCGATCTGGACATAGCACTACCTCGGCACTCGTGCATATTACGGACGATATCAGGTCTGGCATGGAAATGGGGAAATTAACGGTACTAGCACTGCTTGACTTTAGCAATGCTTTTAATACGGTTGATTTCGACATTTTGCTTGCCATTATGTACTCTTTTAACATATCTCCTTCGGTAATTGACTGGTTTCGTAGTTACCTGTTTGGCCGCCGGCAGCGTATTTGCATTGAGGAATCTTTCTCTTCTTGGTGCGACACCTCAGCTGGTGTGCCACAGGGTGGCGTGTTATCTCCTCTACTTTTCGCACTTTTTATTAATTCTATCACTCAACGACTGTCTTCTTTCTACCACTTGTATGCAGATGATCTCCAAATTTACACTCAAGCCTCCCTTGGAGAATTATCTGATGCCATTGAGAATATAAATAAGGACCTCGCTCGAATAGGTGACTGGAGTGCTGAGTTTGGGCTGAAGATTAATCCAACAAAGACGCAGTTCATTGTTGTTGGTAGTTCCCGGACTGTCTCTAAGATTGACTGGTCGAAACTTCCCCAGGTTTCTTTTAATAACACTAACATTCCTGTAAGTCACGTTGTGAAAAACTTGGGGATTTATATCGACAGTACTATGTCCTGGACTAAGCAACTGCAGGAAGTAAGTCGTAAACTGTTTGCTTCTGCGGGCTCCCTGAGGCGTCTTCGCAATTTTCTTCCCATCACCACCAAAATTGCGATAGCACAATCTCTTCTTCTCCCTATTCTGGACTATGCTGATGCCAGCTATCTTGATCTCACCCAAGACCAATTGGACAAGCTTGAGCGACTTCAAAATCTCTGTATCAGGTTTATATTTGGCTTGCGCAAGTATGACCACGTTTCTGAATTTCGTACTAAGCTCAAATGGCTTCCTATTCGCCTTCGCCGGAATGCCCATATACTTTCGTTACTTTATAATGTGCTCTTTAATCCTTCTACTCCTTTTTATCTTAAAGAACGCTTTCAGTTCCTCTGTGACACGCATTCTAGGTTCTTGAGATCATCGGAAAATCTAAAATTAAGTATTCGTATGCATTCTACTTCCTTCTTTGATAAATCATTTAGTATACAAGCAGCACGTTTATGGAATGCATTACCTATAGAAGTAAGGCGTGCTCAAACGCTACCAGCATTTAAAAAAATGGTGAAAGAGCATTTCTTTTCACTCTAATTTTTTCACTCCTTTCCCAATTATATATTTGATATTTATTAGTATATTAACTGTTATTGTATTTGTGTATTTTATGTTATTATGTATATTTAGTATTATTTAGAACTTTTGTACACTGACAACCCTAAATCTATCTCTTTTCGTTCAGTCCATCCAAAGGTTGTCTGTAAGAGATTGCCTTGTGCGATAAGACCGCCCATTGTACACTTATTTTTATAAATGTTTGTCCTGTTCTTGTAATGAGGTGTACAATAAAGTATAAATAATAATAATGATGCCAATATATAGCCATTGTCTTGTCACGAGCTGTCAACTGCTATGCATGGTTTCGTATGAAAAGCTTTGTCTATGCCGTCTATAGCAGCAATCACCATGGCGTTTCATCCTCTGTGATTGAGATATTATCCCTTGCATATTGCTATTTGAATAATCAATAAAATTATGATAAAAATACTTATACATACAGTGACAAGTGTCTTTTCAAAAGGGGATAACTACATGTGTCTATAGAACCGGATACAGAGAAAATAGCCTGTTTATTTTCTAACATGCTTTTTCAAGTCCAATGATTTTTTAAGAAATATCCCCTTTTGAAAAGACACTCCTCAGTTCATTTCACTAAATTTCTAGCTTTTTGAGACCTAAGTTTAGCACATATTTTCTCGATGCGTGTTTGTACAAAAATGCTGAAATTGTATCACTTACAAATGCTTCTTGGTTATTAAAACATTACTCCCTCATTTCAAAATCTTTATAGCATTACACAGCACAGAATTAATGAATTGTTTCAGTGACTCTTTCTATCACAATCCGAAGAATAATGAAGAAAAATTGTAATCCATTGTTTTATGTTTTCAAACAATTCATCTGCTTGGCAATGTGTCTGATGCATTAATGAAAAATTTAACACATTTTCACTGTGTCACACAATAATCCCACAGATCTGTATACAATCTTATATCAGATATGATCTGCCTAGCCTTTTCCCAACTATATTGGGGTCGGCTTCCAGTCAAACCGGATTCAGCTGAATACCAGTAATATCTTATATCGGATATAAGGAGTCATTCTGAATGGGACTTGGATTTATTACAATGGCGTACAAAATAATTCTATTCTTTTCTAAATATTCATTTGCTTAAGCATAATAACCGTCCAGACAAAATATGTGCTAAACTTACTTCTGAAAATTAAACTAGTACTGACGATGAAGACAAACTCCATATCAATTGTAAGCGGACAAGAAGACGTACCCTCAAAGCGGTTGCTATAGGAACAGTTTCTTCTAAATTCAAGTAAATTTCAAACGAAGTAGTGCGGCTTTCTTGCAACGATTCCATACTCCTGTAATGCTGGAGCTAAATCCTCCATGGTCATTACGTACTTCTTTTCTTTCGGTCCCTTTTGGTTTTTGGTGTTCTGTGTTATTTGGCTCGAAGTCCGCATCTTGCAGTGTTGGAGGGCATCGTTTGCAATGTCTGAGAGGAATTTTTGAGATGCGAGAGCAATGAGACGGATCAATCTGAAATTTTATAAGTATTTTATAAGTACAAACTTACATGTATTACTTACGTGGACAGTATTCAAGTTGAGTATTATATTCAAATATTTGTGGACTACCAAATATAATACTAGTATTCAGTATTGAGTTGAATCAGGGAAGCGACCCCAACATGATTGGGAAAAATTTGGTAGAATAAGAAAATACTCTGAAAATTTAAGAATTATAAGGCTGCCATAGTCACCCAGTCTGTAACTTGACTACATAAAGAATCACTTTATTAATACCATATGGACCTAAACATTCTTATCAAGTACGGGCTCTTGGGCTAAGTAATGCCCCAGAGTTTTTGAAAGCTCCACAAGTGGATTTTGTATAGTATGAAGTATGTTTCCTTAATTAAAGTACCTCAATTGACATACTAAATCAATAGTTATGCTAAATAACCATCGCAAAACATAATCTGACATGACCTTCATGAAATAAATCAATATACTTACCGTTTACAGGGTATGTACATAGTTTTTCCTTAAAAATGATTGCTTTATTCTTATACTTTTCAGGTCACAAAGACCTCAAACGTTTATGGCTTCGTAAAGCCATATCCACCATTTCATAATTTATTTTGATAAATTATGAAACAATTTCTTGTTATTCTATCATGTCTCTGTGACTATCAGATTATCAAAACATAATAATTAATAATTTTCAAAATGAATGAATATCATTTCCTGCTGGTTTAGAAGTACAGTCAAGGATGATTTTTGCCTGAATAGACTTTGGAAAATTGGTTAAAGTCTACAAAGAAAAAGAAACTGCAGGTACTAATATGGGATTGAGCATGAGCTGTGAACATGGTTAGAGAAAGGATATAAGCAGTTACCTTGGATCCTGGGACTCGAAACCAGACATATTCAGGTAATGTGCAACAACCGAATCTGGTATTGACGGATTGTAGTTCTCAAGTTGGAGGAGAAAGTCGCTCAAAGCGTGGCCAGCGCCTGTGTCGTCGTCCATACTGACCGACGGAGAGCCCATGCGACTCATCTGCATGGCGCTGTCAACAATTATTATAACATCTAAAAAATTAATAAATAAACAAAAACTAAACTTCAGTAACACACATTTTTACTTACTCAGCACAGATAATGTAGAAATTTTTCAACAGTTCAATGTCATTGAAGAATGAGGTTGGTCAGCCTGATTACGTTTTGTTTTTGTGTTGATTTCTGATTTTTTATAGATCAAGTTACTGTGATTAATAAATAAAAGACAGGCTAAGACACGTTAACATCAAATTAAAAACTTTCAAATCAAAGGACGAAATGGTTTGAAGAAGTCAAAGTTGCTTCAAAATGTGTGAAAAGAAATGTCGGTCGGATGACAAAGAGCAATAATTAAACGCAAATTGTGCACGTCATTCAAGTGTTTCCACCCTTACACAGTTTACCCTAATTTTGTCATTATAAAAATAATAAGGGTAAGAAATCTTACCGAAAATATTTAAAAAAAAACCCTGACAAGATGCTTTCAAGATTTAGGTCAGCTAAATATCTTACTCAAGTACTATTCTACAACATTTCACATTTTAACACTGCCCCAAATTGAAAAATTGCTTAAATCTCACAACGTTATGTTATAGTTTGCAATAAATTTGCTCAATACTTATGCAAGATGATTTTTAGATAAATTATCATTTAGTAATTGTGAGTTTTTCATGAATTAACGAGCGATTTATTTTTAGAAATCAGTGGTATTTATAAAAATTATGCTGTCCACCCTGACCTCGTGGTGCTTTTTCGTGTGGTTGGCAACATCTGCCCCTTCCTTCCTTCTTTTACGCCGCTCCTCCGGGCAGAACTGCGAGAGAACGTGATCGATCGAATTTCAAAAAAGGCACACACCTACCCTCTGTGCTCCCGAGATCACGAAATTACTCTAAATCTCCTGATTTTTAATTCAGGGGTTCGTGTTTCGTGATTTATTCCATTCCGTGTGTGTAGATTCCACCTCGACCCGCGAGGTAATTACCAAGTGAGCACCCACCTAATCGAACAAAATGTCGAACCTCGCTGATCCGGTCGCGTTCGCGAAAGATTTCATCGCTGGCGGTGTCTCCGCCGCAGTCTCCAAGACCGCCGTCGCGCCCATCGAGCGCGTGAAGCTTCTGCTGCAGGTACAGCACGTCAGCAAGCAAATTGCGGCTGACCAGCGCTACAAGGGTATCGTCGATGCCTTCGTCCGCATTCCCAAGGAGCAGGGTCTCCTGTCCTTCTGGCGTGGAAACTTGGCCAACGTGATCAGGTACTTCCCCACCCAGGCGCTGAACTTCGCCTTCAAGGACAAGTACAAGCAGGTGTTCCTCGGAGGCGTAGACAAGAACACGCAGTTCTGGCGCTACTTCGCGGGTAACCTGGCGTCCGGTGGTGCCGCCGGCGCGACCTCCCTGTGCTTCGTGTACCCGCTCGACTTCGCCCGTACCCGCCTCGCCGCCGACGTCGGCAAGGCTGACGCCCGTGAATACAAGGGCCTGTTCGACTGCATCGGCAAGATCTTCAGATCCGACGGTCTCGGCGGTCTCTACAGAGGCTTCGGAGTGTCCGTGCAGGGTATCATCATCTACCGTGCGGCCTACTTCGGCTTCTACGACACCGCCCGTGGCATGCTGCCCGACCCCAAGAACACACCGCTCGTCATCAGCTGGGCCATCGCGCAGACTGTCACCACCGTCGCGGGTATCATCTCGTATCCCTTCGACACGGTCCGTAGGCGCATGATGATGCAGTCTGGCCGTGCCAAGGCCGACATCCTCTACAAGAGCACCATCCACTGCTGGGCCACCATCGCCAAGACCGAGGGAGGTGGCGCCTTCTTCAAGGGAGCCTTCTCCAACGTCCTCAGAGGAACCGGAGGCGCCTTCGTGCTTGTGTTATACGATGAGATCAAGAAGCTTCTCTAAATCTAATGTAAGAATTGTTACCATAATTACAATTAATTGTGATTCCGAATCACCTCTGATAGCCACTCCCTTAAATCATGTATTATTAGACGCGGAATTAACCTAGTAACTTATTTTAGTAAAATAAAAGCGTTATACACAAATTCCAACATTTATTTTGTTTTATTAAATTAATTGGTATTACATAATGCTTGGCTGCACGTCGCTGAAAAAGTTACATAAGAACATTCATGTAGATGTTTGTTGAAGTTTCTTCTAAATATATTTTGCCTGTGACCGTCACTCATTCAGCCTGTATGTGTTATGTAATAAACTCATTTTGTTCAATGTTTGAAGCCAAGGTTAAAGTGTACCTCTAGTAATGATACTGTCTAACTAAATTAATGTAAACTGTTGGAATAGACTTCATTTAGTGAATAATCTATTGTGAGAATATTAGATTTTCACTCTTGTTATGTGGTTATTCAATCAATACTTAACCTATGTGGCATTGGGAGTGAGACCATGTACTGTAAAGAAGTGATCTACGCAGAATGCTGTAAAAAATCATGTTTAAAAGCTGTGGAATCCAAAATCATGTGATTGAGAGCTGTTATGTAACAAAGCAGTTTGTATGTGCTATGAGTGTGCATGGTGACCTAGTAGGAATTTAATTTTAGTTCACTTTTAAAAAGTGCTATGCAATGTAGTTCAATCCACATGTGTAACATCATTATGTAACATTGTGTTACCGAGAGCAGGTCCACGGAAACATCGGACCTGCCAAACATCTTGCTCCGTGTGAGTTTTTTGGTGTGAAAAACTCACACCTGAGTTATTATTCTAGAAAATAAATGTTAAACAAATACTCCTTGCCTTTTATTGCTAAATAACCTACTGGCCATTTACAAATCTTTGAAACACCAACCTAAACAAAGATTAAGAATAGAACACCAACCTGCAATCACACTTCTTTACTTCATTCAAAACAGATTCTTAGTACATTTTCCTGAATGGAAAGTCTCCTCCCATAAATAGAGGTATTGAAGCCACCCAAAAAATACCAACATCAGCTGAATTAGATTTCTTTTCCTAATTGAAAAGGGGAAACAATATTCATAAAACTAAATTGTTGATGAATTAGAGGCTAATGAGTTTAGGACGAAAGCTGCCTGTTATTTCCTGTGGAAATAGAGCTCTCAAATTGTAAATCAATATGTCAGGCAGGTTCTATATTTTCTGGGTGTAGGTCATTCAATTCATTCACGATAACATTATATAGCCCCCGCTACTAAGCCAAGTATACACAGTACACACATTTGATGATGACGTAGCCTCACCACGTCAAATAAATGACGTCACGTCATTTTACAGCTGTTACGTAAAGCGCCGATCACGAGCTAAAGTAGTGAGTGACTGATGCTAGAGATAAACATCCATTGAAGTAGTACGTTCAAATTGCTATGATTGACCACCGTAGCACGTGAATGGAGCACTGGACATCTAGACAACGCTACCGTACGAGATGTAAGTATCTAGTGAAATGTGAATCAAGAAATAGAACATTCCAAGCAAGGCGCCGCTTCGACATTTCGTTAGTTGGATTACGTAATTTTCTATTAAAATTCCAAGAACTAAGTTCAAGGATACAGCCATAACGTCTGTTATAATTTTGGCTTTTTAAGGCAATGATAGGCTGAATGATAGTTCCATTGCGCTTTTATAATTTATTAATCATTTTTTAAACTATTAGTGTTGCTAGTTAATAAAATTAATTGAGATTTATTAACCGAAAATGGCTAACAATAGGTGTGTCGACCTGGCTGGCATACCTATTTGTCATCTGGAAATGTTTTGAGGTTAGGTTTAGGTAAGTATTGATTTTGATGAAACAAACAAGCCATCCAGATCACGAAGCTTCTTATCGTGTGCTAACATAAAACGCTAAATAAAACTCATTTGGCGTTCAATCATATTTTAACTGTCGTAGGTAGTAGGTACCTATTGTTAGAGAGAGAATGAATTAAACATAGAAAGTAGGTAAGTACCTATGTACCTACTTGTTTCTTGTTCTAAATTTTATATAAACAGCTGAAGGGAAAGATTTTAAGAGATACCAACACTTCACTTCAATAAATCAATACCTTGAGCTAAATGACAGTTAGTGTAAAATCCAAACTAAAATCGACCTAATCTGCGACAGGGTCAAGTTCAAAATCCAATGGCTAGTTACATTCAACCGGTAGAAATGGGAGCGTTATAGCTTAATTGCAGACCGGCAGTGTCGTGTCGTGTGTAGACTATTTACTGATTCATCGCATAAATTAAATTCAACGCGTGTAATGAGTAACAAGTGTTTTTGATTATGAATGTTCTAATCTACGATGATGGGCCATGTTGGGCATGTTGGTTGGCTCCATTTTGCCATCAACCATCCATCTTAAAGTTTGGCAAACTGGCGCCAACGCCGTATTTAGTATTTTGGGGAACAATCTAGAGTGCATTGTGCATCTCAGTCAATTATTTACCTGAGTGACCCATTTTATTTAGTACATATTTTACCGCACGACTCTATACAATAGCACCGTGCGGTAAACTATGTACCTACTTAGGTGAGAGTACCTATTTTACCGCACATTCCATTGTGTGGTGCGTAAATTTTAACTTTCGAACAATGTTTATAGGCTTCGTAAATGCATTTTTTGAGCAAATGTGTTGAATTTTTTTTTGTTTTTTTTTTTTTATATAGATGGGGGTTGATTAACTAATACAAAATCTATTGTATACTTAATAATAAACCATTCAAAGCCACCCTTCGTTTGATTGAAAGCAAAACAGATGTGGGCCCAGTTAACCATTATCAAATTTTTAAAAGGGGTAACTGGGCCCTGGTCCCAGTACCATAGTGGGCCGAGTGACCCCTAACCCAGCATAGGTGTACCTAACACATAGAAGTAATAATATTTTAAAACATTGCCAAAGAAAGACAATTTTTGCTATATGTGACTTGGCAGGCACTGATCGGTCCAAGTAGGTATTGATTAAGTATTTCTTTCTAGGTCAAATCATAACTATCGATAGCCGTTAGTGACTATTATACCCAAGATTATATGTACCTATAGAAAGGCTTATTATAGATTTATTAGGTAAGTACCTCCTACCTACGGACTTTTGTAAAAAGTTGTTGCTAGGCTGGCCTGCAATATAAAAATATCCTGTCTGTGTGTCCGAATATCATTAAACGTGTATTGAAGTTCAAGGCCAACTTCATGTAGGTAATTAATCGTAAGTTTATTTATTATAATGTTACACCAATATATACTTTTACACAATGAATGGTCCAGGGAATATTGATAATATAGTTCGCCACATTCGTCACGCCCGCGCCCGCCCGGCTAACGGATTGGAGTCTTGGAGATCGAACTCATTAGGTACGGGCAAAAACTATGTCAATAGATTTTTCTTGACGTAAGTCATTCATGTCATTATATGCCACGAAAATCACCATAATGAGCGGTTACGCACTGCATCCGATCCGTGAAAATACGTTCCGAAGTAGTCATAGAACTATTTGTATGGTAGTTTACGCACTAGATCCGACTTCCGTCATCCGTGAGTCTCCAATTCGGAAGAAATATTGACGAAGTAGCCGTAGTACTGCCGGTCGATTCTGTAGACATCTCACGGTGTTCACCTAGGCGGAGTGAACGACAACAGCGCTGTCATTCCATCTTATTTGTATGGTTTGACAACTCACCCGTCGTGCGCCCCGCGCGGGTGTTCACATAGACATGTTTACAGAATCGCACTGCTGTTTGTATGAACGCTTTGGCTGAGGAGCTTGTGGCAAAATTATAACAGCCGCACGGACCGATCTTCAAGGTTAAGCAACGCTTGCCGAGGTTGGTCTGTGGATGGGTGACCATCTTAACATACCGAAACTCCTCCGTGCCTCGGAAAGCACGTTAAGCCGTTGGTCCCGGCTGTTATTTGGAGATCTATGGCAGTCGTTACGGATTGTCAGAAGCCAGAAAATCTGACACTAGTCTTGCCAAGAAGTACCGTGTTACCCAGTTAATGGGTTGTGAAGGTCTGGTAGGCAGCCGCTCCACGTAAAATACTGGTATTCCGCTGAATCCGGTTTGACTGGGAGCCGACCCCAATATACCTAGTTGGGAAAAGGCTAGGCAGATGATGTTTGTATGAACGCTTTCGCATTAGGACCTCGGATTCAAATCGGACATTATATATCTGTCTGTCTTCGTACATAGGTACAATCGATCAATCGTCGATCGATTGGTGTGGTAGCTTTGGCATCGACGGATACCACAAACAACATCGACCGCATCGATCCCATCGATCGACGTTGATCGATTGTGTGGCTGATAGAAGAAAAAAGTAAGTAAAAACTATCGATTGACTTCGACTAATTCATTCTACTATCGATCGATGGCATCGATCGACTATCAATCGATTGGTGTAGTAGAAACTATCTATCGACGACGTCGACTTGTAGCGCGGTATCAGTTTTCCGTATTTTCACGAATTTGGATCGGATGCAGTGCGTCACCGCTCTGCTTCGACGGAAACAACGGAAACATACTGGAAATATCAAAATTGTTGTCAGTTTTTCTCTGACTGATGTGCGATTTGACTATACCTACACGTATTTTTTTTCTATTGGTCCTTATTTATGGTGGCTGACTGAGGTCACAGAGGGCGTTAACCTTTGATTTAACGATTAACCTTGCACAAGCAGGGCTGTCTTTTATTACATAAAAAGACCGCCCTGCTTGTGCATTATCCTAATGTGCTTAAGACCCCGTATTATGGGGTCTTGAGCACATTAGGATAATGGGCCCTGAAGACTTTGGCAGAGGACTTTTATTTTTCTAAAAAAAAGACACTTATTCAAAGTCGTAAGTATGTCTGTAAGATCATCACATTCATTGTCAATCTTTCTTGAAGCATTCTACTTCCTGATTCATTTTTAATTCTTTTAAATTAAAGCGTTTGAATCGGCGGGTTCGTATGCTGTTGTGCAGTGCTACTGAAACAGTTGTCATATATGTATTGTTTGTGCAGTCACCGAGTTGCATTTTTGCCTTACGTAGGTACCTACCAGCCCTGTCAATTTCTGCACAGTCTGATTCAATCTAAGTTAGCTAAGGTAAACTAACGGTTATTAAAGATGGGGGTGGATCTAAATATTCAGTTGCACATAATAATCTAAAGGGTAAAAATCTTCCTATTACTGTATCGAAAAAGTAAACTAATACTTTCAGTTGATTTTCTTAAAATTAAATGTATTTATTAGTTTTCGGTAGCTTCGGTAGCTCATCCTGGTAGAAACTAGGGGACCCCATCGATCGCGGGGCCCTGGGCAGTTGCTCAGAGTGCCTAGTGGATAAGCGGGGCCTGTGCACTAGCATTATTCTTATTCAACTAGGTATGTTTTCTATGGCTTACTACCGAGTTAAGTTTTTATAAAATATAGTCTGCATAGAAAGAAACGCAGCAATTCGTGATAAAACGAGTAAAATAAACGATTACCAACAATGCACACTGCGATCGCCAACCCGCCTGCCAAGCGTGGCGATTATGGCAAACCCCCAAATTTTTTTTGGAAGAGGCTTAAGGCGCCTTCAAATTAGCCGAAAAGAGCCGCGCGGGTGCAGAGCTGCCGCCGTGCAGGTTCGAGCATCATAGTGTTGTACATTTAGTTTTACGATGGACTCTGAAGACGAAACTTTTATTTTTTCAGCCCAGATGCAGAAGGAGAATTGCCATGGCAAACAACGGAAATATAAATTAAGTAGTCGTATTAACAGTATACGTACTTGTAATGCTTAATTTTTTCACTTGGAGTCTTGTTTGTGAAGTTCTCAATTAATATATTGCATATTTCTTCCCAAGCCTTTTTCTTTTCGATTTTATTACTGTACTTGTCTGAATTCGAATCCCATATTGCTGGACCACTCTCAACCTCATCGATAAATTCTTCAACCTGATTTTCGTTCATGTTTAGACCTGAATAAAAACTACGTGCGCATCGTCACTCTCGATCGATGACGTGATGCGCGGCTGCAGCGCGGGTGTAGCGCTGCAATCGCGCGTATTTTATTTAAATGGATTAACAAAGCAGCGCGGCGGCAGCGCTGCAGCCGCGCTGCCAACGCGCGTCACTTTGCCGCAAATTTGTAGGCGCCCTTACAGTTCGCGTCAAATAACTGTGCCCCTCTGAAGTTGCCTACGACTGCGCAGTACCTAGTCAAAATTACGAACAAACTGCAACTGCGCATGCGCAAGAGACATGGGGGCGGGGATTATGGTGGCGCGATTTTATGTCTCAGTCGCTCGTTTACGTTCAATGCATGGTTGCGTCCCGCTTGCTCCCGTCTACGTGACTGCACCTGCACGATCTTTGCAAATGGCTAACTTGAGAGGAGCAAAGTTATTTGACGCGAACTGTATGTCCAGCAGTGGACGTCTTGCGGCTGATATGATGAAACGACGCTAAGCTACGTTACACTACGACTTCGCCCAAATTGTTTTGCAGTTCACAGCGGCGCTAGTTGTAATACAAAATTGTCAAATTCAGTAGGTATATAAAAGTTAGTTCATAATTTATTCGTAGGTCTCTTGACATTACCGAATTGACAAAATTATTCTGCGGAATCCAGTAACGGTTAGAACACTCTTGTTTTGAATTGACCACGCGACAAGGCTTGCAGAATACTTAGTTCGGTTACCACTTGACTCATCAGCATTGAACTTTGATTGCGACCTTATTTCCATGCAGCAAGGGCGATTTCTGTAGAGCAGGTTTACTACACTGCTTACTCCCGCGATCCGGCTCCAACCGACTGTATCAGGGTGTCCATTTTCTTTATTCAACGTCAACGTAATTTGGTAATTCCAGTCAAGGAGTATGAACGAATATCAAACTTATTGCTATAGGGCTTAGGCGGATAATTCGATGGATGTTTTGAGGTGTAGGTACCTGCTATTACAAAGGCTGAGATTAGGAGTAGGACCAGAGTCCGGTGGTATAACAACGATGATGTGGCTGTTTGGAGTACCTACCTGAGGCCATAATGATTTAGGTAGGTATGCAGTTTAGTATCAGCTATTTATTCATATTGAAGTCAGACTATATGCCTAGGCAGAAACTTCCTAGTCCATCGTAACCTATGAAATTATTTTGTCCCAGATGAGACTCTCCGGGTAGAGGGTCACCGTCACAAGACCACACTAAAACCTCACGTACACCGACCTCGCCGCCGAGGTCCGTCGCGACGACCCACTCAAAACCCTCCCCGACTTTTGCAAACGAGCCAGCCCGCGCCGCTGAGCCTTTAGCTTTAATAACCCCTAATTAATGAAACGACCCAGCCTGATTGTCGCCGCTAAGCCGAGGTCGTATTCCACAGGGAATGCCATTAGTGAGCGGTCAGTAGTTTTTAGCTTGTAGCTAGTTTTGTTGCCTTGGCTGGGGGCCTTAAATTCATTTGAGGCCACCACAGGTTAGTCCGGTTAAGCAGTTGATAT
The DNA here is from genome assembly GCA_947386135.1 of Melanchra persicariae. NCBI lineage: Eukaryota > Metazoa > Arthropoda > Insecta > Lepidoptera > Noctuidae > Melanchra > Melanchra persicariae. The sequence goes on along the minus strand of OX376673.1, from coordinate 3,967,490 downwards.
CCCAAGTGTGTTAACTTGATAGTGGTCATACCTAAAAAAAAAAAAAAAGCTAAAGCCTCAGGTGGATCTCCTGTTTAAGTAGGTTGGTACTTACCTTTTCCAACTCCAGATACCTAACCCAGGAAATAATTTTGGGTTTTTGCCAGTTTTTTCGATATAAAATCTAGCTGAACTTTAAAATATCAGCGGCCCTACCATGTCGTGTTAAAGCGTGGGTAGTTCGAGCGAGAAGAAGGGATGGAGCTATACACCCTATATAGCTCCATCCCTCCTTCTCGCTCGAACTACTCACGCTTTAACACTTCATGGTAGAGCCGCAGTTCTTATTCATGTCCACTCCCAAGTCTTGATTGGTTTTACGTTTCCCAATTCACTAGATACTGCGGTGTATTTCGGGCTTCGGGTTTTCGTGATGTCACGTATTATGGCGCAGCTGTTGAAGGGAGCTGTCCCTTGTTGCCTAAAAAAACCGGCCAAGTGCGAGTCGGACTCACGCACGAAGGGTTCCGTACCATTATCTATAAAAAAACGGCAAAAAAATCACGTTTGTTGTATGGGAGCCACACTTTAATATTCATTTTAATTATTTATTCTGTAGAATTATTTATTCTGTTTTTAGTATTTTTGTTGTTATAGCGGCAACAGAAATACATCCATCTGTGAAAATTTCAACTGTCTAGCTATCACCTATCACAGTTCATGAGATAGGTACAGCATGGTGACAGACAGACAGACAGACAGATGGACAACGGAGTCTTAGTAATAGGGTCCCGTTTTTACCCTTTAGGTACGGAACCCTAAAAAAGCAAGCCCCCCCCCAGCTGCCGAGCTGGGGCGCTTGTTTTTTTTTAGGCAGAGTGATCGACCCTTTTTTTTGTAATGTCTTCTGACATTTAGAAAAAAAGGTTCGATCTCTGCGACTCTATTGAAATGTTGTAGCTCAAGTTGAACGCTTAAAATAATCTGGATGCGAGAACCACCAGACAGGGCGATCGATATTACAACGCTTGGGGTTGGCCTATGTCCAGCAAGAATAAGAAAAAGAAAACAATAGAAAACATTTATTCGACACAGACACAACTTTGATATCAGCAACAAACACAATGACATAGTAAAAAAGAGAAGAATAATAATTACAGGACAACGACGATACGGTAAAAGCAAGAGCAGCCAGTGGAGGTATTTCGGTTAAAATGAAGATGACCGTTAAATTATAAAATAACGAGTAGCGTCGTGGTTGAAGCAACTGGAACGAGGTATTTCCCGGAAAACCTATGACTCAACATTCAATGATGATAAGTTTCAGAATAAATAAGCTCTTTCATTATTTGTAGGCCTGAAAAGAGGAAGTCCCGTACCGTTTATCTTGAGAACAAAATGGCCCAAGGTCCGTGTTTAGCATTGTTTTGTTGTCATGTTGGTACTACTCAGTAGTCAGTATGTTCTAAAATTAAAGAAGTCTTGGCGCCAAACGAAGTTGCGGCATAGACTTCCTCATGCTTTTTTATCGCGACACGCACGTGCAATGTCAGTGCTGCCGATGATCGAAAAGGTGAAAGACAACATTTTATTTTTGAAATAAGCAGCAACCATAGGGAAAGTGTTCTTTAATCCGTTTGTTATTCTTGGTTTAATTTTACCTGTTAAGCTTCAAAGGTTTTACAAAAGATGATAATTTAGCGGACAAACATTAATTTATTCTTGAGGCCGTTCGCTTATTTTCCTCGTATTTTGCGTTGTTATGTACTTACTTGATAAATAAGTGGGTAGGTAGGACAACATCTGAACCATTAAGGAAAATGTAACTTATGTTAGAAATCTTACAATACCTGAACACCGTCGCGTCGGACGATGACCCCGATTCATCATCATCTTTCTGCCCTTTAGTGCTATTCTCTAAAAATACAATTTCGTGGCTGTACAATGACGAGCTCGTCGACGAGACAGCCTTGAGATCGCTCGAGCGTGTAGCGCTGATTCAAATGAATGTCCCATGTTACCTACCTGAGGTCGGCGCAACACGTTTCCTTATTTCATTCCGTCTTGTCAGACGCCATCACTGACTAAGTTTTTTTAGTCAGGGATCCTTCCCGTACCTACCCGAAGGGTAGGGGACACGTAACCAAACAACGGTACACTTTTGTTAGGCCTTTGCTTTACCCAGGGGCGTATTTTGAAATTTGTCGCCCCGGGCCAATAAGTTTCACCGCCCCAGAAGTCAAGGAAAATCACGTTTTATATAAAAAAATACAAAATTAAAAAAAAAAAAAATAACATTGTTTGTGGTGTATAAAGGATGATGGGAGTTTGGTACCCATGTCCAATCAAAATTAATTTACCATCGTTGTATAGCTCTTTTCAAGAGTACTAAAAACTACTATGGCAAAAACCCGAGAAAATTGCCGCCCCTGGCGGATATTGAAATTGAGGTTGAAAGGGATATTGGAAAATTGAGATTGACAAGAAAAAATAAAAAAAGGTGAGAAGTAAAAGTTGGTGGAATGGCGCCAAAACCAATACAAAATGCAATCGACCAGAGGCCGCCCCTGGCGGATTGGAGCCCCGGGCCATGGCCCGGATGGCCCTAGGGTAAATACGCCTCTGGCTTTACCTGATGAACCGTTACAATTAGGTACTTACGTACAGTTGAAATGCTTACATTGTGTGTTTCTATTGCTGTTTAACAACAAATAATACAAATTAAAGGTGGCCCTCATAAAAGAACCGTGAGTTTTTCGATTTATGGTATCGTCTCGCACTAGGTCGGTGTTTTCTGCATTTACATACTATTGACAAAAAAGCATTTGACAAAATTGCCACATATTTGTTATAAGTACTGTTAATGGCATAATATGCATGAACAATCTTGACAGTTGTCAAATTATCGCTTGTCACCAGTCGCCTGTACCTACGTATTCTTTATTGCAACAGCTTTAGGTATCATATCAAGTAATAAATGTACATAACTAACTTAACTAGGTATTTATATCTACTAAACCTAACTATATACAAATTAGACTAAAAATTGCGAAATTATGTACAAAAAGTGTAAAAAACAAATTGATCATTGGGCATCAAAAAACTCATCCACATCGCTGTCAATGACAAAAGTGCCCAGAACATTGGCAGCATTGCCACGTTGAATGGCAATGCTGATTCTTTGGCCAAAGAAAAGCCCAGCCCTCTGGTCACGTGAACACTCGACAAGTCGTTTGCTGATGTCTCGAAACACTCGGTGAGTACTCGGATACTATTTAAATGTCTTCGAATGATGTGAAAGTCTGGATAAAATATCTTAGCGAAATTCAAAACGGCATTGAAACCTATCGAATAAAAATAAAAGAAAATGTCTAAATAAGGAGAATAGTGTTTTCTTTATCATAACTATTATTTCCGTTCTATGTACCGACGCCTGTAAAAGTGCGTCGCTGCGCTGCGCTGCCAAGAATCCTGTCTTTATCGCTTCAGTACATCGCCGACATGACCACTTATAAATTTTTACTATCCTACGGAACTACGGAAGCCCGTCCATTAACTATTTAAATATTACCTAAGTTATTTTTAAATCTCCATGCATTGTGCTAAGTCATGTGCCTAGCTAGCTAAGATTAAATACCCAAGTTAAAAAACCTTAGGAAGGCCGAGCTTGGGCTCAAGCTTCTCATCCCATTCGTATGGGAGGCCTCTGCATCCGCAAAATTCAAAGACTATTAAACCACTATACTCTATACTATACTACAGATTGATTAATAGATTGCATGTAGCGGAGATGAGAATGTTGAGATGGATGTGTGGAGTAACAAGAATGGATAAAGTGAGAAATGAGTAAATTAGAGGTAGTTTAAAAGTGGCGCCAGTGACGGAAAAATTGAAAGGTAACCGCTTGTCTTCCCGTTGTATTGTCATGTGAAGAGGAGGGATGAAACGAATGTAAATAAAAGGGTTATGAATATAAGTAAATGTGGATGGATGGAGAGGAAGAGGGAGGCCAAAGAAAATATGGATGGATTGTGTGAGGAGCGATATGAAAGAAAAGGGAGTTAGTGATAGTGTGACGGCTGATAGGACAGAATGGAAGAAAAAAACGTGTTGCGCCGACCCCAAGTAACATGGGATAAGGGCAGGAAGATGATGACTCTATACTATACTATGGCAAAATTACTAGTAACAGTTTACCGGCTTTCATATCCGCCTCGTTTCATATGGCTCTGAGAATGTGTATGTAACTTGTATGTAGGTATGTAGTTATATATTAGTCCGTCTATTACGGGAATCGTGTTTCGACTTTTTCCGAGTATACATTGCCCACTAAAGTTTATAAACTATGAAAACACTCATTACTCTGATGAAACGATACTTGTACGATTTAACGACTAACTTAAAAAAAATCTCCCATGCCCGGATTACGTCACGGTCATTTCTTTTTTGTGCGATAAAACTACAAATTACTGTGACCTTACTTTATGTAAAATTTCATTATTCTCGGTCAACAGGAAGCACCGACTTTTTTTGATTTATTTATAATAAGCACACCAACAGCACTGTCACTTACAATTCTATTAAAATAATTTACATTTAAAATATAATTTACTTGCGAATATCAAAATATGTCGCAAAATGATGCAAATAGACTCTCTCTTGTTATTGCGTTGACTTAGGAGCTTGATATATTTAGAGCTCCAAGGTGCCATCGACCTACGTATTTGTTATTCATTTCATCATGATACCTCTACGAGTTCCTGAGAAAAAGGGTCGTGACTCGTGACAGACCGACAAACAGACATTGAAGTGATCCTATAAGCCTTATAGGATCACTTCAATGTCCGTCTGTGACCCAAAAAATGGAACCCTAATACCCTTATATTAGGGTTCCATTTTTTGGGTCATTTCCATTTTTTCCCTGTTGAGGTACGGAACCCTAAAAACTAATAGTCGGCCTTATAGAAATAGCATAGCAATGTAACTCGTTTCCAAATAAGAAAAATACCCTTAATTTCCTTTTTGAAGATGGCATTAAAATTAAAACTCTTTGGGGAATCTCGTTTCTTTCATAAAATAAATGCAATGAAACGCCCGCCCCTTGGCATCGTCTCTCTATCCAGACTGTGCAGACTGTGTTCCCGATATCGACATCCTTCACTTACGTAACCGAAACGTGTTACGTAACGTTACTGACTTACTGCGGCAGTACGAACTTTGCCCTTTAGGTCGTTGTACTCGAAATAAAGTATTTTTTATGTTCCTACATTATTATACTTACTCGCTCTGTCTTAACAGTAAAGTTTGCCAAAAACAGTTGAATGTGCTGTTACGCTTTCATTGTTCTATCAAACGTTTTTGTTGCGTAAAAATCTTTAAACTTTTGCTTGCTAAAAACCTACAAAATACCGACCCCAAGATGACTGAGAAAAGGCTAGGCAAATGCTGCCTGTTGACTGGCAAATCAACACCATCAACTGGTAACCTTTTTTTATGGAAGAAAAATCATCAAATGACTTCTTCCGCTCTGGGTGGAGCGGAAGGGAGTATCAGACTCTTGCTGACTAAAATCCATCCTCCTCAAGCCTTTTGCTTTCCAGGGCCGGCTGCGGTGACTCTCGAACAAATTCCGCAACCCTGGTAGGTTGGCCTTATCGGGCCCCGTCTACTTTGCTGACATCTCTTTGAGGCGCACGTGGAACACAACGCGCTATCAACCCCTGGTTGTGATCGGACAGCGAGCCACCCAACGCTCGCCGTCCGCATGTCCGCGCCTACTGTGGCCGGGAATCGTCCTGCGACTCCTGACGCCCGGGGCTTCTTCTTCTGTTGCGGCCGCTGAGGCGTGAGGTTAGCCTCCGCCTCACGCGGCCCGCCTCCTCCTTCACTAGCCATTATTGCTTCGCAGCAGGAGGTGACGACATCCCATGCCTCCTCGCTCCGGACCACGGAGTGAACCAAATCCGCGGTAGCGAGAGGTCCCTGCCGGCGATCGCCTCGATGAGGACACGGCGGTGGTCCGCTCAAGCAGGGCAGACCTCCACCGTATATGCTCCACCGTGCCCTCCGGGCAGGTTTACATACTGCTGAATGCTGATGAAAGCTGCCGGAATCCATAAAATGGGAAAAGTAAAGGATCGGTCGATCGCTTCGGGCGACGCTTCGGGAGGCCTTGTCCAATCGTACACGTCCTTTAGCAGAAACTGTCGTTGACCCAACATTTCAACCTGGAATACTGCTGCCCTTATGAGTCTTGTTTTTGGTCGTTCTTGTATCTATTTTCCTCCAAGAATCTCTTGGTAACTTCTAAATTCGACTCTAAAAATATGCAGAACTAGAAATACGCTGCTTCACGCGGTTAGGTAATTGCGTCGACGGCGGCAGGCGCCGGTACCTTGCCGGCTTATCTGTAACATTGAGCTTCGGAATTTGTACAAAGATTTGATAATTAACTAGACAGCTGTGATAAAGTGGAACGTGACTGTAAATGGGTGCAACTTATACTCCGTGTACTTATGTAAGAATGTGTAATGCGGATCTTTCCCACTTTAATACAGGATGTTACAAAAGTACGTGGTGATATTTAAGGTTGTTTTTTGTTGGGTAGCTGATTTAAATTAATTAAATTATTATTTAATTAATTTAAATCAGCTAAAGTCATATTTTTTAAGTTTTGATATTTCAAAACTTAAAAAATATGACTTTTTTCAAAAATAAACTACCACAGAAATTGAATAAAACTTACGACACCCGCGGGAAGCGATGGGATGGTGCTATTCTTTTACGTCCGACACCGGGAACACATGGGTATAATTATGATCTGGATTATGCTACAGACCTAGTACTTTTACCCTGGTAGTTCCTACGTCCCAATAATTTATTTTTGACTATCACGAGGGCGAAAACACTTAAGTATCAAGTTTTCATCTTTATAATAGCGGATGTAATAGACTCTAGGTTGCATCAGTGTCAATCAAATTCCACTTCGCCGCCTTCCGCATTCAGTCTACAGGCATACCTACTGTCAGCTCCATTTCAAAGTCAACAATCCATTTTTACTACGATTAAATACCAATAAGTGCAGGTCTCCACCAGTCTGGCGGTCTGCTAGGCCAATTGCCATTGTTCCGTCGATTGACTTGACCAGCCCTTCATCACTTTGGCCTTACACAAGCGGTATACTCTATATACTATATATTCTCCGAACCGGTGTCTATGTCCTGCGTAGTCTATGTACTCTCTGGCTGTCAAATGTTTGACACTTCTGACAGTCAGACACGGAACTGTGTCTAAAGTGCAGATACCTCTCGATAATCCTAGCTCGTATGATGGATAGCCCAGATTTATATTGAGTCTTTATCTTCCTTTATCTTGTTCATCGAAGAGTCGGAGATAAACGAGGACATCTCGTCGCCGCTGACACTGACTGCTAGTTATTTATATCGTTAGGGCCGAAGTAAAACGTAAGCACAGCTGATTGGACTGTCTGCATTGGGTTTAGAATAGATACGCGCTCGTGCAACTGTTCAGAGTTCTTTTTAGGATTCCATACCAAAATGGTATAAAGGAACCCTTATGGTGCGACCAAGGAACTTCTACTACAACCTGGAATGAGCATTGTCAATTTGACACCAATATAAAAATAAACCTTATGTTTATGAAGTTAAGTTCTATTACAGACAATCACTTGGTCAAAGAGAAATCCGGTCCGAGCGCTTGGAGAGCCCTGTGTCCCTTTCTAAAGTGTTGCCAGGAGGATTATTCCCGAATTTAGTAGGAATGGTAGGAAAAAATAATATTGTCGTGTCTTATTAAAAATACATTAACTTTCGTTCTGATATATTTCTAATATTTAGATTTTAAACTAACTAATATGTACCTACTAGGTATTATTTCTGTGGTTGTTATTTTTATGAAGAGTCACGCACAAAAAATATTAACCCATGCAGCCACATTAACAATATTGTCCACTTGGGCCACTTGCATTCGAAAACTTACATAGAGTCGTTGACCAAAGCAGATAAAATCAGTTAAAACTTCTTCAACCCACAGAGGTTGCATAGCGATTTACTGCGCATATAAAACAGCAACGTGTCTGCATGTACCAACCTACTACGTTTAGTGTGTATTATCTGTGATGTAGTTCCCTCGTTGGCTGACAGGCCACGACCCTGATATCGGATCGATTCACCTCGCCGACCTAATATTCTACAATACTATTACGTTCTATCTTAGATCTCTGACGATGCCATTTTGGTAATAAGAAAATTCACAGGGCAGTAGTCTATAGACGAATCGACGCATTGTCCCCTGGTATAATGGGACTTTCTAATTCAAGTCACAATTATGATCTCGACGTCAATCAAATCAATGTCTGTCTGTCTTGTCAAAATGTAGGCGAGAAAATGAACAAGTTTATACCTATAATAATAGGTCGTCTAAATTAGCTACATGCCTCCCCCCCCCCCCCGCCTCAGTAATTTTGTAAGTCTTGCAATTCAACTATTATTTAGAGTATAATGTACATTCCTTAAAAATACGGGTAGATATTGCCCGGAATTGGAATAATTTCATAATTTTACAAAGAAATTCCAAAGTGCAATGATCCTACATTCCCACTTAATACAAAATATCTGCAATAACTAGTGCCAGAGTGCCAATTCTTCTATTTTTTTCAAACACCGTTCACATTTGCATTACGTCAGTCGCCTCGCAATTAGTCAATATTATAATGTATCGAAACTGTCCATAATCCTGGAACCATCAATTTTTTAAAGACTACGCTTTTCGTGGCTTACACTAGCTGATATTTTAGTTTTCAGCAGACATTTTTTTCGACGCCGTAATGAGGCGAAAACCGCAGACATTTACGTAACATTTCATGACCAAATATGCTCGCATACACGGCGCCAAGGTCGACTGATAAAATATAACTGAAGACTGATAAAAATTAACCGTAATCATGTAATAAGTTGAGTGAGATATGACCTAGATAGCGTTCCGCATTGCGCCAGAAGTATTTGGCAGACGATACTATAATAGGAACCATTGTTTCTTACATAACCTCTTAACGCAAGGCACGGACATGACATTTTTAAATTGAACATGGCGTCGGAAATGCGAGGTCGTTAGCATGTGCGTCATGGCGTTTGAAATTTGAAGTTAGAATTTCTCGAATTTCTTTTGGAACACGAAGGCAAGTGGGAGAACTATTTTCTTATTCTTTTGATACCAATATTAAGATTAGCGTTAATTTCATTTATGTAGTCTAGCGATACTTTAGGTAAGTTATCGTTGCTAGGTGCAACCTGTACATATGGTCAGACACAGGGCATCAGTTAACCATAATAATACAATTCATCAACATCACCATAATTTCAGCCGAAAGACGTCCACTGCAGAACAAAGGCCTCCCAAAGTGTCGCCACATCGAACAGTCCTGTGCCTCGCAACCAGCGGATTACCGCGGCCTTCAGCAGGTCATCGGTCTACCTTGGGAGGTCTTCCACCGCTGCGTCAACCGGTACACGGTCGGCACTCCAGAACTTTTCGACCCCATCAACTATCTGTTCTGCGAGCAATGTGCCCTGCCCACTGACACAGATCGAGCATTTGTCGGACAATGTCGGTAACCTTGGATCTCCTGCGGATACCTACATTTCTGAATCGATCACGCAAGGGAACTCCGAGCGTAGTCCTTTTCGTTGCCATAAAGGTGCCTTCTGATTGTGAGCGACCACATGTCATCACTGGCAACACAATACCTAGTAGAATTATTATCTAACCCAGTAACTGGGGAACACCCATTCTTAATAAAGATAGCGGTCACACGATGTCATTAGCACTTAGCAACTACGTCAGAGTTTCTGGAAAATTGTTAACGCAACGTAACACGGTCGCCAAGGCCGGCTCGTGAAAGTCAACATAATAAGCATCACCTTAGCATAGAAGGGTGTCATTATCAGCACTATTATCTGAGCTACAATTTCACCGCTGAATAACCGCATCCTCATCCGAAGTCTGTCAAAAGTTCCCAGGAAGCTTCTGTGCTTCTGGACCGAGCTAGGCTGTCTACTTCTGTTATCCAATATCTCCACGATTAACGGACCGAATGGGAGTCTTGAGTGCGGATAACGGAGTCCCTACTCTACTCTATAGGCCCTTGAAATTAAAGGGTGTGTTGTTCAGTGGCGGACTAATAGGGCGGTTCGGCAGGGGCGACCCGCCCCGGGCCTCTGATACTGGGGGCCTCCAAACGCCTCCGTGTTCCCTTGATCAAAATTAAACAAGGCTGTAAAATATGCATTGTACCTAGTTGTACCTATCTAAGAGGTGGTTTGGAGTTGCGAGGTCCCATACAAATGTCATCTCATACTTACAAAATATGAATAAATAAATACGTCCGGAATCGGTAATTTACAATTTTTAAAATAATAGAAAATTACTACTAGGTAGTACTGCTTATCTTTCTAATGTCTGTGCAGTTTTAGTTCCAGATTATTATGTACCTACTGCACTACACAATTTTATGTCTCACACGCAAATCTTTTCAACACGACATTTCATAATATGTGCAGCATTGAATAAGGAGAAAACGATTCTACGTATTATGTTTCTATAAATAGATACGTCGTTTTTCCCGCAAGGTGACAGCAACCAAGGCGAACGTTAATCGTAAATGATAAAGAAAACTGTAGTAGGTAGGTACGACTATGTAAGTACATAATTGTTTGTATGGTTGGCGAGGAGCTGTAGCAATGTACCTACAGAGAATGCTGCTGCCCATTCTCTGGTGAGTCCCTTAGTCGCCTCTTACGACACCCACGGGAAGTGATGGGATGGCTACTCTTTTACGTCCGACACCATACGGTACTGTTAAGTACCTACTCAGAACCTGGGTTGTGACGGTCGGGTAGGCAGTCGCTACATTTAAAAATTCTGCTGCATCCAGTTGGACATGGGTTGGGCTGAAAGCAGGCCGGCTGATTGAATGATTGACTCGACCTTTCGCTTGTTAAAAAACCCCAATATCCATACTGGTTATTACCACGTGTAACAGAATAAACGCAATACCTCTTAAGGGGTCATTGTACTCAACATCATTAACAACTTTGACTATGAGAACATATTGTTGGTCCCATAGTGAAAAATATATCCATAATGATGAACTGTAGGTACATACAAGACCTAAAAGGTATTGCGTTTATTCTGTTACACGTTGTATATTACCTACGCTATAAACTAGGTGACCCTGTATAAAGAAAGATTCTCCATTCGTGTTTAATTTTCCAGCCACAACTTTTAAATCTAGTATTCGAGCTCATTGACCCCACAGTGAATGTAGCCCGTATTTGCTAGCACGCTCAACCGGCCACCCCGTCCTGTTACGTCACGTAGCTCCGTCTGACGCAACTTTATTGATTTTCTCACTTACGTCACAGTAAGTAGGTTACAGAGAAAATTCAGGAACAACAGCTGTAAAAGAACCTTTATGAAGTACCTTTATTTTAGCTTTAATTAGCCCCCTGCCACGCCAGTTTTCCCGATAATTAATTAGTGCGACAATTGGTTTTCTGATCAAGGTACCTCTTACTTTGATCCAACGACCACAACTATAGCCTCATTGATCAGAAAACCAATGGTTGCATTTAAAAACAACAAAATTCGCTATCTCGTCTCGGTGACAACCATGTCACAAACTCAGCAAATTTTGAGGAAATTATTTTTTAGGGCTCCCAAAGGACGGCCGGCGGGACCCTATTACTAAGCCTCCGCTGTCCATCTGTCTGTCAGCGGGTTGTATCTCATGAACCGTAATAGGTAGGTTGTTTTCACAGATTGTGTATTTCTAAATTCAATTATATTTATAAATTAAATTGGGCTCCCATGAGCAACGTGATTTTTTTCAATTTATGGTACGGAACCCTTCCGTGTGCGAGTCAAACTCGCAGTAGGCCGGTTTTTTTTCTACATTTTCACCTTTTTTTACCCGATTGCGTCACAAGGAGGGGTAATGTTTTTTCTGTAAGGGTTGGGTTCTGGGTGATTTTAAAAATTAAGACTGAGATTATAACGCAAAAGCATGCGAAAATTTTGGTTTGGTTTTTGAAGTAGAGTAATATGAGTATTCTGCATACATGCACGTAAAAAGAAAAATAGAGCATAGATTACTGACCTATTTTTTGCAAAACAGCTGATTGATCTATGTCAGCTGCTTATTTTCCCCCGCCCATGCATTGTGTTACATAATAAAATGTTTAAATGGATAGGTATTATACGTAACAAATAGCCGCATTTGTAAAAAAAAATAGTAACAGCAATTTACGAGTAATACTGTCCATTCAATGGAAGTTATCGTGCTAGATCTGCCAGAGGCCATATCAAAAAAAAAGGAAGTTGGAGGAAAATCACTAAATGTTTTACCTACTAAAAGGGCTCTTCGCACAGAGGCCACCGCGCAGATCGATCGATACTCGGCAGTCACGAACGATGTTATGTAAGTTCAGATAGCTGCTGAGCTGCTGTTCGTGAGTTTTTACTTGCTGTGTTTTTATTTTGGGTTTCAAGAAGGCTTTGACGAGAGAAGGAACAAAATTGGAGTTAGACATAACATAACCACATAACAGGACATAACTCTATCTCTCTATCTATCTAAGTAGCTGGAGAGTTTGTTTGTTTGAACGCGCTAATCTCTGGAACTGCCAGTCGGATTTGGTTTTTTTTTTTTAAATATAATAGCTTCATTCATGAGGAAGGTTATAGGCTATACGGGAACGCGAAATTCCTACGAGAACGAAAATAAAACGGGATATTCGCGTACGAAGTCGCGGTAGATGTGTCGCAGCCAATTAGCTTAATCAGTCGTTTAATTGGTTGCCTAGCCTTTTTATTTAAATGTGCCGATTTTTCAGCGACCTAAGTGACATATTTCGTTCAATATCGTATAATGACTTGCCCATGTCACTTATGGCGCTGATTAGAAGACACAGTTCAGTGAAAAGGCTAGACTTTTAATGAAACGGCGGATTCAGTTAGTTGGCTGCGACAGATGCATAAAGTCACGACGTTATACCGTAAGGGTAGATTGAAACTCCTGATACGATTTTTTTTATTATTATTGATAGGCACGCGCTTGACCACTATCTCACCTGATGGTAAGGTAAGCGATGATGTGGTCGAAGATGGAGCACGCTTGCCTAGAAGTACCTAACCTATTCATACTCACAGTTTCGTTTATGTTCATATCTGGTTAAACATCACGCCACTTCTGGCCTTTCTGAAGAACATCTCCAATAAATATTGTGTATGTTGACGTGTTTCCACATTTTATGCCTAGCGACGTGGCTTATTTAGATTCTAATGATGTTTTCATTCATTCATCGATGCTATGCGCTTAATAAATTACTATAATGATATAATTGGTTCAAAAATCGCTTTAATTCCATGTATTTTCTTTAAAACAAGCCAGAAAATACCCTTCTCCATGCTCAAAATGCCACGTTCTTAACAATAATCAAGTCGGTTAAAAACGAAACCACACGATCTCAGTTACCAAGCCGGTATGGCCTTCGTTACTCTTCTCTCATTACCAACTATTTGTCGTTACATAACTATAAATCAGCTGGTCTGTATTGGCTCTGGCTGTTGGCTATTAGAGCGAAGTTCCGCCAATGCCAATATTGGCCACACTTCAAAGTTTGCCTGGTTACCTGGGAAGAATTTGATGATTGATTTTTCACTTTTAAACACACTTTTTTTTTAGGATAGTTTAGTTTCTATCATCATATCAGTCGAAAGACGTGCACTGCTGGACATAGGGCTCCCCCAAGTGTCGCCAACTCGCCATAAAAACCAGACCTGTGCGTCTCGCATCCATCGACTACCCGCAATCCTCACCAGGTTTATAGTTTCTAAGGTTGCGTAAGTTCCTTCTGGCATATTTCAAAGATGCATTTGTTGACATCATCATGATCATCATTACAGCCGAAATAAGTCCACTGCTGGATATATAGGTCTGTCCCAAGGTCCCAAGTGTTGCCAAATCCCTCCTGAACCTTCCAAACCCATTGACTATGACTATGAGAATTGTGCTTCTGCATCTATGAACGTTCTGGGTAGTCAATTCATTTAAATTTTAAACCTAGTTATCAGAATAGAAAAGTTATTAAGAGGTTTGGGCATTCAACAATGCCAGGAGAACCGATCAATATCGGTTCAGTTTTTTTTATTGAGGAATGGGCTTGCTCTTGACCTCGATCCCGCCTGATGGAAAGCGATAGATGAGGTCTATGATGGAGCGAGCGTGCTCAGTTTAATGGCTAAACTAAACCAATCGGCTGAACTTTAGCCAGCCAGCATAGACTTTAGCGGAAATGTATGCTTAGGGTGCGCTAGACTTTCTCGTGCACCAAAGAATAAGCTAAGCTTAAGAGGCAATAGTTCAGTCGTTAAAAGCCATTTTCGCTGTAGAACTGATGTAGCTGCAGGATTAGACGCGTTCTTGAATGAAGATCGTGAGATGGGCCAATGCCGCCTTCCGGTTGGTTTTCGCAAGGTGATCAGTAGTAGCTGGATGATAAGAGTGGCGAATGATTGACTCAATTCATGTGCGACTGGGAAAAGGCTCATTAGTGTACTGCTAAACGAAGCTGGTGTAGTAGACCCGTTTTTGAGTGGACACAAATCGGCGAACGTGGACACCCTTAGGCTAGGTAAAGCGATGACTTTCACATAGTAGCTTGATGGGAATAACCAATGAATGATTTAGTTTTTTCAACAGTAGAATCTAAACACTCCTGACGAAGGTGTAGTAGACACGTTCATGAATTCCTAAAAAAATACTCTTCGGATTCCTACCATTTTAGAAATGCATTGTGAACTTTCATTCAATGGTCTTTCGTGTTTTGTTTTATAAATTTTATGTCCGTTATTTTACTTTTATTGTTTTCCTTTTTAAATTTTACTCCGTTCGTACATACCTACCTAATTTATTTTACATGGTTATGTTGTTTTATTAGTTTTTTTTAAATAATTGATGATGTGTGTAACAAACATTCATTAAATTTTTTGTATACCTACCTAAATATTTGCATGCTATCATATTATGGCGAAATGTGTCTTGCACCAAAAACATATTGTAAATAAATAAATAAATAAATCTTTTTACCACATTTTTTGCAAATAAAAAAACTTACTTACTAGACTAATTGGCAACCGCAGAGGATGGATGAGAGTAGCCTAGCCAATGACCGGTTTTGTTCACAGTAGTGCGATTGGAGAGGCCATATCTAGCAGTGGACTGCTGAGTCTGGTGAATGATTTTCCATCATGCTTTCCCCATGCACTTACATAACCAAACTCCTTTAATTTTAAATTTCGAGTTTGACCCACCGCGTGACCTTGAGCTACTTATGAACCCAAGCTACGCGTAGAATAGTTGGCGTCAGTCCAAATCGACGCACGCGCAGTTCTATTCGACTTGCCCTTTCTTATGTAACAGGCGACTGTGATTTGTTCTTGACATCTTGAATAGTTTCAAGTGCGCAGTCGCTTGCCAGCGGGCGGTGTTCCGTTTGGGAGTCCTTGAAGGAGCGCGAGCGTTATGTGGATGAAAGTTTTGAATTATTTTGAGGAGCTGGTATACTTACCTACTAGTTACATTTATAGCTACGGGTGAAGAGTGATGAAGCGTGTCTTCTATAGTGTCTCCACCCACATTTGCCATCAACCGGACACACACTGCTACTGAGAAAATCCAGATGAAAGAACGCATTAACCCAATGCCCTACCCTGGAATCGGACCCAGGATCACATGCTCAGCAGTATAGCGCATGCTATCGAGGCAGTTGAAGTGTTTCTTCCATATAATGTACAGTGGAGAACACTGGCTCTTCGGTGGCTAATAGCTGCAAACAGAAACGATGTGGAATGCAAGGAGTTGTAAAAACTCTCCCAAGATATCTCTTGCGTGTTTTCGATGAGAATAACTTTTACAAGGTAGGTTGTGCTGTGTATTATTGAACATCGATTGTCAATATTAATCGATATGTTTTTTTTGGTAGTGATGAAACTTCTTTTTACCCGACTGCGTCAGAAGGAGGGTAATGTTTTTCGAGCGTATGTATGTACCTACTTATGTCCATTTCTTTGGCACGCCTTAGAGCCCAAACGGCTGGACAGATTTTGACATATGAGGTGTCGTTGAATTCGACAGAATTGTGGTAGTGACATAGGCTATAAATTTTCAAAATGGCGCCCGCAAATGAAAAAAAAGGAGGGAAAAGGGAGGTTTGTTGTTTTTGCTCATAACCTGTCCAGTGGGGTATCAAAATAAAGGGCACAAGCCACAAGCAGAGGATTCCAAAAATGTAACTCACTAAAATGTAGGAATAAAAAAAAAAATGCTTGTGTCAAAAACCCGACCGCTAAAAACGACTAAAAAGTTCCAAACAAGTCGCTTTTCAAGCAGTCTGATGCAGTTTGTGGCCTCAGATATGCATCAGACTGCTTGAAAAGTAGATGATACAGAGATAGAGGATATCTATAGCTGCATAGGCAGGTAAATAATTTGTAGGAGACAGTTGGGGTTTTATGAAACGTTTTCGTCATTATTACTCGTTAATCAAAGCACGATCACTCAGTAAGATGTGTTGGCGAGACATCAATTGATCATAATTTTTAGCGCGAATGCAACTCCCTTGTAGGTAGGTACTTATACTACGAGACGAGTATTTATAAATGGCATGTAATTAAATCGATATCTGTATTTTCCCTTTTTTCGAACAAAATATTTCAAAGTTAAATCAAAAATACTGACTTGCACACAAATTATGCACACTAAATAAATCATATTAGATATACTGTTTAATGGTATTTGCAGAACTGTTTTACTGAACGAATATTTGGCTAATGATACTTCTGGGTAGTTTAAAAAAAAATAACCACGAAGGGGATGGCAGGGTCTGTTCGCTCGCTTCGCTCGCTCACTTGACCCCGCCATCCCCTTCTAACCTAACCTGTCCGAGTCGGGGTGCCCAATGACCGGCTACTATTGTAACCATGATAACCACCTGCTATTTCAGGGAAGTGCAATTTAGAGTGCAAGTTAGTATTTTTGATAAACAATTCGTATTTTTGTTTTATAAATCATAAATCCGATGTATGAACCACATTTTTGGTGTGAATTCGATAAAAAGGTCATCTCGTTTTGGATGATTTTTTTAGTTTTTTTTGTAAGACATGTTTTCTAATCAATTGGGATTTTTTGCACAGCATTATTTTTTCTGGTATGCATTAAAATTATACAGATGTGCATTTAAAAATATCCCTTTATAAATGCACACTATTGTTGCATAACTGCAGAAAACACTTATTATTATCGCATCCTTAAACTATATCAATTTTCCGTACCTACCGTAATTTATCATAATTCACGTGTAGAGATGAGATAACAAAAATAAATTGTTCACGTGACGCTATAAATTGTCATTGTAGTAAGTAGAAATCAATATGATATTGAACACGAGTCTGAAGATATTATTATTCGGTAATAAGTTACGTTTTATCTACAAGATGGAGGGGCGAATTTTACTGAAAAGATAGGCCCGCAATGGCAGAGGACAGACGTGTGGAAAAGGGAGAGGTAGGTAGCCACTTCCCAGCAGTGGGACTTAGCAGGCAGCTGAGCAACGGTGCGGTACCCTGGCCACCGGCCAAAGGCTATGCCCTCGAACGTGGGGCTTGAAAAATCTGTCTAGGCTTTCCCTCAACTTTATTGGGATCGGCTATTCAGTAAGTATAAGTACCTACCTAACTGAATGCTAGCAGAGTAGGTACTATAGGTATATAGAGCGACTAGGTAACTTACCTGCAACCCAGTACACTCCCTCTCGCATTAGTAAGATTCGCCGTCCTCGGCATACACTCGTCGATTCCGACGACGAGATCACAAAGATTCAGGAAAGCTGTAGGGAAACCAGCACCCTTAGAATAAACAGATACAGACCGCGTTCCGTATACCGACCTCGCCGCCGAGGTCCGTCGCGACGACCCACTCAAAACCCTCCCCGACTTTTGCAAACGAGCCAGCCCGCGCCGCTGAGCCTTTAGCTTTAATAACCCCTAATTAATGAAACGACCCAGCCTGATTGTCGCCGCTTAGCCGAGGTCGTATTCCACAGGGAATGCCCTTAGTGAGCGGTCAGTAGTTTTTAGCTTGTAGCTAGTTTTGTTGCCTTGGCTGGGGGCCTTAAATGCATTTGAGGCCACCACAGGTTAGTCCGGTTAAGCAGTTGATATCCCAAGTGTGTTAACTTGCTAGTGGTCATACCTAAAAAAAAAAAGGTAACTTACCTCGGATAGGCACCTCTTTTTTTTTTTAGGTATGGCAAATCATCAATAGGTCTCCTTCCGGGAGCGGGGGTGGTGCAGAAGGGAGTGTCAGACTCTTACTGGCTAAAACCCATCCGTGTTCCTCCAAATGCCCATTGCGTTCCAGGGCCGCGGTGACTCTTTGGAACAAATTCCGCAACCCTGAGGATAGCCACTTCTACATCCCAGTAAGTGGGTGACACGATACCCTCTGGCAAGACTGATATCAGATTTTCTAGCTTCTTTCTAACCCTACGACTGTCAACCCCACTGCGAGGGACTGCGACTGCTTTGCTTGCCACCCACTGTGAAGTTGGTTAGGTACGGTTAAACATATTTATTTCTCAAAAGAATTACAAATTCACTTATAGAGAAAACATAATAGACTTAGACATAATTTTATCTGCCAGCAAGCGTAGATAAAAACAAAAACAAATATGTACGAGTATCTTAAAACTAACATAACAATAAATATGTCGCAGCCAATTAGCTTAATCAGCCGTTTAATTGGTGGCCTAGCCTTTTCATTTAAATGCGCCGATTTTTCAGCGACCTAAGTGACATTGATTTGACCATGTTACATATGTCGCTGATTAAACGGCGCAGTTCAATGAAAAGGCTAGGCTTTTAATGAAACGGCTGATTAAGCTAGTTGGCTGCGACACACAACCACGAACCCACGGAAATAGCAAAATATGGTTGTAGTTACACACTACCCAGATCCTTCCTTTTACTAATAATTATGATCGGATAGTTTTCCAGTAGGATATAACTGGATGCATCTTGTCCGGAACTGACGCCGCTAAGCCGAGGTCGTATCCCATAGGGGATGCCCTAGCGAGCGGTCATCGTTTTAGCTTGTAACTAGTTTTGTTGCCTTGGTCTTGGGGGCCTTAAGAGCGTTTACGCGGTACGGCTTTTCATACAATCTTTCAAATCCTTATTCTTCAAAATGAATGAACCGATTTTAACGAAACTTGGTATGCATACGCTAGATATCCAGGTCTAAATAGTTATAAGAAAACATTTTTGAAAAAGAGTTCAGGGGGAAGGATATAGTGATTTTTCACTTTCTATAGAAAACTTAAAATCGCTCTCTCTCTCCCTCTGAAATCTTTTTCAAAAATATTTTCTTATAACTATTTAGACCTGGATATCTAGCGTATGCATACCAAGTTTCGTTAAAATCGGTTCATTCATTTTGAAGAATAAGGATTTGAAAGATTGTATGAAAAGCCGTACCGCGTAAACGCTCTTAAATTCATTTGAGGCCACCACAGGTTAGTCCGGTTAAGCACTTGTGTGTTAACTTAAGCTAGTGGTAATTCCTAAAAAAAAAAGAATGGGTACCTAGGTACCTACTAGAATTTAGAAAGCAGCGGTATCTAAGTGTTTTTTTTATTTCGAAGTCAAAGGTGAAAAATATTTTTTTTTAATTTTTTATTTCCCTTTTTAATGGTGCTTAGCTATATCTAAACCCAACGCAAATATTATAGAATCATCAAGATCGATTCATAAACAATAAAGTTATGCTCGAATAAATAACCCCAAAACCATGGTTGACTTCTTTGATTATAGTTGATTTGTACACGTCTGCGTACCCTTTCACAGCGTACCGGCTTGATGTTATGTTATGAACTGGGGCCTAACATTACTTCTATAAGGACGGAGCTATACAGGACGTATAGCTTCGTCTCTTTCCCACTGGAAGTAATATTAAAGTAATACTGCTTTAAGAGTTGGTGGTTTAGGCCGTGTAAACAATACTGACATGCGATTCCAGCAATCTCGGGAGATTTGTATCATTTATTGAAGAGTTCCGTAACCTATCTCCGAAGTTCTTCATCAAAAAAACAGTTGAATTGAGAACCTCCTTATTTTTTTGAAGTCGGCTAAAAACTTTCTACCCATCTCAAAGAACACCTAAGCGTTCTGCGTGATATTGTTTTGCTTCTGTCTGGAACGTTTGCAGTAGAACTTGAGTCTTTAACGGTAAGTGTAATAATGAATGGGAGAGCGTTAAGTTACAATCACTGTCATTCACTGTACTAATCAATGTTCGTAATTGGATCATCGGAATGCGGTGAATGGACCAACGAACGGTTATGAGTTCATGACTCATGTTAACTATTGACCTGAAGTTGTGCACCCAGTATTTGTTTTAGTTCGTAACTAGATGCCGCCCGCGTGAATGTCGATAATTATCCCAAGGGGAACATACACCCGGGATAAAAAGTATCCTATGTGTTATTCCAGACTATAATCTACCTCTGCGCCAAATTTCATCAAGATCCATTCAGTAGTTTTTGCGTGAAAGAGTAACAAACATACAATTATCCATCCTCACAAGCTTTCGCTTTTATAATACTACACAGGGTTATTTATAAAACACCAACAACCTTTCAGTGGGTGGAAGTACTCATGATTATAAACAACTTTTCCTATGGGACCAACTCTGAAATATCAAAAAAAAAAATTGGCTGTTACATACAAAATGCAATATTCACCCGATGAAATTGTATGAAACAGTATTTTTTTTTTGGATTTTTCAGGGTTGGTCTCATAACAAATAGTAGATTATGCACCCAGGGGATAAAGCAGTGTCTTGTGTCACGGGCGTCATATTGAATCTCGAACGCAATGAAGGATTCGGGAGTTAACTCCCGAGCACAGCGAGGGAGTTTAGAGTTTAACTCACGAGCGAAGCGAGGGAGTTAATACAAGAATCCTGAATGCAGCGAGGGATTCAAGCTAGCCCAAGGCAAAGACACCTTTATCCCCGAGGAGGATATTCTACTTTTCACACCTCCTGTGAGAAAATATGAAGGCATAATACGAAAAACAAAATATTTTAAATTTACAAACACTAAGTAGAGATATGTATTTAGAACTATACTGTATATCTACTTAAAAAAAGTTAGTTTAATACCATACGGATTTGCAATATCCGCGCCTTTTTTGCGTTCCATTCGGTATATCTACCACATAACGGCCACGACCAACTCGATTTTCGTTTTTTTTTTCTTCTTTGTGGGTAAGTAAATATGTGCAGGCCTAATGTTAGCAACCTAATACAATTTATGTGTACACAAAGCTTTATACAGAGCTTTATATCAGCTGGTAGAATGGGTTCGGACGCTTGGCTGTATGCAATTTGAATTTAGAACGTCATAGGAGATGCTCGAGAAAATAGTTTTTAATTAATAAATCGAATATAGATGGGTTTTAAGTGTTATTCTTATCCTTTTATACAATAATCCGCACATAACCAATTATTCTTATAATATTGTCTTCAATCCTGGATCCTGGTCAATCCTTATGATTTTGTAGAAATTCGAGAATATCATCCCTAAGTAGTAAGAGTATCGAGAATATCTTTCTTCTTTCTGGAACAGAAAGAGAGAGACAGAGACAGAAGGCGTTGTAAGTACCTAATATACCGCCAATTGAGCAGACAGATGAGGTTCCAAATTTGAATCACATTATTGACCAGCGGGTTATAATGAAATCCAGTACAATATTATTGCCCGGCAGTGCCACCGGCAAAAAATGACTCACTTTAGGTTAGGTTGACATGACATATAATTTGACGTTTTCGATCAGGTGGTGTGAAAAGTTGTTTATAATCATGAGTACTTTCACCCACCGAAAGGTTGTTGGTGTTTTACAAGTAACCCTGTATAGTAGGATTAAGTAGGATAGGATAGGATATTGGTACTATTTGTAGACAAATATAGAAAGAAAATTCTATAGGAGCGTCCTGGGCAGATCATATAGTTTTAGATCTGGGAAGATATATGACGTGTGAGTTGACCAAATATATGATATTTGATAACTCAGGCTCAGCCTAAGTAAAAGGCTAACGGCGTTGTTCATAAAAACTTTATAACCATTAGGTACTTAACTAAAATACCGATAAGCAGACTCTTTAATTAAAGTTTTCTAGAAAGGAATTTGAATTCAGAATCTCTTACACAGTATTATAACTAAGTAATGGTTAAAAAGTTTTTATGAATAAGGGTGTTAGTACACCTAAGTTGATTATATTATGATTTATTATTAGATCCTTCAAATCCTAGTTTTTGAAATTTGGGGTTAGCAACCCTAGCCTACGTCGTCGTGTACCTAATTAACCTAGTGACGCCAACTGGGACCTAGATAGATTTACGATCTTCTCGAAAATGTCAGAAGTCTTTGAACTCCGCTTTGCGTGTGTTATTTACAAGCTTTGGAGGTGAAGTTACGCTAAATTATCTGATTCACTGTTCGTACAGCAGACATACAATATATGTAGTTTAATTAACAATCAGCGAATAGGTACCACATGTGGGAGTGGAAGTATCTAATAAAAAAAGGTTTAAAGATTCGTCCGGACCAGTGTCAAAATACTTTGATTTGTTTCAACAAAGGACCTATAGTAGGTACTTAATAGTTCCGTGGGTCTCCAAAAATTTAAACTTCAAGACAAACCTTATGAAATGTTTGTAGTCTGTAGGTATACCTACATATTTATTAAAGGTGACTTTTAACGGAGCGGAAGTTGAGGCAGTGTCTATCTTCATCAAATTCGTAATCAAACCTTGTAGTACGGCAGTGTAGACTAGAACGATCGCTGTCTTAGCGGGTAAGTCTTCTGAGGACCCTGCTTACTGGCTCGAAAGGAGACGAACCGTAAAAGTTACCTCAGTTACATAAATTCGCTGGAAGGTACGAGATACGGTTTGAATAAAACACTAAAGTATAAAAGTGCTCTCTCTGTAAACCTACAACTTACGTAAATTGATTTAGTTACGTTGGTAGACGTCTATTTTTACAACGCACGTGATTTTAAATAATCATTTTGTAGTAGTCGTTGCCCAGTCGCCTTGTGACTTCCGAGACGAAAAAAAAAAGCATTCGGAGTGACAAATATAACTTGACAACTTCAATGGCGCTGCTCGTCAAGAAAACTGTCAAAAATATGTCAAATTACTTTTTTTTAACTTAGTTCCAGTTTTCGCCGCATCTCAAGTTATTCTGGGCTTGCTCTTTAGGTTTTGTAACTAAATTAGATCGGAACGTGTACGGTGAAGATTCCATAAACGCGCTAGGGCGGTCAAGGACGGCTATCCCTAAATACTCCATCCATCGACTATTTTTGGGATATCGGTCTTTGGTACAAACTGACTCATAATATTTTGGCGTTCCCCTAGTGGAGACATTCTAATACTCCGTATTTTTAATGAGTTTATCAATTAGTTTTTACCCGACTGCGTCAGAAGGAGTTGTTTTTCGAGCGTCCATTTCTTTGGCACGCCCTACAGCCCAAACGGCTGGACGGATTTTGACATACGAAGTCTCGTTGAATTCGTCAGAATTGTGGTAGTGACATAGGCTATATCAATTTTCGAAACTCACTAAAATATAGGAAATAAATAAAAATGACGGCCAAAAAACCCGACCGCTAAAAACGACTAAAAAGTTCCAAACAAGTCGCTTTTCAAACAGTCTGATGCAGTTTTTGGCCTCAGATTTGTGATTGAACTGCATCAGGACTGCTTGCTATTTTTTTTTAGCATACAGCTAACTCCCGTAGCCCATCGACCTCTCAGGTCTTCGGCCCACCTTGTGAAAAATGTTGTGGGCTGATAAAAGAAACAACCCAAATAAACTGAAATAAATTTATTTATCTACTATAACATTACAGGATTTTATACATACATATTATTACAGAATTACCAGAAAAAGTATTAATTGGAATGATAGCAAAATCTTCGGTTGACAGTCCCATAGGTCATAGACAAGCTTTCAACTTTTATTTTACAAAAGAGTTCTTAATACTGGCAATAAATTGATGATTCCTTTGACTTATGCTTTTTATACTTCGCTTATTTTATTTTATTCATGATCGAATTGATAAAGGTTTACTTAAATAGTTCTAAGTTTAGTTAAATAGCATGTTTTAGATATAATTCGACACAAACGTTCAACACTTAGACTAAGGGATGGCGGTTGCTGTCTTGTTGACTATTTTGTTGCCCTGTAACAAAAAAAACACATTGTTAGTAAAAAAAATTGGAATGTGTCAACTGAGAGGGTCTGACTCCTGAGATTATTTCAACCAATTGCGAATGCCTAGATATCACACCAGGGGGTCTACTCTCTAACGGCCGCTTTCTATATTATATCTCAATCCCAATCTTGATCCCGATCCTTGTCTGTAACCCATCAAAGGTGAGGATTGTGTGGTGAAGGACACAAACTCGGCCGTTTATTGGTTACAGACAAGGATCGGGATCAAGATTGGGATTGAGATATATTATAGAAAGCGGCCGTAAGTCCGAGGTCCGTAGTTTCGGTCTTAGTGTCGGGCGTTTTCTACTCAGTATCACCAACGGACTTGAACTGTCAAATCGTGTTGTCATTCATTCTTAGTTAGAGAGACGAGAGGAGATGTGTTTGAATAAACCAATCCGATTTCGTTACTTCCAGATCTCTTCTCCGCTAACGAAAACGGATTGGTTTATTCACACATCTCCTCTCGTCTCTGCTCCTCTCTGTTTTGGTGGAAACCGAGCCTTAGCGTTTTGCAGATGCTTGTGTTATTATAAAAAATCTCTGGCTACTCCTTCGATAATCAAGGCGTGATGATTAAATTAACAACAACATAATAAATTACAGGTATTAAATAAATAAAAATAGTAGCAGTGTCAAATTCTATAAAATCTAGTCCACCATTATGTACTACATTATTGAATAATAACTACATCTGGAATCTTCATAATCAAATTCGTCATATTAGCATGTCAGATGTAAATATATCTGCAAATATACGACACACTAATCGTTTACAATAACCAACATAATCCTGATCTTTCAGTGTGGCGCTAGAGTCAAAACAAAACTGACACCGAAACGTCAAAATTAGTACATTTTTGAGTTTAGTTCCAGATTTCGCCACGGTCAAGATAAAGTGGGAGGTATAATACGTGTGTGACGATATTTTAATGTGATATTGTCAGACACAAACGTGATGTGTGACCTTGGCCTTACAGATATGGGACGATAGCGAGAAATAGTTGTCAGTTTGCTAATATGGAGCAGTGAAGATGCGTAAAATTGTGTTTTATCGTTTTACAAGCCGTGTGATTGTGAACAATCGACTTCCAACAGGCAAAAATTACGAATTTCCATACAATGTTTCATACCGGGATGAATTTTAAAACCATTCTTTAAATTGCTGAAATTAGATATAATGTAGGTGGTACTTTTCAGCATAATTTCACGGTTGACTCAGCCAGATTTGGGTTGTTAGCGAATTAATTAAAGATTTTATTAAGGATGCGTTTACAAATGGGTTGTCAAATTACTTTAGTCACAAAAGTATCTTTATTAAATAAAATGCTTTGCATTCTTAAAATGTTTTTCCCAAAAATAGTTGATAGATGTGCATGTTACGATTCTGAACTATAAATATAATTTTAGATAGGTACATTTTCTCAATAAATGTACCGAAGTAAAAAAAATCATTCGTACATTTATTGAGAAAATGTAATTTAGCGAGATGTTTACAGGACGGCACTGCAGTTTCAGGAGTGTGGGCTCTTGTAAGTACTTCCCTTACGAGCTCCATCACAAAGAACAGTGTACTACGACTTAACGAGAGATAAAGTATATAATTAAAGAGAAATCAGAGAAATTATGGCACGAGTAGTCTTAATAGTGGGTCATTGAGATAAGGCAGTGCAATATATTGCGATGCAGTGACACATTGTACACGCCCATCGCAATGCTATCTATTGCAGACAGAACCGGATCTTCTATTGCAACTCTTGGGGGCAAAGACTACATTTTCTGCCCTCTTCGTACATCAATGAGTGTACTCGTGATTTTACTGGCCCCTCCAGATAAGAATAGGGTTCCCAACCCTTCCGGAATGCCCGGGAGATTGATACCTGCCAAGCTTCCGGGATGCAAAAATTTCTCGTTTTCTTTAAAATGAAACTAATTTTTGGAAATAATAAAATTGGTCGCCTTCTCTCTGCGTTGTCCCATGCGCTATATGTTTGCGTGAAAAAATATCGAGAGTTTCGTGTAGGTAAATGGAAAATGTGCCCATTATAGATTTAATATTTTATTTAGTAGCATTCAACTGATTTTTACTTTTATTCTCCCGGGTTGGTTCTTTCGAGAGTCGGCAACATTAGATATTTGTCTCGGTATTAAAACTGAAAGACAGCAAAGGTGGGCTGTGGTAACCGACCCCCGGTGGCCCCGATTTGCTCAAAGCAATTTATAAACATACTAGCACTTCGCCCGCGACTTCGTCCGCGCGGATTTAGTAGGTACTCCACAAACTTCAACGCCCCATATACCCCCTTATAAAAGTTAGTTTTGGAAAATTAAGCACAACGATTTTCAATAATTACATTTATTACTTAGCTATTTCTACTTATTCTATGGTCTCAGGTTCAGCGCAACTGTTCACCCCGTTCACCCCGTCAGGAGTTGATTATGCAAAAATTGTTAGGTACGGTCACCAGCAAAAGTCGATAAGAATTCTCACAACGTATTAGTTTGACGTTTAGTTTGACTTACGACCTTCAATTTTCAAGTTATCGCCAACAATTGATTGTAATCCTCAATTTCATCAACTTAGCATAAGTCAAGATGGCCCAGTGGTATAGAGCACACAGATTGAAGCGCAAATCAGTGTGCCGCAAGTTCAAATCCCACGCAATTGTTGACTTTTTGTAAGTTCTTACCCGATTGGAAGTTATGGATTAGCATTACATATTATTATATTAAATTATTCTTTAACTTGTTCACACATTTCTTAGAGTTAAAAGGTAGATCACAAAAAAACTAAATAAAGAATTAGATTTCTGCGAGGTAGACATGAGTTTTAACTTGACCGAAATGAACTGTCGTTTGGTTGTAGTTGTTGGTTAGTGACGTGTGGTTAACAATATTGTAATATTCGCAAAATGCAGGCTAATATTAGTATTGAAGTGAGGGCGACTATCATTGGGCTGCATAAAAGTGGTCTTAATAAAACACAAATATCTGAAGAAACCGGACTGAATGTGAGTATAATAGCTATTAATGAATTGTAACTTTATTATAAATTAATCTTCTAATTAAAATGTATGCCATTTATGAATCCATCCATCGTATCTTTATGAGGTTTAGAAGAGAACATAAATCCTTGGGTTTATTGGGTTGGTTATTGGATTTATAAATGCAGTTTTATTTTAAAATTATATTCAATAATGATTATTAACATTTTATATTATGAAAATGAAGTCAAGAAGGTATAGCTGCCTAATATATATATTTTTTTTGTTTTAGAAAAATACTGTAAGTCTTTGGATAAAAAGATATGAGGAAGAAGGTAGCCTTGCTAGTCGAAAGAGAAGTGGGAGACCGAAGCTTATTAGCGAGGCACAGCGCCGACATATGGTGGACATATACGAAACGAATGGTTTCGCACCAACGAGACATTTTGCGGAATTATATGACACCTCGATGGATACTGTTCGCCGTGCACTTCACGCTGAAGGCGTGCATCACAGAAAACCAGCTAAAAAGCCGTACTTGACAGAGAGGCACAAACAAGAACGATTACGTTTCGCACGTAATTATTTAGATTTTGACTGGAATACTGCGGTATTTTCAGATGAAAAAACATTTAAATCCAGTCAAAAGGGCAGGCTTCACTTATGGCGCAAGAATAACACTCGCTGGTGTGATAACAACGTCATTCCTAACACCGAATCAGGTCGAATCACAATTAATATGTGGGGATGGATGAGTGCAGCAGGACCAGGAGAACTGGTTTTCATTCCTCCACGCGCAAACAGTTCAACTTATGTGGAAGTGTTAGACTCAATTATGCTACCTACTGTGCGCAACATTTACCCAGCTGATGAGTTAGCAGAGTTTCCGTTTGTCCAGGACAATTGTCCTATTCACCGAGCGAGTACTGTGCGTGAGTGGTTTCACAATCACCCGGAAGTAATTGTTATTCCATGGCCAGCGCGATCACCCGACTTCAACCCCATAGAAAATCTATGGGGTTTGATGGTGCAAAGGTGGGACTCGCGGAATGAGAGGTCTACGGAACAATTAAAAACCCATTGCATGGAGGTGTGGGAAAGTTTTAGAGGGAGCGAAGTATGCAGTAATATTGTTGGGTCCATGCGCAAACGTCTACTTGACTGTATCGAAAATAATGGGGGTTATACAAAATATTAAGTTTTAGTAAAATCAGTAGGCCATTTTATTTTAACATATCCGTGATTATTCGTTAACAAACACTGTATTATATTGTGTTTACTTTCGTTTAAAATAGCTATATCTTTTAACTTGTGCCATCGCCTTATCTTAAGAATGCAGTGAACTCGCTATCAATTTTGTTGACAATAATCATGATTCTATTTTGTTTTTTATTCTTCTACCCGCACTGTTCTAACATAATAGTTCAATTTATTTTTCTCATCTAATTGACGATTATCTTGTGAGAACTAAAGTTCTTTTAACAGAAATTGAGGTTTAGTTTCAATCTTCTTTTCGTCAAGAAAATGAACAATTAAGCTATGACCTCAAAACATTCATTGTGACGTTACATAAAAATAAAATGTTTACAAAGTCTAAATCATATATGACTTTTCAATAAATAACTGGATATAAACAATTATATTTTATTTTATTAAAATTTTAATATCCTTTCTTTACGTTATTGTTACGTTATTCATATTATGAATGGTCTAAGTGGGTATACTCATAACAAACAATCTTACACGTAACATAGATAACGGTTACAAGATAACTTTTTTGTCTAGGTAACAATTCGACGTCACAATTCTCATAAATGTTTAATTTGTAAATAAAAAGAATAAACATTTTTATTAAACACGTCTTTTTATTTCCACCTTACAACATCGATAAGATGTAAACAACGAATGTGATTCTTCTTGTAGTTAATGGATCATATTCGTAATTTGCAACAATTTAGTGCAAAAAATGCAATAGTATTTTTCATAGAAATATAAAAAACAACAATATTATGAGAATTTTCAAAGTAAGAAATAACCGCAACGGACCGACCATGATTTGAACTCGGGCTACGTTATTTGCGAATCCAACACTTAGTTCATACGGCTACCAGCACATGACATATTTGCGCGAATTTTATCAATACAATGGTAAGAACAAGTCGCCTCTGTGACTGTGTGATG
This sequence comes from Melanchra persicariae, assembly GCA_947386135.1. Classification (NCBI taxonomy): domain Eukaryota; kingdom Metazoa; phylum Arthropoda; class Insecta; order Lepidoptera; family Noctuidae; genus Melanchra; species Melanchra persicariae. Next base: position 3,937,923 of record OX376673.1, on the reverse strand, counting down.
CGTATTCAATGGCACAGAAAAATAATAATGATGTTTTTAAGCTCAGTGTGACGACAGTTCCTTAGTGTGTGTTATCTGTTGAATGTGGATACTCATACACGGGCACACATACGCACGGAAGTATCGCGCTCGCTCGGTTCGTAGCAAAATAATCTTTAGCGTTCCTATGGACTTTTGCGGCCTGACTGTACATCTGTTTCAATAATCCCATTTTTAGTTCGTTCATAGCATTCCGACGTAAATTAAAGCAAGCAATAATGTCCTCCCCTAAAAACTTGCTGCAACCCCTGCTTCACCCCTTATTATGTATGTAGTTTATTTGCGAAAAATCCAAACATTTGTTATTCTTATTGTTTTATCGAAATCATTTTCAACTTCATCGGACCAAGCATTGTTATGATTCTTCCCAGTTCGCTCAAGCCGCGACATTTTTCTTACTCCGAGCATGTTTATTACCGTCGTAACTTTTGAACGAAAGGTCCGATTTGAATAATTTAAAGTGTGATTTACACGGACATAATCAACCTTAATTATCAAACCATTTAAATGGATAAGGATTAATATCATGATACCGAAATCACCATTTTTTCATATCACCAAGGATTTGCTTGAATAATTTGAACAAAAAGCGGTCATGGTGACTTAACCATAATAATTAGACATATGATATCGCGGACTTTTTTGTAGACATTGATGACTTCTATAAAACTGTAGTACATCACTTGGCTCTATTGTCAATAGATTCCGCAGCGTACGCGATATAAGGATTTTTTCTCACACCTTGGGTTATATTATCGAAGTTTTCATACGGATCCCTAACTTTTTTGAAAATATTCTATAGCCTATGTCCATCATCGATAAGGTACGATTCTACTGGTGAAAGAATTTTTCAAATCGGTCCAGTAGTTTCGGAGCCTATTCATTTCAAACAAACAAACAAACAAACAAACAAATCTTTCCTCTTTATAATATTAGTATAGATAAAATTTCTTCCTGATCGATTTCGGCCAAGGTCTCAATCTCAACAGAGACTAGACATCGGCGCGGAACATATTATGAACATATGTACACAAGTGTTTGCGCAAACACAGATGGACTCCCGATTTCATCACTTTCATAGTCTGATGGACCGGAGAGAGGACCGGACAGTGTAACATGCTTTCCGATGTAAACATAGTGAGGAAACATGTCTATGTTTGGGTCTGGAGGACCAAGTTATCCGATGTTAGCCTAAAATGAACCATTTTAGGCTAATGCAATGGAGCGCAGCATGCTGGAAAAAGCTCCCAGAATAAAAAACGCGACGCTAAGCTCAAAGACGGGGATCTATAGAGGTAGCGGAACACAGAGTAAAGTCCCGCAAACCTCCACAGAAAAGGGAGGATCCTCCGACCGGACGGTTGTTGTGTCCGGTGGGCAACTGCCCGATAGTTGATATTCGGACTGTTCAAATCTCACGGAAAACATCATAGAATGGAGAGCAGACCATACCCCCCATGCGACTGTCACCAAACCTATTAACTACAACAGCAGCTTAGGATATTCAATGATAGATTTTATGTCAGCTAATCTCTTATCCCAATTTAACTGTGTTATGAACTTTAAACACAGAATCCTCGATTTAATTTTATCTAATGTAAATAATGTAAAGGTGAAAAAATCTGCATTTTCTATGTCGAAGGTGGATGAAAATCACCCACCTTTGGAAGTGTACTTTGACTTGGATATTTGTAACACATTAAAACCTAAAAAATCTTGTAATTATAACTTCAAGAAGGCTGACTACAAACTAATTAATGACAAACTAGGGAAAATTAACTGGAATGATAGATTTTTGTCGCATACTAATGTCAATTCTATGGTGTCTTCGTTTTATGAATGTCTGAACAATATCGTCAAGGAAACAGTTCCCAAAATCGCTCATTTCAACCACAGCTTTCCTCCTTGGTATTCTAAAACCCTGGTAAGAGTACTAAACGAAAAAGAAAAGATCAGAAAGCGTTTCAAAAAGTACAGTAACCCCCGTGATGAAATAGAGTATAGAATCCTTGGAGACAGGGCACGGTCATTAATTAAATATTGCTATAGTAAATATGTCTATGCTATGGAAAAAAATATCAGTTCCAACCCAAAAGCTTTTTGGTCATTTGTGAAGGTTAAAAGCTCCAATTCTTCCATCATCCCTTCAGAAATCAAACTTGACAACTTAACCGCTAGTACGGGTGATGACATATGCAAGATCTTTGCTCAGCATTTCTCGTCGACGCTAACTACCTCCTCCCCTAGTAACACGTCCCCACAACTTGTGTCAAGGACGCAAAAGTTTCCACAGACTGCACTAACGTCGATAAGATTCACCGAAAGGCAAGTCTTAAAAGCTGTGTCACGAATTGACATCACGAAGGGAGCTGGTCCCGACGGGTTACCTCCTATATTTATCAAAAGATGCGCTCGCTATCTTTCGGTTCCTCTATCGATGATATACAACAAATCTTTTGAAACTTCCCAATTCCCCGAAGAATGGAAAAGGGCTAACGTATTACCTGTTTTTAAAAAAGGAGATAAAACTGATGCTAGAAACTATCGTCCTATCTCTTTGCTATCAATATTTTCAAAGATTTTCGAATCATTGATTGTTCCCTTGCTATCCTCGCATTTCAAGATACAACTGGCTCAGCAACAGCATGGTTTCTGTTGTAACAAATCAACTGTCACAAATCTGTCAGCATATCTTAATGACATCTCCTGCCATGTCGACGCGGGTCTCCAAGTCGATTCCTTGTACACCGACTTCAGCAGCGCGTTCGATAAAGTAGATCACCAGATACTACTCGCCAAGCTGGAGAGATACGGGGTGCATGAGAACCTTCTAGAATGGTTTAGATCCTACTTATGTGGCCGGAAACTAAGAGTGGTGGTAAATGGCTACCATTCGCCGGAATATACAGCTACTTCTGGTGTGCCACAAGGTTCCCATGCCGGGCCAATTTTATTCATTGTTTTCATCAATGACATAGTAAACCACATCAAGCACAGCCAATGTTACCTTTTTGCAGACGACCTGAAAATGTATCGATCTATTGACTCCCCATCAGACGTCGCTCTGCTACAATCAGATCTCAACTCCCTCCAAGAGTGGTGTATTGCAAACAGGATGGTGCTCAACGTTGATAAATGCCAACACATAACATTTACCCGCAAAAAACAAATAGTAGCATCATCTTATTCACTTAATGGAATAGCACTGCAGAAGGTCGACGTCATACGGGATCTTGGAGTCTTACTTAGTAGTGACCTATCTTTCACTTCTCATATTGATACAATTTTGTCCAAGGCTGGTAAAATGGTTGGTTTTATCAAAAGGATTGGTCACGACTTCAAAGGGACACATGCATTGAAGGTACTTTTCAACTCCTTCGTACGGAGTATCTTAGAATACGCTTCTCCAGTTTGGAGTCCAATTTACAAGGTACACATCAACCGCATCGAACGGGTCCAAAAGCATTTCACTAGGTATTTAAGGTACAAAGATCACAGCTGCCCTTACAGGGCTGACTACTCACAGCGACTGGCTCACTTTGGTTGGCATTCGCTCGAACAACGTCGCATGCTAACTGACGTAACGACCATTTTCAAAATTCTAAATGGTCAGATAACCTCACCCCAACTTCTTGATAATCTCTCCCTCAGTGTGCCCCGTCAATGTCCAGTCAGGTCAGCACGAAAACTCGACACCTTTACTGTCAAATCATCTCGCACAAATCTTGGCCGATCCGCCCCGTTAAACCGAATGATGACTATAACTAACAGAGCTCTCTCCACTAATTCCGATATTGACATATTCTGTGACAGCATAACTAATTTCAAACAAAAAATATTAGAAATTGATTTGTAGTCAACTTCTAACTAGTCACTATTTATTATTATACTTTATTATATTCAGTATTGTTAAATTCAATTCAATTCAATTTCTATCAATTTGTAGTCAACTCATGCATGGCTGGTCACTATTTATAGGGATAGTACCTTGTAAATGGTGACTAGTTACGTATGAGTTTCAATATTTTTCAATTTATTCAATCTCATTAAATTTAATTTATTTCATAATGATAACGTTACCATGCAATTGTTTTCATTTATTAAAATTAAAATGATTTCCCAGAATAATGCTTTATGTAATGTCAATGTGTGAAAGTTGTGTACACCTGTAAGTGACATATTTACACAGAACAAAGTGCAATGTATTATTATTTTTTGTTAAATATTTTGTAAATATGTAGTTGGTGTTCCCCCTAATAAATAAATAAATAAATAAATAAATAAATAAATAAAACTCTGATACCGCGATTCAGGATTTCGTTAAGTTAGTTCGCAGCTGGCGGGATAGATGGCGTCGCGGTTCTTTTTGTTGCGAATGCGATGTAGATTTTGCTACGTTGGATTTTTTTCCTACAGATTTCCTACTTAGACGTAGGAAACAGACGACCTTAGAGGCTAGAGCTGGTTCGAGGTGGCTCGGGGAAGTTCAATTCACTTCTAAGTCACTAATATTTGCTTAAATCTTATATATTCTATCTGACTAGACCGGGGGGCCTAGACAAAAACTTTTCTGTAGCGTTAACGTGAGACGCTGACTACAAAATGTATGGGAATGACATTAGGTGTGGAAAGGTAACGTCATCACCTAATGTCATTCTCATACATTTTGTCGTGAGCGTCTGACGTTAACGATACAGAAAAGTTTTTTGTCTAGGCCTGCGGTTCATCTACTATAAGATTAGCAGTAAATCGCCTATCCACGTTTATACTTTCGCAGTAATTTGCCGGACCGATATGAATAATGGCCGAGAAAATAAGTGGTTACCATGTTAATAGGTTATTATGATAAACGATTATAATGTGCGTGCACTTAGTTTATCTTAAAGTTGACGCAATACACTCGAGTTTTAATTGTGTAATGCAGGTATGTGATAACATATTATAAAAGAGCTCATTTAGTTCTACTTAAGTGCTTTAAAACACGAATGGCCCTTCACAGTCTAATCGGATGCTGCTGAATACCAGTACTTTAAAAGAAGGGCCAATCTGACCTCCACAACGCAGTTTGCTATCATCGTATTACCCGAAAGATGTCCACTGCTGGACATAATCCTCCCCCAAGTGTCGCCACAACAACCGGTCCTGTGCGTCTCGCATCCATCGGCTACCCGCGACCCTCACCAGGTGCACGGTCCACCTAGTGGGAGGCCTTCCAACGCTGTGTCTTCCGGTACGCGGTTGCCACTCCAGAACTTTTCGGCCCCATCGACCATCTGTTCTGCGAACAATGTGCCCTGCCCACTGCCACTTCAGTTTGGCGATCCTTCGGACTATGTCAGTAACCTTAGTTCTCTTGCGGATATCATCATTCCTGATTAGATCACACATGGAAACGCCGAGCATTGCCCTCTTCATTGCCCTTTGGGTGACTTTAAGCCTTCTGAGGCCCAGTTTGCTAGCTTACACGAAACCCCTTGGTAACTTTCAGGCTTCTACCCTTAACGGTTGTCTAGATCTACTATTGACTGCCGTGTGATTTAACCTGTTCCCAAGGCACAAGAGGTATCCCGCTCTCACATCCCTGACAGGCAGTAACGGCTGGGCAAACTGCAACAGATAGCTACTGGGACCAAAGACTTCTGAATCCCATTTATGGCTTCTGCGTACCCAGACGGTCTGACGACCTGGTGTAGATCGCTAGAATCTGCTGAATGGGAAGTGGGGATCCAGATCAGGACCTTGACTGTGATTAAAGGAGTCCGATGTCTAGTAGGTAGTGGACGTCATTTGACTGATTCTGACTTGTGGCTGTTTTCAGGCAATCTTTAGGAAATACATCGCTTCTAATCTAACCATCTGCCTAAAATGCGAGAATGAAGAAACTAACGATCGATCGAAAGAGAAATCAATGTATTAGATAACGAAATAGACATTGTAACAACAATGAGTGTTTGCGTCAGTGAACACGCGGAAAACAATCACGTGAGGCGATGCGCGCATTTTGGTTTCCGTTGCCAGGTGGGACGCTAAGAAAAACAAACAGGACAAGAAACTAAGTTTTTAACAAGAGTTATTTAGAGGCTATTATCAAAAAGGAACTAGGTGTGAACTAGGTATAAAAATAATTTAAAAAAACCGGCTGCATACACACCTCAGCCGTTTAGAAAGATCACTTCTCAAGTAAGTAATATAGATTCTGATGGAATTCATTTTAATTCTATCTCACAATTGATGCATTCGAATGTCCCAGAAGTCAGTAAAAAAACCGTCGAAGTGCGAATCGGACTCGCGCACGAAGGGTTCCGTACCATTATATATAGAAAAACGGCAAAAAAATCACGTTTGATGTATGGGAGCCCTACTTAAATACTTTTTTTCTGTTTTTAGTATTTGTTGTTATAGCGGCAACAGAAATACATCATCTGTGTGAACTTCAACTGTCTAGCTATCACGGTTCATGAGATACAGCTTGGTGACAGACAGACGGACAGCGGAGTCTTAGTAACAGGGTCCCGTATTTACCCTTTAGGTACGGAACCCTAAAAACTAACATGTGTACGTGTGAAACAGCTTTGAAAAATTACGATAAAGGAAAAAAAAAGTGTCGTAAGTAACTACTAAAATTTCTCTTAATTTACGTTTGAAATAAACAAATTCACTTATGGCAATCCCCTATTTTATTGGCACTCTACCATAGATCACACTTTAGTACCGCACTTTAATATCGAGAGTTGATACTGCTATTTATCACAGCATGTACCTAGTTGTTGACATAATAAATCATATTACTAAGCCATTATTCTAGTGCATGAAGTAAATATTATCTGTGGGCGTGAACAAAACAATGATGACATTGGCAATATCACTGAGTATAAACTAAGCCTATTGCAGACTCGCAGTCCCCTGCAGGGATTCCTCCGTGCCTCGGAAAGCACGTAAAACCGTTGGTCCCGCCTGTCATTTTTGAAGATCTTTGACAGCCGTTACAGGTCAAAGTGCCAAGTGGTTTTTTAGGGTTCCATACCCAAAAGGTAAAACGGGACCCTATTACTAAGTCTCCGCTGTCCGTCTGTCCGTCACCGGGCTGTATCTCATGAACCGTGATAGATAGACAGTTGAAATTTTCACAGATGATGTATTTCTGTTGCCGCTATAACAACAAATACTAAAAACAGAATGAAAGAAATATTAAAATGGGGCTCCCATACAACAAACGTGATTTTTTAGCCGTTTTGTTTTAGATGTAGGGAACCCTCCGTGCGCGAGTCCGACTCGCACTTGGCCGGTTTTTTTTATGGATGGGAAATGATCAAATTACTTCTTCCGCAGTTCGGAAGGAAGTCTCAGATTCTTACCGACTAACAACGAGAGAAAAGATTAAAATTACTCATTCATCACGGTTTTCGATTTTGAAATCAATTAACTACAATGTCACAAGTAGGTACAGCACGTGTTGGCAAGAGGATGCTCCCATCCGGAAGATATGCAAAGGACGCATAACGTGCACGTAATATTTTATTGATAAGAAAAGTTGGCAACATTACTTGAAAATGAACTAGGTAAGTACTTATTTTAGACCAATGATGGGAGGTAATTCACAGCGCCATCTATTGGTGATCAGAAGGGTTTAAAATTCGTACTAAGGCTATCGTTTACAGATTTTCCAGCGGCTTCGCTTCGCTCCCATGGCCGTTTCACAGACAACTCTCATTTTTCCATTTCACAGCGATTGTTCAACTTTCTGTCAGTGAAAGAATTTTCATAAGCAAATCAACTAATATTGTAACTTCTTTATTACATTATAGATGTACGACGATTGGAATACGTTGAAATTATTTTCAAGGCTTTGGCTTTTTTAATTATTTTAAAAGCTTTGGTTTAACTTTTTGTATGTAGTGAGTGAGAAAACTAAGTAGCGAAATTTGTTTCGCAACAAAAAGTAACGCAGCGCCATCTATCCCGGCAGCAGCGAACTACTGAGCAAAATCCTGCATCGCGGTCTCAGTGTTTTCCGTGCGATTTGTACATACACAACAGTACGTATATCAATTATCGGGCAGTTGCCCACCGGACACAACAACCGTTCGGTCGGAGGGTCCTCCCTTTTCAATGGAGGTTTGCGGGAGTTAACACTCTGTACCGCATACTTCTAAAATAACATGAAGGTAAATAGAAAAACAGTTTTTCTTTCTTTCTATCAATATTAAAAAAAAATTACAGTACTACATACTTTCAGTAGTACATAATTATGAGACTTAATGCAATAAGGCATTTTCTACCAGTCAACCTTTGGGTTAAAAAGAGTATAAAATATAAACAATTATTATTATTGATAAGTAAGACACACTAGCAGGTATTCACTGATGCCTGTTTCAAATAGCCTGGAAATATCTAGTCTGCGAGTTTTTGAAGCAGTTCAGTGTGGGATCTGTCACAACACTTTTCAGGGGCCAATTTCATGCCCAACTCAGGCTGGAATTGCTTCAAAAGCTTAACAATGATCGACTATTAGCACTAGAGAATAACTGCTACTAGTTGTCAAACCATTTGCCATGTCTCCAGAATGAAGTTTGCTCCAAAACTACATGTCTGTGAACAAACCTAAGGCAAGCAGTGGACTGGATAAGGCCGAGTTGATGATTATTTAAATAGCATACAACTTTCGGCTCTTATGTTTTGGTAAAACATTGTTCAAGATAGTTTTCAATAGTCATTGTCATAATGCTTATTACAGATCTTGAATGCAAGGTCAAGGTAAAATGTACAACTTCTAGTAGGAAAAATAATTGGTAAAGCAGAGTATTATGAATACTTTTTTGTATGTTCTATTTCGAATTTTAAATAATAGCTTCAAGTAGTCGTAGAACTATTCGTATGGTAGTTTACGCACTAGATCCGACTTCCGTCATCCGATTTCTCTCCGTCATCCGTGAGTTCGGAAGAAATATTGACGACATGCTATGGTAACTTAGAACAAAAATAAATTTTTCATTTTTTTTATTGAAAACAGAGCCATCTATCATAAAGTTAATGGAAACAAATTGCGGTGTTGCTACGGTTAAATATATTATTTTTATGCTGGGAGTTACTTTATAACATTAATCAAGAAAAAGAATATAATTTCATGATTTTCTTATACAAATGAAATAGAATATATAAATTAGTATATAATTAGGTTTTTATTATGAGCTTAATAGTGAAGAAGTTATATTTTGGTATTTAAACGTGCTTCCTAATATTAAAAAGTAAGGTAGAGTTGCCTGTCTATAGCCAGTATACTATTGTAGTCTTTGATTGACGAAGTAGCCGTAGTACTTACTGTTTGTATAAACGCTTTCGCATTACCTTGGATTCAAATCGGACATATCTGTCCGTCTTCATACATAAAATCGATCGAGGCATCGATCGACGTTGATCGATTGTGTGGCTGATGGAAGAAGTAAAAACTATCGATCGACTTTGACTAATTCATTCTACCATCGATCGATCGATTGGCGTGATAACCACCCTAAGATATGCCAAAGACGGCCCACGCAGTTTGGACTTCTATCAGAGGTCCGAGATTTTCTACTCCAGATCCGTATTTTCACGAATTTGGATGCAGTCCATAAAGCAATATCCGGATTCGGTTCAAGTCTACCAATTCTTGACTATGAATGCAATTTTCTTTATATTGAGAATTTATCACTACTTACATTTATTTGGTTTCCAAAAATATTGGTATATACTTACCCAATATCAATCTAAATATAAATTTTATAGTTATTAAAATAAAATTTTTAATTATTATAGAAAGGCAACATTGTTGGCTAGTAGGTGATAATCTCTGGAAGTACTGATCTGATTACAAAAATTCATACACTGCTCATAAAGCTACACTGCCAAGTGCCATAGGGTACTTAGTATCCCAAAAAAAGAAACATGGTTCGTGTGGTATCAGTCGTGAGAACGGGAAAAGCAAAATCTTTATAACAGTAATGCACTGTTCACAAGTGCTACTAATATGATAAATGTTATTTTTTTTAAACTTGTCTAACGGATCTCGTGCGGGTGGAGCGAATTGGTTCCAGTAAACGGCAAATTGATTTAAAATTCAATTGTTTTTTTTTTTAGGTTTATTTTTATTTTCTTTAAATTGGTTAACCCGGATGATAGAGGTTAATCATTAACACTAAATTTCTAGACTAGGCCAGTTTCCTAGGAGAAGAAACACAAAAACAAATGTAGATATATGCATAAACAAATCAGTGTACTTACCCAAGTACGGGACATCCAGATGAGTGTATCGTTGTTCAGTCTGGGTCCAATGAGGGGGTTCATTTGTGCCATGTACGCACACAGCCAGCTGGAAATACACAAGTAGGAAATGGTTAAATTTACGACATAGGAAGATTCCATGTTGATAAATGATTATTCTAATGTCTAAAGAGGAGCAAAAACAACTTTTTCAGATTCTAACATTACATATAAGTAAATGGTTGGGATTTAATATTTAATGCAAGGACTTTTCCTTGTTATTCACTTTATTAATCTTGGTATTCTGATCTGCTTCAGCTTTCTATTTCTACAATAATTTCATATTAGTAAAAGATGGCACCCACATGACCTAATGCATGCTATATTTTGTTAAAAAAAGACTAATTTAAATAGAAATCATTTTACACTATGATCACAAATATTTTTGGGGCAACCCAAATCACGAGGGCAGTCACTGAAGGCAATCAAGTGCCTACAAGTGGGTCTTTACGTTCATGACTCATTTTAGTCTCTAAAAGCTTGTAAAAGGTGTAACACTTACAATAACCAGCATGTGGCAGCAGTTAGTATCAAGACCACCTGGATAATCCTGGAATAGACCAACGAAATTAAGGTTTTAGTCAATGAATTAGTAACAAGTTTCTGAAATAGGAAGGCGCAACTACTTACCCTCTGTTTGGTCCTTTAGGGGCGAAGAAGGGGCAAACAATGCCCACAATACCCCACAGCACGGTGAATACGGTGATAGGAACGAAAGAGGCACCCATTTTAAGATATTATTTAGATAGAATTCTAAATTATAAAATCTCAAACAAACATCAGCTGCGTAAAAATGGTGGACACGCTGATTATGTTGGTAGCTCTGACGTCGATAGTCATATGACATTACGACGTTTCATTCTACGGAATTTATGGACATTTTCTCATAGGAGAGCGCCACCTGAAATGAAACGTTGTATTTATTGTTTGGAAAATCTGAAATTCATTGTTATAGAAAAAAATATTATATTTTATTAAAATAATAATAAATTCAGAAATTTTCATAGAAAAGACTCATGGGTTAGCTTAGCAGCGTTGGTTGCCAACTCCAGAGTTGCCATCGCGTTTATTTACAAACTCCAAATTATATCCATGCGCGCATAGCTTTCGAAAAGGAGGAAGGCACAAAATCTAATTTATTAGGTGAAATCCTTAGAATAATAACGCCTAAAAGGAGAGTCTCATACACGCTCCCTACCAAAAAATGAAGCAACTTTCGTACTTATGTGTGAGTGAGCGGTATGTAATTACAGCCACAGACGTAAAAAAATGTTGCTAGGAATGAACACTTTCCCTAAAATCGGGAAAAATTTTAATATTATACTTGGGACTAATCATAGATCAATATAAAAAAAAATGTTAAGTACGTAACTTGTCGGTATGTACTTATTGTAATCGAAATCCAAGATGGCGCCGACGAAATTTGCTAACTTTTCGTCATGGGTGTCATTTTCATGGTTTCTAAGGTCGCTAAAATCGATTATGGGGTCAAAATTGAAATCCATGATGGTGCCGACGAAATTTGCTAACTTTTCGTCATGGGTGTAATTTTCATGGTTTCTGGAGTCGCTAAACCCGATTTTGGGGTCAAAATCGAAATCCAAGATGGCGGCGACGAAATTTGCTAACTTTTCGTCATGGGTGTCATTTTCATGGTTTCTGAGGTCGCTAAAATCGATTATGGGGTCAAAATTGAAATCCAAGATGGTGCCGACGAAATTTGCTAACTTTTCGTCATGGGTGTCATTTTCATGGTTTCTGGAGTCGCTAAACCCGATTTTTGGGTCAAAATCGAAATCCAAGATGGCGCCGACGAAATTTGCTAACTTTTCGACATGACATTTTAAACATCAGGAGGAAAGATAGTGGTTTTTCACTTTTATAGAAAACTGTAAATCGTTCTCTCTCTCTTTCTAAACTCTTTTTAGAAAATGTTCTCAACTAACTATTTAGACCTGGTTAGATGGCGTATGCATACTAAGTTTTCGATTTTGACCCCATAATCGGTTTCAGCGACTCCAGAAACCAAGAAATTGACACCCATAAGGAAAAGTTAGCAAATTTCATCGCCACCATCTTGGATTTCGATTTTGGCCCCATAATTGGTTTTAGCGACTCCAGAAACCATGAAAATGACACCCATGACGAAAAGTTAGCAAATTTCGTCAGCGCCATCTTGGATTTCGATTTTGACCCCATAATCGGTTTTAGCGACCCCAAAGATCGCGAAAATGACACCCATGAAAGACTGGTCGGCACCCGCGGGGCCGACAAGGCTCCCGCCTCCCCCTGCCCCCCCCCCCTGGTTGGCCGCCCAGTCTGATGTTCCTTTATTTCAATTTTAAGACACGATCTCATACACAGGTGTCGGTGTCGCCGCGTGTCGCGACTATGGTTTTTTCCCATATGAAAACTGCCCAACGCGCCTAAAGAACTTTTCACTTAAAAAAATGCGCAAATTATTTGAATCAACCGTAATTATTAGCTTTCGTTTCATACTTACAACTTTAAACAATAAGCATCATAATACAGGTAGACTCGAACAGTTAGTGCTTACTGTATTATGGGTAATTTTTCTTTACAACTGGCAACACTACATTGTGATAAATTAGGTTATGAAAATTTTAATTTGAAGATCGATTTACGTAAAAATAATGGATTTAATGTAAGTACTTACTTGTGAAACGTGATTTTATCACATTTTTTTTGTTTTCCTGGTGTGTTAGAGCATCTTTTTATGCAACAAACAAAAACAACAAATCATTTATAAATATTTCTCGGGAGGTGCATTCAACAGAGCGTGACCTTGAGCACTGACGGCTCGCTGCGCCGAGTACTCCGTATATGGAGTAGTCTGAGTAGCTTCACTTTTGATGCTCGTACTAGGTTTCTAGGCGTTATTATTCTAAGGTGAAATCCTAGCTGAGTAGGTATCATAGACTAATTAGGTACCCTCTTGAAGAAACGTTGAAAGTGGAGCGTAAGTTGAAATTAAGGCCCGTTTAATAAAGACATATAAGACGATGTTGTAGTGGATTGTAGTAGTAGTAAAGTGTGCAAAAGGGCATTATAAGAATTATAAGAAAACAATTTCTTGCCAAGGAGTTTAACTTTTTTTCAAATATAATCATAGACCATGGCAAAAAAACAACGATCATTGCCATAGTTAGGTAATACTTACGTCTATTTGCTCCGAATCGAAATTTTTTTAATCGTATTTATTTATTTTAGAAACACAAAAATGAGATCTGCGAAACGACCAAAATCCCACAAAAAGCCGTCAAGACACGAACGAATAAATAGGAAAATATACAAAAATAAATCAAATAGAAGTTGGGGCTGGAATGACGATTTGTCTGGACTATTTATCGATGATATTAACGAAGCCATTCGTGCAAGAGTGAGTGATGAGAACACACTTACACCAATTTTATCAAGTTTTTTCCTCTACCTAAACGATTTATTGTTCGCTTTCGTTCACATGCGATGATTCTGATTCCTATATTTTGTTATCGCCCATCCACTTGGTCTGTACCTACCCAATATAAGGCTAACATTTTTGCAATATTTGCAAAACAACATATGGATCTGTAAAAATCTGGCAAGAGAGCAGTTTGATACACCCCTTTTCTCACACCACTTTTTAAATGTCGCAATACCATAGCATTTTCATCACAACACTGTCCACATAGCACTTTCAACAGTTTTTCTTTTTTCTTCTATTCTGAAGAAATCTCGACGGACTGACGGAAAAGGATGTTGGAAACTCGTGCCAAAAGACTCTTGCGAAGTTTACAAGGATCGCAAAAAACGATCAGTAACTCGTAAAAGACCGGATTTGAGTTCTGAGGAAATATCAAATGACACCCAAAGTCGCATGGAGGAGGATAAAAAAGAAAATAAGAAAAAGCTCCGTAAGAAATCCACTAAGAAATTTATTCAAAGCAAAAAATCCCAGTCTAAGAACAAGCGCAAAAAAAGGTTAGATTCGATGGCTTTTAAATAAAATTAGATTGTTTTCTTTCAGATTTGCTTAGGTGCAATGTAGACTTATCTGTATCGCTTTATTATAAGCTTGTTCGTCGAACTAACTAATGAAATCTTTTATTATTTATGACTCACTAGCTTCTACCAGCTGCGGCTTCGCCCGCGTGAATATCGGAAATAGCAAGGTTTCCTGATTTGTATTGTAAATTTTTTACTCGGGAAACACCCACCCTACACGTACCCTACACCTACCCTACATCTACCCTACACCTACCCTACACATACCCTACACCTACCTTACACCCACCCTACACGTACCCTACACTTACCCTACACCTACCTTACACCTACCTTACACCTACCCTACACATACCCTACACCTTCCCTACACCTACCCTGCCTACATAATTATACCAGCCCAAAAATACTATGACATGTTTCTGGTCTCCTGGTACTTGTGAATTTGAAGTACTAGGCAGCAGCGGCTCTGAGTTTCCACTTCCTCCTCAGTCTCCATTATTCCATGCCACTTACCGGGATAAAAAGTAGCCTATTTTTTATTCCAGGTTATGAACTACATGTGTGCCAAATTTCATCCAAATCCCTTCAGCCGTTTTTGCCTGATTGTTACACAAACGTACAAACTTTCACCTTCATAATATTAGTAGGATATGAGTAGCCTTTTGTAGGTCAAGTTAGGAGCTTGTCGTCTCAGCCGGGGATTACGGAAGTCGCGTAAGTTCCCGCAGTGGTTTTAGTCAGTAAGAGTCTGACAGAGTCCGGACCACCCAGAGCGGAGGACATCCGTGAGGACTTCCCCCGGTTAAAAAAAAGGAGCTTGTCTGATAAACGGGACTTGTCTGTGGCGCGGGCGGCCTTAATACATTTTATAGAGGTAAACAACAACAAAATACAATGATGACAGGCAGCATAATGAAATGCTAAGACCAACACACCAGCCAGTGTTTCCATTTCTTTCCCTAAGAGCGAGTTTTTCTGAATAAGAAGGTCTTTTCTATTTGCAGATCCAAATCATATTCTGTGTCAGCGTGTTCGAGTCACTCGACTTACTATACCAATAAATCACACTTGGATTATTGTTATTATTAAATCATTGTCTAAAAATATCAGTTTGTTTTTATTTTTCAACGATTCCAACATAATACCCTAATAAAATTACATTACAGTCACATGTCGCGCGCTCGTGACTTGCATTTTCTAGAGAAACAATACATAGACATAGTCTTCATGCTAGGAAGAGGTCGTCGTCTCGCTTCTTATATTTTAGGTATTTATAAATTCTCCTGTGGACAAAAATAAATGTATTAGAACAGCATTGAAAAGTGATTAGACCTTTTGGAGTTACGATTCTATACAAGTACACACTGACACTCAAACAGACCAGCAAGACACCCCAGTGATCCTATCCCTATACTCATGTCCTGAATACTTATGTGGCTTAGTATCGAACTCGTACTGTGCCAGAACTGTGACTTCACACTTGTGGGCCAATTCTACTAAATTTTAAGCAACGTTCGCATGTCTATACTCAATACTTTATTTGCATTCCACAATGTGTACTTAGGTGGTAAGTTAAGAAAATTGTGATCATTATGGACCCTGTCGGGCACAGCAAAATAATTAAAAATATAGTAGGAGAGAGGAAGCTTTAATCAGGCAAATTTATATATGAAGTAGATCCAGTACTGTCATTTTCAGTATGGATTAATTACCTACATTCTTTATATTTTATCGTTGAAAAAATCGTTTAAACTATAATAGCATCTTTTTATTAAAAATTGTTTTACCTTTTTTTTAAATATGTTAATTTTGTCAGTTGCAAACTGTCAAAAATATATGGAAATTAAGACTTATAATAGTAGAATTGGCCCTCAGTATATACAATGAGAGCACTGTGTCGTCACATACTGACAGGTACAGGATGCGTTCGTGGAGATTATGTGAAAAAATAATTTATTATCACGGTGCCAGAACTGTGGCTACACTGATATGTGTGAATCGGCCTTTAGGGGACACGTGACCACGTCGCAAGCTTTGGAAAAGTACCTATAAGGTGTTTATCTGCAACTAAAGCGTACGTCGGACTTTGCGGTCAAGCCCACTATGCTTATTGGGTTATCATAATTTACCGAAGAATCTACAGACACTGCCCATGGTCTTAGCAGCGTAGTTCGCAAGATGCATTCTCGATCACACTAGGTAAGGAGCGTTGCCGTGTCAAGTTCAGGGGGTCGAGTCCTGCTATTGCAATCGTGTCTCAATGACCGGTCAATGATCGATTTTTGACGTATAACGTCAAACTTATGACACATTTCCCATACAAAAACTGTCAAAGTTGTCAAATATTCGATCACTGACCGGTCATTGAGACACGATTGCAATAGCAGACTCGAGCCCCAGGATTGAAGAGATTTTGCTACAAGTCTCACCAGATAGTGCTGGGGACATGGCCCCAGTCCTTAGGCGTATGTAAAAGCACGCGTTCCACGTCAGCGGCGGGCACGAGCACGTCGGACACGACAGGCTGCACGCGCACTAAGCTGGCACGCGGGTACGGCACCGAGCTGGCATCGTTTGATACTAGCCCAATGTGCATTGTCACCTTCCAGACCGAGCCGAGGGGGGTGTTGGCCACCTGAAAATGTAATAAAATGGATAACCTTACAGTTTAATATTATAAGCTCAATACGGACTAATGGAGAGTCTAAGCTTGCGATAGTAAAAGGATGGGAAATCATCAAATGACTCCTTCAACTCTGGTAGGAGCGGAAGGAAGTGTCAGGTGGATCTTCAAATGCGTTCCAGGGCCACCCTTTGCGTAACTCTCGAGGAATTCCGCAGCCCTCGTAAGTCGTAGGCACTGTAATGTAGAGTGTAAGCTCTGCCCTAGAGACAAATATGAGCAGAGAAGCAATATGTGAAAAGTTTGATACTTATTGGAATGTATACCTAAGGATCGAAAGTCATGCGTCTATAATGAGGGAAACCGGACAGCTGATCGGTCGTGCATGCACCTTAAATTCTCTTCAAAATGTATACCTACATCAGCGTTAACATACTGCTATAATAATATTAACATACCTTTAAAGAAAGACTTCCACAACAATCCAGCGTAAAACCCAGACGCACCTTAGCGTCATGCATGGCGCGGTTCCAGCGTAACGCGACGCGGACCACAGCAGCGCAACGTTGCAACAACGGTGGGATGTCGTTCGCGTAACATTTTGTGCGTACCGCGTGCGAAACCATGTGGCGCAACGTATCACATGCTAAGCGGGCGCACATCCTAGCCATACGATCCACCCAGTCTATAAATAACAAAAAGGATAATTTATTATTTGAAAACATTTCACAGTTGGTTGAGACTCAAGCATGGGAGATATGACTTGTTATGATGAGGATGAGTCTCAAGCTAGGATAAGTGATAAATTATTGTGATTTGTGTTAGTAAAGAGGAATGGCACGTCTAATATTGTTGGGACATGCTGAAGAACAGCGAAAACAAAGCCAATTGCGAATTGAGAGGCGCCGCTTGCGTGACGCTAGTAATCCCTTGCAGTTGCCAGAGAGAGAGTTTATTGCGAATTTTCGTTTGAATAAAACTGGATTCCAACAGGTATTAGAAGAACTCCGCCCAAACCTGCCACAAGCTCGACGAAAAACGGCTGTCCGCAATGAGCTTAAAGTAAGTACCTGTGTTGTTGTGAAAATATAATAGTAGGTATAAAGTACTTATCAGTTTTGTTGCCTGAGAAATCTAATGAAATTCATTTTTTATTGCAGGTCTTGGCTGCCTTAAGTTTTATTGCCAATGGGTCATACCAACGCAATGTAGGTGCCTCCTTTCTATGCAATATGTCCCAGCCCACATTTAGTAAGTGTCTACATGAAGTGACTGATGCACTCAATGTCAGGGAAGTACTCCTTAAGTACATAAAGTTCCCTATGTCTCAGCAACAGAGGGAAATCATTATGAAAGGGTGAGTCTTGTGTTTTAGTGGTACGTACTAAAAATTTGAAAAAAAAATTAAGTTGCTTATTTCATTTCAAGGTTCATGGAAAAATTCAGATTTCCCGGCATTATTGGGTGCATTGATGGTACACATGTGGCCTTGATACGACCGATAGACCATGAGGAGGCATATTTTAATAGAAAAAATTATCATTCTTTGAATGTTTTAATAGTAAGTAATAAGTACTATTACAAAACTACCAAAAGTTTTTGTTTTTAACCAAAGTTAATATTGAGAACCTAAAATAAAACTCTTGTTTCAGATTTGTGATTCCAATATAAATGTAATGCATGTTGATGCATCATTTGGTGGTGCATCACATGATTCTTATGTCTGGAATCAATGCCACTTAAAAGCTCATTTAGAAAGACTGGAAAGGAATAGAGAGCGCTGTTGGCTATTAGGTATGACATATTATTTTGGCTGGCTGTGTTATGTGGAATGTAAACATAACCAATTTGAAATATTTATATTTTTAATATTTTAGGTGATTCTGGATATGCGCAGCGCCCTTGGATGATGACACCTATCTTAGGCGCGGCTCCGGGTTCACCTGAAGAACACTATACTGAACTTCATTGTAAAGTCAGAAACACTGTTGAGCGTTGCATTGGAGTTCTAAAAGGACGTTGGCGGTGTTTGTTAGCACACAGGGTACTGCACTATGATCCTGTAACAGCAGCTAAAATAGTTAATGCATGTGTTGTTCTACATAACATAGCCAATGCACGGAATGTTCCAATGCCCGAGCCTCACAGTGATGATTTTGACAATGACCAACAGAGCCAAGTCCTTAGAGAGGTACCAAGAGTTGAGGCAATTGCGGTTGACAACTCAAGGGATATGTTAGTCCAAAGATTATGGAATGCTAGAGCTATCTAGTATTCATTAATCTTTGGATTTAATATTGTGTGTGTAAAATTGTTAATAATATTATAAGATTTATTTTCTTGTATTTATTTTAGATCTTTTTATTAATGTCAGAGGTAATAATATAATATATAGATTATATACAAGAATTGTGTATTTTTAATTTTATTGTTATTTCTTTATTTGAATATTTGTTTTTTTATAGGTAAGTAGAAGTTTTTATTAACATCTCATCTTAATTTTATTGTTACATTTTTATTTCAATAAGTACCTACCTACCTATATTGTTGCTGTAACCTAACAGGGTCCAATATCTGTACCTAAGAATAAAAGCCCCTTTTGTAACATTATACATGGTGACTTACACACTGAATATAATAACATGAATAATATTATCAGTCTTTTATTAACTTCATTTAATACTTACATAAAACTACAATTTGGTTTGTGAATAATGTTGAAAAAATAACAATGAATAACCTATACTTACTTATTTATTTATTTTACTTTAAATTACACTAAACTAATACATAAATAAACTAAAACATAGCATCCAAAAGTATAAAGTTAGTACCTAATCTAAAGTTGATAAATTATTGAGGGAGATTTAAATAACTACGTACATCATTCCTTATATCTCTAATTAAATTGACCAGCGCTTCCATTGCATCTGCATGACGCTCCTCAGCAGCAATACGTCGAGATTCCATTTCGTAGGCCCAGCGTGGCGTCCTCTCATCTCTATGAACTGTAATTTATAAAAATTTATATTGATTTCAGTTTAAAAAAAAATCATGAACTACCTACTTTATAATACGATGTAAGTACTAACTTTGTCTGTGTGACCTCATTCTTCCGGCTGGTGCAGTGGAGCGCTGAGCATACCCTAAAAATAAAAATAAGTTTTTCTACAATACTTTTTTTTGTTTACACACCACTGATCTATCATCGCATTAAATCTGTTACTGGAATTTTAAAATTTTCTATCAAAAATCTATGATTGTCTTACTATCATCTCTTGACGTAATCGGGGGCTGCTGCTCGGCGGCCTGTACCTCAGTGGAGAGAGGCAATGCAGGCTGTATTTGTGTGGAGGCTGGCGATGCAGGCTGTGTTTGTGTGGAGGGTGGGAATGCAGGCTGTGTTGAAGCAGAGGGTGGGAGGTCAAAGGTGTGAGAATCAGGTAACTCTTCATCAAGCCATTCCTCATCCATGGGCTGGGGCTCTAAAGATATAGGATCAGGAGCTGAGGACTGAGAGATGGGTGTCGATGTACTGGGATAGGATACTGGATCATAGGATACAGGATCGGGTGCTACAACTCCAGAATCAACAGGGGCCTCAATCTCATCTGCTGATGGTATCTGTAAAATATAAAAAATCATTTTACCAAAATAAGGCTTAGATATAGGCTATACATGAAAGATTTTAGTATGATTAATCATATGTCTATAAATACCCATAAAAGCATTTAATAATTAATAATTATGAAACTAACATCAATAGGCAGGCGTACTCCAGGCAATCCCTCCACCGCTACTGGGCCTAATATTGCCAACACTCTCTTCTCTAACTCATTCAGAGGAACAAGCTTGTTAGGCCCTCCACCGGTTGCTGATGCAATCCTCCTCGAGTCTGCAGCTTTGCCCTTTGTCTTGGCCTTAAACTCTATCCAGTACTTGATAGAAAAAAATAAAAAACATTTTGAAACTATGTTAGAAAAATATACCTTCATGACATATTAAATACTATCCTAAACCAAGCTACTTCTAAGAACATAAACAAGACAAACTTAAAATGCAAGCTATTTTTAGAGTAATTTTTTATCAGAGGTAGGTACTTGAGTGATTTGTGATTCTTGAGTGGTGAGACTTCATAAGTGGGGCAAAAGGGATCACGGATAATGTAACAAAAAATGCAAAAGAATGCAGCATTAAAATACCTATTTTTAGTAAAGATGAAAAGAATGGAAAGTGTATTAATATTTAGGTAGGTAGTGTATTTTCAGAGGATAAGTATATTAAAATGTAAACTTACTCTTCGCCATTGGTCTGGTGTTTTAGTAGTTCCCTCTGCCACTGAGTTTAGTTGAACTGCTATTGTTTCCCATACTTCGCGGGTTACTCTAACAGCCTGTGGCCCTCCCGGAAAGCGGCCCAATGCAATATCGGGATTGGACTCAGCAAACTCCACAAGTAACTCCATTTGCCTTATGGAAACTCTTCGTCGTGCAGGCATCTTAAATTAAATATTCTACATCAATAAAGTATAAGGTAGCTATCTATTGGTCACTTGGCTATAACTACCATAGGGTACCTATTTACATTTTTTTAATAACACCATATATAATTATATAAATGATACGAGTTGTTTTAATAAGTTGAAGTTTAAATACCACTTAGAAATTGGTCTCCTATCGAAACAAACTCTCATACAAAATTTCAAATAATTAATAAACTTACTCGATCTATCGGGAATATTTAGTGGTTTTACTTACCTTTAATTTAAGAATATAATTTCACAAAACACTAGTAAACACAGTATGTCATTAATTAAATCCGCACAACTCGCAAGTTTAAGCAATTACGAAAGAATGGACCCAGTTTGTTTTTGTTTGAGTTGGCGCCATAAAGATATGTCAAGAGTATTTTATAAACCGCTTAAAATAAAATGTTCTCTAAAATATAGTATTGTAATGCTCAAAAGGCGTTCTTCAACTAAGCAGCATAATAGTCGATAAAAAATAGAGGCGTCAAGTGCTGTTACGAAGAGCACCGTTCCCCGTCTATAAGTCACCGTAACATGAAATCCACTTAATGTGATACGCAATACCAATGTTATGAAATTCTCAGTTGTCATCAAAGTTCGGTGTACAACTGAAGCCAGTTAGTCACTGACGATGAAAAAGATAGCCAATAGCCCGATACTGGTACATACCATACTGCGCGGTCACGACAGAGATGTCTAGCACCGGTGTGTCTCCCCGCACTCGCGACCGCGTCGCGTTGTGCAGCCGGTGTGCAAGCCGAGCTGTTAATCGCAGTCGTCCATTAAGCAGTCGGAATGACCACGTATCGGCCGGAGACGTCTCCCATTCGCATTCTTGGCTCCTGTAAATTTAATTAAACCAAAATTTAGTTTAAAAAAAAGTATTTAGGTACGTTTAGCAATCATCCAATAAACAAAATACCCTTAACTCACCCCATAAAAGGTAACATATCAATCTTAGCCACCACATTGACACCAGAATCAGAATCGTATTTCATTGAGCTGGTTGTGCACATCCGTTCGGGAGAGCAGTCCGAGACAGCTTGCATTGTAGTCTGTTGGGGAAACCGATATTCCGTATTCTTGCTAAGCGTAAAAGTTACGCCAGATTGTGAAATTGCCGATAAACTTTCAGATTTAAGGTTTAGTTTTGAATTTACATCATGTAATGAGTGTTTCTCAAAATCAATAGGTTTGGAACTGGCATCGCCAGTGTAATTGCTTATGAATTGTTCCACTGTTTCAGTTTGAGTTACTCTCGTCCCTTTACGTATTGGCGACCTCTTGCTGCGAGTTTTCGATCTGTGAGCATTTCGGTCAGTATTTCTCGTACCCTCTATCTTGGGCATCATACTATGAGCCGATTCATATGTATGTAAAGGCGGGTCTACCGGCATTTTTATTTTAACTTTAGGACTGCTCGAAATATTCTGCATTTTCGTTATCGGTTTCGGAGTGACTTGTATGAAACTCAGATGTCTGTGCTTGCCTGACATCGGACTATGGTTGCGTTTCTTGCCTTTCGTTAATTTTGCGCGCGAATCTGAACTGCCTTGGTCTTGTAAACTGATTCCTGATAATTTTGTTATCATGTCTATCTCTGCTGCTTGGTTCTTTATATTAACTGAATAGGGTTTCGAGAATCTCTTCTTTTGGTCTTGCGTTGAGTTCCTTCGAGGCACAACACGGTGTTGCTTGATGGGCACAGTTTGCATCTCAAAGTCTTTAGTGATATAGTCCTTACGTTCTTGATTGTTATGTACACCAATCGAGGGGTTGAGCTTGGAGCCACAGATCGTTTCTTCTGTTTTTATGTGATTATAATTATGTGCTTCCGTCGGATCGAGTGAGACTAGCTGAACATTGTTCAAAGACTGCAGATAGTCGAAAACCAGGACATTAGGTGGAGGTTCGGGATTCCAGCTCACCTGGGAAGGCATGCCCTGCATTGTGAACTGATTCGAAGTACTGAGAACGTCTTTCATCGGATTCAAGTTCTTACTACTAGAAAATGACAAGCCAGATTGTGACAATGCCGTAAAACTTTCAGTGCTAAGTGCTAGATTCAAATTTATATCATCTTGTAACTTGTTGTCATCGTTACTATTTTCATTGCCGGTATAAAAGCCAATATAATCAGCTATTAATTGTTGCACAAATATATTTTGCCCTGGTTTTGTGACTTTAGCTTTTGGCCACTTCTTGGCACGGGTTTTCGATGTGTGGGCATTTCGGTTGGTACTTTGCATTTTATGTTTCTCTTGAGACAATTCATATGCCGAACAAAGTTTCTCCGGCAATTTAGATTGAACTTTTGGATTGCTCGAAATTTTCTGCATTTTATTTTTTGGTTTCGGGGTGAATTTTATCAATCTATGATATCTGTGCTTGTCTGTCGACAGACTACAGATCCGTTTCTTGGGTTTTGTTTTATAAGCATTCAATTTTGAACTGAATTTTAAAGGGTCTTCTGATAATTTAGTTATATTTACTGTCTCTGCACTTGGTCTTGGCTCAGTGTCAACTGAATACGGTGATTTTTTAGGCGTAAACCGGTGTTGCTTGATGGTGACAGTTCGCACCTTAAAGTCTCTAGACCTTGATCTAGTAGTATTGTGTTTTGTTACTTGATTGCAGTGTTTATCAATATAGCGATTCTGTTTGGGGTCCCAGAGTTTCTCGTCACGTTTCATCGGATTATACTTATGAGCTTCCGTGTAATTAATTGGTTGGAGCCGAATATTGTTCAATGGATTCAAGTGATCGAAAACTAACACTTCAGGTGGCTGTTCAACGGGCGCACGTGTGCCCAAAGACCCAGATTTTAAATCACTGTCGACAAATTCTGACGATTCCCCAGAAAACGTGACCAGATTTCGAAGAGATCCAGATTTAAACTTTTCAGAAGCTACGCTGGACATGGAGTTTACAGAAGTTAATCTACCAAGATCAAAATTCAACCCAGAGTTGGAATTAGACTCGGAATCTGTTTCTCCTTGACTGCATGTGAATAAATTTGCCTGTATTTTCGTGCTTTGCTTAGACGGATTCATCGATACACTTTTATCGACCATTTCGCACTTAACCATTAGTTCTTTACTTCGTTTGGATACATTTCTATCATGTGCTGAAATGGCATTTTTTTTTATTTCACGCATGTACGAAGTTTCACCAAACACTGTGCTATTCAGTGGAGAACTCCTTCCGCTGATTGATTCATTGTCAAATTGCAATGTCTCGAGGACTTCAATGCTCTTTTGGTCTGATTTTTTATACACGTCTCTGGTATCCTTTTCTGGAAAGTCGTTGTCATCCGACGCTAGCTTTGACTTCTGTAAAGCAGCTTGCACTTTTGAGATATGACTCAGTAAACCCTTTCTTCTAGAAGTTGTTTTCGTTTCTGCAACATCTTTACTAAGTTTGATATCAGTTAAATCGGATAATGTTTCAAGAGTATCTCCAGCACTCTTATCTCTTTCGACCGCCTTTCCCAAATCTTGGCAGACGACTTTTTCGAAAAACCTGTTTGAATGGTTTTGTGGAACAGCTTTTTTTAATTTTACTAATTTATTTTGAAGTATATTGACTGCTTTTAGACCCTCTTCAAGTTGTAGCAATTTCAATTGATTGTAAATTGATTGTTTGGTTTCCGTTCTCTTTGCATCTGTGTACACCTCTATATCTGTTTCTGAATCATCTTCACTGTTCTTTTTAATTAAAAAAATACTCTCGTTAGAAGTAAGAGTTGATTCCACGCGATCAATAATTTTCTTGCCTTCTGTGTTGACTACATTATTGATAATTGAATCCTGTTTTTCTTTAGCATCACTTATACCTTTGGAGACTTCGCGTACATTCCTATCTGCAGTAGAAGTGGCTAAACTCTTTTGATTTATTTTCTCTTTTGCTTTAGGATGTGTGTGCGAGGCACTTCCACTGACGTCTCCTTCGGATGCTCGTGCGTCGTCAACGAAGGTTGCTATTGTTTCCTTTATGTGACTCGCATTTCTGAATATATCTTTGTATAAATCCTCGAATCTTCGCGGGCCTGCATATTCGAACTTATTCGAGTGCAGCGTGGACTGGCTATTGGTTCTTGAGCTCTGCAGCCCCATCACATCTGGTTGAGGATTCGCTGACTGATCTGGTACGGTTATATCTAATAGTTTATCTTTTAGTTTGTTGAATATTTCAGCACCAAAAGTTATCAATTCGGCACGAATTGGTGTCGTTATTGATATTTGTTGTTCCGTTTCTCGTAAGCTTGAAACTTTTCCTACTGTACTGGTCAAAGATTTATTAAAAACATTTTTGTCTGCATTGCAAAAATTAATCTTCTGTTCATTTTGTAGTTGTACGGCGTCTGCTGGAGAATTCAGATCAACTGGTTCATGTTCATCATAATCAGTAACTTTATCCTGTACTTCTTTTATCTTCATCTTCAAGTTTTAAGGGTAATGCTAGCTTAAACGCATTGAATCAGACCGTTGGAAAACATTGCATATCACACTACATTGCTTCTTAGTAGTTATTTTTTAGTTTTACGAAGAATTATTAAAATTATTTTACTGTTTACAATTTTGCTACCATTTCTAAACATGTCATCTAATCATGACAACTAATGTGATTTTTTCTTTTTCTTCGGGATGCTACATTATTCTTTATTTGACCTTCGTTGTTAGATAAAAGTACTCTGTGAGTATATCATACGGTTTTGATAATCTAGATACAATCTTTTATTTAGTTATGTTTGTCATCAAATCTTTTTCTATCAGTTCACTCACAAGTTCACAACACATGACGATTATAACTACACTCGCGAGCAATAAACTGGAATCGCTATAACGCGTGTTGCTCAAAATATTTTTTACAACTTTTTTATACTTAACTAGCGGCCCGCCCCGGCTTCGCACGGGTAGATATAGGTACCTATTTAACAAATATTTTAAAAATTATATATTTTAACACACTTGGCAGACTGTCCATGGAGAGCCTGCCGTTTTGCCGAAAAGATTTTAACAAAATTTCACTACCCAAAAAAAATTTTAGCAACTTTTTTTATACCAGTGCAATATTTGGAATGATTTTAGTACGCACTTTTTCATTTGTACTGACACCGATTTTTACTCGGCAGAATATTACCAAAGATAATGTCATTATGGCATATTATAGTCTTTAATCAAATGTTTTATTACATACAGCAAACAATCTTTAGACAATAAACGTTAGTTCAAATGATTATTAGTTCTATAACAATAGTGTTTTGTTTTAAACATTGATGCCTCGTGTTTTTACGTTCCATGTCATAAGGACTCTTTGGTTATTAAAAGGGGTTGTAACTGTTGAAAGCTAACAAAATTACCTAATCAAATGATACACCACATCCACAATCCATAGATCACTGCACAGAAATTGTAAAAAATTGTTTTGAGCAACGCGCGATGAAGTGATTCCAGTTTATTGCTCGCGAGTGTATTTTGATCCACTCCACTATTAGTACTCTACTATAAAATATATGTTTTTTAACCTTACCTACTAATTTTTTTGTTACTAACCTTATTTTTACTCTCTCTTCTTGGGGTCGCATTCACAAATTGCTAAGCGAGGATATAGGCTCCGGAGTTACTGCTTCTGGGGCCTCCAAATTCTAAGAAGTTTTCAAACAAAGACCAACTAGGGCAAAATATGTTGAGTAAGTAACACGCAGTTTGGATTTAAAGATCCCCATGTTATTCCTCTATTGAATCCTACTTCATCTCTTCGATGTTCATGCATTGGAATCTTTGGTGGATCAGTCGAGCGTCGACAAAAAAACCTCTTTTCTGATTTTTCTGAAAGAAGTACATATAAAACCTATTTAAATCTAATACCGAAAATAATCTGGTATTTTATTTGCTAGAAGAAGAAAAAATAATTCTCATTCATTGTCAACATGACATGTTTAGATATGGTTGCAAAATTTTAAGTACAATTTTATAAAAAATTCTTGTGATTACGGGAAGCAATGTAGTGTGATTTGCAATGCTTTCTAAATGTCTGATCCAGTGAGTGTAGACTACGCTTTTGTTCTTATTTGGCTAGCGATTTGTTCCTTATACACAACCCTATTGACGGTCACTGCTATCAGTGTGGTTTGGATCCTGTAAGTTTTTTTATTTAATATTTCTACTGATCTAAGTATATTATTCTATACTAGGTACTGTAAAAAGAGATTGCAAATTTCGTGATTTTGTGTAAATATGGATAGAAGCAATGCACCTATTTAAAACATGCTTTCGCCATTTGAGAGGTACCTATATTATTCCAGAAGGACGCTATGTACCTACCTATTAAAATTGCTCAACATGGGCTATGTAGGCGCGGGTCGCTAAAATATTTGTAAACACAAATGAAAGAATGCCATGTGACCGGTGCTGCACTCTGGTAGCACAGAGTGGTAAACTATTTGGTTAGTTAGGAAGGTAAGTGTGGCCCGCCTCTCATAAAGTTTTAAGTACACAAAAGTAGCCTAGCTGCTGCCCGCGACGTCGTCTGCGTGAACTGGCTCCAGAGAAAAATTTAAAATAATATGTAATTTATGTAAGTACTGATGTGATTAATGTGAAAGTAAACCGGGTGTAGGTTAGCCCCCCACCACTTAGGACACACCGCCGCCGGAGGTGCGTGGTTTTTTTATATTCATTTTTAA
The DNA here is from genome assembly GCA_947386135.1 of Melanchra persicariae. Lineage (NCBI taxonomy): Eukaryota > Metazoa > Arthropoda > Insecta > Lepidoptera > Noctuidae > Melanchra > Melanchra persicariae. The sequence continues at coordinate 3,909,741 of OX376673.1, read as the reverse complement.
AAAGAAAAATGTTTTTTTTTTTAAAAAGAAATCGCCTTAATAGGGAGGCGGGGGGGGGGGCGGTGTGTCCTCCCTCCACTGAAGTAATATTAAAGTGTAAGTGGCTCCAGTTTCTGGTTGGTTTAAAAAAATAACCTAGAAGGGGAAGGCGGGCTCTGTTCGCTCGCTTCGCTCGCTCACTTGACCCCGCCGCTCCTTCTAACCTAACCTGTCCGAGTATGGGTACCTCAAGTCCCGAGCTCGCTTCGCTCGCTCTTGCACCAAATAAAACACCAAAATGTAGCGAAATTGTCGTAAATAGCAAGCAATCGGAGTCCTCAGGGGTAGCAAAAGTCATCGAAAAACAAGAGGCAGGTAACAATAACGATATGGAGCACATTCACGTAAGCTCGGAAGCAACGGAATGACGCTTATGGCGCGATGTCGAGTATATCTGTCACTGTCAGTGTCAAAAAAATCTCGGAATTGCAGCATTTTGACAGATAGAACTTCAAAAACAGTGATTTACAAATATTTAAAAAAAAAATTCGACGCGTCTCCGGCAGCTGAAATTGCATGGAGGCGCTTGGGATAAGCCCCCTTGACACCCCCACAGTAACAGATTCCTCAAATTCAAAGGAATCGATTCTAAACCCAACCCCAATTTTGTTGTTTATTTAATACATATATAAAACCTTGTGCCTTCTTTGTTTTTATTTATCTTCAGGCACGTCACGTCATATCTTTAAAGCTCGCAGTATTTTAGTAAACACAATCTAAGAGTCCAACTAAAACCAACATCCCATCAAACCAGAGATGGTGGAATGCATGCTATGGCAACTTAGAACAAATTAAAATTCCATTTTATTATTGAAAACAGCGCCATCTAGTTTTTAGTTAAGGGAAACAAATTGCGGTGTTGCTACGGTTAAATATATATATTTTTTTTCTTTATAACATAAATCAAGAAAAATAATATAATTTCATGATCTTCTTATATAAAAATAATAGAATATATGAATTAGTACATAATTAGGTTTTTATTGTGAGCTTTAATAGTGAAGAAGTTATATTTTGGTATTTAAACGTGCAGAAGTTTGTTTTTGAATGGCCACACTTGAATTGCAAATGGCTGCGTGAGAGTGTAACTACTCTTGCGCATTTATTTTCCTTTTGCAATGGAGTTTTTGTTGTTTCGCTAGTGCATCTGCAGGTTGAGTTGAGCTTTCGTTTCTCCATGTTGTTGAGCCGCGTTACAATTCGTTCGTACGTTCGTGTTGTGTTGTGTTGTTGTTGTTGTTGTTGTAAACAACTGGTGCAAAGATATCAATAATGTTCTCACTGGCCAAATAACCTTTTGGAATATTAACGATTCAATTAAAGAAAAGGCTAATCGGCACTACCCTAATCATAAGGGACGAAAAAGGCGAACATAAAATTTTATTGTAAAATGTGTGATGTTTTTCTAAATAAAATGGTATATTCAATTATGTGGTTTTTTTTTCCTTTATGTAGTACGTATGTTTGTAGTATATAGCGGATTCACTCATCTCTCTACCTAATATCATAAAGGATCAGACAGCAGCTATACACCTACCAACCTATACATTTACTTATATAAATTAGTTCCCTTAACTAAAAACTAGATGGCGCTGAGTTCGACCACTTCCTAGTATTCAAAAATAAGGTAGAGTTGCCTGTCTATAGCCAGTATACTACTGTAGTCTTTGGTGGAATGAACCGCTCTGCAGAGAAGCTCAGCAAAACATAATTGCCACTTTTGCTACTTCTGCGGAGCGTGCGCGCCTGCTGGCTGTGGGTGAGTGGGAGTCGGGCCTCTGGCTTCACGCACTACCGTCGTCGAACATAGGCACCTTGTTAGACGATACGACTTTCCGCCTCGCTGCTTCCCTTCGCTTAGGTGCATCCTGCTGTTCTCGTCATCGCTGCCACTGTGGCGAAGCTGTCAACAGTCTCGGTCACCACGGCCTATCATGCAGGCGAGGTGCTTGTCGCATAGCGCGGCACGCAAACATCTACGACACCATCCGACGCGCTCTTGTTGCCGTCGGCCTTCCAGCCGTACTAGAACCCAGTGGCCTGGCACGCGACGATAGTAAGCGACCGGACGGTATGTCTTTATTTCCGTGGAAAATGAGTAGGCCTTTAGTGTGGGACGCTACTTGTGTCGATACTCTTGCGCCATCCCGTCTTCCTAGCTCGTCGTGCTGTGCTGGTGCTGCCGCTGCGGCTGCTGAGAACCTCAAACGGCGGAAATATAATAACCTAGTTGGCAATTATATTTTCGAGCCGTTTGGGGTTGAAACTCTTGGACCGTGGGGTCCGAGTGCTCATGCGTTATTCAAAGAACTTGCTAAACGCTAAGTTGACACTTCGCGTGACCCAAGGGCTGGCTTTTACCTCGGACAGAGGATAAGCATTGCTGTACAACGTGGCAATGCCGCCAGTCTTTTGGGCTCACTTCCAGTCGACAGTGGTGCGGATGAATTTTTTGACGCCTTATTTTAGTTAGGAGTTTTCATTTTTATTCTAAGGTGGACGCGCCAGGGTAGCCCGTGAAATTCAAATTTTCTTACGTTTTTTGCAATTTGCAGGTCAGTGTGAGGTCTTGTTCAAAATCTGATTCCGTAATGGCAATCTAATGGGCGTAGCATAGCAAGTATGAATTTATAAAATTTTAATCATTAAAATCATCAATACAACTCTTTCAGTTAGAATTGATGTCAAATCTAGTATTTCAATGAAATTTTATCATCTAATAATTACAAAATAAATCTTACGTAAAAATCTATCTGTAACATTTTCTGAGGTTTGGACAGTGTACAATAAGTTGTGGACGTTCCCGCCTCAAGCTTTTATGAAAATTTAACAGATGTATTTTTTATGAGTTATTTTGTAATTTTTAGTTAATTAAAAAAGATTTTTACTTAAATTTTATTTTGTACTTTTTAGCATTAGAATTTCTTCAAATACCTAAATGCCAAAATCTCTCGCTACCGGATGACTAAAAAGCCCGTTACCCAAGACTCACTAAAATTAAAAACTGTCAAAGTCAAATTTTGAACGCGAACGGAGCCGTTGTGTTTTGAAATAGTCTTGTTTGAAAATACAAACAATAATTTTGAGTTACTGAAACGCTGATTAGGTGTAGTGATGAGTTAAATGCGGTGTTTATTTAGTTGTATTTAATGAATTAAGTGATAAAATGGATGATACGCAACAAAGCAGGGTGTCCGACGCTGCGGCCGCGGCGACGTAAGTTCGAACCTTTCTAATCTTGAATGTTATCCAACCATGGTACTTATGGGTGTTTGATATCACCATCAACCTAAGATGACCCCCTGACCGGTCAATGGGTCGTCTTCTCTATAAGGGTCGCCCAAATTTTGAGATGATTTGGATGAATCTGCTCAACTTTTCAAATTTAATCGAAGTGTCAAAGACTAGATACTGACTAGGTAGCTGATGCATGTAAAGTTTTAAAGCACCATCAGCGGCTTTTTCAGGGAGGAACATCAATTTTTTGCTTGAAGTTTGTTGAAAACTTCATGTAAGTACTTATACATACCCCAGGATCAGAGATCAATACGGCCTATACCCCAGGTGTGATCCTAGGATTTGTCTTGTCTTAGTAAATTAGTCTTCTGCACACTTGTAGCATTTTAGATACTAATGAATGTTGTTCTACATATCGTCGCTTAAGTTCTAACACCGCGGAAGTCAAAATACGCAACTTTTCAGGAGAACAAAAAATCCGTTTTATTTAGCCTCAAACAACTGTTCATATTTAGGTTTATTCAATATAGAAATTAAAATATGTTTAATTCATGTAGACACATCCAATTTTAAAACAAAATTAGTTTATATATTTTTTTTATGACTTACGCGGTGTTGCCTTATTTTTTTTAGATATAGGAGGGACTTACGGTTAACAAATGAATTGAAACACGATTATAATTGAAGTAGTTTTAATTAAAAATGTTTAGACATTTTTAGCAGGTTTTATTATATAGTCTAATCAAAAATTGCACAATAATACACGATACAAAAACAGAGGCCACCAAACCTGCATTGTGTTCATCAAACCAGTAGCAATAAACGTCTTTTGTAGCCAGATTAAACATAGTGAAATTGTGTACCCACAATTTCGTCTTATAATATAATGCACTAGCATTTAACTTAGGACACAACTTTACAGATTGAAGATCATGCGTAAATAGATGTACTTCTCCTGCCAGTGCTCGTGTCTTGTCCTTTGTCTTCTCTTCTCTAGCTAAGTCCTTAAGATTAATGTGGTTTCGATAGGTATTTTCGTTAATGTTTCCTGCTTTAAAAGCGCAACATGTGTCGCACTGGTCTTTCTTCGGTTGAAATAAACTTAGATTTTGTTCTGAAAATATTTGATCAAAAGACCAGCGGCTGACAGCTTGCTTATTTTCTTCAGAACACCTTTTACAATAAAGATTGTAAAGGTGATTTTTATTTTCTATAATAGGCTCTAAATATTGCCTGGTTGTAGTAGCTCGACAGTAGTGCGAGGGCATTTTAGGCAAACTATTAAAAAAGTCCTTTAGAAAAGAAATATCGTCTTTCTTTGAGTGTCCTTCTACAACTTTGTGAGTAAGCTGCGACTTTTTTGCCATCCCAGAATCCGACATTGATAACCAATATCGCACTGTCCACTCTTTAATGCCAAAGGTATTTAGAAAAGTATGCTGACATACCTGAACACGCCCATCTGAAGTAGTTAAAAAATATTGTTTGCTCTCACCACGTCTAGAGTCTGAAGACTTTACTTGTTTTTTTGGGCATATTTCAACATGCGAAATAATGTATTGCTTTCGCTGATCCCACGTCATTTTTTTCCAGTAATTTGTGAAGAGTAGTTTTCGCTCTTCCTCTGCTATACTATTACAGGCTCTCAACTTAGATTTCTTACAGAATTCAGAAGTGCATGCACTGCCTATTTGACGGGCTGGCCTCATTGTATCATGAAGAACCTTAAACTTTTTCTCCTTACTATCGCGGCGATATCCTAAATATTCATTCCCTTCCATTCTTAGAACTTTGCTAGAATTTTTGGTCCATTTTTTCTTGTCCGCACATCCTTTTGAGCACCTCTTTCTGCAAGCACTAAGATCGCCGTATTCTTCAATCTCATCAGTACTTGGTATCGTGTTTACAATTTCACCCTGTACAGACGATAGTCTAATTTCTTCTTCTTGCAATTCGTTGGAGCAGAGAAGAGACGTAGGCTCACACTCCGTTGATATAACTTCTACAGGCTCAAGAAATGACATATCAACTGGCGGCGTCGACAAAGATACAGAATCAACGGATACAACTTTCGATGTTTCAACCGTTGTGGACATACATGAGGAGGTTACATCAACTGTTGCAGTATTGAATACATTATACGTTTGGAGGTGCGGTTCAGTTGCATCTCCAATGGCCAAAAACTCAGAGAGACCTTTATACGACTCTGGTACATCTGTCAGTGCATACATAGGTGTATGAGGCAAGGAGGGTAGAGAAAGGTAGTTGCTGTAAATTTCAAGAGGCTGTGTTAAAGGAGGTGCGTGAATTTCAGACTGTATCTCTTCAGCTGCTAATATGACGGGCAGATTATTTATGTCAATATTTTCAATATTCATTGTTTGTCGTTTAACCTTCTTTTGCAATTTTTTGCCTAGTTCATTGCACAAGTGAAGAACGTCTTCATCATCACTGGATTGATCCATGGTGTTTAATCCCTACAAGATAAAAATAATAGGTATTAAAATCAGCATAAAACACCGCGCAAGTAATTTTACAAGTTGATTGTAACACCGCGTAACTCATTACGTAATTTTAAGTACTTTTTTTGTTTTAAATATAAGTAAAAACGGAAAAATAACACTTAATAAATAATTTAAATTATGTAGATAAGCTAATAAAACTATTACGAAACCAATATGAATCATATTTACCTTAATTTTTATGAAATTATCCGGAGCACTTGTCGTAACACGTCTAACTATGGAATAAAACCGACTTACGCGCTGTTGCTGTGGCGTTCTGTACAACACTGACACACGCGGTGTTTTTCTTTTTTGAATAACGACTCACCATTGGTTCAAACTCTCGTGTTTGATTCGTCAAACGATGCGCCTTGCGATTCTCTATCGAATGACATACAATACGTATTTTGTCAAAAAAATGACTTCCGCGGTGTTAGAACTTAAGCGACGATATGGAGAAAGCTGGTTACGCAACCATGATACTGATAAATAATACTTATCTACCACTTTGGTTAAAAAACATCATACTTTTTGTCAGTTATTGTAAACCCTTAATACAATGCTTACAGACGAGACTGAACTTTGTCTGAGCCATTCAAAAAAGGGTTATACTGAATGAGGCAGTATAACCAGTTTACTACTCAATTTTTTAACTATTATTCATACAATCTTTTATTGTAAAGGTCAGATCATTATGAGGATCCCAGATCACCTAAATACCGACTGTTACATACATACCACTGTCTGAAGCATGAACTTGCAAGTTCTTGTGTAACTCGACTGAACTTGCAAGGAACTCTACCTTTAACACTTTGTGACTAGAACGCAGTATATAGGTGGGTACATAATAATTTGAATTCAGAACTAAGTACTATATCCTCTGTCGTCCAGCAGAACTAATCTGATGAAAATAAAAACAAATGTAAATAAACCATAAAAAACTTGCCAACCAATTGGTTCCACCCAGATGTAAGTCGTTATTGTCACACAGTTCACACAGAAATCATAACAAAACAACAATAAAGTACTCAGTTCTGAATTCAAATTATTATACACAAAAAATCTAATAAATGATGGACAGGGAAATTAGCATTTCTTTTTATTGGGAAATGCAATAATTGCCAGTATAAAGACAACTCAGATGCGAGCTGTGGGCACACAAACAAATAATTTTATTGTTCGACACATAATAAATGCTAAGTTCTAGGTACCGAAAGTGTTAATAGGATAAGAATACATACTAGTACCTTTATTCTATGACTAGCTTCTACCAGCGGCTTCGCCCGTGTGAATATCGGAAATAGGAAGGTTTCTTGATTTGTACTGTAATTTTTTATCTCAGGAAACACCTACCCTACTGCTACCCTACACCTACCCATCACCAACCCTACACTTACCCTACACCCACCCTATACCTACCCTACACTCACCCTATACCTACCCTACACCCACTCTACACCTACCCTACATCTACCCTACACCTACCCTACATCTACCCTACATCTACCCTACACCTACCCAACACCTACTCCACACCTACCCAACACCTACCCAATACAGCCCCGGCAATACTTTCACTTGTTTCTGGTTTCTTGGTACTTGATATTTTTGGTCTCCTGGTACTTGTGAATCTGTAGTACTAAGGCAGCAGCGGCTCTGAATTTTCACTTCCTCCTCAGTCTTCATTGATCCATGCCACTTACCGGGATAAAAAGTAGCATAATGTCTCATTCCAGGATATGAACTACATGTGTGCCAAATTTCATCCAAATCCCTTCAGCCGTTTTTGCCTGATTGTTACACAAACATACAAACATTCACCTTTATAATATTAGTAGGATTATTGATTTTTAATAGCCATTTGTGTAATGCTAGTTGGTGTACCAAAATAAATTAATATCCTAATTAGTGTAGCTCAACATGAGCTATGGCCAAATTTGTCAATCTGTTTAACAAATTACCAGCAGAATTAAAGAATATTCAGAATGTGAACATGTTTAAAAATAAACTGCTGATCAATAAAGCCTATTACAGTATTGACGAATTTTGTAATGACAAAAATCTAAATATATAGTACTTAAAGTTAATAAGTGTACCCATAGCTCTTTGACTTGTTTTAAATATTGCTTTTTTTTCATATCCTGGAATGAGACATAATATGCTACTTTTTATCCCTGTAAGTGGCATGGATCAATGAAGACTGAGGAGGAAGTGGAAATTCAGAGCCGCTGCTGCCTTAGTACTACAGATTCACAAGTACCAGGAGACCAAAAACATCAAGTACCAGGAGACCAGAAACATGTCATAGTATGTTTTGGGCTGGTTAGGGTAGGTGTAGGGTAGGTTTAGGGTAGGTGTAGGGTAGGTGTAGGGTAGGTATAGGGTAAGTGTAGGGTAGGTGTGGGGTAGGGTAGTGTAGGGTAGGGTAGTGTAGGTAGGGTAGGTGTTTCCTGAGTAAAAAATGTACGACACAAATCAGGAAACCTTCCTATTTCCGATATTCACGCGGGCGAAGCCGCTGGTAAAAGCTAGTACTTAATATTTCATGTAGCATTTAAGAGGGATTTTATTTGTACGAAATGACTATTTAATGTTTGTTATGTTATTTTTTTTAATTTGGATAGACGTTCAAAACTTAATGATGGGTAAGGAACGAGGTTGCCTACATATTATAATTGTTTGTTTCTTTTATTTTTTTTGTGTACCTACTGTGCAAATATTTCGACACAAATGTATTTATAACCGACTTCCCAAAAAGGAGGAGGTTATCAATTGGACTGTATTTTTTTTTGTTATGTAATAAATAACTTGAACTTGAACTATGAAATATATCTTTATGTGTCAGCTCCCAATCTAATTGAATGCAGGTGAATAGCAGTATTTTATGTGGAATCTAACGTCCACTACCAACAGAACCACAATACCTATTGCAAGACTGCTGTCCACTTCTCGGGCTTCTCACCAAAATTACTGTCATCTTCTTCCCTTATTTCCCTCATTGCTGAGAATTGCGACCACATACAACGCGTTTCCAAGCCATGCGGTCTTGCGCAATGCGGACCGCTCTGTACATGCTGCCTCCACCAGCCTTCATTATAGTGTTGGACCATCTTGCAGGTGTTCTACCTGCCTTCCTTCGACCCGGCCCAATATCATGAGCCTTTCCAGATTATGCTTAGTGGAACTGTGACAAATGACTGTCACCTATCTAGAAATGACTATAACATGCATTAAGTGGTATGGAGGGGTATCCAGTGAGCACTAAATGGTCACCCATCCATGAAATTATCTCGGCAAGTGCTGCTCTACCGTGAAGATCGCCGTCTAGTCACCTAGTCTTTCCTAATATAGTCTCATGGTTAATATTACAGCCGGAAACGTAGGTCCTCAATACTTAAGAGTCAACGGCCAGCCCGCACACCCTTCTCGGAGTTGGAATTCAACGTAGCCACCCCAACGGACACTGCTAAGAGTCGTCGAGTCAGTTTCTCAAGGAGGACTGGTGTTGCGTGAGTAGAATTAGCTTTAATTTATAAATTCTCAAAAGTCTTCAAAATAATTTAAAAAATTAGGTACTCTTTTTTAAAAAAAACTTTAGTTTTGACAAGGTCCTGTACTGTCGCTGACGCCATGTATACTTTTGTGGAAAACACTTAAATACCATAATCAGCCAAAACTTATCTTTTTATTTTTTCTTAAATGAGATTCCAGAGGGCCAAATTTGTTGGAAAGAGTCGCCGCGGCCCTGGAACGCAAAGGGCATAAGGAGGAGCACGGATGGGTTTTAGTCAGTAAGAGTCTGACACTCCTTTTCGCTCCGCCTAGACCGAGAGGAGTCATTTGATGATTTCCCATCCAAAAAAAGTGGCCCCTTTTACAAATTAATGTTGCAACATATGCATTCACATGTCAGTCGAAATCTGCCAAAATGTGGGAAAATTAGAAGTGTTATTGGTAGATTGGGACTGAGATGGTAATGTATATGTTTCTTCAAAATTTGTAGAATGTGCTCAGATCTCTTTTCAAATCTACTATCATAAATGCATGCCATCGAGCTTTATATGGTTTTGGCCAATGTCCAGTACTTTTGTCTTTCGACTTAATTTTATTTATTTATTTTTTTATTGAGGAATGGGCTTGCTCTAAATTACTATGATGGACATATAAGTATTTTAAAATTGCTTCGTGACACAGAATAATGAACTGAAGATAAGTGGCATAAAGCCTACAGTTGTATAAACAATGATGCATAGTCCTAAAGCTTTGGACATCTCTGTCGGAAGCAAATTTCCCACTATATTCACACAAAACTATCCCAAAATAGACCTATGTTCAGAATGTGTTCAGATAGTATTTGTATGTTTTTAACATAATTTTACCAATGAATATGTTTATTTTCCAGTGAATTCATAACGAACGAAGCTACGACAACGTGGAAGAATTTTTACGAAGAACATAACAAATCTCTAGAATCATCCAGCAATGATTCCGAAGCAAACGCTTCTCGTCAGCCCGTCGGCCATCTTGGAAAGAGGATCTTCGACCAGCAGTTCGAAGAAGTAGAGGCCGTGGATTTTATGAGCGGCCTCGCCAACGGGTCACTTAACGATGTTAATTTCTCTCAGCAACTTGCCTCCCTCGAATGCACAGAGGGTAAGCTAACGGCACCTAATAACCAATTCGAACTAAGCGCTTTCACGGAACAGAGCAAACTTTTCGGTAATGATTTCACAGTACCATCGCTCGGTGAGAACTCCGGCCGAATAGAGGTCAATTTCTCAGCGATACAACAAATCGAGAAAGACGATTTAGATGAAATTGAAAAAGATTTGGAAAGAGTTTCCAATAACATCGGCTGTCACGGCCCATTCAGCGATAGACAGAACGTGTCCGAGTATATAGAGGTTGATCTAAACATGACACATGTTGTCAAGAATGATGAGGACATGTCCATTACGGATACCGTTCATAGCCCGGTACAGGATGTGTCCAAAAGCGTTTCAATTGATAAGAAAGAATCTAAGAAACCTAGCTTGAACAACGATTGGGTTGCCGACAAAGAGAATATTGCTGTCAATCCGTATGCTGCACCTTGTGAGACTAACTTTGTTGACAGCGTCAACGAAGAACCTGATCAAGTCTTAGTATTCGACGGCAAACGGCTGACCCTGCAGCCAGATAAACCAGAGAAAGACAAGAATTATAGACAGACACTTCTACCTAATTCTTCAGCTGAAACTCCTCAGCGTAAAACCATTGTTTTAAACGTCAATGATGATTTACCTAACTTTCTTGATGATATGGTTAGTTCGAAATGCGAAAATTCTGGCTTCAGTGGCTTTCAAGAAATTAAATCGAACGATGATGAAATATCAGATACTCTGCAGCTGAGCAGAGTACAGAATAAATCTAGAAGAAGGACAATTCATGATAATACGGGAAATATATCTATGACTCAGGCTTTACCTACGAATATTATTTGTCAAGCTGCAGTCATAAGCCAAGATGCCAATCCTTCTAAGAGAAGAACAATTGTTTTTGACAAAAGTTCTAATGATATCTCAGTGACTGAAGCAGTACCAGTGACGCTTTTGAGCAGTAGTGGATCAATGACTGAACGACGGCGTACAGTGGTTTATGAGGACGACACGGGCAATATTTCCATCACACAGGCAGTTCCTTCAAACATACTCGTTAATGAAAACGCAGACATCGCTAAGAAAGCGGATTATGATGATGAAGAAGATAATAAATTAGTCGCACAAGCGTTATCATTGAATACCGTAGAAGAGAAACCAAGTAAAAGAAAGACAATAGTTTTTAATGAAGATGATTGCAACGTGTCTTTTACTCAAGCCGTGCCTTCTAACATAGTGCTAGCGGAGAAGTTATCCCAAGAAAAACGGCGAACTATCATATATGAAAATGATACCGGGGACATTTCAGTCACACAGGCACTTCCTACCAACGTTATTCTATCGAATAACGAACCGAATACCGAAAGGCGACGAACGATTGTGTACGACGACGATACGGGTGATATATCTGTTACACAAGCGTTACCGTCAAATATTTTACTCGAAAAATTACAATCAGAGACCAACAAGGAAAATGATGAAGCTGAAAATATTCCTGCCGAACAGTCTTTATCGAATAGTATCACTCCCAAAGACAGTGATGCTTCTAGACGAAGAACTATTGTCTATGAAAATGATACTGGCAATATATCTATTACGCAAGCCATACCCGCTCAACTTATACCCGGATATAACGAAGATAATGATGTGTTAAATACTACTAAAAAAACGAAGAATAGAAAACGAACAACAATAGTCTATGATAACGATTCTGGCGATATATCTATGACTGAGGTTATACCGGTCAGCATAATAGAAGAAGCAAAGAATGAAAGAAAAACGATTGTATTTGATGAGAACGAAGCTAACATATCTATGACTCTAGCTATATCTACAAACGTTTTTCTTCTCGACAAATTAGATTCAGCAGTAGATTTTAAACCGCCTGAAGAGTCTACTGGAGGAAATGTTAAAAAAACTGAAGAGACTACTGGAGTAAATGTTAAAAAGCCTGAAGACTCTAAAGAAATAAAGGAGATGGTAACTAATTATGACGTGTACGAAGAACGTCTAAATTCACCCTTGCTAGATGAACAAAAGTCAAATGCAGACATGAATGAATGTGATATGTCTATGACCATGGCAATATCCAAAGTTCCAAGCTTAAGAGAATTAGAAAAAGGCGACTTGTCAGTGACGAAACCGATTCCTGCCGAATTGATAACCTGTACTGAAGTGTCGGAGAAATTGAAGGACAAACTATTAGATTTAACAGAGCCGGATCAGCTAGTCAGTCGTCAATCAGATGTGATCGTACTGCAGAGCTCAAGAACTAATAGTAAGCCGACGCTACAAACGAGCTTGTCCGAACAAGCGGAGCTGAGGAAGATAGGGGATATAAACAACGAAATATTCCGAAATTATAGTGACATGAAGGAGGCGTCAGCAAACTCCGCTGCCGATGACGTCACTCGATCGCCCGTGGGAGACATCGGGTCAAGCGCCTCCCTTATACATCCTAGAGTGGCAGAGAAAGTAAATCAATTGAGCTTAGTTAGCAATGACTGGAAAATGGAAAACATCGCTGCTGGTGAAGACGATGCTGCGATACAGACAGATGTTGAAGAAAAGCAAGAATCACTGATCAATACTGAAATGAGCATGTCTGTTACTACCATAGACAGCGGCACGGATGACAAGAACATTATGACTCGAATAGGGTCGACTCCTTCTCCTTCTCCGTCATTAAAGAAAAGCATTGATGGCGATTTATCTGTCGAGAGCATGTTTTATGTAACGAAAGACAATGAAGATGATGGACATACAGATAGAGAGGACAGTGATGGTTCAAAGATAAAACCTAAAGGAGCTACATACAATCAACTACCACTACTACAACAAGATGAGGATGTAGAAGCAGTAGACATACTACAAAAGAAATTACAAGAATTACAAACAGCAGTATCACAAAACCAATCAATGAGGTTCTACGATAAAGTTTACATCTCAGATTTAGACGATGTCGTCGATCTTGATGAAGACGACAAGTCAAGAAAAGAATACAGGTATAACAAAGCTGATGATACTCAAGAATTGCTTAATATGCTTTCGAACTTAACTGATCATATAGCTAGTGATCATGATATCGAACCAGTTGCCGCCAAAGCAAAGGGTTCCGAAATCACCGAGCATAGGCGCCTCAGTTTCGCACCCAGCAGACAATCCATAGTCTTGTCTAGAGAGGATTTATTGAGCAATATTTCAATGGCGCAAGCTGCTTTACAGAAGTCCAGGCTAGCACTGGATGATAGTGACTCGCCCGAATATGACACCAGAGACGCGTCCGTAGATATATGTAACAAATCAGGCCGGAAAAGCAACGACGTCGTCAAAACATTGAAATTTAACGATGAATCAATCAGCGAAGATAGTGTTGATGAGTATTCCCCGCTAAAGAAAACAGCTTTTGGCGAAACTTCGTACATGAATGAAGCCAAAGGAAAAGTCATCCCAACGTATTTGAAAGATGTCTCCGACGGAATTAAAGAACTGATGCTAGATTTGGTAAAGCCGGTTAACAACGATAACCTGCCGTTTGAGACGGGAGTCATCGATAAAGGTGTCGGCATGCCGATGGTCGGGTCTACTCAAAGCACGCAAATACAGGCCAACTTAGTAACATCCAGTCAAATAGATATGGACCCCAATACGTATTCTAGCGCTGCAAGTAACTCCGATGTACACACGGGAGCTTACCTTAACAAATGTCGATCTTTGCGTAGTCCGGTCAGGTTTTCTGGTATTCCGTCAGAATTTGACGGCCCCGATTCTAAAGAGAAGTGGTTGCATACTCATACTCCTACAGGTCAATCTTCTGCGGTTCTGATTTTCGACCACCTGAACCCGTTGAACAATGTTCTGCTGCCCTCTGTTGATTTCACTGAACCGCACAGGTACAATCCGATAAGATCAGCTGAGACGCTCTGTGCGGAAGAGCCTGCTTACCGTTCCCCGCCCCTCACACCTCCGCACACTCACTCAATCGGCATACATTACAATCACACTTTTAGACATGATAATTTAAGAGACTTTGAGGTACAAACTGTGACCACTAAGAAACAAAAGGTGGTGACTCGATCGAGCGTAACCAATACAAAAAACAAGGACTCGCCTCAACAAACCAAAACGCTAGAAGACGTCGCGGTGAAATCCAAAGTGTCGCCTAAATCGAGCGCGACAAAATTAGTGAAAGATAAAAAGAAAGAACCCAAACGAAACGTGCAAAAGAATGTATCAAACAGACCTCTTTCGTTAGACCAATCCATAGACGCTGTTTCAACGAAATTAAAAGATGATGAAGTTAACACTACCATTGCAATGAAACGGAACAAAGAGTTACTTGAAACAAGTTCTTCGCTAACATTAGTCGATGACGCCTTAGAAGAAGGTCAAACTAGTCCATTGCCGGACAAAGAATTTTCGAACCAAAGGATCAGATTCTCGAGATCTCATCTTGTTAACATCGAGGAGCAAGCAGCAGAGATGGACAGTATTTCAAAGTTATCAGAAATCTCATTACAAGACAATTACAGTGCAACTTCTAACGCGGATATAACTAAAGGCAAAAAACGGATCTATAGTCCGACCAAAGACAAGCGTAGACATAACACTTCGATACAAGTCACACCAAAACCTATAGCAAAGATGCAGAGGATTTCAAACAGTCCAAAAGTTCAGATAAAGACGCCGATGGATCTGATTTCGACGGATGACTCGGCACACAGTATGGGGCCGGAGAAAGATGTAAACAGAAGTGGTCACACATCCAGAACCAGCGGCAAGAGATCGCCAAAGTCTAGAACGTCGAAGAAAGGTCATACTATAACTGTGCGACAGTTGATAGCAGATTGTATAAGCTTCGATACAGGCTTCCAACATGTCAATGATTTCGAAGAGAAGAAAATTTTGGGTGTTTTGAATCCAAAGTCTGGAAGTTTGGCGGAGATGTCACAATCTGAAGTATCGTTTACTAGTAGTAAGGACTTGAGACCGGTGGTGGATGCCTTCAGTGCTGAGAACGTGGATCAGTCTCCCCATCAGTCCACGATGCAGATGCGGCCTTCCAAGGCGGACTGGCATCCCGAACTGATGTATAAAACCAGCTTGAGTCAGTGTGATTCTGATTCTGGTGTCAATGTGGTTGCCAAGATTGATATGTTGCCTTTCATGGGGTGAGTTTTATTATATTTGTTTTTGTTTAGTTTTGTACCACACTCAATTATTTTTCACTGGGTTATTGTTAATATTTTTCGATTACCAGGTTTGCATTTGTCTTGTAAAATATTATTTAGCTTTCAAATTGAATGCTATATGACAGTATAAGATTAAGTAGGGTTGGAGGTTGCAGCGATACTACTGCACCTTGGGTTCGATTCCCAGCTCGGCCAACTATTAGAATATTTTCAATAATAGGTACTCGTAGCTCAAAAAATGTGTTGGGCGTTCACCATACATTAAACATGGCTTTTCTAATGAGTCGCGCACACGAGCGCTCCCGAAGATGCCCGACGCGTTGCGAGTTCGCTTCGGTGAATGACCAAATTGTGGCGTCAGTAAACGTAACCTGATTTTACTATACGGGGTTATTTACAATGACAAAAATCTGTTGTTCAGTACATTTTTGGCCGCTTAACTCGGCAAAATTTAAGGAACAGCAAATTTTTTTCATTTTAGGTACCTAGTGATTAATTTTTTCCATTGATGCCTGGAAAAAAATTGGCTGGTAAACAAAAGCAATGGCCTTAAGATATGTAGCGAAGCCTCCACACACCTCTACCAACAAGAACTCGCTTCTACTATACTTCCACCCATCATTCCAGGAGCCACGAATGCGAATGGGATTCGTCATCCTCGTCCGACACATGGTCGTTCCGGCTGTTACACAGCCGGCTGAGACTCACCATCCGCCTCGCGCACCGCCTGGACAACGCGACGAGGACGCGCGTGCGCGGGGACACTCCCGTGTTGGACATCACTGTGGAGGCTGTGCAACAAGGTATGTGTCTAGTAGCGGTAGCACCCATTAGTACTAGTGTTCTGACAACGCGACGAGGACGCGCGTGCGCGGGGACACTCCCGTGTTGGACATCACTGTGGAGGCTGTGCAACAAGGTATGTGTCTAGTAGCGGTAGCACCCATTAGTACTAGTGTTCTGACAACGCGACGAGGACGCGCGTGCGCGGGGACACTCCCGTGTTGGACATCACTGTGGAGGCTGTGCAGCAAGGTATGTGTCTAGTAGCGGTAGCACCCATTAGTACTAGTGTTCTGACAACGCGACGAGGACGCGCGTGCGCGGGGACACTGACGTGTTGGACATCACTGTGGAGGCTGTGCAACAAGGTATGTGTCTAGTAGCGGTAGCACCCATTAGTACTAGTGTTCTGACAACGCGACGAGGACGCGCGTGCGCGGGGACACTCCCGTGTTGGACATCACTGTGGAGGCTGTGCAACAAGGTATGTGTCTAGTAGCGGTAGCACCCATTAGTACTAGTGTTCTGACAACGCGACGAGGACGCGCGTGCGCGGGGACACTCCCGTGTTGGACATCACTGTGGAGGCTGTGCAACAAGGTATGTGTCTAGTAGCGGTAGCACCCATTAGTACTAGTGTTCTGACAACGCGACGAGGACGCGCGTGCGCGGGGACACTCCCGTGTTGGACATCACTGTGGAGGCTGTGCAGCAAGGTATGTGTCTAGTAGCGGTAGCACCCATTAGTACTAGTGTTCTGACAACGCGACGAGGACGCGCGTGCGCGGGGACACTGACGTGTTGGACATCACTGTGGAGGCTGTGCAACAAGGTATGTGTCTAGTAGCGGTAGCACCCATTAGTACTAGTGTTCTGACAACGCGACGAGGACGCGCGTGCGCGGGGACACTCCCGTGTTGGACATCACTGTGGAGGCTGTGCAACAAGGTATGTGTCTAGTAGCGGTAGCACCCATTAGTACTAGTGTTCTGACAACGCGACGAGGACGCGCGTGCGCGGGGACACTCCCGTGTTGGACATCACTGTGGAGGCTGTGCAACAAGGTATGTGTCTAGTAGCGGTAGCACCCATTAGTACTAGTGTTCTGACAACGCGACGAGGACGCGCGTGCGCGGGGACACTCCCGTGTTGGACATCACTGTGGAGGCTGTGCAACAAGGTATGTGTCTAGTAGCGGTAGCACCCATTAGTACTAGTGTTCTGACAACGCGACGAGGACGCGCGTGCGCGGGGACACTCCCGTGTTGGACATCACTGTGGAGGCTGTGCAGCAAGGTATGTGTCTAGTAGCGGTAGCACCCATTAGTACTAGTGTTCTGACAACGCGACGAGGACGCGCGTGCGCGGGGACACTCCCGTGTTGGACATCACTGTGGAGGCTGTGCAGCAAGGTATGTGTCTAGTAGCGGTAGCACCCATTAGTACTAGTGTTCTGACAACGCGACGAGGACGCGCGTGCGCGGGGACACTGACGTGTTGGACATCACTGTGGAGGCTGTGCAACAAGGTATGTGTCTAGTAGCGGTAGCACCCATTAGTACTAGTGTTCTGACAACGCGACGAGGACGCGCGTGCGCGGGGACACTCCCGTGTTGGACATCACTGTGGAGGCTGTGCAACAAGGTATGTGTCTAGTAGCGGTAGCACCCATTAGTACTAGTGTTCTGACAATTGATTATTATTCACGATTTCGGGATTGGTCCTCTAGTAAAAGTTGTTCATGATGATGACAATGACATCATATCAGTCGAAAAATGTCCACTGCTGCACATAGGCCTCCCCCAAGTGTCGTCACAACAGCCGCTCCTGTGCATCTCGCTTCCATCGGCTACCCGCGACCCTCACCAGGTCATCGGTTCATCTTGTGGGAGGCCTTCCAACGCTGCGTCTTCCGGTACGCGGTCGCCACTCCAAAACTTTTCGGCCCCATCGACCATCTGTTCTGCGAGCAATGTGCCCTGCCCACTGCCACTTCAGTTCGGTGATCCTTCGGGTCCTGTTGGTTACCTCCGTTCTCTTGCGGATATCATCGATCCTGATTCGATCACGGGTTTGGGTGCCTTCTGATGAGGTCCATTTTCATATTTACAGACAGGAAAAACCCCGTGGCAACACTGTGCGTCAACTTCGCGTGCGAGACGATGCGCCACATGGTGTCCCGCGCGCTGCGCAGCAAGTGCCTCGCGCGGGACGTGCCGCCGCTGCTGCGCCGCTGCGCCGCCGTGGTGCGCGTGGCGCTGCGCTGGGGGCGCGCCATGCATGACGCCAAGCTGCATCTGGCTTACACCATGGATAGAGATGGGAATCTGTCCTTGAAGGTATGTCTCAATAATGTAGGTACAGTTCTCGTCAAATAACTTTGCCCCTCTGAAGTTAGCCATTTGCAAAGATCGCTTGGTGCAGTCACGTACACGGGAGCAAGCGGGACGCAAGCATGCATCGAACGTAAACGTAAGACTGAGACATAAAAACGCGCCCCGCCCCGTCTCTTACGCATGCGCAGTTGCAGTGTGTTCGTAATTTTGACCACTACGCAGCCACTCGACACAACTTCAGAGGGGCAAAGTTATTTGACGAGAACTGTACTATCGAATCTGCCTTATTTATATTATTAGTTATGCACAACTTAGGGCTGATTTTTCACAAATATTTTATACCTGTGACGTATTAATAAAAGCTGTCAAAACACATTTTTCTTCAGATACGAATTATTGAAAAATGGACCCTAAAACCTAGGAATATATGAAGTAAAATTAAAATTGTTACCAGCTGTAACTTTACCCTGCTTTAATTTCGCTTTCTGTGACGATTTTTTCGCAATAGCATACTATTTATAATAATTTGACATTTCATGAGTCTACGTTAGCCTATTTTCTGCCTCCCTTCTGATCACAGCGGGCTACCGGTATCTTTTGAATCCAACATACCAATTCAACCAGTGCTGATACAATCAAGAAATATATATTAATATAAATAATATATTTTTCATATGGTTTTCCCGACTTTTCTGTTAATAATTGATTAGAAAAGTGCTTTGCTGCATTAGAAATATCTGGTGGTGTGTTAACAAAGTTTGTATCACTTATTTTTGTAAACAGATTTTTGCGAACAAAAATGGCGGGATACGACTTGATTTCGAATAACCTATATGTTCTTTTTTTAAAATTACGGGACTGCGGTAATGAAACGCGCGTGCATTGTTCTTTTGACAGTGTTCTTTTTTTGAAATTCATAAAGATACCACGAATTGAGTAGTGAGAATGTGGCTGTTTGGTGATTCCTTTGCTTTTTCGATACCATCAAAAAAGCAAATGAGTTTCATAATGAAATTTAGTACAACATTATAATAACACTCGTTTGGATGATAAGTTAATATGACACTGCTTGTTTTAATGTTGGCAATAAGCTGTTTCAGAAACTTATAGAGGATTTATACCATGGAAGTAGATAAATAAATTTAACAGCACTTTAATCAGCAAGTTAAGTGATCGGGACCTTACAATGCACAATGTAAAAATAATGAAGTTTCAGTTGGTAAAGCCTGTGAAAGAACCGTGGTTCTCACGTGTACTATAAATGTTCAGGTGGCAAACATCCCCCTGCGCTCGGTATGGGAGGTGACGATGCGCATCGAGCTGGTGCTGGACGACAAGCAGTCGGTGCCCGTGCCGCGCGCGAGCAGCGTGCGCGTGCTGCCCGTCGTGTCCGACGTGCTCGTGCCCGACGCCGACGTGCAGGCCGTGCTCGACCACACGCCCAAGGACTGGGGGCATGCGCCTAAGACTATATGGTGGGTGACTCACTACTACTGTCTACTATATCTAGCGATAGCAGGTTCCAGTGAATATATACCCTAATCTCTTCAAAGTTAGAGTGAACGGGCTCCTTCTGGGTAAGCTCGCTCCATCGTAGACTTTGTCTCTGTCATCTCTGACATAGACTAGAGTCAAGAGCAAACCCATCACTATTAAAAAAAATATGGATTCAAACAAGTTGGATGGATGGATCCTACCATGATCTGCGGTATTGGAGTGGAGAATACAACGTGTAACAGAATAAACGCCATACCTCTTAAAGGGTCAAATTCAAATTCAAATTATTTATTTGTGAACATAGGGTATGGTAAAAGATGTCATACAAAAATATATACATAAACAATGTCCCAACAATGTTCCGCCAGGAGGCATACAAATATTAAGAAAATTAAAATGATTAGAATTTGTACTACTTATTTATAAATTGCAAAATGACAATTAAAATACAATAATCATTCAAAAACATATAAGAAACAAAATGTCAATTAACATTAAAATAAACTAACTATTCATTCATGGGAAAAACATTTTAAGAATGCAAAGCATTTTATTTAATAAACATACTTTTGTGTAAAAAAGTAATGATTTGACTACCCATCTGTAAACGCGTCCTTAAGTCCGTCCGTTAGATTTTCAACAAATATTGGACACGTAGTTTTTGTCATTTCAAATCGCTAAAAAATTAAAAGGATAAAAGCAGGGGTTGGTAAGGGCACGTCGCTAGTAAAAATTGTACTATCGTAGTGACATCACGCGAGTTTTAAACACGCTGTATCCTCGTCATTATTAGTGAAAAGAGAAAAAATACGTTTCCAATTTTTTTGGTAATCTATCTGACGGACTAATTAGATTTTTTCAGTAAAATACCTTATTATGGAGGAGCCTTTTTTTTACTTTTCAACTGCTTTACGGCCGCTTTCTATAATATATCTCAATCCCAATCTTGATCCCGATCCTTGTCTGTAACCAATCAACGGCCGAGTTTGTGTCCTTTACCACACAATCCTCACCTTTGATTGGTTACAGACAAGGGTCGGGATCAAGATTGGGATTGAGATATATTATAGAAAGTGGCCGTTAGTGTTGTCATCAAATACTTTTTCTTAATGTTTCTTTTTCTTGCCCACAGGAGAGTGTTCAGACTGCTGAAACACAAGAAACGAGACGACAATCTCATCCTAGCATGATAAGACATCCTGTTATATACCGTCTATGTATTGTTTCTATGCAACGTGTTACTGAATAAACGCAATACCTTTTAAGTCATTGAACTCATCATTATGAACAACTTTTAGTTTATTTTTCGCGATATGAGTGTTGGTCCCATAGTGAAAGTTGTTCATAATGATGAGTACAATGATTAAGAGGTATTGCGTTTATTCTGTTACACCTTGTATACAGGGTTATTTGTAAAACACTAACAACTTTTCAGTGGGTGTAAGTACTTATGATTATAAACAACTTTTGCTATGAGACCAACACTGAAAAATCGAAAAATAAAATCAGCTATTTCATACAAAATTTCTTCACCCGATGAATATGTATTCATTGGGTGAAGAAATTTTGTATGAAATAGCTGATTTTTTTTGTAGATATTTCAGTTGGTCCCATACTAAAAGTCGTTTCCAATCATGAGTACTTTCACCCAATGAAAGATTGTTAGTGTTTTAAAAATAACCTTGTATAGTGCCAATCACGAGCGCGCGCCATGTGAATGTGACTCTTACGTCGTTGTTATAAAGTTTATGTTCGAATAGTTAACGCGCGGTCGTGAATTGCAGTAAAACCTCACACCTCATCGCCTCAATACAGCTCATAGTTAGTGTTTACAATTGAAATGTTAGAACTAAAAATCAGTATCTGAATACCAGTATTTAACATGGTATTTGGCTAATGCTATACCCCTACCTATGAGCCGTGTTTAGTCGCGTTTAAATACAGGTCACACACTTGTACAATTAACTTGTGTGACCGGCCTTACCAGGGGCGGATCCAGGATTGTCGCTTGGGGGGCTTGACCCCCGCTGAGTAAACACTAAGGCTTGTTATGCGTTGTATTAGAATACTTTTCGTAAATTCCTCAATTACCTTGTTAGACTGAAGTTAAGATATTTCGGTCTTTTGGGGGGGGCATGAGCCCCTTTACCCCCTCCTGGATCCGCCGATAGGCCTGACAATAGATTATTTTAGTATAAGGCTGAGAAATACACTTACATATCGCTAGCTAAATAAAATATCATCAAAAAGTCCAGTAGACTATTATCTCATAAAGTAAATTTGTGTGTTCTGTGGCCCACAAAATGACCAAGTTTTTGGGCCATTGAAATTGTTCTTGTTTTGTCCTAGGTCTGGAGGGAGGTGGGGTGGGTAGATGGAAATATTTCTTGAACCAAATACCACATAGGTCACCACATAGGTTGAAAACCACTTTTGATCAGTTTTTTGTGAGCTTGAAAAAAGCAATTCTAGAGATCCTTGATTAGGTTGCCTATTATCTTACTTTTATGAGAAAATCTAACAACGATTTTGCCCGATGATCAGTTTTGCAATAAAACTCTCGATATTGTATTTGACTCGATTTCGTTAAAATTTGTCAATTTCGAGCAAATGTAATTTCGGAAGCTGCATCGTTGTCTTGAATGATTATAATTTTGTAATTATTTAACCTAGAAGTTCAGTATCATTTCCGTTTTCATATTAGAGATGTATTAAAAATTTATTCCACAATTTAACATTGTAGTGATCACTCAATTTCTTAATCCTACCAAGGTTCCCACTCCCCATATTGAAAAAAAAAGAAAGGAAAGAGTTTCTTTCGGCAAAGTATGTCGCGTAAAATAAAAACATCGAATTATTTAAAAATCTTCAGTATTTACCAAGTCGATATCATCATGTCTCCTATTTGTTACAACTGTATGATGTTACAAAATGTTTTTAATGCTGTTTTATCAATTAATATTATATAGTTATTTTGTGATTTTTATCTGTGTTTTTTTTGCTATAAATTACCGCTTACTTTTTTTTATTGATGTATGGGCCAGCATGGGTTCGCTCTTGACCTCGATCACGCCTGAGGGAAAGCGATAGATGAGGTCTATGATTTAGCGAGCGTACCCAGAAGAAACCTTGAGGCACTGGTAGTCCCACGCGTCGACGAAACAGCAGGCTGCTTGATGCCGGACTCCGGATGTCCGTGACTACCGCCGGACCACGAACCCGAATCGCTTTCATATTTGGTAAATAATTAGTACTCAATTACTAATTGGTACTCGAACAACAAAATTGGCACCTCAGTAGTTTCAAGAAAATCGGTTTTGAAGGTGGTTCTGCGGTAGTCACGCTCCTTTCAGCAAGAACCACCATGAGCGCAGAAAAAGGCTACAGCTATTCTAAGAATACAAATAATTAGTACCCTTAAATGTTGTTCATTTCGTAAAAAAAAACAGAACAAACATTTGTATTTACCGAGAAACCACCGATGATGACTTTCGTGCGGGCGTTCAGCAGGACCGCGACTTTGAATGTCGATTCCAAGTATCAGGAGCTGGTCGCTTTCCTCAAACCTACATAGAAAATTAGTACCCTGCAAGATAGAATTAGTACACAAAATTAAAAATGAGTACTCCAGTAGTTTACAAGATATACCATGCCATTGGTGGGGTGGCGGTAGTCACGGTGTTAAGTTTTCATTTAAAGATTTCCCTGTCTCTCCTATGAAATTGTAAACAATTAATAAGACATTTATTGTATGTTTTCATACTAAGTATATAGAGAAATTATAATCTAATAAGATGTAATTTTCCGGTGACATTGTATGTATAAGCATCCGTACGAAATCAAAGCAGGTCGCTAGTTTGGATAAACATAAATTAATTCCAACTGAAGACAAACATAACACAGTTCAGGTTTTACTCCATGAGCATCCTGGTAAGGCGCGCAGACGACCTCTCGGCCAGCTTTGTGTTGTGTTTGCCGAGCACCCAGCGCCGCCCCACCTTCCGGCGCGAGGACCTGATCTCCACCACGGGCCGGGAGCTCAGCGCTACGCCTAGCTTGCTGATTATGTCGTAGGTACTGCTGGGACGAATTACCTGTGGATAGGTAACAAGGCATTATTATATCTAGCCTGAATTTACCCACTGCTGAGCAAACGCTTAACCTCCATATCTACATTTAATTGCTCTCGGTTTTTCGCCTCTTGCCAATTTCTACAGACATCCATCTCCTTCGTGGTTTCGGTTCTCAAGACATTACCAACCCAGTATTCCTTGAAGCTGTGAGCAGAGGTGTTAATTACCTACATCCATGGTCAAGTCAAAACCCAGGTTCTAGTAGGCTTCTCACGCCTGAGCAAAGGCTTCCTACTATTCCTCCATCTTCTCGCGAGCGCCAGTTTAGACGGTATCTATGCGAATGGGACTTAGGTACTTACCTACTTATTGACAAAGTCTAGCTTCCATCAACTCTGCTTGGGTCTCCGGGCAGTAAATATGTATTAAGTACTCACTCGGCCAAAAACAACGTTGCGTAGATCCAGTTGTGGCAGCGGTTTAAATGTGATGTTGAAGATACCGCACATCTCATCATCTACCGTTACTCGCATTGACAGCAACCCTGCGTGAAAATCTACCTAGATAAACATCATAATGGCGGGACCAACTCTTTGTAATTGAACTACCACGTATATATATTTAGTACCCATTTAGTACTGTTTTGTACCTGTCCTGAAATTTTTGTACCTCAAACGGCATAAACGGAATTTCACGATAACACCGGTTCCGCCATTATGATTTTTCATAATGACGATACCATGCCTGTACTCGAAAACTACAACGAACTACATTCTGATCAAATCAGTATTTAGTACATCCAAAAATCAACACCGGGTGACGGAGATGTTATTAGTTTCTTTACAAAATATTTACTTCATTTTTGAAATTTTCTACGCCTGAATTATTTTACGAGCAAAAATACTTCAAGTGAAAAGTTGCAGCTACATTTCGTGCAGGCGCATTATTATTTTTACACTAACTTATTTAGTTTCGGTTAAGCCATGCAGGAAAATAATTATTATACGTTCTTTACCATATTTTATAGCGGTATTACTATAAATAATCTGTACATCCTATTTTTAAATATGTTGCAAGCTGGTAATAATGCTGACCAAGCGCCGCCTGCTGCCGCGGTTGCCCACACCTCAACACCGACTGCGGAAATCCCCTAAACGTGCCTACGCTGCTTTTGTACTGCTAACGTACCGCCGGCAAACCGGATGCGTCGTAGCCTAAGCGACAAGCCGAAATAGTAGAGAAAATGGGTGCTCAACCAGCCTTGACTGCGGTGCGAAGCTCCTTGCTCAATGCTGGTTCTGCTCCACAGCCACTAGGGCGCACAAATTAGTTATTTAATTATTTTTTATTTTTATTTTTAGCAGTTGTGAGACCCGCTGAATATTGAAAGAACATAGATTTTTCATTGTATAGACTCGAACTAATTTTGCATTGTATAATTTCATGCATTAACGGCACATGTGTGAGTACTGTGTACCTTCAAGTCAAACTATCATTTTTGGGTAAGACTTTAATGTGCCTTGGCTGTTGGGAGTGTCATGCTCACTCAAGTCTCTCTGATGGTGCAGTTTGTGTTTCATTCATCATTTGGCTCCGTCAGCTGGGACTGGTCATCTCTCAACTGACGACACGGTTGGCGCAGTGGTTGAGCGATCGGCTGCTGCGCTGCGTGTCGCGGGTTCGATTCCCGCACGGAACAAATATTTGTATGGCCTACAGATAGTTGTTCCGGGTCTGGCTGTTTGTGTATGTGACTTTGTATGTTTGTAAACGCACCCACGATACAGGAGAAATTCCTAGTGTGGGGCAACGTTTTTTTTAAAAAAAGAAAGAAAAAGAAGAAAAGAAAAGAAAAAGAACTGCCACGGTTTGTTTTAATTTGTTAGTATTTTGAATTGTTCCTTTTTTGCTTTTGTCGTGCACGTCTTTTTACATCGTTCTTACATATCTATGAATAATTTCAACAAGAACAATGTAACCACAACTTTGTAATAATTAATTGATTCAAAAGAGTGTCCATGGAGTTTCTTGTACGTTCTTCTCCATAGAGATCTACGCTTTGGAACGTGCAAATAGCTTCACCTCTTTGACTGACCGACCTTGACAATTCAAAAGTGCTTGTAAATGGTTTAATTGCATTATAATTGAAATAAATGCTTTGACTTTGACTTTTGACTTTGACTTGCCAAAAACGGGGAAGTTATGAAGAGGGTTTCACTAAAGTAGAAAAGAAGAAGGAGCCTTGTGTATAAATTACTTTTCACACCACCTGATCGAAAACGTCAAATTATATGTCATGCTAACCTAACCTAAAGTGAGTCATTTTTGGCCGGTGGCACTGCCGGGCAATAATATTGTACTGGATTTCATTATAACCCGCTGGTCAATAATGTGATTTAAATTTGGAACTTCATCTGTCTGCTCAATTGGCGGTATTAGGTACTCACAACGCCTTCTGTCTCTGTCTCTCTCTTTGTGTTCCAGAAAGAAGAAAGATATTCTCGATACTCTTACTACTTAGGGATGATATTCTCGAATTTCTACAAAATCATAAGGATTGACCAGGGTCCAGGATTGAAGACAATATTATAAGAATAATTGGTTATGTACGGATTATTGTATAAAAGGATAAGAATAACACTTAAAACCCATTTATAGTCGATTTATTCATTTAAAAACTATTTTCTCGAGCATCTCCTATGACGTTCTAAATTCAAATTGCATACAGCCAAGCGTCCGAACCCATTCTACCAGCTGATATAAAGCTCTGTATAAAGCTTTGTGTACACATAAATTGTATTAGGTTGCTAACATTAGGCCTGTACATATTTACTTACCCACAGAGAAGTAAAAAAAAAACGAAAATCGAGTTGGTCGTGGCCGCTATGTGGTAGGCATACCGAGTGGAACGCAAAAAAGGCGCGGATATTGCAAATCCTTATGGTATTTAAACTAACTTTTTTTAAGTAGGTAAACAGTATAGTTCTAAATACATATCTCTACTTAGTGTTTGTAAATTTAAAATATTTAGTTTTTCGTATTATGGCTTCTTATTTTCTCACAGGAGGTGTGAAAAGTAGAGTATCCTCCTCGGGGATAAAGGTGTCTTTGCCTTGGGCTAGCTTGAATCCCTCGCTGCATTCAGGATTCTTGTATTAACTCCCTCGCTTCGCTCGTGAGTTAAACTCTAAACTCCCTCGCTACGCTCGGGAGTTAACTCTCGAATCCTTCATTGCGTTCGAGATTCAATATGACGCCCGTGACACAAGACACTGCTTTATCCCCTGGGTGCATAATCTACTATTACAACTAATTACATGTGATGTGGTCGGCTCCCACTCTGTAGCATACGACCGGTAATTTATTTATTTATTTCTTTGGTACATATGCGAATATAATTCAACAAGACATATATTATCGCCTATTTCCACAGCCCATTTACTGGGTACTACGATACCCCTTCTTGATAAGTTAGGTATCGTTGTCTTCTGCCTAAACTTACAAATGATGTAAATTTTGCGTTGTAACACCGGTTTCGCTTCCTCATCCAACGAATCAACCGCTTTATAAAGATTAGATTAGGTTATTATTATTATATCAGTCTAGCTAGGGAGGGAGCGATTCTTTTTCTGCATCTTGGTCGCCACTCAAAGACTCTTGAATGGTCATTCGCTCCACCGACAATAACAATTAAAATTACGTTTACCAATGGGGTTTTGAGTTGAGACCGCGAATAGGCAAAAGTAGGGTATTACAGCTTCACCAAACGGAGCGATGATCTTCCCAGGCTGGCTGGTAGTTATGCAGTAGCACTATAGCAGGCCAGGAAAAAAGAAGTAGAGAAGAGAGTTAAGAAGAGCAGCCGTGGATCAAAGTTAAATGAGGCGTGAAACGTAGTCCAGTTGTCTAGCAGGAGACTGCTAAAGGGATTCTTCCTCATTTCATCGTGTCGATCGATGGTAGGTACAGCAAAATTATAATGGCTCGTGGGTTAAGAATAACAGCCGCACGGGTCGATCTTCAAGGTTAAGCAACGCTTGCCGAGGTTGGTCTGCGAATGGGTGACCATCTTAAGACACCGCAAATTTCCTTCGTGCCTAGGAAAGCACGTTAAGCCGTTGGTCCCGGCTGTAATTTGTAGATCTTTGGCAGTCGTTACGGATTGTCAGAAGCCAGTAAATCTGACTCCAGTCTTGCCATAAGCTACCGTGTTACCCAGTTAATGGGTTGTGAAGGTGCGGTAGGCAGCCGCTCCACGTAAAATACTAACACTATTCAGCTGAATCCGGTTTTACTGGAAGCCGACCTCAATATAGTTGGGAACAGTCTAGGCTGATGATGACTTTATCATCACTTATTTTGCTATCAAATAACTTTGTATATTACTTACCGGGCATAGAATGCGGATAGTGGTAGTTCTCAGCACCGATGGGTATCTCTCGGCCGCTTTGAGCGTAGCATCCGAACCCGTTGTTGTAAATCACATCCCCACCACTCCAGTAAAGGTGTGGCACTTTCCTGGACAGATAAACCATCTAAATCATTCAATCATTTTGGGATGCATGAAGGAGCCTCCTCGTGTAGCGCAATTTGTTCCATCAGACAGTCAACTTAACCGAGCGCTCGGCGCATCCTGGACAGTCTCACCTAACACCTAATAAGACTGGCCAATCCTTCCCTTGTGGTGGTAGGGCTAACACCAAAAGTCAAGCAGCCAGCTGTGTTTCGTCGACGCGTGGGAGGACCATTGCCTCAAGGCATCTTCGGGCACGTCCGCTTCATCATGGACCTCATCTATCGCTTTCCATCAGGCGTGATCGAAGACAAGAGCATAGCCCATTCATAAATAAAAAAATTAAAAAAAATCAATGACCACCGAAACTAATTATCTATTGTTGAAAAGTATTTATTAAATTTACTTTAACGACGCATTTTAAAGCCAACTTTTACGTACTCTGAAACAGGTATAATATGTACATTCACAAAACAAGAGACATTACGCTTTGTTTCGCTAATAGTGCTACGGAGAGTTAAGCTGCTTATTTGTATTTTAGGCTAGATCGTAATTAATTACCTATTAAGAATTTAATTCTTACTAATAAAGTACAAAAAAATAGTTACGCTTTGTGTCTGCGATCTGCTGGTACTGCAGATATCCGTATTCCGTAGAAAGGATAACGTGCCACTTCTTATGAGTAAATTGGCCGTTATTTATATAAAAACCACTCCAGTGAGTCAAAACATGATAGGTAAAGTAACTAAGCGAGGAGTTGGGTATTCTGCAGACCTCAGGTCAGGTCATGCTGCAGCATCAGGTCAAGGTTACTACTATGTTCTTGCAATACTATTGATGTAACAGAATACCAAATCACGCATCGATCAGAACTGTGGAAGTTGCTTCATCAACTAGAAAAGAGCCGATGACCTTGAAACGGCTGAACCAATTTTGACAAAACATGTCTAAGAACCACCGCTAAAACCTGCGTTCAAATAAAAAGAACAGCATCCAAATCGGTTCACCCGTTTAAGAGCTACGGTCCCACAGACAGACCGACAGACACAAACAAACACATAGCGGTCAAACTTATAACTTTTTGCGTACCTACTAGTGTAATAAATGTTTAAAATATTTATTAGCTTCCTAGTTTTACAGTATAAAATAAAAATAATAGACCGCATTGACAACAATTTTTTTTATCAAAAGCAAAAAATCAAAAGAAATAAAACATTCAATTCCTCTGCCGAGATGTTGAAGGTGCACTAGTAGTGGTGGCAGCATGCTCACGCCTTTCTTCTGAAAACTGGTTCACAGCAAGGCAGTACTTCTCCGAGTGGTAAGTCCTCGAGATCTGGGACAGTAGCGGACTCCCATGAGGAGAATTCAGCCACAAAGATGCACTACCCGTCTGTCCGACCATAGCTATAAAAGCAATCAGCATCCTCGTATTCAGCAGACCACGTTGAATATGAGGTTGTTTCAGCAAAGTTTGCAGGATTACTCCATCAGGTAAACCATTGACAAGTTCAAAGATACTAGAACCTCTTTCTCCGATTAGGTACGAAGCAGCAGCAGGTACATTGCAGCCAGTATTACGCAGAGCTCTATCTGCCTCTTCGTACGTAAATCCAAGGTCTTTCAACGCCCCAATGGATTCAGGACTAGGCGGTTCTGCAATCTTATTCCTCCATTCGCGGAATTTCTCCAGGAAACGCTGCAAATGTTCTGCCCGACGGTATAGTTCATTTCCGTCTGTTTTGTTCACTCTAGGAGTATCATCTAACGCTGTGAAGTCCGCTATGTTGAGTCTGGCTGCAATATCTTCAGGGGTTACGACTTGGATGACCGCTGGTTGGAACCTTTGTTGTTGTGGCTCGTCTAAAGCTGCAGTAAGCTGAGCTAGCGTCATTTCATAGTTTCTGCCCGAAGCGGCGAGTCTAGCTCCCGCTTCTATCAGTGATATCAAAATCTTCCTCAGTTCGTAAGACAGTTCGTTGGTAGATAAAAGCGATTGGAGATTCGGTTGTCTAATAGCGCTTGTAGGCATTGGTAAAGAAGCTGTGGCTGCAGCAATGGTCCCATGCTGAGGTGCCCGGACCGCACCGAGGTCCCACAAGGTCCCAGCTTCGGGGAGACGTCTCTCTACGAGCAAAAGTTCTTCCTGCATCATGACTTGTTCTTGAGAAAGCGTCAGGAAGTCATGTAAAGTTGTAGTATCAAAAACTCGGACAATTTTGAACCGGCCCGCTCCTGTCTCCCCATTTGGGTAGAAGTAATCAATCGCGCGGTTTTTCACTTCTTCGATAAGGGTGTCTTCAGAGAAATAAGCTGCGAAGGTCAGGCCTTCAGGGCTGACGACTTTGATGAAGATCTCGTTACCTCCGGTCGCGCCCGAGTCGGACACCAACATCTTGTAGCACTTTCGGATCAACCCCCTCCAGGACTGATAGGTCGATGATTTTCATAGAAATCAGCAAAAGAAATAAAATTATACTGCTAAAAAAAGTGGCCAGACACAAAACGAGTTTGAGCATAATTTTGACATTTTGTTTTTAATTTGACAGGATAATTATGACGTCACCCTTTGTTATAACTGCTTCTCTTTGATTTAGAATAAGGTTTTATCAGGAGTATGTTTTATTATGATTACTATCCGAAGCAAGCTGCAAGCTAGTTTTACATGATATATGATAAGCAGAAAACAAATATAAAATGTTTATGTACAAATGTTTTATTTTATAGTAGGTAGGGATATAACACCGCAAGCCCCGTTGGAGAAAAAAATGGAATTCAAAAAGATAGAAGCGAATGCGAAAGATGTAGGTAGTTGACCGAGACTGTAAGGTTATTTCTAACATACATTTTGATATAATATGCAAAAACGCTGTCATTGCAGCAGATGTGGAATAGATGCTGGAGCTGAATTTGTAGATGAAAGTAAGTAAGTTGATGTCTGATGACAATCCTACTAATATTATAAAGGTGAAGGTTTGTATGTTTGTATAACAATCAGGCAAAAACGGCTGAAGGGATTTGGATGAAATTTGGCACACATGTAGTTCATATCCTGGAATGAGACATATGCTACTTTTTATCCAGGTAAGTGGCATGGATCAATGAAGACTGAGGAGGAAGTGGAATTTCAGAGCCGCTGCTGCCTTAGTACTACAGATTCACAAGTACCAGGAGACCAAAAACATCAAGTACCAGGAAACCAGAAACATGTCATAGTATTTTTTGGGCTGGTTAGGGTAGGTGTAGGGTAGGTGTAGGGTAGGTGCAGGGTAGGTGTAGGGTAGGTGTAGTGTAGGTGTAGCATAGGTTTAGGGTAGGTGTAGGGTAGGTGTAGGGTAGGTGTAGAGTAGGTGTTGTTACAATACAAATCAAGAAACCTCCCTATTTCCGATTTACACGCGGGCGAAGCCGCTGGTAGAAGCTAGTAAACTATAAAGCCTCAACTTGGTCGCCATTGACTATAGGAATTGAAAAAAAAATCACAGAGAGAAACATATTCCTTTATCAATAAAACAGTTACCTACCTAAAGAAGCACGTGTTCACATAGCCATATCCTAGGGCGTCTCCGTCCAGCAGCTCCAGAAACAGCCGGCAGGTGTTCGGACACGTGTCCGTGAACAGTTCCACGCAGATCTCGCCCATAACTGCTCCCTCTTGCATGCCCAGCTTTATGTGCACCCTGTATAAGGTGGAAGAGGCCCAAATGCGATGAGTTTAAAATTATAATAGAAAGAAGACTTGGTCCTAAGCTAGACTGTAGGTACCTACTTTTATAATTGTGTAGCTACACTAGGAGCCAAAGACTGGCAGAGCGTTCACGTCTTACGGCATTTCATAGAAATTTTCAAGTTTGTATGTTTCAAAATGAATGAACCGATTTTAATGTAACTTGGTATGCATACACTTTGATATCCCGGTCTAAATAGTTAGTAGTAGAGAAGATTATCGAAAAAGATTCGAGTTTAGAGGGAGAGAGAGAGCGATTTTCGATTTTTAAAGAATTCTTTCCCCAGAACTTTTTTTCGAAAATGTTCTCTATTAATTATTTAGAAAGAAAGAAAGAAAGAAAAATATTTATTTGGGACTCGCACAAGACAAACAAAAAGTAAAACAATAAAATAAAATTAACGATAGGTATACATTCTGTGCGAGGCCAAAAAGGTCCCTATCTCAGTAGACCTGGATTTCTAGCGTATAAATAAGTAGGTACCAAGTTCGTAATTAAAATCGCGGTGGTTTTATCAATTCACATAGGTACAATATGCCAGTATGAAATACCATGAGGAATAAACGCTCAGACTTACTTTAGCTTTTGGCAAAACTAGTCTACTTTGTTTTGACCGACATAAAAACGAGGTTTTGCATTTAAAGTGTACCTCGGCCGCTTCACACCCGTCGCGGCCTTAAAAGCCTGGTCTTCCATATCCTCCTGGGGGATAGGAGGGAACAGCACGAACGTGGTGCTCGCTTGTTCCAGGATCTTACGTCTGTTGCGACTCCAGTCTAGGTTCAGTTCTGCTGTCGTGTGGACGCGCGCATTCTGCAGGGATATAATAGGTAGGTACAACGTGTAACATAATAAACGCAATTTGTCTAAAAGGGTCATTGTACTCTGTGTACTCATCATTATGAACAACTTTCACTATGGGACCACCCTGTAATCGTGAAAAAAAACTATGTCAGTCTTTGGGGGACTGCCGATTAGTGCCGATGGAAATGAAATGTAAGTAATATTGTATTGTCTATGCATGGGAAGCGTGCGGTGACAATGACGCGAGTTTTACGCTTTTTGTTCACCCAAAAAGTTCACATTTATACACTGTACCTATACATAATAACTCATGGGAAGCGTTTGGTGACGATGACGCGAGATCAATGATTTTTTTTCACCCAAAAAGTGATCAACGCGCCTAAAGAAGTTTTCACTTCAAAAACCGACTGCCCCATAGACCTATTTATGTGCGTATTAATCTCGACAAAATGTACTGAACAGCTGATTTTTTCGCGATTTCAGTGTTGGTCCCATAGTAAAAGTTGTTCATAATGATAAGTTGAGACATGGAAAAATTAATTGAAAAATGAGTTGGATTCCGGTCATTCTGATTACCTACACAGCTGAATATTCAGCAATTTTCTTACATAGCCCATGTTATTGATAGAGCCCTGCAATCCACTAGGAAACACCCAGAGTGGACTGTGAGTGAAATTCCTGATAAACCAAAATACTGTCCGACATGGGAATCGCACCCAGAACATCCTGCTTAGCATACCTACCTCTTATGAGCACTACACTAAAGAGGCGGTATGAAGATCATACGCATCTCAACTCTACCATCCTTCATAACGTAATTCACTTACCGTGCCCAATAATCGTTTATAAAACGCTAAATTCTCTCTCCGAGCTCTCTTGAGGAAATCGACTCTCTGTTGGCAATATTGCAAGCTGCGGACTGGCTTCTTACGCCAGTGACAATCCACTCGGCCCTGTCAAGGGAATGAGTTAACTATTTTCACTATAAAATAAACATTCCCTCTTTTAGTGTCCCGCCACAGGCAGCCGATGAACTTCACGAGTGATGAGAAGTGCACGCTTCGCGATTGGTTTGAGTTAAGGTCGCTTTTGTACATAAACTTTTCTTCACTGTAAATATTACAACGTGTAACTTGTAACGAATAAACGCAGGTGTCATTGTACTCATCATTATGAACGACTTTTACTATAAAATAATAATACCTACTAAAATATAAAAATAAAATAAAATAATTTATTTTAGACAATGTCCCTTTGAACCCATAGTAAAAGTTGTTAATAATGTTGATTACAATGATCCCATAAGAGAGGTGTTGCGTTTATTCTGTTACACGTTACACGTTGTACAATTAAAGGTGGGTACTGACCGGTGTTACACGGCGTAATGTAACATGTTACAAAGCGAGCATTCGTGCAGTCAATACGTGGAAACGAGCACGAATATGATGCGTATGTGTTGTGTTTTATACGGATTTTAGGACACGGCGTAACATAGCGTGCTCGCTGCGAATGTTACATTACAGCCTGTAACACCGGTCAGTATTGCTATGGTGTAGGTACAATGAAGAATTCAGAAGTACAAGTTAAGTGTTTAATCCTCAGGAAATTTCAAACTAACTGGAAAGTCCTAATTCTTGGAAATAAATCAACCGATTTAAATGAACTTGGTACGCATTTAGGAAGATGCCTTCGACTAAAAAGTTACGGGAAATCTTTTTCTAAAAAGAGAGACAAAAGAGATTGAGAGTGGTCATTGGCTACTTATTATATTCCCGGTATAGCTTTGGGAAAACGATACCTTCTACATAATTATACAAAAATTCACACCTCTTTCCTGCAGGGTAGGCAGAAATATACAACTTCAGGTCTCCACCTGCTACGACCATTATCTACATATATATATTTTTTGGATATAGATAGCAAGTAAAGATAACTCACCCGCATGTACTGTGCCTGCTTGATGCGTGTCAATAGGTGTACATTCTCCATAAAAAGAATTTCTAAGTTATTGCCCCAATCCACCAACTTCCGTAGTTTGCTCTGTGGGTTATACGGTGGTGGGGACGCGTCTACTCTCGCCGGGACGTGGGCATACTGAAAATTTCGCGGGCTCAATTCGGGTATTACCTACTTATTAAATTAGTTGGCGAATCTTTACAGACACGGCGATATATCAAGAGTCATCAATTCATCATCATCGTCAGTCTTGTGGTCGCAAAGGCTTCTGCTAAGCATGAGGTCCTGGGTTTGATTCTCTAGTCGGGCCCTTGCCCGCTTTGTTATTGGGTTTTCGATTAGGATTTTTTCAGTAACGCCTAGTCATCTAGTAATAGAGGGTAGGATAGTAGTAGAGGACCGATCCTGCTAGGAGGAGGCGTCGGGGAGGTTAACGCCTCGGCGCCTAAAACGCCGAATCCTCGCCTGCGTCATTGAGGGTAGGTGGGACTACGGGTCGCGGGTGTTCAGGGTGGGGTCACTGTCTGCCAAACGAGTGATCCCAGGAAATACGGTGGCACAGTGATCACGTGCTCCCGCCGTGCACAACGAGGTTCAGGCGAAACCCCCTTAAAAGTCTCCCCAGGGATGTGCACCAACGGGTGTTGCACAGAGGGGGTTCCTGGGTGGTCTTTTAAAAGGTACCAGGGCCGCTTCCATGCACACTACCGGGTCTTTTTTCCCAAAATTCCAGGCGACTTTTGAAGGTATACTTGTGTACGGCAGGGCAAATGGTTACTGACGAAAGTCAAACAGCTCTCATGACAATAAAATTTAAAAAAAGTTTCCCAATTCATGTCAAGTTCGGCTTCTAGTCTGTCTAGTTGAGGACCAGTATTTCACACTATCTGACCAACATCTACTTACCTTATGTACACGCATTCGTTTTAATTTTATCTCATCAGACTTAACTTCAGGCGGCGGAGAAGTATACTTTCCCTCCTCATGATGTTTTGCTTTCAAAATAGCGTCTATGAGAGTCATTTTACTTCAGGAATTTTGTAGAAAAATATTAAAGAAAACGATAAACTGATACGGTTTTAGATCAAATCTATGTGGCTTTAATGTTTTGTCATCGTGACAAAATAAAGGATTGAGTGTGGCTTTCATATTGGTACGAACTTTATAAAAATAGTTCATGCTGTGGTGAAAACATTGTGTAGGTACGTCACTAAATTGTCCTAAACGGCTGGAACGATTTAGATGATTTGTTTTGTGTGTGTTGAATCCCCTCGATGGATTACATTCACAATTGGATCCAATATGTGGCGCTGCAATCGGGTTCAATATTCTTTTCTTACGAAAAAGCCAAGGTTGTGAGAAATTAAACACACGAATATCGTAAAAAAGTTTATTAAATTAAAATAATATATTGCACAAACGCGTGTGATATCACAAAATACAAAGCGACAATATACAATATTTGTGCCTCATTCATAATACTGAAGAAATTAGCTAAAGCGAACTAAAAATATATAAACATCACTTTAATGCGACTAGCTAGTTTTAGGTCAGCCCCCTCTGGTCGAAAACGAAACATCTACCGTCAAACGGGGTGAATAGGAACGCAGAGGGGTGAATAGAGACAAAACTTTGATAAGGTTTTTCACTTTAATATCATAATATTGGTTGTCTAAGAGAGCAACTTTATTTTATTTATATCAATTCAATAAAATTGGAAACCATAAATGCTGCAAACAAGATTTATATAACGTAAAAATCCCCTTCAAAGTTTTGTGCCGTTTCACCCCTGCATTCGTATTTACCCCGTTTGTAGGTACTTTGTTACTTGCCAGGCATGGCTCTAGGCTCTAAAGACGCATTCCCATTTGCAAGAAACATCGCCTGCAAGTTTAGTTACAATGCGGGGTACCATCGAGGGATTGCTCACATTGCAGTTCGGTAGCCCGCAATGTCAAGGTTGAACCACACATAGTTCATATTAAATGTACCTACACATCGATATTTTTTAAGCTCCTGGCTGAGCACGGTCCGTTGTCGTCCCGGATATGTGTGGATTAACCTTGATGCAACTTGCCTAAGCTGCTTTCGGCCTGCATACATTTTTTTTTGCTGCCATTTTAATATTTTACTAGAAAATAATTGTCTAAACGGAAGTAAACGAGAATCGACGTAAAGTAATTGAAAAAAATCTATTTTATTATGAATATCTACAATTAAAAAAAATCTAGGTACATCATTTCATTAAAATGTTTTATAAAAAATAATAATTAGTAATTTTATCACAATTTTGAGAGCTTTTAATATTTAAATAATACCTTTACCTTTTTTTACTAAGCAATTTTTTTTGCTTTTAGTACATTTCGTATTATATATTATAAATTATCAAGAAGATATACAACTGAATAATATTTTTAATTGATTATAAATTAATATTTTGCATTAATTAGTATAAAATACCCATTTCTACTAATGACCTGTTTTATTCACCTCCTACAATAGGTTCACAGTTATTTTAACTCCGGCAGCAACCCATCAGCAACCTTATTGCAACAGGAATAAAGATCACTATGATTTGACAGTGGTGCACAATCACAGATAAAATAATTATGAACGGACTGTAAGATAATTTTATTATACAAACTGGATCAAAATTATTACAAATCTTGACACTGACCACTGTAAAACAGGCCTTTAAAGTTCTATAACTTTATTCAGTTATGAGATCGTTACATGGATACCTACATACAATCATTTTCGTAGTAAGATTTTTTTCTACTTTTTATTCTGTGTTATAAATTGCACAAACATACACACCAGTGCTGATAAGGATCCCTCCGTAGCTCATTCAAGTGAACGTCTTTCACATTTATTAGAAATCCGTCATATAGCGCTGATTGTAGCTGAATTTTTCACGTTTCAATTTTTCACAAAAAAATCTAATTAGTCCGTCAGATAGATTTCCAAAAAATATTAGACACGTACTTTTTCTATTACACGTAACAAAAAATGAAAACGATACAGTGCATTGAAAACTCGTGTTACGTCACACATGTCATCATCATCTGCCTAGCCTTTTCCCAACTATATTGGGGTCGGCTCCCAGTCAAACCGGATTCAGCTAAATACTAGCATTTTACGTGGAGCGGCTGCCTACCAGACCTCCACAACCCATTAACTGGGTAACACGGTACTTCTTGGCAAGACTGGTGTCAGATTTTCTGGCTTCTGACAGTCCGTAACGACTGCTAAAGATCTACAAATGACAGCCGGGACCAACGGCTTAACGTGCTTTCCGAGGCACGGAGGAGTCTCGATATGCTAATATGGTCACCCATCCACAGACCAACCTCGGCAAGCGTTGCTTAACCTTGAAGATTGGTCCGTGCGGCTGTTATAATTTAGCCACGAGCTCCTCACACATGACGTCACACATGTAAGTACACTTTTTAGCTACACGTGACGTCGTTACAAGCCCCCTGATCTTTGTTGCGTTTTATCTTCGTCTTTTTTTAATGATTTGATAAAGCAAAAAATACGTGTCCAATATTTTTCGATAATCTAACTGACGGACTAAATAGAAATCACATATTTTTTAACCACGAATCATCCGTATTATGTGGCATTATTTCTGTTGACTTCTGCGAAATCGTTCTGAGTCTCCTACCAGCGCTAACGATTTTCAAAACTTCAAAATAGTCCGTATTGACCAAATTACATTTCCATAGCGCATTTCAATCCATTTTTAATAGTATACACTCGATATAATGACTAGGCCCGCAGGACTAACAAGCGTAAGAAAACACAATCGGTTCGGCAGTATTTGAACGACAAGAAGTTCCAGACAAAGTGCCAATTTATTATCGATTGTTCAAATGGCAAAATAGCTGGGATCACGTGCCATTGCGATGCCATACTTCATATAATTAATATATAGATGATCGGTGTATCCAGCCGCTACCTCTAACCATTACACCGTCACTCTCTGCAAATGAACATGTCCTACTGTCGCTGGCGGAGCGCCGTGTGCGGTCGCGGCACGGCGGAGGTGTGCGGGCGCGCCAGGCGGCTGGCGGGCCGGCTGCTGGCCGCGCCGTACGACAGGTAGCGGTCCGACAGGTCCGGGGGCTCCATCTGTAAGGAACCAACACATGTTGTATGCGACCGAATAATATAAGGCGTCGTCGTAACACCAAGCGTGTGTGCATCAAACACGCCTCTATATATACAATTTTCCCGAAATTAAAGATGTACTGGTTAATGTACAAAAAGGTTTTAAAACTAAGTCAATTAATGTTGCTATTTATGATTTTTTTCAAGAAAATTATGTCAAGTGTAGATAACACACTACCCATATGTGCCCTGTATATGGACATGACGAAAGCCTTCGATCATGTTGACCATAGTATACCTATCGACAAAGTAGAAAGATTTAAAATACGCGGCAATGGTCTTGACCTTATCACATCCTATTTAAGCAACCGGCAACATTACACAGAAATAACAAATATAAATATTAACCAAGCGGGAAATCAAATATCGGCACAACTTAGAACGGTGTAGGGTCAGGTGGGGTAAATGCGAGTACCATAACTAGAATGACATATTCAACCTTAGACAACATTTTATTTTTTTGCAGTATTAAATTTATAATTACTACGTGTATTATGTATTTAGTAGGCTAAAGTTTTACCTTATTTGTTTAATTAAAATCACTTTGATAATTTAGGTAATCAAATTTAAAAAAAATATACCTCACTTATTACATTTACCCGGTGTTCAGGGGCAAATGTAATAATTTTAGTCAATTTCTCAGTACTTTCGATAGTTGCAAATCAGGGGTAATAGCAATAAAATGCGAAAATTGAATTAACTTTGGTTTTTTATTTCAAAGAGATCACATGAAAGCTTACAAAGATATGAATTTTTCCTTACAGACTAAATAAATCAATCAAAGTGTTTACGAAATAATCATATTTCTGAATTTGAAATCAAAGTATATTATACCACGCTTGGTTATTGTAGGATTCGGCAATATTTTAAAGATGGAATCAGCGGTGATTGTATCAACATCTTCTATTATAGGCCATGCAAAACTTGCACCCTTACGTCGTACAAACTTTACCTCCCAACGACTGTCTATTTGTTTTTGTACGAAGCCTATGTAATATTTATGTCCTTTCACCAAAGTATATTTAACAATCACCCATTGGTTAATATGGATATCTAGCCCAGTCTCCTCTTCTGCCATATTTTCTTTGTTAATTTCCGTCATTACAGCTTCATTGTCTGACTCAATAAGAACTTCAGCTTCCTCTTCCACCCATTCACTTTCGTCAGAATTCGCATATTGCACTTCATTATCTGAATCTACATCTGTAGTGTCACTTTCTGAATCTTTAGCGTTTTTCTTCACTTTTCCTTCTTTCTTTCCTATTTTTTTGTTTATTTTAGCTTTTTTCTTGTTTATTTCAGCTTTTTTGTTTGCGATTAAGTTTTGTTTTTCCTTTAACACTTCAAGCATTCTAGCAGACGTAACAACTTCAGCACCTGAGGCAACCTTACGTTTTTTTTCTTTATTTACAGGCAGATGTTTTTGCTGTATAGTTGAAAGAATCATCTGTTCAAATGATATTGTTGGCGTGGCATTATAGGCTAGCATCTCATTTGATTGAGGATTTGCTGGTTCGGAATTCTGTGACGATTGATAATTGTCTATTGACGATTGAGGTGTTGTGGGAATGGCCTCCTCCTCTGAAGCTGGTAGATTTAATATCGATGGTGATGAGTTATTAAAAGTTGACCGATGATGTTCAGGACTCGCCTCAATATCTCTCGCAAGCTCCCCTGCAAGGTGCCTCTCCCAGCGCTCTAAAGCGTCCTTAGAAAAATTTTCTCTTGGGATGACGTCAGAATTGAATGGAAATATTCCTGATTTCCTAAATCCACTCATGATAACATCTTCACTGACACTGATCCAAGTTTCTCCCAAAAATTGCGAAAAAAGTGCTTTAGGTAGCTTTTTACCAATATTCTGCCGTTGCCAAGTGGCGACAGTTTGGTCCCATTTTTGTTTAAAAGACTTAAATACAGAAACGTCTAATGGCTGCAGTTGGTCACTTGTGTGGGCTGGCAGTTTAAGAATTGTTATGTCATTGGCCAAAGCAGTTTCAACTAGGTCGAGAGACACATGTGTGGAGTGGCCATCGTATATGACCAGTACAGGCCGTTCGTCACCCAGAGCTGGTATAAGGACTTTTTCAAAATAGTTTTTAAACACGCCTGTCTCCATCCAACCATTCGGGGTGGCAGCATAGGCTGTACCGGGATATTCCTTGTCTGGTGGTGCTTTCCACTGGTCCCATATATTTTTTGCCTTGAAAATGATTAGAGGTGGCGCTCGACCACCTGCAGCATTAGCAGCCAGCACAAAAGTCGTGTTTTCTCTTCCAGATGTGCTGATAACTCTGGATGAGCTTTCACCTCTTTCTCCTACTATTCTGGATTTCGACGGGTCTATACTGAGACTGCTTTCGTCCAAATTCCATATTTGTTTGGGCTTGTCTTCTAAGTTTAGCTCCGTCAGAACTTTTTTTAAAAGATCAAAATATCCATAGATGATGAATGGATCCGTGGCGGCCTTTTTTCTTGCATACTCCAATGGTTCTGGCTTTCGAATTGACAAATGATGCCGTTTTTTGAAATTAAGGAACCAATCTTCTCCTGGTATGCCCCCCTTAAATGGGGTTTCGATTTTATTCACGTTAACGTACTGGCCTACTAGCTCTATAATTTCCTTTCGACTAAGTCCAAAGCCCCATTTAGCCAGTGTTTTAACAGATGTTGCCAAAACGTTTTCAACATTCTCGGGAAGTGCAGTTCTGCGTCCTTTACATTTTTTTATAGCTCCTCGAGTTCCCTTGTTTCGGCAATACAATGTTGCAAATGGAACTCCGTAAAGAACAGACGCTTTGTGTATGGTAAGCATACCGGCTTTTATTTCATCAAGAGCTCTTTGCAATTTTTCTTCAGAGTATTTGGGTGGACCTTTTTTTTTTAGGTAATTTCGCACCATCTGGAAAGACAGGGGTAATTGTAATAAAACTTTACATTTGCCCCTTGCCATGTTATTGCAATTGCCCCAACATCAAAATTTCAAGGGGTAAATGCAACAATAGTCATAAAAGAACAACCTTCACCAATTAAGTAAAAATCATCATTTAGATTCATTCCCAACACAGAATATTATCACATCAAAAACTTACGTTTCTTTCCAAGATGAAAACCGATTGAAGGTTAGGTTAGCAAAGTGTGTAACACGCGACATCGACGTCACTCAACTAATGACGTTTCATTCACTCGTCGATCCGTCAAACTCTCTCGCGAATTGATAGGCGCGAGGTTCAAAAAGTACTTTACACATATCAGAGATGGCAGCACCAGTTTTCTTTAGTAGTTAGGCCGTAAACACATCCTATTGCTTATACCCCATTATTGCAATTACCCCGCCTGACCCTACCTCAGGGGAGTGTATTGGGTCCCCCATTATTTCTGGTGTACATAAATTATGTGTCCTACAATTATGAACAAGAAATCAATGACACGCTAAACTATTGATTTACTGCAGTCGAATAATTTAAAAATTAATTTAGAAAATACGTGTATAATGCATTTCAGTCACAACAACGGATACAACAAAGTTTTTAGAGTTAATGATAGACAGTAAACTAACTGCCACGAGCTCCTGGCTAAATTATAACAGCCGCACGGACCAATCTTCAAGGTTAAGCAACGCTTGCCGAGGTTGGTCTGTGGATGGGTGACCATATTAACATACCGAGACTCCTCCGTGCGTCGGAAAGCACGTTAAGCCGTTGGTCCCGGCTGTCATTTGGAGATCTTTGGCAGTCGTTACGGATTGCTAGAAGCCAGAAAATCTGACACCAGTCTTGACAAGAAGTACCGTGTTACCTAATTGATGAGTTGTGGAGGTCTGGTAGGGAGCCGCTCCACGTAAAATACTGGTATTCAGCTGAATCCGGTTTGACTGGGAGCCGACCCATGTATGTAATTTGAATGTGTCGGATAAATCTAAAATACCATATGAGTTGTTAAGTATTAAGTCGACACCGCAGGAATCAATTGATTTTGCTAATATTTTTTTTGTTAATATAGGTGCTAAACTATCAAACAACATTTTACATAAATTAAAAATAACAGAAGATGATCTAGTCAGGGATTTTAATTATAATCGCACTCCATTGAACTCATTTATGCTTTTGGAAACAGATGAATTAGAGGTTCACAAAATAGTTATATCACTAAAGAATACTACTGCTACTGGTTGGGATGGCATATCATCACTTTTTATCAAGAAATATATTAATATACTAATAACACCACTAACTTATCTATTAAATTTGTGTTTGTCTTCTGGCAAGTTCCCAAACGCTCTGAAGGACTCCATTGTTGTGCCTATATTTAAAGCAGG
Source organism: Melanchra persicariae (assembly GCA_947386135.1). Taxonomy (NCBI): domain Eukaryota; kingdom Metazoa; phylum Arthropoda; class Insecta; order Lepidoptera; family Noctuidae; genus Melanchra; species Melanchra persicariae. The sequence continues at coordinate 3,865,951 of OX376673.1, read as the reverse complement.
GGAAAGAGACAGTATCACTAACTATCGCCCGATTTCGCTACTACCTACTTTGGCCAAAATTTTAGAAAAAGTAATGAATTACAGATTAGTAAATTATTTAGAGAAAAATAATTTTTTGGCCAAAAATCAATATGGTTTTAGAAAAAACAAATCAACTGTGGATGCTGTGGAGGATTTGATTACCAACATAGCTAGGAATCTTGATTGCAAGAAGAAATGCATATGTGTATTTTTGGATTTAGCCAAGGCTTTTGATACTGACAATTTCTTTACTGATTCGTAAATTAGAGTCTATAGGCATCAGGGGTGTGCCACTGGAACTTTTTAATGATTATCTTAGTAACAGGACACAAACATTAAAAAATACTAGAAATATATTTTTTAATGTTTGTGTAAATTTTTTTTTTTTTTTTTTATTTATTTTGATACTGAAAATTCTTTACAATATTTCACTAAGCTAAATTTAACTAACTTAACTATTTATATCTACCAAACCTAACTATATACAAACTAGACTAAAAATTACCAAATATTATATGTACAAACGTGTATAAAAACAAAATAAATCATTGGGCATCAAAAAATTCATCCACATCGCTGTCAATGACAAAAGTGCCCAGAACACTAGCAGCATTGCCGCGTTGAATGGCAATGCTGATTCTTTGGCCAAAGAAAAGCCCAGCCCTCTGGTCACGTGTACAGTCGACAAGTTGTTTGCTGATGTCCCGAAAGACTCGGTGAGCACTCGGACCCCATGGACCTAAAGTTTCAACCCCAAACGGCTCAAATATATAACTCCCAATAAGGTTGTTATATTTGCGCCGTTTGAGATTTTCTAGAAATATTAAAATTCAAAAAATTCAAAATTCAAAAAATTCAAATTATTTATTTCAAATAAACCATTCACAGGCACTTTTGAATTGTCAAAACATCAGCTGAGAATGGGCTCCGAAAAATAATAAATTGGCTTGACTACAATTTACTTACGTTAAACTTAAATAAAACCAAATATATAACATTTAGCATTAAAAACAATCTACAGCCACCTCCAGATTTTCTTTTGAAAGCGCACTCTTCTAATTGTTCTTTTGCTATTAGAGACTGTGATTGCCATATTTTATCTGCAACTAATAATACTAAATACCTTGGTATTGAAATTGATAAAAATTTGAATTGGAAACTACATATCAGTAATCTTAAATCTAGAATACACAAACTAACACCTATTTTCAAAAAAATCAGAAGTCTAAGAGACAGAAAGACTAACAGAATGGTTTACCTTACATTATGTCAATCAATCGCTACTTATGGTATCGCCGCTTGGGGTGGTGCACGAAAAAGTACTCTTATAAAAGTTGAACGCGCCCAGAGGTGTATTTTAAAAGTTATTAATTTCAAACCCTTTAGATACTCTACGTCAAAATTATATGAAGAGTTTGAGGTCCTAAATATTCGTCAACTTTACATTAAAAGCATTGTTTTGAGACAACACTTCTGCCAAAGACCTACTAGTCAATCCATTAGAAGATCACATGAAGTTTATAAAGTTCCTTCATGTAAAACTACTTTTGCTCAGTGTTTTTCTTACTTCCTGGTCCCGTTGCTTTACAATCGCATAAGTAAGGTTAAGACCTTAAAAGACATGACGAGTTCTATTTGCAGGAGGGCACTGGATGAGTTTCTAAGTAGTTTAGATTATGAATGGACAGAAAAAAATATACAAATATGCAAGTAAATAATATATAATCTTAAATACATGAATAAAAAAAGTATAAAAACGTATCTTTATCTTACATTAATCCAACTATTATATGTATATCTGTATATTTATGCAATTATAAACATATATTGTGTGTGTGTAAATACTATACTAGTAATACATCCATGAGTAAAGTATAGCTGTGTTGATTTCATGTGAAATAAGCCTATTATTGGCAATTCCATGTAATATTTTTGTTTAAGTTAGTTTTAATATAAAACAGCTCAATAACTGATATGTAACATTCTATTTTATTTATGAACTGGTGATAACATTATGATAAGTTCCTTATTTATAAGTCATGTTGTCTGATAATTTTGCTTATACTACTTGTTTAGGCCAAACTCATTACCCGTTACGCACCTTTTGTACACTTATTCTGTGACCATTAAGAATGAAGAATTGTCCTTATGTCAATTGTCTTACAGATGGTATTACTGGAGCGAGAATCCTTACCTAGCCGTAACACAGTCTTTGACTAGCACGGAAGGTAAAGAATGTTTATCTGTATAACGCCAGTTAGTTTTTTTTTTTTTTTCTTAAGTTGAAAATGAAAATGAAAAAATGTTTATTTGTCCCAAAAGCAGTTACATGGATTGTAAATGAGACATCCCCAGTAAGTAAATGATAATACTTGTGTTGGGGCATATCTCGCTCTTTCCCAATTATTAACAATATTGAGACTTTCACAATTTTGACAAAAAGTGACTTAACTTTAAATTTAGGAAGAAAAATTAACAGTAGGTATATGACTTATAAACTAATTAGCAGCTCTTTGTGTAACTGTAGTTGTATGCTTTAGTGAGGTTGTATGTAAGTCTTGTTTTTTAAAAAAAAAAACAGGGTTTGTGCCTTTTGTATTGATGTGTATTTGTGTGTATACATGTTTTATGTTTGTGTATGTGTGTCTATGTGTAGGTACATGTTTGTGTGTGTGAATGTGTATGTTTTCTTTGAAGTGCCCTTTTGAAATCTTTGTGTTCGAAGCAATTTATAGAGAAAACTCGGTGAATACTAACATTATTGATACGGAGGGAATAAAAAAGAAATTGTTTAACCAAGTCTAACTAAAATTTGCTCAGTTTCCTCGTATGTTAAGGTTTTAAGCCACTCGACTATTACCTTTTTGCATACGTGTGAGACCTCATGGTGGAACCTTAATTTTTGGTTTAGTTTGTTGTAAATGTAGGCTGATTGGGTTGCATACTGACGCCGTGCAAAAGCTGTTCGGACGCCTGGGGAGTAAGCCACTATATCCTTGCGTCTTTTCTCCTGTCTGTCTTTGTTAAATGGAATAGATTTATGTAAGTAAATGGTCGTAATTAAAAAATATAGGTTTCTTACTGTAAGTAAACTACTGATTCTGTATAGATCGACTGTGGGGTATCTATATGGTTTATAGTACATTACTTTTATGAGTGACCTTTGGGCTCTTTCCAACTCAAGGAATTTAGTTTTAGTGGCTCCTCCTCCCCAGACTGGTAAACAGTATGCAATAACTGATTGTGTGAGCGCAATATAGATGCTATTTAATGTTTTCTGGGGCATCACATTTCTTAGATTTTTAAAAATCCATATAAATTTTCGCATCCGTGACGTAACAATCTCAATATGCGAATGCCAAGATAAACACTCGTCAATTATAACTCCCAAGTATCTTGTAGACGTTACATGTTTAATGGTTTGACAGTTACAATTTTGATCCCTGTGGTTCGTGCCCGTGTGGATTTGAATTTTAATATTATGGCCTGGTTTGGACTTTCTGCTAGGAGAAAAACAAATATAGTTGGTTTTAGGAACACTAAGGGTTAGTAGATTGGCTTTGAGCCATCTATCTATAGCAGCCAATCCTTGTTCGGCATTATTGCAAACGGTTTCCCATGTGTCCCCACAGTAAACAATGGCTGTGTCATCCGCGTAAGAGTAGATTTTCCCCCCACTGTTTCGTAGGTTACAGAGTTCATTAATATACACTAGAAACAGTGGTGGGCCGAGTACTGACCCTTGCGGGACACCGAAAGCGATGATTTCCTCCTCACTATGTGAGTCACCTATTTTGACTTGCTGTCTCCTACCTCGGAGGTAACTATCAAAGAGGGAGAGAGCTTTACCTCTTATCCCTATAGCCTCAAGTCTCTGCACAAGGATGGAGACAGATACGGTGTCAAAAGCCTTTTTCAGGTCTAGAAACACCGTAACGCATTTGTAACCCTTATCAACCCTATCAGTGATTTCAGATATTAACGCAATGACCGCATCCTAAGTTGACCGTCCCTGTCTAAAACCGTATCGTGAATCGGAAATAATGTTGTATTTATTTAAATAACTTACAAGCCTTTTATTAATTATTTTTTCTATTATCTTTGAAAGGGATGATAAGACAGCTATCGGCCGATAATTATTGACATCGCTCTTGTCCCCATCCTTGTGCACAGGCGTTATAATGGCACGTTTTAGAGCGTCAGGAAATATGCCCGTTTCGAAACACAGATTAGTCAACTGGCTAATCAGAGGAACAACAAGATCTCGAGATCGAAGTTCTAACATCAGTTTTTGTTTAGTTCAAACAATAACGCATTATTTAACATAGCTACTACGCACGTGTTTGGTGTGAGTGTGCGGCGTCACGTTGTGGTGCGGCGCGCTCATGTTGTTGCCGGTGTAGGCGACGCACTTGTCTTGCCACCCTCCTAGCTGTTATATGTGGTCGGCATAAGGTTCACGTAGCTACTACGTACGTGTTTGGTGTGAGTGTGCGGCGTCAAGTTGTGGTGCGGCGCGCTCATGTTGTTGCCGGTGTAGGCGACGCACTTGACTTGCCACCCTCCTAGCTGTTATATGTGGTCGGCATAAGGTTCACGTAGCTACTACGTACGTGTTTGGTGTGAGTGTGCGGCGTCAAGTTGTGGTGCGGCGCGCTCATGTTGTTGCCGGTGTAGGCGACGCACTTGACTTGCCACCCTCCTAGCTGTTCTATGTCGTCGGTATAAGGTTCACGTAGCTACTACGTACGTGTTTGGTGTGAGTGTGCGGCGTCACGTTGTGGTGCGGCGCGCTCATGTTGTTGCCGGTGTAGGCGACGCACTTGACTTGCCACCCTCCTAGCTGTTCTATGTCGTCGGTATAAGGTTCACGTAGCTACTACGTACGTGTTTGGTGTGAGTGTGCGGCGTCACGTTGTGGTGCGGCGCGCTCATGTTGTTGCCGGTGTAGGCGACGCACTTGACTTGCCACCCTCCTAGCTGTTCTATGTCGTCGGTATAAGGTTCACGTAGCTACTACGTACGTGTTTGGTGTGAGTGTGCGGCGTCAAGTTGTGGTGCGGCGCGCTCATGTTGTTGCCGGTGTAGGCGACGCACTTGACTTGCCACCCTCCTAGCTGTTATATGTGGTCGGCATAAGGTTCACGTAGCTACTACGTACGTGTTTGGTGTGAGTGTGCGGCGTCAAGTTGTGGTGCGGCGCGCTCATGTTGTTGCCGGTGTAGGCGACGCACTTGACTTGCCACCCTCCTAGCTGTTCTATGTCGTCGGTATAAGGTTCACGTAGCTACTACGTACGTGTTTGGTGTGAGTGTGCGGCGTCACGTTGTGGTGCGGCGCGCTCATGTTGTTGCCGGTGTAGGCGACGCACTTGACTTGCCACCCTCCTAGCTGTTCTATGTCGTCGGTATAAGGTTCACGTAGCTACTACGTACGTGTTTGGTGTGAGTGTGCGGCGTCACGTTGTGGTGCGGCGCGCTCATGTTGTTGCCGGTGTAGGCGACGCACTTGACTTGCCACCCTCCTAGCTGTTCTATGTCGTCGGTATAAGGTTCACGTAGCTACTACGTACGTGTTTGGTGTGAGTGTGCGGCGTCACGTTGTGGTGCGGCGCGCTCATGTTGTTGCCGGTGTAGGCGACGCACTTGACTTGCCACCCTCCTAGCTGTTCTATGTCGTCGGTATAAGGTTCACGTAGCTACTACGTACGTGTTTGGTGTGAGTGTGCGGCGTCACGTTGTGGTGCGGCGCGCTCATGTTGTTGCCGGTGTAGGCGACGCACTTGACTTGCCACCCTCCTAGCTGTTCTATGTCGTCGGTATAAGGTTCACGTAGCTACTACGTACGTGTTTGGTGTGAGTTTGCGGCGTCACGTTGTGGTGCGGCGCGCTCATGTTGTTGCCGGTGTAGGCGACGCACTTGACTTGCCACTCTCCTAGCTGCTCGTTCCAGTGGACGTATTGTTCTATTAGAGCCTGTAATAAGAACAAAGAATGAGTTATGAAGAAAAATACAAAAACGACTGTCGAAAGAGGTTTGCGCGGTGTCCCGCCTAAGATTTTGCATGAAATTCAGCGGCTGAAGCGAAACGGACAAAATCAGTATCACCATATTGCCCAGACGGTATCTTTTCGATAGCTTTTCAAATCTCTTAGAAATAGTTTCGCAAGTAAGTTTCACTACTCATACCGATAACCAATAGACGCTGCGATCTCCTCTTAGGTTTAAACAGTGGGAAATCTGCATTTTTGTATGAATTGGATATCATCAAATGACTCCTCTCGCTCTGAGCGGAGCGGAAGGGAGTGTCAGACTCTTACTGACTAAAACCCCATCCGTGTTCCTCCTATTGCCCTTTGCGTTCCACGGCCGCGGTGACTGCTTGCTAGAGAGAATATTAAGCCAGATCCACATTACCTGATACTCCTTAGGTATGTAAGAGTCCAGCACAAGGTCAGCCAACTGGATCTCCCTCTTCAGCGCCCTGACGCTGTCCAGGATACCCTCCATCTCCCTCTGCTGTTCCCTCTGCTGGTCAGCAAGCTCAGCCTTCGCTGAGTTGAGGAGCTGTACCGCTCGTTTGAGCTTACGGGTCTTGGCTGCGTTCTCTTCTTGGAGGCTGGAGTAACGTTCTTCGAGGTCCAGACGTTCAGCCTGTTAATGGATGGGTTTATAGACAAAAAAAATCGACTGCATCATACATTTCTGTGCGCATAACTCGACAAAATGTACAGAACAGCTGTTTTTTTCGTGATTTCGGGGTTGGTCCCATAGTAAAAGTTGTTCATAATGATGAGTACAATTACCCCTTAAGAGGTATTGCGTTTATTCTGTTACACATTGTTTACAACGTGTAACAGTATGAATGATATTATAATCGAGTACAGTTCTCGTCAAATAACTTTGCCCCTCTGAAGTTAGCCATTTGCAAAAATCGCGCAGGTGCAGTCACGTACACGGGAGCAAGCGGGACGCAAGCATGCAACGAACGTTAACGTAAGACTGAGACATAAAATTAATCCCCGCCCTTGCGCATGCGCAGTTGCAGTTTGTTCGTAATTTTGACTACTACGCAGCCACTCGTAGCCAACTTCAGAGGGGCAAAGTTATTTGACGAGAACTGTATGCTATATGAAAATCACAGAGTATGTCTTTTTATGAAGCTTTAGTGCCGTCAAATAGAGGTCTGCGGAATACCTTTGCACGAAAAATGCAATCTCCATTGAAGAGGGAGGACCCTCCGACGAGACAAGTGTTTGGCCAACTGCCCAATGAATATTTTCTGGTAGTATAGATGCTGCTTCAAGAGCATACCTCTTTCTTCTGCAGATCTTCTTGCAGGCGCAGCTCGTTGAGTCTCCTGAGCTCCAGCTCACGCGCGGCTTGCTCCAGCAGCTGTCTCTGCGCGTCAGCCTTGTCCAGCAGGTTCTCTCCGCCCACCAGCACCTTGGACTCCAGGCGCTGGAGCTTGTCTTTCAGTTCCTCTTGTTGTTTCCTAGAAGCAAGAAATATTATACTTTGTGCCCCTGTTTCGTGGGATTCTAGAAATATGAATTCACCGGACACAAACACCGTAAGTTTATAAAAAAACGAGAGATTATACTCTTGATAAAATTGTGAAGAAAACATTAAAATTTCTTCTGCAACAATAGGCATCAAAATTCGATAGTTTATGATCTTTATTGACGTGCCGTACCGAGACATTGTGAACGAACATGAATCCGTGCACAGTTTTGCACACTACCCGTTTTTATTTAGGACGGAACCCTAAATAATACCCAAAGGGTAAAAACGGGACCCTATTAACAAATAGTAAAAACGGGACCCTATTACTAAGGACTCCGTTGTCCGCCTGTCTGTCTGTCCGTCTGTCACCAGGCCGTATCTCATGTACCGTGATAGCTTGACAGTTGAAATTTTCACAGATGATGTATTTCTGTTGCTGCTATAACAATAAATACTAAAAACACAATAAAATAAATATTTAAGTGGGGCTCCCATACAACAAACGTGATTTTTTTGCCGTTTTTTATAGATAATGGTACGGAACCCTTCGTGCGCGTGTGCCACTCGCACTTGGCCGGTTTTGTCATACTGTTGATCCATTAAGTTGACAACTGCTGATTGGTCGTTCTTTATGTATCATGATGAGACAGTAGAAATACTGGCTTCGAGTAATTCATACAGTTGTATACCGAATATAAACTCACTTGGTCCTCTGCAGCTCGGCCTTCTTCTCCTCGAGGACCTTGCGCGCCAGATGAGCCTTCTCTCGATTCAGCTTCTCCTGAACCAAAAGGGAACAACTATAGATTTTGTTTCATTACGATTAATTTTATGGCCATTATTTATTATATTTATCTGCATGTTGGTGATAATCAGAGATCGGAATAGGTAGAGTGTATTTACCTAAAGTTCGAAGAAGTAAGTAACATAGAGTTGATAATACCTCCTCTAAAATCCCGGAATCATAAACATGACCATTGAATACTGGGATTTAAGAAATTTGAACTAAATTATCGATTATCTTATTATGTTTTTAGAGCTCCGTACTCGAACTGTTAAAATAAAGAGCTTTGTTTTACATAGGTACCTATAAAATTGGAATATGATTATTCAAACATTTTGTATTTTTTGTAACTATACTCAAGTCCTGAGCCCTACCATGACGTGTTTAAGCGTGAGTGGTTCGAGCGAGAAGGAGGGATAGTGATATAGGGTGTATAGCTCCATCCCTCCTTCTCGCTTCATTTCTCGCGTCATGACAGGGCCCCAGTTCATGTTTTCATAATCTCGGATTTTAATTGTCATGTTTATGATTCCGGGATTTTAGAGGAGGTATTATCAACTCTATGTTACTTACTTCTTCGAACTTATGGTAATTATACTCTACCTATTCCGATCTCTAGTGATAATACACATGTTTTCTATATTATGTCAATAATAAGTTCTGTCACCTTCTCCTCTCTCCTGAGCTTCCTCCTCATCTTCTTCTCCACCGGGTCGAGCGAGTCCGACTCGGCGTCTGTGAGAGTGTCGTCTGATAATTCTTCTTCTGATAACTCCTCTTCTTCTCCTTCTTCTTCAACCTCTTCTGTGTAACAAATGTAATTATTATACATTTTGTATGATTTCCCGTCTTTTCAAAGAACAAAATTTTTGGGAAATGGTTAAATCTTACCATTCGTGCATTCGTCCAACTGCTTCTTGAGTTGATCAATCTCTTGTTGGAATCTGTAACCATAAAATCAACTAAGTATTGTGACCATTTTTTTTTTTCAAAACGGCACATCGATCGTCAACTTACGATTTGCGACGTTAGTTTTTTTTTTTACCACCAATATTGATAGCATTTTGTCAATACTTACAGATTCTGCTTTCTTAATTTTCTAGGATAATTTTGGAAGGTCGCGAATCACATTATATTTAAATATTTTACTATTTTTGTTGTTTTTCATGATTTTAAAGACAAATATAGTAATATTCTTATATTTACATATGGTAGGTAATTCCATGATCTACAAAGTTTTGGTTTAGGGTTTAGTTTTTACAAGAAACCACTGAACAACACGGCGTTCTTATAATTTGTGACGATCGCGGTCGAAAGCGCACTAGTTCGAGACAGGGACAATTTGTCCATGTCGCGCGGCCACTTCTCCTGTTTTTTATATTTCTATGATAGCAACCCTTCCCCAGTTGGGGCACAACACCAGCAAATACTGTGTGGAGAAAAGGGAGAGGGAGGCACTTGCCCAGCAGTGGAACATTTACGGACTATGTAAGGCGTCAGATGAACTTGTAATAAAGTACACTGAACTAGAGAATGAATCGTTTAGAGAATAGAATAGAGGTGTAGGCGACCTTAATGCCGCTACAAAAAAATCAACGTAGCAGAATCAATAAATAAGACCCGCAGCGCCATCTATCTCGACAGCTGCGAACTAACTTGACAAAATCCTAAATCGCGATATCAGAGTTTACCGTGCGATTAGAACATGTACTACAGTCCGAATAACAACTATCGGGCAGTTGCCCACCGGACACCAACCACCGTCCGGTCGGAGGATCCTCCCTTTGCAATGGAGGTATGCGGGACTTTACTCTCTGTTCCGCTACCTCCAAAGAGGTCGTTTCAGGACAGCTTTACTTGTTTTTGATATTAAGAAAGTCAATAAATGTGTGTGGGTCAGTGACCGCTATTGCACATTTATCTGGTGTCTACCATAGTTACATAGATAGGTTTTATTTAAGGTATATCTACATACCTAGTAAGTAAGGCGTCTCCGGGCTCACTGTTGACGTGTGTCTTGTTCTCGATGTTCTTAGCGCGGTTGGCGTAGCGCAGCGTGCTGATCGTTTCCACGTAGTTCGTGTCTGCCGGCCCGATTGTTGCTATCTGCGGATGAATTTATTTTATTTGTAAAATGCTTGGGGAAAAAAAGTCTTTCGAAAAGCTGTACGGGACTGATGATGTAGACTATCTGTCCCTCTCTTACCAGTGGTAACACATTATTTCTATCTCTTTCTCACCATGAGCGAGTTCTGCAATAGCCGGGTGAGCTTGGAGTTCCTGTACGGGACGTGAGTAAAGACAGATGACGTAGGCTTCCTCTGTCCCTCTCTCACCTCTGGTAAAACATGATTCCTATCTCTTTCTCACCATGACAGTCTTGGAGTTGCCCCCAAGCGAGTCCTGAAGCAGCCGGGTGAGCTTGGAGTTCCTGTAGGGAATGTGGGTGGACTTTCCGTCGACCAGCGCTGAGATCACGTTGCCCAGCACTGAGAGGGACTGGTTGATCTTCGTGGCTTCCTTCAGACGGGTGCCTGTTGCCTGTGTCTTGCTTTGGCGTTCTGAACCCTGTAGGGATAGAAAAAGTGATGAGATTGTATTGAAAAGGAGAAAGAATAAAAATTCCAGGTTTTATTTTGTGAGTTATATTTACGATGCCGTCATGACATTATTCTTATTAGTTAGCTGCACTACGTGCTCGGTTGGTTTGTTGGCTCTAGAAAACAAGACCTTTCTATCACTATTTACCTTCGATCAAAAATCTTTTTACATAAAGGTTTGATGAAATCAGTGATGTTTTTTTTTTATATGGCGTTAATAGGCGGCAGTCAGGGCTAACTTGCCTGCCAGGGTTGTGGAATTTGTTCGAAGAAGTCACTGCGGCCCTGGAGCGCAAAGGGCATGAGGAGGAACACGAATGGGTTTTAGTCAGTAAGAGTCTGACACTCCCTTCTGCTCCACCCAGAGCAGAAGAAGTCTTTTGCTAATTTCTCACCCACAAAAAAAAAGCAGGATAACTTTATGATAAGTGGTCACTCATACAGACTCATCACACCAGATGCCCATCATATCCTAGAGACAAATTATATGCACGCCTCTGTGTCTTATGTCACTAGTTATTGCCACTCAGAAAGGAACCTTACCACCAAGTCAACAAAATGCATCTATCCCATATTGACATGCATCTTGTTGTCGCTTCCTCGCTAGCTGGATCCTCGATCACGCCTGATAGAAAGTGATCGATGAGGTCTATGATGGAGCGAGTGTGCCCAGAATATGCCAGGCAGTAGTCCTCCCACGCGTCCCGAGCGCTCGGTTCAGTTGAGTGTCTGATGGAACAAATTGCGCCACAAGAGGAGGCTTCTTCATGCATCCCTCATTCCAGCGTGATGCAGAAGATGGCGTGTGATCGGGAACTTTCGGTGTTCATCGCTATGGCTAGTCAATAATGAACCTTATCGCTAAAAAATGCCACTCAAAATGAAACCTTACCGCCAAATCAACAAGGTGCAGTTTCCCCATCTTGACATGCATCTTGTTGTCGCTGCCTCGCTTGCTCGATTCCACCGTGATGGAGAATATCGCGTGGGATCGGGAACTCTCGGTGTTCATCGCTGTGGCTCCGATGTGGCGGTTTTTGTTGCCGACCGCCATTATCTTCTCCAGTTCGTCAGCATTGTGGACCACGTAACCTGGTGGACAATTGGGTGGGTAAATATCACACGTATTTTTCTTGAATGTGGTTGATAGACGTACGAGTATATTGAAATTCTGCAATTTATTGGACCAGTAAAATAATTAGGACATTCATTACACATTCGAGAACAACACTAACACTAGTTTCTAAGTTTTTTGTATACTAACCAATCAATGGACGTCTGAAATATAAGATTTTATTTTATCAAGCTAATTAGTACCAAGTAATATTTATGGCGAGCCTTTCAAATCGAGCACAGATTATAAAACCGAGTATTCCATATTGAATTTATTTGATTTTTTTTTTCGTTAGTGCCAGCATATCCCTGGTGCGAACAACATTTTTCCAATTGTAATAGGACTGAAATTAGGTTGTTGTTAAGAAAACTGAATTTGGCAGTATCATCAGTATCATCGGGGATTTGCGCCGGGTTAAGGTTTATCCACACATATTGAGGCTGTAGCCGAGACGTGTCCGGGCTATGTTCTGACATGTCCCAGGAACGGCCCAGAAACAGACTTATATGTAAAAGAATACATATTATTATAAAATGTACGCACCGAAATTGTTTTGAGCTCCGGCCCGGATATAAAAGTGGATCAACCTTGACTGGCAATAGGCTTAATGTCCTTAAAAACGTGGAACTTATCGTTCTGCACAGTCTAACGGGAAGTCCGGAAGCAGTGTAGCAGTATTTTACACGGTTTGACTGCCTTCTTCATCTCGAGGTAATGGTGAGGATGGTTGTCAGACCGATAGATGAATTAGGTTATACCTGTCAAGTCCTTGACGAAAACGCCGATGTCAGGTCTCTCCTTGACCTCGAGGCTCTGGTGAGGGTTGTTTCCGAGGAGGTCGCGAACCTCCTCGTTGTAGATCTCCAGGTACGTCACACATACTAAGAACCTGGACGGAAGACGAGAAAGGATTAGTAGGCTTGAACTGATCCTGCCAGGGTTGCGGATTTTGTTGGAAAGTCACCGCGGCCCGCGGTGGAACGCAAAGGGCACTAGGAGGAACACGGATGGGTTTAACGGCCGCTTTCTATAATATATCTCAATCCCAATCTTGATCCCGATCCTTGTCTGTAACCAATCAAAGGTGAGGATTGTGCCAGGACAAAGGGTCCGGGCCGGCACCCGCGAAGCCGGTGCCGGGAAAACCGGACCCGGCCCCGGGAAGGAAGAGGAAGGGTGGGGTTGCTGCGCGGACGGCGAAGGCTCCTGCGCCGTCTGAGCAGCAGCTCCCCCCGGCTTCCTCGCCTTCAGCTCCTCCCCCGGCTCAAGCCGAATGGCAAGTGGCCGGGGAGAAGAGGAAGGTGGGAAAGGCAGCCAGGGCGGCCAAGAGGCGGGAGAGGAAGCGGCGGCAGAAGGCGCGAAGCGTCGCGGCTGCGTTGCGCCCCCCGAAAACCGCGGCTGTAGTGGTTACACTGCAGACGGACGCGGCGAAGAGGGGCGTGACGTACGCGGACGTGCTCACCAAGGCGAAGGAGGCGATAAACCTTGGTGAGCTAGGCATCGTGGGGGGCCTTCGGCTCCGGGTCACCATGACTGGGGCCCGGATGCTGGAGATCCCCGGGGCAGCCAGCGGCCCAACCGCGGACGCTCTAGCCGAAAGGCTCAGGGCGTCCCTAAGCGCGGACGATGCCCGAGTGTCCAGGCCCACCAAGCGCATCGACATGCGCATCTTGGGCCTGGACGACTCCGTCACGGAGGCGGAGGTGGTGGCCGCCGTCGTTAGGACGGGGGGGTGCTCAGCAGAGGAGGTGAAGGCGGGCACCCTACGTCCTGACAACACGGGCACGCGCACCATTGTGGTGAGCTGCCCCGTGTCGGCGGCCAAAACCATCACGGAGGGCCGAAGGTTTTTGGTGGGTTGGGTTTCCGCGCAGGTCAAACTGCTGGAACCCCGACCTCTGAGGTGCTTCCGGTGCCAAGTGGGCCACCATGTGGGAGCACAATGCACCTCGGAGGTGGACCGCAGCGGTCTTTGTTTCCGCTGCGGTCAGCCCGGTCACAGGGCCGGCTCCTGCGTCGCCGCGCCGCACTGCGTAGTCTGTGCGGCAGCTGGCAAGCCGGCCGACCACTGGGCTGGGGGTAGGGCCTGCGCCCCACCCACCAAAGCCGGAAACAGGAGGAAGCCCTCCGCCACCGCCGTCTCTGCCGCGACCGCCGCCGCTGCCGCCGCTTCTTCTACTGCCATTGCCGGTTCCACTACGGCTGCTGCTACTGCAGCAGCCGCAGTAGAGCCCCTACAAAGGGCTCCGGAGGGGGCTGAAATGGAGTGCCAGTAATGGCCCCATTTCACCCCCTCCTGTTGAACGTCAGCCACTGCGCCGCCCAGGAACTGATGCTCCTGAGCATGGCGCAGTGACTGATGCCTGTGGACGGCGAGCAATGGGTAGCTCGCCGTCCGATCAGAACAGGCCCGGGTTGACGGCGCGCTGTGTTCTACGCGCGCCAAACCAGCAGACGTCAGCATGGGTCGGAGCCCAATAGGGCCAGAGCCTACCAGGGTTGCGGATTTGTTCGAAAGAGTTACCGCGGCCCTGGGAAGAAAGGCACTAGGAGGACTAAAGGGTGGGTTTTAGTCAGTAAAAGTCTGACACTCCCTGCCGCTCCACCCAGAGCGGGAGGGGTCATTTGATGATTTCCCATCCTACAAAAAAAAAAAAAAAATAAAAAAAAAAAAAAAAAAAAAAAAAAAAAATGGTGAGGATTGTGTGGTGAAGGACACAAACTCGGCCGTTGATTGGTTACAGACAAGGATCGGGATCAAGATTGGGATTGAGATATGTTATAGAAAGCGGCTGTAAGTCAGTACGAGTCTGACACTCCCTCCCGCTCCACCCAGAGCGGAAGGAGTCATTTGAAGATTTCTCATCCATGAAAAAAAAGGCTGGAAGTGATAAATTGTGGGCAGTCAGCCCGCCAACGACTTTCTGAATTTACAATTACTTACATTAGTTTGAATATAAGACATAATCTCAGGAAATACACATCCAATAGTATAGACTCCTAAAATAATCTATTTAGTTACGGCTGATCGAATTAAGATGAAATTTAGCACACGGGTAAACCTTGTCTTGGCATAAGACATAAGATACTTTTCTCATTAACTTTACAGATGTAAAAGAGTTTTTATTTTTCTGTTAACACACTCTGTTTTATTAATGGTTCCAAGATTTGTAAATATGTGAGTACCATGTACTTATTAAGAAAATGGAAATGTTTACCTCTTCTGGGAATACTTTGATCCTATAAGTAGGTAGTATACTCTAGGTGCATCGACCTCACATATATTAAAATTAATTTTTGTACTCAAATATTGTAAAACATTGATTTGAAAAGAGTAACTATGGAGTTTCTTGTCCGTTCTTCTCCATAAGAATCTACCCTTGCGAACGGACAGTAGAGTCACTTTATATTATTTTTAATGTAAATGATGACGTTCAAAAGTGCCGTTTAGTGGCCTAATTGAAATAAACGTTTTGACTTTGACTTTGACATGGGGTATTTTTTGACTTAAGCGTGGGCTAAGCCGATGGAAGATGCTAGTTCTACATAAATTTTAAATCCAAATCACCGTCCACTCCACTCCAACTAAACTCAACCTCCATGCACGTATAGCAGCAGCGCACAATATCTCCGTAACTAGGTCAGCGCCAGGTCACCTCGACGACAAGACTGCGCTCGCCCATCGATCCGGAGGTTAAGGAGGGGTGAGTGAACTACTATGTGCTATTTAGAACTTTCGTTCTTTATGGTTTAAAAACAAATCATATAGGTATAGTCTGTGGCTCTGACGACGATCTAAAGTGGGTTTCAGTCAGTAGACACTTCCTTCCGCTTCGCCCAGAGCTGGAGTCATTTGATGATTTCATCATATCAGCCGAAATACGTCCACTGCTGGACATAGGTCTCCCAAAAGGGGGATAATTTGCCATAATTGCCACGCTTGGCAGACGGGTTGGCGATCGCAGTGTAGCTGTAGCAAATGTACCTACAGAGAATGCTGCTGCCGATTCTCTGGTGAGTGGTCCCTTAGTCGTGTCTTACGACACCCATGGGAAGTGATGGGATGGTGCTATTTTTTTACGTCCGTCACCATACGGAACCTAATGGTTTCGTATCTGATGGTTTGGACCCGGAATTTGATGACTTACCATCATGAAAAAGGGGACTTCACCATCAAGTCAAAGTCAATTCATTTATTTAATTAGACAGTCAGTTTAAAAATAAACTAGTGGACAACTAGTCACTATAATATTTTATTTTTTATATATAACATATTTTATAATAATATTACCTTTTTAACCGACTTCCAAAAAAGGAGGAGGTTCTCAATTCGATTGTTTTTTTTTGTGTTTGTTACCTCATATCTCCGTCATTTATGAACCGATTTGAAAAATTCTTGTTTTTTGTGAAAGGATATTGTACTTCTCGATTGGTCCCATTTTAATTTTATCATAATCGGTTTAACAATTTGGTTTCTAAATCCAAACAGCTGGAAAAAATATGTGGAAAAATCATCCATGTATACGAAATTGCGTATTTTTGCTTTCCTGAGACTTTCCAGTGGTTTTGTTAGGTGTGGGGTACTACTTGAAAGTGAAAAATAAAAGACGTTTTCACAAAAAAAACAGACTTCCAAAAAAACACTACAAAGTAAAATATAACTTTAATTTCGGAAGTCGGTGTCAATTAACTAAGAAGCAACCAAATACCGACTACTGAAATTAAAGTTATTTTGTACTTTGTAGTGCTTTTAATAATAATAATAATAATAATTTATTTCTGAGTATATGGTACATTAAGATCTTATTATTAAACAGTTTCACATACACTACCGTTACCGGTGTAGAAATATTAAAATGAACTGTACAAAGTCAAAGTGGAATATAAATTAATTTGAAAATAGATATTTTTTTTTGGAAGTCGGTTTTTTTTTGTGAAAAACTTTTTTATTCATGATGGATACGCAAAAGTAGATTATTATGGAGAAGAACGGACAAGTAAAACCCACCCGTGTTCCTCCAAATGCCCTTTGCGTTCCAGAGCCGCGGTAACTCCCCAACAGAATTAATCAGAAAATAATTACTACTAGACTTATAGGGAATTCTGTCTGCAGCCTGGATTCGTGGATTTAGGTAATAATTTATTTAGGTCGTCTGCAGAACAAGCTATTCGTACTAATACTATAAATGATAGAGTAACTCCGAGTGTCCGTTTGTTTGTTCCTTTCCTAGTCAACGCCAGATAAATTTGCAATGACGGTCATTGTTTCACCTACATTTATATGACACTAGCAGCACGCCGCAGGTTCACCCGCGTAGTTCCCGTTCCCGTGGGAATACGTGGATAAAATATAGCCTATGTTACTCCCGAATAATGTAGCTTTCCATTGGTTAAATAATTTTTGAAATCGGCACAGTAGTTTTTGAGTTTATTCATTACAAACATACACACACACACAAAAATACAAATCTTTCCTCTTTATAATATTAGTATAGAAGTATAGACTAACACTTCAATGGCCGTTATTGCAAATTTATCTGGCGTAAACTGCTGAACCGATTTTGATTAATTTTGGTACAGAGATACATATATGGGACCCTGGAAAAAGTAACAGCCTACTTTTTTTGCAAAAATCTTTGTCAACATGAGCGAAGCCGCGGGCTTAACCAAGTTTTACAAAATTCTATCTAAATTTACTTACTTCTCATCCTCCTTAGCTTTAGCGATATGGCTGAAGATATGCGCGAAGGAGTTAGGTATGATGCCCCTGAGTTCTGGCGCAGTGTTGCTGCCGGCCATAGTGTACGTCTTCCCGGTACCAGTCTGACCGTACGCGAAGATGGTTCCGTTGTAACCCTTGAGTACCTCCTCCACGATCGGTGATGCTGTTTGGACGTAGATGTCCATCTGAGGAAAGGAATGGGAGTCTATGGTAGAGATTTTGAGGTTTAGTCACATTTAGGATAGGTTTTGGGAAGCTAGGGGGCCGTTTCCCTACATCATTTTATCCCTAAGCTGGAGACGTCAAAACCACAGGTTTTTAAGACCTATCAGTACTGATAGGTCAAAAAAATCCGCCCAGGAATGCAGGATGACTAAAATATTTTTTCAGTGATGAACCCTAGTTCAGCTAACATAAGATCACGCTTTTATTCAGGTAGAGTTTGCTTTAAGAGCGTTTACGCCGTACGGCATTTCATACAAACTTTAAAGTGACCCTTATTTTTCGAAATGAATGAACCGATTTTAACGAAACTTGGCATGCATACGCTAGATATCCAGGTCTAAATAGTAAGCAGAGAATATTTTCGAAAAAGAGTTCAGAGGGAGAGAGAGAGCGATTTTAAGTTTTCTTTAGAAAGTTAAAAAATTTCATTCCCCTGAACTTTTTTTCGAAAATATTTGTCAACTAACCGTACCAAGTTTCTTTAAAAATCGTTTCATTCATTTCGAAAAATAAGGACTTGAAAGTTTGTATGAAATGCCGTAGTGGGGTGTAAACGCTCATAATAAGACCCGTAGAACTACTACCACCACGTTGATTGGCTATTGGTATTCAGTACATTATGTTTACTAGTCATAAGAGCCAGCTTTAGTAACGCTGATGAAATGATAAGTAAAGGGTTTTATTTTTTAAGAAGCTTTTGCCCGCGGCTTCGTAAGCGCATATCCCGTTTTTCTCGTTCCCGTATAGCCTATAGCAGGGATGGCAAACCAACGGCACGCGTGCCAGTGATGGCACGCAACAAAATAATTCGGGCAACCTAAATTAATGATCCATTGACAGATAACTCCAATTCAGCTTTCATTCTGCTTAAATTACGAAAAAATAGATATTTAATTTAGCATTTTCCAATTATTATTGGAACATTTCGTGTGTTCAATTCCCTCGGGAAGCATCTTTGTAAAGTTGTTTCCAGTTTGGCTAGGACATTGCAGGTTTGAATCAGTCTGATAAAAAGATGATTCCGTGCTTCGGAAGGCATGTATAAGTCGGTGGTCCCGGCCGCCAAATGGCGGTCGTCAAATAAACCATGTCAGAGGCCTTTAGCCATATCATGTACTTACAAAAACAATTTTCCAAATCCGACTGGTAGTTTCAGAGATAAGCGCGTTCAAACAAACAAACTCTTCAGCTTTTATATATAAGTAAGTATAGATTATGTCCACAAAAAAACACGTAAAAATAATAGCAAATGCAGATAGAAGAGTACAAACGTACTGCTTATTTCAACAGAAATTTCTTCCAGCAGACCTCCAACGACGAGTTGGATGAGAAGTGTAGAAATAGTGTGCACATACAGGTAAATAACTTAAGATAAATAAATGGATAACATTGAGATTTTATTTATGCGATCTACCCAAAGTCCTTACTTTGGTATTGTTCGTCAAATCGTTGAGCTCCTTAAAGTTCCAAGTTTGAGCTCCACAATAACTGACAAATGCTTGCACTATCTGGACAGGTCCACTCAAATCTGTGTGGCACTTTCCTCAAAAGGTCACCTCAGACATTAACCTACATGGTTCTCGTATGATTTGACCAGTACAATTTGTATGGACTTCAAAAGAGACTGTGACTCTGAGTTTGTTTCGGTGTTTCTTCTCAGGGTAGTCAGCTAGGAAACACCAGCCTCATCTAGCTTAAAATGACCAAAAAATATTGACGTGTAAAAGTGTTATGTTTAACCTACTTACAAAATAAATATCATTTATCAACATTTTTCACACAAAGAGCAAAAGAAATATCGAGCATTGGGATCCTGGACTCCATCTCTCAAAGTTTATGAGGAACGCTCAGTGGCAGCACACATTGTGGTTATCCATATAGCAACTTTACCGATTTCATTCATCTTTTTGCATTTGATAGCCCAGTTCTTGAGGAAGGTTTTAGGGTATTTAACATCACGCTACGAACCTTAGAAGCTGAGCAGCCGGTAAAACCGTGGGCACAACTAGTGACAAACAAAAGTCACTAGCCGCCTCTGAAATATGGCGAGAATATTTCAATAAACAAAGATTAAGCAGAGATTCATAAAGTAAACACATACTTTATTCGTTACTTTTCAGGGATCACCAGCTTCACCTACTAGCTTAATTAGTTGTTTCATTAAAAACTTAGCCTTTTCATTGAACTGCAGTCATTAAACGATATTGAACAAAAGATGTCACTTAGGTTGCTGAAAAATCGGCGTATTTAAATGAAAAGGCTAGGCAACCAATTAAACGGCTGTTTAAGTTAATTGGCTGCGACATATCTATCTAGCGTATTTTGTCCCACTGCTGGGTAAAGGCCTCCCCTCTCATTTTTCCACAAGCTCCTTATTCATCTGCCTAGCCATTTCCCAACTATATTTGGGTCAGCTACCAGTCAAACCGGATTCAGATGAATAACAGTATTTTACGGAGCGGCTGCCTACCAGACCTCCACAACCCATTATCTGGGTAACACGGTACTTCTTGGCAAGACTGGAGTCAGATTTTCCGGCTGACAATCCGTAACGACTGCCAAAGATCTAGAAATGACAGCCGGGACCAACGGCTTAACGTGCTTTCCGAGGCACGGAGGAATCTCAGTATGTTAAGATGCTCACCCATCCACAAACCGACCTCGGCAAGCGTTGCTTAACCCTAAAGATCGACCCGTACGGCTGTTATAATTTAGCCACGAGCTCCACTTCACAAGCTTCATATTATGATATTTTAATGAGCAGAGCAACTGAAATAGATTGTAAGTCTATTGACAGCACCCACGCCGGTCGTTATAACATCCGAACCGGGTTACTGGGTCACCGGCTGAGGGGGAGAGGGGACCAACGCCCCTCCGCCAACCATGTACGATAGTATGCGACAAATAAGTTTTTTTATATACGAGTATATACTGGATAACTTTTTTTCCAGTGCGCAAACTTTGAGAACCACTTCTGCCCATGTAAATGAACAACTTTCCCCAAGAAAGCCATAGTCAATTCCTAAAAAAAATTTGAACTTCCCATACAAAATTGTCATCAACTGACCACAATTTGTATGGGAGACTCAATTTTTTTTTAGGAATTGACTATGGCTTTCTTGGGGAAAGTTGTTCATTTACATGGGCAGAAGTGGTTCTTAAAGTTTGCGCACTGGAAAAAAAATTACCCAGTAGACTAGAGGTATCTAAATGTGAACGAAAACCACAGTTTTTAATAACGTTACAATGTCATAGTTTAATCAAAGTTGAAAGGTTAAATTAAAAATGAATGAATTCAAGAAAAAGATAACAAGTCAGTCAATTTTTAAACAGAGATTGAAGTAAATAGTGGTCAAGATTTCAGGTAAAAGTAGAGCCTGAATTAAGTATTTGAGATTGAGTTTGTGTAAAGAGGTCAATCTTCGAATCCGACTCGGTTGGGCGGCGTTCGGGAAGTTGCGCGGTATCTTCTCGTCTCACATACCAGTGTCTCAAGACGAAAGTCTATGACCAGTGTGTGTTGCCAGTGATGACATATGGAATTGAAACGTGGTCGCTCACAATGGGCCTTATCAGAAGGCCATTTAATGGAGAGGGCAGTGCTCGGAGTTTCCTTGCGTGATCGAATCAGGAATAATGATAATCCGCAAAAGAATCAAAGTTACCGACATAGCCCGAAAGGATCGCCAAACTGAATTGGTAGTAGGCAGGGCACATTGCTCTCAGAACAGATGGTCAAAGGGGCTGAAATTTTTTGGAGCGACGACCGCGTACCGGAAAACGCAGCGTTGGAAGGCCTCCCACAAGGTGGACTGTTGGCCTGGTGAGAGTCGCGGGTAGGCGATGGTTGCGAGGCCTATATCCAGCAGTGGACGTCTTTCGGCTTATATGATGATGATGAAATGTATCTCGAACACTTACTCAACTCCAAATGCTTAATTCAGAAATCGGTATAGGTACCGATAATATCAGAAGTAGCTACATTTTTAATATGATTGGTTCTGACGCAAGAGGTTTATTTTAATAAGAATCTATTTTGAAATAGAATTCTATTTATGAATCGTTGCAAATTTTAAAATGACTCAGGACTGAATCATTGCTGAATGGATTTCCTTTCCTTAAATATACAATGAATAAATCCACTCAGCTGCAGTAAATATGGCTCAAGCTATCAACGCGATTTTTTCAACACACAAACTTATTCTATACCTAGTTTCTGTCATCAGCTTCGGCGTGTGAAAGTCAGAAATTATACATAGGCCTTATCTAAAACATGGTCTACCCGAGTGCCAAGTCTCCATACAAATCCAGTCGTAACGTGATTGAAAAACAAACTCCAAAACTATATTGTGGGAATTTTAGAAGCAACTCTGATGCATATTTTCTCAAATAATTTTCCGAAATTATTCACTAAAATCAACTTGGCAGTTTCTCATTAAAAAACCTCTCAACAAAAATAGATTTCGTTTGTTCACAAATCCGCATGAAAAGACAAAAGGTAGCAAGTTGCAACGGACATATTATCAGGTAAATAAATAGTAATGCTACTATTTTTCACTAAATAACACGTTAGCGTAAAAGTACTTCAGCGTCAAGTATTTGAAATACCAATTACAACCAAACCAACCAAATGAGTGTTTGTATTTTAATTCCAAGTAATTCAAATAATGCCCAGCCCTGTGTATGTATGTAAAATTCATCCTAAGCATAGATAAAATCTTCCTATTATGCCTACAACCAGTACACAGTGCTGCATTCATTATAATCGTAGAACGTAGGTAGATTGTCTAAGCAAATAAATGTACGTATGCAGTAATGTACTCTACACATTGCCACACTGTATGTACAATGATACACATGTACTTACTCGAAAACGCGGAAGTAACTAACTGATAATTATTCAGTTACACACTTCCTGAAGCGTTAAAAACGCTATCTATCCGTTTTAATAGATAACATAGCTGCACGCCTGTTTTGAAGATATTTTATGTGACATATCGTATAATGACTTGCAGTTCAATGAAAAGGCCAGGCTTTTAATGAAACGGCTGATTATGATACGTGGCTGCGACGTCTACCTACATATACTAAAGCTGAAGAGTTTGTTTGAACGCGCTCATCTCTGAAACCAGCCGGATTTGGAAAATTATTGTTGTATATGATAGCCACTGTCATGAGCTATACGAGAACCGTAAAAAACGGGATATGCGCGTTCTGGGGCAAAATGGTTTCATATAAATTTGCAAGCGCTAATTCTTGGAAATGAATCAACCAAGATTAAACTTAATCGGGATGCATTTGCAAGACAACTATCTGTCTGGTCGGGAAAACTAAAAAAAAACTTGGCCCGACCTAGGAATCGAACCCAAGACGTCCAGTAATGTCACATGAGACCACTAGACCAACGAGGCAGTCACTCCAAAATTATGGAAGTTATATAACTCAAAATATTCTCGACATAAAACCTAAATGAAAAATTTTACATTGATTTCCCTACAACTTATCATAAAAATAACTTCTCGTCCAACAAAACACACTGTCCTTGGTAGTAGCATTGCCCATTAGCAACAGTTACTGACGAAACGATGACAAAACCGCGACGTTGCCGCTCCGTCGTATTACGTTTGTAGAGCGTAAGGCGCGGGACGGCAACAGCGCCGGATAGCGCTATTTTTCCTTCATTTTTCAGTAGAAGGATTTTGCTCGACGACGATTTGTAAAAATTCTCGATGCAATTCTGGCTCACCTATTTTAAGATTTTTATTTCTAGTTTCAGGATATAAATATGAATTTATTTTGTACATGAATGGCCTGGCAAGGTGGAAAACACGCTGAGCCAGTGGCGTCCAATGACTGAAAGATGAAATTTAGGTCGGCAGCGACGAGACGGGCATAAGATATTGTTGCCATCACAGGCAGAACCTGGATGAGGGTGGTATAGGAACGTGGGGATTGGCACAAGAAAAGAGAGACATGCTCAAGACTTTGGAGCTTCGACTCGACGAGCCTACCATTTTCGTGTGTTTTTTTGAAAGTAAGGGGCGTACAAGTGCACCCCCTTCCCGGCGCCCATGACAATGACGAGTTGATGACTGATGTAGAAAAATATCCAAAGATTAATGCTGCCATATGTTATCAGTAGTGCAAAATGGAGTTAAATTGTTATCAGTTAATTGTGGTCATGACTTCCCACTTCCCATTCGCATCGCTTTGTTTCCGCATCAATTTTGTAATTATTCATTAAGGACGACCGCAAAGGGAAAACGACTATTAACAGGGCCCTTGACCCATTAATTAGTATCTAATTGCATTGTTTTTATAACATACTAGCTTCTCCAAGCGGCTTCGCCCGCGTGAATATCGGAAATAGGAAGGTTTCCTGATTTGTATCGTACATTTTTTACTCAGGAAACACCTACCCTACACTACACTACCCTACCCTACACCTACCCTACCTACATAATTATACCAGCCAAAAAATACTATGACATGTTTCTGGTCTCCTGGTACTTGATGTTTCTGGTCTCCTGGTACTTGAAAATCTGAAGTACTAAGGCAGCAGCGGCTCTGAGTTTCCACTTCCTCCTCAGTCTCCATTAATCCATGCCACTTACCGGGATAAAAATTATCCTATTTTTTATTCCAGAATATGAACTACATGTGTGCCAAATTTCATTCAAATCCCTTCAGCTGTTTTTGCCTGATTGTTACACAAACATACAAACTTTCACCTTTATAATATTAGTAGGAAGTAGGACTAGCTTCTGCGAGTGACATTGCCCGCGTGAATGCCGGAAATCATACCAGGGGAACAGACACCCAGAAAATAAAGTGTCAATCCTATGTCCTAATGCAGGTCATGGTCTATCCTGCCAGGGTTGCGGAATTTGTACGAAAGAGTCACCGCGGCCCTGGAACGCAGAGGGCATAAGGAGAAACACGGATGGGTTTGAAATTTCCCATCCATAAAAGAAAAAGGCCATGGTCTACGCTTGTGCCAAGTTTCCAAGTTATGAAAGGTAACAGACAGACACTGATAAGCATTAGACCCGAGTTATTTTGTATAGAGTATGGTTTATCATGTCTGTATTCCCTTTTGACTTAGGCAGACGTGTATCCCTGGTACACGCAGATTTACGCACGCAAAAAAGAGCACGATGTCATCATCCGGACACTAATCAACATCAACCAGGCTGCTACTGAGTTTGAGATGGAAAATCCCAACTAATCCAGGACCTCATGCTCACCAGCAGTGCTTGCGCCCACTGTCCAACGAAGCAGTATTTATCTTTAGCAGACAGGAATAACTGCTGCCTACTACTAAACACTCGAAACATTCCCGAAACCGTGCAAAATAGGTCACCTATGCACTCAAATGGGTGTTTGGAGGTAGTGGAACAGAGAGTAAAGTCCCGCATACCTCCACTGGAAAGAGAGGATCCTCCGACCAGACGGTTGTTTGTGTCTGGTGGGCAACTGCCCGAGAGTTGCTATTCGGGCTTTGCATATGTTCTAATCGCACGGTAAACACTGATATCGCGATTTAGGATTTTGTTTAGTTAGTTCGCAGCTGTCGAGATAGATGGCGCTGCGAGTCTCATTTGTTGATTCTGCTACGTTGATTTTTTGTTGCGGTATTAATGTCGCCTACAGGTGTATAGTGGCCGTTAGTGTCGTATAATATGTGCATTCATCTATGTCCAGTTTACCTTGGGATAATCGTGCATTAGTACATATATAGAGATTGAAAGTACGAAACGTTAAACATATAATTACGTATGTACTCGTATTGTTCTGAAAACGAGATACCTATATTATTACTATGTATTGAGATAACAACATAGCACTCATAGGGTTTCTCGATCTATGAAGTCATGGTGATGGGCAAATATTTTCGGAAGCCCTTTTAATGCATTCCAAGGTTTTTTAAGTGATTGGAAGGAAATCAAGAATATCTGAAAACTTTATTCGAATTAATTACTCACATTTTCAGAAAGCTTTCTTGTATCAATAAATTTTGTGGAACTTAAATTTCAGTATATGTCAATCACTTTCAAAGTCAAAGTCAAAGTCAAAGCATTTATTTCAATTAGACCATTTACAAGCACTTTTGAATTGTCAAGGTCGGTCGGTCCAAAAAGATGAAACTATTTGCACGTTCCAAAGCGTAGATCTCTATGGAGAAGAACGTGCAAGAAAGTCCACGGACACTCTTTTAAAAATAATATTTTGTTACAAAATTGTGGTTACATCATTTAAAGAGTATCTGAAAATTTTGCGAAAAACTACGCTGTCTATATTCAAGTAAAAAGAAAACTGAAACAAGAGATTGTAACACGTAAATATCCTGAAAAATACTTCAACTTTCCAGTAACCCCGCTAAGTACGAAAAATCTAGTACTTGTAAATCCGTTTTGAAACAAAGAAAGATGTATTCCAACAGGATGAATCAACGACCTAAATAGTTATCTGGGGCAGCCTGCAAGGGGAGGGGGGATCGCATGTAGTGGCGACTGGCGAGGCTTGGGAAGCCTTTGTCTGGAGATGGACTGCGATTGGCTGATTCGGTGGCTATGGAATCATGTGCGTTTACCATTTTATAATCTTAGACTGGTAGTATACCGGGTTATTTTTCAATGAGCCACTTTGTTTCTAGGCATCAATCAAAGGCACGGTTAATGCGACAAATACATCCCAAAATGCACGTGTCGTGGAACATTCGTTAGTTGTCACCAATGCATGGTAGGCTGAGGATTGTAATAAATCTTGATTAGACTTAATTATTACTTGATGTATTATGAAAAAAAATGTTTTGTTTACAATAAATCCCAATTCAATATTTTCCAATAAATCCATGTCTTACTTAGAAAAAATATAAATTAAAACTCAAATGCCAATAAGGAATATGCATGAAAAATATTTATTATCATCACAGTTTATCTAAAAATATACAAAAATATAATACTTAAAAATGAAAATAGAATCAATACTAATCGAAAAACAACCGAGATATAATTAATTTAGACATATATCCCTCCGTATTTTAGACATTAACATCCCTCTGGCGGCAACGCTGTTTTCTATGGCAGCTTTATAGTTGTTGACGTCACAGTTCACAACGGACTACTCTTTCTAATTGTCAACTTTGAAGCATAACTTCATCGCCGATGAAGGTTTTTTAAAAATTATTTCATATTTATTTCGTAAAAAAAAATTGCTTGCATATTCCCCCTATTTAATTGCCAACAAGTTTAGCTGTCCTATTTGTCATATATTAACACTCTAGGTACGCGTTAGAATATCTGATGGTATGCTAGTAAATACTAAACTTAGTGCAACAGTAGAAATTAAAGGGGGTCTTATTCATAGATCTACCTATCTCTGAATAGGTAGATCAAGGAAATATACAATAGGAAAACAAGCGTGTGGTGACGATATTGACGTTGCAGGAAAGTAAACGCAAGAAATACTAAATAGCAACTCATTACAAAATTAATCATTCTCCCATCTACAGCTACAAACTATGTCATATCAGGTCGAGGCCTTCCACCCCCACGTGGGGGGTGGAAGGGGGATGTAGAGCGGGGTGCGGGGTTGCAGTGAATCCACTTGGGCATTCAGGTTATTGGGTCATCCTGCTGTTGGCGCATTTTAGCTATAGCCCCACAATTGTGGTAGGTGTAATGATATTTGTTATGTTGAGTTTATCTGCATGAGTGAAATCTGTCGTTGGCTTGTATGTTATGTTTGAAATAATGAGGTTCTTAGGAACAGATTCAATACCGATGGTAACGTTTTATTTATCATACTCAGGCCCATTTTCCAAAACGTAAACTCCAACTCTTATATGAGTATAGTATATTGTAATCTTTTGTATTTTATACATATTATTAGATATATATTATTTTATTATAAGTAATTATTTATTTATTTAGGTAAAATTAATTAAGGAAAATTTGTTTGTATGTTTATTGTAGTTTGATTTATATTTATTAATAGATAATAATGTTTTTAACCGCTCGAGCACTGACATGTGAAAATTCTAATATAAAAAATAAATGTTAGTAATAATAAACATGTGTGCCGGCAGTGCTCGAGCGGGTGTATAGTCTATTTTAAGTTTCCTTTTCTGCCCTTTTACACACTGTCTACTTTTCTAAACCTACTTTTCTATCGCAGGTCTGCTGGAAGAAATTTCTTTTGAAATAAGCAGTACCTTTGTGCTCTTTTATCTGTATGCAATATTCTTTTTTAAGTTTATTGTGTGTAGATAAATAAATAAATAAGCAGCGAATAACCAAATGATGACCCAGCCTTGCTAACTTACTAACTAAGATGTCAAGACCCTAGACTAGTTTCCACATCAACACAAGGGTATCTCAGGGTTGTTTACTTTAGAATAGTAGATGAGGCACATGACAACTGAAAATCAATAACCAAATGATGACCCGACCTTACAACTAACATACTAACAAATGAGATCTTAAGACCCTGGACTAGTTTCGAATCCATATCTACACAAGGGTATCTCAGGGCTGTTTACTTCAGAATAGTAGATGAGGCACATGACAACTGAAAATCAATAACCAAATGATGACCCGACCTTACAACTAACATACTAACAAATGAGATCTTAAGACCCTGGACTAGTTTCGAATCCATATCTACACAAGGGTATCTCAGGGTTGTTTTCTTCAGAATAGTAGATGAGGCACATGACAACTGAATATCAATAAACAATTGATGACCCAGCCTTACAGCTAACACACTAACAAATGAGATCTCAAGACCCTGGACTAGTTTCGAATCCATATCTACACAAGGGTATCTCAGGGTTGTTTACTTCAGAATAGTAGATGAGGCACATGACAACTGAAAATCAATAACCAAATGATGACCCAGCCTTACAGCTAACATACTAACAAATGAGATCTTAAGACCCTGGACTAGTTTCCACATCAACACAAGGATATCTCAGGGCTGTTTACTTCAGAATAGTAGATGAGGCACATGACAACTGAAAATCAATAACCAAATGATGACCCGACCTTACAACTAACATACTAACAAATGAGATCTTAAGACCCTGGACTAGTTTCGAATCCATATCTACACAAGGGTATCTCAGGGTTGTTTTCTTCAGAATAGTAGATGAGGCACATGACAACTGAAAATCAATAACCAAATGATGACCCGACCTTACAACTAACATACTAACAAATGAGATCTTAAGACCCTGGACTAGTTTCCACATCAACACAAGGATATCTCAGGGCTGTTTACTTCAGAATAGTAGATGAGGCACATGACAACTGAATATCAATAAACAATTGATGACCCAGCCTTACAGCTAACACACTAACAAATGAGATCTTAAGACCCTGGACTAGTTTCGAATCCATATCTACACAAGGGTATCTCAGGGTTGTTTACTTCAGAATAGTAGATGAGGCACATGACAACTGAATATCAATAAACAATTGATGACCCAGCCTTACAGCTAACACACTAACAAATGAGATCTCAAGACCCTGGACTAGTTTCGAATCCATATCTACACAAGGATATCTCAGGGCTGTTTACTTCAGAATAGTAGATGAGGCACATGACAACTGAAAATCAATAACCAAATGATGACCCAGCCTTACAGCTAACATACTAACAAATGAGATCTTAAGATCCTGGACTAGTTTCGAATCCACATCTACACAAGGGTATCTCAGGGTTGTTTACTTCAGAATAGTAGATGAGGCACATGACAACTGAAAATCAATAACCAAATGATGACCCAGCCTTACAGCTAACATACTAACAAATGAGATCTTAAGACCCTGGACTAGTTTCCACATCAACACAAGGGTATCTCAGGGTTGTTTACTTCAGAATAGTAGATGAGGCACATGACAACTGAAAATCAATAGCCAAATGATGACAGCCTTGCAGCTAACATACTAACAAATGAGATCTTAAGACCCTGGACTAGTTTCCACACCAACACAAGGGTATCTCAGGGTTGTTTACTTTAGAATAGTAGATGAGGCACATGACACCTGAAAATCAATATCCAAATGATGACCCGACCTTACAACTAACATACTAACAAATGAGATCTTAAGACCCTGGACTAGTTTCGAATCCATATCTACACAAGGGTATCTCAGGGTTGTTTACTTCAGAATAGTAGATGAGGCACATGACAACTGAAAATCAATAATAGCCAAATGATGACAGCCTTGCAGCTAACATACTAACAAATGAGATCTTAAGACCCTGGACTAGTTTCCACATCAACACAAGGGTATCTCAGGGTTGTTTACTTCAGAATAGTAGATGAGGCACATGACAACTGAAAATCAATAACCAAATGATGACCCAGCCTTACAACTAACATACTAACAAATGAGATCTTAAGACCCTGGACTAGTTTCCACACCAACACAAGGGTATCTCAGGGTTGTTTACTTTAGAATAGTAGATGAGGCACATGACAACTGAATATCAATAACCAAATGATGACCCAGCCTTACAGCTAATATACTAACAAATGAGATCTTAAGACCCTGGACTAGTTTCGAATCCACATCTACACAAGGGTATCTCAGGGTTGTTTACTTCAGAATAGTAGATGAGGCACATGACAACTGAAAATCAATAGCCAAATGATGACAGCCTTGCAGCTAACATACTAACAAATGAGATCTTAAGACCCTGGACTAGTTTCCACATCAACACAAGGGTATCTCAGGGTTGTTTACTTCAGAATAGTAGATGAGGCACATGACAACTGAAAATCAATAACCAAATGATGACCCAGCCTTACAACTAACATACTAACAAATGAGATCTTAAGACCCTGGACTAGTTTCCACACCAACACAAGGGTATCTCAGGGTTGTTTACTTTAGAATAGTAGATGAGGCACATGACAACTGAAAATCAATAACCAAATGATGACCCGACCTTACAACTAACATACTAACAAATGAGATCGACCCTGGACTAGTTTCCACAGCTACACAAGGGTTGAGGTACTTGGCAACTGAAAATCAATAGAACTGACCTAATAGCCTACTTTCATTAACAATTCGTTTACAATTTAGTGGATGACAATAATAAAGTAGACAGTAGTTATCTGATGAAAATGTTTAAGTGATGAATAGTTTCTTCTACTTCTGAAAGAATGGTTTAATGGTTGCAAAGATACAGTATGATTTACTTTAAAGCGCTAGATTGGTCGCATTTGTCATGAATATCTGTACTAATATTATAAAGCTGAAGAGTTTGTTTGTTTGAACGCGCTAATCTCAGCAACTAACAGTCGGATTTAAATTTCGTAAAGATCTGATGAGAAACTTCGGAGATAGACAATTAAATTGATATAGACTGGTTGCAATGTGTTAAACTTTGGGGGGGGGTTATAGCACTAAAAGGTTAAGTATTTTTTTTGTTTTATTAGTAAGAACAAAATTCTTAATAATTAATTATGATCTAGCCTAAAAGACTTATAAGCAATTTAACTCTAACTTAATATGTTACGTGATAGATTATTTTAAAACTAAGAATCGTGTCCATTTGCACCTTACCACAAGTCCGTAGCACTTTCTTAGTCTGATAAATTTATAAAAACACTAAGTTCATGTGTTATATGTAGGTATAGCACATCATTGTTACTATTATTCATTCACTTTGTACACTACACTAATTCAAAAGGTTTAGTTCTTTAAGCCTACGCACTAAGTTTGTGTTGTCTAGAAGCTGAATTGCCTCAAAATTCACGTGTCAGTGAAGTCTGTGTTCGTGGGCTTAAGGTTAAGTATAAAAACTTCATTACAAAAATATTTAACGGATTTTGGAAATCGGTTAAATATTTTTGTAATGAAGTTTTTAAACGACTTCCAAACACAAGAACTATTTGGAAGTCGTTTAAATATTTTTGTAAAACTCTATTTTTGTAACTCCACTTCAATTTCGGTGTCAAAAAACGAAGAAACCACACCTTTAAGTTATTTTGTACTAATCACTACATCCATTTCCAATAATAAAAACTTGCGTAAAAATTGAAATCAAACACCGTTAGAAGTAAATGTAAACACTCTGAAATGTGTCGCCAACTGCAGTACATTTCCTTGCCCGACTTATTACGTTCGATTCTTGTAGGTTTTTCCAACAATGTCAGAAAAACCCTTCACTACGAACTAATAAAATCGATACTTTGTCCGCAACTCGTCAATTATTCAAAGACTGCAGCGCTCGCCTAGTTTCCTTTGTTCGAGGCACCACGAGGCAACCATGTTAAGTGCATGGCTCCACGTTGCTGAGAAGCAATTAGAGCTGGGAATTATTTAGTAGATGCGGTAGTAAGCTTTGAGCATTGTACTGCTTTTAGTTTTTATTTGAGTAGGTAAGGAAATTGTTGCTAGATGGATAGTACTGAATTCTGTAGTGAAAATTATGATACCAATTACTTGCTCGCGGCGCGATGATTTTAAACTAAATTTATGAAGAAAAAGTGCAATTATTTTATGTTTGTGTAAATGGGGTTTTCACCGGAATCAGTTGTTCCTAAGTGAAAAATTCTTTCACATTTGAAAGGTACATTATTCCAGATGGAAATACGCTATAAACTATACAGAGTTACTTTTCAAACACCATTCACTTCAGCCAGACAGTCCCTACATTTTGCAAACAAAAATGTACTGAACGGCTGATTTTGTTTTCGGGATTCGAGTTTTCAGTCTTTGATCAATACCTAATGCCTCTGGACTTAAATTAGGTGGTTTTTTTAGGGTTCCGTAACCAAAGGGTAAAAACAGGACCGACTCCGCTGTCCATCTATATGCCCGTCAGTCTGTCTGTCACCAGGCTGTCTCATGAACCGTGATAGCTAGACAGTTGAAATTTTCACAGATGATGTATTTCTGTTGCCGCTATATCAACAAATTATACTAAAAACAGAATAAAATTAATATTTAAGTGGGGCTCCCATACAACAAACGCGTTTTTTTCGCATTATCTATTAAAAACAGCGTACGGAACCCTCCGTGCGCGAGTCCGACTCGCACTTGGCCGGTTTTTTATATTACTTTGTTCAACAGCAACAAACAGTTAACGTTTGTCCTCTTTGATACATACATCTCTCTTGTCAACTGCCATCTCAGAATTCTCACACAGTTCATCGATTTTTTGCAAACAACTTCAATGTCAAAGGAAGGGCACAGACGGGCTAGCACGCGACACTGGCTCCGTCTGCAGACACCCTTATAGTTAAACTAGATTACTCTTACAAAGGGGTAAAGTTTCTATAGAACTATACCGGGTTTTCCAGAAAAACGTGGTCATTATTTAAGGGAGATGTTATGTTATGAATTTATGATATAAATATAAGCGCTTTTCTTTGGTTTGCTTATGTACTTCTCAGAATTCAATCCTTATTAGAGACACTTTCGAATGGTGTAATTAATACAGGGTGTATTTTTTTTTCCAAATCAATCGGTTCTATTCCCGGTTAGGAATACCGATTTTTCCTAAATCCAATGATGCAGTTTTAGTTTTCTTCAAAATCGGGCTCAAGACCCCTTTCAACGTTTATCACTATTCCCCATAGTTTCATTGGCCATCCACGCACTTTAAAAATTCACCCAGTTTTACTCTATTCTAGTGTAAAGAAACAATTGCGAAATAATAAGTGTTAGGTAAGTATTATCAATACAACTCGACCGCAAAAAACGACTTAAAAGAGTCCTAAGAAATCAAGCAGTCTGAGGTAGATAATGGCGTTTATTATTACCTATATAATTATATACTTTATTGTACACCTCATTATAAGAACAGGACAAACATTTATATAAATAAGTGTACAATGGGCGGTCTTATCGCACAAGGCGTCTCTTACAGACAACCTTTGAATGGACTGAACGAAAGGAGATAGATTTAGGGTGGTCAGTGTACAAACGTTCTAAATAATACTAAATAGGCATAATAACATAAATGAAACAATCACAGATTTGATGCCACCAACTGCATTAGACTTTTAAAGTATTTTTTTGGAACCGTCTAGTGGTTTTTTTGCGATCAAGTTGAATATACCTACAGGAATATCAGATAGAGAACATCACCCTTGAAAATGACCTCGCACTTCTGTAACACCCTGTATAGAGCTTCATACTATAGATAACCAGCTGCCGCCAGCGTGAATGTCGATAATTACCTCAAGAAGGGAACATACTCTCGGGATAAAAAGTATCCTTTGTGTTATTCCAGACTAGTACCTCTGTGCCAAATTTCATCAAGATCCATTCAGTTGTTTTTGCATGAAAGAGTAACAAACATACATACATCCATCCATCCTCACAAACTTTCGCATTTATAATATTACTAGCTTCCGCCCGCGTGAATGTCGATAATTATCCCAAGGGAACATACTCCCGTGATAAAAAGTAGCCTATATGTTATTCCAGACTACAATCTACCTCTGTAACAAATTTCATCAAGATCCATTCAGTTGTTTTTGCGTCAAAGTGTAACAAACATACATCCATCCATCCTCACAAACTTTCGCATTTATAATATTATTATTAGGAATAGGATTTGCAACTCTATAGCGTTCTATAAATAGAGCTACGCATAAAAGAATCAATGTCTGAGAGAACCTGCTGCTTTCATCCGCCCAGACGGAGGGGTTGCACAAAGGGTGGTCTGTAACCGACCAGTTTGATTTTAGCGAAACGAAATTGGTACGCTTTCATTGCGTTGTTTTGTAGAATAACTGTTCTGTAGAATGTATTGTGCTGTTACTAGGAGCAAGTTTCAAGTTGAATTGGCCTCCATTCATTGCAAATCTGTTACTGGCTAATAGTAAAAAAAAATATGGTGGCAGTTTATGGTCTAAAACATAGAAACCGGTGCGGAGTCTGACTCGCGCACGAAGGGTTCCGTACGTATCTATAAAAAAAACGGCAAAAAATCACGTTTGTTGTATGGGAGCCCCACTAAAATATTTATTTTATTCTGTTTTTAGTATTTGTTGTTATAGCGGCAACAGAAATACATCATCTGTGAAAATTTCAACTGTCTAGCTATCACGGTTCATGAGATACAGCCTGGTGACAGACAGACGGACAGCGGAGTCTTAGTAATTGGGTCCCGTTTTTACCCTTTGGGTACGGAACCCCAATAAGCAGTAGATGTAATCCGGCTTCCCTTCCGCACACCCGTTTTTTAAATTCGCCTTTCGAATGTCGCAGCGTATACAGGTATCATGAGATTTAAAAATAAATTTCGACGACCTCAGGCCAGTTTTCTTTTAACTCCTGGTTAGTTGCTAACACGAGATTAATTTCCCACATAATGGTCCCGGGAGAGTAGCCCCCGGTATAACAACTAAGCAAATAACTTGTAGAGATAACCCTGGTTTATGCACGTAAGCCTTAGAGTGATAAAGCAGCATTAGAAGGACTAGGATCTTGCCAGGGTTGCGGAATTTGTTCGAAAGAGTCACCGCGGCCCTGGAACGCAAAGGGCATAAGGAGTAACACGGATGGGTTTTGGTCAGTAAGAGTCTGACACTCCCTTCCGCTCCACCCAGAGCAGAAGAAGTCATTTGATTATTTCCCAACCATCAAAAAATGACTATAATAGGCGCCAGATAAATGAAGAATAACGGTCATTGACCTTTCCTTGATATCTCTTCGGAGGTACCCCCGGACAGTAAATTATTTTGGAGGTAGCGGAACAGAGAGTAAAGTCCCGCAAACCTCCATTGAAAAGGGAGGATCCTCCGACCAGACGGTTGATTTGTCTGGTGGGCAACTGCCCGAGATATGTTCTAATCGCACGGTAAACTCTGGTATCGCGATTTAGGATTTTGTCAATTAGTTCGCAGCTGTCGAGATAGATGACGAGAAGAGTCTCATTTGTTGATTCTGATACGTTGATTTTTTGTGGCGGTGTTAATGTCGCCTACATTATGAATCGTTTTTCATTACTAGAACAGTAAGGATCACGATAGATGTCGATTCAGGACAGCTTTATGTCATTATTTCAGTTTTTGAAATTATGTGTAGGAGGGTCAGTGACCGTTATTCTTCATTTATCTGGCGCATACTATAGGATCTATGCCTAATCCCTACCTATAATTCTCCAAATATCAGTCAGGGCTTTGTTCCCCCATATTGCATTTTATACTATAAACAGGGTGTTCTAGAAGTGCCTGGTCATATTTAAGGGGGGATGTTGCCTCTGGACTGTCGCGATACCTAATTTAGCTAAGATGTCATTGTTTTACTATTGTGTCTGATGCGTTAACAGGCAACAAAGTTCTAAGAACCTACCTTTTAAAATACTATTTTTAAAAATTCTGTAAACACTTAGTTCGCAATAAAGAATTTGATTGATTGCGTTGACTGTTGACAATTAGCTAAAATCAGCCGTTAAATTGGTTGCCTAGCCTTTTTATTTAAATGGGCCGATTTTTTAGCGACCCAAGTGACATCTTTTGTTCAATATCGTTTAATGACTTGCCCATGACACTTATGTCGCTGATTAAACGGCACAGTTCTATGAAAAGGCTAGACTTTTAATGAAGCGGCTGATTTAACTAGTTGGCTGCGACATATACATTTAGGAAAAAGTAAGAAAACAATAAACTTGCGACTTTTTTCAAAAAATCGACCACAAAATACGACTAATAAAAAGTTCCAAGCAAACGACTTTTCAAGTAGTCTGATGCAGTTGGAGACATAAAATCTGTTATTGAACTAAAGTAAATAAATGCCACCAATCTGCTTGAAAAGTATTTTGTTTTGTTATTAACACCCTGTAGCTACTCATATACTTAATTCAAACAGACAGTGAAGTTCCTATCTACTACGATCACGCGGCGCTGCTACAAATTCTAAATCGATAACAACACACCCACGTAGAATAGTATCGTAGTACAGCCGGTCGATTCTGTCGACATCTCAAGGTGTTCACCTAGGCGGAGTGAATGACAATAGCGCTGTCATTCTATCTTATTTGCATGGTTTGACAACTCACCCGTCGTACGCCCCGCCCGGGTGTTCACTTCGACATGTTTACAGAATCGCACTGCTGATTGATATTCTCGGTAGTGTCGCAGACTTCAATGCAAATGTTAGAATGTCAGTGTCAACTTCTGCTTACTAGCTAAAAAAAAAAACATACCTACGTATAAAGTTCTTTGTTCAAATTATGAATTAGATATGTTTCATTAAAGAAAGAAAGTGCGCTGTAGGATTATCAACTTCCTATGGGCATTCATTAAGTCGCTTGGTGAACCATTGTATTTTTATATCCTTTGTATGAGATTTCACGAAAATAAAAAAATACTAGGAAACCACAATGAAAATGCGCTGTTAGCTTCAACTTCCCATGAGCATTCACTTAAATGTCGCCTGGTGTTACTGAAATCTAGCACGTAGTCTTTTTTAAATGCATCGATTGTCAACTCATTATTGTCTTGAAATGTGGGCAGGTTTCTGAATTGCAAATTCTGAGTTAAGGACGCTGTTACAAATGGGTAGTCAAATCATTACTTTTTTACACAAAAGTATGTTTATTAAATAAATTGCTTTGCATTTTTAAAATGTTTTTTGCCAGAATTGTTGATAGACGTGCATGGTACGATTCTGAACTATAAATATAATTTTAGATAGGTACCTTTTCTCAATAAATGTACCGAAGTAAAAATTTTCACTTCGGGACATTTATTGAGAAACTGTACCTATAGTCCGGTCAAATTACGCCGAAAATAAGGCAAACTTAGCATTAATTCTTAACTCCGATTTTTTGCCATTAATGTGTAGAGTATAAGCAGAGAAGTATGTTTAAATGTATCCCGCGAAAAGTTAACCCCCGGATGTTCGTTTTTTTTAGCAAAACATATAATTTCATAATAACTCGTTGGGAAAAAATATTAACTGGCATGTTAGTTTGGGACATTTGTAGAACTGTTTGAGCTGTACAAGTAGGTAAGAAAATTAAACGTTTTTCATCCACGGAACTATACTTTTTTTTAAAGAATGTTATTTTTTGACTTTGTACTTCAAGCAAAAATATTAACTTGACGAAAAGAATGCTAAATGGATTTTAATTAACATGTTTATTTATATTACGAAAATTAAAACAATACTACCTCGGGGTTCCGAGATGTAAGAAATTGTCATATAAGTTTTCAGGCAAAAATGTAACTCTCCTGAAAGTTGTTTAATAATGGAAAACGTACAAACACAAACCATAATTTATCAAAATTAAACAAATCGGGCGTTATTTATTACCTATCTCTTTAATTGTTAATAAAGTGGCATTATTTTGCCGCACTCAGTTAAGTTCAACTATTAGAATTGGCTCATCCGTGTTTTGTTTCTTTCATGACTGTCAGAATCAGTCAGAGTACAAAATGCATGAGAAAATGAATTTTGCTCGTAACTTGGATTTCTGAATTCTTCCAATTTTTTAAAATATTTATTCTGCTATTCAGGGTAAAGGAAAATAAAAAAAGATCATTCTTGAGTTAGAAATGGTGCAACTAACCCATTTTTTATATATCTTGAAATGATTGCAGTAAATTGGTATTTTTCACAAAATCGTCTTATTTCAGCAAAGACGAAAGAGCTGCATTGATGTTTTATTAGTAGTTTATGAAACTGTTACAAACTTACCTGAAATTATTAAAAAAACTAGAACGAGAGTACAAACGAGGGTCAAACGAGGTTTATAATTGTATATGAATTCATAATTATTGTGATGAAATAATAAAAAAAAATACATTTTGAAACTTTGTTATGCACAGTTTCACAAACTACTCTGTCGTCTAAACTCATGCAACTTTAGCAAAACACATCAAATTGCATCATCATCATCATCTCAGCCGAAAGACGTCCACTGCTGGACATAGGCCTTCCCAAGTGTCGCCACAAAAACCGGTCCTATGCGTCTCGCATCCATCGGCTAACAGCGACCCTCACCGGGTCGTCGGTACATCTTGTGGGAGGCCTTCCAACGCTGCGTCTTCCGGTACGCGGTTGCCACTCTCTTTTCGGCCCCATCGACCATCTGTTCTGCGAGCAATGTGCCCTGCCCACTGCTACTTCAGCTTGGCGATCCTTCGGGCTATGTCGGTTACCTTGGTTCTCTTTTGCGGATTGCATAATTCCTGATTTGATCACGCAAGGAAACCCCGAACATTGCCCTCTCTATTGCACTTTGGGTGACTTTAAGCCTTCCGATAAGACCCATTGTTAGCGACCACGTTTCAGTTCCATAAGTCATCACTGGCAACAGGCACTTGCCATAGAGTTTCGTCTTGAGACACTGTGGTATGTGAGACGAGAAGATATCACGCAACTTCCCGAACGCCGCCCAACCGAGTCGGATTCGACGGTTGACCCCTTTCTCGAAGTTAGCCCTACCTAACTGGACCGTTTGTCCCAGGTAGACGTACTCGTCAACAACTTCGAGTGTAGAGCCTCCGATCTTGATAGGAGTGAGTGCTACATATACCATGACCTTGGTTTTGTCCATGTTCATTTTAAGACCCACTCTTTCGGAAGCTCTACTGATGTCATCGAGCATTGTACTGAGGTCCTCCATGGTCTTAACCATGACGACTATAACGTCGGCAAATCGAAGGTGAGTGATGTACTCGCCATTGACAGTCCAAAACCTTGAAGACATCCTCCATTGCGGCCGTGAACAGTTTCGGAGAAATGACGTCTCCCTGCCTCACACCCCGCTGCTGGAGGATAGGTTTCGAAGTCTGATCCTGAAGTCGTACTGACATGGTGGCGTTTTCGTACAAACACTTAGGCACCTCGATGTAACGACAGTCGATCTGGCACCGTTGGAGAGACTGCAGCACAGCCCAAGCCTCGATCGAATAGAAGGCTTTCTCGTAGTCCACAAACGCAAAGGGGCAGATTATACTCTTCGGTCTTCTGTATAACCTGCCGCAGCATATGGCACTGGTCTAGGCGCCCAGTTTTGGAAGTCGTTTGAGCGTCGTGCAGGTGCGGGGTTAGACTCTGCAATACTCTGCAACTGGCATCAGCTCAGCGAGGTCTCGTCATTAGGGAGTCGCTGCTGCGGAGAACTCCGGGCTCTTCCGTAGGCGGCCCAGACTAGAGGATGACCAGGGTTCGTCCTCCAACAAAGAGTTGGCCTCTGGCCCGAAAAATCCCCACCAGTAGGCGAGGTAAAGGCCGAGAAGGAAGCAAGTGGATGGTGCTCGCCTCCCAGGAGACAGCCCAGCAAGCCGCTAAGCTTGCCAGGGACGGGCGCCACCCAGGAGCGACCGGTCGAAGGGCTTTCCCTTCGGCTTCTTCCGGCGGTGAGCCGGATACCGCTGGCGGTTCCGATAAGGAGCGTATGATCAGTTTTGCGGAGGTCGTGGAGGCTGCGGTCCGCAATGTGGGCTTGAAGAGGACGCAGGCCTCTAAAAACAAGGCCATAAGTGTGGCGTTGGTTTCCACTCTGGCGGCTGAGGCTAATTGTGGTGGGCCTCCGTCGGACGAAATGTCCAAGCTGCGGGCGGAGGTCACCCGCTTGGTGGCCGCCACGGAGCTTCTCCAAAATGAGAACGCGAAGCTCCGAGCAGACCTGGCCGGGCTCCAAGAAGCTGGCTTACAGGAGGTGCCAAATGCGGACGATGGCCGAGTGTCAAGGCCCGCAAAGTGCATGGACATGCGCATTCTGAGCCTGGATGACTCTGTCATGGAGGAGGAGGTGGTGGCCGCCGTCGTGCAAGCACTATACGTCCTGACCACACGGGCATGCGAACCGTTGTGGTAAGCTGCCCTGTGTCGGTGGCTAAGATAATATCGGAGGGCCGAAGGCTCCTGGTGGGTTGGGTTTCTGCGCAGGTCAAACTGCTGGAACCCAGACCTCTGAGGTGCTTCCTCTGCCAAGTGTGCAACCACGTAGGAAGCCTGCGGACCACCGTCCGCAGGCATCAATAGCAGGCGAGCAATGGGTAGCTCACCATACGATCAGAACAGGCCTGAGTCGACTGCGCGTTGTGTTCCACGCGCGCCGGAAAGAGCTGTCAGCAAAGACGACGGGGCTCGCTAGGGCCAGAGCCTGCCAGGGTAGCGGAATTTGTTCGAAAGAATTACAGCGGCCCTGGAACGCAAAGGGCAATAGAAGGAATACGAATGGGTTTTAACCAGTAAGAGTCTGACACTCCCTTCCGCTCCATCCAGAGCGGAAGAAGTCATTTGATGATTACCAATCCTTAAAAAAAAAAAATCTACTGCCGATACTATATGACGCTTAACCGTTTAAGCACTGACATGAGAAAATTCCAAATTATGTAATAAATCTTACGTAATAGTAATAATAAACATTAAAATCGCGAAAATCTCGCGGTACACCGGTGTTCTGACAGTGCTTGAGCGATATTAAACTGTTTGTTTTTATAATATCCGCCACCTTGACAAGTATGTATTTTTAGAGGTGGAGGATTTGAAAAGGGAGGATCCTCCGACCAGACGGTTGTTTGTGTCTGGTGGGCAACTGCCCGAGAGTTGATATTCGGGCTTTGCATGTGTTCTAATCGCACGGTAGACTTTGATATCGCGATTTAGGATTTTGCAGTTAGTTCGCAGCTGTCGAGATACATGGCGCTGCGAGTCTCATTTGTTGTGATGTTGATTCAGCTACGTTGATTTTTGTGGTGGCATGAATGCCGCTACATATTCATCAGATCGTCTAGTAAGTCTATGATTTTTTTTCATATAATACATGTTTTAGTACATTCAACGGGAATATATGTTTTAGTATATTCCCGTTGTCCCCGTAGGCCATATCTCCGTTAAAAGGTGCAAAGAGAATTTAATAAAATAATTAAAATTAATTCCCGTTGTTCCCGTGAATTTATTATAATGATTAAATATACTTTGCAAACTATGTTGGTGCAAGAGCGAGCGAAGCGAGCTCGGGATTTGGGGCACCCCAACTCGGATAGGTTAGGTTAGAAGAGGATGGTGAGGTCAAGTGAGCAAGCGAAGCGAGCGAACAGACTCCGCCATCACCTTCGTGGTTATTTTTTTTTAACCACCCAGAAAAATAATTTACTTCCCGTTTTCCCCGTTAGCCGAATGTACGTTATACACACAAACACAATGGTACAACGGGAAATAAATTTAATCACGTCCCGCTGTCCCCGTGACGGGGATATGGCATACGGGGACAACGGGATTAAAGGTATGTTTTCATATAACTCATTCCAAATATGGTCATTATTCCAAGTTGACCGTTTTTTGTGCATTAGCAACAAAATGCAATTTTAATGCATTAATCCTAATAGCAGCTCAGGATAAGGCTGCGTTTCCTAATAATACAGAAAGACGGAAGACGGTCAACAAAATATCTGTTTATACGTATGACTGCAGTTAATTTAGAAGTCTTGTTCATAGAAGTTGATCATGTTAAACAAAACACTCATATCTGACATTAGATGTCACCTGGAAAGACTCGTCTGCAATCCATAAACTTATGACTCTAAACAAAACACAATAGGTAGGTAGGTAACATCTTTTCGATACACATTTTGTAGAACAAGATGATTTTTTATAGAGTTATTTAAATTCTGACTGAACATATATTGTGATAAAATGTGCTCAATGCGGTCCAATCTGACAAATGGGTTTGAAACAACAGGGCCGCATTAGGAAGATAATATCAATCTTTAATTGTTTAAAAAATCTTAACGATTTGCTTGGATGTGTTTAATTTTCTTGTAATTAAGTAAGACATGGTCCATAAATTAAAGTTAACCTAAATTTATTTGAGTTACATTTTTGCCTGAGCCGCTATTTCAAAAAAACAGGTATTAATATCTTCCGTTAACAGAAATTGTTTAATTTTGTTGCCTAGAGTACTAAGGTATTCAATTAAATAATTTTATGAAAAAAAATCGGATTTAATATTTTTGCTTGAAGTACAATTCAAAAATTTAGATTTTTTTATTTTTTCAAAAATCCCGAGGGTGAAAATGTTTAATTTTGAAGAAAATAATTTGCTTTACCTATTCTCGACATATTGTAACTAACATTTTCGAGTTAATATTTTTTTCCGAGTTTTTATTAAAATAAACGCGTTTTTGTTTTTTTTACCGTGATCCGGTTCTGGAAAATGTTTAATTTTTTGTTACTATTAGAAGAGCTAAGGTCAAATACACGATTCAAGAAAAAAATCAGAGTTAGGAATTTTTGCAAGGTTCAAAGCTAATTTGACTGGACTACTATCTAATTTTATTTATTTATTTAATAAACATATTTTTGTATAAAAAAAGTAATGATTTGACTATACCTATTTGTAACAGCGTCCTTAAGAACTTGTGTAACCCTACTTTAATGCCTGAGTTTCGCATGTTTTCAGGCTAAATAAAGTACCTAGATTTTGACTAAATGAAATTCTAATTCATTATTCAGAATTGGGGGTAATCTGCAGACTTCATAAAAAAACCGTGTTTTGTCCCTTCCTTTTTAACCGACATCTTTATAAAGTGTTCCCTAAAAAGAAATCCTCTAGAATCCAGTCCTTCCTACACAATAAAACCATCATAAA
This sequence comes from Melanchra persicariae, assembly GCA_947386135.1. Lineage (NCBI taxonomy): Eukaryota > Metazoa > Arthropoda > Insecta > Lepidoptera > Noctuidae > Melanchra > Melanchra persicariae. The sequence continues at coordinate 3,822,395 of OX376673.1, read as the reverse complement.
CATAATAAAAATCCACCTAGACATACCAATAAACTAATTGAATATATTCGAAGCCGAAGTTCGAGGCGTGGCAAGGGCGTGCTAAATGGGGCAGTGGGCCCGCGCGCATGCGTACAACAAGCTGCGTTATTGATCCGCTGCAAAGCACGGCACGGCACTGAGCAACGTGACTATACCGAACTGTGTGTCGGTAAGGGGGCGGAATTTCTACGTAGCTGTATGTGTGTTGGCCTGGGGGGCGGAATTTGTACTACCTACCTCTCCTGTCTGGACTTGGGTGTATTTTTGCTCTATTTTCCGCCTTTTCCGATGGTGTGTTCGGATTAGAGTCACGTTTTAGGAAGGCGTGAGTTTTCATTGCGTCTGTCGAGCGTTTGTTACGCGGTACGGTTTTTCATACAAACTTTTAAATCCTTATTTTTCGAAATTAATCAACAGATTTTAATGAAACTCGGTTCCTATGCATCCCCTAGAGATATCCAGGTCTAAATAGTTAGTAGAGAACATTTTCGAAAATTTTTCAGGGGAAAAGTGATTTTTTACTTTCTAAGAAACTTAAAATCGTTCTCTCTCTCCCTCTAACTCCACTTCTTTGTTTATGTTGATTCTATGTAGATTTATAAACAAGCTATACGCCCGATGTAATATCCTAATTTACCTATGATTTCTGCTAATGTTAAAAACTTTTTTAAACAGCAGTAATAACTCCTAAAATGTGATATTTTAAATTACCCCGGCCTACCCATAGGATTAGTGATAGTCTTTACAGAACAATTGAAAATATTATTATTCAATTATTGTATTGAAATATCTTTGTTTACGTTTTATGATGACAAGTACAAATGCTTGTCATTTCAGTTTGTCATACATAAATGATATTATTCATTGTTTTATTGGTACGACTCAGTAGTTATTGATGATCGACTCTGATGAAGGTAACAGGCGTTGTTTGTTGCAATGAAAATTGTATTACGATTCATGGAGAGATGAACATTTTAGACGCTAAAACTACCTAAAACTGTACCTTTTATAACTGTCCGTCTGTCTGTAACGCTTTCACGCTAAAACTGATGAACGGATCGTCATGAAATTTGGCAGATATTTATAGCCTGAGAGATTACAGAGATTACGTAAGACTGAAATCATTACCCTTCCTTTTGGGTCTCACAGTCGAGTAAAAAAAGACCAGAAATGACACCTGCCTACCAAATAACATCCGTTAAGATATAATAATGTAACTACAATATATTCCAAGTATAATATTTCAAACACATCGCAAAGGGAACGTGTTACAACTAAACGCAGAGACAGCAGTGTCGCGTTTCGTTTAACCTCGAGTTTCGCTCGATATGCATGTGATTGTATGAACTATCTGTATGTCTGTATAATATTTTGTTTCTATGCAAGTCATGCGCCCGATGGAGGCTTCCACAAAATCTATTATAATTAAATTTATTTTGACAATAAAAATGTCTCGTTCGGGAAGTTGCGCGGTATCATCTCGTCTCACATACCACAGTGTCTCAAGACGAAAGTCTATGACCAGTGCGTGTTGCCAGTCATGACCTATGGACTCGAAACGTGGTCGCTCACAATGGGCCTCATTAGAAGGCTTAAAGTCACCCAAAGGGCAATGGAGAGGGCAATGCTCGGAGTTTCCTTGCGTGATCGAATCAGCAATGATGATATCCGCAAGAGAACCAAGGTTACCGACATAGCCCGAAGGATTGCCAAATTGAAGTGGCAGTGGGCAGGGCACATTGCTCGCAGAACAGATGGTCGATGGGGCCGAAAAGTTTTGGAGTGGCGACCGCGTACCGGAAGACGCAGCGTTGGAAGGCCTCCCACAAGGTGGACCGATGACCTGGTGAGGGTCGCGGGTAACCGATGGATGCGAGACGCACAGGACCGGTGGTTGTGGCGACACTTGGGGGAGGCCTATGTCCAGCAGTGGACGTCTTTCGGCTGATATGATGATGATGATGATGATGATGAATAAAAATAGAGTATTCTAATTGGTCCGTCAGACAGATTTCCAAATAATATTGGACACGTATTTTTTCTCATTTCGCGTAAACAAACAAAAAATGACGAAGATACAGTGCGTTGAAAACTCATGTAACGTCACTAATATAGTACAATTTTTACTAGTGACGTGACCAGCCCCCTCTTCAACTTTTTTAACGAATTGAAGTGAAAAAAAAAAAATGTCTAATTTTTATTGAAAATCTGACGGACGGACTAAATATAATTATATTTTTCTACCTAGTTGAATACCCTATTTATTAAATACTTAAAATGGAGTAAATTCCTAAAAAAAAACTATTAAGTCTGTCAGTTAGATTGTCAAAAAAAATATTCAAGACGCATTTTTTCAATTGACACGTTAACAAAAAATTAAACACACAACAACAGTGCGTTTTAATTTCGAATGATGACGTCACGAAAACTGTGCCACTATTTACCTAGAAGTGACTTTTTCCTGACCGAATCATAATAAAGATATTATATTTTTTTTTAATGTAGCCGAATACCAGTTATGAATTCATATTATTTTAATATTCTATCAGACTATAACGATAAAATAAAGAAAAAAATCTTAATTATGTTAGCTTTGATAATAATTATTTGTGGAACATAGAACCAAAAAGTTACGAGTAAACAGGCTTCTTCTGGATAAGCTCTTTCCATCGTAAACTTTGTCTCTGTCAACTCTGACCTAGAGTCAAGACCAAACCCGTCTCAAATAAAAAACAAATAATAATTTCGACTTTTTTAACGTATTCCTATTGAGACTGAATAAAAGAACTGGATTAATAAAAATAAAAATATAATAACGTAGACATCTTTATAATTTAAGATCATTTGGGGTGCTTCTACAATGTAGCGGTTTTATTATGAAAATGAGCTCAGTTGGTCTTTGAATAGCGTTTCACCCCTGTGAATACTAAGATTATTATGTATTCACCTTTTATTAATCCACTCGCATCTGGTCAAACTGGAAAGCTGACCCCAAAATTGAGGCAGAAAAAAACTATTGTCTATTAACAGTTTCTGTTCCAAAAAGATCGCAAAATGAATGTGACAAAATTTATTAAACGGTGGGCTACTGTTATTGGATGAATGGATTTCAACAGCCTATCGCGTCACTGTACAAGAATTTAATTTTTGACGCGGCAATAATTTCTTTCCTGAACCCGTTGTAGAAGTTCTTTATGATAAAATAATATATTATTACTATTTGCACAGCAGTGGCTGTTTTATCCGTGCGTCATGCATAATATCCTTTCCTTACTAATACAACGCGAAAGTTTGTATGTATGGATGTTTGTTACTCTTTTACGCAAAAACTACTTAATGGATCTTGACGTTTTATCCCGGGAGTGTGTTTCCTTGGGATAATTTTCGACATTCAGGCGAGCGGCGCACTATGGGACCAATCGGTGTTTTCCATCTCAAAAATCGATAACTCTGTTGTTTTGTGATTTTTCTCCTTGAATTTTTTTTTGCGTATTTCTGAATTACTAGGCAATAAAAGAAATTAAACATCAACATTTTAAAAATTACATATTTTTAGTAAAAAAATTACAAAGTTACAGTTATACGAAATTTCATGCAAAAAATTATACAGTAACATTAAAATAGCAGTAAAAGTTACACTTTTGCTTAAAATAAGTTTAAAACTTAATTATTATTATTAAACAAACATTACATGATAAAAAAATTAAAAATTTTAGCGCTTATACTATTCATCACCTTTTATTTCTAACAATTCTTTAACTTCGTCAAACAATTCTTTGGATATTAGAAAACTTGGTTTATTCAAGCTAGATATATAAGGATCAGATGTATATAATAAAATATGCAGAACGTCTTCGTTTGTTGCTGATCTGGAACACTTCCTAGCGTGATGTAACCTGTATTTCTTGTAATCTTTATTTCGGGCTTCCTGGGCATCTTCGGATAATTGTCCTATAGGCAAAACTGCATGATGCTCTATTATTTAGCACCATGTATAAGTACTTTATGGACCGAAGATGGCATGTAGTACCAGTTATATTTGCTTACCTACATATAATTGCGCGGTAATCAATGTATACTGGCCGAATTTTTCTGCGTTTATAGGGTATCCCGATGACATAGTTTGAAGAATTACATATAATCTCTTAATCAATTCTTCATCAATTCCGGTTATCTCTGCAGAACATTGGTAATTTTGGAAAAATCTCCTTGCCGTATTTCCGTCATTGCTGTTACCGGAACCTTGACGTGGTTTATCAATGTGCAAACCAAGCACTTCTCGGAAACGTTTTTGGACATATTTTTTCTTGTCTTCTTTAAGTTGCTTGTTTTCTGGAGTTGTTGCAGACCATTTCTCAAAACCTAAATTGTAAGAAATATGGAGGATCATTTCCATAAATCTTATCCATGCGTGTAGTGTCGACAATCCGTATTTAAACGCATTTTCATTCTCAACTCTCGTTGTAACTTTTAAAAGATCATTCATTTGTCTGGGAGCATCAAAATATAACAATTAAATATAATATTTCATAATAAAAAAGAAGAACGTAATTTTCGGAGATTTTTTTATTTTCCCCTGATTGGCATTATTGCTTCTAAATCACCCTTGCGCAAAAAACGCGCAAGTTTTTATTCAATCCTCATATTACTGAATAGGTAAGGTATCTACTAGAGTGATTAACTTGACACCGGCAGCTTTCGGCAACAATGAAAACTCCAATTGAAATAAACAAAAACGAAATTTTATTTACTTCACTAAAAAATATAAAATAAAATAAAACGAAAATATTTTTGTACAAAAACCGAACGTGGTTGGAAAGTGTACATTCTAAGCTTTCTTATGATGTATAACACTAACATACTTCCTTGGAAAACTTCCGAATAATTTTGTGTTGAACTTCCTTAACGCTAATTTAATTGGCACGAAAATATTTATACCCAATGTTTGAGGTTCAGTTTATAAACGTAAAACTAAGTTTTTTTTTTTTTTTTTGAGATTTATTCGTAAGTTCCATCCTTTAAGAGTATTAAACCCTAAAAAAATCTATGAATATACGACTTTCGCCAAAACCATTTTCGAGATGGAAAATACGGTTTGGTCCCATAGTGCGGCGCCGCGGGCGGCCGCTAGTGAGGCTATACAACTTACCTACATACCCACTTTAAATCCAACCTAATGAACACGCGAATATTAAATATTTATAAAGGACCAAAAAATAAAAACAAAATGACGATCCTTCTCCAAAAAAACAGCAAGGTAATTTAGAAAATGTTTAGTCCTAAAATTTCAAAATAAACTGCTTAAATTCGGGGCGGATAACGATTATGGATATTGTTTAAAATTTGATCAAAAAGTTTACGTTAGATTATGTCGATCGCCGTGCAACCAGTCACCAGTCAACTATCATTATAATAAGCCTACCTAATTGTACTAATATCAGCCAGGAGTAGCAGCTGCTCTGGGCCTAAACCACCAACTCTTAAAGCAGTATTACTTTAGGTAATATTACGTCCAGTGGGAAAGAGACGGAGCTATACGTCCTGTATAGCTCCGTCTCTTTCCCACTGGAAGTAATATTGAAGCAATACTGCTTTAAGAGTTGGTAGTTAGGTCCCTGCTCGCCTTCATTTTAAATATAAAAAAATACTATCTAAGTCAGGTCCATCTGCCACAGCAATCTACAAAAGAAAAAGGGCATTCCTCTCGTTCTGATGAGCATCCGAAAAGCATACAACAAGGCATATCACACAGGATCATAGCTAAAAACAAAACGAAAAACAAAGGAAATGTGACCTAATTACAGACATTAAAATGATTTGTTTACTATACAAAGGTAGGTTGTAAATTACTACAAAAATGTGGTACAAAGATCTGTATAACAATGCAAAACATAGACAGATATTTATAGCACAGTTTACATAATTAAATTGAAAGAAGACAAAAGAAAATTCCACACACAAAAAAAATATTCTTCAGGTCTTCATCCAGCCGATGACATGAACTCCTTGATGCGATGTGCTACATTTTATTTCTTAATGTCTTATAATACAGTCAGCGCGGTATATACAGACATAGTCTACGCGCGACGTACTACAAGATGCATTAAGAATCTTACGTCACTGACACAGCTCTGATATATTCCAGAACTGTAAGAAACGTTACAACATCATTCGGGTTTCGTTTTCAATCTATTTTAGTTGCTATGTTGACAGAGTAAAATTAAAATTGGCGTGAAGGAAAAACGTTACGGTGTTGAAAGCGTTACCCGAATCTTGTTTTCTTCTTTGTTTAGTCTTCTGTATCTTCAATTCAAAGCTAAACTTAACGATACTAATTGTCATTCGTGAAAGCACTTCAAAGCCGTCGCTTGGTGGTAGAATATTGGAAATCAATGATTGGTAAGTAGGTCAGCTCATTAAAATAACTAGGACACGGCACGGTGCGGCTTATTCCACAAGAGGGTGATCAAAAAGCGTCTTTCAAGAATGACCTAAATACAGACACATGAATACACTTCTCGTTACACAAAACCAAAATTCATTCAGAATATTGAAATGACAAGAACATTTCGCGTTTTATCCATTTAAAAATTGTTTCAAAACTCAAATAACGCGATATATTCCCACAGAAAAACACCAAAAATACAACAAAGAAATCTTCTTAATCTTCTGTTCGCCAATTCTTGTGGCATGTTGGTTAAACACAGGTCTAACCCACCATTCGACAAGACTGAAGCAAATAATAACAGCGCCAGTCGAGACGAAAGATGGACTAGACCCACGTAATTCTAAAAATCTTCTTTCTTGCTGTTACAAATACACTGTAGAAAACACTGAAATGTTACAACAGCTAAGTCCACACGAGAATATTTACGGTGCTATTCTGAAATTCGTGGTCGGTACTGCTCCTGCGGAGCTCGCGGTGCGACTAGGGGTAAGAGCGCAATAGGACTGGTAACAGGTTGCAAGTTGATCGGCGCCACTCGGATTTTTATATGGCGCTCGGCTCGTGTCGGGTCGTGCCCTAGTTTCGCGTCCCGCCCCGTTGCCATACCACCCCGTTGCACGAGATATTTTATTCACGTTATAGAATACTACTTTGTTGTGAAAATTCGCAATTCGGAGAATTCTCGCTCGAATTCGTGGAATAAAATTGAGGTTAACACTTTTTGACGAACTATTTCTGGAATTCAGTCAACAGACAGCTGAAAATTCAGACTGGAAAGTTACTAACCATTATCACAGGCGCTCTAAAAATGGACAAAGAAAATGGAAATGGCCGTTTTCAGAGGACGGAAAAAAAGTCACTTGGGGTATTTAAATGGGTACTTTTACCAGACAAAGAATAGGGAACAGTTTAATATTACTCCTAAAGTTACTGTTTTTATTTTCCGGTGTGTCTAGTAGAAAAATGTTTCAAGAACATCTGTTTAGTACAACACTAAAGCGAACTACTAATTGTAGCATAAATTAACTAGCCTTGAGAATTAATTACTACAAGAATGACGACATTGTTAGCTTGTTTTCACCGTGGTACGTTTCCGTCTGGCATTTCATACTAATGTTTTAGCTCTGAATTTGTTTCGTAGAAAATGTCTTACGTACATAAAAAACCGATCATGTGTGTGTCAGAAAATCACGTTTCAGGGGGTGTACTGTCTGAGCCCGAAGTCCGTAGTTTCGCCCTTAGTGTCGAGCGTTTTCTACTACGTATCACCACTTACGATTAGTCCCGAACCAAGAACGAATGACCACACGATTTAATTTTGACAGTTGCTCTTAGTTAGCCTGGGATATGTAGAAGTACACAGGCTATTTTTTAACGCGATAACAGACATCCACGCGTGCGTAGCGGTTGGCAACAAAGGAAAGTACTTTCTATTACTTAGTTACTCATCAACATGACATCATGGGCATGACGTCAATATTATAGAAGCTCCCACAGATTGTTGTCGCGTCGTGATTTTCTGCGGGAGCCTAAAAGCTAATGTTACAGATAGGGGGTTCTTTTTTATAGCTGTCCTAAAGTGCAATGACGCCATAGGCTTTTTGATTAAATTAATTTATTCTTAATATTAATCTTGGCTTATTTTTAAACAAATGTTTTTTTTTGTGATAATTTCACAAAAAAAAATCCGTAAGACAGTTTTTTATTTTCTACTTTTTCTCTATTTTCAGCGTTTTGTAAACACAACAGAAACACACAAACGGTAGGAAAAACATGGAGAAAATCGAACCGAGTTTCCGGGTGTCTGTGTTGAACGAACAAAAACTGTGTTCCCTTTTGCCCTCTGGGTAAAAGCAGCTGTGACTGAAATTCCGTAGTCACGTAGTGAATGTTTCGTTAACTTGTGTTTTTTTTAATGACCGTTTAATATCTGAGAGTAGATGACTTAAAACTTAACTCACTAAGAGCGGATTTCACCAATGAAACTGAACGCGATCAGTACATCTAAACTGCGTTCAAGAGCTGTCAGCGTCAATATTCCATAGAAAAATAGTGACACTGACAGCTCATAAACGTGGTTTATACGCTGATCGCGACCAGTTTGGCTTGGTGAAAATGGCCCTTAATCATTATTTAGTTATTGGGGTTACGGTAGACAAATATAAAAAAATATTTAAATATCGGTTCATAACTTTGTTTTAAATCTCGATACGAAATTAATCCATACTTGTAGACAATTCCTTATTGACGGGTGACTTCCACCGACCGCTAGTATCGTAAATTCGTAAGCGGACTGCGGGGTGAGCGAGACAACAATCGATCAATCAACCTACCTCGCCTAATCACGGTAAATGAATTTATAAATTATAATATGAATAAAAAAACTTTGTAATTGGATTAAATTGAACATTTTGTATTGATTTAGTTTTTGACATTTTGTATATTTTTTAGTTTTGACATTTTTTATTTTTAGTTTTTGACATTTAGTACCTTTTAGTGTTTGACATTTAGTATCTTTTAGTGTTTGATATCTAGTATCTTTTAGTTTTTGACGTTGTATTTTTATTTGTTTTTTATTTTGACATTCTATTTTTATATCAATTAATTTTTTTAATGACATTTGGAAGCTAATTTATTGACATTTAAGTAATTTAATTTGTTCACGTATTAATTTGATTTATTAATATTTTTCAACTTTATACCATATTATAAATAGATTTTTTTTTTATGTGAATAATTGAGAGTCATGCCCATTCATAATAAATTTGCATGCTGAATGTGAGGCGGAATATGAAGAAACATAATTATATTTTAAGACCTGTACCTGTAACCATATTTCAAGCAAATAAATGATATTATTATTATTCTCTTTATTCATTTTTATACATATATTTTACATTTTTAAATATTTCTATAAAAACAATACATAAAAAAACATTTAAAAATATAAAAAATAGTAGTCCGCCGGTGTCGGGAGCGAGGTCCAAGCTACCGGTGGTTAGGGCTTCAGAGAAAGGAACCTCCTCACAATACGAGCCGTATCGAGGAGTACTGCCTTCTGTATCAGGCCCTTTATCCAACTGCGCAACGCCAGCTTCGACAGATGGTCGTCGAAGCTTTTGGCCATCAGGCCATTGGCCGTAACGACCATCGGCACAATGACAGCCGAGTCCATATTCCACATGTCGACAACCTCGTGTGCTAAGTCAAGATACTTGATTTGTTTCTCTTTCTCAGCTTTCACGAGGTTCTCGTCATGTGGAATGGTAACATCGATTATCATTGTGCGGCGCGCTAATCGGTCTATCACCACTATATCGGGCTTATTAGCGACGATAGTCCTATCAGTGATGATAGACCGATCCCAGTACAACGTGACATGGTCATTTTCGAGAACTGGGTCGGGCACATACTTGTAATACGGTACCTCAGAATCCACAAGTTGGTATTTCAAAGCAAGTTGCTGGTGAATAATCCTGGCCACTTGGTTATGCCTGTGCAAGTACTCGCCGTTAGCCAGACGAGAACAACCAGAGATAATATGTCTGATGGACTCACCCGGACGGTGACATGCCCGACACACGTCAACCGTCCCGTCCTTCATAATATGCCTCCGGTAGTTGTTCGTCAAGATAACTTCGTCCATAATTGCACAAACAAAACCTTCAGTTTCTCCGAAGAGATCACCGAAACGTAGCCAGGCCACGGACGCTGGGAAATCTACGTCGGACCCATAAAGAGCCCGATAGAAGCGCCCGTGAAGCTCCTTGCCTTTCCATACCTCCTTGCGGTCATCTGTAGTAAGTATTACAGGTTTGCGCCAGTTCTCTTTAGCCATGGACAACGGGGTGAGTCCCTTGTCCACTGCGACCACATCTCGGTGCATACCCACATCGACTTTGAGAAAATATTCTCTGAGACTGCACATCTCGCGGTTGTGCAGAGTCTTAGCATTTAAAAAGCCTCGACCTCCACACTTCCGCGGGATGTACAGTCTCATCACCGACGATCGTGGGTGATGCATCCGGTTTGCAGTCAGCAGTGTACGGACTCTCCTGTCCAGGGCGTCGAGTTCGGTTTGAGTCCATTTGAGTATGCCGAAAGAGTACATTAATACCGGCATGACCCAACCGTTGAAGGCGCGCACCTTATTTCCGCCCGACAAAAGGCTGTTTAAAACCTTTTTCAGGCGGCCAAAGAAGCGCTCCTTCAGCGATTGCTTCATGTCAGCAACATTAATGCCCAACGCTTCCGACATACCCAAATACTTGTAGGTTTCGGTCGAGCTGAGGGATCTAACCTGTATGGAATCCGAGAGTTGAATTCTCTCAGATTCCATAATCTCCCCTTTCTTTACATGCATGACTGCACATTTGTCCACACCAAATTCCATCCTGATGGCACTACTGAAGTTTTCAGTTACCTTCAGTAGCTCCATCAGTCGCAAATTGTTGGGGGCAAAGAGTTTCAGATCATCCATGTAAAGGAGGTGAGATATGGCTTGACCACCTCTTCTCAACCGATAGCCTAGGCCTGAATCCTCCAGCAGTGTGCTAAGAGGATTCAGAGCTAAGCAAAACCAAAGTGGACTCAAACTGTCGCCCTGGAATATTCCCCGTTTAATCCATACAGGCTCATCATTCCCTTGAATCTGTCGACATCCTGGATATCGAAGGACCGTTTTCCATTGCCTCATACATGACTCAAGGAAGGCGCGTAGAGTTGCATCTATTTTGTACAACTCCAGCACCTTCATGAGCCATGTATGTGGCACAGAGTCATAGGCCTTCTTGTAATCTATCCAACATGTCGACAGATCCTTACGGGATCGACGAACCTGTTGGCTTATGGCCATGTCTATGAGGAGTAGCTCCTTAGTGCCGCGGGACCCTTTCCTACATCCATTCTGAGAAGCGGACATAATTGAGTTATTCTCAATGTGATCATTAATTTTCACTCTCAGAATGGATGTAAGAAGTTTATAGACCGTCGACAAACAAGTGATTGGTCTATAATTCTTGGGTTCCGCGGGACTACCTGTCTTATGGAGCAGGTGGGTAACGCCAGTTGTTAGAAACTGTGGTAGCGACCCAGACTCTAAGGATGATTGGAATTGAGATGCCAGGAGCGCGTGTGAGCTGCTATACCATTTGAGCCAGAAGTTATGCAGTCCGTCCGGTCCTGGAGATTTCCAGTTCGGTAACGGACGGACTGCTTTGGCTACATCCAATGGGGTGATGTTGATTAGTTCCATTGGTGGTATAGCTTCACACACGCGCTCGACATCGCGCATCCAACCACCCTCGGCATGACAGACGGGCACCGACCAGATGTTTCGCCAGAATGTATTCGTGGCGATATCGTCCGGTCTGCACACGTCCGTCACACTTTGTTCAGGTCGCTCCCAAGCTCTGTATACCCACCTTTCATCGCTCTGGAACATGCGATTCTGCGAGTATCGATCAACCCGCCTCTTATACCGTCGAATACGGTTCGCCCATGCACAAACTTTCTGCTTCAGGAAGTCGATGCGCTCTGTAATACGGGACATGTACTCCTGAGGACTGATTTCAGTCCCCGAAAATGCCCGCCTCACAAAGCGCATCACGCGTGGTCGTGAATTGCCCTCCCTGAAGCAGTATAGTTTGCCGATGAGTACCCTGGCTTCATCAATACGCCGCTCGATCCTGCATTGCCAAGCTGGTGCAGCAGACTTTGGTCGCATAGCTACGTCACTATTTGTAAACTTTACGTTTGCTATACGACATGCCGCAACAGCCCCGCAATACAGGATTGAGTGCGTATCAACGAGGTTCTCGCTGCTTTCAAAAATATTCTCAAGCAGCGAGTCCAAGGCACACACCAGCGCCCTATTCTTTTTGTGCATAGGCAACCGTGGAATTCGAGGCCTAAGTTCGGTCGGAGTGGATCTGTACTCGTGAAGCGCATCCTCCAGCGCGCTCCTCAGTCGATCGTTGCACTGGCTACTTACCGTGACAACCCTATCATCTACCTCATCACTATTATTATTGGGCCGTGGTATGATTGCGCCACTAGTTGGCGCCGGTACCACGGCCTGTGTCGGGGTCGAGATGACAAGGTTGTTTAGTACCTCTGAGCGCAGCCTATCAAGTGCGGCATCGTCCAACTTGTGACTACGTTGGATGACTCGCACCTGATCCGACAATCGTTGGGCCGAGACGTTCACAGCCGGTTCCAGGTCCTATTATTATTATTATTATTATTATTATTAATATTAGAAGTGGTCGTACTGCAGTCTGTAACGACGACTGCTATGAAACAATAATGCGATAGTCAGCCGTACAATTGAACCTAACTTCGATTCGGATCGGTCCTTCGATTCGGATCGGTCCTTCGATACGGATCGGTCCTTCGATACGGTAAGATAGGAATAACGTTTTGTGACTTTTATAGAGGTGAATAGCTTTTGCCCGCGACTTTGTCCACGCATATCCCATTTTTTCCGTTCCCGTACCTAATAGCCTTCCTCATGAATGTGGCTATCATCTATCTCTATACTAATATTATAAATGCGAAAGTTTGGATGCTTGGAAAACTTCTGAATGGATCTTGATGAAATTTGGTACCGAACTACCGAGGTAGATTATAGTCTGAAATAACTAACACATAGGATACTTTTTATCCTGGGAGTATGTTCCCTTGGGATAATTTTCGATATTCACGCGGGCGGTATGCGGGCAGCAGCTAGTAATTTTACAAAAATAATTAATTTTCCAAATCCGAATAGTTCCAGAGAATAGTGCGTTCAAACAAACTCTTCAGCATTATTATATTAGAATAAATACCTAGTATAGATTGGAAAAAGCAATGTTATATTATATATTAAAATAGGTACTTTTTTTAAATTAGATAGTATGAATTAGGGAAAAGATTTCTAATATTTCATTTAAAAATGAACGTAATGTAACTTAAAAACTCAACGAAACAAGGAAAACTGGCATTGACGGAGCTACATTTTGAGAAACAATTACCTAACATGTTTCAGTGCGAATTTGAAGTTAATTAGCAGTACAAACATTAGCATAAAAACCTGGTAATCGCAAGCGTGATCTTACGTCAGCAGAAGAACGATTTTTCGGAGAGATCGAGGCAACGCTAAATGCTATAAAAGGGGTTTAAACTGCATAAAACATACGTCAAAAATAAAATTAGATTTTGATGCTGAAAATGGTGAAACCCCACTGAAAACTACCTAAGGTTTTCAGCTTGATATAACATAATTATTATTGAAGAGTGGTTACACACGGCTACTTTTGCAGTGATGTGTCTGGGACATCGCAAATCTTGTCAAAAACTAAAGTTGTTCCACAATTGAGGGTCCATATTGACATACATAACTTGCACAATCGAAAAGCGCTCTTATTAACTGTATCGAAACAAATTCTGTACTGCATCACGACTGAACCACTGACAAATCTCACCGTATGCAACCGCTCTAAGATTTGTCATAGCATAAGCCCTGTTTCTCGAATCACAAAATTATTAATATCAAACGCAACCATATCTAGCTGTGATTGGTTCAATGATTTTTAATTTACGACGACTAATTTGTTTCTCCAGAAACCGGGTTTACACCTAAAAATCTTACCTGGCTGGTATTGCTGTCGAACACCGCATCGTAAGCATACACCCTCGGCGGCTCAGCAGCAGTGACGTTGTTCTTCGTCACAGCGACGGTGTTGTTCTTGCCGTCGACAGAGACGCAGCTATACGAGCCGTCCAGCTTCTCCCTCTGGTCCATCGGACGGACTCGCACAACCACTCGGACATTCTCGACGGTTGGAGCTGTTAGCTCCGCGTCCTAGGACAAGAGGTATGGGTGGTTAGAAAAGTAGTTTCGTATTCTTTAGTACTAGTAAGTTTTACTGTTTCTATGCTCAGTTAATGGTCAGACAAACAGCCAGATGAGTAGATGATGTCTGGTGTGTTAGAACAGGTTTGGTACAGGGAGGAGACCTATGCTCAGCAAGTCAGCAGTAGTAGGTGGGACACTACCCCTATGATAATGATGGCATACGTTTCAAGGCTCCCGGCGCCACCTGACAATGCAACAACACCGTTTTCATAGAAATTGTTCTGTTGGTAGACTATACCAACTGCTATAAAAACGCGTTATCGCACCTGTCCGAGTGGGCCTTTGCATTTTATGACCTTAAAATACTGGAGAAACGTGATTGTAATACACCACCTCTGCCTCTTCTAGGAAAGTAGAGGTGAGGTTATTTAGTTTAAAAAAACTTCGTAATACTAAGCTCTATCTAAAGGTGAACGCGCATTTGACCTCGCCGCCTACTTTTAAATATTTGACACTTAGTTGATCAACTAATTATTTTGGTATCAGGCACTAAGGGGCTTCCTATTCCCGCTTTAAAAAATAATTAAATTGAAGACCATACAAATATCGCGATTTTTTTGACTCGCGCTTGGCAGATTTGTGTATCTTATTTTGTGCAATACTTAATAAAATATCAGGGTCATGTAAGCCGCATTGCGGAATATGTACAGGTCAAAATAGCATCTATCTTATGTAGTCTTACTTGTCAGTAAGACAGTGTGACAATAACGTTTTTGTAGGAGAACATTTTCCAGTGATCATTAGGCCCTGGAGGTTCTCGGATGGTGACCATCAGAATGACTGGCCAAAATGACCGATCAGCTTTAAAATATTACTGAAATCTAATACCTATTTGCTACCAATTGATACCTTTGTTTAAAAATCAAAAAATCTTTGCTCATAAATCGTCGTCGACTAGCAGATTGCACTTTTCTTTTAAAAATTATATCTAATGAGATTGACTGTCCTGATCTCCTGCATAAACTGCGCTTTAATGTCCCACAGAGATCAGTTAGATTTAATCCGCCTATCGCTATCCCTTTTTCCTCTTCTAACTACAGGCGAAACTCATACCTAGTGCGAGCGAGTAAGGACTATAATATTCTTTGTAAAGAGTTTTCATTTGACCCATTTACCACTAAAACCTATACTGCACGCACTCAGCTGAACGCTGACTTTTTTAAAACTGCATAATGTTTTTGTAACTAAGTAACATTTTTATTTTATTGTGCTTGTTAGTGACCCTAAGTTCTCTACTGTTTTTTTCTGTTTTTATCCGTGAGAACCTGTAATTGGCTCTATGTATCATTTACAATTGTTATTCATCTGATAAAGCTGTTGGTTCTCCTACGATTAAATAAATAAATAAATAATTAGTACCTAAAAAATAACTGAGAAAATGAATTTAAAAAATGGGCAGTCATTCTGATGTCAGGTTGACTGCCCGCATTTAGGATCTCCACGTAAGGGCCCCAAAATTTCAATCCGCCTTTATAAAAATTTAGTACCTTTTTGATACCTAAACATATATTTTTTCTAGATTTTTAGGGCAAAGAATAAAGATTTTATTAGAGATTTTTTAACATCAGAATGACTGCCCATTTTTTAAATTCATTTTCTCAGTTTTTAATGGGTTAGGGGTCATTCGGCCCACTATGGTACTGGGACTAGGGCCCAGTTTCCCCTTCTAAAAATTGATAATGGTTAACTGGGCCCACATCTGTTTTGCTTCAAAATAGTTTATATATTATTAAGTATAAAATAGATTTTGTACAGGTACAAGCATTTCCATACATAGAAATATTATAAATTTTTATTTTTATTACTATAATATACATTGCAAATTGCAAAAAAAGTAAGAAAATTTGATTTTCGCGGGCTACCCTGGCACATTGCCTTAAGAAAAACGAGTCTAATTAGTAAATCAACCCTCATCTAAATACAAAATAAAATAAAAACGTTTGTATATTATGTTCTATAATTTTATAATAAGTTTAATTTTTAATTTTTTCAAAATAAAGTAATATTAATAGTTTATTTTTTTCAAAATAAAGTATTGTGATAAAATAATAATTTATTTTGAAAAAATTAAACTACTTAAACAATGCTTGCGATTCAAACCTTACGTTAGTTAAGAAAAAATGTGTCACAAAACGCATCATTTTTCCCGAACTACTCTACCTCTACAAAGATTACTCATGTTTGTAGGAATATACCCTACAAACATGAGTATTATTTAGTATCCACAAAAATAATATATAAGGTTTAAAAGATTTTTTTTAATTAAAGGTTTAAAATAAGATTGACAAATTAGATGTGCAATAGAGTTTATAACAATGATTTTACACGTCGACGTCGTGTCGGTTCACATCCGGTACATTAATATTCTATAATATCACAATATAATATCAGCATTGTTTAAGTAGTTTAATTTTTTCAAAATAAATTATTATTTTATCACAATACTTTATTTTGAAAAAAATAAACTATTAATATTACTTTATTTTGAAAAAAATAAAAATTAAACTTATTATAAAATTATAGAACATAATATACAAACGTTTTTATTTTATTTTGTATTTAGATGAGGGTTGATTTACTAATTAGACTCGTTTTTCTTAAGGCAATGTGCCAGGGTAGCCCGCGAAAATCAAATTTTCTTACTTTTTTTGCAATTTGCAATGTATATTATAGTAATAAAAATAAAAACTTATAATATTTCTATGTATGGAAATGCTTGTACCTGTACAAAATCTATTTTATACTTAATAATATATAAACTATTTTGAAGCAAAACAGATGTGGGCCCAGTTAACCATTATCAATTTTTAGAAGGGGAAACTGGGCCCTAGTCCCAGTACCATAGTGGGCCGAATGACCCCTAACCCTTTTTAATTAGGTACCAATTATTTAAACAAAGGTATCAAATAGTAGCAAATAGATATTAGATTTTAGTAATATTTTAAAGCTGATCGGTCATTTTGGCCAGTCATTCTGATGGTCAATCTCGGATGGTTCCGATATTCAGCGTTTGTGCGTCGCGCGGCGTCTCTATGCCGACCATGGCCCACATTTCACATCTTGCGCCGTATCACCTGATATGTAACATTTGAGGGGCCTTATAGCTGCACTAGCTAATGGTTTTAACATTTCAAAACTATATTTACCGAAGAAGATAAATAAGCCAGACAATAAGTTAGGACTCAAAGGACCAAATAAAAATATGGAAAATCACACCACAAGTTTATTTTCTAATTACATTGTATCACAATGCAGTTTTAAAATAATAATTAATAATGCAGTTAATCTTTTCATGTGAAAAACTACACATTTGATGGACTTGTGAGATAAAATTGCACACAAAAAAATAAACACGAATTACATTGAGATTGAGTTTCCAAGGTTGGTAGGTTTTTGCTTTTGAATTGTGCAAGTACTTGATATTTGTCTGATATTGTTAACAATGTTAATATTTGCGAACAGTTCACAGTGAGCTGGATACTGACGTCGATAGACAGAAGCTATACAACCCAAGGTTGAGACTTGAGAGAAAATGTCAGAACCATTGTACCGCTCGAGCACTGCCGGCACACCGGTCTGACGCGAGTTTATCGCGAATTTAATGTTTATTATTACTACTACGTAAGATTTATTTTTTATTTTGGAATTTTCACATGTCAGTGCTCGAGCGGTTAAAACTATTATTTTTGTATTAACTTTGGAATGAAAAGAACATTATAAAATCATGCATGAGAAAATAATCAAAGATGACAGAAAGAATAAAACATAGGTACCTATATATTTTAATTCAGAATTTGAGATTGCATGGAAGCAATTGGTTCCAGTAAACCGCTAAATGATTTTTGATTTTTTATTAAGTACCTGTATGCTTTTTTTTAGGGTTTATTTTAATTTATTTTATTTCAATTAAATTGGTTCCCAAGGATGATAAGAGGTTAAACATAAGTTTCTAATTTTAAAGATGGAGGCAAGATATACCTAGGTGCAGCTTCACCTAAGGATATGTCATATTCTGAGAATATTGAATTTGGAACCGCACCAGCGACACATCGGTGTGTCGCGAATTAATCGCGAATTTAATGTTTATAAATTACCTATTACGTAAGATTTATTTTTTATTTGGAAATTTTCACATGTCCGCGCTGGAGCACTTTATTAGGCATGCACCCTTAACAATTTTTTTAACCTCCTTTGTCAGGGTGGAACCAATTGGTTCCAGAAAACCACAAATGGATTTAGACTTATACTGTTTTTTGTTTATTTTAAATTTTTTAAATTGGTTCTCCCGGACGATAGATAATGATAATGATGATCGTCCTGTTTAACTGCTGTTAGCCTTTGGCATGCAGAATTTGTTGAAGAGACTAAAGGGGGTTCTCAAAAGTTGCTTGACTGATATGAATGCAATACCTACTGCATGGTTGCTCAACTCTGAAGAGATTGGCTATTGGATTATTGAAGAAACGTACGCTCAGCTTAACTCAGCTATAAAATTGACGCGGGCGTCTAAAAATATCGAATCGACAAAACGCGGGCGGTTGATTACCACGCGTCGAAATACGTCATGGTGCATGCAATGAGTTCCAGTAATTTTCTTTACTACTCTACATGAACATTTTAAACAGCCATAAATTGAAATAATACCAAGCAGATGGCAGAATACGTTACGAAACAGCTAATGCGTAATTTCATTCGTAAGTACAATGAAATTACGCATTAGCGATATAAAAAATTAAACTACTTAAACAATGCTTGCGATTCAAACCTTACGTTAGTTAAGAAAAAATGTGTCACAAAACGCATCATTTTTCCCGAACTACTCTACCTCTACAAAGATTACTCATGTTTGTAGGAATATACCCTACAAACATGAGTATTATTTAGTATCCACAAAAATAATATATAAGGTTTAAAAGATTTTTTTTAATTAAAGGTTTAAAATAAGATTGACAAATTAGATGTGCAATAGAGTTTATAACAATGATTTTACACGTCGACGTCGTGTCGGTTCACATCCGGTACATTAATATTCTATAATATCACAATATAATATCAGCATTGTTTAAGTAGTTTAATTTTTTCAAAATAAATTATTATTTTATCACAATACTTTATTTTGAAAAAAATAAACTATTAATATTACTTTATTTTGAAAAAAATAAAAATTAAACTTATTATAAAATTATAGAACATAATATACAAACGTTTTTATTTTATTTTGTATTTAGATGAGGGTTGATTTACTAATTAGACTCGTTTTTCTTAAGGCAATGTGCCAGGGTAGCCCGCGAAAATCAAATTTTCTTACTTTTTTTGCAATTTGCAATGTATATTATAGTAATAAAAATAAAAACTTATAATATTTCTATGTATGGAAATGCTTGTACCTGTACAAAATCTATTTTATACTTAATAATATATAAACTATTTTGAAGCAAAACAGATGTGGGCCCAGTTAACCATTATCAATTTTTAGAAGGGGAAACTGGGCCCTAGTCCCAGTACCATAGTGGGCCGAATGACCCCTAACCCTTTTTAATTAGGTACCAATTATTTAAACAAAGGTATCAAATAGTAGCAAATAGATATTAGATTTTAGTAATATTTTAAAGCTGATCGGTCATTTTGGCCAGTCATTCTGATGGTCAATCTCGGATGGTTCCGATATTCAGCGTTTGTGCGTCGCGCGGCGTCTCTATGCCGACCATGCCCCACATTTCACATCTTGCGCCGTATCACCTGATATGTAACATTTGAGGGGCCTTATAGCTGCACTAGCTAATGGTTTTAACATTTCAAAACTATATTTACCGAAGAAGATAAATAAGCCAGACAATAAGTTAGGACTCAAAGGACCAAATAAAAATATGGAAAATCACACCACAAGTTTATTTTCTAATTACATTGTATCACAATGCAGTTTTAAAATAATAATTAATAATGCAGTTAATCTTTTCATGTGAAAAACTACACATTTGATGGACTTGTGAGATAAAATTGCACACAAAAAAATAAACACGAATTACATTGAGATTGAGTTTCCAAGGTTGGTAGGTTTTTGCTTTTGAATTGTGCAAGTACTTGATATTTGTCTGATATTGTTAACAATGTTAATATTTGCGAACAGTTCACAGTGAGCTGGATACTGACGTCGATAGACAGAAGCTATACAACCCAAGGTTGAGACTTGAGAGAAAATGTCAGAACCATTGTACCGCTCGAGCACTGCCGGCACACCGGTGTGACGCGAGTTTATCGCGAATTTAATGTTTATTATTACTACTACGTAAGATTTATTTTTTATTTTGGAATTTTCACATGTCAGTGCTCGAGCGGTTAAAACTATTATTTTTGTATTAACTTTGGAATGAAAAGAACATTATAAAATCATGCATGAGAAAATAATCAAAGATGACAGAAAGAATAAAACATAGGTACCTATATATTTTAATTCAGAATTTGAGATTGCATGGAAGCAATTGGTTCCAGTAAACCGCTAAATGATTTTTGATTTTTTATTAAGTACCTGTATGCTTTTTTTTAGGGTTTATTTTAATTTATTTTATTTCAATTAAATTGGTTCCCAAGGATGATAAGAGGTTAAACATAAGTTTCTAATTTTAAAGATGGAGGCAAGATATACCTAGGTGCAGCTTCACCTAAGGATATGTCATATTCTGAGAATATTGAATTTGGAACCGCACCAGCGACACATCGGTGTGTCGCGAATTAATCGCGAATTTAATGTTTATAAATTACCTATTACGTAAGATTTATTTTTTATTTGGAAATTTTCACATGTCCGCGCTGGAGCACTTTATTAGGCATGCACCCTTAACAATTTTTTTAACCTCCTTTGTCAGGGTGGAACCAATTGGTTCCAGAAAACCACAAATGGATTTAGACTTATACTGTTTTTTGTTTATTTTAAATTTTTTAAATTGGTTCTCCCGGACGATAGATAATGATAATGATGATCGTCCTGTTTAACTGCTGTTAGCCTTTGGCATGCAGAATTTGTTGAAGAGACTAAAGGGGGTTCTCAAAAGTTGCTTGACTGATATGAATGCAATACCTACTGCATGGTTGCTCAACTCTGAAGAGATTGGCTATTGGATTATTGAAGAAACGTACGCTCAGCTTAACTCAGCTATAAAATTGACGCGGGCGTCTAAAAATATCGAATCGACAAAACGCGGGCGGTTGATTACCACGCGTCGAAATACGTCATGGTGCATGCAATGAGTTCCAGTAATTTTCTTTACTACTCTACATGAACATTTTAAACAGCCATAAATTGAAATAATACCAAGCAGATGGCAGAATACGTTACGAAACAGCTAATGCGTAATTTCATTCGTAAGTACCTAGACAAACCACTCGAGCAGTTGAAACGACCCTGACACGAATTAAACATGACTCACCATCTTAACTAGCACGATTGAGCTAAAATACGAATAGATAAAACTTATTAAGAACAATGAAACAAAGAAAATTTAGCCAAAACCGAAAAAATATTCAAAATCGATAAGATCAGTTCCAATAGGAATCCGTACTAAATCCCGGAAATCACATGATAACGTGGTACTTACGGGCATTTTTCTTGAATTCTGGCGCCGCTATCAGGAATACATGGAGTTTGTTGCGGTGAACAGGGAAGAGCTGCGTCTTTTGTTTGTCGAATTTTACAAAAATCAATAGTGAATGACGACCTACTTTATCCGTTTCAATTTCTTTGACGAACGAAATGGAAATGACATGACGTTGTCTTTCAATGTTACCAGTGGCATCAGTTTATTAATCTACCATTTACATATTTAATTTTGCACTTCCGGTTTCTCTTAACTTCTGATGAATACTGCAACATAAGGAATTCAGTTTGTTCCTGAACTACTGAGTAATTTACTCGTCATTTACTGTACATACAAAAAGTCTTAGCAGTTCTAATATAAAGTAAATGTGCGTTTGCGTACAGCAGTCAGCAAAGATTTTACGTTCGGACGCTAACGATGAATTAACTGGCTTGTGAAGATGTTTTTTTGAATTTTATGGATCGTATCAGCATTTTCTTTGTCAATAAGTTTAAAAAAATACCTCTTTGTTACGATTTAGCTATTTTACTTTCTACTAGATATATTTTGCTTATGGCAATTCAGAAATGGAAAAAACTAATTCTGTTTTCACCAAAAAAAATAAATTATAGGAATTTTCTTCAATTTCCTAATGAAATTTATTTATTATTAAAAATGATATATATAAAGTTAAATACA
This sequence comes from Melanchra persicariae, assembly GCA_947386135.1. Lineage (NCBI taxonomy): Eukaryota > Metazoa > Arthropoda > Insecta > Lepidoptera > Noctuidae > Melanchra > Melanchra persicariae. Next base: position 3,799,759 of record OX376673.1, on the reverse strand, counting down.
TTTTTATTATTTTTTGTACGTCACTGTTTGGACTAATTTATTACTTGCAACATTAACACTATTTCAAAATAATTAAATGTTCAGAACTGGCCACCCACAATCAACAAGGAACGTCAAACACTGCTGATGTTTATTTTTATTAAAAAAAAACAATAATTTAGTTTCTTCATGACTTATTTGCTCATGATTATAAAATTAAATAAATCAGATGATAAATAAAAAGTGTTATAACCAAAAATGTCGACGGAATTGGAAGAAAACGGGATCCATATTGAGTCTGTTGACGTCAGTGAAAAAGTGAAAGAAACTCAAGAAAATGGATCAATGGTTGATACTGTTTGTGATTCTGGGTTGGACACGTTAGATTCGTGTTCTGCCGCATTCCCAGCTTCTGATTCCGAAGTATCCCCGATTAAAAATATAATAAATGACGATTTCCGCAATGGATCGTCGACCGACAGTCTTTCGAATGAAAGTAGTCTTTCCAGTCCAGGGTCTGAGGACGGCGTTACAGATAATTTAAGTTTCGAATTTCCGCAAAAACCTGATATCGATTTAGCCAAAGAATTGATCATAAATTGTATAGAGAGTATGAATCTAAGTGATTCACAAGAAAAAAGTCATCAAAATGCTGAAACTACTGATTTTAAACAAGCAGATTACAATAATATCAATAGGCCTCTCACAACTTCGACCGTAAGCTTGAATGAACATAAGTTAACTGAAAACAATGTCATGTGTAAATCGCCATTCAGCAAAAGTGCTGAAAATATTTCAAACATATACACCAAACCAAATGAAAATGCTAGTTTAAATTCTAGTGATAAAGAATTGAATGCTGATAAGATTCTCTCACAATTCTCAAGCCAGAAATCTAAAGCTAGTGCTGTACAGAAAATACCAGAAAATGTATTGAATGTAGATCCAAAGTACACTAGAATACCAAAAGAATTACTATCACAAGAAAATATTGGCAGCTTAGTAAAAAATGTACATGGAATATTCTCCTCTGTAAGCGGTAGCTTAAAAAGTGCTTACACACACCGGACGGCATACACTCAAAAACCAGTCAAGAATACCAAAAATCTACCCAACGGTAAACTAATGAATGATATTTTTGAAGATGAGAATACGGAACAGAAAACCGAAGTTACCGAAAAATCAGAAACAACTGACCATCAAGAAATAGTTTCAAATTCAAATGTGGAAGTAGTGTTAACAAAATTGCCAGAGATGGAAATTTTAGAGGCTCCTGATGCTAAAAAGGATGTATTGCGGTTTCAAATAGAGACGTTAGAACGGGTACTGTCTGAACAGAGGAAGGAGAATGCATCTTTGAGGGATAGAGTCAAACAACAATGCGACGAGCTGCAGCAAAAAGATATGACTTTTAAAGAATTGGAGGTTAAATTGGATATGGTGTGTATCTATTTGTCTATTTATTTAGCTTGTATTATCATATTGAGTGCCTCTTATGTCTAGTGGCAGATACTACTACTGAACAGTGTTGTCCTTGGTTCGATTCTCAGGTCAGCTTCAGTGCAGGACCTTCAAAATGCAAAAAAGGTTTTCACAGGAGACTTATTAGGGTTCCGTACCCAAAGGGTAAAACGGTACCCTATGACTCAGGCTCCGATGTCCGTCCGTCCGTCCCTCTGTCCCCAGGCTGTATCTCATAAACCGTGATAGCTAGACAGCTGAAATTTTCACAGATGTAATTTTTTTTAAGACATTTCAATAATTTTATTGAAGTGGTTCTTGCCTAGAAGTAACCTATTCACTCTTGACATAAAGACTCCCAGGTTGTAGCTATCAAGAAACACAGACACTGGCATGCTTTTACAGTTAAAACATGCCGTATAGACTGGAAACAGCAACTAAAAAAAAAAAAAAAAGAGTCGACAATATCTTTCATTGAAATCTACCACAGCTTATCTATATGATAGAGAGAGTTTGTCTATCACAATACACTTGTAAGCTTCTGATATCATTTCTTAGTTGCTAGCTAATGTCCTCATAAGCTACAGTTAACTGTAGAATAGTGAAAACAATTTGATATTGACAGTGCCTTTACTTCGTAGCACTAAGGGTGATTTTTCTAGAGCAAAAGTTACCATTGATGTCAGTTGACTGTGAATTCAAGGAACGAAATAATCATTAGAATAATATAATTAGATTTTTGTGCCATTTTTTCCTCTTACACAAGGAGTTTTAAATATGCTAAGCATGTTGTTTCTATAAAAACTCTTATCACTTTTACTATTGATTACAACCATTGATAATAAACTTTTATCCTTATAGTAGAGGAGATGTGGAAGATCGACCTTCACCCATCTGATAACCAGGACATATTTTTATCAAATTTCATTGATTTATAAACACGCACACATAGCTGGCCTATCCATAATTGTTGATGGCTAAAAATATGTCCCATCTGGTTATCAAGTGAGAGAAAGTCGATCTTCACCGTCTCTTACACCATTATTAAGTGGGATTCATCTTAAAGCATCAAAATTTAAGTGTAAAGTGCAAAGCTAACGCGCGCGCCTCTAGCGGCGAAATTTTGAAGTCGCCTAAGAACGACACTTGCAGTATTGCCATCACCTGTAACTCAAGATCCCTAACTTGAGATTCCCTGCAGTTTGGGCAATACCCCAAACGTTGGCAACGCTGTGCGAAAACTGTCAAAGTGTCGTTCTTAGACAGCTTCACAATTTTGACACTAGCAGCGCTAGTAAAAATCTTTGCACCGATAAAACAGTACATCTCTGCTTACGCTTTCGCTCAAAATAGGCGTGGTATTTGCTACAAGCTCGGCTGCCAGTCTTACCAGCTGAGCAGTATTTTACATAGAGCGTCTGCCTATCTGACCTCTACATCCCAGTAACTATCTATCCACCTACAGATGGGCAAACGCGTTGACCATGCGGAACGCGAGAAAGACGCAGCAGTAATGCGGTACGCCAGCGTGGAATGTGCGGCCATAGAGGCTAAGCGTGCGGCTGATAACGCAGCCAAGACGGAGAAGGCGGCGCAGCTCGAGGTGGAACTGTTGAACGGCAAGCTCAGGTCGGCGCATGCTGAGAAGCAGAGGATCTGTCAGCTGTATGATGATAAGGTGGGTTGAACTTTACTTTTAAAATAAGGCATGATTTTTTTATTTGTACCGGTCTAGTAGTATTTAAGTCTTATCAAGGTTATTTGAAGTGGCACAATATAAACTTGTGAATTGCCGTTTTCCTTCCTGATTACAATATTAAATAGTAGCATGTAAGAATTCCAATTTAATTATAAGAATCCTGAGAAACTTAAAAATGATTTCCTGTCGCTACAACGGTTCAGGGATGTTTCTATAAAAAATGTAATTTATTTAGAATATATTATTGTCCTAATAAAACATATAATTTATTTTGCAACCGTAGGCGCGGGTCTGCGGACGGCGAGCGTTGGGTGGCTTGCCGTCCGATCAAGCCAGGCCCGGGTCGATGGCGCGTTGTGTTTCACACGCGCCTCAAAGAGATGTCAGCATAGTAGATGGGGCCCGTTAGGGGCAGAGCCTGCCAGGGTTGTGGATTTTGTTCGAAAGAGTTACCGCGGCCCTGGAAAGCAAAGGGCAATAGGAGGAGCACGGACGGGCTCTATCCGCTCCACCCAGAGCGACAGGAGTCATTTGAGGATTTCCCATCAAAAAAAAAAAGGAAATTTATCAAAACTATTTACAATACTTAGCTAGCCTTTTTTGCTGCTGATCCTGTGATCTCAGGATCAGCACAATTGTTGTGCCCTTCACTCTGTTGGGGGTAGTTCTTAAAAACAAATACATGACAACTTTTATAGAAGAAAATTGGTTCAAGGAATAAGATTTTTCCTACAAACTTCTACCCCCTATTTCACCCCTTTACGGGGGGAGTTTCCGAAAATCCTTTCTTAGCTTTCGTCTCCTACTCATAATCTACCTCTGTGCCAAATTTTATCTTCGTAGGTCCAGTAGTTTTTGAGATTTCGTGATTAATCACTATAAATCAGTGATTTAATGTATGAATGACCTTTCGCTTTTATAATATACTAGCTGTCCCCCGTGGCTTCGCTCCCGGCAACTGGCTACCTACCCTTCACCTACCCTACACCTACCCTAAGGATTCTTAAATTTTCTAATATTCCGCGCAAATTTTTTAACTATTTTTTTTTTTCATAAGAACCTTCTCCTGGCAATAACAAACAACAAAAAAAAAGGAAGTGAAGTCGGTCCTGGCGTTGTTGAGTTATGCGCTTACCAACACATTTTGCAATTCATTTTTATGTTATAGAAGATAGGTATGATGATGACAAAGACAGTTCTATTTATTTAATTACAGTGTCACGAACTAATGAACAGTGAACGCGAGCTGGCGAAGTTCCGCGAAGATATGCGTGAACTGGACGGACGCCTGAAATGGACGCAGAGCAAGTTGCGTGTTGAAATGGACGCTTATAAGGTAGGAGCTGATCCAAGCCCAATATTTTTCATTAACCAAAATTCTTCGGAAACTGAAGACTTTCAAATTCGAACTATAATTTTCGGAAAAGAGAATCCAATTTTATCTAAAGATTATAAACAGTTCTTCAAGAAACCAAGAAGTGGTGAGGCGCTCATATTACATCCGTAATTGTGTAAGTTGAAAAGTTCCATGTAGTCAGGGGCGAAGTTATTTCTGAGAGTAGTACGTTTTACTTTGGCAACAGCTGAGGCTACGGACTGTCTAATGGCTGGGTTCAAATCCAGACTATGCTTGCTATAGAAAGATGCCTTACGCAAAAATTCAATAACAGATTTGATTCGGGTTCAATTTACAAATCAAATCAAAGCTTTAATTTCAAATAAGCCATATATTTAAAAGCACTTTCCAGTGGTGTTGTTAGGTGTGGAGTACCACTAAAAAGAGAAAATTAAAAAACTTTTTCACAAAAAAAAACGACTTCCAAAAAAACACTACAAAGTCCAAAATAACTTTAATTTCGGTAGTCGGTGTTTTTGGTTGCTTCTTCATTATTTGACACCGACTTCCGACATTAAAGTTAGTTGAATTGTCAAAGTCGGCCACTCAAAATCATGAAGCTAGTTTTACGTTCCAAAGCGTAGATCTATATGGAGAAGAACGTGCAAGACTCCATGGACACTCTCTTAAATCGATACAAAGCAATTGTTAAGGTGTTTACGAACTATGTAGGTTAATGTCTGAGGTGGTCTTTTGAAGAAAGTACCTCACAGATTTGGGTGGGCTTATCCAGACAGTGGAAGCATTTTTGTCAGTCATCGTGCAGCTCAACTCCAAAGTTTGAGGAGCTCAACGTTCCGACGAAGAATGCCAAAGTAAGGACATTTGGGTAGGCCGTATAATGTACTCAACCTGCCAGACAATCATGAAATTAACCCGTAATGTAGGTAACGACCTACACATGATAGCCCTCATATTTTCAATACACCTTATGGCGGTCGTCAAACCATGTCAGAGGCCCTTGAGGCGGTTTAGAAACTCTGACACTAGGGTGTGTGGGGTCGTTAGACCTTACTACCCACACGAAGAAGAAGAATACACCTTATTTAAGTATCAAAGCAGCTTTTCAAACGAAAGCTGTTTGAAAAGCTGCTACTCAAACGGCTTAAACCAATAATAGAAAACAGGAACATTATCCCAGAGCACCAGTTTGGTTTTCGAGAACAACACTCAACGATCGACCAAGTGCACAGAATCACAAACGTAATAGAAAACGCGTTAGAAAACAAAAAAGTTTGTTCTACTGTTTTTCTAGACGTAGCTCAAGCGTTTGACAAAGTATGGCATGAAGGTCTTATACATAAACTGAAGAAACTTCTACCAAAACAGTTTGCAGATATATTAGAATCCTACATTCTAAACAGAGTATTTAGAATAAGACAAGATGACGCTTATTCAGAACTAAAACAAATAAAAGCTGGCGTACCGCAAGGAAGTGTGTTAGGTCCGGTCCTGTACCTACTATATACTTGCGATATTCCTGAATCAGAACACAATACCATTGGGACCTTTGCTGATGATACAGCCATAATGGCCGTTGGAAACAGCCACGAAGAAGCAGTAGAAAAGGTTCAAATGGCTGTTAATCAAGTTTATGACTGGACCAAAAAATGGAGAATTAAATTAAATGAATCCAAATCTGTACACATAGACTTTACAAACAAAAAGCAACAGCATTTTCCAGTTCATATGAATGGCAAACAAATCCCTTACGAGAACACAGCCAAGTATCTCGGTATGACCCTTGATGCAAAGCTACGATGGAAAGCCCACGTCAAGAAGAAAAAAGATGAACTCGACCTGCGGTTCAAAAAATTGTATTGGCTACTTGGAAGGAACTCCGCGCTGTCCGTGCAAAACAAATTGTTGTTATACAGACAAGTCCTGATGCCAGTTTGGACTTATGGTATTCAGCTGTGGGGCTGCACCAAACAGACCAATGTATTAATCATCCAACGATTCCAGAACAAAGTACTACGAGAAATTGTAAATGCACCCTGGTACATACGAAATGATGACCTCCATCGGGACCTAAAAGTTGAGTTCATTGAAAAAGTGATACAAAAATTTGCAGAAGCTCACGAACAGAGACTTCATCAGCATGTGAACGTCGAGGCGATCCAGCTTCTCGACCACACGGACATAGTGCGAAGACTAAAAAGAACAAAACCGTTCGAGTTAGTGTTTAGTGTTAGTGAAAGTAAATAGTGTTATGTAGCACAAGTGTTACCAAATAAATACAAGAACGAAGTGTATTCGCCTTAATAGAGACAATAAGAAAAGTGCTATTGGACACATTCTTAGTAAAGACAATTTAACAGTTTAGGTTTTAAATTAAATTACTTATTAGTCTATAAACAAGGCTAGATTGTAATAAGATTAGGGTCCATCCTTTTGATGAACTATAGGATAAGTGAAAAAAAAAAAAAAAAAAAAAAAAAAAATTAAGAACCATGCAGATTAGTGTCTGAAATGGTCTTTAGAAGAAAGAACCATACAGATTGAGTGGACCTGTCCAATCAGCGCAAGCTTTTGTCAGTCGTGTATATAGCTCAACTCAGAACTACTTAGGAGCCGACAGATCTGTTATAGCCGACTGTTTAGCCTACAGGCCTTAGCTTAAGCTCTACAGTCGGCCACAACACCAGTGAGACGGTAAGCAACCATGATTTGAACAATGTTTGTACTGGTTTCTATGATTAACAAAAACTAAATAGGTAGGTACCTAATGTTCGGGTAATATTGTGCGTGTCCGAATTATCTAGTCCTTGGCATTACTGGCGCGTAGCACGCAATATCAACGAATTTGTCTGTGCTGAGTCAGCTGTAATAAATTTAAATGAAACGGGCCCACAGTAGAATCGCTTAGCATGGTCGCAGTGTGAAATACTAGCTATATCTCGCGGCTTCCGTTCATAAACCGTGTAGATTTCCGGCATAAAAAATATTGAAATAATTTTCGAAATCAGATCAGTACTTCCAGAGATTGTCTCTTAAAACAATGCTCTCCTTCTGTTGCAGTTGGGGAAAAACAAAAAACTTTACTTCTGTACAACGAGTAACAGAATAAACGTAATATCTCTTTTTTTTATTACCGAGGAGTTGGAAAGAATAAACTTGACGTTATTAAAAAAAAAACTCCGAAACTTTTTAGTAGACAAAGCGTATTATAGTGTGACGGAATTTTTAATGGAGAAAGGAATTTCTTGATTACTTTTTACATTAGAAAAATATGACATAATTATTAAATATTTATTATAATATATTTATTTATTTATTGTAATACGAGTTGACTGCAGAAGAATTGTGAATTTTTAATTGTAATTTGTCAATCTTTAAATTGACATTGTTTATCTACGAATCTGTACTTACAATATTCAGTGTATTTTGTACTTTTGCATGCCTTCTGGTTAAATATGGCTGTTGCTAATTATATTTTTATGTCACCGTGTTAAAGTTTACCCATATTTGAAAAAATAAATATCTTATCTTATCTTATCTCTTATGGGGTCATTGTACTCATCATTATGAACAACATCGACTACCCCATACAATTTATGTGTGAATAACTCGACAAAATATACTGATTTGTTTTCGCGATTTCGGGGTTGGTCCCACAGTAAAAGAGGTTCATAATGATGAGTAAAATGGCCCCGTATGAGGTATTGCGTTTATTCTGTTACATGTTGTATAAGTTAAGAGAGGAGGTAGTTTTGCACCCTCCCAAACCCTGATAGACTTTAGTTTTCGTTATTTATACTTAATAAATAAACTATGCCCGCGTTTCTGTAGCGCATCGACCATGTTTGTTGAAGTCTAGGGGTCTACTCTCTCCGTAGTTTCGGCCTTAGTGTCGGGCGTTTTCTACTCCGTATCACCTACGGACTTACGATTAGTCCCGAACCCGAACTAAGAACAACTGTCAAATCGTGTTGTCATTCATTCTTAGTTCGGGTTCGGGACTAATCGCAAGTCCGTAGGTGATACGGAGTAGAAAACGCCCGACACTGAGGCAGAAACTACGGACTTCGGGCTTAGAGAGTAGAACCCCAGATACGGATAGCTTTCAAGCTATTCAGCATTCCTGATGCGAAGGATGCAGCATCAACAGCATTTTAAAGATGTTAGTGAATAAGCCTGACTGCCTGTTCCTTGGGTACTGGACCCGTATGCACAGCTGCTGGTCCAGTGCAGCGGGAAGCGGACATAGTTATAGTTTTTGAATTAGTTTTTATTTAATTTATTTTAATGAGAAATGTTACTATAGTAGGCGCCAGATAAATGAAGAATAACGGTCATCGAACTTTCCTTAATATCTCTTCGTAGGTACCCCCGGACAGTAAATTATGAATCGTTTTTCATTACTAGAACAGTAAGGATCACGATAGATGTCGATTCAGGACAGCTTTGTCATTATTTCTGTTTTTAAAATTAAGTGTGTCAATAAATGTAGGTGGGTCAATGACTGTTATTCTTTGTTTATCTGGCGCATACTATAACATAGTTTTATAAGTGTTACTAACAACAATATGAATCATTAGTAATAATAAAAAAAATCAGCCATGTGAATAGGACCTTACTGGAGGTGCAGGTTGAGTATAAAGGTTCATATCTGTGATATTCGTTGTCAGGATGCTTCAGAACGCGCCGAGAAGTTGACGCAGCAGGTGACGGAGTTGGAGGCTGCCAAAGAAGCCGCTACTGCCAACGCTACCGACTCTGTGAGGGCCAGGCAGTTAGGTAACACAATATTAAATAATAATTTTTACTATTAGGGTTCCGTACCAAAATAGTAAAAAGGAACCTTTATGGGGCGACTACGTCTGTCTGTCCGTCTGTCACAGCTGGATATCTCAAGAACTACTAATGCTATCAACTTGGAATTTGGAATAGTTTGAGATGACGTTATAAAAAAGTTTTTTTTTTGCAACATTGACTGAACGAAATTCGAAGTGGGGCTATTACGTATGACATGTGGGGTATCATATGAAAGAGCGATAATTGCACTACATTTAGTTTAGGCCGTATTGTTTTCGACTTTCGACGAAAAGTTTAAAAAAAATACTATTCCCCCCTTATCTCCAAAGTTTGCATAGAGATAAATCAGAAATTATTCTATGTGATAGAAGTTTATGTAAATATTTCAGGAAAAATAAAACGATGTCTCTAAATATAACACTTTTTCAGAATTCATCAACAAAAATAACATTAGTTCCACTATTTATTTATTTATTTAACACTTTAGCACATAAATGTACAGAAGCAGACTTAATGCAAATAGTACGGAACCCTCGGTGCGCAAGTCCAACTCGCTCTTGACCGGTTTTTTTTTTCATGATACTATAGTAGTATTGGGGCATATTATAAAGTATAGATATCTAATAATGGATGGACATGGAAATTAGCATTCGTTTGTATTCGGAAATGCGATGATTGCCGAGGGACATTCAAGAAAATATTTGTACTTTAGTGTTTTTTCTAGTGCATACAATTTTAATAAATAAATAAACAAATGTTGGAAAATATCGGGTACTCCGTTTGAAGCCGGAGCGGCATAATTAATATAATTACGATTTTATTTTTATAGAAACAGAACTAAAAGAAAGTCGCGCCACGTTGATCCTATGTCGTCACGAACGAGACGAGTTAGAGCGACGTCTGACAGCTTGCACACAACAGCTGGACACTTGTACGCGGGAGAGAGATGCTGCGAGCGCCGCTCTCGCTCGCTCTACCGCTGAGGTAAGACAGAGAAAGATATATAAATATGCCTTGAATTTCACAATCAGAATAATGAAGTTCCAGAAGTGCGTAGACATAGTTAAAGGTTGTAGCGACCCTAGCGATGCGATTTGCTGAATAGCATTTTTGGTATTGTAAGGGAACGCCATAGCCGGGCACGCTAGTCGCTTACATACCTTCGCCCAGCCACGTCCTATATTTACTGTAGTAATACTGGATAACTTTTTTTCCAGTGCGCAAACTTTGAGAACCACTTCTGCCCATGTAAATGAACAACTTTCCCCAAGAAAGCCATAGTCAATTCCTAAAAAAAAATTTGAACTTCCCATACAAAATTGTCATCAACTGACCACAATTTGTATGGGAGACACAATTTTTTTTTTAGGAATTGACTATGGCTTTCTTGGGGAAAGTTGTTTACATGGGCAGAAGTGGTTCTTAAAGTTTGCGCACTGGAAAAAAAATTACCCAGTATAACCGAGTAATTGTGAGCCTTGAATAAATCTTCAGCATATTCAGTACGACGGACGACTTTCGGCTGAGATGATGATGATGATGAGATTCAGTACAACCCAAGTTTGCATATCATTTATTCTGGATCCTAACCATAACACGCACAACAAGGTGATGTTGGGTACCTGATATAATCATCATATCAGCCGAAAGACGTCCACTGCTGCACATAGGCATATGTCCAGCAGTGGACGTCTTTCGGCTAAAATACTTCAGGACCTTTCAAGAACCCCAAAAGATTATACGATTTTTTTACTGGCTATGTACTTTGGAGTAAAACATGATAACATAATCATCTTCATCATATCAGCCGAAAGACGTCCACTACTGGACATAGGCCTCCCCCTAATGGGAGGGTTTGCCACAATCACCACGTTTGGCAGGCGGCCTGGGTATCGCAGTATAGCTGTAGCAATGTATCTACAGAGAATGCTGCTGCCCATTCTCTGGTGAGTCCCTTAGTCGCCTCTTACGACACCCACGGGAAGCGATGGGATGGTGCTACTCTTTTACGTCCGACACCGTACGGAACGACTAAATAAAACAATTAAAAAGTTCTGATTGATACGTGTCCTCACGGTCACGTGTCCTGACATGAGTTTAACATTTTTCACCCATCCCAAAAAGTGTACAACGCTGCTGAAGAAGTTTTCACTTCAAAAAAAAAGAAATATCCGATCACTGCTGATTACCTATACGGGGTTATTTTTTAATGACCGGCCAAATTTTCACAGGGTGTTCTACCCATGAATATGAACAACATTCACTATGGGACCGACTCTGAAAAAAAAATCAGCTGTTTCATACATAGACCCAGTGACATACCCCGTGTACAGTTTTCGTCAAATAACTTTGCCCCTCTGAAGTTAGCCATTTGCAAAGATCGCTTGGTGCAGTCACGTAGAGGGAGCAAGCGGGACGCAAGCATGCATCGAACGTAAACGTAAGACTGAGACATAAAATCGCGCCACGCCCCCATGTCTCTTGCGCATGCGCAGTTGCAGTGTGTTCGTAATTTTGACTACTACGCAGCCACTCGACACAACTTCAGAGGGGCAAAGCTATTTGACGAGAACTGTATAACTCATTTTTTCTACATATATGTTGTATTCTACTTATATTATGTTCTACTAATCTCTATGTTAAATTTTTCAGGTGGAACAACTTAAGGAGAGTAATCTTCGTTTAGAAGAGGAGGCTGCGGAGTTAGCAGCGTTGCGGGCGAAGGCGGCGCTAGCGGACACACTCAGTGCGCAGTTGCAGAGGTACGGATTTAATATCAAGGATGTTATCACGTTTTTGAGTCCTAAAATGGGTGTGTGGCGGTGGTCTCTTCCATTTCAATACAGTTCACATCTAATCCAGTTCATACATACATCATCTGCCTAGCCTTTTCCCAACTATATTGGGGTCGGATCTCAGTCAAACCGGATTCAGCGGAATACCAGTATTTTACGTGGAGCGGCTGCCTACCGGACCTCCACAACCCATTAACTGGGTAACACGGTAGTTCTTGGCAAGACTGGAGTCAGATTTTCTTGCTTCTGACAATCCGTAACGACTGCCAAAGATCTACAAATAACAGCCGGGACCAACGGCTTAACGTGCTTTCAGAGGCACGGAGGAGTCTCGGTATGTTAATATGGTCACCCATCCACAGACCAACCTCGGCAAGCGTTGCCTAACCTTGAAGATCGGTCCGTGCGGCTGTTATAATTTTACACATTATCTGTAATTTCTCATATTGCTGTACTTCAACAGAGAAACAGAACGCGCCTCACAAGCAGAAGAAGCTTTATCAGTAGAGCGTGCGGTCGCAGAAACATGCGGCCGTAGAGAGGCCGCCGCCCTGGAATATGCGGCCAAACTGACGGCCAACCACGTCGCTGTTAGCGCGGCCGCCAGCCGGTATGAGGCCGAGGTATGTAGCAGAGAATATATTAGAGACACAGACTTTAGAGCAGTCAATTTTTTTTCCTGATTTCTGTACTGTCTCATAGTAAAAATTGTTTACAATGATGTGTACAATAACCCCTTAAGAGTTATTTCGTCTATTCTGTTACACGTTGTATAAGCTCGTTTACTGGTTATGCAGCTGAATCCGAACGAAGATGAACACTTCCAGTTATCATCGTACCGATGACATGAACTTGTCCCCTCACATTCCAGGCGCGAGCGCTGGGCGCGGACAACGCGTCGCTGCGGGAGCGGATCGCCTCGCTCGAAGGAGACTGCACGCGGCTACACGCCGCCCTCGCTGAGGAGACCGATCGGAGGAATAAGGAGAACAGGGTGCTGGCTAGGAAGGTTGGGTGCTTTCAAATGTCATGCCCTTAAGCCGAATTTACATTACGAAACAAGTTTCATGCATGATGAAATTAATTTCATAACACTACTTTCAGTACCTGGAAAACTAGTTTCATTAAAATAATAGTGTCGTGGAACCCACAGTATGTCTGCGTCCATGGCTCCGCCAACATCAAAGCTTTATTTTGCGTTACAAAATGTTGTCATACAAATGTTATTGTATAAAATTAAGAACAGGTTGTCTCGAAAGAAAAGATGTTGGTGGATTCGAGGCTGGCTAGCAAGAAAGCAAGCACGACTAAAAAACACGCGTCCTATCAACGCAGGCGCTTTCGTGACACTAGTTTCACGTCGCGTTTATACGATGACATTAGTTGCATGACACTAGTTTTAGCCAAAAATCGCGCGCATCACGAAACTGTTTCAGTGTCGTGAAATCGATGCGTGCATTGTAAAACTTGACGTTTACACGTGAAATTGTTGGTGAAACTAATGTCACGGAACTACTTTCATGATACTAGTTTCGTAATGTAAATCCGGCTTTAGTCATTGATTCATCATCCACAGCTCGCCTTCTCCCACTGCTGAGCGTAGACCTCTCTTGTAGTGGCAATCCCCACGTGTGGCAGCGTCACGTAGGTAGTACCCACTGCCACCACGTGCGCCGCCCACGTGGCGCCGCCCGAGCGTCACTTCCAGTGGGCAGTACTGTGTGGCCTGCTCGTGTCACCACCGCGCCTGCCAGTGCCATTCGAGCTCCGTCCAGTGTCCTGTCCAGTGCCATTTGAGCTCCGTCCAGTGTCCTGTCCAGTGCCATTTGAGCTCCGTCCAGTGTCCTGTCCAGTGCCATTTGAGCTCCGTCCAGTGTCCTGTCCAGTGCCATTTGAGCTCCGTCCAGTGTCCTGTCCAGTGCCATTTGAGCTCCGTCCAGTGTCCTGTCCAGTGCCATTCGAGCTCCGTCCAGTGTCCTGTCCAGTGCCATTTGAGCTCCGTCCAGTGTCCTGTCCAGTGCCATTTGAGCTCCGTCCAGTGTCCTGTCCAGTGCCATTTGAGCTCCATCCAGTGTCCTGTCCAGTGCCATTCGAGATCCGTCCAGTGTCCTGTCCAGTGCCATTCGAGATCCGTCCAGTGTCCTGTCCAGTGCCATTTGAGCTCCGTCCAGTGTCCTGTCCAGTGCCATTCGAGATCCGTCCAGTGTCCTGTCCAGTGCCATTTGAGCTCCGTCCAGTGTCCTGTCCAGTGCCATTCGAGATCCGTCCAGTGTCCTGTCCAGTGCCATTTGAGCTCCGTCCAGTGTCCTGTCCAGTGCCATTTGAGCTCCGTCCAGTGTCATGTCCAGTGCCATTTGAGCTCCGTCCAGTGTCCTGTCCAGTGCCATTTGAGCTCCGTACAGTGTCCTGTCCAGTGCCATTCGAGCTCCGTCCAGTGTCCTGTCCAGTGCCATTTGAGCTCCGTCCAGTGTCCTGTCCAGTGCCATTTGAGCTCCGTCCAGTGTCCTGTCCAGTGCCATTTGAGCTCCGTCCAGTGTCCTGTCCAGTGCCATTCGAGCTCCGTCCAGTGACCTGTCCAGTGCGATTTGAGCTCCGTAATTCGTTTTCCGACGTTGAAATGCTTCGTATGTAAAGTCACTAAAATACGTCTAATAAAGAACGAGACTTTTCGAGGATAAAGCCAGTCTTCGTGCTGCTACTGCGGATTTCTTAATGAAAGGAGCCCAAGAAATTATACCTTGTACAGGGTGAATTTTAGTGTCGTTGATGGCCAAATCCAAAACTATGAGGATTGTCTAAAAACACTGAAAGGAGTCTCGAGCCCGATTTTGATGAAAACTAACTGCATCATTGGGTTTTTGAAAAATCGGCTTTCATGGAATCGTACCGAAATTTTCAAAGAGGACAGAATAAGGAACGCTACGCTGCGCTCAAAAACGGGCATAGACGTAGGAGAAAAGTCTGCCAAGCTAAAATGGGATCCCATCAAAAAAAAAATGTTGCCAAGACGACCACATAAGGTTGTGCCCTGTGAAAAAGATATCAGATCTCATGTAGAGCCAAGCTTCTGAATCTACACGGGTTAACTCTACCGACCCTAACTTCACAAATTCTACATATCAATAAAAATGTATGGCTTCGCCGTTTCTCTACCGTCGTGGAGGTGATGCGAATATTTAGTTTCTGAAGTAAGTAACGAAACAGCCAAGCCATACATTTTTACTGATATATAGAATTTGCCAGATTGGGCGGGTCACGCTGCGCCGCATGCACAGTGACCGCTGTGCAATAGCTTCCACCAAGTGGTGCCTGAGGATGGGCGGCGCCGCTGAGGTCGACCCAGGGAGAGGTGGCGAGACGACCTAGACGCACTGTGGTGAGGGACAAAAAGATCTGGGGCCTAACCACCAACTCTTAAAGCAGTATTACTTCAATATTACTTCCAGTGGGAAAGAGACGGAGCTATACAGGACGTTATAGCTCCGTCTCTTTCCCACTGGAAGTAATATTGAAGTAATACTGCTTTAAGAGTTGGTGGTTTAGGCCCTGGAAGGAGTTGAGGGAGGCCTTTGCTCAGCAGTGGGACTGAATAGGCTTTTAAAAAAAAGACTAATAGGTAGCTGTACATAATTCTTTGTCTTGCAGGTGGCAGAGTTAACAGAAGAAGTGTCAGAAGCGAACAAGAAGCTGGAGTGGGAGAAGGGGGAGAACGGCGTGCTCAAGAAGAAACATACCAGTGCTGTAAAGGTAACTTTTGCCCGCGACTTTGTACGCGCGTACCTTGTTTTTCCCGTTCCACGTAGGAATTTCCTGTTCCCGTATAGCCTATAGCCTTCCTAATGAATATGGCTATCATATACAAAAACAATTTTCCAAATCCGACTGGTAGATCCAGAGATTACCGGGTTCAAACAAACAAACTCTTCAGCTTTGACACTGTTGTAAATACTTTCATTCATTTATTGTAATTATGACCCTGTTGGGAAAAACGAATGTTGATGTCGACGGAAATTTTTAGATTGTTATAAATCTTTATTAGATTATAATTTCTCGATGTATATTGTCAACTGTCAACGCATCAGACACAATAGTAAAACAATGGCGTCACTATCCTCGCAGGATAATCGACACTTGAAGGGATATTATGAAAAAATCGTTTGCAATATATCCGTGTCTTATAAGAAAAAAATTGTTTACAATTTCACGCGGTATTTTACAATCTTACGGCTTTGTTCATTTTCCGGTGACGTTGATTTCAGCAATGTATTGTATAGCTCTGTCTCTCTGGAGTTGGACAAAATGGCTTTTGCATAAATCCTTAGATCTTAGCTCAACAAAACTTAGATGTACGCGAAACTGGTTGTATCATTCTCCCTAACCTGAAGATTATGCCATTTTAAACTCGTCTCCATTTTAAACCATTTACAGGCACTTTTGAATTGTCAAGGTCGGTCAGTCAAAGAGGTGAAGCTATTTGCACGTTCCAAAGCTCTCTATGGAGAAGAACGTGCGAGAAACTCCATGGACACACTTTTAAATCAATAAATTGCTACTTATCTTGCGAATTATTGTCGTGTTTTCCTAATAAAATACTCATGATACTTTATTATTGGTATATATTTTACAATATTAATCATTAATTTGCTTGCAGGAATTAAATCGCGAGCTTCAACGCGCTATGAAGCGATGCGAGCAGCTCGAAGCGAAGTTACCGCAACAATTAGCGCCCGCAACGAGAACTGGCAAGTATAGTTATCCGTTGAAAAGGGAGGATCCTCCGACCGGACGGTTGTTGTGCCCGGTGGGCAACTGTCCGACAATTGATATTCGGGCTGTTGTACATTTTCTAATCGCACGGTAAACTCTGGTATCGCGATTCAGGATTTTGTCAAGTTAGTTCGCAGCTGTCGAGATAGATGGCGCTGCGAGTTTCATTGTTGCGATGTACTCATTCTGCTACGTTGATTTTTGTGGCGGCATCGATGCCTGCTACAGTATAGCATATAACATAAGTAACATATACAATGTGTAACAGATTAAACGTTATACCTAAAAAGGGGTTTATTGTTCTCATCATTATGAGCAAGTTTTACTATGGGGCCAACCCCGTAATCGCGATAATACCAACTGTTCTGTAAATTTCATCGAGCTAAGCGCACATAAATGTGGAGCAGTCGATTTTTTTTCTCGATTTCAGTGTTGATTCCATAGTAGAAGTTTTTCATAATGATATCTGTACGCACAATGAATGTGTTCCCAAAACATTTTAGCATATAACCTTTTCTTGGTAGGTTATATGCAACACACAACTTCATTGAAGAGTAAAATGAAGTCGTGTGTTGCATATAACCTTTTCATGGTAGGTTATATGCAACACACAACTTCATTTTACTCATCATTATCATCGTTACTTTTTTAGTAAAATTTTCACACACAAAATGTTTTGGGAACACATTCATTGTGCGTACCGCTAAAGAGTGGAATTCCCTGCCAGTCTGTTTCCTGATAGCTACAACCTGGGAGTTTTTAAGTCAAGAGTGAATAGGTTACTTCTAAGCAAGCGTGCTCCATCTTCGACCACATCGTCGCTTACCATCAGCTGAGATAGTGGTCAAGCGCGTGCCTATCAATTATTAAAAAAAATACGACGGCCCCATGGTTCGAGTAAGCCATGTCCAGCTGTAAAATAACGAAGCATGCAATTCTTTATTTCCATAACTTTTACCTGCGACTTCGTTCGCGTATATCCCTTTTTTCCGTTCCCGTATAGCCTATAGTCTTCCTCATAAATCTGGCTATCATATACAAAAAACTTTTTCACAAATAAAAGAAACCGACTTCCAAAAAAAACTACAAATTTCAAAATAACTTTAATTTCGGTAGTCGGTGTTTTTGGTTGCTTCTTCGTTATTTGACACCGACTTCCGAAATTAAAGTTATTTTGAACTTTGTAGTTTTTTTTGGAAGTCGGTTTCTTTTTTTTGTGAAAAAGTTTTTTTTTTTCACTTTTTAGTGGTACCCCCCACACCTAACAACACCACTGGAAAGTCACAGAAAAACAAAAATACGCAATTTCGTATACATGGATGATTTTTCCACATATTTTTTCCAGATATTTGGATTTAAAAACCAAACTACTGAAACGATTTTGATAAAATTTCAATGGGACCATTCGGGAAGTATACCCTTTCCAACATAAAAATAATTTTTCAAATCGGTTGGCAATCGACGGAGTTATGCGCGAACAAACATAAAAAAAAAAAAAAAATACAAACATTCGAATTGAGAACCTTCTCCTTTTTTAGAAGTCGGTTAAAAAGAATTATCGAAATCGGTTCAGTAGATCTACAGATTACCCCCAACAACCTCACAAACTTTACCTCTTCATAATGTTATAGTATAGATGACGATGGGAAGAGGCCAGGGGCCCGAGTATACTATTGCAATCGTGTCTCAATGACCGGTCATTGATCGAATATTTGACAACTTTGACAGTTTTTGTATGGGAAATGTGTCATAAGTTTGACGTTATACGTCAAAAATCGATCATTGACCGGTCATTGAGACACGATTGCAATTGCAGACTCGACCCCCTGATGGGATGATCATAATGCCTTGGAAATTGGGTAGGCCTTTAGTGTGGGATGCAACATGTGTCGACACCCTTGCGATGGCGCAACATCGACCATCTTCTTAGCACAGTGGGTTGTGCTGGGGCGGCTGCTGCGGCTGCAGAAAATCTCAAACGGCGCAAAAACAACAACCTTATTGGGAATTATGTATTTGGGCCGTTTGGGGTTGAAACACCAGGGCCATGGGGTCCGAGTGCTCATCAAGTTTTTCGTGAAATCAGCAAGCAGTTGGTCGACTCTTCACGTGACCAGAGGGCTGGCCTTTTCTTTGGCCAACGAATCAGCATTGCCATTCAACGTGGCAATGCGGCCAGTGTTCTGGGTACTTTTTCAGTTGACAGCGATGTGGACGAATTTTTCGATGCCCTATGAGTTCTTCCTTCCCCTTTTTACTCCGCTTTTATAGTTTGTTTGTTTGTCTGTTTGTTTTCAGTATCTATAATCTATAAGTTTAATATGAGTGTAATTAACTTTTTTTCTGTAAGAAGTATTGTACACCTATGTTTAAGTCCATGTCCATAGATAAAATACTAAATAATTTCACAATTTTAATTCTATTAAAATATTGTTGAAACAGGTTCCGTATCATCAATCAGTAGCGGAGAAGGTGCACCTCACGAAGACAGGCTTCAAAATGGACACAGTGAAGCGTTGCCAGACATACAGGTATGTTAACTTATTTAAAATTACGGCACATAGGTAATATACAACGTGTAACGAAATAAACGCAATACCAAGAGGTATTGCGTTTATTATGTCATTCATTATGAACAACTTTTACTATGGGACCAATACTTAAATCGCGAAAAAAAAAAAACAGCTGTTCAGAATGTTTTCGAATTTTATACTTTGTGCCAGATAAACTTGCAATAAAGTACATTGACCTTTCCCTAATATCCCTTCGTAGATACCCGAACAATACATTATGAACCATTTTACATTACTAGAGAACATAAAGGATCACGATAGAAGTAGATTTAGGACTGCTCTAAGTCTTTATTTCTGTTTTTGATTTTAAGAAAGTCAATAAATGTATGTGGGTCAATGACCGTTATTGCACATTGATCTGGAATCTACTATAGTGTTGGTCCCATAGTAAAAGTTGTTCATAATGATGAGTACAATGACCCCTTAAGAGGTATTGCGTTTATTCTGTTACACGTTGTGTAAATAAATGAATAAACGGAATAATAATTATTTTAATTCTACCAGTCAACTTTGAGACAATAAATAAATAATACATCCTGTCATGGTAATCAAACCCGGGATCTCAGGAATCGCGTTATTGGATTATGCACTAAGGAGTTAGAGTCGCTGCCGTTCTGTAGATCCGCATCATACCCTCATAAAGTGTTTTAATACAGGGTGTAAGGGACAGCCCTCCGCAGACTGATGTTCAGTATACCATACTAAGAAGACTGGAACATGGAATTGTTTCAGGAACGTTATGGGAATCCAATAATGATAAATGATATTTATTTTGTAAGTAGGTTAAACATAACACTTTTACACGTCAATATTTTTTGGTCATTTTAAGCTAGATGAGGCCGGTGTTTCCTAGCTGACTACCCTGAGAAGAAACACCGAAACAAACTCAGAGGTCACAGTCTCTTTTGAAGTCCATACAAATTGTACTGGTCAAATCATACGAGAACCATGTAGGTTAATGTCTGAGGTGGCCTTTTGAGGAAAGTGCCACACAGATTTGAGTGGACCTGTGTGGATTGGTGGTATTCAAACCACTTGTTATGTGTAAGTGATAAGTCCCTAATATCTGTTACTACTACTACTACGTACCTACCTTTACCTAGATATGTTTTCGTTTTTGTATTTTTTCTTTATTTGTGAACTGTTTTGAATTTTAAGTGATTTACTTTGAATGTGCATCAACATGCACATTCAAAGTAAATCACCTACTAGATGTGAATTCAACAATTCACATCTAGTAGGTGTCAATCATATGTTTATTATTGTGTTTTTTCTGTTGCTTGTTTTGTATGTACATCAGTTTTGTGAAACGCAATAAAAAAAAATGATTTGTTTTAAAACCTCATACGCAATGTATCGTGACCGTGGCAATCGCATATAGTGATTGGCAAGCGCAAAGCTAGCTTTCAGCCGCCATCCCCGCTACGGGGCCCTTCCGAACAGGTGATTTCATGCGACGATCGTTACGAGTATTTCAACATCCATTGCTGGTTTTTTTATTTTAGCTGTATTATTTATAAAAATGGAGTGCTGCGTACAAAAAATGTAATTTTACATTGAAAGAAAGGAAAATTAACTGAAAAAACGGTAAAAAAAATGATTACTTATTGCACCCTATCAGCCTGCGGAGGGCTGTCCCTTAAACACTGTATTAAAAATGGGATATTTTTAAATGCACATCTGTATAATTTTTCAGCACACTAGGTAACTCCACTAATTTACTGAATGCATACCAGAAAAACGAATGCTGTGCAAAAAAACGTATTGATTAACTAAACATGTCCTACAAAAAAAAAAAAATCACCCAAAACGAGATGACCTTTGTTATCGAATTCACACCAAAAATGTGGTTCGTACATCGGATATATGATTTATAAAACAAAAATACAATTGTTTATCAAAAATACTAACTTGCACTCTAAATTGTACTTCCCTGAAATAGCAGGTGGGTATCCGGTCATTGGGCAACCCTACTCGGATAGGTTAGGTTAGAAGGGAAAATAACCACCCAGAAATATCATTTGTCAAATATTCGTTCAGTAAATCAGTTCTGCAAATACCATTAAAATCTAATATGATTTATTTAGTGTGCATAATTTGTGTGCAAGTCAGTATTTTTGATTTAACTTTGAAATATTTTGTTCGAAACAAGGGAAAATAAGTACAGATTCGATCGATTAAAAATTGCTAACATTTGTACTAATTTTCACGCATCCTCAGGAACAAACAACTACGGTAAGAATAATTAGTCAAATTAATAAATCTTTTTATTTTATTTTAATTTTGCAGATCAAATTCCCAAGTCTTTTTGACAGAATGTTTCCTAAGGTTAGAAATGTGACTTATTTCTTTGTTTTATTCGTCTTTTTTTGTATGTTGTCCATAAATGTAAAGTTTTGGGTACAATTAGAATTTCGAAGTAATTATTGTAGCAAGTGATTATATCGATAGCCGTCATTTTAAGGGTTCCGTACCCAAAGGGTAAAATGGGACCCTATTACTAAGACTCCGCTGTCCGTTTGTCCGTTCGTCCGTCTGTCACCAGGCTGTATCTCATGAACCGTGATAGTTAAACAGTTGAAATTTTCACAGATGATGTATTTCTGTTGCCGCTATAACAAGAAATACTAAAAAACAGAATAAAATAAATATTTAAGGGGGCTCCCATACAACAAATGTGATTTTTTTGCTTGTTTTTGCTCGATATTGATAACGGCAACGCTTGAAATATTAACAGAATATTTAGTTATATTTTCACTTTAAAAATAAATAGTTAAATTAAAATAAAACAAATATTTAAGGGGGGCTCCCATACAACAAACGTGATTTTTTTTTGCTGTTTTTTTTAATAGATAATGGTAATGGTACGGAACCCTACGTGCGCGAGTCCGACTCGTACTTGGCCGATTTTTTTTTAGTATATTGATTATTTATCCTCCACATTGTAGGTCCGCGAACCAGACCGTCAAACGCTAATCGAGCGCATAGTATCCCTGCAGCGCGCGGCCGCCCGTCGCTCAGAGCGCTGCGAGTTCCTCGAGGAGCACTCCAGGCAGCTCACTGCGGAGCTGCGGGCCAAGGCGCGCCTGCTGCGCCATCTGCTGTGCGACCTGCCTGCGGGCGCCGTCGGCTCCAGCCACAGGGACGACAACAAGGTATAGTCAGCGCTGCGAGTTCCTCGAGGAGCACTCCAGGCAGCTCACTGCGGAGCTGCGGGCCAAGGCGCGCCTGCTGCGCCATCTGCTGTGCGACCTGCCTGCGGGCGCCGTCGGCTCCAGCCACAGGGACGACAACAAGGTATAGTCAGCGCTGCGAGTTCCTCGAGGAGCACTCCAGGCAGCTCACTGCGGAGCTGCGGGCCAAGGCGCGCCTGCTGCGCCATCTGCTGTGCGACCTGCCTGCGGGCGCCGTCGGCTCCAGCCACAGGGACGACAACAAGGTATAGTCAGCGCTGCGAGTTCCTCGAGGAGCACTCCAGGCAGCTCACTGCGGAGCTGCGGGCCAAGGCGCGCCTGCTGCGCCATCTGCTGTGCGACCTGCCTGCGGGCGCCGTCGGCTCCAGCCACAGGGACGACAACAAGGTATAGTCAGCGCTGCGAGTTCCTCGAGGAGCACTCCAGGCAGCTCACTGCGGAGCTGCGGGCCAAGGCGCGCCTGCTGCGCCATCTGCTGTGCGACCTGCCTGCGGGCGCCGTCGGCTCCAGCCACAGGGACGACAACAAGGTATAGTCAGCGCTGCGAGTTCCTCGAGGAGCACTCCAGGCAGCTCACTGCGGAGCTGCGGGCCAAGGCGCGCCTGCTGCGCCATCTGCTGTGCGACCTGCCTGCGGGCGCCGTCGGCTCCAGCCACAGGGACGACAACAAGGTATAGTCAGCGCTGCGAGTTCCTCGAGGAGCACTCCAGGCAGCTCACTGCGGAGCTGCGGGCCAAGGCGCGCCTGCTGCGCCATCTGCTGTGCGACCTGCCTGCGGGCGCCGTCGGCTCCAGCCACAGGGACGACAACAAGGTATAGTCAGCGCTGCGAGTTCCTCGAGGAGCACTCCAGGCAGCTCACTGCGGAGCTGCGGGCCAAGGCGCGCCTGCTGCGCCATCTGCTGTGCGACCTGCCTGCGGGCGCCGTCGGCTCCAGCCACAGGGACGACAACAAGGTATAGTCAGCGCTGCGAGTTCCTCGAGGTGCACTCCAGGCAGCTCACTGCGGAGCTGCGGGCCAAGGCGCGCCTGCTGCGCCATCTGCTGTGCGACCTGCCTGCGGGCGCCGTCGGCTCCAGCCACAGGGACGACAACAAGGTATAGTCAGCGCTGCGAGTTCCTCGAGGTGCACTCCAGGCAGCTCACTGCGGAGCTGCGGGCCAAGGCGCGCCTGCTGCGCCATCTGCTGTGCGACCTGCCTGCGGGCGCCGTCGGCTCCAGCCACAGGGACGACAACAAGGTATAGTCAGCGCTGCGAGTTCCTCGAGGTGCACTCCAGGCAGCTCACTGCGGAGCTGCGGGCCAAGGCGCGCCTGCTGCGCCATCTGCTGTGCGACCTGCCTGCGGGCGCCGTCGGCTCCAGCCACAGGGACGACAACAAGGTATAGTCAGCGCTGCGAGTTCCTCGAGGAGCACTCCAGGCAGCTCACTGCGGAGCTGCGGGCCAAGGCGCGCCTGCTGCGCCATCTTACTGGGTGCGTTCTGCAGAAAACAGCGCTCGATAGCTTTCTAGCTTTCGTAAACAAAAAGCTAATCTAACCTAACACCTGACTGTATTTTGTAATTTTATATTTCATATACACGACTTAAAAGTATTTTGTCATTTGTACTTTAATTAAAGCACTGTGACAAACTTTGCGCTCACTCTAAGCCTTGTTTCACACGTACCCCAACCGCGAGCGCTAATTTGTATGAAAATTAAAAGTTAAATTCACACGGAGTACATTTTGCCGTCATTATCGACCGCGTGTGTGATGACGACCACATCGCAGCTACCACCAGCGACACCGCGAACTAGCGGCCGGCCACATCGCAAACACATCCACATTTTGTAGGTACCACAACGCAACCGCAAGAAGCCGCAGCAACACTATTCACACGTGACCATGTAGCAGCACTAATACAGCCACAAAAATCAACGTAGCAGAATCTACATCGCAACAATGAGACTCGCAGCGCCATCTATCTCGACAGCTGCGAACTAACAACGAAATCCTAAATCGCGATATCAAAGTTTATCGTGCGATTCGAACAGATACAACAGCCCGAATGTCAACTATCGGGCAGTTGCCCACCGGATACAACAACCGTTCGGTCGGAGGATCCTCCCTTTTCAACGGAGGTATGCGGGACTTTAATCTCTGTTCCGCCTACCTCCAAAACCACAGCTTGGCCACCTTCTGTCGCGACGGAAAGGTCTGGTCGGGGTACGTGTGAAACAAGCGTATGTCACCACAGTGCTCGAAGTTCCAGCTAAAATACTTCAGGACCTTTCAAGAACCCCAAAAGATTATATGACTTTTTTACTGGCTATGTACTTTGAAATAAAACATGATAACATAATCATCTTCATCATATCAGCCGAAAGACGTCCACTACTGGACATAGGCCTCCCCCTAATGGGAGGGTTTGCCATAATCGCCACGCTTGGCAGGCGGGTTGGCGATCACAATATAGCTGTAGCTATGTACAGAGAATGCTGCTGCCCATTCTCTGGTGAGTCCCTTAGTCGCTCTTACGACACCCACGGGAAGTGATGGTATGGTATTATTCTTTTACGTCCGACACCATACGGAACTTGACTTGAACTTGATTACATAATATATTTAATAAATTTTCCCTTGTCCATGCTGCTATGTAGAAACGGAAGCTAACTAAGGTAAAAATATCATATAGTTTGTACGCTCATTATTATTCCTATCCTTATTATTTAGTTTTTATCTCTGCACGATATTCCCTTAGTATGATTTCCGAGATTCACGCAGACGGAGGCCCTGGCAGAAGCTAGTACTAAAAAAACTCAACGGGTTTCACTCCGGGAGTGCCAGAAGTGAAAATTTGAACATTAACGCTGTGCATTTTTGAATATTTTGGAATGGTTAGGGAATAATTTCGCACGAATCGCTTTATTTATCAGTATAAAAGTACTATTATATAAGTGGTTAAATACAATATTCATTCATTGCACTATCGTATACAAACATGACAATTTATATTACATTATCCGTCTTACGAATTTTCAATCAGGTCACGTGTCCTGACGCGAGTTTAACATTTTTTCAACCCATCCCAAAAAGTGCACAACGCCGCTGAAGAAGTTTTCACTTCAATAAATGTATATTTTAAAACGATATTACAGAAGGAGATAGCCAGGCTCGGGGGCGGAGCGATGGCCGCGGTATGGGGCGGCGACCCGGGCGGGCTGACGCCCGAGCTGTCTCTCGAGATGAACCGACGTCTCCAGGCCGTGCTAGAAGACACGCTGCTGAAGAATATTACGCTCAAGGTGAGCTCAAACACTAAGCTTTAAATTACGACTAAATTAATAAATGATTCAAGCGTCTAATGATTGAAATCTTGACATTGGCATAAAATAGAATTATACAGGGTTAGTTGTAAAAACCAACAACCTTTCAGGGGGTGAATGTACTCATCATTATAAACAACTTTTGCTATGAGACCAACCCTGAAAAATCGAAAAAAATATCTTTTTTTATCTGGTGACTATTGCATTTTGTATGAAACAGCTGATTTATTTTTTGATATTTCAGAGTTGGTCATACAGATTTTTTTTTATAATGGTAAGTATTTAGATAGTTGTCTAAATCGAGAACTTGAACTATCAAAAATCGAGATCTTTTCTTTTTTCTTTATCGTGTGGGCAGTTAAGGTCTCACGACCCTACAGACCCTAGTGTCAGAGTTTCTAACCCGCCTCAAGGGCCTCTGACATGGTTTATTTAAAAATCGAGATGAATGAATACTTATACAAAAGCCATCACTAAAATTCTACAATTTCTGAAAAAATATAATTATAAAATTGATAGCAAAATAGAGGAGTAACAAGCTTTTGAAGTTATTCTTCTATCCTTGTCATGAAAAATGTCGTTTGTACTGGATGGAGCAAATTCACAATAGTGAGTGACGTCACTCGCAATTAGTACTGTCTCTGTTTATCACAGATTTTAAAACACTTACAACTCTGTCTTTTATGTAGTTTTTTAAGTATTATTTTTTTCTGCGTCTGATCTTTTCTCTAGGTTTTGAGAAGTTTACCAAAAAATTCAGTCAAATTTACCCTTTTATGTCAAACAGCCATAATTATTCTTCAGTTCAAAATTATATGACTATTGAAAAATCAACCCTTAGTGGAATACTTCCACCTCTGAAGTTGGCTACGAGTGGCTGCGTAGTAGTCAAAATTACAAACAAACTGCAACTGCGCATGCGCAAGAGACATGGGGGCGGGGATTATGGCGGTGCGATTTTATATCTCAGTTGCTCGTTTACGTTCGATGCATGCTTGCGTCCCGCTTGCTCCCTCTACGTGACTGCACCTGTGCGATCTTTGCAAATGGCTAACTTCAGAGGGGCAAAGTTATTTGACGAGAACTGTACAACTCACTCAAAACCTCTCTACCGTTTAATTGGCGATGCAAAGAATCCAACTAGCGCCACTAGCGTCGAAATTGTGAAGCTGTCTAAAAACGACACTATGACAGTTTTCGCACAGCGTTGCCAACGTGTGGGGAATTCCCCAAACTGCAGGGAATCTCATGTTAGAGAATTTGACTACCATTTTCGGGGAATTTAATAAATTGGTGCTGGCAACACTGCAAGTGTCGTTCTTAGGCAACTACTAAATTTCGCCGCTAGAGGTGTGCGCGTAATTTTTGCATCGCCAATAGAACTTACCCGTAATGGGTAAGGTACACAGAAGCTTTCGGTAAATAAATTTACGTAATTTCCAGGAAAACATGGACACACTGGGCGCTGAAATTTCTCGACTAAAAGAGCAATCGAAAGCCAACGAGTCTAAATGAACTAAGTATTTAAATAATTATTAAAATTTAAGTGAAGCCACATGATTCCAATGTTATATTATAAATGGATTAACATTCCAGAATATGCCAATGATAAAAATTAAGGCTTAAATGTTGTACTTTGTGGTCGCCATTTGATGGAAAAGCAAATCCTTTGTAGGCCTTACAATACTTCTAAACATTCCATGTGGGTTCCGGAAAAACTTTTGAAACAAATCCATCGTTAAATATTGATTCTGGTCGACGTAGTAAGGCCCAGTTTCTCAAACGAAAAATATCACAAAATGATTGTGACAAATTGTCAGACGCGCTTTATCTAGCTGTAATTCATTGAATAACTTTTCAACAGCCTATCGCATTACTCGACATGCTTTTAATTTTTGGATCTATTTATTTTATTGCCAGTACCCGGGGGTAAGTCTTCTTCTATACATCTCACTTCTTGATATGATTGGTTTATAATTATTTTATCCAATCAAAAATATAAAAAAAGGCCAAGTGCGAGTCGGACCCTCACACGAAGGGATCCGTACGACAAACCGACGAAAACAAAGATGTTTCGGGGGGTCTACTCTCTAAGCCCGAAGTCCGTAGTTTCGGCCTTAGTATCGGGGGTTTTCTACTTCGGACTTACGATTAGACCCGAACCCGAACTAAGAACAACTGTCATTCATTAAGTATTTATGTATTCCGTAAGTCCGTAGGTGATACGGAGTAGAAAACGCCCGCCGCTGAAGCCGAAACTACGGACTTTGGGCTTAGAGAGTAGACTCCCTTATATGGGAGCCTCCTTAAATTTTTAATTTAATTTTTATAACTTGTTGTTAATACAGCAATAGAAATAAACACTCTGTGAAAATTTAAACTGTCAACCTATTGAGGTTCTTGAGATACCGCCCGCTGACAGATAGACAGACAGCGGAGGCTTAGTAATAGGGTTCCGTTGGTTACCCTTCGGGTACAGAACCCTATAAAGATTTACTTATCAAACTCAGAAGCATCTGCAGCATCTGCTCAGGCATTTCTCAGCTCTGTGTACCAGTTTGACTTTATATCTGACTTCTTTTATGGTACTTGTACAGACCAAAATAATATTTTTTATTATTCTGATCCAATTTTTTATTATAACAAAATGGCGACCATAAAGATTATTTCAAAGCTTAAACAATCTAATTAAAAATTATATCAAAATGAATTAAAATTAAAAATCAATTATTATGAATGTTAACATGAATTTGTTTTAAAATTATTTATTGACTAACATTTATGAAATTATAGTACACATTTATATTAACTAAATACCAGAGTTTGCGCTTCAAGCAATATTTTATTATGTGTAGAGAAAATAAACACTGCAGATCTTCCTTAACATAAAAAATGATGTTTTCGACTCAACTTTTTATCTAAAATGTTTGGAAAAATATTACTATGATTTTATGAAATCCCAATGCTAAGCTCTAAGCGAAGCTCACACCGAGAGGCGACTCCCTCTGAAAGGTGTACCTTTTTGAGTAGTAAATAAAGTTCTATATTGTATAGCTATCTTATAAAGTACACGCAGTGGCGCGTTTCTGTGTCAGCTGACCCTTATTATTTGTAAAATAAAGTTCTTCAAAATATACCTTAAATTAATATCTTTTTAATTTAAGGTTTATTATTAATTATTAAATCCTGTGAAATTTCGATTGAAATTTGTAAATACGTTTTGTTTATACTTTAGAATTTTAGTTTGAAATACTGTATTATAATTATCGTTAAATTATTTCCATGTAATTATTATTCATTTATCATTTATGGCGCGATTCCATTAGGCAAGTTACTTGTATGCAAGTTGCAAATTGTATACAACTTGAACAAACCTGCATACAAGCTACAACTTGAGGTACTACCTGTGAGGTAGTTTCGACTTGTACATTTTTGAATTCAAGTGAAGTGCAAATTGAACGCGCAAATATTAGCACATTTCGGATTTCGAACGAGTGACGTGTACGCGCATTTTTATCTCTCGCTGTACAAATTATAATATCGTAACATAATGGCAGTTAGGCAAGCAGCACGTCTTATACCCATGATGTCCTACTCAATTGTTGAACATCTCCACTTGTATGCAAGTAAAACCTGTATGCAATTTGCACACTCTCGAAGCTCCAAAGCCTCGAGCATCGACGCCGAGTTGCTAGCCTGTCGGTTTTCTATCGGTTGTATTTTGGAGAGTGTGCGACGGAATTGCATAGTTTGATTCCGCCTAGCCCGTTCCATCATCGGACCACAAGACGTACGGCGATGCGCCACCGGTACATGGTGGACATCCCACCCACACGCACCAAGCGTTTTGGGAATACATTCATTGTGCGTACAGCTAAGGAGTGGAATTCCCTGCCGGAGTCTGTGTTTCCTGATAGCTACAACCTGGGAGTCTTTAAGTCAAGAGTGAATAGGTTACTTCTAGGCAAGCGTGCTTCATCTTCGACCACATCGTCGCTTACCAACAGGTGAGATAGTGGTCAAGCGCGTGCCTATCAATAAATAAAAAAAAACATGTTTCCAATGCAAGCAACTTGTACGTAAATGTGACGTCATACTTGCATGCAAGTCTTGCCTAATGGAATCGCGGCTTTAATCTCTACTTTTAGGTTTCGATCGACGGAAATGTATGGGTACGTTGAGTTACATTACAAGGGATTAGGGGAATTCACAAAATGGACTTGCCCTTGTCGGCCGAACCTCGCTACTATAAAGAGCGTGCAGCAAATAGTGTGCAGAAGCGTTCAAGTATTGTTAACATAAAAGTTTCGAATTTATAACGCTAGATGGCACTGTCTATAGGTTCGTTTTATGTCTGTAGTGTGTCGCAGATCTAAGAGGCAAGGTTGTATAGTCAATAGGGATGTTTCCTGCGTATAAATTTCTGATGAAAGTCAAGTACCCTCCGGGTACAACTCGGGTCGCAAATTTCGGATGGGATGCACTGCGGAACCGTTTTTAGCGGTATCATAGCATCGTATCGTTTTGTAATTTGTCGTCAATGCAATTTTTAAATAGATTTCATACACATTGGTACAAAGGCGGACTTAATTCGCTAGATATTATCTACCAGTCAACCAAGGCTGGTGCAGGGATAACATCATCAGCCTAGCCTTTTCCCAGCTATATTGGGGTCGGCGGATTCAGCTGAATACCAGTATTTTACGTGGAGCGGCTGCCTACCAGACCTCCACAACCCATTAACTAGGTAACACGGTACTTCTTGGCAAGACTGGTGTCAGATTTTCTGACTTCTGACAATCCGTAACGACTGCCAAAGATCTACAAATGACAGCCAACCAACGGCTTAACGTGGTTTCCGAGGCACGGAGGAGTCTCGGTATGTTAAGATGGTCACCCATCCACAGACTGACCCCGGCAAGCAGTGCTTAACGTTGAAGATCGACCCTTGCGGTTGTTATAATTTACAGTTCTCGTCAAATAGCTTTGCCCCTCTGAAGTTGTGTCGAGTGGCTACGTAGTAGTCAAACTGCAACTGCGCATGCGTAAGAGACATGGGGGCGGGGCGCGATTTTATGTCTCAGTGTTACGTTTACGTTCGATGCATGCGTACGTCTCGCTTGCTCCCGTGTACGTGACTGCACCTGCGCGATTTTTGCAAATGGCTAACTTCAGAGGGGCAAAGTTATTTGACGAAAACTGTAGCTACGAGCTCCTTAAGTTCAAGAGATGACATGGCAGGTACATGTTATAAATATTCAACTCCATACATTTCGGTCGATTTCTATTTTCTGTAACCGCCTATTTTACTGGTCTATATCGTTTAAT
The DNA here is from genome assembly GCA_947386135.1 of Melanchra persicariae. NCBI lineage: Eukaryota > Metazoa > Arthropoda > Insecta > Lepidoptera > Noctuidae > Melanchra > Melanchra persicariae. The sequence goes on along the minus strand of OX376673.1, from coordinate 3,768,503 downwards.
ATTATTTTCTTCTCTATGGTATATTCGTATAGTTCAAATGCTGTGTCATACTGTTTATACAATGTATGTTTGAATTTTAAATGTTTTGTATTATGTTCGAGGCGGCTTTGCGAGTCAACCTAATCAAGTACCTAGCCTGCCCCAAATTATCTTGGGGTCGACGAGTTTAACCAGATTCAATTGAAATCTAATGTTGTGTCACCCAGTAGCTGTTTCGTGGTGGTCAATAAGGCCTAATCGCCTTGTAGCTAACAAAAAAAGTCAACGTAGCAGAACTACATTGCAACAATGAGACCCGCCACGCCATCTATCCCGACAGCTGCGAACTAACTTAACGAAATCCTGAATCGCGATATCAGAGTTTACCGTGCGATTTAAACATGTATAACAGCCCGAATATCAACTATCGGGCAGTTGCCCACCGGACACAACAACCGTCCGGTCGGAGGATCCTCCCTTTTTAATGGAGGTATGCGGGACTTAACTCTCTGTACCGTTACCTCGACCATACCCTTTAGTCGTCGGGAGTGTACACAGTACAGTACAAATGAACGCGACGATTGCGTTTTCGCGCGATTGTCGTTTTGTATAAGGACGAGTGTCCCTGACATTGGCATGGCCACCATCAGGCATTATAATTTTGATAACACAAAAAAAATTGTCGCTAATTAGTCGAAGAATCTCCTAAATTGGCCACATTTAAATAATCACAAATGTGGTCAAGCTGAAGGGCTCCCCAGGGCGGTCACCTAGAAAAGCTGACCGAGAGATTCTGATATTTGGCGACTGATTCAAACTAATTAGCGACTAAATTTGGGAGACAACAGATCATCGCTAGGTGTCCCAGCTTTTGAGATTCAAATTGGGTCAAGCTGGGTAGACCCAGATCACCAACTAATTCTGATATATGGCGACTACATTTAGACAATTCTGCTGACAAAATTAAAATCCAGGAATGATGATATCCGCAAGAGAACCAAGGTAACCAACATAGCCCCAAGCTGAAGTGGCAGTGGGCAGGGCACATTGCTCGCAGAACAGATGGTCGATGGGGCCGAAAAGTTCTGGGAGTGGTGACCGCGCACCGGGAGACGCAGCGTTGGAAGGCCTCCCACTAGGTGGAGCGTGCACCTGGTGAGGGTCGCGCGTAACCGATGGATGGGAGACGCACAGGACCGGTTGTTGTGGCGACACTTGGAGAGGCAGTGTCTATGGCAATGGCTATGTCCAGGAGTGAACGTCTTTCGGCAGTTTCAGGGACACTAAGGATGACCCCTTGGAGCGACTGCCTTACTGACCTCCACAAAACAGCTACTGGATAACATCATACCTTTTTTTATGGATGGGAAATGAAATCATCAAATGACTCCTGCCGCTCTGGGTGGAGCGGGAGGGAGTGTCAGACTCTTACTGACCAAAACCCATCCGTGCTCCTCGTAGTGCCCTTTGCTTTCCAGGGCCGCGGTAACTCTTTCGAACAAGATCCGCGACCCTGGCAGGCTCTGGCCCTAACGGACCCCTACTCCTATGCCGACATCTCTTTGAGGCGCGGGTGGAACACAACGCGTCGTCGGCCCGGGCCTAGCTTTGATCGCACGGCGAGCCACCCAACGTGAGCCGTCCGCAGACCCAACACCATACCCCTGGAAGACTGGTTTTATGAGTAAAGTTATGATTTAAATAAATGTGTTTCGCAAAGCCGCCTCGAATCGGTGTAAATTAATAATATTGTTGAAATAATATAAAATCTATATGAAATGTAATTATTTTTGTTTTGTAAGTATTGTTTGTGCAATCTCATAGTTTGAGATTGTTTTCTATACATTACACTGTGATTTTATTCTTATGAGAAAATATCATTTCATGGTAAAAATATATACCACGTTCCTTACTTAGAACGCAAAGGGCATGAGGGTGGAACACGGATGGGTTTTAGTCAGTAAGAGTCTGACACTCCTTCCCACTCCGCCCAGAATCGAACGGGAGAAGTCATTTGATGATTTCGATATGAATTTGAATTTTTTTTCGATATGAAATCATCAAATGACATCTGCCATTATTATAATAATTAGTGACAGTGTAATGTAATAGAAAATGTCTGTATATGATTGACTAAGATACCTCATTTTGGTGTCTATAGTAACGACTAGGTAGCTCTCGATCAAATATCATGTATTTATTGTATAGTATTATTGTGCGCGCCTTATATGTACCGATGATATACCTAGTAATTTTTGTGCGCAAATTTTACTTAAAGATAATTAAAATTAAATAGACTCGTACTTTTTTCTTTTACTATGTTTCGAACAAAAAAATTAGAAGTAAAGTTATCATGGTCACTTTTTTCAACAACAACGAGATAAGTGAAATTTAATTCTACTTAGCTGTGATATTTAACTTTTAATTAAATTCGTTATACTGGGTATTTTTTTTTCCAGTGCGCAAACTTTAAGAACCACTTCTGCCCATGTAAATGAACAACTTTCCCCAAGAAAGCCATAGTCAATTCCTAAAAAAAAATTTGAACTTCCCATACAAAATTGTCATCAACTCACACCACACACACCCACAATTTGTATAGGAGACTCAATTTTTTTTTTAGGAATTGACTGGCTTTCTTGGGGAAAGTTGTTCATTTACATGGGCAGAAGTGGTTCTTAAAGTTTGCGCACTGGAAAAAAAATTACCCAGTATTATGCTACTACCATGACTATACCGAACAATAAATTATGAATCCTTTTTAGGGTTCCTTGTTGACTATGGAATACTAAAAACGATTCAGTCGCTCGAGAACTGTACACTGGTTATTATTACTATTACGTAAGATTTATTTTTCATTTTGGAATTTTCACATGTCAGTGCTCGAGCGGTTAATTTATTGTTCGGGTTCCTGCGAAGGGTTATTAGCTTATTAGCAGTGATCGGAGTAGGTAGATTGATTTTACGTACTTGCATCATGAATAGTCATGGAAATCATAACATGGATAAGCCTTTTTTCCGGGATTTCATTTTCGTACTTACGGGATTGAATCAAATATTGTGAATGTAACGATTTTTAAACTACTACATTTGAATTTTATGGAATGCGTTAGTTAAACGTTTAAAATTGTTTTTTTCTTATTTATCAATTAAGTACTAAAGTGAATCTTACTATTGTGCGTCCATTCGAAACTTACATATGACTAATTTAGTAGTTATTTCTTCTTTTAACTATTATTAGTAGAGTCTTGCTTTACGTTTGCTACGTTTTTACTCAAGTTTAGCCATGCCATATTCTTTTTTTAATTATAGAAGGCCGATCACATATTCTATTAAAAAAAACAGCAAAAGGGTTAAACATTTCTTATTCATATACTCTTCATCCTACACATTACAATATTTGAAATTCCTAAAAAATCTTAGTACAAAATCCCAGACTCCCGGAGGCATATCCGTATTAATATATACGTGCCAGTGCATCGACCCCAAATCAATCTACCTACTCCGATCACTGCTTATTAGAGAAAGGTCAATGTACTTATTGCAAGTTTATCTGACACCTATCATATTAACGATACTGATTGCCTGAAAGATAAGTCTCCGAAGTAAACTGGCACTTTCTTTGCCAAATATTCGCGTCACTTGTTCAATACAAAATATACCTTATGTTATTCGAAATAAGGTTAATTTTGTATTGCGCAAGTGACCCGAATTTTAGGCCAAGTACGCTAAGTGAAGTGCCAGCAGGTTTTGATTAACATATTTTACAAATAGGATTCCTATAAAACTGTTTCTGGTCGGTACGTATACGGCGCGTAGACATTGTATTGTAAAATAAGAGATTATTACTTATGGTAACGTTGTTGTGAAGTGGGAATTTTACGCGACTAGCGACCGTTGTGTTGTATCAAATATATTTTCAGCATTCTTTACTTGTTTTATTTCATTCAACTTCTTCCTGTGCATCTCCTATGAGGCTTAGTGTCTAAACACACTATGCCGAAGTTACGCGACCGAAGTTCAGCACAATTACGCCTGCAATGCTATTTGAATTACTGACGACACACTATGCCGAAATTACGTTGCGTTATAGCGTACAGCCGAACTTCAGTCGGGCGTAAGTTCAGCGGAAATTCGGCGGCAACGTATTCTGTAGTTTATATCGTATACGTATTCTGTAAGTTTTGGAGTGGCGACCGCGTACCGGAAGACGCAGCGTTGGAAGGCCTCCCACAAGGTGGACCGATGACCTGGTGAGGGTCGCGGGTAACCGATGGATGCGAGACGCACAGGACCGGTGGTTGTGGCGACACTTGGGGGAGGCCTATGTCCAGCAGTGGACGTCTTTCGGCTGATATGATGTATTCTGTAGAACACACATTATACGCGACCGAAGTTCGGTTCGATTGCCGACGGAGATCGAAAATACTTAAAAAAATGAACGGGATAGGCTCTGTATTTTGCATAACGTTGAAACTGGCCATCTTGTAGTCTCGTAGAATTCAATGGGTGCACCCAATATTCTTTCTTGTATTTGTCCTCTTCTAAAACCTCTGCAATTGCTATTACTGTAAAATAGTCCATTTTTCGGGTTTCGCACCTCAAAAGTAATAACGGAACCCTAACAGGATCACTTTATTTTGCATTTGTCTGTCCGGCTGTTTAGATAACACGACACGACGCCACGACAGCGCTTGAAACACTGAATATACACACAAAATTGCGCAACTGAATTTCCGCCGCGTAAGTTCGGCACTTATGGTGTGTCATATCAGCCGAATACGTTGGAACGTAAAATCAGCCGCGGAACTTCGGTCGCGTACGTTCGGCATAGTGTGTTTAGACACTTAGGTTCAGCGGCGGGCCCTGTCGCTACAATGTATGGCGTCCGGCCGCGCGCCCGCGACGCTAACTATATTTTTATTCCTTTGCCTACCTTCGCATAAAATGTGTGGTATTTTTTATCATTTTTCTGCTGAACGAGCGTGCGAAAGTTATCATCGTTGATTTACTTTTTTACGCTAATGAACCACATAGCGTACTAATTATATTCGTAGTTAGAATAGCTATAGCATGCCCCCTTTTTCTGCGCTCATGGTGGTCCTGCTGAAAGTACACCTTCAAAGTCGATCTTCTCAAAAACTACTAAGGTACCAATTTTGTTGTTCGAGTACTTATTAGTACCAATTGAGTACTGTTGGCGTCCGTGGTCCTGCGGTTGGCGTCCGTGGTCCTGCGGTTGGCGTCCGTGGTCCTGCGGTTGGCGTCCGTGGTCCTGCGGTTGGCGTCCGTGGTCCTGCGGTTGGCGTCCGTGGTCCTGCGGTTGGCGTCCGTGGTCCTGCGGTTGGCGTCCGTGGTCCTGCGGTTGGCGTCCGTGGTCCTGCGGTTGGCGTCCGTGGTCCTGCGGTAGTCACGGACATCAAGGCAGGGGATGCTCTGGGATCTTGCTGTATCGTTTGATATCGTCGCACGTAGTTACAGTGATTCGGGCGTCAGTGATATCAGAAGCTCTACGAAAATCGGCCTTATTACAAGCGCTGTCAATGGTCAAATTAGATTTGATGTTTATTTTGTAATGTTTGAAACTATACGCGTCTTATATGAGGGAGCATCCATTTTGGCCTGGACCCGACTTTCTATAATTACTTATTTTCTGTCTTATGTTTCAAGGGAAAGAGGAGCTCATGGCTAAATTATAACAGCCGCACGGACCAATCTTCAAGGTTAAGCAACGCTTGCCGAGGTTGATCTGCGGATGGGTGACCATATTAACATACCGAGACTCCTCCGTGCCTCGGAAAGCACTTTAAGCCGTTGGTCCCGGCTGTCATTTGTACATCTTTGGCAGTCGTTGCGGATTGTCAGAAGCCAGAAAATCTGCCACCAGTCTTGCCAAGAAGTACCGTAGTGTTACCTAGTTAATGGGTTGTGGACGTCTGGTAGGCAGCCGCACCACGTAAAATACTGGTATTCAACTGAATCCGGTTTGACTGGGAGCCGACCCCAATTTGGTTGGGAAAAGGCTAGGCAGATGATGATGTTTCAAGGGAAAGCAAAGCCAATTTCGTAAGAAAATAAATCGTATATTTCAACATCAAGTCACTTATTTAAATCACAGATGAATTAACTATTTCTTAATTAAACAGATACTTTGGTATACTTATTACTTATTCTTCAGCACCATCATTGGTTTTCGGATGTCAAAGGCAGAAATCAGGTGCTGGAAAGAGAAGAGTATTAAATACAACGGAATTACCACCAGACCAGACAATTATTATTATGTGCACCATAAAATCGAACTTGAAAATTTTAGGACCACTCCTTGGATAGATTCAATATTTTTTTTTGACAAGAATTTACATTGCGGAACTAGAAGAGTCCCTCTTACGGCCGCTTTCTATAATATATCTCAATCCCAATCTTGATCCCGATCCTTGTCTGTAACCAATCAACGCCGAGTTTGTGTCCTTCACCACACAATCCTCACCTTTGATTGGTTACAGACAAGGGTCGGGATCAAGATTGGGATTGAGATATATTATAGAAAGCGGCCGTTAGACGTCGCGGGGGGAGTCAAACTCTTCACTCCCCCGCTTGACCAGCCGGTACCAGAGGGGGAGCTGTGTTGAAGATTGCTTCAGTGCTCCAGTAGCACCCGTTGCAAGTGTGCGATCACGAGGTGGTTTTAGTTAGTCGAAATCTGACAGACCCCTCCGTCCGTCCTAGGGCGTAGGAAATCCATGAAAATTTCCACACCGTTAACAAAAAAAACGGCCAAGTGCTAGTCGGACTCGCGCACGAAGGGTTCCGTACCATTTTCTATAAAAAAACGGCAAAAAAGTCACGTTTGTTGTATGAGAGTCGCACTTAAATATTTATTTTATTCCGTTTTTAGTATTTGTTGTTATAGCGGCAACAGAAATACATCATTTGTGAAAATTTCAACTGTCTATCACAGTTCATGAGACGCAGCCTGGTTATAGACAGACAGACGGACAGCGGAGTCTTACAAATAGGGTCCTGTTTTTACCCTTTGGGTACGGAACCCTAAAAAACAAGGCTAAGCAGCTATTGGTGCTTGTCTTAAGAAAAATTAGTCGGTGACAGACCTCGCAATCTCACCCTACTACCTACTTCTGCTACCAGAATACAAATAGATAGATAGTTACACTGTACCTGCCATCGCTGCATATCAATGGAGACGATAAACTGTTTCTCATCCGAGAGGTCCTCTCCTTCCTTCTGCGTCGCGGACAGCGGCGTTATGAACGGTAAGCCATTCTCTTCATCTGTAATATGATAATTTAGGCGTTGAACATTTTGCAGTAAACACTAAAAAATTAATTTGGCAAATAGTGGATATAGTGCGTTAAAAGTTCGTGTGACGTCATGTCTATGTAAAAATTGGGATGGTTGGCGCAGTGGTTCAGCGATTCTGGCTGCTGCGCTGCGCGTCGTGGGTTCGATTCCCTCACGGAACAAATATTTGTATGGCCTAGTTGTTCCGGGTCTGGCTGTTTGTGTACGTAAGTTTATATGTTTGTAAATTGCACAACTTTCTACCAAGAAGTGATGTAACGAGCCCTCACTACTGAACCTAGATTCGTTTTATTTGACCGCTTTATTGATTTGATAAGCATGAAATACGCGTCCAAAACTTTTAATTATCTAACTGACGGACTCAATACAATACAAAACTAGTAGAGAATGCCTTGTTGCATTAAGTCCACCCATGTACCACTATCCTTAATTGCCTACAATATTATAAACGCGACAGTAACTCTGTCTGTCTGTTACGCTTCCACGCTAAAACGGCTGAACGGATCGTCATGAAATTTGGCAGATATATAGCTTGGGATATGGAGAAGGACCTAGGCACGCTTTCATTTTGTTTCGTATCTATTGTACTAACCCAAGGTCACAGAGATGTGTCCATCCCTGACGAGGAACGAGACGTGGTAGATGTTCTCCACACTCTTACTGAAGCTGCCAGGGTCCAGCACGGTGTGGAAATAGCTCAGCGGCTGGTGGTGCTGCCTGTACCACTTGACGATGAAGCGGTTCACTCTGGTCACCATTTGGGAGCCTTCTTCTGTTTTCTCTAGTCTGGAAAAGAAAAATGGTTTGTTATAACTAGATGATTGTATACAACTAAAATGTAAGGAGCTCAAGGTAAAGTAATAGCAGCTGTCGGTCATCATCTGCCTAGCCTTTTCCCAACTATATTGGAGTCGGGTCCCAGTCAAACTGGATTCAGTTGAATACCAGTTTACTACGTGGAGCGGCTGCCTACCAGACCTCCACAGCCCATTAACTGGGTAACACGGTACTTCTTGGCAAGACTGATGACAGATTTTCTGACTTCTGACAATCCGCAACGACTGCCAAAGATCGACAAATGACAGCCGGGACCAGCGGCTTAACGTGCTTTCCGAGGCACGGAGGAGTCTCGGTATTTTAATATGGTCACCCATCCACAGACCAACCTCAGCAAGCGATGCTTAACCTTGAAGATTGGTCCGTGCGGCTATTATAATTTAGCCACGAGCTCCTCAACAGCAGCTGTCGGTCCCACAGATATATAGATATATGGACGTAGGCGGTACAGAGAGTAGAGTCCCGCACCTCCGTTGAAAAGGGAGGATCCTCCGACCGGACGATTGTTGTGTCCGGTAGGCAACTGCCCGATGGTTGATATTCGGGCAGTTGTATCTGTTCAAATCGCACGGTAATATCGCGATTCAGGATTTTTGTTATGTTGGTTCGCAGCTGTCGAGATAGATGGCGTTGCGGGTATTATTGTTGCGATGTAGACTCTGCTACGTTGATTTTGTGGCAGCTATGATGCCGCTACAGATAGATAATGCAATAGCAACTACTTCGCGTGCCCAGCTTACGTACAAAAATCGCAAGCCGCCACTTTCGCGCTCAGTCTGCATCGGTGTGCCACGCCAGTCGGACGTCAGTTAGATGGTAAGGTCAGTTAGGTGCCACACTCGGCGGCGTCTTTGAATAGATTTGATTTTCCCATCACTAAATAGTGCTTCTGACGTCATAGTAGGTAGTCAAAAAATGGCTCGCCTGGTTTTCATACAGATCGTGATACTTGCATTATCCTTCTTCTTGATAGACAGCTATCTATATCTGTGGTCGGTCCGTAGGTGGGACCATTCACCTATTGGTAAGACAACATCTTGACGATAACGGGCTTTTTCGACTTACACAGGTGTTATATATGTTCCTACCCACCTAGTTATAAGTAGATATATGTATATGTGTCTGCGACTCTCATTAAGCGCAACGTGGAATACACCAGTGTGAATCAGTCCGTCTTTGCATTGACACCTCTGTATGCTTCCTACATAACATTGGCGACGAGGATGGGATGGGAGGATGTACAGGAATGCCTTGTACATAAATGTGAGTTGCTTCATACGAAGTTCAGATAGCGCTACAACTATTATTTTTTTCAATACATAAATTTAAAATCAACTTCATTTACACCAGCACAAAGTTGATATTTATTTCACTAAAGAAGACTACTAACTTGTCAACTTTTTCGGGCTCCTTGAGCTGCGCGGCCTGCTGCTTCTCGACCTGCCTGCGCACGCGCACCGGGCGCTGCGCCACCGCGGCGAAGCTCCCGAACACGTGGCCCACCACCGGGATCTCGGACGGGAAGGCGAAGTTCCAGAAGTCGGGGTTTTCAGCCTGGAATGTAAGATGATATTTAATAATGGCGCCCGGATCGTATTTATTTCAACTTTATGTACAATAGTGGTGCATGAGCGGACTTAATGTATCAAGGCATTCTCTATTAGTCAAGCTTTGGGTTAAGGGCCTACTAACACAGGGATGGAATGTCAGAGGCTTCAAATTTTTCTAATAGGAACACGACATAATGTATATGGATAAGCCACGTACGATTGAGCAACTGGAAGCCAACATAACTCGCCTTATTTGCCAAATACCACTCGAAATGCTTGGACGCGTCATCTAAAATTGAAACTTCAGAATGAACCATGTTAACCGCAGTCACAGACAACGTTTTTAAGGCTCCGTACCCAAAGGGTAAAAACGGGACCCTATTACTAAGACTCCGCTATCCCTCTGTCTATCACCAGGCTGTATCTCATGAACGTGATAGCTAGACAGTTGCAATTTTCACAGATGATGTATTTCTGTTGCCGCTATAACAACAAATGCTAAAAACAGAATAAAATAAATATTTAAGTGGGGCTCCCATACAACAAACGTGAAAAAAGTACCACCAATTGAATCACCCATTATATGACATTGACTTAGACTCACAAGATGCCTCGCCAGCTCATGCTTATCATACGCATTGATGTTCCCGCTGACGGCTTCGGAGCACCGTACCGTGACGTCGCTGGCGGCGCGGAGCACCCGCGAGTCCAGGTAGCTTTCACCTGAAAGTATTATATGCGAGTGAGCTTTAACATGTCCGACTGCTCCATTGGCTTCGGCAACTTTCGGGCAAAATTAGCCGAAGTTCTGACTACTTCTGAACGAAGCACAATGGTTTTAGCAAACGCTGAAAGTGAACGAGCTGTTACGAAAGCGCGATAAAAGGGTCACGCTATGTTGCGGCAAGTCGCAATCGTCAATGAAAACAAATCATGAGACATATTTTTATTTTTGACAATTATTGTAATGTAATTATTAACCGACTTTTAGGGTTTCGTACCTCAGTTGCAAAAAGGGAACCCCTTTATAGGATCACTTTGTTGTCCATCTGTATGTCTGTCGAGACCCTTTTTCTCAAGAACATGTGGAGGAATGAAGCTGAAATTCATATCAAATACCCCTTGGAGCAGTGAAAAAATCAAACTTCTACTAACTACTTCTAAAACAACCCTAATCTCTTCAAAGTTAGAGTGAACGGGCTCCTTCTGGGTAAGCTCGCTCCATCGTAGACTTTGTCTCTGTCATCTCTGACATAGACTAGAGTCAAGAGCAAACCCATCACTAATAAAAAAATTTTAACCCAATCTATTGATAAGGCCGTTTATGCTCCGTTCATCGCACATGTTTTGACGCTTGTAAGAGAATAAAAAATGATTAGTTTATTCACTTTTAGCCAATCTTGAACTGCATTTTCTAGGATTATTGTATTGAAAGCAAGTCCATTAAGTACTGAGGCAATAAAATCAACTTATACTCCATCCGAGTAGGTAGTTAACTAAAGGTAAACAAAAAAAAACCACGTGACTTAGTTAACCGACTAAACGTTAACACGCAACGTTATTATTCGTTAATAACGTTGCTAAATTGAAGAGTACAACTGTGACGTAGCATGGTAACTGAAGTGACTGGTATTACGTTTAGCCGGGTAACCCTGTCACGTGGTTTTTTTGTTTACCTTTAGTTAACTACTTACTCGGATGGAGTATAGTTGTGCTGTGTTCACTTTTTGCAAGACTAATGCACAGCAATTGATTTTTATTAAATTGTAGTTTACCTGGGTGCCTGACTCTCTCTTTGTTGCTTACTTCCATATGCAGGTCCTTAGCCTTCTTCACAACTTCTGACGTTGTGTCCATACACTCCAAATTGCTGCTACTATCATCTTCTGCAAATTGCATCATAGATTTCTTTATTAAACTTCACATAGGAGTGTGGCAAAACAAATCAAAAACATTACATGCAAATAAAACATTTAAAAGCACTTCTGAATAGGAAATACGAATGCAATTTTTTTATTTGCAAAATGAACTACGTATTTGCTTAGTAAACAATAATGAAATAATTAGTAAATTTTGTTTTTCATCAGCAATAAAGTTACAAAGCTTCAAAGTTGACAATAAAATGATTCCTCTCTCTACTTATTTAAAGATTTTCTGTGCCTGACAGGGTCCATAATTGTTTCCATTTTTATATTAGCCACCTGTATTTGTACATTATGGATTGCAATAAACAATTTGATTTAGAAGAGAAGTCCGATATGAACTCTGACGTAAAATACCATAACGCCTATACCTACAGCTGCCATAAAAAACGGTGTTTTTGCGAGACGGACAGTTATGTTTGTTTAAAATAGTTACATCTCTGTTATTTTTCGATCAATTGTGGTTCTATTTTGACTGATACTGTATTTTGTATAAACTGTTTAGATAGGTACTTAATATTTTTTTCATGCATATTCCCTATTGTCAAAATTAGTCAGTCAAAAAGATAAGGCAAGTTGCACATTCCAAAGAATAGATCAACAACTCGTTTATAAACATACTCATAATGAATATGATACAAAAAAAAGCCAGAAGCCCAAATGTGACACAACCAGTATTTCACAGGGAGATTGTTGTGTTTCCATATTACTAGTTACTGAGTTGTGGAGGTCAGATAGGTAGTCGCTTATGTAAAATACTGGTATTCAGCTCATCCAGTTTGACTGAAAGCTGACAACTACTAGTAACTAGTCTGGCAGGCAGATTAATTGACCAATGTAGTCAACACAGGCGAACACAGAAGTTGCAAGTACCTACTCTAATCTAACCAGGAATAGCTTCATTGACACTAAAACCAGTTGAGAGAGAACTTGATACAAAGCAGTGTTTGTACTTACCTACAGTGGCCATCACCTCAAGCATATCTCTCAACCGTAATTGCCTTCCAAAACTTCCCGACATGCTGATCCTTGATGACTGCGAAAGTGTATTGTTTCTAGACATCTTCGGTACTTTCAATAGTCACTATTTCTTGTTAAATATTTGTTTTCTTAATTTTTAACAGAACATTCAGCTTCACCGCCAGGTTTCAGTTGACATCTGCGTTCGAAAATTCATTTTTATTCTAATGATCCGATTTGTTTTTGAACGCGGTACCACTAATAAAAATCAGACGTGTGTATTAATTTACATTTTTCTATCTTATATTTGAGGAAAAGAAAAAATCGAACGGCTTACTCAATTGTTTAGTTTGCTTTTTTTCTCTTTGCTTTTTCTTATTTGATTAAAAAAGACTGTTTTTAATAAGTTTCAGAATGTGCTCACTGGGAGGATAGGGATACTCCCTCAACGTCAAACGGCCTTGGTGTTTTGTAATGTTGCTAGCCGTAGCATAGAATTTTTTGGTAGTATTCAACATTTTTATTTATTCATAATTTTTTTATTTTAACAAATAAAAATGTGTGCAAATTATACTTTTTTATTTATTTTTTAAGGTGAATTACACTCTCCCTACAGTATATGTTTTCGGTGATAAATTTAATTTACTACATAATACGTACTGGAATGGAACTCCCTTTCATATTATCACAAGTTTTTGAAAAAAAAAAAATGTCATTCGACTTCTCGACTGATATGTAAATTAATTAATAGGTATGCATCTTTGTCAGTTACATTTTAAACAAGTCGAAAATTTTAAACATATTTTGTAAAAGGTCAACTGAGTGGCGTAGTTGGGCAGGTATTCGGTATTGAGAGCCTACGGACAAGCTTATTTCTGGAAAATTGAAATTCAACCCCTCTTGGCGCGATCGGTCGTTGAAATTGTTAAAGGGCTACTGAGGTGCCTGCATCGCAATGCCTGGTTTCCAACAATCTCGCCTAAAGTATCAAAAATAATATAATGATATTTGTTCCACTTCCACTCGGGTCACGGGTCTGCTCGATTAAAGGTCTTATTATCTTATCTCTAAGGCCAGAGCTGTTGAACAAGCGAAATAAAACCATCTTCAATGTTACTGCATTTGTTTATTTTAAACAATTTTGAAGTATTTGTACTAAAATAAAAAAAACAGAATTATCTCGACTTATCCTCACCTCCAAAAACTAAACAGTAGAAAATTGCTTTTTGTTGTGGTATCCCTAGCATCAAATTTTGTTTTAGAGTGCGCGGTTTAAAGACAAAACGTTGCATTTTAACGAATTTAGTTGTAATATAATAAATATTTTTATATTAAAATGTACAATAATCTATAGTTCCATTAATGTAAATAAGAAATTGTCATTTAATAGTCGAGTCGTGTCGTTACGGTACATTAGTGACAAAGTTGATGTACAGTGAGGTTAGAAATTACAAACATTTTGTGAATTTAAATGGATTCAGCGCCTGCCCAGGAGGTAACTGAATTGCTGCGACAATGGGAGGAACAGCATACGACGCCAAACTTCGACCCAATACCAACTTTGACGAGGTAACTTCTTTGTTTTGATATTATTGCGAAAAAAAAATAGAATTAGCACATTTTCCCTTAGGCTTACATGTGGCTGGGAAATAACAATTTAAAAATAGAAGTCATGACCATGCCGTATCAATTAACTATGTGAAATAGGCATTCCTTAGTCCTTGAACAACTTTTAATTACTTTAGAACTAATCAGGAAGTGCAACTTTTTAATGAGATTGGCTCTTTATTGGAGCTTTTTCAAAGATCAAATAGTAAGAAACCCAGTTAGAGCCTTAAATGAGCCTAAACTAACTATTTAATGATCATTTCCTATAAAAAAGTAATACTGATTTACTATTAGAAAAGTTTGTTGACAAACTGATTTTTTTATGACTCCATGTCAATAAGATTTATGTGACCAAAGTTGAAATGCTAAAGAGACTGCTCAGCATGGGTTTGTGATGCCCAAGCAACATGACATTTTTTAAATTGTTGCTATGACCCTGAATAGTTAAATAGTTATGACAGAATAATACAATACAGTGCTGATTTGTGATTTCTTTTTTAAATAATAGTATTTCCAAACGAAATCGCAAACCATTATCTCAGAAACCTACCTGCTTTCTGAGCTAATGGTTTGCCTAATTCAAATAAACTGCAGTGATTGTCTTAACTGCCAAGAAAATCACTTGACCTCTGAATCCGTTCCGGTGTTTCTTCTCACTGTAGTCAGCTAGGAAACATTGGCCTCATTTAATTTAAATTGATGAAAACCAGACATGAAAAAGAATAATTTATAAAACAATTAGCTTTTGCCTGCGACTATGCCCGCGTGGATGTCAGTTAACGCGTAAAAAAGTAGTCTATATCCCAGGCTATATATGTGCCAAATTTCATGACCATTCCTTCAGCTGTTTTAGCATGAAAGCATAACAGACAGTTACAGTTTTCGTCAAACAGCTTTGCCCCTCTGAAGTTGTGTCGAGTGGCTGCGTAGTAGTCAAAATTACGAACACACTGCAACTGCGCATGCATAAGAGACATGGGGGCAGGGCACGATTTTATGTCTCAGTCTTACGTTTACGTTCGATGCATGCTTGCGTCCCGCTTGCTCCCGTCTACGTGACTGCACCTGCGCGATTTTTGCAAATGGCTAACTTCAGAGGGGCAAACTTATTTGACGAAAACTGTACTTTTGCATTTATAATATTAGTAGGGATAATAGGGATTTACAAAATTAATAACAACGTGTCTCCAAAAGTTTTTCTCTGACGACGATGACTTGAAATGTTCATCTATTTTCAACAAAGTAATTTAATACCCAATCAATGTAAACAAAACAATATAATTCAGTAGCGCTGGCAGGTAGCCAAACACATTCTGAATCTCGTGAATGCATCTAAATTATATCATGAAGAAAAAATGATCTCTGTATTATTTGTCTGTCATGTTTTGACTGCTTATTACATGAGGCTCAACATGAGAGGTTAAACTTATGTATGTTTTAAAGGATTATTTATTACACTATTCAATTTGTAGGAAATCTAATTAGGAAATCAGAAGATGTAATCGTAGTAGAACAGATTGTATCCGATTTAGTCTATTGGATCCAATCTTATGTTTTTTGAAACATGCAATCCAATGCGCTACTACTTCATAAATGTGTGGTCTGTATTATTTAGAATCCAATTTATGTAGTGTAGTGTGATCACTAGCCAACAATTTAGGTTCCTAACTGTTCCTATACTTTGTGCCAGATAAACTTGCAATAAAGTACATTGACCTTTCCCTAATATCCCTTCGTAGAAACCCGAACAATACATCATTTTACATTACTAGAGAACATAAAGGATCATGATAGAAGTAGATTCTGGACTGCTCTAAGTCTTTATTTCTGTTTTTGATTTTAAGAAAGTCAATAAATGTATGTGGGTCAATGACCGTTATTGCACATTTATCTGGAATCTACTATAGTTAGATTTTCTGCAAATTGAATAGTGTAATAACCCTTTTACTCTTCTGCCTACCTTCTCACAGAAAACAAGTTTAAACAAGATTTAACTCATTTCACCACTCCAAGAAAAGATAAACATTTCAAAATCTTGTGAAATAATTTTATAAGCAAAGGTCATTACTGATACTGTACATAGTTTTATTTCTAATCTTAGAAATGTAAAAGTCATGCTTTTTTAAGGGTGCAATATCATCAAATGATACTAGATTTACTCTAATCTCTGACTTTCATACTATTCATGTTCTATAATGAATTATAAGTATGAGAACTAAATAAATGTTGATACTTTCTTATCAAATATTGTAGATATCATAAATAGAAATGATACTGCATGTTTATATGATAATCATTTTGACGGCAAATAAACAATAATATTGCAGCAAACACTTCTCTAGTGGCTTTGCTCCCATGGCATTTTCGCACAGGAAAACTGCATTTTTCAGGTTTTAAAACCTGTTGCACTCAGTGGCAGTGAACAGTTTTCGGCAAACTTTCGTACTTTATGTCAGCAAAGAACTTCTGTAATCGGTTCAGGATCATATATGCCTAGCCTTTTTCCAACTTTATTGGGGTTGGCTTCCAGTCAAACCGGATTCAGCTGAATACTAGTGTTTTAGGTGGAGCGGTTGCCTACCAGACCTCCACAACCCAATAGCTGGGTAACACGGTACTTCTTGGCAAGACTGGAGTCAGATTTTCTGGCTTCTGACAATCCGTAACGACTGCCAAAGATCTACAAATGACAGCCGGGATCAACGGCTTAAAGTGCTTTCCGAGGCACGGAGGAAACTCGATATATATGTTAAGATGGTCACCCATCCACAGACCGACCCCGGCAAGCGTTGGTTAACCTTGAAAATCGTGTCTGTGTGGCCCTGTAGCCTAGTAAATTGCTGGTGCTATTATTAACACAATGCCTAACTATGAGCATTTATTTGTGCTGTAAAAATCTTGGTTTTCTGATTCAATTCTTGACAGTTAGCTGTTAATATTCCTACTAGCAAAATGAAAAACTTGGCCATAAATCACAAATTCAAAATTCTCATTGATATAGATACTATTAAATGTAGATTTTTATTTTACTGTTTGTTATTGTGGCCCACCATGAGAATATTAGAAGCACTATTCTAAAAGGTTGAGTTTGGCTGGTGTAACAGCTGAAATGTGTACCTATACTACTGCTTAGCGCTTCCGGGGAGTACAGATGTAACTTTTGTTAAGTTATCTAGTTTTGACCATACAAAAAAGGAATTCAGATTGGTTAAAACAGAATTTTCTAAAGGCAACATAATATGTAGCACAGATTTTGACCACGTTCTGTCCAAGTGTCAAAAGGTTATCATTACCTACGCCGGAAACGAATGCAATTAAATTTCCTTATTAAATGCGCGTGAAATATCTCTTATTTTATAAACAAAATACTGTTATCAACAAAGACTAATCGAAATAATTATATTGCTGTTATTTTGTCTCTGCAGAATAGCTAATTAAATGGAGATTTTTTTTTTATTAGTGATGGGTTTGCTCTTGACTCTAGTCAATGTCAGATATGACAGAGACAAAGTCTACGATGGAGCGAGCTTACCCAGAAGGAGCCTGTTCACTCTAACTTTGAAGAGATTAGGGCTGTAAGCTTTTGGAAACACAGATTCAAATGATTATGTAAAGCAGAGGTGTATTTTTCACCATTCCTGTTTAAGCCATAGGGCTTAGAAATGGTCTCTGCCGATTAAATTGTACGATTATGTCGCAGCCAACTAGCTGAATCCGCCGTTTCATTAAAAGTCTAGCCTTTTCATTGAACTGTGCCGTTTAATCAGCGACATAAGTGGCATGGGCAATTAAATGATATTGAACAAAAGATGTCACTTAGGTCGGCACATTTAAATGAAAAGGCTAGGCAACCAATTAAACGGCTGATTAAGCTAATTAGCTGCGACATATTGGGTTTCTTACCCAATATGTCGCAGCTAATTAGCTCGGATTAATAATTCTCTTGAAATTGTTTGAATTTTAAGTTCAAGTGTTGTAGCACACATTGTAGCACTGTTGATGTTTGTATCTCATTATTTCAGGATATCCGAAATAATAGAAGCGGAGACAGAGAACTTTATGAAAAAGGATCCGGACCCATTCGATGAGCGTCACCCATCACGCACTGATCCAGAGTGTGCGCTTGGACACGCCCTCAAGGTCATGTTCAAGAAGGACAACTTTATGACTAAGGTAACTATGACCTCATGAAGTCATGACTAAGATGACTATAAACCGTAACCGATCTATGGTGTCACACATTGACGAGTGCTCGCGGGGACACTCCTTCAAGGTCATGTCCAAGAAGGACAACTTTATGACTAAGGTAACTATGACCTCATGACTAAGATGACTATAAACCCTAACCGTTCTATGGTGTCACACGTTGACGAGTGCTCGCGGGACACTCCCTCAAAGTCATGTTCAAGAAGGACAACTTTATGACTAAAGTGACTATGACATTATGACTAAAGTGACTATGACCTAATGACTAAAGTGACTATGACCTCCTGACTAAGGTAACTATGACTTAAATCCTTCCACATTATACGGCCATAGTTTTGGCGTTTTAGCATGACAGTAGCGCGTGCAGTTACGGTCTTTTCTATACTTTAAATAATTTTTATAACGTTTTCAGTTAGTAAACGACTACGTCCGAGACACGTACTACTCGCGTCAGAACATGACGGGGCGCGACGTGCACAAGCTGAACGTGGCGGCGTGCCGGCTGACCCTGGACCTCATGCCGGGCCTGGAGATGAGCGTCGTGTTCCAGGTAACACTTGATGGTCTGCTGGCGATGCACAGATTACGCGCGCGCCTCTAGCTGCGAAATTTAGAAGTTGCCTAAGAACGACACTTGCAGTGTTGCCAACAGCAATTTATTAAATTCTCCGAAAATCTAAGTCACATTCCCTAACTTGAGATTCCCTGCAGTTAAGGGAATTCCTCACACGTTGGCAACGCTGTGTGAAAACTGTCAAAGTGTCGTTCTTAGACAGCTTCACAATTTTGACACTAGCAGCGCTAGTTAGAATCTTTGCATCGTCAATATGTATGCTATATGGTCCCTATGAGGTCAAAGACTTCATTAGAAATCTGTTACCGTAATATGGCGTCAAGAAAAAGTTTACATGGTCTGAAATTGCTCAATCTATAATAAACTCTATATGACTTAACAAACAGCTGCTGTTTTAAATTCTTGTCAAATTGTTAGAAACTTCACGTAAATAGATTTAAACGAAATAGGTACCCATCATAAATCACACGCTGCATTTATCTACCTACTTAGAGTTGAGAAGAAAAAACATTGCCAAAAATAATAGTAAAATTTATTTCAGACCAACTCATATTTAAATCATTATTTTTTTGCATGTACACTATACACACATATGCATTATGAACAACTTGCAATGTATTTAAAAGTTAATTTTAAGACCGCGCTATCGCATTAGGTATACACCTGTAATGATAGTTGTAAGGGAGATTTTAATAAATAAATAAAATAAAACTTTTAGTATGGGGCCATCCCCGAAATCGCGAAAAAAATCAGCTGTTCAGTACATTTTGTCGAGTTATGCGCACATAAATGTACGGGGCAGTCGATTTTTTTTTCACGATTTCGTTATTGGTTCCATAGTAAAAAGTTGTTCATAATGATGAGTAAAATGACCCCTTAAATTTCTTGCACGAATTTTTTTAACACCTTATAGTTAAATGACGCACGATAAGTGATCGTCCAGTGCCGCCACATCATTGGACTGTCCATTATGTCGGCCACAATCTGTCGGTAACAGTTTACAATCGCAAAATAGTCTCTTCGAAACCATCATATAATATTGTTACGCGCCAGAATTAATGCCGCCGGGTACATGACGATGAAAGTTACTAGTAGCGCCATCTAGTATCGAGTAGCAGAACTAGTAGAGTCAAGATCCTTCTTGACTTTTCTATGCTAGAACATTCTAGAGTTTTCGATGTCTGGTTGGTCCGGACCGGTATGTACTAGAACTTTCTAGATGTTTCTATACTAGAAGGTTCTGGAATTATCTACCGACCTATATAAGGCCCGCATAGCCTGCGACCGAGTCAGTATTGAATCTGCGATACAAGCGACAACTTCGGGAGCGAACTTCGACTGCGAATTAAAGTGATCAGTAGTACAATTGTGATTTATAATTAGTGATTTTAAGTTGTGATTAGTGTTGATTAATTAAAGTGTCATTTTGGTTATTTTATCGGCTGTTTTTATTGTCACGAACCCTAAGCTCGTAACAATATTGTCGTATTCGTAATTGTATTGAAACAACGGCGCATTTGCGCATTGTCAACGCCACACAATAAATACACAGATATAGATACACATAACGATTCAAAAACGCCGCCACGTGTAGCACCTACCGGACCTACCCACATAGCTGACGTCCGACTAGCGTAAACCGATGATGCAAATTGAGCACGAAAGTGGCGGCTTACGATTTTTGATCGTAAGCTGGGCACCGAAACGGGCACGCGAAATAGTTGCTCTTGCGTTATCTATATCTGTGAATAAATACTTATATCTATTTTCTTTCTTTCTTTCCTACAGGACAACGAAGCTCTGATCCATCGTCTAGTGAACTGGGCGACAAACTCCACGGAACCTCTGCAGTGCTACGCGACCGGTTTATTGGCTGCTGCCATGGAGGTACAGGACATTGCCACCAACTTTAGGTAATAATGCACTTTATTTTTAGGGCCATAAGGAGGAGCTCGTAGCTAATTATTAACAGTTGCACGGGATTTTCAAGGTTAAGAGCGTTTACGCGGTACGGCTTTTCATACAAACTTTCAAATCCTTAGTTTTCGAAATTAATGAACCGATTTCAATAAAACTTGGTATGCGAACGCTAGATGTCGAGGTCTAAATAGTTATCAGAATTTTTTTTCGAAAAAGAGTTCAGGGGGAAGGATATATTGATTTTTCACTTTCTATAGAAAACTTAAAATCGCTCTCTCTCTCCCTCTAAAATCTTTTTCAAAAATATTTTCTGATAACTATTTAGACCTGGATAAGTAGCGTATGCATGCCAAGTTTCGTTAAAATCGGTTCATTCATTTTGAAGAAAAAGGACTTTAAAGTTTGTATGAAATGACATACGGCGTACACGCTCTTAAGCAACGCTTGTGTACTGAGGCTCCTCCGTGCCTCGGAAAGCACGTTTACGCCGTACGGCATTTCATACAAACTTTCAGGTCCTTATTTTTCGAAATGAATGTACCGATTTTAATGAAACTTCCTACGTATAAGCAGGATACATAGGTCTAAGAAGTTATCAGAGAACATGTATGAAAAATAGTGTTACTTACAGCTAAATTCGACCGATTTAAAAGTTTCGGTTAATTTCGGTTAGGGGCGGAGTCCAAATGAGACTCTTACGACACGTTTTTTGCACGCCCAGCCGGACACTAGCTGATTTTGTTTTATTTTTACAATTTCTAAAAAATCTAATATCTAGTAAGGGATAATCCGAAATAATTTCATAGACGTAACCGTATCAGAAACCGGTTTAATATTATTTCGATATCCGTATTCTAATGCAGATCCGAAACTTCATATCCATAACAACCCTGATTTTAAATAGAAACAGAGATTTCCAAATTATCTTTTTTTAAATAAGACATTTCGAAAATGTTCTCTGAGAAAATCGGTTCATTCATTTCGAAAAATAAGGACTTGAAAGTTCGTATGAAATGCCGTACGGCGTAAACGCTCTTGAAGTCATTGATAATAAGATTTATTTCAAAAAGATTTATTTTTCTTGTTTCAGGGATTTAAATGCAATGCTAGTACCATTGATGTTAAGGAGGCTACATGTTTTAAGAGAGGACAAAGTAAGTACTAATTTTGATTTTATACGACACTAGCACTTCGCCCGCGACTTCATCGTACGCGCATATCCGGTTTTTGCCGTTCCCGTATAGCCTTCCTCATGAATGTGGCTGTCTTAAACAAAAATAATTTTCAAAATCTGTTCAGTAGATCCACAGATTACCCCCTACAACCTCGCTAACTCACAAACTTTACCTCTTTATAATATTAGTATAGATAAGTACAGTTCTCGTCAAATAACTATGCCCCTCTGAAGTTAGCCATTAGCAAAGATCACTTGGTGCAGTCACGTAGAGGGAGCAAGCGGGACGCAAGCATGCATCGAACGTAAACGTAAGACTGAGACATAAAATTAATCCACGCCCCCATGTCTCTTGCGCATGCGCAGTTGCAGTTTGTTCGTAATTTTGACTACTACGCAGCCACTCGTAGCCAACTTCAGAGGGGCAAAGTTATTTGACGAGAACTGTATAGATCCAGGGATGTTAAATTCAGAACGCATCAAAATTATAAATGAGTGATGGTGATGGATGTATGAACGCAGCGATGAGTGAACGAGAGAGTATGTGTGTGAAAGGGATGGAGGACTGACATTTTTACGACGAAGGAAGGAAGACGTAATTTTACGAAGTTAACCACTCGGGCCCAACATGTGAAAATTCCCTAATATAAAGTAAATCTTATGTATATGTAAATAAACATTAAATTCGCGATTAATTCGCGACACACCGGTGTGTCGCCGGGGCCGGACAGGGATGTTTTAAAAATAAAAGAAGGTTTCTAGCAACGAAGAGTCTTTATTTGTGTCTACCACATACCCCCTACATAGATATAGCTAGTCTCGTGTTTGACCACTATCTCACCTGGGGCCTAACCACCAACTCTTAAAGCAGTATTACTTCAATATTACTTCCAGTGGGAAAGGGACGGAGCTATACAGGACGTATAGCTCCGTCTCTTTCCCACTGGAAGTAATATTACCTAAAGTAATACTGCTTTAAGAGTTGTTGGTTTAGGCCCTGATGGAAAGCGTCGATGGAGCACGCTTGCCTAGAAGTAACCTATTCACTCTTGACTTAAAGACTCCCAGGTTGTAGCTATCAGGAAACACAGACTCCGGCAGGGAATTCCACTCCTTAGCGGTACGCACAATGAATGTGTTCCCAAAACGCTTTGTGTCTGTGGGTTGGATATGAAAACTAATACAGTAAAAGAAAGAAAAACATTTATTTGGGACTCGCACAAGACAAACAAAAAAAAACCGGCCAAGTGCGAGTCGGACTCGCGCACGGAGGGTTCCGTACCATTATCTATAAAAAAAAAGCCAAAAAAATCACGTTTGTTGTATGGGAGCCCCACTTAAATATTCTGTTTTGAGTATTTGTTGTTATAGCGGCAACAGAAATACATCATCTGTGAAAATTTCAACTGTCTAACTATCACGGTTCATGAGATACAGCCTGGTGACAGACAGACAGACGGACAGCGGAGTCTTAGTAATAGGGTCCCGTTTTTACCCTTTGGGTACGGAACCCGTAAAAAACGTAACCAAATAACCAGTCAACCAATCAATCAGTAACTAGTGTTCTATACCGTATGTATTTCTTTTACAGCAGAACAACCAAAACGCGGTGACTCCGCCGAATCAGACGAGACATTTTGCGCGCTTTGACAAAAAGAGAAATAGTGATATCAAGTGCAATGGACCCAGTAAGGAGAAGAAAGGTACGTTAAATGGCTGCCTATCCGTCAAAGGAGATCCCTCAGATTTCTCTGCATGCTCTTCACTATCATGAATGATCCTTGTGCTCCTGATTATTTAAAACAATATTTTAAAGTATTGGGCAGTTCTCACAGTCTTAACCTTCGAGCATCCAAAAACTTACTCCTTCATATTCCTTCTCACCGCACCGGGTTTATGTCTAATTCCTACGCTATCTCTACCATTAAACTCTGGAATATGCTACCCCTTGACATCAAGAAGGCTGAGTCCAAGTTTTCCTTTAAGCGTAAAATCCGAAAACACTACTTAAAAGCCTGTCATTCTTAGTTTAGTCTTCGTCATAATTATTATGAGTTCTCTCAATCAGAAAGATTATTATATAACATCATATTTATTAGTTTATTATTTTAGCATATATATGTATTTTATTAGTGTTATATATATATATATGACGGGGAACGGGCCCCCTTGTTATTTTTAAAAACAATGACGTCAGCAATGCTGACGTCACTATTTCCATATCATCATGGTGCTGGTGGTGGTTACTCATTTCGGAAATGAAATACTTGTTTTCAGTATCAACTTATATTCTCGCTGGTGGATAGCACACAAATGGCACACAGTAAATATTCGTCAACAACAAAGAATGACTCACGATATTACGGAGCTCCGCACTGTCCGACGGCTCGACTTAGAATGACTTGTGAACGGTCGGGCGTTCGTATTTATACCCTTCGGTTAGAGTCGTTACAAATCTATCGACTCATGTTTTCTTTATGGTTCGTTTTTAAATTCTTGATTTAATTTTACAAATCATAAAATGAATTTAGAAGTACAAATTAATTAGTTTAATAATTTCTAGTAATCAACTAATAAAGTTAATTAAATAATCGTTTGAGTGACTTTTACCAACTTCAAATAAGCAATCACACAGTATTTGAACTTAGAATAATCAAACTGACGCTCGATTACGCCTTTCCGCCGGCATTCATATTGATTTATTCGACGCTTGATTAAGCCTTCGCGCCGATATATATTATTTCTTTATTATTTCCAAAATAAAATTATATTTTAAATCTTATTTATTTGTTGTACACCTACCACAGTGTAGTCTTTTTGACCCAAAGGTTGACTGGTAGAGAATGCCTTGTTGCATTAAGTCCGCCCATGTACCACTATTGTACATAGAGTTTAAATAAAATAAATAAATAATAAACTCAAAATTCTTTAACCGACTTCAAAATAAGGAGGAGGTTCTCAATTTGGTTGTATTTATTTTCTAAAGTACAGTTAGTAGGCGTCAAAATTAATCCCGGGTCGACGGCGCGTTGTCTTTTACGCGCACCTCAAAGAGATCTCAGCATAGTTATCTTTTTATCTTTCATATTTTTAATCTTTTTAAAAAACGTTGCCTCACACTAGGAATTTCTCCTGTATCGTGGGTGCGTTACAATCTCACATATACAAACAGCCAGACCCGGAACAACTATCTGTAGGCCATACAAATATTTGTTCCGTGCGGGAATCGAACCCGCGACACGCAGCGCAGCAGTCACCGCAGCCCTGGAACGCAAATGGCACTTGGAGGAGCACAGATGGGTTTTAGTCAGTAAGAGTCTGACAATCCCGCTCCACCTAGAGCTGAAGGAGTCTTGATGTTTTCCCAACCGCCAAAAAAGGCGTCAAAAGTAATGGCAGCTGCGCAGTACGCCATCCCTCGACTCTACTGTCACAAGGATTAGTGCGCAGCAATGCGAATTAAGTTTGTATCAAGATTGCCTGACTAGTTTCAAACTGAAATCGAGCCCCTTGCAAGTAAGCGTATGTTGAAATTGTCGAACAGGTTCATTTAAATCTTGCCTTGTATGTGTCTATGTAAGATAGCAAGAAACGCTTCTTTGAGCATGACATGACGCATTCAAAAGTCAAAAGTCAAAAAGTCAAAGCATTTATTTCAATTAGACCATTTACAGGCACTTTTGAATTGTCAAGGTCGGTCGGTCAAAAAGATGAAGCTATTTGCACGTTCCAAAGCGTAGATCTCTATGGAGAAGAACGTGCAAGAAACTCCACGGACACTCTTTTAAAAATGATATTTTGTTACAAAATTATGGTTACATCATTCATATTGAAATTATACATATATGTGAGAACGATGTAAAAGACGTGCAGGATAAAAGAGTCCGGAGTAAAAAAAGAAACAATTCAAAGAAATAATTAAAATAAACCGTGGCAGCCGAGAGATGACCAGTCTCAGCTGACGGCGCCCGTTCACGAACATGACGCATACGCTAGCACCATTCGGCTCAACCATTTTTTAGGGAGCCAAATGATCCAACGCATGCGCCACCATCAGCCAGACTTTTGAGTGAGCATGACATCCCCAATCGCCAGTTCAAGTCAAAGACCTACCCAAAATGATCATTATAGTTTAAAGCTACACAGTACTCACACATGTGCATGAAATTATACAATGTTAAATAAGTTGAGTCTATACATTATTAATATAAAAGCCCATAGTGTCCCACTGCATTTCTTCCACCTCAATCTCTAATTTAATTCATCTCCTTTTGGGTCTACCACGTAGCTTGTTCCTGATTTTCAGGACCCAATCCAAGAGTAAAAAATAAGCATGGGAAAATATGCTTCACATTCACGTAAACAGGCCATAGCTTAGCATTATGCTGAGTAGGCCTGTTTGCACTGCGATTTAGCTAAATCATGGTTCGTCCAAAATCAAATCAGGTAATCTTGAAAAAAAATCCTGCTTGAAACCTGACAGATGCTGTTGCCATTCTTCCTGTTAAAGCAGAAACGAGTTGTTGCCATTCTTCTTAAACTCGTTACTGCATCAATGTTCTCTTTACAGAGCGAGTCAAAGACGAGGGGGGAGGGGGGGACATGCTCGTGGACGAGTCCCCCCCCCACGCCAGCAAAGACCCCGAGACGCCCGTCAAAAATAATAATAGTGAGTTTATAAACTGTTGTATTATTGTGTACCTAGTTAGTTTTAGACAGATATTGACCAATCATAATTTTTTTTTTTTGTAAAGAATTCAAAAAAAAAAAAAATTCCCCACCCAGGACAAACTTTGTGTGATGAGCATAATTGTTTGTTCTGTGTCTGGGTGTAATTTATCTATAATATGTATGTATTTATAAATTATATAAGTATGTATATCAGTTGTCTGGTTACCATAACACAAGCTCTGCTTAGCTTGGGATCAGATGGCCGTGTGTGAGTTGTCCCAAGATATTATTATTATTATTATGTTATAGTATGCGCCAGATAAACAAAGAATAACGGTCACTAACCCACCTACATTTATTGACACACTTAATTTCAAAAACAGAAATAATGACATAAAGCTGTCCTGAATCGACATCTATCGTGATCCTTACAGTTCTAGTAATGAAAAACGATTCATAATTTACTGTCCGGGGGTACCTACGAAGAGATATTAAGGAAAGGGCAATGACCGTTAATTCTTCATTAATTTGGCGCATACTATAGTAGACGTTTAGTGACGCAATGAGTAAACCGTGTTGTGCCCGCAGGCCCCGCGAGCGCGTGCTCGCCGCCCGCGTGGGGCATGATGTCGCCCCCCCCCCGGCCTCCGCCCCCGCTGCAGCACCACGAGACCTCCTCCAACTCCAGCTGGGCTGAGATGGAGACTTATGTTATAGGTGAGTACTCACTGCGTATGAGGTGAAATTAAAATTATTGAAAATGTATCAATTATAATGCGATACAAATAAAAATAGGAACGTCAATGACCTATATCTGTCAAATGTCACTTGAAAAGTACGGTTAGCAAAAAAAACGTGGCATTTCAATAACGGTTTTTTTTTTTTTTTAAGTTTTACATCATATTTAAATAGAAACGTTAAATAGTAAGAAATTAGCTAAAGAACAATGGCCACTCTGCTAACAAGCTTGGACTAGTAAAATCTAATAAAACGACACTTGATGAAACATATGTCGTTTCATTCGCCTATATAAATATAACTACGTACGGCATTTAATATATTTTTAAAAGATGGGAGAATCAAGAAACTGCGAAATATGTTTTTGAGGTTATGTTTACATATTTTTAATCTGTAGCATTTTTGTTTTCTACTCTTTATGAAGAGTGCACGCCAGATAAGTCTGCGCATGGCTTGTATCGGTACTAATGCTCTGCCACTTATAGTACATACCTATTTATTAATTTAAACATAATGTGTAGGTACTTCGAACTTTTCTTTGCAAGCAGCAAAGTCGATTGCAGACTCATTTGGCGCTCATTCTACATAAATATCTGTCTTGTTGGGTTGGTTGGGTTTATCTTCATTGCATGCATGGACAACAAAACCATTTTTTTCGTCCATGATATGAGAAGTTTTTAAGATTCTTAAAAACATATCTACATAATTATTCCTCTCGAGATTATTATTTTAAAATACGACAAATAAAAACACACATTACTTTAAATATATTTTATTATAATTCTCTTATATATACCTCGTCAAGGAATGCAGCAGGAGCAGCTACATTTTGTTCATGTCTGGCCCATCCCAAATACCAAACTATGGTCATGACGTGAGCACAACATCCCAGTGTGCGTCGACCAACAAGGCAATTGCAGCTATATTCTATAATGCCAGCTAACCCAGATGCATTATTATTAATTAAAATGTATACATAATACTGTTTCCTCCCAATATGCCTTGACTTTATTCTACCTCTTATGACTGAGACTTCATCTATATTTAAATCTAGATCCGAAAAATCCAGAGAATCCGGTATTTCTCTACAGACCTCGATTCTGTACTGCCCATGGAATCTTGTATGTTCTCCATAATAAGACCGCGCTTGGCGAAGTTGGTAAGTCCCAAGAGCGAATAATATAAGGTCTTCATATTCGAGACGTGGAAAATATAATAAATTATTTCTATCTGCAGTCATATTTACGAAATTGGAAGATCGTCTATTTAAATTATTGCTTTCTACAATATCTGCTAAATATATGGTTTATAATGACAATCTTCCAATAAATTAATGCAGTCTCGAAAACCTCGGTCTAGAATAAAAATATCGTTTTCTCGAAAATACTGTCTCAAAGGAAAGTTTTCATTGTTAAATAAGGAGGTCATTATTTCAGCATCTGAGGTAGTGGCTTTATATGGACCAAAACAATCTAAAATGTAGCCGTCACATAGCACTAACATAAATGGTTTTAAAAGATACATATAATTAGCGCTCTTATGAGCATAAATGTATGTTCCATCACAAATTACAATGGGATGGTCTGTGACCGCCCCAGTATTACCATAAATTCCATTGGGAATTAATAAATTATGGTTTAATACATTTTGTCTACTTATTTGTTCAATACCCAAGTTAACGGGGACAAAATATTGGAGAAGTTTTTCTCTAACATTATTCATCCATCGTTCTAGAGATTTTCGAGGAACACCTATTAGGCTAGCTATCCTCTCATCTGAGTCTCCATTTCTTAATTTAATTAAATATGCTACTAAACCAGTTACTCCCCGATGCATAGCTTGAATTAGAGGAACTTCATTTAATAAATTCCTGAATTTTTCTTTGGTCAATCCAAGCCAGTATTGAAACAGATGATCATCTATATTTAAAGGTTCATTAAAATCAATAGTATTAGTACTGTTGAAATTGATAAATGAAAACATATGTTCAACTTGTTCCATTGTGAACACTGCATTACTATTTTCCGAATTGTACAAAGTGTCCCACATATTGCTCATTAAGTGGTCAGAACAGACTCTGGCATGTACAGGCAAGTAAAAATTATGATCGATTATTATTTTAACCCGCAAATCATCAGATATCCGATGTAGGTCCCGATTGGTGCAATTTGAAAATATACACTGAGCAGCACTATTGGGAGCTCGTCTGTAATTTTCAAGCGTGATAGTTACACCTTGTGCAGGAACATTTTGTGTAGTCACTGATGGCACATCAGGAAGCCACTCCGATGAAGGTGATGATAGGCTGGGATTGGGCACCACAATATCCACTTCATCAGATCTTTGTTCTGGTATGTCTTCACTATCAGCTATATCTGACTGCTCGATTGCTGAAGGTGGTTGTTCAGGTGTCACACTTTCATGTTCTACCTGAGACTCTGCATTTACCACACTTGTAGAAGGTAACATTACTGATTCCCTCTCTGTTACCTGCATACGCAGAGCAGTTCTTTTTGCTTTCAACCAGCAAGAATGGCAAACTCTATCTCTTGTAGTTATCTAAAACAAAAAAAAAACAATTGGTTACATTATAAATAAATTCATAATTAACATTTAACCTGTCAACTGGCGAGAAATGAGGCACAATTTATTGATTTTTCATTATTATTGGACAATTTAGAATTCTAATATTTTTTAGAGTTGTGAATTTCAACATAAATAACCAAGATAAATAATTAATAATAGTTGGCTACTATAGAAAGTATTAGCAAATAAAAAGTGTATGACTTACCTCTTGTGATTCAATAGAATTCATTATGATGGTAGCAATCATTTGTTGCAGTTCTGAGGGATTGCTGCGTAATATTTGGTCAGCCTTTTTTCGAAGAATTGAACGTCCACACATTAGGCATACTTTGGAGTGACCCACTACTTGAGTATGACTACTTCCAGGAAGCTGGCTGTCATTGCTTGATGTTTCTCCATGGATAATTTGATTAACCCTCTTCATTATAGCATCTAAACAAGCCTGGCAGATGTTATCATGTTCCGTAATCTGTAAAATGAAATAATTGCTGAAAAATAACTCATAACGAAGAACTCATAAGCTTTTTGTTATAAGTCATTACATCAAAAACTTAAATAAAAAGGGTCAGTGGGTCGTCTTAGGGGCGGAAATGAGTTATTGTAATTGTCATCTAAAAATAAGTGACTATGTAAATGCAGTTTAAATAGCAAGTCAATTTTTATTTATTTTATTTATTTATTTTATTAACTTACATTAATCAACGAGTTATAAAAACCATATACTCAAATAAAACTGTAGTAAGTAGGCTAAAATCTGTTGTGCTCTAGTCTTACTAAAAGAAAAAACTTACGATATGAGGAGAAATCCTTTCAGCAATTAAAGATACCACTCTTATGTTTTGCTCTAGGACAATATGTCGCGCAGTGCGATTTACACATAATCCACAGTTAACGCACAGAATGCGTGAAGACATTTTGCCACTTCCAATTTCAGGATCCAAAACGTGATGCAATTCAAAGTCCATTAAACGAATGCCAAGTCAACAAGAGTAGTAGATCAATCGGAGTCCGTAAGCAATGCAAAATATCAAAACAATCAGGAATATAACAGAAAATCGCACAGAACGCAGTAGTTGCCGAAACCACCAGAAACCACAACAACACGGTCAGTTCAGAAAACTGTCAACTTTTTGTTTACTTGTCAAAAATAGGGAGGGACATAATCAATCGATTTATGACTGTCGATTTTTTTAAGTAAATCATTTATTTTTATTTAATTCATGGCTTTACCACATACAAGTACCATCAAATTCTATTATTGGCTAAGCTTAGTATAATATTTAACGTGAGTTTATATGTTTAGCATTGCTTGGGATTTAATTTCGATTAAGAAATAAGACAATCATAGACTTAAGTGAAAGTATGGACGTCTCTAGTGACGGAAGTAATTACGGATGCGTTCGGAGTTAAATATTTTATACTGCGTTCTCATAATATAAAGTAGTGTTTTAAAAAAAGAATATCTTTATTTACCCAGCTTTAAAAAAAAAAAGGAAGATTTGCAATAATTACATTAACAATGCTCTACATATTGGTGACAGTTTCATCTCGGGAACAATTTATGATTTTTCTTAGTCCAAACTGGCCTTTGTTCTTTAATATTTAATTATTAAGTAATTATTAGTTTTTTTTTTTTAATCATAACAGAACCTGTTTTATTTTCATTGTTGGCACCAATTCACGAATAAATTAAAAAAAAATCTTGTTTTGCTCACCCTACCGAACTGGTTTGAGTTGACAGCGATGACGTCACAAAATGGCGCAAAGTCGATCCTATTCTCATTTGAATCGCATTGTAATAGCTTAAACACCCCACTTCGTTGTTTCATAGCCTATGTATAGCCTTCCTCATGAATGTGACTATCATACACAAAAATAATTTTCAAAATTGGTTCACGAAATCCAGAGATTACCCCTACAACCTCACAAGTTTTACCTCTTTATGTCGATTATGACGTCACAAAATATCAAGCACTTCATTGCAACGGCTACAAGCGTCTATTTGGGGAACTGTTTTGCAATGACAATATTGAGTTACAATACATACAACGTGTAACAGAATAAACGGAATACCTCTTAAGAGCGTGTACGCCGTATGTCATTTCATACAAACTTTCAAGTCCTTATTTTTCGAAATTAATGAACCGATTTTAATAAAACTTGGTATGCGTACGCTAGATATCTAGGTCTAAATAGTTATCAGAAAAAAAAATTCGAAAAAGAGTTCAGGGGGAAGGATATAGTGATTTTTCACTTTCTATAGAACACTTGAAATCGCTCTCACTCTCCCTCTGAAATCTTTTTCAAAAAAAAATTCGGATAACTATTTAGACCTGGATATTTAGCGTATGCATACCAAGTTTCGTTAAAATCGGTTCATTCATTTTGAAGAATAAGTACTTGAAAGTTTGTATGAAATGACAAACGGCGTACACGCTCTTAAGGGGTCATTGTACTCATCATTATGAACAACTTTTACTACGGAACCAACACTGAAATCGCGAAAAAAAATCGACTGCCCCGTACATTTATGTGCGCTTATCTCGACAAAATGTACTGAACAGCTGATTTGGGTTGGTCCCATAGTAAAAGTCAAGCGCGTGCGTGCTTGACCACTATCTCACCTGTTGGTAAGCGATGATGTGGTCGAAGATGGAGCACGCTCGCCTAGAAGTAACCTATTCACTCTTAACTTAAAGACTCCCAGGTTGTAGCTATCAGGAAACACAAGAATCTGGCAGGGAATTCCACTCCTTAGCTGTACGTACAATGAATGTGTTCCCAAAACGTTTAGCGTGAGATTTGAGTTTCTATATCACCATTGGCATCTTCAGGTCGCAGTGTAGTAGATTATTGGTAATAAACCACGGTGCATTCGTAATCATGCGCAGTATCTTTGACTGGAAACGTAGGATTTCCAGGTTTGATTCGACGACAGTTCTCCACAGCTCCACTCCGTATGACTATATGAGTTTCAATATACATTTGTAAAAGAGGAGTTTGTAGGAGTAATCAAAAATTGTATGTAATTGATGTATGTTTGTTCGCAGGCAACATACATATACACCCGCCGACGGACGCTACAAAACAAATGCTCATACTTAGATACTTGACGCCAATGGGGGAATATCAGGAGGTGAGTTACTTCGTTGTTATATTAGCTGTGGGAAAGTAGCTCTTACATATTATGTAACATACATTACATATCTTCGGTGTCACTGCTGGGACCTTCTAAATGTAGAAACGTTTTTTTCTCACAGGAGACAATAAAAATACTTACTGTAAAAAAAAATCAGGAAGTTAGTTTTGCGTTTTTGTTCGAATAATTATATAGCCATGATATAAGTGTATATTTGAGTTGCAAAACAAAATATTAAAGTCTTTAGTCTCTAATAAGATCCTTACTAATATTATAAACGCGATAGTTTGTATGTATGGATGTTTGTTACTCTTTCACGAAAAAAGTACTGAATGGATCGTGATGAAATTTGGCACAGAAGTAGATTATAGTCTGGAATAACACATAGGATACTTTTTATCCCAGGAGTATGTTCCCTTAGGATAATTTTCGACGTTCACGGGGGCGGCAGCTAGTATAATTATATTTATATCATGTAATTTGTATGAAAATGACCCCTAAGCTGCACCGCGCTTCGAAGCTGCTGTCTACAAGAAGTCAATCTGTCTGAAAACACCAGACACATTTCAACTACTAGCGACAGCGCACTTTTTGTCGCTGTTATGAGATGTGATGTGGTGTGTTTATTCTCCCTGACATGATAATTTTCGAAGCTGTTTGAAATGTATTTTTTTGTGGTAATTCTTTATATTACGTTTGTCCCCAGTTCTTATCACACGTGTTCGAACAGAACGCGCTGGGACTCATCCTCGGCTACCTGAACGTGCGAGAGTCTCGCGACTCGCGCCTCGCCTTCGAAGCACTCAAGTACTTAGCGGCGCTGCTGTGCCACAAGAAGTTCTCCATCGACTTCATTAACTGCGGGGGCTTGCAGGTCAGTGTATAATGTGAGCAGTTGAACAGAACGCGCTGGGACTCATCCTCGGCTACCTGAACGTGCGAGAGTCTCGCGACTCGCGCCTCGCCTTCGAAGCACTCACTTGAGTGCTTCTTGTGAACTTCTTGTGGCACAGCAGCGCCGCTAAGTACTTACTTAGCGGCGCTGCTGTGCCACAAGAAGTTCTCCATCGACTTCATTAACTGCGGGGGTTTGCAGGTCAGTGTATGTGAGCAGTTGAACAGAACGCGCTGGGACTCATCCTCGGCTACCTGGACTGAACTGGCTGGATATAGGCTTGCCCAAGAACCGCTCTATCGAGTATTGGCGATGGCGATGCTAACATTACGCGCGCGCCTCTAGCGGCGAAATTTAGAAGTTGCCTAAGAACGACACAGCGTTGCCAACATCATATTTGGAATTCCCCGAAAGTCTAATCTGAAATTTTTTAACGTTTTCATCTTCAAATTTTTTTTTCACACCATTTATTTCTCTCGATGGAGTAAAATTGACACTTCCGCCCACTTTTTAATCACTTCCCTTGTTGCCATTATGGACACTAAATTTTCGCTCGATATTTGGAACGCTCAAACCACCGAATGGCTCCCAACACCGACTATAGTAGATTCCAGATAAATGTGCAATAACGGTCATTGACCCACATACATTTATTGACTTTCTTAAAAACAAAAACAGAAATAAAGACTTAGAGCAGTCCTAAATCTACTTCTATCGTGATCCTTTATGTTCTCTAGTAATGTAAAATGGTTCATAATGTATTGTTCGGGTATCTACGAAGGGATATTAGGGAAAGGTCAATGTACTTTATTGCAAGTTTATCTGGCACAAAGTATAGTCTGGTATAAGTATAAGTATAGTATAGTCTGGGCAGTCAAAACCCTGTGTTGTGTAGACAATCCATTGCTGTACTAACAAGTGTAATTTTCCTTCAACAGAAATTCCTGGAAGTCCCTCGACCATCAGTAGCAGCCACAGGCGTATCTATATGTCTGTACTACCTAGCGTATTGTGAAGACGCCATGGAGAGAGTCTGTTTACTGCCCAGGAAAACGCTCGCTGATCTGGTCAAGTAAGTCTTCATTGATATACATAAGTGTTAATAGGGATGATTCCAAGGGCTCGAGTCTGCTATTGCAATCGTGTCTCAATGACCGGTCATTGATCGAATATTTGACAACTTTGACAGTTTTTGTATGGGAAATGTGTCATAAGTTTGACGTTATACGTCAAAAATCGATCATTGACCGGTCATTGAGACACGATTGCAATAGCAGAATCGACCCCCAGGTGAGGGTCGCGGGTAGCCGATGGATGCGAGACGCACAGGACCAGTTGTTGTGACGACACTTGCGGGAGGCCTATGTGCAGCAGTGGACGTCTTTCGGCTGATATGCTGACGTATCTAATATTTTTTGGAAATCTATCTGACGGACTAATTAGAATTCTTTAGTCATCTACCCTATTTAAAAGGTAATGTCATCATAGCCACATTCGTGAGGAATGTTTTAGGCTATACGGGAATGGGAAATTCCCATGGGAACAGGAAAAAAAGGTATATGCGCGTACGAAGTCGCGGGCAGGAACTAGTTTATAACGAACGAATGTATTGTGTAAAAAATTGTAGGCCGACAAATGAATGAATATAGCCACTGGTTTAGCGTCACCTAAGTCTAAGTAGTACTTATGTTTTCATAAATAGCTGATCTTTTTAGCGTAAAAAGTGCGTCGCGGGGACGCCATCACGCGAGGCAGATAAATTATTTAAATAATAAATATTAAATATATTTTTTTTGTTCATAAAAAGTAAAAATCCATCATTTACGTGATACCCTGTGTCGTGGCCTCGTGGGGTTCAGTCTCTTTCATATAAGCAACAGTATACAATAATGTATTTTAATTTTAACAGATAATACAATACAACAGATGAATAATACAACAGATAATGTATTTTAATTTTAAAAGATAATTTATGAAAGGAAATAAATATTACAACGTGTAAAAGAATTCCTGCAAAAAAATCGCAGTTCTTGAAAAGGGACTTTTACTATGGGCTAACCACAAAATCGCTAAAAAAACAGCTGTTCAGGACATTTGTCGAGTTATACGCACGCAAATGTATGGAACAGAACATTTTTATTCACAATTTCAGTGTGCGCCTCGATAAAAATTGGTCTGACCTTCCACCACATTAGATGTTCCACATCAAAAAGAGTATAATTTGTAAATACTTCGTCCACAGATACGCTCTATGGTTACTAGAATGTTCCCACGACTCCGGCAGATGTCACGCGACCATGTTCTTCGGGCTCTCCTTCCAGTTCAGGGTTATCCTTGAAGAGTTTGATAATCAGGTAAGTTCTCATATTTATAGTATCTGGGCGTGCCACCGAAAGGCGCATGTAGGAGGGCCTCCCACAAGGTGCACCAATGACCTGGTGAAGACCGCGGGAATCTGTTGTAAGGAAGATGCATAGCGGACCGCGAGATGTCGCGACACTTGGCGGAGGCCTAGGGGTCCACTCTCTAAGGCCGAAGTCCGTAGTTTCGGCGTTAGTGTCGGGCGTTTGTGAATCCTTATCACCTACGAACTTACGATTAGTCCCGATCTCGAACTAAGAATGAATGACAACACGATTTGACAGTTGTTATTAGTTCGGGTTCGGGACTAATCGTAAGGCCGTAGGTAATACGGAGTCGAAAACGCCCGACACTAAGGCCGGAATTTATACGGACTTCGGGCTTAGGGAGTAGACCCCCTAGTCCTCACCATGGCCTGGACACGTCCTGGTTATGCCCCTAACATAATTATGTAGACCAGATAAATGAAGAATAACGGTCATCGAACTTTCCTTAATATCTCTTCGTAGGTACCCCCGGACAGTAAATTATGAATCGTTTTTCATTACTAGAACAGCAAGGATCACGATAGATGTCGATTCAGGACAGCTTTATGTCATTATTTCTGTTTTTGAAATTAAGTGTGTCAATAAATGTAGGTGGGTCAATGACCGTTATTCTGTGTTTATCTGGCGCATACTATAGTTGGCTACGCTTATTGCAACATCAATTCATTAAGCACCTCAAAGTGCAGGGGGTCGAGTCTGCTATTGCAATCGTGTCTCAATGACCGGTCAATGATCGATTTTTGACGTATAACGTCAAACTTTTGACACATTTCCCATACAAAAACTGTCAAAGTTGTCAAATATTCGATCAATGACCGGTCATTGAGACACGATTGCAATAGCAGACTCGAGCCCCTGGTATGGGCACTTTAGGCATTCCGCGTGGCTTATGTTCTAAATCTATTAAAAATATTTTTTTTATCGATTATTCTTAATGTTTTTTTTTCCCTATCGATGTTAAAGTTTTTTTTTAATGTGATGTGTCTTGTTTTGCTCAACAGGACGGTCTCAGGAAGCTCTACAACGTTATATCCACTCTACCTATACTAAGTGCAGACGAAGACGAATCTCGCGTGTCTGAAGATGAGACTTGCGCTGCCAGGCAGATCGTGCGCCATGTGTGCGTCGCTCTGCGCAGGTACGTCTCATAGGCTTATTGTTACGTCCAAGAGGCGTACTGTTACGTCCAAGAGACGTGATATTACGTCCAAGAGACGCGCTGATCGTCTAAAAAGGCATACTATTACGTCTAAAAAGGCATACTATTACGTCTAAAAAGGCATACTATTACGTCTAAAAAGGCATACTATTACGTCTAAAAAGGCATACTATTACGTCTAAAAAGGCATACTATTACGTCCAAGAGGCGTGCTATTACGTCCAATAGACATACAATAATGTTAGTGCTATCGAAATGTCGCGTATTCGATCCCTTACAATACTATGAATTTTCACCCATCCTCGTCACGGGGTGTCGTAAAGATACTAATTTATGTCTTCTTGTATTGTAGGTACTTGGAGGCTCACCTAAGATTGCGCGCCGCGCAAGTGGCGAGACAACAAGGCGACAACGTTCCAGAACCACCGCCCTACAAGGTAAGCACTATCATTGCTAGCGTCTGCTTTGCATAGTTAAAAGTTCTTGTGAATTGGTCGACCGAGCTCAATATAGAAATTTTAACGTTCAAAACTCAAAGCATTGATTTCAATAAGACCATTTACAGGCACTTTTGAATTGTCAAGGTCGGTTGGTCAAAAAGATGAAGCTATTTGCACGTTCCAAAGCGTAGATCTCTATGGATAAGAACGTGCAAGAAACTC
This sequence comes from Melanchra persicariae, assembly GCA_947386135.1. Lineage (NCBI taxonomy): Eukaryota > Metazoa > Arthropoda > Insecta > Lepidoptera > Noctuidae > Melanchra > Melanchra persicariae. The sequence continues at coordinate 3,730,195 of OX376673.1, read as the reverse complement.
CACGGACACTCTTTTAAAAAGAAAAAAAATTTACAAAGTTATGGTTACATCATTCATGTTAAAATTATACATGAATGTAAGTAGATGTAAAAGACGTGCAGGATAAAGCGTCCGGAGTAAAAAACAAATAATTAAAATAAACCGTGGCAGTTAAGAGATGACCAGTCCCAGCTGACGGCGCCCGTTTATGAACATGACGCACGCGCTAGCACCATTCGGCTCAACCATTTTGAAGGGAGCCAAATGATCCAACGCATGCGCCGCCATCAGCTAGATTTTTGATTGAGCATGTAAAACGTTCAGACGACAAAATGAGCAAAATCCTGACAGAATGGTATACTAGAATTGATAAACGAAATAGAGATCGACAACGCAAAAGATGAGAAGACGAACCTACGGCCGCTTTCTATAATATATCTCAATCCCAATCTTGATCCTGATCCTTGTCTGTAACCAATCAAATGTGAGGATTGTGTGGTGAAGGACACAAACTCGGCCGTTGATTGGTTACAGACAAGGATCGGGATCAAGATTGGGATTGAGATACGTTATAGAAAGCGGCCGCTAGTCTTACAGCGGGTACAAACTGGAGAAGAGGTGCAAAGGACATCTTTTGAACTCCGAGACATTATTCTAACCCAAACAAAGTAATTAACAAGAGTTTTTTGAATAAAGGGGCTATTGAAATTGAGTAAAACGTTCACTGTCTAAAGTGTCACAGCCGCACGGGTCGATCTTCAAGGTTAAGCAACGCTTGCCGAGGTCGGTCTGTGGATGGGTGACCATCTTTACATATCGAGACTCCTCCGTGCCTCGGAGAGCACGTTAAACCGTTGGTCCCGGCTGTCATTTGTAGATCTTTGGCAGTCGTTACGGATTGTCAGAAGTCAGAAAATCTGATACCAGTCTTGCCAAGAAGTACCGTGTTACCCAGTTAATGGGTGCTGGAGGTCTGATAGCTGCTCCTCGTAAAATACTGGTATTCAGCTGAATCCAGTTTGACTGGGAACCAACCCCAATACAGTTGGGAAAAATGGCTAGGCAGATGATATCTAAAGTAGTCATCATCATCATATCAGCCGAAAGACTTCCACTGCTAGACATAGCTAGGCCTCCCCCAAAAAGGGGGGTTTGCCACAATTGCCACATTATCGCAGTGTAGCTGTTGCAATGTGCAGAGAATGCTGCTGCCCATTCTCTGGTGAGTCCCTTAGTCGCCTCTTACGACACCCACGGGAAGCGATAGGATGGTGCTATTCTTTTACGTCCGACACCGTACGAACCTAAACCAATCTAAAGTCAAAGTCAAAGTCAAAGCATTTATTTCAATTAGACCATTTACAGGCACTTTTGAATTGTCAAGGTCGGTCGGTCAAAAAAAAAAAAGATGAAGCTATTTGCACGTTCCAAAGCGTAGATCTCTATGGAGAAGAACGTGCAAGAAACTCCACGGACACTCTTTTAAAAATAAGTTTTTGTTACAAAATTATGGTTACATCATTCATATTGAAATTATACATATATGTGAGAACGATGTAAAAGACGTGCAGGATAGTCCGGAGTAAAAAAGAAACAATTCAAAGAAATAATTAAAATAGACCATGGCAGCCGAGAGATGACCAGTCTCAGCTGACGGCGCCCGTTCACGAACATGACGCATACGCTAGCACCATTCGGCTCGACCATTTTTAAGGGAGCCAAATGATCCAACGCAAACGCCACCATCAGCCAGACTTTTGAGTGAGCATGACATCCCCAATCGCCAGGGTACATTCAAGTCAAAGACCTACCCAAAATGATCATTATAGTTTAAATTTGAGGGACCTACATAGTACTCACACATGTGCTGTTAATGCATGAAATTATACAATGCTAAATAAATTGAGTCTATACAATAAAAAAAAAAAAATATAGCATTCTTACAATCTTCATCCGGTCCAACAATATTTCCAAATGCTAACAGATTACTTTGTGCGCCCTAATGGCTGTGGAGCAGGACCAGCATTGAGCCAAGCATTTTTATCTTCAATATACTCCCCTAACTTATAATATGCTTGCCTGCATAGTGTGCGTTTAATACAAGATTTAAATTTAGTCTCATTTAGTTCTAATATATGGGGAGGTATTTTATTATAACATTTTAAACAGTACCCCATAAAAGATGAGGCTACTTTAGCCAGTCTGAAACCTGGTTGAACTAATTGGTCTCTATTTCGAGTACCATAATTATGTCTGTCGCCTCTTTTACTAAAAAGATGTAAATTCTTTCTAACATACATGATGTTTTCGTAAATGTATTGACAAGGTACCGTCATGATGTTAATATTCTTAAACAGTTCCCTTAAAGAATCGCGCCGGCCGAGTTTGTATACGGCTTTAATGGCTCTTTTCTGCAGAATAAAAATAGACTCGATGTCTGCAGCCCGTCCCCATAGTAGTATACCGTAAGACATGATACTGTGAAAGTAACTAAAATAGACCAGTCTCGCGGTATCTACATCCGTAAATTGGCGGATTTTCCTGACAGCATATGCTGCTGAACTTAGCCGTCCTGCAAGAGATGTTAAATGAGGACCCCATTGTAGCCTTGAGTCAAGAGTAATTCCCAGGAAAACCGTTTTATCGACGAATTCAAGTTTTTCCCCGTTCAATACTATGTCACAATCACTGCCTCTGACATTTGGTAAGGCAAATCTTATGCATTTCGTTTTCTTTTCATTTAGAACTAAATTATTGGCAGTAAACCAATTTTGGACTTGCATTAGGGCGTTATTTATGACGTCAAGATTATTGGTTCGTCTATTTATCTTAAAAATCAAAGAGGTATCGTCGGCAAACAACACCATATCAAGTTTTTGTTGCAATAAATGGGGCAAATCATTTATATATACTAAAAATAAAAAAGGACCTAAAATTGAGCCCTGGGGAACCCCCATTTTCACATTTAATCCCATTTTCACATTTAATTTAAACATTTAAAGTAGTGCAGTGTAGTAAATAAACTTAATTCTGGTGACAAATCTGTACTATCTTGTAGATTCTGCGGGCTGATTAACACCTTATATACAGTTCTCGTCAAATAACTTTGCCCCTCTGAAGTTGTGTCGAGTGGCTGCGTAGTAGTCAAAATTACGAACAAGCTGCAACTGCGCATGCGTAAGAGACATGGGGGCGGGGATTATTGCAGCGCGATTTTATGTCTCAGTGTTACGTTTACGTTCGATGCATGCTTGCGTCCCGCTTGCTCCCTCTACGTGACTGCACCAAGCGATCTTTGCTAATGGCTAACTTCAGAGGGGCAAAGTTATTTGACGAGAACTGTAATTGATTTTTTGCTCACAGGCCTCAAAATCCTCTCCGGAAGAAGTGCAAGAACAGATTGAACTAGTCCAAAGCGTGGCGTGTTCCCGCTGGGCGGCCGTCGACGAACTGCTGGAGTTGGGCGGAGTGTCGCTTCTGCTGCAAGTCACCAGCCTCGCGCTCGAATGGAATTTTAACGGCAGGTATTGTACAACTAGTACAACGTTTGAGGTAATTCTTCGAGGCCGTTATCCAGCTGGCAATTCTTCAAGCGTAAGTAGAAGCTTCCCAAAGCAGGTGGGTTGATAAGGGCCATTAATCGGCCATCATACACTCGAAAAAAAAGTTTCGATATCCGACAATTTTTAAATGATCTAATTTGTACTTTACCGCCTCTACAGTAAAGTCCATTCTCCGCATTAAATGTCATTACTGTATGCTTACAGAAATTACATTTTATGAAATGAAAAAATATTATACACTATCTTACATTGTAATATCAATCTTACTTCGTATAAAAATAAAACTCATTATCTCCAGATTGTGTACATTCAAACCTTATCGTCGCTACAATTCAGCTCATTTTCCCCAGATCAGAAACAGTGCGGTCCGCGTTAGACGTGATCTCCGTTTGTTGCGTCGCCCCGAGAGTTCAACTGCTTTTGACTGAAAAACTGGACTTGAAGGACGCAGAAATGACGACCGGAGTCAATATTGTACTTGGTAAGTTGAGTTGTTTGTTTTAACCATTTAAAAATAGAATTTTTCATCTTTTTGCCTCTTTTCCACTTATCCCAGTGTTAATAGATTCGAATTTTAAATAAAATAGTGTAAGCCAGATTTGTCATTGTGTGATTAGAACCTTATTTGTTAAGAATTAAGTATTATTTCAGAATAAAAATACGATTTTAAGGGAACATGCTCCCGGGATTAAAAGTATTCTATGTGTTATTCCAGACTATAATCTACCTCTGAGACAAATTTCATTAAGACGTGATTGAGTAACAAACATACATCCGAACATCCAAACTTTCGCATTTATAATATAAGTATAGATATCGCTGCCATGTCGTCGAATTTGGTCATTTCATGATGCGGCCGATCATTTTTTGAGCGTCGAAAGTTCTACATAGAGACGGTCCCTAAAAACCCCCGGTCACCACTTCCTAGTGTTGTAGAAGTGGCACAACAGACTCCCCAGCAACACATCTGTCTGTTAAGTTTTAAAAACTTGCATTAAATCAAGGAACATAACATAAATCGAATGAGGCTGGAGTGACCGACCAATGGGATGCTCTTAGTTACCCTTACCCTTAGCCACGTCATAAGATGGCAAGTTCTACGATATGGCCACGAAATATTTCATATGTTGTGATCATGAATGTAGTAGAGCGCTGCGTAGTAATAGTGAGATAGATGTGTTGGCAGGCGCGGCGGACGGCGAGATCGTGCCGGAGCCCGAGGTGCAGAAGGCGGCGCTCAACGTGCTCGTCAACTGCGTCTGCGCGCCCGTGCATCGAGTGAGTACAAAGCTTTGCTTCTTAATACATGTGTTCATTTTGTTATCCCATAACTCTAGGGTATTAATCAGACCAACTAAGAGGCACCTCTACTGCTCCTTAAAAATATAAGAATTGTCCCTCTATAGAGGTAGCGGAACTGAGAGTAAAGCCCCGCAAACCTCCATTGAAAAGGAAGGATCCTCCGGCCGGACGGTTGTTGTGTCCGGTGGGCAACTGCCTGATAGTTGATATTCGGGCTGTTATATCTGTTCAAATTGCACGTTAAACTCTGATATCGCGATTCAGGATGTTGTTATGTTAGTTCGCAGCTGTCGGGTTAGATGGCGTTGCGGGTCTTATTGTTGCGATGTAGATTTTGATACGTTGGTTTCCGGGTTGGTACGTTGGTTGGTGGTCCGCTACACCTCTGGTCTCATGATTAAGGTCATTTTTGTTGCTAAAATTGGGTCTGTTGTTATGTCAAAACTAATAGCTTTGTTTCAAGTCCTTATTTTTAACCGACTTCAAAAAAAGGAGGAGGTTCTCAATTCGACTATTTTTTTTTGTGTTTGTTACCTCATATCTCCGTCATTTATGAACCGATTTGAAAAATTCTTGTTTTATGTGAAAGGATATACTTATACTCGATTGGTCCCATTTAAATTTTATCAAAATCGGTTCAGCAGTTTGGTTTTTAAATCCAAATAGTTGGAAAAAATATGTGGAAAAATCATACGAAATTGCGTATTTTTGCTTTCCTGTGACTTTCCAGTGGTGTTGTTAGGTGTGGGGTACCACTAAAAAGTGGAAAATAAAAAACTTTAATTTCGGAAATCGGTGTTTTTGGTTGCTTCTTCGTTATTTGACACCGACTTAAAGTTATTTTGCACTTTGTAGTGTTTTTTTTTGGAAGTCGGTTTTTTTTGTGAAAAAGTTTTTTTTCGAAATGAATAAACCGTTTGAGACAAGTCTGTTATTTTCCCGATCTGTTTTTAACTACTGAAATGATTTTGCGTATAATTCCTCATAAAACAGCATTATACTCAAAAAACTTTCTGCTTTTTTTTTCTAAAGGCTTGTCTTAATATTCGCAGGCTGGCACATCGACGACGCGTTTCTCAATAACGGGATCGAGTAAAAAGAAAACTGCCTTAAAATCTTATGAAGATCTTATACAGAAAGTCTGGGAAAGCGTGCGGACTAACAACGGTATTATGGTGAGTTATAATGACTTTTGTTGTTAGAAGATTAAGCTTTAGTTTTGATTGAAGAGAAGTAACCACGAGTTGACTACCTCGTTGATTAAGTAAATCATCATCTGCCTAGCCTTTTCCCAACTAAATTTGGGTCGGCTCCCAGTCAAATCGGATCCAGCTGAATACCAGTATTTTAAGTGGAGCGGCTGCCTACCAGACCACCACAACCCATTAATTAGGTAACATGGTACTTCTTGATTGCTTAAAACGACAAATACTATGGTTTTTCGATTCTTTTGATACTAAATTTATTTTAATATAAAATATTGCCATCTTAAACACACTACAAAAATAAAACTCACTATTGTGTCAGTTCTCTGGTGGTCGCAAGTTATATATCTGAGCATGTCTATCTTGGGTTAGATTCCCGGGTAGGAGTAAAGTGTCACTGGGTTATCTATCGGGAGATTCTCGGTCAGGAGTTCGGACTTCTGCCTACCTAATGACAATAGGCTCGCCCCCTATAGGGGACGTGCACGGCGAAGACTCTGCCATCTAATGTTGCAAATTCGGATTTTTTATCATTATGAATATTTGATATCGATCACTTCTGTGCTGCCGCATATAGTACCTGCATGTTCCTTACATTAAACTATGTGCAAAATGCATAATGATTTATAATGAGGAGCTCGTGGCTAAATTATAACAGCCGCACGAACCACCCTTCAAGGTTAAGCAACGCTTGCCGAGGTTGGTCTGTGGATGGGTGACCATATTAACATGCCGAGACTCCTCCGTGCCTCGGAAAGCACGTTAAGCCGTTGGTCCCGGCTGTCATTTGTAGATCTTTGGCAGTCGTTACGGATTGTCACAAGCCAGAAAATCTGACACCAGTCTTGCCAAGAAGTACCGTGTTACCCAGTTAATGGGTTGTGGAGGTCTGGTAGGCAGCCGCTCCACGTAAAATACAGGTATTCAGCTGAATCCGGTTTGACTGGGAGCCGACCCCAATTTGGTTAGGAAAAAGCTAGGCAGATGATTTATAATACATTATTTGTGACCAGGTATTACTATCACTGATGATGGTAAAGTCGCCTATAACGGACGCGGACCGCTTACGTGGGCTAGCGTGCAGAGCATTAGCTGGTCTTGCGAGGTGTCCCACAGTCAGACAGATCATATCCAAGCTGCCACTCTTCACCACGTCACAGATACAAGGTAAGCCCACTGCTGGACTTATGTGCCTGTCACTATCTGGGCTCGCGAGGTGCCCCACGGTCAGACAGATCATAACCAAGCTGCCTCTCTTCACCACGTCACAGATACAAGGTAAGCCCACTGCTGGACTTATGTGCCTGTCACTAGCTGGGCTTGCGAGGTGCCCCACGGTCAGACAGATCATATCCAAGCTGCCACTCTTCACTACGACACATACAAAGTAAGCCCACTGCTGGACTTATGTGACTGTCACTATCTGGGCTCGCGAGGTGCCCCACGGTCAGACGGATCATAACCAAGCTGCCTCTCTTCACCACGTCACAGATACAAGGTAAGCCCACTGCTGGACTTATGTGCCTGTCACTAGCTGGGCTTGCGAGGTGCCCCACGGTCAGACAGATCATATCCAAGCTGCCACTCTTCACTACGACACAGATACAAAGTAAGCCCACTGCTGGACTTATGTGACTGTCACTATCTGGGCTCGCGAGGTGCCCCACGGTCAGACAGATCATAACCAAGCTGCCTGTCTTCACCACGTCACAGATACAAGGTAAGCCCACTGCTGGACTTATGTGACTGTCACTATCTGGGCTCGCGAGGTGCCCCACGGTCAGACAGATCATAACCAAGCTGCCTGTCTTCACCACGTCACAGATACAAGGTAAGCCCACTGCTGGACTTATGTGACTGTCACTATCTGGGCTCGCGAGGTGCCCCACGGTCAGACAGATCATAACCAAGCTGCCTCTCTTCACCACGTCACAGATACAAGGTAAGCCCACTGCTGGACTTGACTGTCACTATCTGGGCTCGCGAGGTGCCCCACGGTCAGACAGATCATAACCAAGCTGCCTCTCTTCACCACGTCACAGATACAAGGTAAGCCCACTGCTGGACTTATGTGACTGTCACTATCTGGGCTCGCGAGGTGCCCCACGGTCAGACAGATCATAACCAAGCTGCCTCTCTTCACCACGTCACAGATACAAGGTAAGCCCACTGCTGGACTTGACTGTCACTATCTGGGCTCGCGAGGTGCCCCACGGTCAGACAGATCATAACCAAGCTGCCTCTCTTCACCACGTCACAGATACAAGGTAAGCCCACTGCTGGACTTATGTGACTGTCACTATCTGGGCTCGCGAGGTGCCCCACGGTCAGACAGATCATATCCAAGCTGCCACTCTTCACTACGACACATACAAAGTAAGCCCACTGCTGGACTTATGTGACTGTCACTATCTGGGCTCGCGAGGTGCCCCACGGTCAGACGGATCATAACCAAGCTGCCTCTCTTCACCACGTCACAGATACAAGGTAAGCCCACTGCTGGACTTATGTGCCTGTCACTAGCTGGGCTCGCGAGGTGCCCCACGGTCAGACAGATCATATCCAAGCTGCCACTCTTCACTACGACACAGATACAAAGTAAGCCCACTGCTGGACTTATGTGACTGTCACTATCTGGGCTCGCGAGGTGCCCCACGGTCAGACAGATCATAACCAAGCTGCCTGTCTTCACCACGTCACAGATACAAGGTAAGCCCACTGCTGGACTTATGTGACTGTCACTATCTGGGCTCGCGAGGTGCCCCACGGTCAGACAGATCATAACCAAGCTGCCTCTCTTCACCACGTCACAGATACAAGGTAAGCCCACTGCTCGACTTATGTGACTGTCACTATCTGGGCTCGCGAGGTGCCCCACGGTCAGACAGATCATAACCAAGCTGCCTCTCTTCACCACGTCACAGATACAAGGTAAGCCCACTGCTGGACTTATGTGACTGTCACTATCTGGGCTCGCGAGGTGCCCCACGGTCAGACAGATCATAACCAAGCTGCCTCTCTTCACCACGTCACAGATACAAGGTAAGCCCACTGCTGGACTTATGTGACTGTCACTATCTGGGCTTGCGAGGTGCCCCACGGTCAGACAGATCATATCCAAGCTGCCACTCTTCACTACGACACAGATACAAAGTAAGCCCACTGCTGGACTTATGTGACTGTCACTATCTGGGCTTGCGAGGTGCCCCACGGTCAGACAGATCATAACCAAGCTGCCTGTCTTCACCACGTCACAGATACAAGGTAAGCCCACTGCTGGACTTATGTGACTGTCACTATCTGGGCTCGCGAGGTGCCCCACGGTCAGACAGATCATAACCAAGCTGCCTCTCTTCACCACGTCACAGATACAAGGTAAGCCCACTGCTGGACTTATGTGACTGTCACTATCTGGGCTCGCGAGGTGCCCCACGGTCAGACAGATCATATCCAAGCTGCCACTCTTCACCACGTCACAGATACAAGGTAAGTTAGAGATCGAGTTGATGGCGTCACACTGCAGACGTTCCGACATCTTATGTAACACGAATATTTTGACAAATATGCTAAGTATAGTGCCAGCATCACACGCTATTTAATTTTATTTATTTATTTTGTTCCATTTTGGTTAGTAAAATACCTCACATAGCGCTTGTAGTACACAAAGAATGATATAAACATACAATGAATTAGATATCTGAGGCAGGATGTGCGTCATTTTATTGTACTTTTTATAGATACCTGATATTCGAACCTTCTTTTAATTCCCAGTGTTAATGCGCGACCCGATTCTACAAGAGAAGCGACAAGAACACGTCATGTTCCAGAAGTATGCGCTGGAACTTTTAGAACGAGTATCTGGAAAGAGTAAACACATGGGCGCCGAGTTTGAGACGTCGCTAGCAAACATACATAGGGTAAGCAGTCTTTTCTGAGATTTTCTGAGGTTCTACAAAAGTGGGGTAACTTTTGGATATATTTTGTTTACAATACCTAGTTTTTAAATGTTTTGTTTTTAAATTCGGGTATTTTAGATAGCTAATCTACACTAATATTATAAAGAGGAAAGATTTGTTTGTTTGTTTGTTTGAAATGAATAGGCTCCGAATCTACTGGACGGATTTGAAAAATTCTTTCACCAGTAGAATCCTACATTATCGGTGATGGTCATAGGCTATGGAATATTTTCAAAAAAGTTAGGGATCCGCATGAAAACTTCGATAATGTAACCCAAGGTGTGAGAAAAAATCCTTATATCGCGTACGCTGCGGAATCTATTGACAATAGAGCAAAGTGACGTACTACAGTTTTATAGAAGTCATCAATATCTACAAAAAAGTCCGCGATACCATATGTCTAACTATTATGGATAAGTCACCATGACCGCTTTTTGTTCATATTATTCAAGCAAATCCCATGGTGAAATAAAAAATGGTGATTTTAGTATCATGATATTAATCCTTTTCCATTTAAATGGTTTGATAATTAAGGTTAATTATGTCCGTGTAAATTACACTTTAAATTATTCAAATCGAACCTTTCGTTCAAAAGTTACGACGGTAATAAACATGCTCGGAGTAATAAAAATGTCGCGGCTTGAGCGAACTGGGGAGAATCATATCAATGCTTCGTCCGATGAAGTTGAAACACCACGGCATTTAAATGTTTTCGATAAAACATTAAGAATAACAAATGTTTGGATGTTTCGAAAATAAACTACATACATAATATGGAGTGAAGCAGGGGTGATTAAGATTTGGCGATTTAGGGGAGGACATAATTGCTTGCTTCAATTTACGTCGCAATGCTATGAACAAACTAAAAGTGGGATAATTGCAACAGATGTAAGTACCTAACAATTTTTGCATAATCACCCCCTGACGTGACGGGGTGAACAGTTGCGCTGATCCTGGGCTCGAGAAAAGTGAGATTCTGTCAACAGTGCACAGTGGCGTGGCGAAGGCGATTGTCAATACTTCAAAAATGTATGGAATTAACAGATGCTATCGAAATGTCACGTGATCAAATTCCTAGATTTTGGCATTTCAACAGTTGCTCGCATTCGCTAATTGAATGACACATTTTCGTGGGCCTCCTGAAACCACAGAATAAGCAAAAATGGCAAGGAAATTAATGTAAATCGTTGTGCTTAATTTTCCAAAACTAACCTTTAAAAGGGGGTAGAGGGGGCGTTGAAGTTTGTGGAGTACCTACTTAATCCGCGCGAACGAAGTCGCGGGCGAAGTGCTAGTGCTATGAATATATTAGTCGTGACTGGGCCAGTCACTTTTTAAAGTAGATTTTGAGGAATCTTGAATTTTCTGAATTTGATGGCCAGGGGACTGACAAAGGTAACATAGTACTGATTAACTTCATAAGAAAATATGATATTTATTCAAACGTAGAACAAATCTTCTGTAATCTAATAATGGCACATCTTTTAAGTATTAAATCACTTGAGCAATAACAAAAAAAACATATTACTATGTAATAGTGTGACAAAAACTATCTCCGCCTTTAAAACAACTTTTTATAATTTTTAATTACATTACATCATAATTTATACTGCCTTGAGGTAGTTTAGCTTAACAGTATACATTTAATAAGTACTCAAAAAACAATTAAAACAAAAATATGACTCTCCTCATCCAGTCATAATGTTTGTGTGTGGATTTTTTTCAGTGTTTCAGAAAAATATTCTTCAAGACATTCTTTTTCAGACATTAAGTCTTCAGGGCTCACCCCTGAAGACTTGAGACTAGATCCTGGGGTATGTTTTCCTGAAGGGTAGTTTTCATAAACGATCTTCAGGGTTGACTTTAGGGACTTGAGTCTAATATTTAGCGAGATTTTCAAATTTGAACATCACACAGCGGACTGACGATAAAAACAACACAAAGTTTCTTATTATTTCACAACACGGTGAGAATAGTAAATTATGAAAGTTGTGAATATAACGTTAATACGTACACCACAGATTGTAATGAACCAGTAAGTATTTTTAAAATTAAAGGTTACTTTTGATACACAGCCACTTGATTGCACGTTTTTGGGATTGTGACATGCCAAAGAACTGACGTTTCGAAAATATATTGTATTTTTTTACAATCGCTGAAATTGGGTGATCATATAGACTTTTCATTGTTTCAAGATAAAATGAAATATTAACAAAATATAATAACACGTATCTATTGACAGATTGACAGTGAGTTACCCAACTTTTGTAGAATCACCCTTACGTGAAAAAATAAAAAAGTACGTGTGTCCAATATTTTTTGGAAATGTATCTGACGCATGAATTAAATATTTTTCATCTATTCTGGGTGTATCAGAAGTGCATGGTCATATTTAAGGGTCATTACTCTTAAATATGACCACGCATGTGACTTTCCAGTGGTGTTGTTAGGTGTGGGTACCACTAAAAAGTGGAAAATTAAAACTTCTTTACAAAAAGTACTCAATGAGCATTTTCGGTCTTTGGACGTAACAAATATTTAGGGTGTCTAATTCCACGCTGTGCTGTAAAGGGCTTGAAATCAGACGATACTAAATGGAACTATATGCAGGTACTAACTGTGAAATGTGTGACATGTGTGTCAAATAAGTGCGTGTTCCCCAATACCATACTTAACTGTCATATTGTGTAATACCAAACACCAATATTTCCATTTACAGGCAAACGTCGTAGCCCAAACGCGTATCAACTACAACGAGCGCCAGCTGCTGCAGCTAGTGGCGGCGCACCTGGCAGCGCGCGGGCTGGCCGCCAGCGCCGCCACGCTGCAGCGCGAGGCCAGGCTGCCGCCGCCCGCGCTGCCCGCGCCGCCGCCTCCGCCGCCGCCGCCGGTCTACACGCCGTCTACACCTACTAGAGTAAGTTCAAAGTTTATCAATCTGCCGAGACCTTTCACGACTATGTCCCAACCGTCCCTACCGAGGCACGGCCCTGACATGTTTGGATTAACCTTCTTCTTCTTCGTTGTCGTCGTTCCTTCACTGCTGAGGATCGCGAGCACATACGACGCGTCTCCAAACCATGCGGTCTTTAGTAGTGTGGACCGCTCTGTACATGCTGCCACCAAACTTATAAAGTACCTTAGTTCATAATTTACTAATTATGAACTAAGGTACATCTGCCCAACGCGAGCATTTCTTGCCAGGTCCTATTTTTGCAATTGCCAGGCTTTTGACAGGTTGCGCGGTTTTCAGGGTGGAAGCGTAGCGTCGCTATTTCTTGACGCTATTTTAACTGTCTAAATCGAATAAAAAATAACGCAGTACTTGAAACATTACCAAGGAAGGCCTCCTACAAGGTGAAGCGATAACCTGGCAAAGGCCGTGAGAATCTGCTGAATGCGAGGCACGCAGGACCGGTCGATGTGACAAACTCTTGGGAGGAGGCCTTTGTCCAGCACTGAAAGCATTTTGCTTGAAATAATGATGAAAACATGACTCGTTTCGCCCACAGTCCCGCCTGTCAGTCTCCCGCGCGAATAGCAGCGGCTCCCTCCGCGACAGCCTGGAACTAAGCAGTACTCACAACTCACACAACGCGATGCATGTTGACGACGCCAGTCCTCTGCCGCCCGTCATCAAGCTTAGGTGAGCGATTACATTGATGTCATTATATCCTGATGCCAGTGGGCGAACAGCAGCAGGTCCCTGTGCGACAGCTTGGAATACAGCTGTTCGCAAAACTCACACAACGCGATTCATATTGACGACGCCAGTCCTCTGCCGCCCGTCATCAGCTTAGGTGAGCGATTAAGTTGATGTCATTATATCCTGATGCCAGTGGGTGAACAGCAGCAGCTTCCTCTGCGACAGCCTGGAACTAAGCAGTTCTCACAACTCACACAACGCGATGCATATTGACGACGCCAGTCCTCTGCTGCCCGTCATCAGCTTAGGTGAGCGATTACATAGATGTCATTATATCCTGATGCCAGTGAGCGAACAGCAGCAGCTCCCTGTGCGACAGCTTGGAATACAGCTGTTCGCACAACTCACACAACGCGATGCATATTGACGACGCCAGTCCTCTGCCGCCCGTCATCAGCTTAGGTGAGCGATTCAATATGATAATTCCTGGTAAGAAAAATATATGATTCTATTTAGCCTGTCAGTTAAATTATCGAAAAATATTGGACCAGTATTTTTTTTTATCAAATCAATAAAAAATTACGAAGATAAAACGCATCAAAGATGAAGAGTGGGGACTAGTGACGTCACGTGTACGTAAAAAGTGTAATAATAATAATAATAATAATCTGTGGACCGACTGTCAAGTGTCACTGTCGCAAAAATTCTCATACCGTGTTTTTATTTTTATTTATATAAAAATCAAGTTTAAAATGTCCAGTTTACATAATAAATCAAGGAAAAAAAACAAACATGAAACGGCTCAATAGAAAATGCAACAAACAACTTTAAACAACAATATTCAATGCTGACATGCTGACAAGAAGCCGGACACGAGCACAAAACGCACAACCAATATCTTCGGGTTCGTCGCTCAGCTCCGCCTCGCAGCCACCGAGACCTCCTCCAGCCGTCAATCCCGAGAGTCCGGTTGCTGCAGTTGCGTCGAGCTCGAGCGACGAATACTTCTCGCCGCCCACGTCGCCACCACCTGCACGTCGACGGAGAGGACGCCGGCCGCCGGACGGCTTAGGACCTCGAGGCCCACCGGCCTCTGATAGGGTCCCAGCTCCCGGCGGAAGTGTGCAGCGCATGCGATGGACGCGAACCGTCAATGAAAACGTCATGCGCTCATACTATGGGGCTACAGAGGGGGGAACTAACCTGACTGCGCACCGTGGTCGGATGCTCTCTCTGTTTCAGGTACTTGAACCAGCTGTCAACGTTTCGGCCCAAAGACTGTCGGACCAGGTGCGCGTCATCCAGCGTAACCGTATGTTGGATGACAGTGTGCTTGATCGCCTCCGAACTGAAATGTGTAGCCATGTCATTACTCCTCCGTCGCAGACTGTGGCACCACCACAGTCAACCCAAATATCCGGGCACGCTGACGAGGATTGTAATGACAGGGTTACAAACGTAAGTACCCAGTGCAATGACGAATTGAGGAGTGCTTTGGAGTGTGCTATTGGGGAATATCGCTACATGCCGCCTGAACTTAGACCACGCTTACCTCGTTTGCCCATGCATAACAAAAACAGGGCGCTGGTGGCAGCTCTGGATTCGCAGTTGTCAAATTATTTTGATAACTGCGAAGACCTCACTGATGCACACTCGATGTTGTACTGCGCGGCTGCTGCGGCATGTCGTGTAGCTCACGTCAAAATAACTAATGACAGAGTTACACGACCAAAACCAGCCGTACCGGCCTGGCAGTGCAGGATCGAGCGTCGCATCGGTGGGGCCAGAGCGTTAATCGGCAAACTGATCTGCTTCAGGGAGGGCAACACTCGCCCTAGAGTGATGCGCTTTGTGAGACGGGCGTTTTCGGGGACTGATATCAGCCCCCAAGACTATATGTCCTGTGTCACAGAGCGCATCGACTTCCTGAAGCAGAAGGTGTATGCATGGGCAAACCGTATTCGTAGGTATAGGCGGCGAGTGGAGCGATACACCCAGAATCGCACATTCCGAAGTAATGAAAGGTGGGTATATAGGGCTTGGGAGCGACCGGAACAAGGTGTGACTGACACGCGCCTGCCGGATGATGAAACCATGTATTCATTTTGGCGCAACATCTGGTCAGTGCCTGTCGGTCACACCGAAGGAGATTGGATGCGAGAGGTCGAACGAGCATGCGACCCAATACCAGAAATGGGGGCAATTACAATCAGCCCCCAAGATGTAGCCCGTGCAGTCCGTCCGCTGCCTAACTGGAAGTCTCCAGGGCCGGACGGACTGCACAACTTTTGGATTAAGTGGTTACAAAGGTCGCATGCTTGTTTGGCATCTCGGTTCCAAACTGCCTTGGAGTCTGGCTCGCTGCCCGAATTCCTTTTGACAGGAGATACCCACCTGCTCCATAAATCTGGTAGCACCGCGGAACCCAAAAACTATAGACCGATAACATGTTTGTCAACGGTCTATAAAGTTCTTACATCCATTTTGAGAGCTAAAATTAATAATCACATAAGCAGCAATAACATCATGTCTGCCTCTCAAAATGGGTGTAGGAATGGGTCCCGCGGTGCTAAGGAGCTACTCCTCATTGATACGGCCATTAGCCAACAGGTTCGACGTTCCCGAAAGGATCTGTCGACATGTTGGATAGACTATAAGAAGGCCTATGACTCGGTGCCTCATACATGGCTCATGAGGGTGCTAGAATTGTATAAAATTGATGCAACGCTACGCACCTTCCTGACGTCGTGTATGGGGCAATGGAAGACAGTCCTTCGCTATCCAGGATGTCGAAATATCCAAAGGAATAGCGAACCGGTAAGGATCGAGCGGGGTATTTTTCAGGGCACATTGCTGGAGAATTCAGGACTAGGCTATCGGTTGAAGAGAGGTGGTCAGGTTATATCTCACCTCCTTTACATGGATGATCTGAAACTCTTTGCCCCCAATAATCTGCAACTGATGGAGCTACTGAAGGTAACTGAAACTTTCAGTAGTGCCATCAGGATGGAGTTTGGTGTGGACAAATGTGCGGTCATGCATGTAAAGCGTGGAGAGATTATGGAATCCGTGGGATGTCAACTCTCGGATTTCATAAACCTGAGATCCCTCTCTCCAACCGAAACTTACAAGTATTTGGGTATGTCGGAAGCGTTAGGCATCAGTGTTACTGACATGAAGCATTCGTTGAAGGAGCGCTTCTTTGGTCGCCTGAAGAAGGTCTTTAACAGCCTTCTATCGGGCGGAAACAAGGTGCGCGCTTTCAACGGATGGGTCATGCCGGTATTGATGTACTCTTTCGGCGTACTCAAATGGACTCAAACGGAACTTGACGCCCTGGATAGAAAGGTCCGTACACTGCTAACTGCACATCGAATGCATCACCCACGGTCGTCGGTAATGAGACTGTATATCCCGCGAAAGTGTGGAGGTCGAGGCTTTTTAAATGCTAAGACTCTCCACAATCGCGAGATATGCAGTCTCAGGGAATATTTCCTAGCTGTCGACGTGGGTATGCATCGAGATGTAGTGGCGGTGGACAAGGGACTCACCCCGCTCTCCTTGGCAAATGAGAACTGGCGCAAACCTGCGGTGCTTGACACTAACGATCGCAGGGCGGTATGGCAGAGCAAGGAACTTCACGGACGCTTTTTCCGGGCCCTGCACGGGCCCGATGTGGATCAGTTAGCGTCCGTAGCCTGGCTACGTTTTGGTGACCTCTTTGGGGAAACCGAAGGTTTTGTCTGTGCAATTATGGACGAAGTTATCATGACGAAAAACTACCGGAGATTTATTGTGAAGGACGGCACGGTTGACATATGTCGGGCATGTCACCGTCCGGGAGAATCAATTCGCCACATTATCTCTGGTTGTTCTCGTCTTGCTAACGGAGAGTACTTGCATAGACACAACCTTGTAGCCAGGATTATCCATCAGCAACTTGCTCTGAAATACTGTCTTGTGGAATCGGAGGTGCCGTACTACAGGTATGTGCCCGACCCAGTTCTCGATAATGGCAGTATCACACTGTACTGGGATCGGTCCATCATCACTGACAGGACTATTCTTGCAAATAAGCCTGATATAGTGGTGGTGGACCGAATCGAGAGGCGCGCAATGATTGTAGATATAACCGTCCCGCATGACGAGAACCTCGTGAAAGCCGAGAAAGATAAACAAATAAAATATCTTGACTTGGCTCGCGAGGTTGTCGACATGTGGGATGTGAATTCGGCAATCATTGTACCGATAGTCGTGTCAGCCAACGGCTTAATAGCCATGAGCCTCGACCAACACCTCAGGAGGCTCTCGTTAGGCAGCTGGATCAAGGGCTTGATTCAGAAAGCAGTACTTCTGGACACGGCTCGGATTGTTAGGAGGTTCCTCTCGCTGGAGCCCTGACCGCCGGTAGCTTGGACCCTGTTCCCGATACCGGTGGGCTACTATTTTTTATATTTTTAAATATTTTTATAACTTTGTATTTTAATATTTAAAAATGTAATTTATATGTATTGTACAAAAGAATAAAGGAAATAATAATAATCATTTATTTGCTGGAATATGGGTAGATATATAAGGTGTTACAAACAATATAAGTTCTTATTGCCATATTCTACCTCAATAGGTGTGCAAATATCTATTACATGCAAGTGTCAAATATTACTTATTCATAATTCATTACAAATTACAAACAAATTACAAATTTTAATATTTAATAGTAAGTACATCTTTATTACATTTTTTCATTTAATAATCATTTACATTATAATAGGCTTTATTAATTAGATACATCTTTAATTTATTTTTAAATGATATAAAATTGTCAGCATCCTTTATATTACTAGGTAATTTATTATAGATTCTGGGGCCCATACAAAATGCACTCTTGTCAAACATAGCCGTTCTATGGCGTATTGCACGAAGTGTATTTGCCAGCCTGGTACTTTTTAGTGTACTTACAAGTGATGTCAAACGAGTTTTCGACGCACTGTATCGTTTTCATTTTTAGTTTACGTAAGAAAATATACGTGTCTAGTATTTTTTGGAAATCTATCTGACGGACTAATTAGAATTTTTTCAGTCATCTACCCTATTGATGTCATTACATACTAATGCCAGTGGGCGAACAGCAGCTGCTGCTGTTATGTGTAAAATTCAGTCACATTAACGATACTATACGTCAAAACATTCGTGGTAGGCTCTCAGAATAGCACAGTAAGTTGCCCCGTACACTGAAAAAGTTTATCTGACGATAAAAAATCGGCTGTAAGCTGGAAGATACGGAAATAATGACATTTCCGACATTCTGTTTTGTGCTTATAATGTTCCTTTCCTAATTTAAACATTTTAACCTTAGTTTCTGAACGCTAAATCTCATCTATTCTGATTGTTTAAACAAAATCACTAATAGGGGAACATGTAATATTTTCATCTTGCTTTGATTTTGAAATGATGTAAAATATATAAATTAAAAAATTAAAACGCTATAATATAATAACAAAAATAATTTATCTTTATTTCAGACACAACTCCATACTTATTTACAAAGATAGAGTTAGTAAGGTTGTTAGTAGTCAGTACACACAAAAATAACAAAGTGTTAGTTAACAAAAAAAGGGGAGGGTCGCGGGTAACCGATGGATGCGAGACGCACAGGAGCGGTTGTTGTGGCGACACTTGGGGGAGGCCTATGTCCAGCAGTGGACGTCTTTCGGCTGATATGATGATGATGATGATGATGATGATGCTGAAACAAAACAAAGCCATCTAGTAGGTAGCTATTTCCTATTTCAGTGCAGGTGTACACCCGCCCAGTACACAGTAAAAGGACTGTTTATCTTGCACGCTAACGTTCTGAGGACAGTGGTGGTGCTACCCCGGACCCTGCTCATCATCGATGCAGTTCTTTTCCTAATGCTGGAGAAGAAATCATTGATGGAAGCATCCGCAAACATTGCGGAAGCGCTGCAGTACCTGGGTTTTTTCAACACTGCCCTCAAAGCGTCATTGAAATATATAAGTATGTTTATATATTTCTAAATACATACATATTATGTATTTAGAAATATATAAACATACTTATATATTTCTAAAATACATAATATGTATGTATTTAGAAATATATAAGTATGTTTATCAGTTGTCTGGTTGCCATAGTACAGGCTCTGCTTAGTTTGGAATCAGATGGCGGTGTGTTGATTGTCCCAAGATATTATTATATTATATATTATTATATTGTACTGAACACGCAGGGCGTTGAAAGCCCGCCGCGTAAAGTTGATCCACAGACTGCACTAGTAAAAAGACTGACAGAAGGCTCTGAAAAGTAACAGTTTTACATCGTGCAAATCTGCGGGACAACATATTGCAGCGGACTGCCAACGCCCTCCTTTCCCTCTCTAGGTCCTCATCGTCTTGCAGCCTATCTGTCAGCATGTGACCCAAACATTTTACTTGAGACACCCTCGTTAGTGCCGACCCACCGATCTTAATTGGCGGTACGTTTGAGCCTTGTTCCCTGCTTTGTAAAGCATGAGAACACTCTTACTAGTATTATACGCGTTTATTACAATTTTATTATGACGTCATTCCTGTCTTTTACTGGTCATGACTCATGAACTGTCTTAAGTAAAAGAAATAAGGTCGTCTTTTCGTTGTCATAACAGCAGTGACGTCAATAGACGCTGATTTTTGTTCTTAAATACGTCCCGTTTCACGTTATTTTAATTCGTAATTATTACTAAAAATCAATTTTTACCAAAATAAAACCGTTGCGGTGCAGCGGTGGCCCTTCTTTTTAAATACTTTTTCATCATTTTTAATTACAAAATTTTCTTTATTTCTGTATTTGCATCTTCCCTATTATTTGGGTTGGGATCAGGCTAGGCAGATAGACAAGAGATTTTAATTAAAATAGATCAGATGATATAACGAAAGCGAAGTGCCAATTACCTCCTAAAATCCTGACAGACTTTTTTCGAGAAATTCACTTATTTATCGTTTTGAATTTAAAAGCGTTATTCGCAGGTTTTAGTGAAATCTCCTAAGTATATTTCTAATTGCAACAGCATTATCATTGTTCTAAATTAATAAATATGTAGCGGCATTAATACCCCCACAAAAATCAACAAGAGACTCGCAGCGCCATCTATCTCGACAGTTGCGAACTAACTTGACAAAAATCCTAAATCACGATATCAGAGTTTACCGTACGATTCGAACAGATACAACAGCCCGAATATCAACTGTCGGGCAGTTGCCCACCGGACACAACAACCGTCCGGTCGGACGATCCTCCCTTTTCAACGGAGGTATGCGGGACTTTACTCTCTGTTCCGCTACCTCCAAAAATATAATAACTAAATTTTAACTTAGCAAGTAATTTATTGGCACTTCGCCGTCGATGGGTTTTCAGAAGCATAGTGAAAGAAATAATACTTCGATTCATACGCTCTAGAGCTACCGAAGTATGCCTTTATCTGACAACGATTGAAAAGAAAAATGTTTTTTTTTTACACAAGCGATCCTCCCTGGCTACGATCGGATATCAATTTAGTTGTAAAAAGGTATTCAAAATTTGCATTATACTTTATTTGCATGTTGTAGACTCGAAAATAGACATTTTTTTTATGTGCTTTTATTAATAGGTATGTGATTTTTTATTTAAATTATCCCCTAATTTTGACAGTTGAAGATGACACAGAGTTTCCTTATATGATTGCACCAGTAGCGCAGTGGCTAAGCGATTGGCTGGTCTGCGTATCACGAGTTCTATTCCCGCACAAATATTTGTATAGCTTACTAGCACTTCGCCCGCGACTCCTGCGCAGATTTAGTATAAAGAATTTTCCCCCTTCGTCTTAAAGTTGAATTTCCTAAAATCTCTTCTTAGTGCTCACCACCATCATAGAAGGAAGCCTTGTGTAAAGTTTCATGTACTTAGTTCCCGTAGTTTTGGCTGTACGTTGATATGTCAGTCACTCAGTCAGTCAGTCAGTCAGTCAGTCCCCCTTTTATATAATAAAGGCTGTTCCAGAAAGGTGTGGTCATATTTAAGGGTGATTAGTGAGCTGATTGAGCCTTGAGTGCAGAGGCGTTATCGAAATACGGAGGCAAACAATAGGGACACCTAATTCACGCACAGATATCCTGAACACACTGAGTAGACTGACCTGCTTCTGGAGTGAGGTTGGCTGGTTGGAATGACGACCGCCGTGACTCACGTAGCGGTCGTCCACAGCAGGACTAAATGCGGAAACCATGCCCAATAGAATAGTAGATGTAGAATGGTAGCTGATAAACGTAAAGGAACAGAAAAAAGTGACTTTTTTTCAAAAAAGTTCGACCACAAAGTACGTCAGCAAAGTGCGTCAAGCAGTTTGTTCCAGTTGATGGGCATTTAATTTAGTTCAATCACAAATTTGATGTCCCTAATTGCATTCTTGGAAATTTGAATGCACTTGGAATTTCTCCTGTATCGTGGGTGCAAATAATTTACAAACAAATGTGTGTAATGAAACTTGGTACGCTTACGCACGATACCTAGGTCTAAATAGTTATTGAAGAACATATACGAAAAAGAATTCAGATGGTAAGGGAGAGTGATTTTTCATTTTTTATAGTGTAGCGACCTTAGCGATGCGATTTGTTGAATTACATTTTTGATATTGTTAGGGAACGCCATAGCCGGGCACGCTAGTCGCTAACTTACCTTCGCCCAGCCACGTCCTATATTTACTGTAATAATATAACCGAGTAATTGTGACCGTTGAATAAAACTTTATAATATTCAGTACAACCTAATTTGCAATATCATTTATTTCTGGACCCTAACTATAACACGCACAACAATAGTTAATTGCTCTCTCTTGCTCCCTGAACTTTTTTTGGAAATGTTTCTAAGAACACAAGTTATACAAGGGACGTTATTTTGGATCACAACTGTTTAACTGCTTACACCTGGCTGCTTAGAGGCTGCGGCCAAATGCACAAAGACAACCATCACTTCTCAAGTTCTCTGCGTATATTTCTGTGAAGTGTAGTTATAGTTTATCTAAACTATGGCGGGCGCCAGATAAATGTGCAATAACGGTCATTGATCCACATACATTTATTGATATTCTTAATATCAAAAATAGCAATAGAGACAAAGCTGTCTTGAATCGACTTCTATCATGATTGATCCCTTTACGTTCTCTAGTAATGAAAAACTTTTCATAAATTTATTGTTCGGTCTAGAAGGGATATTAGGGAAAGTTCAATGTCATTTATTGCAAGTTTATCTAGCGTCTACCATAGCCAAATATTTCGTTAATTCTATACTTTAGTGTTTGAACACCACCTCCGGCCATTTTGTTTTTATATCTCTACATGGCAGTAGTTTTGTGCACGGAAACATACGGCGAAGGCTGACTATGCCAAGTCGTTTCAATGCACTTTTACCTTACTAATATTCAAACATTTTCTTACAGAAAAGTACAAAACTCGCCCTTAGTAACAACTCCGACGTCGGAACACAAGCGCTCCCTGCAGAAGCAGCTGAGCGTACCAGCCGGCGAGCCTGCGCCGAACTCCCACCGCGTCACGCTGCACAGCATCATCACCGAGTACCTCTACAACCAGCACTCGCTGTGCAAGAATCCGGTCGCTACCTGCCCACAGTTCAACTTGTTCGAGTAAGTACAAAGCTCTTAGTGTTAACAACTTTGATACGAGAAACAGTCGAGTCTTCAGCATCGACGCCGAGTTGCTAGCCTGTCGGTTTTTATATCGGTTGCATTTTGGGGAGTGTGCAACGGAATTGCATAGTTTAATTCCGCCTAGCCCGTTCCATCATCGGACCACAAGACATACGGCGATGTGCCACCGGTACATGGTGGACATCCCACCCACACGCACCAAGCGTTTTGGGAACACATTCATTGTGCGTACTGCTAAGGAGTGGAATTCCCTGCCAGAGTCTTTCTTTCCTGATAGCTACAACCTAAGTCTTTAAGTCAAGAGTGAATAGGTTACTTCTAGGCAAGCGTGCTCCATCTTCGGCCACATCATCGCTTACCATCAGGTGAGATAGTGGTCAAGCGCGTGCCTATCAATAATAATAGAAAAAAACATAAGCAATAGGATAAGGGCAGGAAGATGATGAAGCGCTCCACGCAGAAGCAGCTGAGTGTGGCAGCCGGCGACCTCGCGCTGATCCCGCACCGCGTCACGCTGTATAGAAACTCCACGGACACTCTTTTAAATTAGTAAATGAGTGTCCCGCTCGCTCCATCATAGACCTCATCCATCGCTTTCCATCAGGCGTGATCGAGGTCTGGAGCTAGCCCATTCCTCAATAAAAAATAAAATAACTTTAATTTCAGAAGTCGGTGTTTTTGGTTGTTTCTTCGTAATTTAACACCGACTTCCCAAATTAATATTATTTTGTACTTTGTAGTGTTTTTTTTTTGAAAGTCGGTTTTTTTTGTGTCTTTTTTAGTTTTCACTTTTTCGGGGTAGGCACCACACCTGGGAAGTCACAGGAAAGCAGAATACGCAATTTCGTACACATGGATGATTTTTCCACTTATTTTTCCAGCTATTTGGATTTCAAAACCAAACTACTGAACCGATTTTTTTAAAATGTCAATGGGACCAATAGAGAAGTATATCCTTTCACATAAAACAATTTTTTTTTAAATCGGTTCATAAATGACGGAGATATGAGGTAACAAACATTAAAAAATGAGTACAACTGAATTGAGTGTGTGTGTACAACTGAGTGAGATTGCACGTGTTATGGTCAAGCATCCCAGTAGCTGCCTCAGCGTTCCTCACCTTCCTGTATTGCAAGATGAATATAATCAGTGGATAACGGCTGCAGAAATAGTGTTTCTACCTTCACGTAGCGTCCGGCGGCAAATTGCTCACCGCGTACTCACTCACGTTACTATAATTTTGATTAAAATGACTGAACTACATATTACGAGAATATTTTGCCAGAAAACTTGGGTCACCATCGTGGAAACAGATTTCTTGATTTTTACCAATACCTTTAGAGTGAGAAGCGATATGCACTGTATGCCTTTCAAAGAAAAGCAAAAGGACTAAATTAGGGCGTTATGTCTGCACAAACAGCTACTCTTAGAGAGGCCAAGGTGGAGCGAATGAATTTGACCTTAAATCTCGTTTCCCAGTGGAGCGACGACAATCTGGTCAAATTCAATGCTCTGAAAGCACAGGCGTGTCTTTTCACTGCTAAAAGGAGTCCCGTGTCAGTTGTCTCCTACTTTTCGAGGTGCGTCTGTACCTGTTAGCCTAGAGCTTTTGAGCATGGAGCTGACGTCTAATCTCAACTTCAGCTCAGCCATCGAGTCAAGAGCACAGACTGTAGCCAAGAAGCTGAGCATCCTAAATAGAGTTAGGCGATATTTCGTGACCGTCAGGATGGCTGGACCAGACGAGATATGTACATGAGTCCATGTGCACCGTTTACTACCTATTTGCTACTATTTACTACCTATAATGAAATATTTGCTACCTTTGCGTTAAGAGAGATATCAAAGAAACAAAGTGGTCAGCCATTCTGACGTCAGGTTGGCTGACCACTTTCAAGTTCTCATAGTTTTAGCGTTGTATTAATTGCGTTGTTAATGTAAATATTTACTACCTGTTTGCTACCTTAACATATATTTGTTACACAATTTAAAGAAGCTCCTATAAAAAGTTATTATTAAAAGTCATTTAAACGCCTGTACATCAATTATATTGACGTCTTGTCTTCTCAGAATTATTGCTAACAATTTTTTTGCAGGCGCTTAGTGGCCTAAGAACAATTTGTTTCTGGATATCCATGAGATATCTTTTTGTTGCTAGTTCCCGCCAGATTTCTATTAATCTTGGATTTTCCGTAAAAAAAATTCTTCTGCATGTTCTATACACTTACCCACTTTTACATTCTTCGTCTCCTTTTAATTCTTTGGTTTCAGTGTTTTCCTGTATTATTTATTTTTCGAGTTACTTCATTATTGTCGCAAAGAAGCGAAATACTGTATCGTAATTTGATCAAGATTAATTTAATAAATCACCAAGTACATACGTATATTTCTAAGAATAAATGCGATATGTAAATAATTATAAAATTGTACAAATGCAAAAAATTGTTAGCAATCATTCTGAGAAGAAAAGACGTCAGTAAATGATGTACAGGCGTTTAAATGGCTTTTAATTATAACTTTTTATAGGAGCTTCTTAAAGTTGTTTAACAAATGTATGTTAAGGTAGCAAACAGGTAGTAAATATTTACATTAACAACGCAATTAATACAACGCTAAAACTATGAGAACTTGAAAGTGGTCAGCCAACTTGACGTCAGAATGGCTGACCACTTTATTTCTTTGATATCTCTCTTAACGCAAAGGTAGCAAATATTTCATTATAGGTAGTAAATAGTAGCAAATAGGTAGTAAACGGTGCACATGGACTCATGTACATATCTCGTTTGGTCCAGCCATCCTGACGGTCACGATATTTCACATCTGGACAGCTTCTGAGTCTGTACAAAGCACAAGTCCGTTCCTGTATGGAGTATTGCAGCCACATAAGGGATGGCGCAGCAAAATACCAGCTTGCTGCGTTGGACTCGGTGGATCGCAGAGCAAAAAGTCTTATAGGCGACGAGATGTTGCCGGATAAGCTTCACAGCCTGGCTCATCAGCGCCGGCGTAGTGTTGCTTGCCTGTCGGTCTTCTACAAACTGTACCTTGGAGACTGTGCGCTGGAACTCCACGATCTGATCCCACAATTACCCTTTTACTACCGGAATACCAGACGTACTGCTGGGTAACATCCGCGCTTGGTCGAGGTAGGTATAGGGTAGGCGTAGGGTAGGTGTAGGGTAGGCGTAGGGTAGGTGTAGCGTAGGTGTGGCATAGGTGTAGGGTGGGTGTAGCGTAGATGTAGGGTAGGTGTGGCGTAGGTGTATGGTAGGTGTAGCGTGATGTAGGGTAGGTGTGGCGTAGGTGTCGGGTAGGTGTAGTGTAAGTATTCACGTTATCGGAAGGCGTGCCTAGCCTAGGCTTTATTTTAACATAAATTTGTGTGTTCCCCCAGGCCCCACAAGTGCCCGGAGCCGCGCATCGGCGGCGGCGCGCTGTACTCGGGGGCCGGCGTGGGCAACGTGTGCGCTCGCATAGCGCGGCGCGAGCTCGGCCTCGCGACACCACAGACGCGGCAGCACGCGCGCCTGGTGCACTCGCACTTCTCGGCCGTGCGCACGCTCCGCTTGCAAGACGACGACGCTTACTTCACGCACACTATATTCCATGTGAGTACTCTCTCCTTCTCTCTCTCCATGTCTCTCTCTCTGTCTCCCGGCATGAGCTCGGCCTCGCGACACCACAGACGCGGCAGCACGCGCGCCTGGTGCACTCGCACTTCTCGGCCGTGCGCACGCTCCGCTTGCAAGACGACGACGCTTACTTCACGCACACTATATTCCATGTGAGTACTCTCTCCTTCTCTCTCTCCATGTCTCTCTCTCTGTCTCCCGGCATGAGCTCGGCCTCGCGACACCACAGACGCGGCAGCACGCGCGCCTGGTGCACTCGCACTTCTCGGCCGTGCGCACGCTCCGCTTGCAAGACGACGACGCTTACTTCACGCACACTATATTCCATGTGAGTACTCTCTCCTTCTCTCTCTCCATGTCTCTCTCTCTGTCTCCCGGCATGAGCTCGGCCTCGCGACACCACAGACGCGGCAGCACGCGCGCCTGGTGCACTCGCACTTCTCGGCCGTGCGCACGCTCCGCTTGCAAGACGACGACGCTTACTTCACGCACACTATATTCCATGTGAGTACTCTCTCCTTCTCTCTCTCCATGTCTCTCTCTCTGTCTCCCGGCATGAGCTCGGCCTCGCGACACCACAGACGCGGCAGCACGCGCGCCTGGTGCACTCGCACTTCTCGGCCGTGCGCACGCTCCGCTTGCAAGACGACGACGCTTACTTCACGCACACTATATTCCATGTGAGTACTCTCTCCTTCTCTCTCTCCATGTCTCTCTCTCTGTCTCCCGGCATGAGCTCGGCCTCGCGACACCACAGACGCGGCAGCACGCGCGCCTGGTGCACTCGCACTTCTCGGCCGTGCGCACGCTCCGCTTGCAAGACGACGACGCTTACTTCACGCACACTATATTCCATGTGAGTACTCTCTCCTTCTCTCTCTCCATGTCTCTCTCTCTGTCTCCCGGCATGAGCTCGGCCTCGCGACACCACAGACGCGGCAGCACGCGCGCCTGGTGCACTCGCACTTCTCGGCCGTGCGCACGCTCCGCTTGCAAGACGACGACGCTTACTTCACGCACACTATATTCCATGTGAGTACTCTCTCCTTCTCTCTCTCCATGTCTCTCTCTCTGTCTCCCGGCATGAGCTCGGCCTCGCGACACCACAGACGCGGCAGCACGCGCGCCTGGTGCACTCGCACTTCTCGGCCGTGCGCACGCTCCGCTTGCAAGACGACGACGCTTACTTCACGCACACTATATTCCATGTGAGTACTCTCTCCTTCTCTCTCTCCATGTCTCTCTCTCTGTCTCCCGGCATGAGCTCGGCCTCGCGACACCACAGACGCGGCAGCACGCGCGCCTGGTGCACTCGCACTTCTCGGCCGTGCGCACGCTCCGCTTGCAAGACGACGACGCTTACTTCACGCACACTATATTCCATGTGAGTACTCTCTCCTTCTCTCTCTCCATGTCTCTCTCTCTGTCTCCCGGCATGAGCTCGGCCTCGCGACACCACAGACGCGGCAGCACGCGCGCCTGGTGCACTCGCACTTCTCGGCCGTGCGCACGCTCCGCTTGCAAGACGACGACGCTTACTTCACGCACACTATATTCCATGTGAGTACTCTCTCCTTCTCTCTCTCCATGTCTCTCTCTCTGTCTCCCGGCATGAGCTCGGCCTCGCGACACCACAGACGCGGCAGCACGCGCGCCTGGTGCACTCGCACTTCTCGGCCGTGCGCACGCTCCGCTTGCAAGACGACGACGCTTACTTCACGCACACTATATTCCATGTGAGTACTCTCTCCTTCTCTCTCTCCATGTCTCTCTCTCTGTCTCCCGGCATGAGCTCGGCCTCGCGACACCACAGACGCGGCAGCACGCGCGCCTGGTGCACTCGCACTTCTCGGCCGTGCGCACGCTCCGCTTGCAAGACGACGACGCTTACTTCACGCACACTATATTCCATGTGAGTACTCTCTCCTTCTCTCTCTCCATGTCTCTCTCTCTGTCTCCCGGCATGAGCTCGGCCTCGCGACACCACAGACGCGGCAGCACGCGCGCCTGGTGCACTCGCACTTCTCGGCCGTGCGCACGCTCCGCTTGCAAGACGACGACGCTTACTTCACGCACACTATATTCCATGTGAGTACTCTCTCCTTCTCTCTCTCCATGTCTCTCTCTCTGTCTCCCGGCATGAGCTCGGCCTCGCGACACCACAGACGCGGCAGCACGCGCGCCTGGTGCACTCGCACTTCTCGGCCGTGCGCACGCTCCGCTTGCAAGACGACGACGCTTACTTCACGCACACTATATTCCATGTGAGTACTCTCTCCTTCTCTCTCTCCATGTCTCTCTCTCTGTCTCCCGGCATGAGCTCGGCCTCGCGACACCACAGACGCGGCAGCACGCGCGCCTGGTGCACTCGCACTTCTCGGCCGTGCGCACGCTCCGCTTGCAAGACGACGACGCTTACTTCACGCACACTATATTCCATGTGAGTACTCTCTCCTTCTCTCTCTCCATGTCTCTCTCTCTGTCTCCCGGCATGAGCTCGGCCTCGCGACACCACAGACGCGGCAGCACGCGCGCCTGGTGCACTCGCACTTCTCGGCCGTGCGCACGCTCCGCTTGCAAGACGACGACGCTTACTTCACGCACACTATATTCCATGTGAGTACTCTCTCCTTCTCTCTCTCCATGTCTCTCTCTCTGTCTCCCGGCATGAGCTCGGCCTCGCGACACCACAGACGCGGCAGCACGCGCGCCTGGTGCACTCGCACTTCTCGGCCGTGCGCACGCTCCGCTTGCAAGACGACGACGCTTACTTCACGCACACTATATTCCATGTGAGTACTCTCTCCTTCTCTCTCTCCATGTCTCTCTCTCTGTCTCCCGGCATGAGCTCGGCCTCGCGACACCACAGACGCGGCAGCACGCGCGCCTGGTGCACTCGCACTTCTCGGCCGTGCGCACGCTCCGCTTGCAAGACGACGACGCTTACTTCACGCACACTATGTTCCATGTGAGTACTCTCTCTTCTCTCCTCCCCCTCTCCCTCCCTTTCTCTTTCCCTCCCCCTGTATTCCCCCCGCCCTCTCTCTTCTTCCCCATCTCGCTCCCTCCCTCTCCCCCTCCCCCACTCTCTCCCACCCCCTCCCCCCTCGGCCCCTTTTCCCTCTCTCTCTCCCTCAATCCATCTGTCTATCTCTCTGTCTCTACACAAGTGAGGACACTTGTGTAGAGAAAAAGAGATAGGCAGAGAGATAAATAGAGTTTAGAGGGAGAGAGAGAGCGATTTTAAGTTTTGTATAGAAAGTGAAAAATCACTCTATCTTTCCCCCTGAACTCTTTTTAGAAAATATTCTCTGTTAATTATTTAGACCCGGATATTAAGCGTATGTATACCAAGTTCCATTAAAATAGGTTCATTCATTTCGAAAAATAAGGACTTAAAAGTTTGTCTGAAATGCCGTACGGCGTAAACGCTCTAAACTTTGAAGATCGATCCTTGCGGCTGTTTTTATTTAGCCAGGACAGGCTCCAAACATTTAAATGTGTAGTTGCTAAAATGATATATTTTTCTTACAGCCAACGCAACAACAGTTACTAGCAGCGACATCTTCCGGCGACATCAGGGTATTCAACTTGTTTAGCGGAGTAGAGGAGAACTCGTACCAAGTGCACGAGTCCTATATCTATCATATGCAGGTGAAAAATCTCATAGTTAAACAAAATATCATGCTTATACAGTATTTGAATTTTGTATACAGGGTTATTTGTAAAACACAGACAACTTTTGAGTGAGTGAATGTACTCATGATTATAAACAACTTTTGCTATGAGACCAACCCTGAAAAAAAAATTCTGCTGTTTCATACACAATGCAATAATTCACCCGATGAAAATGTATGAAACAGCAGATATTTTTTTTGATTTTTACCCTGTATACCCCACTTAGACTTGCTTTTATTCAGCGTTCGTGACGATAGGTCAAAACTACTATTTTTAAAAACAACGTTTCAAATATTAAAGCCGGATTTGCATTACGAAACTAGTGGCATGAAAGTAGTTCCGTGACATTAATTTCACCAACAATCTCACGTGTAAACGTCAAGTTTTACAATGCATGCATCGATTTCACGACACTAAAACAGTTTCGTGATGCGCGCAATTTTTGGCTAAAACTAGTGTCATGCAACTAATGTCATCGTATAAACGCGACGTGAAACTAGTGTCACGAAAGCGCCTGCGTTGATAGGACGTGTGTTTTTAGTCGTGCTTGCTTTCTTGCTAGCCAGCCTCGAATCCACCAACATCTTTTCTTTCGAGACAACCTTTTCTTAATTTTATACAATAACATTTGTATGACAACATTTTGTAACGCAAAATAAAGCTTTGATGTTGGCGGAGCCATGGACGCAGACATACTGTGGGTTCCACGACACTATTATTTTAATGAAACTAGTTTCACAGGTACTGAAAGTAGTGTTATGAAATTAATTTCATCATGCATGAAACTTGTTTCGTAATGTAAATTCGGCTTAAAGAATTTAGTTCAATTGATGCACTTTCCAAAGTGTAAATGTGTACGGAAAAAATAATTCTAGAAAATCCTTGGACGCTCAAAAAAATACAAAAAAATAGAACATTTATCTAATTAAACAATCAACATTTTTTTTATCCATTGGAACCCATCATCTGCCTAGCCTTTTCCCAACCATATTGGGTCGGCTCCCAGTCGAACCAGATTCAGCTGAATACCAGTATTTTACGTGTATCCATTGGAACTATTTATATGTATATGTGATGACAATGTAGAAAAAGGAGCACGTCATAGTGATGTTAAAACAATAATATCAGGTTAAAAAAATAAAAATAAGACGGTGAGTAACGAATATAACACATGAAAATATCTTAAACACAAATGCATAGTTGAACTTAGCTAAACATGAACTAAACTTGTTGTTCTCAGTAATCAACAGTACTTAATATATTATTTGTCAGGCAAGCAGAGACGGGTTACTTCTACTAGCGTCGGCAACGACACCGTGGCGACCTCTATCGGCGTTATGGAATATGAAAGAGTTTGAATTATTGTAAGTATACCACTATCATCATTATACAGGGTGAATTTATCAAGCGGGAGTGGTTGGTGAAATCCGAAGCATGAGGAATAGCGATAAAATACTCAAGGGAGTCGGGCCTGACTTTGACGAAAACTAAAACTGCATTATTAATGGGTAGGTAGTTTATTATGAGGCATGGGAAGCCGTCACCTCCTTCTGGGAAAGGAAGGAAAGAACCCTCACGCCCCCCCCCCCCCCCCCCCACAGCCGCCGCAACATAGGGAGACGCCCCGGGCGGAGGGAGTCGCTGGGCGATACCCTGCAACAGTAGGCGCGGGGCTGCGGGCGGCGAGCGTTGGGTGGCTCGCCGTGCGATCAAAGCCAGGCCCGGGTCGACGGCGCGTTGTGTTCCACGCGCGCCTCAAAGATATGTCAGCATAGGAGAGGGGGCCCGTTAGGGCCAGAGCCTGCCAGGGTACAGGATTCTGTTCGATAGAGTCACCGCGGCCCTGGAAAGCAAAGGGCACTACGAGGAGCACGGATGGGTTTTGGTCAGTAAGAGTCTGACACTCCCTTCCGCTCCGTCTAGAGCGGGAGGAGCCATTTGATGATTTCCCATCCAAAAAAAAGGCATATGTGGCTGTTCCCCCTATCCGCTATAGTTATAATAATAATAATTGTTTATTGATCAAGATGGTACACATGGTGAGAAAACAAAAACTTACACTAGCTAGAAGTACAAAGTTATGTTTCTACATTCTATGGCAGAACATGATGATGTAGTAAGTACATTATATACATACTGTTTACAATACAGCGTGTAAGGGACATCGACGCACAAACGAATACCATGGATCCAGGACGTGATTCTGGACCCCCCCGCGTTGGAATTTTTCGTCGGCTTTTTCCTCGTTTTTTCATTTTTTTCGGGTGTTTTTTTTACTTTAGACTGTTCATAATCGTTATTCTTACCCAACCCAATGTGATTTTTTATAAAAAAATAGTTAAATTTTTTTATAAAAAACTTTCACTAAAAAAAGCAATGTAAATAAAACTAGAATTAGGCATCTGCTCAGCTGTTTTGTTGCAAAAGGTCAACGCATCCTGCCTAATAGCAAAACACTAACTAACCCATGTGTGTAGCGTCTAATATACCGTCTAGAATAGAAATTTTTCTTGTGTGGTCTGTAAACCGATCATTAGCGAGATTATGGACTTCTATAATTTGGTTAATGGCATTAAGTGTAGCCTTTTCGTGAAGTTTGCGTTACGATGTCCCTAACACTCTGTATACATACTGTTTACAATATACGTTACACTGTCTCTTAAACTAGGGTATACATATATTTTAAGAGACAGTGAACAGCCATAACGTTACATTTAATATTACCTATTATTTAAGTGAGAACCCTGTCGATCTACCCACAATTAAACAATTATCAAAAATAGTAATAGTGAATAAAATTGAATAAAATGCTAGTTCTGAGGATGCTGATGGGGCTGGCGCGTAGCCTGCGTATGATGGAGACGCCTCGATCGAGCACGAAGCTAGACTCCAGACTGCTACCATTCTGTTAATAAATCAACCCATTATTCCGTCTCCAGATTCCAACTAGACAACGAAGAATACGTGGAATTCTCGAAGATGTCCGACGAGCGCATCATTGGAACCAAAGGCGAGACGGCCACGATCTTCGACACGCGCACCGGCCGCGAGATCTTGACGCTGATACCCGCCATCAGCAACCAGTACGCTAAGAACAGGGCCACCTTCAACCCCACGGATGAACTGGTTCTGTCAGGTATGTACTGCTAGCTAGCTGAAGACAAACTAATCTGACACTGACAGTTGCTTGCCAAAGTCGACCCGTAGATGTATGACCATTTATTACACACCGAGACCTCTTCGTGTTGAAAGCATGTTAAGCCGTTGGTCATGGTAGTCATTTTGAGCATCTTTGAATAGAATAGAATAGAATACTCTTTATTATGTACACCATATAAGTCTTTGACTTATTTTTCTTTTAAAAACTTTGCCCCAAACTAGGAATTTCTCCTGTATCGTGGGTGCGTTTACATATAAATTCACGTACACACACAGCCAGACCCGTAACAACTATCTTTAGGCCATACAAATATTTGTTCCGTGCGGGAATCGAACCCGCGACACGCAGCGCAGCAGTCGTAAATTGACTGTCGTAAATTTCTCAAAACCTTGAGAAAAGATCATGCGAAGTAAAAAATATATTTAAAACTCAATAAACGACAGAGTTGTGAGTGTTTTCAAATCTGTAATAAACAGAGACAGCTACTAATTGAGTGTCACGTCACTCACTAGCATCGCCATTGTGAATTTGCTCCATCCAGTACAAACGACATTTTGCATGACAAGGATAGAAGAATAACTTTATCTGAAAATGTGACATATTATATGTAAAACTAATCTATTGACATTAAATTAACTGAGATAATAAAGACATTTTAGAATCTCTATTGTAGTATGAGATTGTAATATGAAAATGATAATTTCCTTATTTAGTTTATAAGAATGACATAATGTATAATAATAATTAAAAAAAATAAATTATTCTATATCAACAAATTATGTGAATAATGAATAATGATAGCATGTTAAATTAATTAAAACCTGTCGCCTATACATTGCTGTGCCCTAGCAGGGTTCATTGTTTGGAACTATCATAATGTAACAACCTGTAAACAACATGAAATGAAATAAATGAATATGAATATGAATAATTCTAAAGCTTGTAACGCATTTATTTTGCTATCAATTTTAATTGTTTTTTTTACAAATCATACAATTTTAGTGATAGCTTTAGGATAGGTATTCATTCATCTCGGATGTCACTAAGGTGTCTGTTAAGTGCCAGACGTCTTTGAATCGATTTGATTTTCCCATCACTTAATAGTGCTTGTGTGTGACGTCATAGTAGGTAGTCAAAAATGGCACGCTTTGTTTTCATACAGATCGTGACACTTGCGTTATCGACTTATCAATTGCTATCTACAGTTCTCGTCAAATAGCTTTGCCCCTCTGAAGTTGTGTCGAGTGGCTGCGTAGT
Organism: Melanchra persicariae; assembly: GCA_947386135.1. Taxonomy (NCBI): domain Eukaryota; kingdom Metazoa; phylum Arthropoda; class Insecta; order Lepidoptera; family Noctuidae; genus Melanchra; species Melanchra persicariae. The sequence goes on along the minus strand of OX376673.1, from coordinate 3,695,119 downwards.
AGTCAAAATTACGAACACACTGCAACTGCGCATGCGCAAGAGACATGGGGGTGGGGCGCGATTTTATGTCTCAGTCTTACGTTTACGTTCGATGCATGCTTGCGTCCCGCTTGCTCCCGTGTACGTGACTGCACCAAGCGATTTTTGCAAATGGCTAACTTCAGAGGGGCAAAGTTATTTGACGAGAACTGTAAGTCTGTAACCATGACAATAATAACATTTTAAATGTTTTATTAACTTTATTTTCCTTATTTACAGACGGTGTGTTGTGGGACATGAATACGGGCAAAGAAATCCACAAATTCGATAAGTTAAATCAAACGCATAGCGGAGTGTTCCATCCCAATGGCTTAGAGGTAAATATAAATATCATTATTATCATTATCATCACCAGCCTCACCCAGCTAGTACCCGCTATTTTTATTATTATTGATAGGCACGCGCTTGACCACTATCTCACCTGATGGTAAGCGACGATGTGGTCGAAGATGGAGCACGCTTGCCTAGAAGTAACCTATTCACTCTTGACTTAAAGACTCCCAGGTTGTAGCTATCAGGAAACACAGACTCTGGCAGGGAATTCCACTCCTTAGCAGTACGCATAATGAATGTGTTCTCAAAACGCTGGTGCGTGTGGGTGGGATGTCCACCATGTACCGGTGGCTCATCGCCGTACGTCTTATGGTGTGATGTTGGAACGGGCTTGGCGGAATTAAACTATGTAATTCCGTCGCACACTCCCCAAAATGCTACCGATGCGAAGAATATCTTCTTCAAGTCCTCGGACTTCACTAGAACACTGCCTACCTCTACTTATCATCACTACGCCTTAGAATGACGATTATTCTTAATTCATCTCGTTGCCAGCACCATTAAATCGTATTAACTTTGGGTACGGAACCCCAAAAAGAATAAGAAAGAACCTTACCATGTACAGTTCTCGTCAAATAACTTTGCCCCTCTGAAGTTAGCCATTAGCAAATATCGCTTGGTGCAGTCACGTAGAGGGAGCAAGCGGGACGCAAGCATGCATCGAACGTAAACGTAAGACTGAGACATAAAATCGCGCCGCCATAATCCCCGCCCCCATGTCTCTTGCGCATGCGCAGTTGCAGCTTGTTCGTAATTTAGACTACTACGCAGCCACTCGTAACCAACTTCAGAGGAGCAAAGTTATTTGACGAGAACTGTAGTCAAAAGGCAGTGCTTCTATTTACTTGTTTTTGATGAGAAACTGAACACTAACAGCATTATATTATTTAATTTACAGGTAATATCAAATACTGAAGTTTGGGATTTAAGAACATTCCATCTCCTTAGAACAGTGCCTACATTAGATAAATCAGAGGTAAGATAATTCTCGTATTATTAATAGATTTTTTCACAAACAATAGTCAATTATTTTAAATGATAATATTAGTCATAATATGCAATGTGTAACAGAATAAACGCCATAAAGTCAAAGTCAAAGCCAAACATACCTCTTAAGAGGTCATTATACTCATCATTACGAACAACTTTCACTATGGACTGTCACATCCAATTAGCTTAATCAGCCGTTTAATTGGTAGCCTAGCCTTTTCATTTAAATTCTGGCGAACTAAGACTTATGACATCATTTTTCAATATTTTTAATTGACTTGCCGATGTCACTGATGTTGCTGATTAAAAGTTGCAGTTCAATGAAAAGGCTAGGCTTTTAATGGAACGGCTGTACTAGTTGGCTGCGACTGGACCACCCCGAAATCTGCTGTTTAGTACATTTTGTCGAGTTATGCTCACGCAAATGTATGGGACAGTCGATTTTTTTTAAATACCCCATAGTGAAAGTTGTTCATGGTATTGCATTTATTCTGCTACATGTTGTATTAGTTGTATAGTATGAAGTTGATACTATTTCAAGGTTCTTTACCAAAAATTTGAAAAAGCGTTCCATTTTATCGTTTAACTAAATAAGACTATTAATCTCCACGACATTGCTACTATACAGGGTTATTTGTAAAACACCAGCAACCTTTCAGGGGGTGAAAGTACTCATCATTATAAACAACTTTTGCTATGAGACCAACCCTGAAAAATCTAAAAAAATATCTGCTATTTCATACATTTTCATCGGGTGACTATTGCATTTTGTATGAAACAGCTGATTTAATTTTTGATATTTCAGAGTTGGTCCCATAGTAAAAGTTGTTTATAATGATGAGTACTTTCACCCCCTGAAAGGTTGCTGGTGTTTTACAAATAACCCTGTATAAATGTAAATTCAGTGATAAATATCCACTAGGATTTATTACGCAGATTGAACCTGGGCTAGGCTGGGCTGAACAAGCCAATAAAATTGCCTGCCTACTCCTTATAACAAGAAGTGAACATTTACTGCCTCCGTGGTCTAGTGGTTTAGACGTTTGCCTTGTGACCTGGTGGTTGTGGATTCGATTCCCACGGGAAGCATACTTTGTAAAATTGTTTCCTGTTTGGCTAGGACATTGCAGGCTTGAATCACCTGATTGTCTGATAAAAAGATGATTCCGTGCTTCGGAAGGCACGTAGAAGCCGGTGGTCCCGGCCGCCAAATGGCGGTCGTGTCAAACCATGTCAGAGGCCCTTGAGGCGGTTTAGAAACTCTGACACTAGGGTGTGTGGGATCGGTAGACCTTACTGCCCACACAAAGATGAAGAAGAACATGTACTGGTTGAAATATCTTTCCATTTTAATATATCTTCAACTTATTTTCCAGGTTTTATTCAACCCCACGTGCACAGCGCTATACGCCGTGTGTTCAGACCAGGACTCGGAAGAGCGGAACCAGTTCGACACCAGTTTCAAGACTCTAGACCCTTACGATTACTCTAGTATAGGTAAGTGCCTTCTTCGTAGTCTATAGGGAACGTGCACGGAGTAGAATATGGCATCATGTTAAAAATCCCCTCAGGATCATCACACGAACTAATTTTATAGTTCTGTAAATAAATGAAAATGAACTTCTGTGCTGCCACCTATAGTTTCTGCACGCTCTCTATGCGAACTTACGAAGTGCCTAACCAAAAAAAAAAAGAAACCGATTTCCAAAAAACTACATAGTTCAAAATAACTTTAATTTCGGAAGTCGGTGTTTTTGGTTGCTTCTTCGTTATTTGACACCGACTTCCGAAATTAAAGTTATTTTGAAGCTTGTAGTGTTTTTTGGAAGTCGGTTTCTTTTTTTTTTGAGAAAAAGTTTTTTATTTTTTACTTTTTAGTGGTACCCCACACCTAACAACACCACTGCAAAGTCACAGGAAAGCAAAAATACGCAATTTCGTAGACATGGATGATTTTCCCACATATTTTTTCCAGCTATTTGGATTTAAAAACCAAACTACTGAACCGATTTTAATAAAATTTCAATGGGACCATTTGGGAAGTATACCCTTTCCAACAATGATTTTTTCCAATCGGTTGGCAAGCGACGGAGTTATGCGCGAACAAACATAAAAAAAATACAAACATCCGAATTGAGAACCTCCTCCTTTTTTAGAAGTCGGTTAAAAACGTCTTATAACAACTACGTAAATTTTATTTTCCAGCGACAATCGACGTGAAAAGAAACATATACGCGCTGGGCGTGTCCCGGTACGGCACGCAGATATCGCTCGTGGAGAACATGGGGGAGTTCGAGCAGATGCAGGAGTCCTGCGTCAAGGTGTACGACGTGGGCCGCAAGAGGGACCATGACGACGATGCGGTGAGTCTAAGGGCCATATCCCCAACTCCAACATGAGCACGAAAACGTCTATGAAAGCTTGTCATAAATGCCTGCCAGGGTTGCGGATTTTGTTCGAAAGAGTTACCGCAGCCCCGGAACGTAAAAGGCACTAGGAGGAGCACGCGAGCTAGGAGGAGTTTTAGTCAGTAAGAGTCTGCCACTCCCTCCCGCTCCACCCAGAGCGGCAGGAGTCATTTGATGATTTCCCATCTTTAAAAAAAAAAAAAGCTTGTCATAAATTGAAGTTTTTGTGCTCGAGAGATGAGCAAACGCGCTTGCTCAGCTAAAACTCATCTCTCGAGCACGAAAATTTCAATTTATAACTTTAATATTTCGTCTTTATTTAGTAGATGACTAAAGAAATCTAATTAGTCCGTCAGATAGATTTCCAAAAAATATTAGACAAGTATTTTTTATTTTATCACGTAAACAAATAATTAAAACGATACACTTTTCCCCTACACGTTACGTCACTACCCCCCACTCCTGATCTTTGATGCGTTTTATCTTCGTCTTTTTTATTGATTTGAAAAAGCAAAAAAAAACGTGTCCAATATTTTTCGAAAATGTAACTAACAGACTAAATTGAATCATATATTTTTACCAGGCTTTCGTGCTCATGTTGGAGTTCCAGTTGAGTGTAGTACACGTTCTGGAATAACCTGGGCCTAACACAATGTCTCACTTTATCACATTCGGGCCGTTGAGCTTGACATAAATGTGTGTGATGATGAAGTGTCTTCCGTCAGCTAGCTAGAGTTTTCTGGGTCGGCTTGCAGTCTTACCGGATGCAGCTGAGCCAGTATTTTACATCGAGCGACTTCCTGTTTGACAACTTGGCATAAATATAGACTGAGAATACCGCGAATTTGTCAAAAAAAAAAAAACTTTTCACTATCATTTTGAGAATTTCTTCCGAAAGGTTTACATGTCAAAGTCAAAGTCAAAGCATTTATTTCAAATAAACCATTTACAGGTACTTTTGAATTGTCAGAGTCAGTCAGTCAAAAACATGAAGCTATTTGCACGTTCCAAAGCGTAGATCTCTATGGAGAAGAACGCGCAAGAAACTCCACGGACACTCTTTTAAACCATTTTATGATTTACAATAATCCTGGTTACATTATCTTTGTTGCTTCTATATGTGAGAACAATGTAAAGGAAGAGAAAAAAAAAAGAATTCTAAGTATCAAATAAACTATTGAAATAAGCCAGCGACAGCTAAGAGATGACCAGTCTCCACTGATGGCGCCCGTTCACGAACATGACGCGTGCATCAGCACCATTCAGCTCAACCATTTTGAAGGGAACCGAATGATCCGATACACGCGCCACCATCAGCGAGACATTCGAGTGAGCATGACAAACCCTCAACTGCCCCTGCTCATTCATGTCAAACAAGGAAACCATCTATTAACATAAAAAGGCTCCATGGTCCTCACATTTACAGGATTCCAAAATAAAAAAATGCTTCTACTTTATATAAAACTATAAATATCAATTGGTAAGAACAGAAAAGTAAAAGTGTATTCCAAACATTATAGAAATGTGGAATATTATTATTATTAAACGTAAAAAGTAAAATAAAAAAGGGTGAGCATCTCCTCCATATATAAAATCCTAACTAGTGGAACCAAGCGGCTGAGGCTGTGGAGCAGGACCGGCATTTAGCCAAGCATTTTTATCAAGGATATAATCTTCCAGTTTATAATATGCCTGTCTACATAGTGTGCGTTTAATGCATGTTTTAAATTTTCTCTCATTCAGTCCGAGAATATCATATGGTATTTTATTATAAAATTTAACACAGTACCCCATAAAAGAAGTGTGTACTTTAGCCAATCTGAATCGGGGTTGATCTAATTTGTTCTTATTTCTAGTATTAAAATTATGCCTGTCACTAATCTTACTAAAAAGATGGAGATTTTTCCGAACATACATTATATTTTCGTATATGTATTGACAAGGTACCGTCATGATGTTAATATCTTTAAACAGTTCCCTTAGGGAATCGCGCCGACCCATGTATAAATACATAGTGTAAAAAAGTATGTTTTGCCAAGTGTCCAAAAAGCGATTTACGGGCGCACATAAGTACAGTTCTCGTCAAATAACTTTGCCCCTCTGCAGTTGGCTATGAGTGGCTGCGTACTTAGTAGTCAAAATTACGAACAAACTGCAACTGCGCATGCGCAAGAGACATGGGGGCGGGGATTATGACGGCGCGATTTTATGTCTCAGTCTTACGTTTACGTTCGATGCATGCTTGCGTCCCGCTTACTCCCTCTACGTGACTGCACCAAGCGATCTTTGCAAATGGCTAACTTCAGAGGGGCAAAGTTATTTGACGAGAACTGTAAATATAGCCCGTACAAAGCCAGTGCGGGTCGCTAGTCATCATATAACCCTATTGTTTATGTACTTATTTCAGGAGGAGGATGACGACGAGGAACTGGCGGGCGGCTCGGAGAACGACGACGGTTCTGACTCCGGATCAGACAACGATGAAGATTGTAAGTAGCATTCATATCTCCATATTAATATCGTTTGACAGTTATTGTGCAACAAGGGGGCATAGCACGAATGTTTCGACGTATAGTACCATATAAATAATAATAGTTTACGTGGAGCGGCTGCCTACCAGACCTCCACAACCCATTAACTGGGTAACACGGTACTTCTAGGCAAGACTTGAGTCAGATTTTCTGGCTTCTGACAATCCGTAACGACTGCCAAAGATCTACAAATGGCCGGGACCAACGGCTTAACGTGCTTTCCGAGGCACGGAGGAGTCTCGGTATGTTAAGATGGTCACCTATCCACAGACCGACCCCGGTAAGCGTTGCTTAACCTTGAAGATCGACCCGTGCGGGTGTAATTATTAAGCGGTGATTTTGGTTATTTAATTGGTTGTTCTTATTGTGACGAACCCTAAGCTCGTAACATTACTATACGTCATAAACATTTGTGCTAAGCCCTCCGTAGGCTGTTTAAATGATAAATGATATTTATTTTGTAAGTAGGTTAAACATAACACTTTTACACGTCAATATTTTTTGGTCATTTTAAACTAGATGAGGCCGGTGTTTCCTAGCTGACTACCCTGAGAAGAAACACCGAAACAAACTCAGAGGTCACAGTCTCTTTTGAGGTCCATACAAATTGTACTGGTCAAATCATACGAGAACCATGTAGGTTAATGTCTGAGGTGGCCTTTTGAGGAAAGTGCCACACAGATCTGAGTGGACCTGTCCAGACAGTGCAAGCATTTGTCAGTTATTGTGGAGCTCAAACTTACGTTTTATAATGTCGCCACGGTACACTGTCTGATGCGGTTTGTTGTGTTAATTTTAGTTAAATCACAGCTTCGATGCCACCGACCGCATCGGGCTGCTTGAAAAGTGTTTTTATTACTTTTCAGTTGAGGTCGGGTTTTTAGAAAAAAGACTAAATTTTTTTCTTTAAATATTTCTTTACTCTATAGTATCTAAAAAACACCACCCTCAAATATGACCACGCAATTCTAAAACACCCTGTATTCTAAAAGAAGAATCTTTTTGAAACCGTATAGTATGGTATTCAAGTGATAATCCCAATAAAAATGTTGTTTCTATTTGCCCCCCTGTATTTCTATTTACCCCGTTTTAGCAGCTCGATCAGTTTTGGTGATGATAGGGATAAAAGGCGGGTGATTGGAGAGGCCTATGCCAAATAAATACAGCTAAATGTCTAATGATAACAATCATGATTAAGCTCATACAATTGTCATACAAATTGAAAAACACTAATTCAACAACGTCTAACAGAATAAACGCAAGACCTTTTAAATTACATTTTGTCGAGTTATGCGCATATAAATATGTATGGGGTAGTCGATTTTTTTTTTTTCGCGTGTTTAGTATTTGTCCCATAGTAAAAGTTGTTCATAATGATGTGTATAATGACCTCTTAGGGGTATTGCGTTTATTCTGTTACACGTTGTATTATGGCGATAAATTTAATAATTGCAGGAACGGCCAAACGTCCTGCCATGTGGACAACATGTCTACTAAGTGACCAGTCTAAATAAAAACCTTGTTTTGTTGCCAACCCTGAAGGTTTTAGGTATACATCTGACGTTAAAACCATACATAAGTAGGTACATAACCTCAGATGAATACCAACGAATATTGAAAAACACCAATTTTATAGCGGCGTCGTTCTTAAAAAACTGTATATCTGTCGCAGCCAACTAGCTTAATCAGCCGTTTAATTAAAAGCCTAGCCTTTTCATTGAACTGTGCCGTTTAATCAGCGACATAAGTGACATGGGCAAGTCATTAAACGATATTGAACAAAAGATGTCACTTAGGTCGCTGAAAAATCGGCACATTGAAATGAAAAGGCTAGGCAACCAATTAAACGGCTGAATAAGCTAATTGGCAGCAACATATCCATCACAGTTAGGTTCTTATTAGAACAACTGGCTCGATGGTCTAAATAACAATCTAATATTGTGGTTAACCGAGAAGCTTTATCTGATGTTAATACCATAGACAATTAGGTAGGTATATAACCTCAGATGAATTCCAACGTATATTGAGACACACCAATTCCATAGTGGCGTCGTCTCTACTACGGAACGCAGTGATGAACTTGGACGGCGGCAGCAGCGGCTCGTCCTCGCATGACGACAACGAGGCGCCGCGCAGGCGACGCTTGCGCAGACGGAGGGTGAGTCCGCGGAGACAGGACTCGGTAATATCTGGGCTTTTCTAACTGCATCCGCATGGTATTCGTGGAATCAGAGGCTATAGCTGATGATCGGTTTGAAATGTTTGTGAGTTTTGGTAGAAACTGTAGAATTGTCAATCGGCCTAGACTTTTCGCAAATATTTTAGGGCCGGCTTCCAGTTCAGCTGAATGCAGCTGAATAAAACAGTATTTCACAAAGAACCTAGCCTGCCTATTTGACCTGAGAGACAAAACCCAGTGGATAATATTGTAGTGTTATAGAATATAGAACCTCATAGTTTTTTTTTTATGGATGGTAAATCATATTGTAGCGGTTTCAGTGCCGCCACAAAAATCAACGTAGCAGAATCTACATCTCAACAAATGATACCCGCAGCGCCATCTATCCCGACAGCTGCGAACTAACATCGAAATCCTAAATCGCGATAGCAGAGTTTACCGTGCGATTCGAACAGATACAACAGTCCGAATAACAACTATCGGGCAGTTGCCCACCGGACACAACAACCTTCCGGTCGGAGGATCCTCCCTTTTCAACGGAGGTATGCGGGACTTTACGTTCCAGGGCCGCGGTGACTCTTTCGAACAAATTCCGCAAAGAACCTCATTATTAACTGGGCTATGGAGATCAGATAAGGTCCGGCGCGCAAAAGTCTAGACTGATTTTATTTTAGCGTAGTAAAACGTAGATCGTCATAATACACTGGGATGTAGAAGTCAGATAGGCTGTGCTCACGTGAGGACAACGTCCCGCCACGCAGACCAAGAGTGAGGTGACGACGGGTGTGTAAGGAACAGGGCCTAAACCACCAACTCTTAAAGCAGTATTACTTCAATATTACTTCCAGTGGGAAAGAGACGGAGCTATACAGGACGTCTAGCTCCGTCTCTTTCCCACTGGAAGTAATACTGCTTTAAGAGTTGGTGGTTAGGCCCCAGGAGTCTGTGAAACTGCGCTTTACTAATAGCATGTGCATGATCTTGGTAAAATCAGACGCGTTAGCCGATAATTGATTTCCAATATTTGAAATTTTTGCTTGAAACAGTAGAATAGTCGATCGGCCTAGCTTTTTTGTAGGTTTTCAAAAATGATTTCAAAATTGTTTACTAGACCTAATAAGAGCTGATTTCACCCATGAAACTGAACGCGATCAGTACATCTAAACTGCGTTCAAGAGCTGTCAGCGTCAATATTCCATAGAAAAATAATGACACAGACAGCCCATAAACGTGGTTTATACGCTGATCGCGTTCAGTTTTATTGGTGAAATTGGCCCTAAGTATTTCTTTCATTTAGCAAATAAAAAAAATGCATGCATATTTCCTAACAATCTGTCAAAAATGTATTTTTTTTTTTGACAGTTTGCTACTAACATGCGGATGCGAACGTTGTTTATAAATTTATAGAATTGACCCCTTGTGTCTGGGAAGTTAAAGGTCTATAAATGACAGTTAGGACTAACGGCTTTACGTGCTTCTGAATTTCGTTGTAATGAATATATCATTGTAATCCTCAACTTTCTTAGCTTACGGTGGTGGGTGTTCTATGTTTGTAATATGTTTCTGTTTGGGCATGTAAGGTATTTTTTAAACGATTGTGCAGATTTTAAGCACAAAGGTACGAAGGCTACTCAAGAGCGTGTACGCCGTATGTCATTTCATACAAACTTTCAAGTCCTTATTCTTCAAAATGCATGAACCGATTTTAACGAAACTTGGTATGCATAAGCTAGATATCCAGGTCTAAATAAAAAGAGTTCAGGGGGAAGGATATAGTGATTTTTCACTTTCTATAAAAAACTTAAAATCGCTCTCCCTCTCCCTCTGAAATCTTTTTCAAAAATGTTTTCTGATAACTATTTAGACCTGGATATCTAGCGTATGCATACCAAGTTTCGTTAAAATCGGTTCATTCATTTTGAAGAATAAGGATTTGAAAGTTTGTATGAAAAGCCGTACCGCGTAAACGCTCTTAATTCCTAAATCATAAGACCTGGGAATTTAGGTTTGAACCTTGTAAATAACTCTAAGAGCGGATTTCACTAATGAAACTGAACGCGATCAGTACATCTGAACTGCGTTCAAGAGCTGTCAGTGTAAATATTCCATAGAAAAATAATGACACTGACAGATCGTGTGAAATTGGCCCCTTGTTTTTTTTTAATTGTCTTTGCACTCATCAATATGAACAACTTGTACTATGGGACCAACGTGCAACTCTGAAATTGCGAAAAAAAAACCAGCTGTTCAGTACATTTTGTCGAGTTGTGCGCACATAAATGTATGGGGCACTCGATTTTTTTTTTCGCGATTTCTTTATTGGTCCCATAGTAAAAGTTGTTCATAATTATGACTACAATGACCCCTTAAGAGGTATTGCGTTTATTCGGTTCACGTTGTATATAAAACTTCCTACGGGAAGCGGAAATAACGGGATTTGCGCGCACGAAGTCGCAAAAGCTAATAAATAATAAATCTATTTCAGCCAGCGGAGGGTAACAGCAGCGAGAGTGACGGCGACGGAGACATCGACCTCGGCGACATCATTGAGTTTGAGCTCGACTAATGCAATAATATACGTGTTGATCAGTACACTTGACTTTTATTTATTACTACCTACTTAAAACTTTAGTGCGGGTCCCTAGTGACGGCGCACCGCGTGTGGCGGATTGCAGAGCGGATCAATTGCCTACTAACGTCCGCTGTGCGCGCCAGCTCGCACTCCGGACTAGTTCAAACGAGTCGCGGCAAATAGAAATGCAGGGGGTAAATAGAAACCAAAGGGGTGAAGAGGTTTTTCACGTCATTTAAATATTGTTAGCAGCATTTAAAAACTCCAATTTTAAAAATAAATGCTTTGTAAGACCAATATTATGAGTTCGTAATCCAATCAAAGTTTGGATTCTATTCAACCCCTGCATTTCAATTCGCCCCGTTTTGCCGTAGAACATTTGTTGGAGCCGTTTATTCCGCCTGCGCGGTGCCGTCACTCAGGAGGCACGAGGCACACGAAGTAGAAGAAAAAAATCTATTTAGTCCGTCAGATAGATTTCCAAAAAATATCCCATTAAATATTGAGGCCATAATTTCGCGCATCGCAGATCTGTGGTGGCCAACGCAGAGGTTTAGCCGCAGCGAACTTCTTAACAGCTGAAGGGATGGACACGTAAAGTATTTTTCTTATTTAACGTAAACGAAAAATGAAGACTATAGTAGTAGTAGACATGCGTGTTTTCGACGCACTGTATAGTCTTCATGTTTTTTCACGAAAAAACACGTTTCTAAAATATTATTGGAAATCTAAATGTCTGACGGACTAAATAGTTTTTTTTTCAGTAAAATACCCTTTAGGTGACAAATGGACGTTTTTTTATAAAGCTTTACGAAAACTACAAAACCACCCCTAACTTTTTCGATTTGTTTTGCTACCTCAAGCGCTGAATCAGTGAACTGAAATCGTAGGTACGGTACAGATAATACTCGGTAGTGTAGAGTTCCCATTAGAAAGGCTCCTGAGACAGAATACTGCACCAATGTGCTAGGCTGCAGGGCCACTTACGACCGCGGGCGTAGTAGGTAAGTTGATTATGATGTGTGAGCTTACTAATCTATGGTCTGAATGGCGAAAAACCATCTCGCGGTTTAGTTGTGCTATTCGATAAAAGATGGGGTTAGTAGCTACACTACAACAACGCAACAAGTTTATATGGGCGTTGGAATGTCAGGGATGGTGTTAGTGGTAACCATGTGTTTTAGAAACAAGTTTTCCAACAACGCCGTTGGAAAAACAAGAAATGGCGTTTGTTTCGATTTTGGTACTCAATTTCGGTAGTGCTATTCGATAAGAGATGGCGTTGGTAGTAGTAAAAAAACGACAATGAATATTATTAACGTGCAATTGTCAAGGGCAGTCTGAGATAGCAGACTTATCTAGATAGGTACCTCTTAAAGGTAGAATCAAAACTTATAGCGGCTCGTCACACTACGTGAGTCGCTGCGCTGACGTAATTTCATGTGCCAGCTCAGCTGGGTATGGTGGGGCTGAGGGTAGATACATGCTCAGCGAAAAGTTTCACAAACTTTATTAATAATAATAATAATATTTATTTGCAAAAAACACGGTATTAAAAGATGTTACAATACAAGATGAGACCAAACATGTTTTGCTCAATATTAAAGCATGCAAAATTATAGTGAGTATCAACATTATAGTTAATGCTCGAGAAAATCTTTTACACTATAAAAACTATGTTCATTCAGCCAGTTATACAATTTAATTTTAAAAAGTCTGTTATTTAGTTCTTTAAATGTATTTGGTAATTTATTGAATATACGCACACACATAGCTACACAATTTTTATTATATTTAACACACCGAGGTATCTCGTCTAGTACCAGCCTGAATTGATCACGCCGACTTCGTCTATTAAGTTTCAATTGACCAATACCTTCGAATACCAACATACATTATAAATGAAATTTGGTTTTAAGGGTATGTGCAATGCTTTGACGGGGCCCGCTACTGCCAGTGCTTGCCAGGGTTGCGGGATTGTTCAAACGAGTTATCGCGGACAAAGGAGCATTGAAGGAACACGGATGGGTTCTAGTCAGTAAGAATCTGCCATGACACTCACTCCCATTCCGCGCAGAGCTGTAGGAGTCATTTGTTGATTCCCCATGGTCCCAGCCAAAAAGAAAAAAAGAGTATCTTCACATGAATGCAGTTGTAGGTAAATGTTTGGAGATAGCGGAACAGAGTTTAGTCCCGCAAACCTCCGTTGAAAAGGGAAGATCCTCCGACCAGACGGATGTTGTGTCTTGTGAGCAACTGTCCGACAGTTGATATTCGGGCTGTTGTACATGTTATAATCGCACGGTAAACTGATATCGCGATTTAGGATTTTGTCAAGTTAGTTCGCAGCTGTCAAGATAGATGGCGCTGCGAGTCTCATTTGTTGATTCTGCTACGTTGATTTTTGGATTTTTTCTCCGGAGACCGGAGGTCTACTGGAGCCCGGAGGCACCTAAGTATGAGATTTTTCAACAATAAAACAAAACAAATACGAATATTCAATGCATTTTATTTCATATCATAAATAGGTAATATGTTTGGGATATCACAATTCGTTTGTTCATTACTCGCCAAATCTTTAGCTATCAACTAGGCGTTACACAATTTTTATACAATTGTCATTAAATTAGAGATATATTATAACTAAAAACTAGATTGAAAAAGGGTTTCATTTTACAAAAAGGACTTTGGATTATTATAATTTGAAAAATGTTGATGGATTAAAGGCCTGTTCAGACTTACGCGGTATTTATTATGTAGAGCGGTAGCGATAAACTCCGCTTGGTTTCGAGCGGTAGGTACCCCACCTGATATTTTGTATGAAGTTCTGAAGAAAGAGCGAAACCAGAGGCCCGAGACAATGTGCCATTCAATTTGCGAATGCGACTGTCGAAATGCCAAAATGCTGAAATTTGATCACGTGACAATACAATAGCATCTGTCAATCCCATACATTTTTGACGTATTGACAATCGCCTTTGCCACGTTACCGTTGACAGAATCTCACTTGTCTTGAGAGTTGAGCCCCAGTACATTGATCATACCGCTCAAGAGGCCCTAGACACTGTGCTATTCGATTAACGAATGCGACTGTCGAAATGCCAAAATGTAGGGATTTGGTCACGTGACATTTCGATAGCATCTGTCAATCCCATACATTTTTGACGTATTGACAATCGCTTTCGCCACGCTACCGCTGACAGAATGTCACTTGTCTAGAGCCCAAGTAGACTATATTATTTTCGCTAGCTTTGCAGGTGGTGATATCCGCTTAGATTTGAACAATATGGTTACCTATCGCATACCCACTCGTATTTCGCAACGGCTCTAGGTAGCAAATATGAATAGTAGGTAGGTCTGGACAGGCCTTTATACTTAGATAGAAGCTGAACCATTTCTTACACCTTCTACAGTCAGAAAAACGTCAGTTACCCAAATGCGTAACTCGTAAAGTCGTAGGCCTATATTTTACAAGATGGGAACACCAGATCATTGCTTCATACATAGGTTTAAAAAAATCGTCTATTCGACAGCTTAAAACACGCAATGAATGAGGCAATGTCAAAATGTAAGCGTGTGATAAAGCGACCGTTATAAATGTTTGTATTAGGTACGCATACAAATAAGTTAAATCGCTTTAATTTGCAATTATTGCGATTTTAAACTGACTGTTTATCGCTCGAAAACGGACGATGAGTCACTTCTGTCTGTCACTAGTCATGAACTGTCTTAATTCAAAGATACGACACTAGACTCTAATTGATGTTCTTAAGGGTGCGCTAGTCGAACGTCTGAACTCATTGAAGGGCGCGGTTAAAAGCATGCTATCTCATCCAACATCATCAGGAGGGAATAAACTGTGTGATGAGCAATACGAAGCTAGTGCACACACAAATTTACAGTTCCATATCATTTAAGATGATTTATAACGAAAATGAGCTCGTAAAATTGATTGAAAGACATATAGGATATTAAGAAAAAAGTGCTGAGTTATCTATTTAAAACATTTTTTTTTAAATTTAATTTCGGAAATAATCTATCCCTGTATGGTCAATATTTTTCCATTTTCGTACTACATAAGTTATTTATTTACGCTCAAAGTTGTGCGAAAATTTGGAAGTTTCGACACAAATAACTTGCACATCAATATTTTTTGTTCTGTTTTGTTTCCATACAGGGCTAGGTAATGACGAGATAAATAAATGTGATTTTTTTTTGAACGTATACTGTCAATCACTAGAGTACCTAATCGCCAAACTACGTTTGTATGAAACAATGACTGACTAGGGCACCCTTAAGTACGTCCCGTTTCACGTTATTTTAATTCGCAATTATTGTTGAAAATCAATATTAAAACAATTATAACGTAGCAGTGGCCTTTCTTTTATACTTTTTTATCATTTTAATCACAACATTTTCATAAATTCTGTACTTGCATCTTCCCTATTATGCTGCTGGTTATAGTAATAAATCGAAGTTAATAAAAATAATACAAAAATAAATATAAGTATTGTGTTACGATTTACATGGAACTCTATGGGAATAGACAAGCTTAATATGCCGATAAATCTCGATAATAGGTACCGGGAAAATGCACATTTTATTGACCTTTTATAACTTCAACTCGACTCGAAGAACTTCGTTCAAAAATCGTGCACAATTTAAAAATACCCTCAATATAACTCGCAGTAATCACTAGCCGAATAATAGAATAAGAGTTATTCGAATAATAGTTATTTACTAGGTACTGAAGAACAGTTATTCTACAGGTACCTAGTCTTAGTTATTATCGAAGCGTTATCGGCATTTTAAATACGAAACAACTTTATTCGTTAAAAGGTATATTATATATTTATATTTACAGTTATACATAGACTAGTAGGCTCCAATAAATGGCACTAAATTCACGAAGTCTTTTTACACTTTTTATTTTTACGAATATAGGTACGTACATAATTAAAAAAAAAGCCTCGTTGTCTACTCTTTCCTAGCTAGAGTTGGAAAACTCAGTGGAAAAAAGGTGGGATGTCATTCCCGTTAATTATATTTTCAACACACTTAAAAACGGGCTACCTAAACATTCAGTTAAGTCCTCCAGTTGTACAACAATCTACAAGATTTGATTCCTCACAAATGTGTACGAATTTATTTTTCGCAAGTGTGTTGAAAAATGTCATGTGATAGATACCTATGCGTGAGCATTTGTCATAGGGAAGGCTCCATTACCTATAATTCTCTTCATTCAACTGCAATGACAAACTTCGACCATTTGTTTCAAAAAACTATTAACCCTTGATTAAAAAATGTAAAAATGAACGAAAACATGCAGGAAAGAGTAGATTTACCATTTAGTATAATGAGATAAATAAGAACTACTAGCTATTATTGTCTATTCTCTGATATACAACGACGGAGGAGTCGACTCTATACCAAATACATACATATACATACTTATCAAGAATTCACCACTAGGTCAAAACAAAACGCTTTTTAAAAAAATTTCACAAGTTTTATCTGAAAAAAGAATTAAATAAATATAAAAGAGAAATATGACAAAGGGAAACATAATCTTTGTGGAAAAACCTATTATCTTATACCAGGGATGGCGAACCCACGGCACGCGTGATGATGGCACGCAACAAAATAATTCGGGTACACTAGATTAATGATCGATTGACAGATGACTCCAGCTGGTCGATTCTGTCGACATCTCACGGTGTAGGTACACCTAGGCGGAGTGAACGACAAGTGAGCTGTCATTCCATCTTATTTGTATGGTTTGACAACTCACCCGTCATGCACCCCGCCCAAGTGTTCACATAGACATGTTTACAGAATCGCACTGCTTTCATGCTGCCTAAAAAAAAACAATATTTAGCATTTTAAGTAGGTACAGTCGTTATTTTTAACAAGTTTTAGTCCATATTACCATATGGCAAGATTCGATAGTGGCACGCCATGGCCAAATCATTATTATTTTTTTACAAGTAATGGCACGTTCACTAAAGCTTTGCCATCCCTGTCATAGACTATAGAATTTGGCGCGCAAACCGAAACATTTAATTGTTTTTTTGCATTTTCTTCAAAATCTTTTTCATAATGTTGCATAAGATGGAATGATAATGGCAGGATAAACCATTGAAGAAGTTTTAATTTGTAATATTCAAGGCCAGAAATATTATTGAGTCCTTTCGTTTCTCCATTGGTCGAACGCTATCGTAAAGATAAAATTGTTATGCGTGATGCGTCATACGGGGCGTAGCCAAAAAGGCGGGAGCAATGGCCGCCACGCCTAAAGTAAAATACGAGGCTACTTATTGAGATCTTTTGGCGCTCAAATGACATTGTCTGGCAGGTACGTAACTGTTAGTAAACATTTGTAAAATTTTACTGTGGAAATTGTATTGAAAAGATTCAAGTCTTGTTATAATTCTGAATAGCTATTCAGAATTATAACAAGACTTGAATCGTTTGGCGCGTAACCAAAATTGGAACAAATGCCACCATCTTGTTTTTTTCAATACAATTTACGAGATATTGTTTAGGAAATAATACGACGACGATTCGTTATCTGCACACGAGTATTTTTTTAGATAACAATTTAATTTACCAACAATGAACAAGAATGAGAAAAATGATACCCACATCCAGCGCGGGAAAATAAACATGAAAAGCAATAGGGCTGTCGTAAAAAAATAATTGTAATTTATCTTGTCAATCGTTCTTAACTTGTGAATTATATTTATAAATATTATAAGTATTATCTTACTGTTTATCTATTCTTAGTTCTAATTTACTTTTAATTTATTTACAATATATTACAATATTCATATCGTATCGATACACTATACAGTAACGGTTACCGGAAACCGTTATTTAACCAGTAACTGTTTTACGTTATCTTACAATGAGAATTAAATCACTCGTTTTTTTTCATGAAAATGAAAACGCAGTCTTAAGAATCAATCAAATGAATTATGAGTGGGTTTATTCCAAGAGATCACACTTATAAATCAATTTTGGAAACCACTTTGAACACAAACCAAACCTACATAAAAATCCGATATATAACGTTATTTCGAGTCGAAAACCTAAAAAAATTGTAAACCTATTTTTATATTTACACATTCACTTCAGCTATCTGTCAATGAACAAATTCATTCACCCCTCCGCCATGATGGTGAAATTGTTGCGTATTATCAACAATGACGCTCGTATAACCGCCTTCTTGTACAGCTGGACTGGCCGCCATTTTACCAAACGTCCCGCCAAAATTATCTACCACAGGCCGGCCATTTTGATTCTGATTGGGACCGTAAAACGATATTAAATTCGTGTAGTTATACTGATTAGGTATTTCTGAGCCTTCTATAGAGCTACATGAAGATGAGCTAGCTGAAAATGGCCTTTGACTCTGTGGGTAACTGACATAGTTGGGTAAAATTTCATTGGTATCTGTGTAATTCTCGTAGAAGATTTCTTGGTAGGATCCGTTCTGTTGGTGGTATTCTTCTTGGTTTTCATAAGGGGGTATGACGGGGAGGTATTCGGGGTAGGTATAACCCCCACTGGAGTCACTGTACTCGCTTTCAGGAACCTGTACGGGGTTGATTTTGTCTGTGTGTCGAACGTGGGGCATTTGTGGGGATGTGGTGGTCGTCGGTACGTGGGACGGCGTGGGGCAGTCTACGTTGTTGACGTGCTTTGGGGCTCCTTGGCTGATATTTAGAATTAGGTGTTTCTCTTCAATGTCACTGGAAGAAAAGGGTTGGGTTAGACCGATTTGTTATTTTTATTTGTTGATTTTCATAAACTTAACGTATAAATAGTTGCGGCTAGTGGAAAACATTGAAACTTCTAATGGGAATTTCGCATTTCTGATAGTTAATTATCGAGGGAGATGTGAGGAATCCTTAGTCCATTACAGAAGTGTGCGTTAAAGTTTTTCTCCGAATTTTATTCAACCAAAATGGAAGAAACCGCGCATTACATTTAATCCCAATCCTTCTGGTAAAATCAGTTTAATGCAACATATTGCATGATTCTGCATTAAGTGTGTAGATACACCAACCTGAGCACATAGTTGACGGAGACGATGCAGTGAGGTCTCGAAGACCTTGAGTTGTGCACGATGGTGGCGTAGCTCTGCATCCACACCCAGCCGCCACTCTTCGTCAGGAAGCGGTAGTATCGCGATGTAACTTGGCCTTTTGTTAGTACTGGAATAGTAAAAAACAGGTTAAGGACTTGTAAATATTAACAACAGCCAGACAAAAAGGCGGGGCGGGGCACATGTTTATAATATAATAGGGTAGATGACTAAAAATATCTAATTAGTCCGTCAGATAGATTTCCAAAAAATATTCGACACGTTATTTTTCTTTTTTCACGTAAACTAAAAATGAAAACGAAACAGTACGTTGACAACTCGTGTGTCGTCACTTGTAAGTACACTTTTTACGTACACGTGTCGTCACAAGCCCCCACTCCTGATCTTTGATGTGGTTTATCTTCGTCTATTTTGATTGATTTGATAATTAAAGCAAAAAATACGTGTCCAATATTTTTCGATAATATAACTGACGGACTAAATAGAATTATATTTTTAACCCAGAATTATCCCTATTGATGACTCTCTGTACGTGTAGGCACTTACTGTTAGTGCAGATAATTATTATTGAAATTAAATAAATAAATAAGTAAGTAGTTGTCAATACTCACGCGTACAATGCGAGTGTCTCATGTGTAAGACGTCGGTGCCGTGTATGTAGTGGTACAGCGTCTTCTCGATCAGGTCCTGAGGCTCGTAGCCCGTTAACGATGCCACCCTGGAAATAACGGAATAACTGTTAGCTATGTTACCGTTACACACTTTAACATCACTGTCTTGTTAAATATAACGTTAATTTCTGAAGGTGACATTACGATCGGTCTTGCGACTAGCAATACTTTTGACGTTTAAATTAATCAATCAAATAACTATGGATAAATCGGTGGTTTTTTTTGGCTCAATATTGGGTTCCTGTTCAGCCCGCAAATAGAATAGTTCAAATGATTTATTTTGTATGACGGACAGACCTCTGTGCAGAGCATGCATGGAGGAGGAGGAAACTGTATAGCACGTGCTCCTTGAGTGCATAAGCGTCGCCGAAATACGGAGGCAAACAATAGGGACACCTAATCCTGAACACACTGAAGGACTGATCTGCTTCTGGAGGGAGGTTTGCTGGCGGCCGGCCATGGCTCACGCACAATGGTCCAACATCAGGACTAAGAGCGGAAACCATACCCCAATAGATAGATTTATTTCAATGAGACCATTAAAAGTCACTTTTGATTATAGTTATTTATTTAAACTTTAGGGAGAATATCGGTACGTGGGCAGACTTAACAATAGGGCAGATACTTAATGATCTCATATATAAATGGCCACAAAAAATAATTGATTTTAGTTGCTAAAAAAAGGCAAAATCATTTCCTTTTCTACTTTATCCCATGAAAGCAACACTACGATCACCTCACCTCGATACCTACCCTCGGCTTGTATACCAACCCTCAGTAATTAGTTAACCCTTAACACTGGAGTGCCAGGGTGCAGGGGCGCCTCCCTTTGACAAGCATTGCTTTTTTGCAATGCTAATTGCCGGAAGTGACGCGCGATATTTTTTTGAATGTCAACAGTTTTTTCGCTTGAAAAACAATAGGTATGTTTGCTTGATTGGGTCGAAAAAATGTAATTGGATTTTGTTTGGAGAGTGTTTTTTAAAAGCTAATAAAGGGAATCGTTATATTTATTCGAGTCGCTGAAGAATAGAATTTTTATATATTTCTTTTTGTAGTTTTTCCTAATTTAAGTCCTGAATTTAGTTTATTAAGTTGGCAAGATTTTAATGTTGGTGTTACAAATGATGTAATAAACACGGTTACGCACATTTGACCCTTCCTTTATCTAAGTTGTGTTTCTGATAAAAAGGGTCAAAAAAACGTTTTTCTTATCATACATTAAAATTAATGTCCCTCGAGACTTTTTAAGGATCAATATTTGTATTGTTTTGTCAATATTAATATACTAGCTTATCAATACTGTTTTAACAATAGAAGCCACGAAGCCTTCTCAATTCTCAAATAAACTAATCGATTTTCGTTTAACCGTTAATAAAGATAACTTTGTAAACAAATTCAAATAACGTTAAATTAACGGTTTAACATGTAACGCTTATCGTTATGAGAGAAAACGTTACAAAAAAAAAACTATTCCCTAGAGTTTTTTAAACTACTAACAAACTTTAATGTTTTGAAAACTAAATCATCAAGGTCTCCTCGTGTTTTTTCTCAGACTGCTTTGTTGGTCTTCCTAATGTTCGCAAGAGCTACAGGCTGAGCAATAAGCATAAGGTCTTGCTTGAGTTTGATTACTGGGTCGAGCAAAGTGTTAGGTACTGGGTTTTCTGGAATTTCCAACCAACAGTCATTCCTGCTCGGTTTATAGTAATAATCTCGCCTCTATAACACTTACGGCTTAAACGTAACTGGCGAAATGTACTTGATGTTGTTGTACTATAGTTACACCTCTCTGCCTAATACTTCGTGGAATAAGGAGTGATGATAATACCTATTGACAAAAAAGTATTTTATCATAGCATAACTAAATACAAAGACCTAGAACTAACTGCATCAAAAAGACTGTTACCTATGAAGGAGCAAAATTATACAATAATCTACCAAATAATATTAAGGATATCAAATCACTTGCAGTGTTTAAAATAATATTAAAAAAATACATTTACGATAAAATTTACTAGAATGGCTTGATCGCTGAATATTACTTACATAATAATCTTTGTGAACTATGTATTGTTTTATATGAGTTATAAATTCGTTAAACAAGGTGTAAAGTCACGCAACTTCCATTGAAAAGGATCCTTTGACCAGGGCCTCAAGTCTGCTATTTTGTATAAATCCGTCATTCCAACACGATCTCATTGTCATTTTGCTATAAGTTCGTAATCTGCTAAATTCATAATGGTCGAACATTGGTCGATCAATGAAATAATAGAATTGTGGTTCTAAATATTCAATGTCTTTGAAAAGCAATGACTGCACAATAACGTTCTAATGGTAGGCCACTGATCGAAGGAACTGTCAAAATTTTAGCAGATTACCGCATACGTCTGTCATTCATTTGTCATTATGTACGAGATTACCAAATGCTACATTATGGCATTTCTTTCAATGGAGTGTCAGTGGTTGACCATTGGAAAGTCATAATGACGCTTTTATATTAGTAGATTACCAAACATGTCAAAATCAACAATTATGAAATCAATGATAGACTATTCTGACACTATTGTAATAGCAGACTTGAGGCCCAGACCGGTGTTCTGTCTGGTGGGCAATGTCCGATGGTTCGGGCGTTTGTGAGTCCAAATACTTCGATAGCGCGATTGACCACTCACGTCACGCGCTAGCCCCCCGCGCTGCGACCCCGCTGGCATGACCTTGAACATATTTTTTGGCGCGCGAACGAGTATAGGTACTAAAATACGAGACGTCACACTCATGTCTTTTAGTTCGTATGTGGCGGTGTAGATGTCGCTACACTCACCATCTGCCTAGCCTATCTATCTATCGAGTATGGTTTCCACACTTAGTCCTGCTGTGGACCATTGTGCGTGAGCCATGTCAGCCGTCATTCAAACCAGCCAACCTCTCTCCAGAAGCAGATCAGCCCACTCAGTGTGTTCAGGATGTCTGTGAGTGAATTAGGTGTCCCTATTGTTTGCCTCCGTATTTCGGTAACGCCTGTGCACTCAAGGAGCACGTGCGATACCGTTTCCTCCTCCTCCATGCAGGCTCTGCACAGAGGACTGTCCGTTATACCTATCGTGTGGTAATGTTTGTTCAGCGAGCAGTGTCCGGTGATGGTCCCCGCCACCATTCGTAGGCTGCCTCTATCCAGTTGCAGAAGGCGCCTGGTAAGTTTCCTATTTAGGGATGGCATAGCTTTGAAAATCTGCCTAGCCTTTTTTCAACTATATTGGGGTCGGCTTCCAGTCAAACCGGATTTAGCTGAATAAGTACACTTATTTTACGTGGAGCGGCTGCCTACCAGACCTCCACAATCCACGGTAATTCTTGGCAAGACTGGAGTCAGATTTTCTGGCTTCTGACATTCCGTAACGACTGCCAAAGATCTAAGATTTAAGACGGTCACCCATCCATAGACCAACCTTGGAAAGCGTTGCTTAACCTTGAAGATTGACCCGTGCGGCTGTTATGCGCCACAAGATGCCGCGCTACAGTAATATCTGATGTTTTTATTGATTTTTATTCTGATTTTTTTTTCCTCATAAAAAATCTCAACTACCCACTCCGTTTACCCATTACAGAGTGCTTAGTTCCATAGTTAATTGATCATTGTTTAACAGCGGACATCCGATACTTCGGTGTCAATTATACCCCAAGCCCCGAGGGGTAGTGAAAACGGGTGTCAATTGTACCCCACTTGGGGAGTCTTTGTTTTAACCCCTCGCGTTTTGAGCGACGTGTTGTTTTTTCGTGTGTCCTTAAAAAATACTACAAGCATTGTTTTCAGGGGTAGTGGTCGTCCTGTATTTTTTAAGTGGATATTAAATTAAATTGTAATTATTTTATTATTTATTAAAACTTTATGCACTAGTAAAAAACACTGTACACAAGCGGACTTAATGCCATAGGCATTTTCTACCAGTCCAGACCTTAGGTTAGGGTGGGTATTTCGTTGATGATCCTATATCCTTATACCTGACCCAAGTATCGAAACTAGGACCTCATGCTTCACAGTATCAATTGTGACCATTGGACCAACGAGGTCAAATTGGAGAATTTCCTAAAAAACTGACAACATTTTTCCCAAACCAGGAATCGAACTCAGGACCTCACGCTTAGCATTCTAAGCCCACGTGGCCGTCAGCAAAAAAATCTCAGTAAGCAAATTCAAATACAGAAGCAGCCTTGCTATAATAAAAAAACGTCCACAAAGCAAACTTCACATTTTTGCTGACCCTACGGAAGCGATCCTGCATTCGCGCACTTTAACACGTACTAAACACTAATTTATATTTGCTGGTAATCACTGGCCGATCCAATCGAAAAAGGACCTTATTGTTTATGAGATAGGAGTTAGGGACGATTTTCGGGAGGGTACCGAAGTGGTTGGAGAGTTCGATTCTTGTAAAGGTGATTGAATTTAGACTTTATTGTGTTGGATTAAGAGCTGTTTATGTTTTTGAGCGTATATTTTGATGAGGGTGTTCTCCAAAATAAATCTATCATAACGTTACGGACGGCTGTGTTCCTTGAACGTGTAAGTTGAGGTATAGTGAACACATTTCAACTGGGGAAATCCTATTGACACTTCTGGGCAAAAATTGAGTTCAAGCCTAGACTGCTCTGCTTAGAATTTTCAAATCTAAACTAATATTATAAAAACCGGTTAAGTGCGAGTCATACTCCCGCACGAAGGGTTCCGTACCATTATTGGTTCATTTGGCAATAAAATCACGTTTGTTATATGGGAGCTCCACTTAAATATTTATTTAATTCTATTTTTAGTATTTGTTGTTATAGCGGCAACAAAAATACACAATCTGTGAAAATTTCAACTGTCTAGCTATCATGCTTTATGAGATACAGCCTGGTGACAGAGAGACGGACAGCGGAGTCTTAGTAATAGGGTCCGTTTTTACCTTTTGGGTACGGAACCCTAAAAACGTTCGCTGGTTTGTCAAGGTTATCTTTGGGAAGTACTGATTCGATTATAAAAATATATATCAATCCCAAGCAGCACACATAGCTGTACAGTCACTTAATAAAAGATAGCTAGGTACACTATCTCTGAGAAATCCTTTTTTATCCCAGAAATAGGCCAAGAAAGTGAAACATCATTATAAACAGCTGTTCTGTACATTTTGTCGAGTTGTACCTACGCTCAGAATGTATGGAGCAGTCGATTTTTTTTGGCAATTTCATGTTTGGTCCAATTAAGTGAAAGTTGTTTATAATGATGAGTACAACAAATGATGAGGACGACACGGTTGGCGCAGTGGTTGAGCGGTCGACTGCTGCGCTGCGTGTTACGGGTTCGATTCCCGCACGGAACAAATATTTGTATGGCCTACAGATAGTTGTTCCGGGTCTGGCTGTTTGTGTATGTGAGTTTATATGTTTGTGAACGCACCCACGACACAGGAGAAATTCCTAGTGTGGGGCAAAGTTTTTTTAAAGAAAAAAAAAAAAAAAAAAACAAAATGACCCCGTAAGAGGTATTGCGTTTATTCTGTTACACGTTGTAAACACAAAAAACACTATCAACCCTGGAATCAAACTTAATACCCTACACTTAGTAGTTGTACTTTCAACCACTAAGCTAACAAGGTAAGTATCTAAATAATTGTTCCCAGCAACACACTGTCTCTGACTCATCATCATAGACAAAGAAACATTACCAAAAAAGGTAACCCACAGATAAACTTTTAAGTCCATAGACTAGCTAAGCTTAGCTATCTGTCCCAATACGTTATCTGTGGTGTCACGTTGCAACATCTGGGGCCCAGGTGGCGATGTTTTGACATTTAATATCCTTATAGTTGTGGTAGCTGGTCCTGGTACCTGGAAGTTGGGGGCATTTGCTTGAGAATAGTATTAAGATTACGGCTGTTATTTGTCAAAGGATTTGGCAGAGATGAATAGTTGTTGAGGAAATTTAAATTAATTCGAACCGTATTTTGCCTTCTTACCTACTGCTAGAGATATTTATATGGAAAAACCCGGTGGCCAAATCGAATGTTGGATACAGATTCGATTTAAGGCCAAATGTTTGGAATTTTTGATATTATTTTTTAACACACTTCAAAAAGGAGGTTATATTTTCGACTGTATGTATTTTTTCTGTATGTGTTTTTTTTTGCCTTAGAATGCATATTAAAATATTGAATGTGCATTTAAAAGAGGGTTGCCCTCGATTTCCTTAGGATCCCATCATCAGGTCCTGACTTGGTGACGATGACGAATAACGACGAATGACGATGAAGGACCAACTCAGGAGTATAGACATTCGAATAATAGAAAAAAAAGTATTTTAAAAATCGATCCATAATTGGCGAAGAAATTGGCGAAAATACAATTTTTATGATTACATTAGTATTGATTTCAGTAAGTGATTGTACCCTAAAGTTCTAACGCGATTTGAAAAACGAAATTTTCGATATCCATCCATCTTTCCCAACACTACATTTTTCTCGTACCTATTCCCAGATGGGCATGGAAATAAGCGGGCAATAATTAATAGTTGAAAATAACCGCGAGCCAGCGACACGGGCACACGGGCACAGGGCATACGGCGGGCAATTCACGAGCTTCTCAGAAACGGGGCATAACTCTGTATTGGTTGAACAATGCAGGACTTGCGCGTTCTCCAGTGGTGTCGACACGTTGCGTTGGAAACGAAGCGAAAATAGTTTGTGTATTGGTTTTATTGAAGGTTTTTTAGCATTTGTAGTAAATATACAGATGATAGACATTATTTTAAAAACAATAGACATCATTTTCCCTTTTCATGTTATGTTAATTACTTTGCTCACAATTATACATTCAAGTTCTTCTAGTGTAGAGTTTGTTGCACTGCTCAGTCAAAACACTAGGAAGTGGTGATGGGATCCAAAGGGGACAGTTTTTTAATGTAAAATTAAGACGTTAAAAAAATGCTGGCACTCAGCCTAATTTGAATAGGTGATGAACTGATGACTTAACTTTAATTTAAAAAAATATATCTTGGAAGAGTTAACTAACAATAAGTTATGAACTACTTGGGCGGGAGAACGATACGAAATAATAGCTACTTATTTCTTTTTTAATTGGAGTGATTAAGACAAATTCACTTTAACATTCAATTTCAGTGCTATGAGAAACAGTGCAACGCTGGTATTCTCCATTTGAATCGACACATTTTCTTCTTTTGATTTAAATTCACTGTCTGTAGTGCATCGTGAATCATAACGACGATTACTGTGACCAAACGACTCATGTGTCTGAATGGCTATCGAACAAGGCCAAGGGTCTTTGTTTCCATAAGTGCCGACCCGTTAACTTTAAAAAGACGTAGGTATCATAATATTAATTTGAACACTGAGTAAATCCCTGGTTTATCATACAGATTACACACAGTCATGAACCAGATCTTTAGTGGCTGCTGGATCTTTTGTTGGAAGCCTTCAAGCTTCTTTTATTTATGACTAATGCTAAGTAGATGTATTTCATTAATTTCATTATACTAGCTGACCAAGGAATGTTTGGATCCAGGTGTATTTAAGATCAAGGCGCTAGGTTTTTTTTAAAGGTTGTTGTTCTGCTAAAAAATCTCAATTATTTTTTTCTATTTCCCTCGCAAACACACATCTATCCAGAACAAAAACACGGAGGAATGGGATTCCTCCGTGTCGGAACCATTGGATAAGCGCAGTGGCCGCAAGTTCACCATTTATTAGTTCACGCCAATCAGGGCCGCGTAAACCTTGCCCAACAATGCGCGTTAGCGGTTCGTGGAATTGCGCAGAACTGAGGCGTAGGACTTGACAGATCTGCTGGATTTACATGCGATAAAGTTGTACCTAAGTAACAAGAGCTGAGATAAATTGTGAAGAAAATCTGGGACCGAAAACCGACTTAAAACAGGATATGTTTAGGGAATACTTTCATTGCTCGTACAGCTAAAGAGTGGAACACCTCGCTAGAGTCTGTTTCCTGATAGCTAGTGAATAGGTTACTTTTGGGCAAGACTTGACGCCGATAAGGCAAAAGCTAGTGCTACTTACTTTGAAAAAAATTTCCAGAGCTAAATCTGGAATTTTGCCTACCTGGTTAGTTTCGTTCTAGGCCAAATTCACATAAAAATATTGTCATCGATAAAATAAACTAGTGTAGTGCTAACATCGACAAGACATTATCGATACTACCCACGGCGAGGCGGCTGTGAAATCGTTTGGCGTCGCACCGTCACGGCTCTTCGCTGATTTTATTAACTCGCATCAAATTGTTTATTGTAGCTTGAATTGTGTTTTTTTTATTTTTATTTGTTTTCGATAGTGTTTGTGTAGTGGTTTTTGCAGTACTAGGATCCGATGTGAGGGATTTAAACGCTATTTCGTTCATTGCATAGTCATTAACGACAGAACGAGCTGTTTTTTTACAATAACTTAGTGAAAATGAAGACATCATCATATCAGCCGAAAGACGTCCACTGCTGGACATAGGCCTCCCCCAAGTGTCGCCACAACAACCGGTCCTGTGCGTCTCGCATCCATCGGTTACCCGCGACCTTCCAACGCTGCGTCTTCCGGTACGCGGTCGCCACTCCAAATCTTTTCGGCCCCATCGACCATCTCTTGCTTGATCGAATCAGGAATGACGATATCCGCAAGAGTTTTACCGAGGTTACCGTCATAGCCCGAAGGATCGCCAAACTGAAGTGGCTGTGGGCAGGGCACATTGCTCGCAGAAGAAAATGAAGACTAAACTTTGAAAATACATTGTAAGGTCCTCTAGGGGCGATTTATGTGAGTTAAATCCGAAACTACGAGGAATATAGAAAAATAAGTACCTACGTAAAGGAGTCTCAGGCCCAATTTTGATGAAAACTATTTTTTTTTAAATTAATACATCCTTGGCCATACATGCAGCGCACTTCCAAAGTTCACCTGAATAATGCAGCGACAGGGCACGTCCGTCCATGATCTAATAGGGATGCTTCTTAAAAAACTCTAATTGTTTCCTGAAAAAACTCTAATTAGTCCGTCAGATACGTAAACAAAAAATGAAAATGATACAGTGCGCTAAAACCCGTGTGACGTCAGAGAACGATATACTTTTTACCGGAAAGTGACGTCACAATTTAAGCTCACTCCTGAACTTTGGTTTTATCTTCGTCAATGTTTATTGATATGATAAAACAAAAAAAAAATATGCAATATTTTTCGGTGACAGATTAAAAAATAACCATATTTTTTACTCAGGAAATAACTTTTATCCCTATTTCACCTAAAACCGTGACGGGATCACAACTTACATACGCAGCGTTGAAAGACCTTACCCTGGTAGAACCCTAGTACCCGTAATAACAGTAGAAAAAATTGTCAGGTGCAGGACTCGATAAATACTTTCGCGGCTTCCATTATCTACCTATTTCTACGGTTGTTCTCCAGCTGAAAATTTAAAGTTAAATAAGTCTCCACGTACCTGGCATCCAAGAATATCAGCCTCATATCCAGCGAAGCTCTAAACATGAACATATTGGAGTGTAGCTTCAGCTCAGTGACGGCTGATGGTGGCAGCGAGTGTCCGACCGCGATGAGGCCGAGCGGCGCCGAACCTTCCCCGAAGCGTCGCGCTCGGAGGTAGCCCGAACAATGTATCACCTGTAGATGTGGAACCATAAGTTGATGTGATCGGTGTGATGAGGACGGCGCGGCGTTGGGAATTCAAATGAGGTTTTTTTGGCAAATAGGCAGGCTCAGGATAATACCTGGGAGAGTTTGGACGAGTCTTTCGCCTTTACGACAGTGTGTTCTCAATTAATTTGCTTATGGGTGTTACTACGGTGGTATGGTAGCTTTGGCTGATCGACGGATACGGGGTGATAAACCATGATCAACCGCTGATCGATGGCATCTTATCGACGTTGATCGATTGGTGTGGTAGCTTAATTGCCTGATTTAAGAGCCTTTACGCGGTACGGCTTTTCATACAAACTTTCAAATCCTTATTTTTCGAAATTAATGAACCGATTTTAATAAAACTTGGTATGCATACGCTAGATATCTAGGTCTAAATAGTTACCTATCAGAAAACATTTTTGAAAAAGATTTTAGAGGGAGAGAGAGAGAGCGATTTTAAGTTTTCTATAGAAAGTGAAAAATCATTATATCCTTCCCCCTGAACTCTTTTTCAAAAATGTTTTCTGATAACTATTTACACCTGGATATCTAGCGTATGCATACCAAGTTTAATTAAATCTGTTCATTCATTTCGAAAAATAAAGGATTTGAAAGTTTGTATGAAAAGCCGTACCGCGTAAACAAGAAACTATCGTTCGACGTCGACTAATTCATTCCACACTCGATCGAAAGCATCAATCGACAATCGATCGATTTACGGCCGCTTTCTATAACATATCTCAATCCCAATCTTGATCCCGATCCTTGTCTGT
This sequence comes from Melanchra persicariae, assembly GCA_947386135.1. Lineage (NCBI taxonomy): Eukaryota > Metazoa > Arthropoda > Insecta > Lepidoptera > Noctuidae > Melanchra > Melanchra persicariae. The sequence continues at coordinate 3,664,827 of OX376673.1, read as the reverse complement.
AACCAATCAAAGGTGAGGATTGTGTGGTGAAGGACACAAACTCGGCCGTTGATTGGTTACAGACAAGGATCGGGATCAAGATTGGGATTGAGATATGTTATAGAAAGTGGCCGTTAGCAGCCGGGACCAACAGTGTACCGACGACGCCGACGCACGGAAGAATCTCGGGATGTTAAGATGGTCACCCATCCACGACTCGACCTCCGTAACCGTTGCTTAACGCTCAACGATCAACCCGTGCGGCTGTTATTTTTTAGCCTCGAGCCCCTCAATTCCCACTAGTCCCAAAATAATCTGTTGAAAATCCCTTTTTTAAAATAAAACTAGTCCCTGTGCTTATTCGCTCAATTTGAATCTAATGCTTAAAACAATACTGGCACGCGTCCCATTATTCATAGAGAAGGGGGAATTGTTCAACATACTCAATTGTACCAACATACGGTATGGGGGAATTAGTTGGGACAATATGGGGACTTAGGGTGCTATGGGGTACAAAGATGTTTTATTAGTAATGGCATTTATCGAAGGGTTTTATAGAACTATGGGATAGGATAATCGGGGATTTCCTTTGGGATTAATTAGATGCAGTGTTTTATTGTAATGATCCGTCGTTATGGTGGACATACGTCACCCATACGCACAAAACGCTTTGGGAATATTTTCACGGTGTTTCCTGATAGCTACAAACTGGAGGCCTTAGGGTGCCTACGATAAACTTTTAAAATACTTGCCAAGTTAAAGGCAGTTCACCACAGCATTTTAACCTGACAGGTTTTGTTTTTGTACCATGAGCATTTCTATCAATACTTTTGAGCTGCTAGAGTCCGTCCAACGGAAGAAGTTCCGCAACGGTGGCGCTGGATTATATGCGACTGTACGCTATCCTCTACAAATCTTGTTAGTTCCATTTGTTTCCGCGGGACTTCTTTCGTTGGATGGACTCTAGTCGCGCACCGGTTCAGGTCACGTGATCGCTGGCTCGCCAGCTACTAGGCGCGCTCGTGGTACAAATTAGCACCGACAGGTTATTTTTCGTCTAAAATTGTCCTGCTGTAAGAGTTCATGGTAGGCTCCCAGGGGCTCGAGTCTGCTATTGCAATCGTGTCTCAATGACCGGTCAGTGATCGAATATTTGACAACTTTGACAGTTTTTGTATGGGAAATGTGTCATAAGTTTGACGTTATACGTCAAAAATCGATCATTGACCGGTCATTGAGACACGATTGCAATAGCAGACTCGACCCCCAGGTGACATGACATATTCAAACGGGAGACTAGGTACCAATAAGAAAAGTAAAATGGTTTAAGAGCATACCTTATAGCCCGATGTGGTTAGGCCAGCATTTCTCTTCGCAAGAACACATTTCATTTTGATGAAGAAGGCTCGTTCACACTCGATGTCAACTGTTGGTCCCCACGTACCACCTACTGGGTACCTGGTTAATAAAATTTCTTTAAGTTAATAATTCTGGCACACTGGGCTACTGAAGTAACCCAGAGACAACAGTTATTTAAAAACTGGGGTACAGGTGTCACCCAGTTGCGGATTTTGTTCGAAAGAGTTACCGCGGCCCTGGGGTCCTAATTGTAAGTCCGTAGGTGATACGGAGTAGAACGCCCGACACTAAAGCTGAATCTACGGACTTCGGGCTTAGAGAGTAGGCTCCCTAGAACGTTAAGGGCACTACGAGGAGCACGGATGGGTTTAGTCAGTAAGAGTCTGACACTCCCTCCCGCTTCACCTAGTGTGGAAGGGGTCATTTGATGATTTCCTATCCATAAAAAAAGGTGTCACCCAGGGCTAAATGTGATAATCTTCAAACTTAGTACCTGGCGAGTAGTATTTCTTTAAGTGACTAAAATACACTGTGGCTTTTATAAAATGTGGCTTTAACTACCATTGCTGCAAACATATCGTCTGCTACTGGTTATAACGATACCATTTTGATCTAATTGATTTAAAGAACGTTTAAGACAATGCTATTCTTGTTATGTTCCCGGTATTGCTCGTGTAGTTCTACCTGTGGGCTGATAGTATGGAGGTATGCGGAACAGAGAGAGTAAAGTCCCACAAACCTCAGTTGAAAAGGGAGGATCCTCCGGCCGGACGGTTGTTGTGTCCGATGGGCAACTGCCCGATAGTTGATATTCGGGCTGTTGTATCTGTTCAAAGAGCACGGTAAACTCTGATATAGCGATTCAGAATTTTGTTATGTTAGTTCGCAGCTGTCGGGATAGATGGCGTTGCGGGTCTTATTGTTGCGATGTAGATTATGCTACGTTGATATTTGTGGCGGTATTAATGCCGCTACAATAGTAAATACTCACCCGAGGCTAGGGTACTGGTGCGGCAGGTAGGAGTGAGGGTGCTGTAGACTGAGCACAGCCGTCATCTCCTCATGGTCTGACTGGTGGATGTATTCGTATATCGAGTTGCCTGTTAGTTCTACCTGTGGGAAAGATTTCATAAGTTCCTAGATATAAACGATAAAGACGTGAACACGCCTGTATTTTCTAAGAACGTAGGCAGGAGGGACAACTGAATTCAGTCAAGTGAAATAATGATCTAATCTACTGCCCCACTTACTTGACTCAACCCCAGATGCACAGACGCCGTCTCACTGATGTACATGATCTTGCCGTCCGGAGCCACCACGAAGATGAATCCGTCCAAGGTCTGCAGCAGGTGGGAACCTAACTCTCGTATGGAAAGCTCCCTCGGCTGGGGTGGTGGTGGTGCCGCGCCCCATGCGTCGCCAAGACCTGGGGAAGAGAACAGTAGTTTATTTTTGGCCCGTAACAAATCTCATGGGGTCAATTGTTTATAGCAGGGTTCAAATACCGATTTTTAATTGCTGCAGAGAATTTTGAGGGAGCCTTGTCGGGTTCACCAGTATAGAGGTATGCAGACCAGGGTGTAAAGTCCCGCAAACCTACATTGAAAAGGGAGGATCCTCCGACCGCACGGTTGTTGTGTCCGGTGGGCAACTGCCCGATAGTTGATACTCGGACTGTTATGTATGTTCAAATCGCAGGAAAACTCTGATATTGCAATGTAGGATTTCGTTCAGTTAGT